>OY747125.1:74108104-75431224 GCA_963556465.1 Berberis vulgaris | reverse complement strand
GCCACTTTAATTACTTAGCTATCATAGAAATATCAAACAATCAGAATGCAATTTGTTTTGCAACATATTTGGTAGTGAAGATACGTTACAAGAAAACTTACTTGTTATCATGCCTGCCCACCAAAGTGGCTCATATAAATAAATATAACCTCCACTTCCTGCAAGATGAGAAGCAGCATTGAGTCAATTCCAGGGTGATTATCTAACAGATAGTGATAGTACCAAGGATAGACAATGCATGAAATACAAGCAATAAATTCAAGGCAAACATTCAATGGGTATGGCTAGGTATGTTGAGCTGAGTAAATCATCTAATCATCAAACTTTCTGCTACGCAAACATTAACAGCAAACTCTCCAGATCTCTCTTAGATCATAATATAAACATCCAAAACTAACGGAAATTCAAAAATGTAGTAGTAGCACAAGTTGAGAAAGCCAAATTTAAAACATACGTACAATCCCTATAACAATGCAAATCAAACTAACCAACTAGAATGCAATCTCACTGACTAAGAGGAAATACAACAACTTAACATATTCCCAAATTATTGAATCGTAATATATTAATTAATGCAGATTTCTTAAATCAGTTCTATACTAAAGACAGAGCACACAAAAACCTTAAGATTCTTAAAATTGAGGCGAACCAAGGATCAAAAGTTTTCCATTTTTATGTTTTGAGACAAGGCAGAACATCCATTAGCAAGAAAGAGACGAAATGCAGTGGAGATGCAAGGGAATCACCAACAAGAGCCCCAAAATTTTGAAGAGCTCAACAAGAGCTTGAACTCTAAACAAAACAACCCCCAAAAAATTCACATTTTGAAGCCATAGATAACACAGGCCATTAAATCGAAAAGAAACCCTAGATCTAAAATAAGAAACCCTAGATCTAAAAACCCTAGATCTAGAAATGAAGGGGAGACTTACCTTGGGACGAGAGTGAGCTTCTTCTCTTCTCCTTCTTCTTCTCTGGCCTACGACAGGGACTTCTTCTCTTCTCCTTCTTCTTCTCTGGCTAAGTTTGAGTCGATGATGGAGAGGGAGAGCTTCGTTGGGGGAGAGAGTGTCGAGATGGAAAATGGGGAGAGGGAGAGGAAGTGTATGATTTTGAGAATGAAAATGGGGAGAGGGAGAGGTCTCAGGTCTGAGCTTGAGAATGAAAATGGGGAGAGCTCTCCCCATTCCCTCCTTCTTCTCCCCAAATTTTCGATTTCCCGCAACTTTTTTTTTTTTTTTTTACAAACAACGCTTGTAATACAGCATATGAAGGTGCTTCCTCGTCGGCCTTCGTTGGGGGAGAGGGAGGTTGCAAGCTTCTCGTTTCTGTCTCTGTGGAGATGGAAATGGGGAGAGGGAGAGGTTCCCTCCTTTTCTCCCCCAAATTTTCGATTCCCTCGTTTTTCTTTTTTTTGGAACGACAGCACGTGCGAGGGACCATCCTCGCTGTTTTCCTCGACAGTTAGACAAATTCATTAGAAAATCAGCCATATCATATATAAGCAACTCAAGTTGCTGCCACCAACTCAAATTTTGCAATTGAAAACCTCAAATAAACATCAACCAAATCTATCGAGTCAGCAAAAATACCAGAAATCGATTACTGTATTTACATGACAAACTCAAATATATTAAAAAAAACCCAAATGAACTTAATCATATATTAGAAATTAACAAAACAGAATATAAAATAGCAATACCTATTTCAACAACCCTGCTTCGTGAGGACATGTAGGAAATCTCATCAAACCAACTCCAACCATCAATAGACCATAGCATTCTAGCAACACAACAGAGTAGAAGGGTAGCTGGAAGAAAATAGCACATACTAGGTAAGTTTACTTGCACCTAGGCATATGAATGAAGATACGTTTTATACAATATTACTACATAAACTTACCAACCATGTATAGCTGTGGGGAACCACCGATGCCTCCAATAGACCTATCCAAACAGCCGTAACGGTAATCAGCAATGGCAAAGTCTTTATGGTATGCTTCATCAGGCCTTGCAATCCAAACTATTTACTAGTATCCCGCCACTTAGTTAAAACCAAGCAAGATCGTAACAACTGTGCATCAAAGAAATGCAACACAATGTTGTAATAGTCAAGTCACCAAAATGCCAATCACACCAAAATTAGATATAGATAGACAACAATTTCATATATCCAAACATAAATCAAACATACAAAATGTACATTTCAACAACGATGAAGACGACCTATTCAACTAAATGCACGAGATGAATTGAAATGAATGCAAATCATTGCCATCAAGAGGATCGGATCTGTAATCTAAAATATATTTTAGTGAGAGTATTAGGATGGTTATGGTTAAGAATCAAGATGAAGGCACTGATTAGAGAAATAAACTTGTTTCAATAGTAGAAATTTGAATCAAGGTATTAGAGGTCTTGATTAACAACCAGATATTCATTTTTATTTTTTTCATATTCCCTTAAGTATGATTTTGGATTCCATGGTGGATGAGTCAAATCTCGAGCCTGATAAACAAGATACAAACTGAAGGTCCTAAGCATAGCAAAAGAATGAAACAATGGTTAACACTCAATTACTATCCTCTGTTGCGTTAATAGTATTTGTACCAGCCGTATATAGCTTCTTCAAAACTGCCCAATCAACGGCAGCGGTTCTTTTATGAAATATTTGACCATTAACTTTTTGAATTGCCCGAAAATGAAAAATGATAATAGTAATTCACTAGTGTGAATAAAGTTTGTGGTTTACAGATTATACATTTTTCGCATCCTGCTAGGATGTGAATTTAACAAATGCAAAAGCAAAACCCTTCGATGATCTGCAAAGAAAAAAGATAAAGGAACAATATTTAGACATTAACCAACCATGTTTTAAAGAAGGAAACGGTCAGAGGTCTTTGACGTATACCCTGTCTCAAACTTCTTTGGAATAAAAACATCCCACACAAAACCCGCTGACAAAAACATATCCTTGATCTCATTAAATCCAGCCTGCATTATAGTTGGAAATATTTTTAAGGTAAGTGAACTAATAGGAGCTTTAATCAATAACCTTGAAAGGAAGATTTCTGACGATCAATTTCCACTTGTAAGTCTTGGAACCCTGTCCAATACCCCAGATTATGCACACGGTTAGATTCAAGATAATCTAAAACTTGACCAAAAAAACAAACTCAGGTAACATCACTAATAATGTGGACGTTAGCAATTGACTAGTCCAAATATCTTTGATCCCATTCAACAAGATGACAGATCGCAGAAAGATATTGTCTTCAAATGTCGTCCGTTAGGAGCCTTGTGATCATGTTGTGGATGCTCGTTGTTTCCCATGTTGTCCGTTAGGAGCCTTGTGATCATCCATTCTATCTTTTTCATCTCTCTCTACCATCTTCTCAGCTGTTTTATCCACTATCATCTCGATCTCCGACTGAATCCATTGTTGCAACCCTGATAGTTTGTTTTGTCAGTCTTCTATTCTCTGGAGTCCTTCCTTTCTGTGGATCCAATCATGCTCTCTTTGCATCTAGGATATCTTTTAATGTCTTCCATAGCTTCAAATGCTTTTGTTCTCTTTTTTAATGTCATCTTCCAAGCCTTTTCTTATGTGTACGTGTCAGATTTGGTTTGTGCCTGCATGTACTACAGGAGAGATTTGGCTCCGATACTAATTGATAGGATCTAAGCTACAACTAAAGCTAGAACTAAGATAAATTTATGGTAAACCCTAATTCAAAGGTATGTAAGAAACAAGAAAAATGTTTAAGGCTTCACCTTATTTATAATCTCCCTAACTTTTGCAACAAGCAAACTAATCAAATCCTAGCCCAATCTAATATGGCATTTTCTATACTAGGACCAATTAAACATAATACTAATTAATTATCCCTAATTAGTCACTTACACCATAAATATAATGCCCCCCCCCCCCCCCCCCATTTTGTGTATTTTTAGTTGATGTGTCCAACACCTCGTTTCCATGTGATTGCAAGATAACATGAAACCTTTTTAAAACAAAGTGTGTGCATGCCAATTTTCTTCCTTTTCTTTTATTTTCACAAGTTATTTTTAGTTTGCAGCTTAACACAATTTATTGATGTTAGATACAACGACAAACATAGTACATTGTAAGTCTTATTCACAAGATACACTAAGTATTCTTTTATTTCATTTCATATATAGGTTTCCATTTTATCCATTTGTTTCTCATTTATTTTTGTTTGACATATAATAGTTTTTACATAACTTTTTTTTATAAGCAAGACAAAAGAAACTAACAATTAAAATACTGAAAATGTGAGTGAGACACTCACAAAACAAAACAGTCACAAAGAGCGGCTACATAAATACATTTTCCCTTAAGAAGAATACATCACTGAGGCTAACGTCTTTTAGAATGCTCTGAGTGGTGGCCCAACAACACAATGTTTCATATATGCCCATTCAAACCTGGTTTACATCCTTGATTCTTGCCCCCAATATTTTCTCATTGTGTTTCCTTCATATAGCAACCAGTGTGGTCAAGGATTCTTCTGTTGGACAACGACCATCACAGGTTGAAGCCATTTTTCTCCCAAACAGTAACAAAAAACAATGGGCAAGTGAAGGATAGATGTTCAATTGATTTAAGACTCCCATGTCAAGGGTAGCTCGCAACCAGCAACTGAAAATATTGGGCAAGTGAAAAATAAATGTTCAATTGATTCAAAACTTCCATGTCAGGGGTAGCATTTGTTTGGGATGAGGAGATAAAAATAAGCTAGATTATCGATGGTTAAGGTTTTCCATATCAATCATGCAGAGAAGTCGAAGGAAAGGTTGTTTGGAGTTTGGGGTTGTTTGAGGCTGGGCAGTATGAAAATCATGTTAACGTCCTAACAAGTGGCCCAAGTGGTTATGTTAACTGCTTGATGGAAGAAGTTACATGTAGGAAAATAAAAAGGGGCAGTCCTCTCTCTGCCAATGTGTGTTGTTCTTCTCCATCACAAAGGAACATTGTAAGATAAAGGTAAGAAGAGAAATTGCATCCTTGGACTTACCTACACGCAATTGCGGATTATGGATCCGGGTAAGTCTCAGATCATAATACAATTATCATGTTTTACCTTCCGCATTATAATGTAACTCTAACAATGGTATCATAGACAATCTAACAGATTTGGGGTTTAATTGTTAGTTTTCGATTTTGAAAATTTTGATGAAATCATGAATTTATATTGATGAGTCCAAAAATCGTCCTCCCGTGAGTTTGACCTACTAAACCACTGTTAGACTGCCAAAAACCACCTTTTTGGTGGTCGAAGGCACTCCGATGCTTAAGTCAGTAACTCTGTTGGAATAAAAAAGTAAATTTGAACAAAGCTCAGTTACAGTTGCATACCTTTGTCGAATGTCCCATTTACCTTTTATAATGGTTGTGCTTAACTCTCCGCGTGACTTAAACATGTGAGGCGCAACGGAAGGAGATATTTCTATAATAGTCTCCTCCTTAATGGAGATGCGTTTGTGAAGGCGTAGGTTCCTCCACGGCTTTTTCTTGGTGCAACGCTCTCCTTCTTTATGAGAAAACGTGTATCAGACCTGGATTTGGGCTTCGATTTGTCTTGGCCTAGATTCGAATTATGTTTACACCTCCTTAGTGGTGGGCTTAGTTTGGGCCTCTATAATTGGCTTCCTTCCTTCTAGGCTTTATGAGCTAACCCAATGGATCGGGTGTTTTATTCTCGTGATGGGACTTCATGCCACGTGTACGATCGTGACAGTCGGTCTATTTTGATGCATCATTAGCTACAGCCTCTTAGTTAGTGGGTATGTTCAAGTATCCACTAACCGTGTGGCAGTTTTTTTGTTTTAGGTTGCAGCATTACAGCTTGGTTAGTGCCCTTGTTACCTGTTACTGTTGTTTTCTTTCCATTGTTCCATCCACCTGTTCATTTTGGCACAATTTATGGGATTTCGTGCGGTAAACCATGCAAATTCTCCAAGGGCGGTCCTTTGTTGCCCATTCCTATAAAAAGAAGCTTTGTGTATGTTCTTCTTCCTTGTGCATCTTCTCATTTTCTGATTGTTAACCTTTTGACTCTTCGCAATCATCCTGTAGTCATGTCTAACTCTAGAGTTTTGGGAGGTGATGCTCTTGTTATTTGTGAAGCTTTCTTCATGCCCAAGAGGGAGACACGCCTGACTCTGGACAACATTCGTCGAACTACTCGTTGCCAAACAATCTAAAGATTGTTCTTCCTAGAGACGATGACAGTCCTTGTTATCCTCGATCTGGATACAATGCTTTTGTATCCAGGTATGTTTCATTCTGGTTTCAGGCTTCCAGCTCCTCCTATTGTCTGGGAGTACTTGGATTTTGTTGGAATTGCTCCGGCTCAACTTGTTCCTAACGGTTGGAAGGTATTGACTTCAACCTTGGCGAGAGTTGTTGTTGTTGCTTGCATCCCTATGAATGTTAGGGTTTTGCATTCCCTGGTAGGGATTAGCATGGACCCTAGTTACACTTGTCGCTTGCATACTCCTCCTTGATTCGAGGACCTGCGAGTGGAGTATGTGGGTTAGTCGAGGTCTTAGTTTTACGCCTCTCTTTCTTCTGACCATTTTAGGTTCCGCGGGAATCAAATTCTGCGATTGTTCCGGGAGCCTAAGAAGATTGAGTTGTCACCGTCTTTAAAAGAACAAAAATTTTGTCGTCGATTTTGTGATCTTCCTCGAGTATCGGTAGAAGATTTCCTTACTTGGACGTTGTTGTTCGTGGTGGTCTACTTTCATCGGGTAAGGCAATAATCGCTTTTGAGGTTCCTATTGCGCGCACTGGCGATGTAGGAGTCTCTGCTTCTACTTTTGCTCGAGGTCCTAGGAACACTGGTCCTATTGTTAGGAGAAAGAAAGTTCCTAGGCCTCCTAGCCCCTCCAAGATATTGGCCGTTAGTTCTGGTCGTGTCTCGAAGAGGAAAAATCTTGCTTCTTCTATCCTTGAATCTGCCAGGACCCCCTCTCATCCCATCTCTCTTCAGAAGGGAACTCGTGGTTTGGGTGATGATTCCTCTGCTGTTGAGGATGAAGAGGTAAACCAAGTCCTCGAGGTAAGTAAGAAGCAGGTGTCTCGCCTTCTGGATGACCATGAGAAGAAGTTTGTTGCTTCTTATAGCTTGTCGAATTTTGTCGACCTCCCGATTGATGATTCACGCATCATCGAGAATAAAAGGCTTCAGTTGGGTGTTTGGCTGTTAAATAATCCGAAAGGTGGATAATTTTGATTATGATCCGTTAGTAAAGGATCAAGTTGCTGCTCGTTCTCGAGATCACAAGCTTAGTGTTTCTTCTGTTGTGGCTAGGACTTCGGTATTTCGTTATGCTCCTTTTGCTTCTCGCCCTGCTTCTTCTGACCTTGGCGAGACCTAGAGCCTTCCGTGGCTGATGTGCAGGATAGTGCTCGCAACCTTATTTGTGGCTGTCATGGGAGGTTGGCTAACAAAACTTCTATGCCCGTGCATCAACCACGTCGTCATAATGACGATGACCTCCAACTTTTTTTGGAGGGGATGACGCATTTTACTTATGCGGTAGTCATGGGGTCAGACTGTAAGGCGTCTCGTGACCAGGCTGCTCATATCGAGCGAAAGCTTTCGGGAAACATTTTGGTTCCTTCCCATGTTCTTCATCGATTGGGTTTGTTGAAGGCGTAGTGTATGGAACATGAGAGGACTGCGGACTCTACGCGGGAATTATTGAGGGAACTCGAGGCTACACGTGATGTGTTTGATTTTGACCTCGAGACATCTGAGGCGGAATTGGGCAAGTTGTGTTCCCGTTTGGATATTACTGAGAAAGAGTTGTCCGACCGAAAGGCTGAGCATGACGAGTTTGTTCACTTTCTGCCAAGCTTAAGGCTACTATTGCTCGTATCGTTGAGCTAAATTCTGAGTTTATTGAGAACAAGTCAGCGATCGCTGCTAAACTTGCAAATGTCGACAAAGAGTTGGTGTCTGCCCAAGCCGAGCTGTCGACTGTTAAGGAGAAGTTGAAGGCGACGGAGGCCTCAGATTTTAAGAGAGTGGTCGAGGGTCGCCATGATTTTCTAAATTTCCTAAAAATGCAAGGTTTGAACATGTCCTTTTACTGTAGCCTTGCTGAGCAAGAGTTCGACAATGTCGAAAAAGTTGTTCCAGATTCGATGGGTTATCCGGATGTCGAGGAGCCTGCTGACCCGATGCTTCCTGAAAATGTTGTTCATGATAGTGATTCCTCTTAGTTGTTAGAAGATGAATGAAAAATTTGTTATTTCACATTTTTCTGTCCCGTATGTCTAGCTTGTTTAGGTTTTATTTATGATATTTCTGGGAGATTTCTGACTTCAGTTGTCCAAATTTTCATGGGTGGCTTTGATACTCAACATTCTAGTCATATGGAAGTATTGGTTTACGAAATCATGTTTCCCATTTGGATTACGATGTCATACGTTATAGTCGACATTAAAGTTCAACGCTTATGTCCTGGTACTTTATTACTTCGTGGTTGATTTGGCTAGAAGTTTTATGTCTGACTCATTCGTCCAACATATTTGTTTGTTCGATACTCTAGCCATGCTGAGTGTTCTCTCGAGTCTGTTTTTAATATGACTTTTTGTCCTGATCAGATTTGGTTGTTTCGAAGTTGAGAGCAAAAGAATTTATTGATAATATCTTTTCAAGTGCTCTACATTCTATGGTCGAGGTATCATTTTGCCCTCTTTGTCTTTCAACCAGTATGTTCCGAATCTGTTGATTTTCGTTACTCGATAGGGTCCTTCCCAGTTTGGGTTAAGCTTGCCTGCGCTAGGCTCTTTCGTGTTTAGTTGGACTTTTCGTAACACCTTGAAGTTTCATATCTATACATTCTTATTATAGTACCCCACCATGCACTATTGGTATGCTATTATTTTAATCGAGGCTGCTTCCCATTTTTCTTCGAGGAGATCTAGCTCGACTTTTAATGCTTCGACATTGTCCTCAGCGCGAAATTCTTCGGTTCGAAATGTTGGCATTCCGACTTCCACAGGTATCTCGCTTCTGACCGTAAGCAAGTGCTAAAGGTGTTTCTCCTGTTGGAGTTTGTTTTGTTGTTATGTATGCCAAAAGGACTCCAGGTAATTTGGATGTCCATAGTCTTTTCGCTGTCTCGAATCTTCTTTTGATTGCCTCCAAAATTGTTCTATTATGACTTCGGCTTGCCCTGTTTGCTTGCGGATGAGCTGGTGTTGAGAAGTGTTGTTCGATATTCATGCTCTTGCACAACTCCCTGCCCCTTTTCCCTTCAAACTGTCTCCCATTGTCCGTAACGATTACTCTTGGGATCCCAAATCTGCATATGATGTCTCTCTAGAGAAATTTTTTGACTTGTGCTTCCCCTATCTTTGTGAGGGGTTCTACTTCTACCCATTTGGTGAAGTAATCTACTGCTACAAGGAGAAACTTCTTTTTATCAGACACTTGGAGAGGTCATACGATGTCCATTCACCATTGTGCGAATGGCTAGTGGTTGCTCATTGGAATCAGATTTTTCTTTGGCATGTGAGTGTATCGGGTGAATCTTTTGCACACATCACATTTACGAACTACATTCTGAGCGTCCGCCTTCATCGGTGGCCAATAATACCCTAACGTCAGAGCTTTGTGTGCCAATGTTCTTCCCCTGGGTGATTCCCACATGTATCATAGTGTATTTCTTCTAGGATGTATTTGGCATCTCCTGGTGCAAGCCATCTTAATACTGGGTACGTGGCAGACCTCCTGTATAATTTGTCATTGACCATTATATATCTTGCTGTCCGGTTTCGTAATTTTTTGACTTCCATCTTTTCTGTTGGGAGTTCCTCGTTTAAAATGTACGCCAAGATTTGAGTAACCAAATTAACACCTTGATTTATGGCACATGCTTTTTCTGATTGATTTTTCAGTATGGAACTACTTTGTGTCATGACGAGTGGATTGCAATTATCCTTTGTTGTTGAGGCTTATTTAGCTAGTTCATCTACTCTTTTGTTTTTTGCTCGTGCACATTGTCAGATGGTGGCGTTTCGGAAGCATTCTATTAGTCATGTGGTTCTCTAGTGGTAGGCTTTCACTCGAGCGTCTTTACTTGGAACTCGTTGCTTAGTTGATTAACTACTAGCCTGGAGTTTGTAATGACATTAATGTCATTTACTCCCAGGTGTTTTTCTAACTGTAGTTCTGCTATCACGGCTTCGTACTCGGCTTCATTATCAGAGACTTCAAAACTAAATTTTATCGCCTTTTCTAATGCAATGCCTTTCGAGTTGTATAAGACTATTCCGGGTTCGCTTCCTACCTCGTTAGATGCCCCATTACAATGGAGGATCCATCTTTAAGGGATCGGTTCAAGCTATTCTATTCTGCTTTCCTTATCCCTGGGTTGGTTGTTGCTTCCTATGAATTCGGCGATGAAATCCGCTAATGTTTGAGCTTTGATATAAGTTCTAGATGCATAAGTAATGTCAAATTGTCCGAGCTCTATTGCCCATTTTATCATTCATCTCGATAAGTCTGGCATGTGTAATACTGCCCGTAGTGGCTGTTCGGCCATTACCGTGATCAGGTGTGCCTGGAAGTATGGTTGCAATTTCTTTGATGACACAATCAGAGTGAGCGCCAGTTCTAGGGCCGGATAGTTTAAATCTACATTTTCGAGTGTTTTGTTGATGTAGTACACCAGTTTTTGCACCCATTTTTGTATTAGCAATGAACTCACTGCGTGGTTGGACACGGATAGGTACAAATACAGTGTTTCTCCTGTGTTTGGTTTTGTTAGTAGCTTCGTACTTCCCATGTATGTCTTAAGGTTTTGAAAGACTCTTTTGCATTCTTCATTCCATTCGAATGTCTTATTCCCATTCAAGATTTTGAAGAAAGACAAACACTTGTCTGATGACCTTGAAATAATCTGTTTAGAGCTGCTATCTTCCCATTAATAGTTTGAACACCTTTTATGTTTGTCGGCGATTGCATGTTGAGAAGCGCTTGTATCTGCTTTGGATCAGCTTCAATTCCTCGCTGGTTGACCATATACCCTAGGAACTTCTTATACTTCCGAAGCTGGGTGGAAGCCTGTTCAAGGTCCGTAACATGGTCTGTTCTGTGTGAGCTTTTGATGAGCATATCGTCGATGTAAACCTCCATTATTTTGCCGATATGATCACTGAACATCTTGTGTGCTAGTCGTTGATACGTTGCTCCTACGTTCTTCAACCCGGACGACATTACTCGATAATAGTACGTCCCCTTTTGGTTATTAAAGATGTTTTTTCTTGGTTTGGGGGATACATTTGTTTTTGGTTATACCCGGAGTACGCATCCATGAAGCTCAACATCTTGTGCCCGGCAGTTGCGTCTACTATTTGATCTATTCGTGGAAGTGGAAAATTGTCTCTGGGACAGGCTTTATTTAAGTTGGTATAATCCACGCACCCTCCATTTCCCGTTCTTCTTCTTTACCAATATCGTGTTTGCCAGCCAATCCGGATAGTGAGCTTCTCTTATCATTCATGCGCTGAGCAGTCAGTGTACTTCTTCGTTTATCGCCTGATTGCAATCCGAAGCCACCTATCGTCTTTTTTGTCTAACCGGTTTTTTATCTGGATTCACTTGCAATTTGTGGGAAATGATGGATGGATCTATTCCCACCATGTCTTTCATTATCCATGCGAAAATATCTTGGTTATCTTTCAACAGTTGGATCAACTTTATGGCGAGTTCGGGTAGGATTTTTGTGCCGATTCGGATTGCCATTTTAGTTTCATTGTCTAAATAGAGCTCAACCATTTCTTCTTTCGGTTGCCCGGTGTTGGGTTTATAGAATCCGAACTTGTTTCATCCAATCGTTGCGAAAACTCTTCCAGTTGTTGCGGTAATTGCTATTTGTGAGGAGCCTTTATAGCAGCAAAATGACACTCCCGGGCTGCTAGTTGGTTCCCTTTTATTCTTCCAACGCCATTGTGGATGTGGTGCTTCACGCATTGGTGCATAGTAGAAGATACTGCACCCATCTTGTGTATCCATGGTCTTCCGAGTAGCATGTTGTATGCAGCAAGATCGTCGACGACAAGAAAATCTGTCATTAACAATTGCTGCTTCCCTGGTTCTCCCACATCAACTAGTAGTTGGATAATTCCTAGTGGATTACATTGCTCCCCACTAAAACCTACTATAGACTGATTGCTTGGTGAGAGCATTTCAGTGGTGAACTGCATCATTCAGAAAGTTGTTAGGTATAATAGATTTGTCGAGCTGCCGGTGTCGATCAATGCCCTTTTGATTTTCCATTTTGCTATCATGACCGAAATCACTAAAGCACCATTGTGTGGGAAATTAACTCCATCAGCATCCTCGTTTGAGAAGTCTAGTCTTTTGCATTGTCTTTGCACGTTGTGTGATGGTTCCTAGAATCTGATCGTTGTAGGAAAGTCCCTAATTATGCGCTTTCTGGATCGATTGGATTGCTCATTCTCTCCACCTGTGCCATGCAAGACATAGATTGTTTCCTTCGCTTGCTCCTCTGAAACAAATGTTTCGCCATTAAGTTTGGTAAACTCTTTGAGTAGTCCTTGTTTGATATGGCATTCAATTTCGTCTCTTAGGCTGCGACAATCTTTGGTATCATGGTCGTAGTCATTGTGGAAGAGACAATGTATGCCCTTGTTCCGCTTCTCCAGATCTCCTCTCATCTTCAGCGGCCATTTGACATCTTCTTTTCTTGCCATTGCTTCAAGAATCTCGCTTCAACTTGCTAACAAAGCTCAGAATGCTCTTTCATATTTAGGTTTCTTCAGTTGTAGATTTTTGGGCGTTTCCTGATTGCATTTGGAGCTATTGTTAGCCCGAGGATGATTTCTTCTTGAAAGTTGTTGCCTTGTAAGTTTTGGATGATCCTATCTATCATTTTGATCACGCTGTCCATCTGAGCCATAAGCGTCTCCACTCGGGGATCCAAGGGGATTCCCCATGATGTTAGAGATGTCTAAGCTGTTACCTACTGGAGTTCTCTACTAGTAGGTATGGTTGTCTCGATATTTGTCTTTGGAACAATATTGGGTGGCATGTCATATCCGTTATCGTCAGACCGAAGATTTGTCGAGTACTACATTGGTCTTCTATCAGGTTGGGTGAGCCTTGTTACTGAATCTTATTTGTAGGGAAAAAGGAAACCCATCGTTCCCCACGGACGACACCAAACTGATGCGACCAAAAATTGTTCTCCTGCAAGTTTGACATGCAAAACCACTATTAGACTGCCAAAGACTACCTTTTTGGTGGTCATAGGCACTCCGATGCTTAAGTTAGTAACTATGTTTGAAGAATGAAGTAAATCTGGACAACACTTAGTTAAAGTTGCATACCTTTGTCAAATGTTCCCTTTATCTAACTCTCTACGTGACTTAAGCATGAGAGGCGCAATGGAAGAAGATGTTTATGTAACAGTCTCCTCCACGACTCTTTCTTTGTGCAATGCTCTTCTTCTTTATAAGAGAACATGTATTGGGCCTGGATTTGGGAATCAATTCGTCTGGGCTAGGATTTGAATCTTGTTTACACTTCTTTAGTGGTGGACCTAGTCTGAGCCTCTATAATTGGCCTCCTTCCTTCTGGGCTTTATGAGCTGGCCCAATGGATCAGGCGTTGTATTCTGGTTATGAGACTTTATGCCACATGTATGGTCATGATAGCCGGTCTATTTTGTTGTATCATCATATATAATTGGATTTGCTGGGACTCGACAAGTCGCCGGCGTCGACTTAAGCCATCGGCTATAACCCCTTCTCCGGTAATCTATTAGTTACATAATTCTGATTTTTTTTATGATAAAATTCAAAATTTTATACGATGCTTATATTTGAATAAAAAATAAAAAATAAAAAATAAAAAATAAAAAATAAAAAATAAAAAATATAAAATATAAAATATAAAATAAAAAATAAAAAATATAAATTATAAAATAAAAAATTTGTGACCTGCTCGTTCCGGTGTCGCATTAGCATGTCACCAGTATCATTTTGCGTTGCCGACTACGTTGGTTTCCCTTTGCACTCTCTTTGTGGAGAAGATGTTGAGATGATGAAGGGGAAATCAGGGCATTATTTGTTCCACCCATTTAATGGGTTAAGCCATAATGTGAAGGTTAAGCCAAATATAATGTGAATCGCGACCTTGTTTTGTTCAACCCATTTAATGGTTTAAACCACTTATAAGATTATGGACTATTGTCCTAAAGACAAAGATAATGAGTTCACAAAAAAAAAAAACTCATAATTCTCATAATAGTATTTGAGGTTTTTGCAATATATGTTTATGAAATTTTCATGTTTGTTGACCCCAATTTATTAAAATTTAAAGGGACATTATTGTTATTATTTATATTGCATGTCACAACATATTCAATGTTAAAGTTTGTGAATAGAAATGACTTGTTAATGTAAATGCAAGTGTTCACTTATGATGTTTATGCACAATTATTGTAAATACTTATTTTCAATATTAAGCTACAGTTTGCTTGCCACAAAAATGGCCCAATTGAAGTGTGTTTAGAACATAAGTTTATTAATGATATCCTAATTGATTTCCATGTGATTAGTGATACGAATAATTGAAGCAATAAGCAATTCCTTGATTATTAGAAAATTATGGTTGGCCCAAAGGTGCACCACCTTTCTACTAATCATTGAATTAGAGTAGGATAAATACCGAGTGCTATATATAAGATAGGAACGCTTACCCAAAGCAAGCAATCTTGCATAATGTGTGCACTTGACTATTTAGTCTTACAAGGTGACATAGAACACCATAATAGTAAAATAACATGACATTAAATTATTCCCAAAGGTAGATCATTGTTAGGTTATTCTTAATGTGTTTCTGTGTGCTTAAAGTGATGAAATTCATAGAATTAATGTAGTGAGCCAAAGCCTCATTATTGATTGATAAATCCCCTTCTGGCTAATTCCCATGAACAAATAACGCCAAAGTAGAGAAATCCCAACGAGGTGAAGATCCTGAAAGCTTAACATGAGTTTCCCCATTATCTGCCGCTCATTTTCATTAGAAGAAGGAAGGCCAAGGCACTGCCATTAAGATGAACGAGCAGAAACAGTCTTTTGTAATATTATTGCAACACCAATTCCTGCCCATCTGCATTCGCATGCATTCTCCATCCCTATCCTTAATGGCCTGAATTTTTCAATTGGAAAGAGCAGGTCCACTCACCCTTAGTGTTTTGGACATTGACGTTGCTCTCAGGACTGAAAAACCCGCTGCACCTTCTGACACCAGCAACGCTAATGAAAGGGCAATATATAATGCATGGGAAAGATCCAATAGGTTAAGCCTCATGTTTATGCGCATGACAATAGCAAACAACATCAAGACCACACTTTCATTAACTGTAGTTGCTAAGGAGTTTCTCACTAATGTTGAAGAATGTTTCAAGTCTACAGATAAGTCTCTTGCTGAGACTCTGATGGCTAGTTTTACCATGATGAAGTATGATGGTTCACGTGGTATGTATGAACATGTTTCTGAAATGACAAATTTGCCAGCTCAGCTTAAGACAATTGGAATGTTTGTGGATGAGTTTTTCCTCGTTCACTTTATCTTGAATTCCTTACCTCCTTAGTATGGCCCATTTCAAATTAACTATAACACTATGAAGGATAAGTAAAATGTTAATGAACTGGGTAGTATGCTTGTTCAAGAGGAGGCAAGGCTGAAGACCATGGGACAAAACTCAATTCACATGGTTGCTCGAGAGGTTAAAACCAAACCACGCAAGTTCAAAAGATCTAAAGGGAAGGCTCCTAAGATAAATAATACTACCCAGAAAGGCCACAATCATCAGAAGGAAAGAGGCGTTAACTGCAACTTCTGTAGGAAGTTTGGCCATTTTCAGAAGGATTGTCTGAAGATGAAGGAATGGTTTGAAAGGAATAGTATTGATTCACTTTACGTATTTGAATCTCATCTTACTAAATTTCGTTCTAATACTTGGTTGGTAGATTCAAGAGCTACAACTCATGTTTCCAACACTTTGCAGGGATTCCTTATAATCTGAACCACAAACCAAGAGGAGAAATTCTTCTTCATGGAAAATCGAGACAAAACTCTCATTGAAGCTATTGGCACTTATCGTTTGTTCCTAGATAGTAGACATTATGTAGATTTACTTGAAATTCTTTATGTATCTTCAGTTTCCAAAAATTTAGTCTCATTAGCTAAACTTGATTTGATGGTTACACTTTCAAGTTTGGGAATAAATGTCTTAGCTTATTTAAGAAAGGTCCATGTGTTGGTTCTGGTATTTTATGTGATGGCTTATAAAAATTAAAACTTGATGATTATTTTGTTACCTCACTTCTTTACCGACATACTTGTGTTGGTGCTAAACGTAGCATTGTTGATGAAAATTCCTAAAACTTGTGGCATAGAAGGTTGAGACACATCTCTCAAGATAGAATGGAAAGATTAGTAAAAGATGAGATTCTTTAGAATCTAGATTTTACTGATCTTAGTGTGTGCGTGGGTTGTATTAAAGGAAAACAAACCAAATGCACGAAGAAAGGTTCCACAAAGAGTAAGGAACCTCTTGAGATTTTTCATACAAATATTTGTGGGCCTTTTGATGCTCCATCATGTGGTGGAGAAAAATATTTTTTCACCTTTATAGATGATTTTTCATGTTATGGTTATATCTATTTGCTGAATGATAAATCTCAAGCAGTAAATGCTATTGAAGTATATGTTTCAGAGAGTGAAAGACAATTAGTTAGAAAAGTGAAAATCATAAGGATTGATAGAGGTGGTGAATACTATGGAAAATCTTATGAATCAGGGCAATGCCCAGACCTGTTTGCTAGACTTCTTAAAAGCAAAGGTATTTGTGCTCAATACACAATGCCCGAAAAGCCTCAGCAGAATGGCATAGCTTAAAAAAAGAATCGTACTCTTATGGACATGGTTAGAATTATGTTAAGTAACTCCTCATTACCCTTATCTTTGTGGATGTATGCATTAAGAACTGTTGTTTATTTATTAAATATGGTTCGTAGCAAGTCAGTTCTAAAACTCCTTTTGAGTTATGAACATGAAAGAAACCTATTTTGAGACACTTGCATGTTTGGGGTTGTCCAGCAGAATTAGAGTATCTCAATCCACATGAAAAGAAATTGGATTCAAGGACAATCAGTGGCTACTTTATTGATTACCCTAAAAAATCCAAAGGATATAGGTTTTATTGTCCTAACCATAGTACAAGAATTGTAGAAACCGGTAATGCTAGATTATTTGAAATTGGTAAAGTCAGTGGGAGTGATAAAACTCAAAATGTCGCAAGTAGAGAAGCTCGGGTGCAAGTCCATTCCATATAGCTTCTAACAAGATTATGGTTCCCATGGTTGATGCATGCCCAGTTAACCCACAACAACAAATTCTTGAGCCACCACTCCTTGTTCCTTCAGTTGTTGATCAACATAATGACTTGGAGCCATATGCACATGACTCCACTTTATAATAAGATTGTCGCAAATGATCAAATTGTAGCCGAACCACAAATAACATTGAGAAGATCTAAAAGGATCATAAAGCTTGCTAATTCTAATGATTATGTGGTTTATCTCCAAGAATCTGATTATGATATTGGGACATCTAAAAGTTCGATTTCGTTTTCACAAGCTATAGAGAGTGATAATTCTGATAAATGGATTGAAGCTATGAAAGATAACTTGGACTTAATGGCCCAAAATGAGGTATGGAAACTCGTTGAATTGCCCAAAGGATACAAAAAAATGGGTTGCAAATGGATATTTAAGACCAAACGTGACTCAAAGGGCAAAATAGAATGATATAAAGCTAGACTTGTGGCCAAAGGGTTCACTCACATATAAGGCTTTGATTATAAAGAAACCTTATCTCCGGTATCCATGAAGGACCCACTCATAATTATATTGGCATTAGTTGCTCATTTTGATTTAGAGCTACACCAAATGGATGTGAAAACAACGTTCTTAAATGGAAGTTTAGATAGGTATATATGGCTTAACCGGAAAGATTCTCCATTGAAGGAAAATAACATTTAGTTAGCAAGCTTAAGAAGTCAATCTATGGACTTAAGCAAGCTTTCCGAAAATGGTACCTTAAGTTTAATAATACCATCACCTCCATTGGATTTTACAAAACATTGTTGACCGATGTATTTATCTAAAGGTTAGTGGGAGTAAGTTCATATTTTTTTATTTTGTATGTTGATGATATACTACTAGCAAGTAGTGACATTGGATTATTGTATAAAACCAAAAACTTTCTCTCTCAAAACTTTGAAATAAAGGATATAGGTGAGGAAAATAACGTGTTTGGAATAAAAATATTCCGGGATCGTTCACATGGATTGTTAGGTTTGTCTAAAAAAGCCTATATACAAAGAATTCTAGAAAGATTTGGAATGGGCAATTGCTCACCAAGTCTAGTTCCCATTCAGAAAACAGGTAAGTTTTGTCTTATGCAATGTCCGAAAAATATATGAGAATAAAATAGGATGGAAAAAGTTCCTTATTCATCTACAGTTGGGAGCTTATTGTATGTTCAAACCTGCACAAGGCCAGATATCAGTTTTGCTACTGGTGTACTAGGTAGATATCAAGAAAATCCATATTTTGATCATTGGAAAATTGCAAATCAAGTGATGAGATACCTTCAAGTTACAAAGAATTACATGCTCACATATAGGAGATAAGAAAGTCTTGAGGTTATTGGCTACTCAGATTTTGATTTTTTCGGATGTGTTGATGATCGGAAGTCCACTTTTGGCTACTTGTTTTGCTTGCTGGAGGAGCCATATAATGGAAATGGGGAAAATAATCTATCATAGCTGCATCAACTATGGAACATGAATTTGTGGCATGCTATGAAGCCACCATTCAAGTTTTATAGTTACGAAATTTTATTTTAGGGCTAGGGATTGTTGGTACCATTCATAGGCCACTGAAAATTTATTATGATAACTTCGTAGCCGTTATTTTCTCAAAAGTGACAAATATTCTAATAGAGCAATGCCCATGGATTTGAAATATCTTATCGTTAAAGATGAAGTTAGAAAACAAAGAGTGTTTATAGAGCAAATTAGTACTAACTTTATGGTTGTAAATCCATTAACTAAAATATTATCTCCAAAGACATTTATGGAACATACCAACATAATGAATTTTGAGAGTAATCGTTGATTGTACATAATAATATGTGATGGATTATGTTTTCTGCATGTTGATGTTCACACTCAATTTCACCTTTTGGATGTCATTTATGTGTTTCTGATAATCTTGTCTTAACTATTTATGTACATCGATGTGAATGAATGAATGAATGTGGACATGATTAATCTCTTGAATGATTGTAGAGACGTCATGTAGTACATGGAAGCAATTATGTTGACTAGTAACATAAAACCGCCATGACTCATATTAGTAGTTTGTTTTCTTATGATGTTATTGTAACCATTTAATCTTAGAGTCTTATCTGCACACCTAAAGTATTACTCATTAGACATGTTATCGTTTTGGGCCAAGTAGGAGAATGTTACCTAACAAGTGGCCCAAGTGGTTATGTTAACTAGTAAGAAAATAAAAAGGGGCAGTCCTCTTTTTGCCAGTGTGTGTTGTTCATTGTAAAATAAAGGCAAGAAGACAAACTGCATCTTTGGACTTACCTACATGTAATTGCGGATTATGGATCTGGATAAATCTTCGATCACAATACAATTGTCATGTTTTATCTTCCGCATTATGATGTAAATCTAACAAGTCATCGCAACTCTTTATTGAGAGTATTTTTTATTTTTGAGTCCCACAATCATGAATTAAGAGAGTTGTTTAAGCGTTTGTCTTGGAGTATGCTAATGAGAGTAACCACTCTATTTTCATCCCAATCTCTCAAACCCCTCGTTAATGACAAGTCTCAAGATGGTTCACCATCTATACACTTTATAAACTGCTAAACAAGCCCTTTTTTGCGTCTTGATATGCTCATGTTGTCCTCAAATCACTGTTTTAGTGGTGTGTCTCTAGCCCATAGATCATTTCACCATTCACTACACCAAATTGGCATATTTGTAACAACTTAAAAAACAATAACACTTTTGAGCTATTACAATCTATCAAACAATTTCAAGTCAAAGCTAAATTTAGTCAACAAAATGAAAAATAGCTACACAAAAAAAAGTGATACAATAAATTAGATCACCATGAATATCATCACTTGTAAGCCCATACTATTTGTGGTGATACAATTATTGAATAACTTTATTTATGAAAATGTGTAAAATTGCGTTGTGGATTGTTATAGCTCAAAATTGTTACTATTTTTTGAATTGTTACAAAAATGCCAATTTGGTGTAGTGATTGTTCAACTCATATGAGACGTGACTAATGATTGGGATTACAAGTTCATTATTGCCGTCCACTGTGCGGAACCATATATGGTGACAAGACTGGTTTTTTGAACCATCTAAACTCCTCTATATCATATTTATCCGCTATAAGCTCTCGATAGTGGTTCTTCTTTGGTACCAAAACTCCATAACACTTTAGAGAGAAGTGCTTGGTTAAACAACTTTACTGTTCTGATTCCAAACCTCCCTGGTTCTTTGGCTTGCAGACTAAAGGCCCAATTTAACAAATGTTACTTCTTTGATAAAGATGTGGTGACCCATAGAAAATTCTTGATTATCTTCTCAATCTCTTTTGCTACCGATGCGGGTATAGTTGTAGTGGACATTAGGAATACCGGAATACTTGATAATGTGCTCTTGATCAAAGTGATCTTCCAACTTTGGAGATGCATCTCCTTTTCCACACCACTAATCTACCTGTTATTCATTCTAACTTGGTCCTATGCTCTACGACCCATGCTCTACGATCTTTATATCTAAATCCCAGTGGTAGTTCCAGATATTTCGATGAAAGTGTACCTGTTGGGCAATTTAGGACACTGGCAAGTTCATGAAATTTTGGAATTTCACCTATTGGGTATAGAACACACTTGGAGAAATTCACCTTGAGGCTGAGACACCTCGAACCTAAGGAGAATGGAGTGAGGGTACCTAATTTGGGAGGGTGAAGAGTCAAAGAATAGCATGGTGTCGTCCATACACTGTAATATTGGCACTGAAATACCCCCTTCTCTCACTTGAAAACTAGTTTTTACATGACTTGAAATCTTATAGTAATCCAAAGGAGTATCAAGTGACCATGTGCTTATGCTCAGGGAAGGAGCCAATTCTATAATTAATGATGCACTCTATCTTATACTATCATGCGAATAATGAATACGGAATGGAGGTTAACAGTTCTCGAATGAGCAAGGCAGTAAGAACTTGGGGCAAGCGTAGAAGAGGAAAAAAAAAACTGTCAAGTTCTTCTCAAATCATTTCACCATGTACGACCAAGAGCAGGTTAATTTGTATATGGCAACTTGCTAAGAGAACAAGTTGTAAAAAAATATGTAACATACTCATAACCTATCAAAGACCAGAACTGGTCAACACACCATAAATTGATAAACATGTTGATAAACAATGATACTGACTAGTTCGAACTCATGACCTACTCCGTTCACTACACCAAATTGACATTTTTGTAACAACCTCTAAAACATTATCACTTTTGAAGTGTAACAATTCACCTAACAATTTTACATATTTTTACAAACAAATTGATACAATAATTGTATCACCATGAAGAGTATGGTTATAAAAGTGATACTATTCATGGTGATCCAACTTATTGTATTATTTTTTTTTTGTTACTGTTTTTCATTTTTTTTTAACTAAATTTAGTTTTGACTTGAAACTGTTTGGTAAATTGTAACATCTCAAAAGTGATACTATTTTGAGAGTTGTTACAAAAATCCCAATTTGGTGTAGTGGTTGAGTTCTAACCATTGAACTATCATACCATTGGCTTGTTTCTGGATTTAATTTATTGTAATTATTTCCTTGATTATTTGTGGAATCATTCTCACAGTAACCCCCTATATTTCCAACAAACTTGAGAGAAAATCGTTACGATTGTTTTATAGAAACTCTATCTTTGATGAAGAGTCACATTGAACTAACATAAACCTCTATCTCCCACTCTTTTAAAGGGAATCTAAGTTAGAGATTCGTATAGGCTTGCTCATTTTCAAAGATTATAGTTGGTCGGTTTGAGTCACCTATGGGAGCATAAGAGCACATGTTTTGGCTTGCCAGACACAGAGATTTATGGTGTTGCATCTGTGTGAAGCTCATGTCCTGGGAGATGGATACCTATCAAAACCACGAGCTCTGTAGTGTAGGCCAATCTATCTTAATAAAAAAAAATTTTGAAACACATGACTTGATCACCATTTCAATTAGTTTTTCCATTACTTACTTTCGTTTCTGGATTTAATTTATTGTAATAATTTCCTTGATTATTTGTGGAATCATTCTGACAGTACCCCCTATATTTCCAACAAACTTGAGAGAAAATCGTTACGATTGTTTTAGTGAGAATATGATAGAGATTGCCCATGTGTGTTCTCATGGATTCTAGTTGATTTATTGAATAACCAAGAAATTATTTATTACAGATTTGTGAAATCAGTTTTTTTGCCTCTGTGTCACATGTGCCGTGCCTCAAATTTGGAGCTTTTTTCTTTCTCTCCTCGAAAGGTGATGCCTTTAACTAAAGGGAAGCCCAAACTCTCGTGCGAGTTTGCCATTTGTTGGGTCATTTGGAATAATAGCAATAGGCAAAATCTTAAACAGGAGGAACTGATTATTCCTTTTATGAATGTTATTGGTTCTATTTGGAATTTGACATCTAGCTTCAAAGGGGGGCTATTTTGAGGATCTTATCATTATTGGGGTTACTATGTAGGTCTCTAGTCCCTCTTTTGGAGCCTACTGTATTCCTTGTTATTTCGTTTGTGTTTGTAATAACTTTTACCCTTGTTAAGAAAAAGTTTTGTGACATTGCAATAGTTGTTTAAATAAGTTGCAGACGTAATAAGTTATAAAAATTAGTGAGCAATTCAGGATTATCTTCATAACATCTTAGATTTCAGATTCCATGAAAATTTTATATTCCAAGTGCGCTACAAAAGCTTTGATGCCAATCCGGAACAATGCTATTACTATTTTTTACCGGGTGCTAGTCACTACAAAAAAAATGCTTAATAGTTACAAATATTAGAGACTGTAGTCTGGTTCCGTCTCTAATTAAAAGATTTGCGGCGGCAAAATACTGTCACTAATGCTTTTGGTAGCTGACGAAGCCCATAATCATAAAAACTGTGTTTGTGACGGGAAAACCGTGGCTAAATTCAGAACAAACCATAGCTAATTAAAACATTTGCGACGGCATATTAGTTGTCGCTAAGTTTTACAAATAAAAACTGGTTGCTACGGTATAAGCCGTCCCCAATACATAAAAATTGTGTTTGTGACGGGAAAACCGTGGCTAAATTCAGAAAAAACTGTAACTAATTCAAACATTTGGGACGGTATATTAGCTGTCGGTATAAGCCGTTCCTAATAAATTTGATTGCTACGGTATAAGCCGTTCCTAATAAATTCAAACATTTTACAAATACAAATTGATTGCTACGGTATAAGCCGTTCCTAATGGATTTTTTTGAAAATAATAATAATAATAATATATATATATATATATATATATATACAAAAAATATTTGGGACGGTATATTAGCTGTCGCTATGTTTTATAAATAAAATTTTTTTGCTACGGTATAAGCCGTCCCTAATAAATTTTTTGAAAACAAAATATATATACACAAAAAACATTTGAGAAAAAAATATATATACACACAAAAAACAATGCTCTTTCTTCGATTCCCACCCAGAGATTGTTTTTGTTAGACACAATGTTCCAAACATGCCGAGCCATCGCCGCTTTATTGGAAATTTCAATGCTTCTGATGCCTAGTCCCCCTTCTTTGTACGGACGACATACTTTCCTCCAACTTACTAGGGGGTTTTTGACGTAGGTGTCCACTGCAGACCATAGGAAATTCCTGAAAATGGCATTTAGATCACCAATAGTTTCTTGGGGAAGGATGTAACATGAGGTCCAGTACACATGCAAACTGTTCAAAACAGATTTGATCAAGGTTACTCGCCCCGCATAAGACAAAGCCTTGTTCTTCCAAGACATAACTCTTTTCTTTACTCTGTTAATTAGTGGAAGGCAGTTTGTAGTAGTAAGCCTTGTTGAGATGAGAGGAGGTCCCAAATATTTGACTGGTAGCTGATTTAGATTGAACCCAAGGGTATTAGTGATACATTGTAAGATACTGTCCTAGACTCCTGCAGCATACAAATTGATTTTTGAGCGATTTATATGCAGTCCGGTACACCTTTTGAAGGTGTTAAGCACGTTGGACAAAGCTATGGCTGATTGTTATTCACCCTTGAAGAAAACCATAAGGTCATCTGCGAAGCTCAAATGGGTGATGACTGGGTCTTGACACCTATAATGCAGGCTGTAAGTATCATCTTCCACTCTTTGTTTCAATAGTAAATGGAAAATTTCCATGACTAGAACAAAATGATAAGGCGACATTGGGCACCCCTGCCTTATTCCCCTTGCAGCCCTAATAAAACCCTTAGGAGAACCATTCAAGGATACAGAAAATCTGGCCGTGGACATGCACATACTAACCCAGCTGATGAACTTGTCAGGAAATTGCATACGCCTCATAATCTGAGTTATAGAGTCCCAACGAATAGTATCATATGCCTTCCTTAAGTCGATCTTTGCTGCACACCGTGGCGGTCCTTGATCTCGATGGTAATTACGGACCAATTCCTGGGCTAGCATTATATTATAATGAATATATCTGCCTTTTATGAAGGCAGACTGATTCAAGCTCACGAGCTTTTGGATCACCTTCTTTATTCGACATGTCATAATCTTAGTGATGCATTTATAAAGTACATTGCAACATGAAATGGGCCTGAAGTCAGCAAAATAGGAGGCATTATCAACCTTATGAATTAAAACAATGCAAGTAGCATTTACCTCTCCCAACAGTTTGCCACTTCGAAAGAAATTGCCTATAGCTTTGACAAAGTCATCTCCAATTATACGCCAAGCCGCTTTGAAGAACAATGAGGAGAACCCATCAGGTCCTGGGGCTTTATTTGAGTCTATGTTAGCTAGCACTTCAGTGATTTCATTCTGGGTAACATCTTGAATGAGTTCATTGCTCTCAGAAGACTCTATCACCCTCTCAGGCTGTAGATTTTCTATCACATTAGAGTCAATTTGGTCCTGCTGACCTCCAAAGATCTCTTTGAAGTACTGTATGCACTCAGCACTGATTTCTTCAGGATCTTCAAGTTGTACATTGTCACCAGTGTATATTGAAAGAATCTTGTTTTTGGATCTTCTCTCCTTTAGGTAGTTGTGAAAGTATGCTACATTTTCATCACCCCCTTGCATATGCTTGGCTCTAGACTGTTGTTTAGTTTCTGATTCTTCATTTCTAAGTGCAAAAGCATAAATCCTCACTGCCTCCTTCTCTTGATGTGCTATGATGTGGTCCAATGGGTTTAGTTGTACCAGTTGCTGTGTTATCTCCAAAGACTATTTGGTTACAACCACATTGGATTTTGTATTAACAAACCTTTCTTTTCTCCAAGCAATCAGAGTTTGACCAACTTGAATTTTTTCACAAAGGAATACATGTCATTTCCTTCCACTACATTTTGCCACGCGTGCTGAACTACTTCCATAAACCCATGTTCATGAATCCAATAATTATAGAATTTGAATGGAATTGGACCCGAATTCTTGTGCTCATAAATGGTTAATGTCATCGGGGAGTGGTCTGATACTCCTGCGGTAATGAATTCAGCTTCTGAGTTGGGCGCACTCACAAGCCAGTCTTGATTTATCATCACCCGGTCCAATTTAGACATAGTTCTCTTATGTCCCACCTGCTTGTTACTCCAAGTGAGATAGCACCCCTTGTATCTGCAATCAAATAAGTTAGCACTATGAACACAGTGAATGAGGTCTGCAAATTGCTAAGGCCTGATCTCATCTCCCCCTAATTTCTCTTGGGAGTTAAGAATGGAATTGAAGTCCCCTAGGACAGCCCATGGAACTCGACAAGTTTGAGCAAACGTGACCAACTCTTTCCATAAATTTTTCCTTGTCAGATAATAGTTAGTGCCATACACATCAGTAATGACACAAGAAAATCCATTAGGCCAGATGGTTTCCACGAAAATAGCTTGATCTGATCTTGAAAGCACATTTACATTAACTTCTTGAGGATCCCACAATACCCATATTCTTCCCCCATGAACTAAATCGTTATTGTCAATAGCGAGCCAGTCCCTCATAAGATTTTTGCTGAATAGACAATTTTTTTTCATTACTCACTTTAGTTTCAAGCAGACCGATGATCTTGATTTTCTAGTTCCTGATTAGCTTCCTTACTTCTACCTGTTTAACGGGGTCATTTAGACCCCTCATGTTCCAACATCCAGTTCTAATCATTTAAATCTAACAGAAGTGTTGCCTCCTTCCACTCGCTGGGCTCATTATCTTCCCAATTTACTATCACTCTGTTTATGATTAGGTTTATCACCTATAGGCTTTCTGATTCCCTTCTGAGCATTCTCTCGAGTGGTGAGAATAATGTTGACCACTATTTGTGACTGAGGGTCCTTGGTGTTGGTCCTTGCTAATTTCATGCACTGCACTGCCACCACTGCCTGTGAGATGTTACCACTGCTTCCTACCCGCAATTCATTTCTGTTATGTTGCAAGTGAGCACTATCATCACACTCTGTGCTACCTTTGATCTGCTTCACCGCATGCGAATTGCCCTCATTTTGCTTGAGATCAATTATACTAGTGTCAGTATTATGCTCAACCTCAATCGGATGTGTTTCCAAAATACTTATCTGCTCTGTATCAGCCATAGTTAAGTCGCCTACAGTGATGTCTCCATTGTTTCCAACGAGTACCATTTGTAATCCATCTGAGTTTTGAGTGGCTGCTGGCGCTATAGCAATCAGACTGACTGTGAAAGCTGGTCCAGTACTTGCTTTACAAGTGTGTCTTCTCGCAAGCGTCTGCCAACCCTTTTCTTGTTCACTCTGATTTTGTCTTCTCTGCCCTTGATCTCCATTATTATCATCCTTATGAGCCTTAGCATTTCCTATTGGTTTCCAAACCTTTTTGATTTGATTTTTAGCTTTGATCTTAGGGCAGCTCATAGAAGCATGCCCAAATCCTTTGCAATTATCACATTTTGTTGGACGCCAAGGGTACTCTACCTCCACAGTTGCAATTTTCCCGTCATCTATAGTCACTTGAATGCTATTGGGGAAATCACTCGTTGCCGAAATTTCTACACAGACTCTCGCAAAAGCTAATCTAGTCTTGCTCTCTGTTGTTTTGTCAAGCATGATCGGCACCCCCACAACACTCGCAATTTCTTGTAGCCCCTCCAGACTCCATAAAAATAATGGAACTTTGCGTAAGCTGATCCATATAGGCACTGAATTATGGACTTCTACATTGTCCTCCATATAAGGTTTCCAAGGACGAATCATAAATAGTCTGCTGGCTATATGAATAGAACCCTGTTCGAGGTGTGTAGTTCTATCATCTTCATTTAAAAAACTTGAAAATAAATGCTCGCTCCCCATATACTGTCATATTAAAGTCTCTTTTCAGTCCCCACAGTTGTTTTAGACTGTCTTTGACAAAGCCGTACGCTAGTCTTCTACCTACAAAGTTCCCAACTAGATAGCCTTCACAATCAGCAATCTGTGTCTCATGGTCTGCAAGTTTTACTTGGACAACATGCTTCCCTTCTATCTTTGCTGGTGCAACATACTTTAGTTTTGTAGGACCTGCTTTTCTATTGTTTGCAAACAAAGATGCCCAACTCGCAGATCTCGAACCCTGCATTGGTTTCACCCCTTTATCAGACGTGTCATCACGTGCTGGCGCCGCCGCCATTGACTCCGTCTCGACATTAATATTGGTAGTATCCATAGGTTTCAGTGCAGCCGATAGAGCCTCTTGCAAAGCATTCAAGAGGGACGGGTCGCTTCTTCCTCCAGGTTTTTCAGTAAGGAATGTACCCCCTTGGTCGGCAATAACTGCATTGATAGATTCTGACTCCTGAACTTTATCACCTCTCTCAATGACTTCCTAGTTCCCATGAGAGGCAGTAGGGGAACCAGATCTGACACCTTGGAGATCAGGCATCAGTCCATATGCATGTGGTTATCTTCTACAACGATTCGTTCCAAACCCTAATCGCCAAAATCGCCCCTAATCGCCTCAGATTTTTTCTAAACTAACTTTTCCATTTCAAGAACATTCTCTACAACATTCATGGCAATCTCCACAAAGATTTGGCTCAATGATAAGCTAGTTTTTAACAAAGTTCTATTTGGCAGCTGGTTAATTAAATAAAAACAAGGTTCTATTTGGGTGGCTGCAAACAAGTATAAATAGGTGCATAATACAGAGTTTTATGACATAGTATTTTCAGAGAAGCTATTGCGTGAATAAGCAACAGAGAATATAGTATTCTCTTTGGTGTTTTGTGCGGCTGTGTGCGCGTGGATGGTGACTTTGTGTCTAATTCTTTGGGCGTGATTTTGTGGGACAAAGTGTGACGTGTGGCTGCGATATCGACTTAGTTTTGTCGATTGATTTGGTAAAAGAAGTTGAAGGAGCTTTTGGGTTAATTTGCTGTGAGGTAACCCGTGTTATTTACTCCTTGTATTACTCAAGCTTTGATCAAAAAGCTTGAGAAGTTATTGTACTTCTTCTTATTTGATTAGTGGATTCTCTCGGATTTGCCCCATGGTTTTTCCCTTCACATTGAAGGGTTTTCCACGTAAATCTTGGTGTCTCGTTTATTGTTGCTTTAGATTATTTCTTTGGCATTTTTTTATTGGTATTTGTCCCAACAAACTCTATTGTTGGTTTCAATGGAAGAAGAAGGAACAAGGAAAAGAGTTGAAACATAAGGGTGGTGCTGGAGTCGTGATATGGTCTATGATGTGAGGAAGAAGAGACGAAAAGAGGAGAAATAAAGGGAGACGAAGGTCTATGAGGGAGAATGAGGTGTTGTTTGGTTGTTGACCGTGGCTGCGCTGTCGGTTCTCCTATCGAGCAAGGATCCCCGGCAAGCAATGAGATTGTCACGCCCCGATTTTCGAGAAAAACGAAATCCTAAAATCCACGTAGGATTATCCGTTTCCCCAAAACTCGGGACGTGAAATTCAATAACGACAGAGACATTTAGCAGCAAAGACAAAGTATAATTTAGAAAATATGAACCAACTAAAATTTAATACAAAAGTCTAACCAGGAAAAACTGACGTCGCTAGCCCCACTAGCGGAACTCCCGTAACGCTGCTCAAAAGTCTCTAAACCTGAAAAGCTAATTGGCTACATTCCCAAAGGAATGTACCCAAGAAGCAAAAGCTCACTTGGGTCAGCAATAAAACTGGTGTGAGAAATCTTCATCCCAAAAACAATAAAATCGCACGTGATAAACATCAAGCAAAACACAAACAACAAACCATCACACCAATAGGTAGTTCCTCAACGAGGCAAAGGTGTGATGCAAGAAACACAGTCCAAAGAATTTAGTTCCTCAACGAGGCAATTATATCATCATCGTAATATGTAAATATGCGTTTACCTGTATTTACCCTATAGGAGTTGACTATGGCAAGTCGGACCTGCAGAAATATTAGTGGACTTGCCATCCTGCATAAAAAGGATTAGAAATAATGCAACGTCATTTATTCTTTTTATTTGAATTTCGGTTCATCTTTTTAACGGATTGATCACTTAGACGATACCACATTCGCACCACCTCCGTGCCGAACATACATGCCCGTATGCCTCTCTCATATAAAGGATGACTACTCCGTCATCCATGTCCAAGTGGGGACATCACATACAGACATGCATCGCGGATACCCCTAACTATATGAGTACCAAAAGCCACCCTTGGGCTATCAATGCGCATAAACTCACGTCACATTTTTGACGAATAAATATCAAAGCCTATTTTAGGCATACAAACTCACCACATTTCCGCAAGACTAACCCGAAGGTTATTTTAGTTTCTCTAGTAAGAAATGGGTGCCCCAACTCCGCAAGACGACCCACTGGTCATTTAGTTTCTCTAGTAAGAGAGGGGAAATAATAAACAAAGAGATGTGGTAGTTCTAAGTGATACAAGCCCAAATGGTTTATATTTTCAGAAATCAAGGCTTACCAATATCATTTATTTTTCATAATTCAGAATTCTTCCACAATGACATTTTGTCATACATGAATTGATTCACAATCTATTCACCCACATTTTTGGGGAAAACATAGCATATTCATTAATCATGCTATGTAACAATATGACAATCAAGCCACTTCTTGATTCAAATATCCAAAATCTTCATAATGCATAAACAAGTCAACATGCATGATAATACCAATCTCCACATTAATCACAATGCATTAATATTCACCAACCATTCACATCTCAAGCATCACTATTAACTTAGAATATGAAAAACATAGTTACGAGCTACTAACTGTAGTTTAACCAAGCCAAACAAATCCATATCTAATAGCCTTTCTTAAACACTGATTTCGGTGTGAGCTAACTTAGCTTACAGTACCTTAATAAGAAACGACATTCAATATACCCAAATACTCGACAAAATGTGGGAAATTGTCTCACATCATAATCAAGTCCTACTAAGAAGTAATTGTACAATAGAAAACTAGCCACACTTTAGTAGTAGCCATTAGAAAATCTAACCACTTACCATGACCTTGCGACATGGTGACAATGAACTACACTATAATATTGATCATAAATTTATAACAATAGTAAAATAGAGTTTTAGCTTCAAAAACAATGTGTAATCCTCCTCTCTGTCCCACTCCTATTCTTGTACTAAATTACTTGTTCACAAACACAACTTACAAAAGATTGACAGGTCCTTGATTACACCAGAACACTGCATTGTGACTATTTGCCAAAGTTTATCCAATGACTTACAACAAATTTATGATCATCGATAGATTCATCAAGTATTGACTCATGTCAAGGGCAACCCTTCGTAACCCATCTCTAATACAAACACTCTATTCGATGTTGCACATTCCAAAACCATAAATACTCATCACAGAATTCAAACACAAACATTGCAAAGAAACACGAACAAAATGCACAAAGAAAGCAAACCCATTCTCACAGGTAAAACCCATTCTATTTTTTGTAAATTGGGGATATTCTATTTTCAAGAAACAACATGAACCAGCCACTCAATCAACAAATCAAACCATCCAACAAAACCCCATAAACCCAAATCATCCCAACATCATTATATTTGCAAATACGCAAACACACCCAAAATTCAAAAAGAACAAGAAGAAGGAAGAACTCACAATAAAAGAGAAAGAAATGAAGAAAACTCACAGATTTTAAATCTTATAGCGTCCACCCCATTCAACACCTCCATATGTTGCACGCTTCCCAACAACTTTGCATCGGAGTTCTGCATTTGGTATAACAAATCAGTAGGACCAACACCACTCCCACTAGTACCATCATGTCGCCTTATTTGATCATTCGCAGAGAACCCCATTTCAGCCACTAAAACAGCCACCTTGCAGCCTCCATTATAGCCCATAAATCCAAGGACAGGCAACATCACAGATTAGGATCAACTACCACATAAATTACAAATGAAACACCTTCCTTGATCAATGAATTTCATGAAAGAATTTATGTATCCTTTATAATGAGAGCAGCAAACAGACCGACGTTCTCCAAATTGTCACAACTTGGATAGGTTCCCCATTTGGAGCAGGTAGGGCCAATGGTTGGACCATCAAAGCCAGCTGCATGCTAGCTGCCCCTTTTCACCAACAATAAGCAACTCCTCTGACCCATCATCTGCACCATTTGATTTTCTCACAGCCATAATCACGTGCTCCTGACTCTGCCAGTTGTAAGCTTCACATTCTAGCTTCATGATGTGAGTAACTGCCACCAAAACCCTGAGATCTGTGTATCTACACAATAAGAACTAGTAACATCCATGCAAATACTACTTCCTGGAGCCATACTAACATGAACACTGAAGTTCAACTCACGTAGCTTTGTTATTGAAAATCCTATTGCTCGGCTTTCCACACACCCAACAAATAGAATATAGTACCACCTTCCAAAGAAAATACTGAAGCACAATTGTGTTCCAACTGCTTAAGAACTGCACTAAGGCATCACTCACTCCATCCTGAAATGTGAATATTAAACTTACCCAATTACAATGAAGAAAAATGCTAGGAACTTTCTGACTCCAAAGCACACACATGGCCCATTTAGCATCAATATTCATCCCTCCTCAGCATAAAATGTGATCATAGCATTCCAAGCAGTTATGTCTTTTGTAGGCATCTGATCAAAATAATCTCGCGCATCCTTTGTCATTCCATTTCGTGCCAATCCAGTAACCATAGTAGTCCAAGTCACTTCGTTTCTCGAAGGCATTGATCCGAACAATTCAATAGCTTCACTCACTCTTTTGTCATCCAGATACGCTGTAAGCATTATATTCCATGAATATAAATTCCAACTAGGCATCTCATCAAACAAATTCTTCCCCTCATCAATTTCACCATTTTTCAACTAAACATTTAATCGTAGATGTCCAAGCAACCACATTCTTCTCTGGCATCCTACCAAATAGATCTTTCGCCTCTTGAATTAAACCATTTCGAGCATACCCCAAAATCATCGTTGTCCATGACACAATATCCTTAAGTTTGAGGTTTTCAAACACATTGTAAGAACAAGTAATATCCCCACTTCTGGAGTACATAGTAATCAAGGCTAGTGAGTCTTCCGACTCAAATCCCAGCAAGTTCCAAACAAAGCACAAATTTAGAAACCTTGTCACCTCACGGATCAACACCATGTTCAAACATAGATTCAAACTTCACTCCATGACAGTCAATCCTCGCTGAATTAGTTAGGCAACAAGAAATTAGGGCCAGAGGACACCACCCTCGGTGCTAGATCTGCTAGTGCCACAGCCATAAAAGCTATGCATCCCCCAAGGTACATCGAAGAGATGAGTCAATCATCAACGCTGGATTTGCAAAACCTTGATACAGTGGCGCTTGAAGAAACTGTTGCACCGGGTTTCGCATGCTGATGGTCAAAAGAACTTGGATCAGGTTCATGCATCCACACCCTTACAACAATTGCTCGGATCTCATCATCTGCTTCATCTCCCTCACAGTCCTCGCTCGCCTCCACCCTTTTGCGCATCGAAAATCGAAGAAGAAGAACAGTTGGTGAAGAAGAATCAACGTTGAATCCAATCAATCCTCTCTCGCTCTACTTCCTTCTCCATCACACACACACCAACAGGATCACCACCACCATTCTCAGCGCCGCCAGAGCAGAAGAAATCGCAAAGAAAGGGAAGGAGAAAGAAGAAACGAGAGAAAGGGAAAAGGAGGAAGGAAAAACAGGGTTTTGTTTGTTTGTATATATTTTTATATGGTGGGTGGCTATTCGCCCCCACTAAAATTCTGAGAGCACCCACCCTTTAACTCTCCAAATAAAACCCTAATTTCGAAATTCACATTCAATTAAATGTAACCCTATTTTATTTAATTAAAAATAAAATAAATTATCGTTATGAAAATTAGGGATGTTACAGAGATCAGGTTGGTTGATGGAAAAAAAGAGGAAAAAGAAAAGAGATGAGAGATGCCTCCAAAAGGGATGGGCTTTGTGTATGGCAGAAATGAGAATAAATAGAATTTTGGAATTTAGGTTAAAGCTTGGGCATGAGTTTAGGTTAAGATGAGTTTTGGGTTTAATTGTTCCTCCTAATTTCACCCGTCACTATCATTTTGTACCACTTTGGGTTAGTTCTTCCAAACTCATCGCGCTAAGGATATTTCATCGTTTAAGCTCCAATTTTTGCCAAAAACATGAAAAAAAAAATTAGAATAATATATAATATTTGAAACACTAACAAAAATAAATTAGAAGATATTTTATGTAATAACTATGTGAATATCAAATACCCCCAAACCTATATTTTGCTAGTCCTCGAGCAAAATAAAAATAAAATCGTAACTCACTTTCGCAGGAATCATTGGTTACACTTACCTTAAACGTGCAACAAGGCTTTAAACCCCTAGATAACCTCTAGTGGACGAGTTATAGTTTCGTTAGAGTTTCCAGAAATGTTACCCACAAACATTATGACTCAATAAATTTAAAAAAATATGGTCACTTTATTTATTATCCTCAGAGTAATAATCTACTTGTAAAAAATTCAGAAAACAACTTACAGTGTCACAGTAATATATCAACAGAGTTTAACAATAATTTAATAGTATCGACAGGTTAAATAAAATTCATCAATCATTGTCAACTCAAAGTGTCTGTGTGCATGGCCTTTTCAAAATAACTATCCATTTCACAGTAAAGACACGATTAGATCACCTTTAGAAAGTACGCTTCGACTAAAAATCTCACTTGTCACTCAGAAATAAATCACTCGGAGATTTGATATGTATCACTCGGTTTATATATGAGGAAAAGAATAAATTATGGAAACACAAACATTTCACATATAATTATCATGAGAAATGGACTTTTCAAATAATAAAATAAATACGATCTCATGGAGAGGAATATCAATTACATTGAGAATGTTCAATCAAATACCATAGTTCTTGTCTATTCAATCTCCACATCTATGAATCGTCTATTCAATCTCCATAATTATGAATCGAACCTTTACTTAAGATCAATTTGGTCTTCATTAGGTTGTAATGAGGCTAATATTATGGCTAACAAGAATGAAAAAAGATATACAAAAAATCTCTGAGAATGAATACACCCTTTAATAAACACATGGGGTGCTGAAAAATAAACCAATGTTGTACACCATTAATTTTTCTTCATAATGTTTTTTTTAAGACATCAATATTTTTTATTCATTTTTTTCAATAAAATATTTTTCTTTTTCTACAAAATAAAACATTTCAGTCTTAAGGATTCATGAAACATTTAGTTTCAACTCTTTATATTTGCCCATTCCAAAACTATATCAACTATACACATTCTTAGATAAATTTGGTAAGGATAAAAATAATATGGGGTATTACTCCATATTTGGAGTAGGTAATGGAGATGGAGTTAGCAAAGAAAAAAACTATTTAAAAGGCTCAAGGATTGCAAACAAATATTTATTATTAGGTGGGCTAAAAGGCTAAAAAACGATTGAAAGAAAAAAATGCATATATCATTTCCAAAGCTCTAGTCAATATAATGACATCTCAACTAAATAAACTAAGAAGTCTAGTCTAATAATTCAATTTTAATGTCATTTTCAAGGCACTCAATAAAAGAAACGAGAATAATAAAATCATCAACGAGATAATGGGAACTCAAGAAAAGTTAGTTTATCTAATAACCCTCAAGAAATATAGAATGTCTCGAAACTCACCAGGGTTAAGTCTGCATTATTATTCTAAGACTTACTAGTTAATATCTTACTCATCAACATTAAATTCTGCTAACTTGGCTTATAGTGCAAGAATTATCGAGTCGAAAAATCTCATGAAGTATATTTAACTTAAAGATAATATCAAACATTATGTCTTCATATTAATAAATCAATGGTACAAGTGATAGCATGCACTTCTCAATTCTAAAAGCATACTTGAAAGCACATTCTCTTCATTGGAAAGGAACAAAAATTTTGAAAGCATTTTCAAATTGAAAAATTTTCACACAATCATAATCATCTATGTGTTCAATGGTAATTGAGTATAATACAGTAGTCAATCATTAGAGTTGTGAAATACATTTTAGTTCAAAATTTTGAAAAATGCACAAAAACTCATAAAACTCACACCCAAACCTAAATCAAACATTTTCCTCAATGGATCATGACAGGTGGAAGAAAAGGAAAAGGTGAGAGTTAGAGGGATATTACCATGGTGAAATTTTTACCAATTTCGAAGAAATCATCCACCATGAATACTAAAAAAAGATAAGAACTGTGGACTTAGCACGAGAAATTAATAAAACATATAATTATGCACTAACAAAAAATAATGCATATACCAGTTGTAAGTCAAAATTGTTACGGAGCTAACGAGTATAAGTAGAATGCAACTAGAAAGAACTCGAAATCAATCCAGACTAACAATAATGACACAACTGAAGCTGATCTGCCTCCCAGGAGCGCTAGGTTTAATGTCGTCAGCCCGACACATATTCTTCCTCACAAATGATGTACTGTAAAATGAAGAGAAAAAACATAGAATGCCTTCCTCCAAAAGTGTTAAAGAGTTATATAGCAACAACCGAAAAAGTTGAGGATCCGTCCAACAAATAGTAGCAACTACATGCGGTACAACATCTACTAACCCACCCCAAAAGTTACGAAGGCACCAAGCAAGATCATTAAGAAAATGGAAATGAGCTCGCATTCCTAGCTAGGAAATCTATAGGTGCTTGGAGCATAAATGTGTCACAAATAGTGATATCCAGCAAATGACTCTTGCCTAATCCTAGAAAGGGACATCCTAGGTCAGGTGTCAAATCAGAAGATTGAATATGTTGCACAATAGGATGGTTAAAACTAAAATCATCCATTAAAAACAAAGGATCCACATAAGTTGAGTTAGTTGATTTGAAAGGGATGCAAAGAGATATGTCCATAGATATATCGGGTGGTACAGGCTCATCATAACAAAATGAATTGCATAAATATGATGAACTAGACAACTCAACAACACCCCCAAACCAGGAATCAACACTACCTATGGCCTGTAGTCTCTCCTTAGATGCGTCTTCTGATAACCCTCTGACTATTTATTGAATTATGGGGTCATTCGTATCTTGAAAATAGTCGATGCAGAACTCCAAAGAATATTGAGAATCAGACTTCATGCAAGAGTCACTAGGAAGGCATATGTCAAGTGGGTTATCATGAAAAAGTGGGGAAGGGAATGGGTTAGGAAGCAAAGTAGTTTTGATCACATTATCCTCAACAACATCATCAGACTCGGGTTTCGATGTGCTACCAGTTATGAATTGACGCTATGGGTTTTGAACAGAGTGACTAGGAACTCTTCCTAACTCTATCTCAGATAATGCCTGAGCAGCTATCTCAAGTCTATTGATGGCTTGAGGTTGGTGTTGAGTCGTCGCTTTTAACTCTAATATAGCCTTAGAATCTTGTTCAAGCATTTGTTTTATGCTCTGTATAAAATGGTTAATCGTTTCCTCTAAACTGGATGTGTTGGATGGAGGAACTTGGTTAATTGAGGCATAACATGATTAGGGTCTTGAGGAGCCTAAGAGAAAATATGTCCCCCTTGGTGAGAGCTATGAGCCCATAAGAGATTTGAATTATTGGAGAAACCATGGTTGTAATAGTTGGACTCTTGATTATAACCAGGTCGCTAAATAACATTAAAAGAATGGAACTGCTCAGCGAAAAATTCAGGATAATTATATTGCAAATCACAATCAGTTGTGGAATGACTAGGACTTGAACATGCATCACAAACCTCAGATGAAACATTAGTGAGAGGTAGGGTTTGAGTCAAATTCATAATTGCATCTATTGTCTGAGCCATAGTCAAAAAAACTGTTTTGAGCTTCGAGGTAGAAGGGGAGAAGTAATCCTTGAAGGCTTTCTCCTCAGCCATCTCCTTGGTCTCAAGATTTGTTGTTTCTTAATGCAAGTCTAACTTGTATATGAAGATGATCTAACTCTAAAAAGAAATGAAAACAACGAAATCCTAAATGACACCAAAATGATGCACAAACAAAATGAATGGCAGACGATCCTAGATTTCTTTTACTAATGCAGGGCTGAATTTCAATTTAATTTACCCAACCGTGGGAGAGGCATGGTAATTTCCTAGCAATCCTCCACTACAGAATTATTCATACACTTTTTCACTTTCCAGCTCAAAGTAAAATGCCAGTTCAAGAATTGTTCCCAGATAAGATATGTTCCTTCACTTGACTACTTTAAGCTTTCAACTTTCAAAGAGGGACCCTATGAGCGTCAAACTTGTCCTAGACAATTATCTTGCTATAAATTTTAAGTAGTGAAGGCCTAGATTCCTGACCCTAAAATAGATGGTGGTTAACCTATCACGAGAGAGGGCACGAAAGTTGCAAATCAATCCTGCCACTATTCAAATTTACATGCAATACTACCTAAAACAACCAAAAACAAGTGACCATAACAGAAATCGCATGCAGATGCGGCGGGGAGAAGTTACCTCCGGCGTGAACCTCTTTCAGGTTACTTGCGACGCTAGCTAGAAATCGAGTTGTCGTTAATCAGAAGCAATATCTACCTGAAGCTCACGGAATTCTGAGTTTCCTCGAGAATTGTAATCTGAAAAGGAAAATTCACAATGCATTTTATATGTATTTTTTTCTATTCCTTTGCTTTGCTATTTTTTCCCTTTTTGTTTGTCTTTCACGACGTCTAATTTTCACTTCGTTCCCACTTGAGCTCCTATGTGTGACCGCCTGCAAAATAAATGCAAAAATAATTAGAACTCAAACAAATAAAACAAATAAAAAAGCGTCTCCTAACATTGTTCCTAAACAAAGAAAATTATACCTAATCTATAAAATAGTAAAAACAAACCCTAGATTTTGAATCTACCATTACAATCCCCCCCCCCCCCCCCCCCCCCCCCGCAACGGCGCCAAAAACTTGATGCAGATTTTACTAACCTAAATTAATAAGCTAATAAACCCTACTTATTATACCAAAAGTGCACGGCTACCTAACTAGTAGACAGTGTCAAAATCCCACAAGAATTGACGAGACAACCAAATTCTAAAATCTATGTAAACTAATCTAAAGTGGGGGTTACAACAATCGGAATTCCTAAATTAACAAAACTAAATTGAGCAACAAAGAATTTAAGTGATAAGATAATTAGGGAATTGACCGTAGCATCGAATCCACCACAGGTTCTTTGAGACTTGTTTAACCAAAATTACTATTTTTGAGAATCACTACGACTAATCTAAGGATTAATCCACATTCATAATTAGTTTCAGCAAATGTCTAAACCCCTAACATTGAATGTCTTTCAACGACACTCACAATCACAGGTTTAACATAATTAATCAAAATAGGCTTCGAATATCAACAAAGAGGACTTTAACTATCGACTAGTCTAGATGTTATACCAGATATAATCGATGAAAGCAAACAAATTGTTGATATTCAAAAATCAATTGCATCTAACATTGAAGCATAGAGAAAACAATAATTTAAATACAACAAACTCTCGAAACCCTGTGGTTTCATCTTCTCCTTGGCGTAGGGTTTAGAGACCAATGATGGTGGTGAACCCAGCGGTTACGTGGTGGAACTCCATCTCCTCCTCATGTGGGGGCACTGTGGTGGGCCTGACTGAAATCATGGATGCGAATAACGGGTGCACGTGGTGGTACAAATAAAAATCTGGGTGTGAATAACCAGATTAAAAAATTTGTTATTTCCCACCTGAAACTTCTTCATCCTCATGAGCTCTTCCTCTCTGTTGGTTCATCTCTTCTGTTGATGTTGTTGTTCTTCGTTCGAGCTCACCTGCTAGATAGAGGAAAGGGTAAGGGAGACACGAGAGAGAGAGAAAGAAGCGAGAGGGAGAGAGAGATCGTGGAGGCTGTGGCATAAAGAAGGGAGGTCAATGGAGGATGTTATGCTAATGAAGGATGTGATAGAGTGAGATGGATAGGAGAAGAGACGGTGATGGAGCAAGATAGTGTTGGCGAGGAGATGGAACAGAGACGGTGATGAAACTCTGTTTGTGAAGGGAGGAAGAAGCAATGGTGACGAGATGGAGTCTTGACTGTGCTCTGTTTGGTGATCCTCTGTTGCTGCTCTCTTGAGATGCTCTGGTTAAGGGTGGCTGATAGGGAGAGAAATAAATGAGGGGAAGAAGAGAGAGACAGATGAGTAGGTGTGATAAATTGCCAACTCTCTAAAAGCTCGAACTTGTAGAGAAGGCGAATCTAATCATATATCAAGCGGAAGCAATAGCGGGGTCGTGGGACTACAACTATATCGGTGGGTACTAATTGTACAACTACACCATAAATTCACACGGTACTACCGTGGATAAGTACATGGGCAATTTTAGGCCCATGGATAATTGGAGTGGGTTTAATATTCCAACACTCTCCCTCAGTGCAAGCGCGAGGAAAATACTGAAAATTCTCGCAGCGATTGCACTGGACGAGACTCGAACCCACGACCTCGGAGGACCAATGCTCTGATACCATGATAAATTGCCAACTCTCTAAAAGCTCGAACTTGTAGAGAAGGCGAATCCAATCATATATCAAGCGGAAGCAAGAGCAGGGTTGTGGGACTTCAACTATATCGGTGGGTACCAATTGTACAACTACATCGTAAATTCACACGGTACTACCGTAGATAAGTACATGGGCAATTTTAGGCCCATTGATAATTGGAGTGGGTTTAATATTCCAACAAGGTGGTTCGAAGGGGACAGAGATGTGAACTTTGGTGATGGGGCTCCGTTGGTTCGTCGAGGGACAGGGACGTGAACTCTATTGGTGGTTTCAATGGAAGAAGAAGGAACATGGAAGAGAGGTGAAATAGAACGGTGATGCTAGAGTCGTGATATGGTTTGTGATGTGAGGAAGAAGAGACGAAAAGAGAGGGAGATGAAGATCTGTGAGGGGGATGAGGTGTTGTTTGGCTGGTGACGTTGGTTGCATTGCCGGTTCTTATTGGTGTCATGTGATGAGATTAGGTTGGTGGTTGGAAGAAAAGGAGAAAGAAAATAGATGTGGAAAGAAAGGAGAGATTCCTCCAAAAGGAAGAGGGGCTTTGTGTCTGGCAGGAAGGAGAATAAATAGAATTTGAGAATTTAGGTTAAAGCATGGGCTTGGATTTAGGTTAATATGAGTTTTGGGTTTAATTGTTCCTCCTAATTTCACCCATCACATTTCATTGTTTAAGCTCCAATTTCTGCCAAAAACTTGAAAACAAAATAATTAGAATAAAATATAATAATTGAAACACTAACAAATATAAATTAGAAGATTTCTTTTGTAATAATTATGTGAATATCACATGTTTTACAACTGATTCACTATACTTTGCACTTCATTCAAGTGCTCAACAATAGAACTACCTTCCTTGAATTTCAAATTCACCAAGTTTCTAATCAATAAGACCTTGTTCGCAGTGATTTTTCTTTCATACAAGTTTTGAAGTTTAGTCCAAAGAGAATGTGTAGATATCTCAGTGGACACTTGGTGAAATACTGTATCATTTAGCCATTGCCTACTATGGCCAATGGCTTTTCTATTTAATTTCTTCCACTCATCTTCAAACATATCCTTCGGTTTGGCGTTACCCCTTTAATCGGAGCGTACAAATCCTTGCAATATAAAATATCTTTCATTTTTGTTTTCTAGATCACATAATTAGAGCCATTAAGGCTAATAATCTTTGTGTTGTTATTCTCCTTGTTAATTCCACATACTACTAACAATCTCCCAATATTGCTCTAATACCACTTTGTTGGGAAAAATAAAGCAAACAACTACAAAATAAAATCTACCAATGGAAGAACCGACTAATATCGCCAAACCAATATTCAATGCAAGAAAATAATCAATGCAAAAATAAATGACACCAAGATATACGTGGAAAACCCTTCAAGGTGAAGGGTAAAAAACAATGGGGAATCTGATCAATCCACTAATCAATAAAGGAAGTACAATGTTCTTCTCAAGCCTTTTGCTCAAAGCTTGAGGAATACAATGAGAAATACAAGGGTTACCTCACAAGAGATTCGACTAACTTCCCAAGCAATGGGAGAATCCACCAAAACAAACGGCACCAAAATCCTGCATGAAACGGATCCAAAACACTCTTGTGAATCTTCAACAAAATTCCAACAATCAACCCTTATTCTCTTCTTTCTTCTCCCTCTCAATGGAAGTGAAAAACGCAAATGTCAAGTAAAAAAAATTAAAGTGGTAAACTTGCCTATAAACTGGGTGTTAAAAAAGAGGATGTTAAACATGGAATTGGACCCTCTAAGAGGGGATTCCCAAGGTTTTCCCAAACAAATGCCTTGATGCCAAATGACTAAGCGTCTGTTTTGATGCCAGTAGAATAAGATGTAAATTTTTGAAAATTCACCATCACTTCCAATCGTGTTTGATTAGTGATGATACATCGAAACGTCCTCTCTTCTACACCGTACACGTGTCATAATAATCTCTAGGAACAACAGCCCAAGCGTCACTCTAACACTGATCGACCCAAGTGGCATCAAGCCCACGAAGAGCAGTCCGTCAGACGAACCTAAATTATTGCGTCCTGCTAAGTCCACACATCTCAAAGCCAACCCCAATACCCATAAGACCCATTAAAGCAAGATACTTGAGGATCAGCTTCAGACGAGCAAACAAGAAACACCTTGTTTTCAACTAGGAAGCAAATACCAGATTATATGCCATACATGGAAACTTCCACTTATGGACAACACTCCAATTAGTAATTATCTTCTGTGTATCTTGGAGCACTGGTCTAACTGTGAAACTTCCCTCTTCAGGACAATTCCTAACTAGAGAAAAATCTCTTTCCCTAAATTATGTCGTCGATGGCCGGGTCAAACCAGGACTCTAACACTATAAATAAGACATGAGGTTGGTGAACAAAGTTACTCTACAAATTCCCTGTTTAAAACATTAAGCCTTCTTCAAATCCCTATTTGACTTTAGCATCGGAGTGCCATAGCCACCACAACAGTGGTTTGTGGCTCACGTGCGTTCCTTGTGCAGGTCAGCAGGTCAAGCAGTGAGCGAAAATCAATTGCATCACTTTGGCACCGTCCATGGGGACAACAAAGTTCTTAGAAAAGCATTGACCTCATATCTCTTCAGAGTTCAAAAAGATGGTGATCACCAGATCCCGCAATAATGGGGAAAGGGGGACACGTCAAATGGTTAGACTGGCACTATACCACCGCTTCTAGCGGTGCCGGCGACACAAGGGTATTAGGCTCACACCCTCGCGCCAGCAGCAGCGGCGACGGACTCCAGGATGGATCTGCTATCATCACAGATACAACAGATCATTAAAGCAATGGAGATTCTCATTCAACTGAACCCTCCACCTGCTGATGGAAATCGGGAGCCACACAGACCTCAAATTTTAGATGACAACAGATAGTAGGGATAGGAAAGTCAAGCCCCAGCCAGTTCTCACTAGACTAGAGGTGGCGGCACGATCAACGAAAATCCAACTTTCAGAGCATAAAGACCCGCCACGAAGAACCCTATATGCCAAGGGGCTCACGGCCCAGATGTGCTATACCACCTTTCTGTTCCCCCGTTTGTGGACCACACTATGAATGAGGCTCAGCCAAAGAAGTTCAGCCCTCCAAAACTTGAGTTCTATGATGCGACCGGTGATCTGTTTGATCACTTGCGTCACTATCAACATGTAATGGCGCTCAAAAAAGGATCCAAATCGGTGATGTAAAGAATGTTCCTTACCAGCCTGAAGAAGTCAGCGATGACATGGTTTCATAGCCTGCCGCCAAAGTCAATCGACTTATTCAAAACACTAGCCAAAGAATTTCTTACATGTTTTGTCGGCAACCAGCGGATCAAGAAGGGCCCAAACTATATACACTCCCTATGTCACGCGCTTCAATGACGAGCTGACACTCATGACGGCTGCAACGATGATTCCGCCATTACAGCTTTTACAGCGAATCTAAGATAGGGAAAGTTTTAAGACTTCCTCACCTTAAAACCCCCTTCAGATATGGCAGAGCTCTTGAAAAGCGCTCAGAGGTACATCACCTTGGAAGAAATGAGAACAACAAATAAGGAAACCAGAATAAAGAAGAAACCATAAGTTCCTAGGGACAGAATGGAGGGAAAGATGCGAGAAGATGAAGATAAAAAAAATGGAAATGCAACAACAACAGGTTGGACTCTGGCCGTGCCAAGCTAGAAAAATCTTCCAACTATGTCGAATCTAGGACCATGACCTCCCTAAATTCCAACTTAACAGACGTCTTGAATTCCATGAAGAATTGGGAGGATCTAAAATGGCCCCCGAAGCAGCGCGGAGACCCCTCCAAACCCAACAACGACAAGTATTGCTCATACCACAAGGAGTGTGGACACCAACGACTGTAAGAGTTTAAGGTATGAGATCAAGTACTGGATTCAAATAGGTAAGCTGAAGGAGTTCTTGTGTTAGGAAAAAAGGCAAGATCGGACCATGGAAAGAGGAGAGACGATCAAAGAAATCGAAAAGGAGGCTCCGGGCATTATATATGTCCTTTACATAGTCGGATCAGAAGAAAAACAATTAAACAAGTCCCGAAAGTGGACACTCCTTGAAATGTGAACACAGCCCACCAAAGAGGACCAACCTGTGTATTACTCACATGTACAAAGCCCAATCCCAACCTTGACTTTCACAGATAAGGACCTCGAAGGCAATTGTGCACCGCACAATGACGCTGTTGTCATTTCGGTCTCTATTGCAAGGTGGAAAGTAAAAAGGGCTCTGGTAGACACAGGAAGCTCCCTCAATGTTTTATTCTACAACGCATTCCGCAGCATGGGCTTTAAGGAGGAGAACTTAACATCTTATGACTACCCCGTTGATTGGGTTTAGCAGAGAATAATGTTCCCCGATCGGGAAGATAAAGCTAGCAGTGGTGGCAGGAGAGCCACAACTAAGAAAGGTCATGTTCCTAGACTTCACTGTGGTAGACACACCGTCTACTTATAACCTAATCTTGGGAAGGCCCTAGCTTCACCAGATGTAAGCAGTGGTCTCCACCCTTCACCAATGCGTCAAGTATGCCGTCAACCACTCGGAGGGAACAATTCGTGGGGACCAACCAACAGTATGGGGTTGCCACTATGTTGCGCTAAAGCTGATAGAATGTTCTCAGTTTTAGCTGGAGCCCGCCAAACAAGTTTAACAAAAGCCAGACTCAGAAATAGGGGAAGAGTCGCTCCGCTCAGATGGAGACAAAGACCAAGCAAGAGTGGCTCAACTTAGCGACGGAGGGCAGTCCAGCATTACAGGAGTAGTCTATCCTCTAGTCCAACAGGACGTATGGCCTAGCAAAAAGGACATTGCAAACAGGAGCACAACCCCACAACTGTCAGTGGGTGCGGAAGGACCCTCCCACTCCAGGTTTACTCTTCAGTAGCTTCAACGGATCGGTGACACTTGAGTCGAAAGTACTTACAATCCAAACAAGGGCCATGCAAATTTACTTCAGGGTCAGATCAACCTCTCTTCGCCAACAGTCATTTTATCTAGTTGTTTAGGTTTCTTTCTGTAGTCAGCTAAGAGTTTTAATTCTTAGGAACATATGTGATTTGCAGTCATTTGAGAAATAAAAGAGAATTATGCAAACACATTCTATTGATTACTAGAAATATGTTACAACATTTTTCTAGATGGAAGGTACAAAAGATTACAACTTACAAGCATCTTAATCCGATGCGATGTACAGTAAAGATTCGCTTAAACAATCCGACTTCAGAAGAGGACTCAGAAGTGATAGCAAAGGTACTCAGGGTAGACTACAGTACCCTATAAAAGTTTAGCTCTGCGACTTCTCCGAAGAAAATGATTTGCAAGCAAGAGCAAATGTATACAAAGAAGTATGAAAGGGCATGCTTAATTCAATACTTCATCAGACCCACCCCACAAGGATGTCATGAGGTGGTACAAAATCAGCAACCGAAGACCTCGTGACACACCGACTGAAGCTACAGCCAACTCATACGCTTGATCCACCCAGTCAGGCAAACTTCTTCTACGAAATACGATAAGAAATTACAAGGTCTCAACGAACCAATCTGGCGCTCACCCAGAGCGGATGACCACGCAAATAGCAAGTCTTATAAAGACTCATCAGCGCAAATGTCAGAACATTCGAAGACTCCAGTGGAGGAGATCTTCCTTCAGCCTTTCAAAAATCCAAAGCATATTCTTTGAGTAAGAGCATCTGAAGAGTGCACTATGTAGAAGATAATGCCTATAACGGTGAAAGAACGCCATTATATAGACGAAGTTGCTCACCAAATAGGTGGGTCAGCATTAAATGTCGTATGGAAGGAGGCGACGGTTCCCAAGGAAACCACACAGATCCACGTTCAATCAATTAATGATGCTGCTCACAACCCCATTAATTTGGGGAGGAGTAACCGATACTCTACCATCTCGTAATCTACGTCGTACACGTGGCACCATGATCCTGTGAAATGACCTAGTTTTTCTAATATGAGCCCACTAGTTCATTCCACTATCCGAGCGACATTCTACCACATGCGATAACGCAAGCAGTAGAGGCTCTAGTCATTCTTGACACAATGAGCACACCTACATACCACCAGTTGATTTAAGGTGCCTCTTTTTAAAAACACTCTAAATGAAATTAGTTGAAACTACTTCGTGCAATGCAATTTGATCCCGAAAGTAGGCTTGCACGCCCGTAATAGGCGGAGCCCCAACCTTGCAGGTAAGCTTAGTTAGTTTAGACTAGGGGTGGGCAAATGGGTCGAGGATCCGGGGTTCAAATCGAATCGGACGGTTTTGCTCTAAATGGTCCGGATTTTAGGTTTGTGTTTTTAAATATGGTCCGGATCGATCTGGGTCCGTTATAAAACGGTCTAGTCCCGGTTCCTATTATTTAAAAAGAAGCGGTCCGGGTTGGACCCATTTCAAATCACATTTTACAAGTTAAAAATTAAAATACTAAACCTAAATAGGAAGTTGAAGATTGAAGTTAGAAACTAGAGTTAGAAGAGTATAACTAAATAGCAGAAATAGAGCCCTCTCTCATCTGTAGCCGCACGGCCTGCACCCGCATCTCTTTCGGTCTGCTCTTCTCCTCTCTTCTCTATAGCCGCATGGCCCGCACCCTTATCCTCTCCGATCTTTTCTTCCCTTCTCGATCGAAGAAGAAGAATCTCTCCATTTCTTGAAGAACTGATCTGTAGAAGAAGAAGGATCTGTAGTGTAGAGAGCTCTTGAGATCTTAGATCTGCTGCTTGCTTGCTTGCTTGGTGATAGCTTAATTTGCTGATTGCTAGTTTATCAAATCTTTTTTTCTTCTTCTTTTGTGTATACAAGATAACGAATTTTGCACATTAAGACCCAATGCTTCTACACTTCTGGATAATATTGTCGCCTAATAAACTCTCTCTTCCTACTTTTATTTGCTCTCACGTATGTTCTTCTTCCAGTATTTGCTTAAGTGGGAGGTGTGAAGTTTTAGGGACTTAGACACTAAAGATATGTGAATTGGGTACTTTCTTTAGGTGTGGCTGTAGTACTAAGTTGTATTTTCAATAATGAGTATCGAGTTATTATAATGTGATTTGTTCTATTGCTCTCTACAGTGATTTGTTAATGAGATTCTGATCATATCCATATCAGTTTATGTTAACTCAATTGGATATAGTAAACTATTTTCTGGCCTCATATAAACAATATAGAAATGATTTTCCAGTTCACAGATAGATCTTGGGAACAATACTGAACTTGCAGTTTTAAGTATCCAATTGATATCCTTGTTTTGCTTTTAGATAATTCATTTTTGTCAAAATAGATTCTTCTTCCTTGCTTTTACTAAAAAACTTCTCTTTAAGAGTTTTGATGCGCCATTGGCATTCAAAAAGTGTTTTGTTCATATCCCTGCTACTGACTCTGTTAGTGTAAATTAGATGAATACAACACACACATGCAACTAAATTGAGTTATGTTGTAATGCAATAAGCAAGTCAGGATTGAGTCTTGGTCCAGTCCATGACATATGTTACAATACAATCAAATAATCAATACCATGAATATATTCAGATTCTCATTTTGGAACCGTAGGAACCGGACGGTTCCAAACGGTTCGAGTTAGGTGCAGTCCCAATGTTCAAAATAATGGAATTCGGACCGGACCGGATCCGTTAAATTTAAACGGTCCGAGTTAGGTTCCTCAAAATTTGGAACCGATTCGGACCGTGCCCACCCCTAGTTTCGACTGATGACGACGACTTCTGGTTCATCCAGATGCCTAGTTCGCTACGCATGAATGTCGATGGCTTAGGAAATGTGAGTTTAGTCAGCGCTCTCATTTCTGATGACGATGACTCGTGAGGGTTCGTCGCCCCTCCGCGGACGATGATGGCCGAACCCGATCAGGTAAGCCTAGTCAGTGACGATTGACAACGACAGCTTCTGGTCAACTCACAAACCTGTAGCTCGCTCCGCGAGGATATAGATGATTTGGATGGTGGTAGTTTAGTCAGTTTCAACTTATGTCGATAGCTTGCCATGGGACCACTGCACTTCTATAGAGCATAGTCGTCGGATTTCCAATTCTTAGACTTGTAGCTCATTGCAGGCGGGTGTAAATGGTTCAGAAGGTGGGAGCCTAGTCAGTTCTGACTGATGTCGGCGGCTTGCCAGGGACCACTGCTTTTTTACGGACCATGGTCGCCGAATTTCCAACTCCCAAATCTATAGCTCTTTGCGCACAGGTGTAGGTGATTTGGAAGTTAGAGCCTAGTCAGCCTGAATTGACGTCGACGGCTTGCCACGGGACCACTGCTTTTCTACAGAACGTGGTAGCCAAATTTTTTCATCCCATACCTGCAATCTGCTCCGCGCAGGTTTAAATGGTTTTGAAGATGAGAGCCTAGTAAGCTCCAACTGATGTCGATGGCTTCACGTGACCACTGCTCTTCTACAGACCAAGGTCATCAAATTTTCTCATCCCAAATCTTTAGCCCATTCCGCGCAGGTGTGGATGGTTTGGACGGTGGGAGCCTAGTCAACTTCAACTGATGTCAACGGCTTGCCACGGGACCACTGCTCTTCTACAGATCATGGTCGCCGAATTTTCTCATCCCAAACCTGTAACCAGCTCCATGCAGGTGTAGATGGTTTGAAAGGTGGGAGCCTAGTAAGATCTGACTGATGTCGACGGCTTGTTACGGGACCACTGCATTTTTTCAAGACAGTGGTCACTTAATCTAATTACAACTCAAGCTGCGTCTCCATGCCCACATAGGCTGACATCTCATTATCAGCAATGACTACTTGAGCCGACTCGAAAACTAATCCATTGAGCGCAGACAAATGCTACACGGGAGACCAGCTCGAGCTTACAAAAATTTACTCAGGCCAAGCGTTCTTGCTCAATTATAGACGACAACACATGTGCTCGACTACAACAGTTCACTCATCCCAACAACCACGACCGATACTCAAATATATAACTTGAGCCTCCAACGGCTTACCTCAAGGATGAGCTGCAGCTTGGATAGAGTAGCCCGTTGCCAAACCATCCACAAAATGTTCAATATTTGGGCATAACCACGCGATAGCAACTCTGAAACCTCATGGAAGTACAAGTCAGAATTACTCGCGGCATAAATGGTTGAGCTCTCAACAGTAGACAGACAACTCGGCTCTTTGCTAACCCAACAGAACCTATGCTAGGAAAAATGGAAAACATACAACAGGGAGACCAAACAAAACACGGGAATAAAGTTTACTAAAAAAGAATCATTTTTCATTAACAGTTTAAGCAAGAGGTACAGATGTATGAAATTTATTCTTCATCAGGAGGAGTTACAATTACAGGGGAACTAAGCTTAACAGGAGAAGAAGCAGAAGTTGGGTTCGCGCATGCCTCAACTTGAGTTTCATGATCCGGATTATTCTCTTCCTCTGATAGCTCAGGGATCGCTCTGAAGTCTACAAAGGACACCTTCTTGTAATAAGAAAGGTCTAAGTCCGGATGTTCTTCTTTCATCAGCGCCATTAGTTCTAACCTCCCATGCACGATCCTGTGAAATTCTAACGGGTCTTGTGCCTTGAGAATCCCTTTCTCGCCCACCTTTACTTCAGCAAGTTCACGCTTCAGCAGCTCCAACTTGCCAGTCAGTATCAGTCAAAGATTGCTCAGTAATCAGGATACTTTTTACTACACTAAGTTTGTGCTGCTCCAGGAGAATCTGGTCCCCAGCTTTCCTTGCTTCCCGAGCGTTGAATTCCATATCGGCCTCTAACTGAAACTCAGAGCGCACCTTAGCTGCACCCTCTTGCGCAACTTCTAAATCATGGCAAACCAGGTTCAGTTCTTCTTTGGATCTGTTTCTTGCGGACACCACCTCAGCTAAATCGGACTCAAGGGCTTCCAAACGAACCCTTGGGCCTAAGCATCAACGGCTACTTATTCCAACCTCCTCTCTTCAAGCTATTTTCTCAGCGATTAAACCTCAAAGAGTGCATCAGAATACGACTTCTACATATTCAAGAAGACGTGTTCCATAATGTACACCTGCTCACGAGCTGCCTCACCTTCCGTCCCCATCATAAAATGTTACAGCCCCTTATCTATACGCTATTCCAACACATCCTCCTCGGGCTTCGAAACGTGGTTTACCATCCAGCTATAACGTTTACTGATATGCTTTCTCGAAGCGTAATCAATATCAACCTTCTGCTGCAAAGCACGGTTACTCATTTTTACTACATCCGAAACAAACAGACTTATCCGCATAACCAGATGAAGCTCTCCCGGATGCAAAATTACATCAGCACCTCCCTTTGCAGTCTTCACCGTATCTGGGCCCTCATCTACTGCCTTTCCCTTGTCACCAACAACTGAACCTGTGTTGCGAGACGGTGCAGCAGAATTCAAAGGGAGATAGGGAGGTGAATCGTCCATCAGACCCTCCGTTATCTCGATGTACGGCCTAGAGCGAGACGGAAGGCAATGTGGACTACAAGAAGGATGGTTCACGCTGTAATGGTTACTCAGACGATCCACCAGTAGGACGATTAACCTCGAAAATCACAAGCAAATCTTTATCAGAGCCTTCCAATAAAACAGGCGTGATTTGGTCAGTATTAGTAGAAGCCGTCACAGCAGCCTGCATCAGCTTCTTATTCAAAGCCTCATCTGTTTGGTACTCAATTTCGACGCATCATCAACCCCTGCTAGCCGCAGGTGGTCCTTCTCCAAATCAGTTGCTACAACCTTCGCAACTACGGATAGGTTAGAATCATGCTCCTCCCTCAACAGAGCGAACCGTTTGGAAGTAGGCTCAACCCTAGTGCGAGACCTCTTCGAGCCTATGAAGGAAGCAAGCGTCTTAGAAAGCCCATATGTGTCTGTTAGGCTAGGAGCCTTAACTTTGGAAGCCTTCATCTTTTTGGAAGGAGTTCCACCGTCGACTTAATTTTTGGCACTCTGAAAAGAATGGGAGCCTCATGCCAGTGGGCCCATAACCCACTGCGACTAAAATTTGAAGGACAAATAACATCCTCCACTCTCATTCGAGACATGTCACATAATGCCTTCATATCAGTTTCCTCATTCGAAGAAATATAAGTAGTGGGGAACCTCCCTACAAAGAACACACGCAACAATCAACATATAATCAGTGCAATGGAATCGAAAAAAGAAATTATACTTACGAAGTGGTCTGAAATCCCGCTCAAGCGGATGACTATTGAACTCGAAGTACTTTGAATCCTAATGAGGCAGAAAGTAGTGTTTTTTTCAAAACTTGAAGTCATCCAACAGTTTCCAAAAGCAAGTCGGCGACTTCATCTTACACACAGCATGATTGTTTAATCGAGGAGAAGTCAGTAACTGAATCACCCTATGAGCCATGCGGACACAAGCATCCTTTGCCCTTATCAATATAACAATAATCCAGTACCCATTCGGTACCAACTGGGCAAGAGGGATACCACGGAATTCAAAAAAGTCGCAGATCTCGTCGAGCACAGGAAAACGGATGCCAGTTTGAAGTATGCCGCGGTGCAAACAAACGAATCCTTCCAGGGGAAACATTGATGTTTGATCACTACTCAGGGTGTAGAATGACAGGTCTTCAGGGACCCCATATGTCTTTCGAATCTCGGCCAGGCTCGATTCAAAGACCGTCCTATCTTCAAAGTACTGGAGGCCCTTGACAAAAAGTTTATTGTCGATGTGATTTTGACGAGCCATGAAAAAAGTGAATAAGCTCTCAATTAAAAGCTGAACAGAGCGGAATCTCTAAAAATGAAGAAATTGAAAAGTCAATCTCTGAAGAAAGGGAGATCTAAATAAAGATTGATTTTTCGCATTTTCTCAAGTGAAACGACACGCGCTTAATAAATGGAGCACGCTGCTCAAGTTACGATTCAAACTCAATCATCATGAGCGGGGTATCTTTTCGAGAAGTGACTTAGTGGACCGATACAAATGCCCACCAACTCGAGAGGATTAGCTGATGATACATCGAAACGTCCTCTCTTCTACACCGTACATGTTTCATGATGATCTCTAAGAACAACAGGCCCAAGCGTCAGTCTAGCACTGATCCAGCCAAAGCGACATCAAGCCCAAGAAGTGTAGTCCGCCAGACGGACCTGAATTACTGCGTCCTGCTAAGCTCACTTGTCTCACAGCCATCCCCAATACTCGTAAGACCTATTAAGGCTAGTATCTCAGGGATCAGCTTCGGAGAGGCAAGAAAGCAGCACCTTGTTTCCAACTAGGAAACAAATACAAGAGTATATGTCATACGTGAAAACTTTCACCTATGGAAAACACTCCAATATGGAACTATCTCCCGTGTATCTAGGAGCATAGGTCTAACAGGGAAACTTCCTTCCACATGACAACTCCTAATTAGAGAAGGATCTCCAAGAATATCTATTTTCCTAAACTACGCCAGCGATAGTCTGGTCGAATCAGGACTCCAACACTATAATTAAGACATGAGGTTGGTGAACAAAGGTACACTACAAATTCCATATTACAGCATTAAGCTTTCCTCATATCTCTGTCTGACTTTAGCATCGGAATGTTATCGACCACCACAACGATCGTCCGTTACTCACGTGCATTCCTTGTGCAGGTCAGCAGGTCAAAGTCGAGCAATGAGCAAAAGTCGATTACATCAATTAGAAAAGAGACATAAAACAAAATAGGACGTGTACTTAAAATTTCATGTAAGTGATTAACAAGAAAGGAGGGTAAAGATAAATAAAAATAACTATCCATACCACACTCTGACTCCTATCTTTTTAATCAGATCCCAAGACTCATCCACCCATGTTGATTGCAGATAAGGAATGAGAAGTGAGAGAGAGAAAACCAGATTTTATTCGGGTTTTTCATTATAGGTGAATAAATCCAAACAAAGACTCGGGCAATTTCTTTCTCATTTGTTAATTGCGAGATCATTTGGTACATCCTGCAAGTGATTTTAAGCCTATTATGATCAACTGCTGTGGATAGGAGTATTTCATACAAATCTTTGACACAACTTTGACTTGCAAGATTAAGCCAAAGTAGTTGATTCTAGGGCTGCTAGGGTGGGTTATCTAGCATTCCGAGTTCAAGGTACTAACATCCATAGTTTAAAGCCAGATGTCCACAGTGTTTTGCAGGGTGTATATGATCCTACTTCATTGGGATGAAAAGTTCATGCACTAAAGTGGAGCTTTCTTTGTTCTCAAAGCCTAAATCCTCTCATAACCCTATTGATTTAGCGCAATATCTGGTTTATTTGTGTGTTCATATGGTTATTTGGTTCCATCTTACATCATCTACAGCACGTACAAGGCCAATTAGACATCAACTCTTCCTCTCCATATTTTTTCCTCATTTGCCTGTCTCGCAATGATTTTTCTTCATTTCCCTCTCCTTCATTTATATCTGCCAATTTTCCAAACTATCTAATTTTCTTATCTTCTCTTATTTTTTCATCCCGCGCCTTGGTCCTAATCTTGTTCCCATCTCTTTAATATTATTGGTAATGGGGTAATAATATAATTATGGCTATATATATAGTTGAGGTCCTCATTCCAAACTTAATTCTCTACATCCTACTTTTCAATTCGGTTTAAGAGACATATAAGAAAAGTTTTTGAGGTGAAAGATTTCTTCGATGCGTATTTAGATTAAAATTAGATGTAATTGTTCATGTATCGTCATTTAGGTGGAATTTAATTTTTTTTTCCAGTCAAATGAAACCTTACATGTTAATAATTATTGTACTGAGCGAAGACTAATTAATGAGAACTCTTCTATGTTATGGCATAAGTGTCCAGTGATCTTCATGTAATTTTACATAAAATATCTCTTAATTTATATTTGTTATTGATTGAACTATTTTATTTTAATTAAATTATTTTATTTTCAGGATTTTATAGATATTGAAACTTAAAGGATGAGATTTGCAATAACACGACGAGCTTAAAAGAGCAAGTACTGGTCAACTATGGAGAGGCATGGAGGGTCATGGTGGGTCAAGCCCAAGCTCAAGGTTATGAACTAAAAGCCCATCTCCCTACCTATTTCTTCCACTTTGTTTTTTTTTTCTCTGGATGGCAGCCACGGCACACTCTTCCACTGTCACGCCAATCTTCTTCTCCCTCATCGTGCCCCTCGCCAGCAATTCTCGCTCGCTAGAAAGACTGACAGCATCCTCCATCTCGCCGCCCCTTATTCATTTCTTCTTCTTTGCATCACAAATAAACCACCAACAGATTTCTCGCATTCATGTTCTTTTTCTTCTCTACACATCCTCCACACACCACATCACGAATCATCACCACCCTCTCTTCTCGACAGCCACGCTCAACCTCCACAGTCCTTCCTCCTCTCCTCCTTGCAGACATAGGGAGAGCTTCATCTTGCCTACTTGTGCTCTTCTTCTTTTCCACATATCCTCAACAGATAGCACACCATAGATCGAACTAGCCATCAACTCGCACCCTCGTCCCTTTCCTCGCTTGAAGTCTCTCCATCACTTTTTCTTTTTTCCTTCATCATCTCGAGACCATAAACCTTTCATCCGTCCTCCCCTTCTCACAACAGAACACACAACAGCGTAACAGTTCGAACCAGCCACCATCTCGCCACCCTCGTCTCTCATCTCGCCTCTCTCTGTCTTCCCCCAATTATGTTTCTCTCTCTCGCAAGCACAAGTGCTAGCCCACAGCAAAACAAAGCTTGTCTCCCCCTGCTCTCTTCTTTCTCCCTATTCCTTCTTCTCCATCACTCTCGTCACCTTCGTTCTATCCCTCTCTCTCTCCGTCACGTCACCTGATCTTGTTATCCCTTCCATCTCGATCGCACAGTCAGACGCAGCAACAGGAAAGAGCAGCGCGCAGAAAACTCGTGAGCAAAAAGACAACTTTTGGGAGAGAGAAACTGAATTTTAAACTCTAGTTATTTGCACCCTGACACCTATTATGTACCACAACAGAGCAGCTACACTAGCGCATTTGTTGAGGAGATGAAGTTCACCCACGCTATCGCTACAACCACCACTATGATCTTCTAAACTCTTCGCTAAGGCGTAGATGATTCCTCGGGCTTATTAGAATCTTCTCTTATCTTTTATTATTATTCGATGCATTAAATGGTTTACCATTGGATTGATTTGTGGACAAAAGCATACTACTGTGACCATATATGTCATGCATCCATGAAAGTTAGAATTATTTTATGTTTTTGTTTAAGCACGTTTTATTCGTATTAGTTAAACATATGATTAGTTGTGCCTTAAACAAAAAATTAATGCTAGGGGTTTGCATCTTTACTAAAATCAATCCATTATATTCCTTGAAGACAATAATTGACATTAATATAATTCTATGAACTTGACGGATGATTCGAAAGCCTTAGCATCTATCTCCTTGATTCTCAAACTCAATTTTTAATTGTTTTTTTTTTGTTTTCCATTAATTTAGAAATTTCTGATTGTTGTAACCCATTTTTCAAATTGGTTTAAATAGATTATTTTTATCTTCAATCCTCATGGGATCGACCCGTATTTGCCATTGTCTACTAGTTAGGCAACCGTGCACTTGCGAAATAACAATTAGGTTAAATTGGCCTATTAATTTAGGTTAGTAAAATTTGCATCATTAGGTTATATATCTAGATGGATGATTGTAAGACTTGTGTCAACTAGAGTTCTTTGTACCCTTAATTTTACCGATTTTACGAATATTGAATGCATAAAGGAGAACAAACAAACACTAGAAAGTTAGGTGCTCATAGGAGTTCAAGTGTCTTGGATTTGATACATATTGATATTTGTGGTTCGTTCCCTATGGCTTCTTCGAATGGTCAACGATATTTTTATAACTTTTGCAGACAATTATTCTCGCTATGTATATATATACTTAATACAAGAAAAATCACTATCATTGGACATGTTCAAGGCCTATATAGTTATAAAGTTAAGGCCATTAGATTATACCGTGGTGGTGAATACTATGGTAGATATAATGGTTCAGGCCAATGTTTAGGTCCATTTATGAGGTACTTACAATAATGTGGCATCTATATTAAAGAGACAAAATCGAACCCTAAAAGACATTGTTAGGATTATGATTTGTCATTATACCTTGCTAAAGTCTCTTTTGGGAGAAGCCTTAAAGACTGCAATTTATATACTTAATAAAGTACACAGTAAAGTAGTCAACAAAACATCATATAAGCCATGAACTGGTAGACGCCATGCATTCGACACTTACATATTTTGGGGTGTTCATTTGAGGCTAGGCCTTACGGGTCTCATGAAAGAAAATTGGACTCTAGAAATGTTAGTTTTTACTTTATTGGATATTCAAAAAGATCAAGGAGATTCAAGTTTTATTGCCCCTTTACTAATACCTTAATTGAGACGGATAATGCCAAGTTTATTGAGGATGTTGAGAATAGTGAAAGTACACAATACAGCAATATTAGTTTTGAAGAAGGACGTGTTGACATTCTTATGATGGATATTCAAACTGCTAATGTGATCCTACATGTTCCTGAAAAGGATTCAGATGCAAATCACGAAGATATTATTGGATTGCCTTTTGTTAATCCAGAAGCCTCAACCTCCCTGATGTAGTCGAATCTTGTTTTCATTGACCTTGACCTGAACCTACATAGGGAATGTACATGAGCCAAGGTCCACCGTTGTAGTGGTTGATGACACACTGATGCTAAAGTCAAACAAGGCTTGAGAAATGCTTAAAGATTTAAATTGGGTTCTATAGCGTACCTTTCTTATCAAACCTGTATCTTATTTATAAGCGAGAGTCCTCATTCGGCTAGGCCTTTGGTGGCGTGGTTTAGGGAAAAAGATCTTGTTGGAGATCCTTTCCAAGTTGGAAGTCATCCATGTATAATAGTTTCCTATACTACTTGTGCTCCTAGATCTGCGGGAAAGGTTTCCCTTTTAGAGTATTGTCCATGCAAGAAAGTTTTCATGCACGACTTATACCTCCATATATGTTTTCTAGTCGTAACCAATGTGTTGTTGGCCTGCACGTCTTAGGTGATCCCTCAGATACTTGCCTTATTAAGCCTTACGGGTATTGGGTTTTAACATGTGACATGTGGGCTTAAAAGGGAATTTCAACTTGGATCCAACATTCTGGATTATGTTGAATTGGGTTTAATGTTGGCTGGGCCTTGCTAAATTTTGTTGGCAATCAGACGCGCTTTGCTCTACTGATGAGATCAACATCGTACGATATGGATTAAAGGATGGTTTGGTGTACCATCACCTATTCCCCCTGAGTTGATGTGTCAGTTCGTCATTCCATCAAGTCATGTCGTAAAGGACCTAAGCGGTCATGGTTGGTTTGAGTATGAATCGTCTCCTCGAGCGACGCGCTTCATTAAATGGGTGTGCATCTGCTTGAGAAAATGCGAGAATTTCGTTCTCTATATAAATCCCCTTCTGTGCAGAGTTTATTTTCTTTACTCTTCGATCTTGGAGACTCAATTTTGTTATTTCACTTTCCCGTGCTTGTAATTTTATCCAACTTCCGTGATCGAAAGTTTTTACGTTCTTCAATGGCGAGCCAAAATCAGCTTTCTAATTAATTGTTTGCTAAAGGCCATAAGTTCTTCGAGGAGAGGTCACTCTATGAGTCAAATCTGGAAAGCCTTCGTGCGACATGGGATCCCTGATGATCTGGTGTTGTTCACTTTGGGTGTCGGTCAGACGTCGTTGTTTCCTCCAGAGGGATTTATTTGCTTGCATCGAGGTATGCTCCAGTTTGGCGTTCATTTTCCTGTCAACAAAGAAATTTGGAGTTTTTTGGCTTTCCTTGGCATTGCATCCGCTCAACTAGTGTCGAACAGGTATTGGACGGTGATCGCCATTCTGATTAGGGGAACGACGCTAGTGCCCAAGTATCTCCAAGGGTGATTCAACTACTTACTTCTCCTTGGATAAACGAGCATGTTGACATCGTCAGACTATTTTGGCAATCTGCATGATGACTTCTAGTTCTGGCAGAAGTATTGTTTCATTCCCCTGCGGACTTGGAGTATTTTGAGTTTGCAGGACATCCGATCGAACGAGAGTTCCGGCAATTGAGTAAGTTTAGTTTTGTTTTCAATTCTGTTAGTGTTAATCACATATTGAAATGTTGTCTGTGCTTTCTGTAGGGAGATTCCCAACTATGCCTATTTTATTCGAGGATAAAGCAGTTTTAGATAAATTTTGTGACATGCCCCGAATGCGGGTAGAGGATGTTGTTCAGTCTTCTAACATCAGGCGCAGCGGACTGTTGGCCTATTGGCATGAGGCTCCCACTCTCTTCAAAATTCAGACACTGAAGTCCGAAGGCAAGCCCTCTTTGAAGAATAGAAAGCTTTAGAAGGTTAAGATTTCGAGTCCGTCAAGGAAGGCGGAACTGAATGAAACGCTTTCTTTTAATACGCATTCCAAAAAAACTCGTGCTACTGCCAAGCTCGTTAGTGAGTGGTTGGTCCTTTCAGAAGGACGCCAAGCTATGGGGTAGGTTCTTGATTCATCCACTAGAGCCTAAGTTGTTGTGTTTGAAGGGCAGAATGCACTGGCAAGGGCCCCTGTTTTTCTTCCTGACTTGTAGAAGAAATATTTGCATATGGTGGGAGTTGAGCATGTAATGAATCTGAGCACCGATCAGGCGAAGGTTATGAGCAACCTATTGTTGCAAGCGGGCATGGGGGCTTCGTTCGATGCAGGTTTGACTCGTCTGTTCTCATTGAAGGACTTTAAGTACAACTCCTCTTTGGATCACAAGTCCCCCCAGCTTGGTGCAAAGTCGTTCGATAGTCACCCCTACGATGAGAAGTCTCCTCCGCGTCATTTGTATTATCCTCCGTTCCGATCTCAACTCCATATTGAGGTGGTGGCAGGTCCAAGAGATAACTCTCTTCCTCCTTCCCTGTCTGCTACTTCCGAGTCGGTTTGTGAGAGAGAGCCAATGGTTGAAAGCAAAAGGAAAGCGGTGGGCGAGGGCCTCGATGAAGTGAAAACAGTGAAGGGCGATGCTGGAGTGATTCCGGTCCTTGAAGAGTCTCCTCCGCGTCATTTGTATTATCCTCCGTTCTGATCTCGACTCCATATTGAGGTGGTGGCAGGTCCAAGAGATAACTCTCTTCCTCCTTCCCTGTCTGCTACTTCCGAGTCGGTTTGTGAGAGAGAGCCAATGGTTGAAAGCAAAAGGAAAGCGGTGGGCGAGGGCCTCGATGAAGTGAAAACAGTGAAGGGCGATGCTGGAGTGATTCCGGTCCTTGAAGACCTCCATTTAAATGTGCAGATCAGTTTGTTTGCTCCGGATATATTGAAGATGAGCAATCAAGTGTGACACCAGGAGATTGATATTTCTTATGCCTCGAAGAAGCATATCAGTAGGTGGAATGATTAGCTGGCAAATTATGCTCTGATGCCCATAAGTGATAAGCTAGGAGATCATAGGAACAAGGAGCAACGATATCTCACTACAACATAAATACCCTTTAATAGCATTTGTTAATAGCGTTTTTGCTAAATACGCTATCAAAAGTCAAATTTTAATGTCTTCAAAAATGAAAACGCTGTAAAAAAACTTGGGCGGGCTTTTTGGCTCTCGCTTCTTTCCTCTCTCATTTTACTTGGCGCTCGACGTAGAGCTTAATGAAAATCCTTCACCCTCCCCTCACTCTCGTCATCTCCCTCACTGCTTCCTCATCTCGCCATCTCCCTCCCTGCTTTCTCCATATCTCCATCTCCCTCACTGCTCCCTCCATCTCGCCATCTCCCTCACTGCTCCCTCCATCTCTCCATCGCCCTCACTGCTCTCTCCATATCTTCATCTCCCTCACTGCTCCATGAGACGCCATGGCTGGCAACGCCCTCTTCACCCATTACAGGTACTTTTTCTTGACATAAAATCCTATCTTTCATTGCCCATGAGACCAAACTTCTCAAAATTTCATTATTTGGAGAGAAAATTTTCAAACCCCATTGCTTGAAACTACGTTTTTAGGTCTAATTCCACATACCCATTTGTTAATTCTCTTTTATTTGTAGTATAAATTTGTGTTTTTGAATACCAACTTTTTAGTTTTTTAGGTTTAGATGTCTAATTCGTCATTTTTTCATAGACTTCTTTAGCCCCAAATGTCATATTTGGCATCTACAACTATAAAACCCTAATTTCTTTTAAGGTTAACCACATAAGGTAGAAACCATGAGCACTTACAGCCAAGGATGCCGATGTATAATCTTCAGTCTAAGATTCTCGGTCGCGTAATCAATGTTCAATTGAAGGTATTTCTTAGGTTTTCACATGTAGATCCGATTTGAGTTTCAGGTGATTGGGTTTATAACTGGGATTTTTACTTGTAGGCTGAACCAGACACTGATGAGGTTTTTGCTCAAGTGACTCTGTTACCAGAAATTAATGCAAGTATTCTGATCTTTTCGTTGTTCTTTGATTTGATTTGTTTTGTTATCAATAGTAATGTAATTCCTTTTGAAAAATCCTAAACATTTTGATGGGTTTTTGCAGCAAGATGAGAATTCGGTGGAGAAAGAAGTGGCGCCACCGCGGCCTCATGTTCATTCATTTTGTAAGACACTAACTGCGTCAGATACAAGCACCCATGGAGGATTCTCCGTGTTAAGGCGGCACGCAGATGAATGCCTACCTCGTCTGGTAAGTTTCTCTTGTCATTTGTTTTCGATTCGGTATATCGTATATGATTTGGATGTGCTGTTGTTAACAATATCATGTTGTTTATCAGGATATGGGCAGGCAACCACCAACTCAAGAATTGGTAGCTAAGGATTTACATGGAATAGAATGGAGATTTTGGCATATTTTCCATGGTAAAATTCATCTCTTTGTTTTCATTTGGTTGCGAGCCGAGTTGTTGATCATTTGTTTTGATGGTTGCACAATTGCATTCTTTTTTAGGCACATATCATTTGATAATCTGTCCAAGTTGAATGTATAGTGCAAGAGAATCACAGACCTTAAGTTATCTACCATTTTGATCATGATCATGTTTCTCGGCTGATTAGAGGTTTTACTCCTATCGCTATCTCATGTCTTAGTTGCATTTAGAGAGATTGATTGTCATTTTGGATGAGAACTATATATTTAACAATTCATCGTCGTACACCTAATTCTTATGTTCTTCCATATTGAATTTCAAATTGACGTGTTTAAGATGCGAATGGTTTGTGTGCCAGGTCAACCAAGGAGACACTTGCTTCAAAGTGGCTGGAGTGTCTTTGTAAGCTCTAAAAAGCTGGTTGCGGGAGATGTTTTTATCTTTCTTAGGTACAATATTTCAGATACACCGAGTTTCATTGATTTATAATGTGTCAATGCGTGATAACATATTCAACGCATGGTTAACATTTCTCATAGTGGAAAATGGAGAACTTCGTGCTGGTGTAAGGCGTGCAATGAGGCAACAGAGCAATGTCCCGTCTTCAGTTATATCAAGTCACAACATGCACTTGGGTGTGCTTGCTACATCATGGTATGTTGAAGCAACTGGAACTATGTTTACCGTCTATTACAAACCGAGGTATGATTTGCCATTACTCGTAAGATTTTGTGTTGCAGCCTGCAAGCATATAAGTTGTAGTAAATCAATTTCTCTATGGGTCCAAATCCATTTTTATGGAAATATGTGTTGTTACGTTAGATTACACATTTTATTGTTACCTAATCATTTATCATGTTACAGGACAAACCCTGCTGAGTTTATTGTGCCCTATGAGCAGTATATGGAGTCCACCAAGAACAATTATTCTATTGGAATGAGGTTCAATATGAGATTTGAAGGTGAAGAAGCTCCAGAGCAGAGGTATGTTAGTGGTGCTCCACATACTGAATAAGCTTAGCTATGCTGTCTTCTTACTATGAGCGATGTCAGTTCTCTCCCAGTTTATCTTAGTTCTCGGGATTCTTTTTTGGTTCATATGACAGGTTTACTGGCACCATAGTTGGAATCGGAGACTCTGATCCGAACAAGTGGCCTGCTTCAAAATGGAGATGCCTCAAGGTAATCACTTTTTTGAACAATATTTGGATTTATTTAATTGATTTGTTTACTTTATTTTGTTTTTAATTTGTTTGTATTGTTTGTTTCTGCAGGTTAGGTGGGATGAACATTCTTCTGTTCCTTGCCCAGATAAGGTCTCGCCATGGAAAATTGAACCTGCACTAACTCCTACTCTGAATACACTTCAGATGCCTCGGCCTAAAAGGCCCAGAGTTCCATCATCCCCAGATTTTGCTGTTCTCAGTAGGGAAGGTAGAGCCTACTATGCTTGACACATTTATCTCTTTATTGTTAATTAGTTCGGGTTACCTAGTTACCTAATCAATGTAGAGTATGTCAAGTCATTGACAAGTTTGTTGACTTGCTTAGGTCCATCTAAAGAAACCTCGACCTTGAGAGGTTCTCTTGTTGAACATAATGAGTCTGACACTGCTCAAAAACATGTTTCATGGACAGCATTGCAACATGAGGAGAAGATTGATTCGGTGTCCAGCCAAAGGAAAGATAGGTCAGAAAATTGGCCACTGCCATTAAGGCACGAGCCTACTTATACTGATTTGTTATCGGGTTTTCGATCACCCAATGATTCTCATGGATTATCAACGTCATTCACTGACAAAACTGATGAAGATTCTAACAAGTTAAAGAAGCAGTTGCAAGAGTCTGAATGGAAATTCTATGCGGGATCATGGTCTATGATGAATACTAGTCCATCATTAAATATGTTGGATTCTGGCATGAAAACATCACAAACAAATGATTATCAGAAATCTGGTTCTAATAGGTATGGTGGGTTTGGTGGCTACTCCATTCATCAAAATCTCAGGGTGGAGCAGCCTAGTAGCTGAGTGATGCCAATGCTCTCGCCATCACACTCTGAGACTACACACCACACTTGAGGAGGAAGACCACAACCTTCAATGTTAAGTCAGGAGCAGTTACCATCTAAAGGCAATGGCAGTTGCAAGCTATTTGGATTTTTGCTAATCAGGAACCCAGTTGTTTCAGAGGCAGCACAGTCTAATACAAATATGCAATTTGAGCAAGAAAACAATATCGATCTTTTTTTGTACCATTCACACGCTCAAGAGTCTGATGAACAATCAGAGCCATCAAAGGGCTCAAAGTCTACCGATCTTGTTCGAAATGAGCCTGAGAGGCCTTCACAAGCTTGTCAACAACGTTCAAGAGATGTTCAGGGCAAAACCCAGGGCAGTTCAACCAGAAGTTGCACCAAGGTTTGTTTTGATGAATTCAATTTTTATATTACTGGTGTCAATGTATGAAGTCTTTGTACTAAAGTTGTTTAATTCAGGTTCACAAACAAGGGATTTCTCTTGGCAGGTCTGTGGACCTTACCAAGTTTAAGGACTATGATGAACTAATTGCTGAATTAGACAAGATGTTCGACTTCAATGGCGAGTTGATGGCTAACAACAAAAACTGGCAGGTGGTGTATACTGATAATGAAGATGATATGATGCTTGTTGGAGATGATCCTTGGCTGTAAGTGCTCATGGTTTCTACCTCATGTGGTTAACCTTTAGCTGACATGCTACTGCTTTATGCAAGTATTTGCATCTTGTGTAATTGAACCCCACAAATTTTGAACTTTTCATCTGTTGGTTTGCCACTAGGCCTTATACTGTAAACCCAATTGCTGATAACTTAATTTTTGAATCCTTGATGTCTTGAAATTTAGCTCCTCTTATTGTATTCGCTTATGATATGCAGAGTGTAGGGAGGGCAGTGTATAGTTTTCTTGTTGTGGCCTTTTATGCATTTTTAGGGCCTTTCCTGGGAAATCAGATTGTTGAGATCGTAGTACTCTCAGTTTTTTCATTTGTGGTATGATACATAAGTTGCTTCCCAAGTTCTAATTTTTTATAGTAAGGATATTGGTTTGATTTGGGTTTTCACTCTTCAGGCACTTTCAGTGATGTTTCTATTTATAAGGTACACTGCAATTGATCCAACAAATAAAACCAGCTTTAGGAAGAGAAGAAAAACCAAATCCAACATGTTTATGATAAATAACAATAACCCATTTGTGATTTTTAGTCTTGTTTGACAAAATGAAGAAAACACCATTTCTCATGAGGGTTTGTTTCAGTAAAGTTTTGATTTTTTTTTTGTTTGATGGGTGTCAGATAATTTGGTGGGGAGTGGGGGGTATGCAGACAGAGGAGTGATGGGAGATGGTGAGGTGATTGCAGTGAAAAGGCTAACCAGAGCAGCAACAGATGAAAGGAAGGAAAAGGAGTTCTTATCAGAACTGGGGACTATCCCTTGCGAATAAGGGTATTTTGTGCTGAGGTGCATGCAGCAATGTGGCTGATGAATAGTAATTCAGCCTTTCTAAGTCATCAGTGGTATCACTCACATCGATGGTAAGTCCTTTGGTTATTTCATGATATGATCTTAGTAACTTGAAGCTACTATTCCACTTTTACTACATTTTCATGTGGTACTTGTTTCATTTATTCTTCTGTACAGGCATTAGAGCTCGATCTATTTCTCTTGCAGTGTTGTGCAGCCTTAGCTCAACCTGATCTGTATGTTGAAAGAATTCTGGATAGATTTGGGCTATCGAGCTACCTATCTCTGAAATGTAACTATCAGTAGGTGTCCCCCCCCCCCCCCCCCCCCCCCTTCCTAATAGCTCAATTATAGTTTCCAGTGAATTATTTAGGAAACTCAATCTACCCTGCTTCTAGCGATATACAATTAAACTATAACCTATATACCTTTTAACTACAATAACTCATATGCCATTTTTTAACTAAAATTAACTCAAGCACTTACGGAGATGAAATTTGCTATTGCATTTACATATTACAAATGAATAAACATGTCTATTATATATGATGAATAAACTAACCAATAACATAGAGATGATGGTACTTCAACAATTACTAATAGCATAATAAAGAATGTGGAATGGAACTTTATCAAATTTAATCTGAAACTAGAATATAGTTATCACTTCTTTATCTTTTGACTAGATTTATGTTGTTTCACTTGTTACACTTATGCTTAAAGTTTATTTTTAACATATAGGAACTGATTTTTCATTTCAGGTATGAACCACATCTAGTGCAGGAGATGCTCACTCTCATCATACAAATAGTCAAAGAACGGCGTTTCTGTGGGCTCTCAACTGCTGAAAGTTTGCGAAGAGAATTGGTCTATAAGCTAGTAATTGACAATGCTACTCATAGTCAATTGGCAAAGTCTCTTCCTCCCGACCTTGCTAATAATGATCAGCTTAAAAAAAATTTGGATACGGTTGTTGTGTATTCCAATCCATCTGTAAAGAAGCAGGTTTGATTCATGGATTCAAATGTCTGCAACCGTGTTGGTATCCAAAAAATCTCATTTTTATTTATTATATGTTTTCTCAGGCGAAATATTCACTTCAAAAAGCATATTGGGAAGAAGTGGATTTATATCATCCTCGCTGGGACTTGAAAGACTTGGATGTCGTAAAAGAAAGATACCTTCGATACTGTAATGTCTCTGCTTTGAAGACTCAGTCACCTCGATGGACAAAGGTGTATCTTCCCCTTAGTGGAATTTCTAGAATAGCTACATGTGGGACAGTCCTCAAAATCATCCATGCTGTGTTGTTCTATGTTGTATTCACCAATAAGTGCGCTCCTGATATAGTTGTCATCACAGCATTGCATCTCCTTTCACTAGCATTAGACATCTGTGTCCTGCAAAGAAAATCTGATGATCAGTCATGTAATAATACTTCACCTGATATAGATGATCACCATCCTGTGCTAGCTCTTGTTGATGAAGAAGTTCATTTGGGAGCGCAGCAAATCCCCAAAGCTTGTTTTCATTGCTAGTTACTCTTATGAGAATGCACTAGGAAAAAGATCTGATTGTATATATGGAAGCAGGGCAGAGTGACCATTCCTTCCTTATTGAGAATTTGTTGAAGAAGTTCACTGAGCTCAGTGATAGTTGCATGACCAAGCTGCGAACAATAGCACCAGAAGTTGTGTGTCAGTTGCAACCTAATTCGAATGCAAATGAGCAGACATTAGGCTCTTCTTTCAATGAAGACCACAAAGTGATGGCGCGGCAGAAGCAAGCTTACTCATTGGTGAGATATATTCTCTGTTATCTGTTTTCATTATGTACTGAAGCTCTGATAGGATTTGTTAGGTTTTCCTTTCCTTTTCATGGTTTGGCTAGCTTTTAGCTATGAGTGGACATGTTGGCACATCAGTAGTTAAGAGTTTAGATTTTGTTGAGATTCTATAATCCTCTAATGAAATTGACTAATTAACATACCTCATAATTTGTTAGCGCATGGTGCATATGGATGGTCTACTGAATATTAATCTGTCTTTTGTATCCTGTGTGTTTGAGTGCATGCACTACTTGATTGACTTTCTATATCCCAAACTAAGTCGGTTTTGCATGCAGAAAAAAATTCAAGCTGCACAATCCAAGTTCATGGAAAGTCATGAATTCTTGTCAGATAAGGTGGAGAGTATAACTCTGGAGCAAGGCTTGTCTAGTGATAAGCATGTTGAAGAGGTGCCAGTTTGTTCTTTTTGTCGTGATCCAGATTCTAAACTTCCCATCTCATTTCAAGTTTTTCTCCAGGTGAGAACGGTTTTGCATTAATGCTCTCCAAGTCTTTGAGTGGTGTCTATGTTTATCGGTTAAATTCTTAGTGCAATATTTTAGATTATGAAAGATGCACTTGTGCTTTCAATGCTAGAGTTTGAGAAATGTGGTTGTCTGAATATTTTAGATTAAGCTTATAATATGTAGAGTTTGAGAAATGTGGTTGTCTGAATGTAATAGATTATGCAACCATGTAATGCTAGGTCCAGTTAATAGATTATACATTATTTTCAGGGACTTTGCTAATTTAGCGAGGCTGGCAAGAGGCGTTGTGATCAAGTTGTTGATTGGTCGAGCTTCTGTTGGAAAATGGAGTGCTCTGTTGAGGTGGACTGATGAAGATGATTGTGGTACTTTATATTTAGTTTTTTATTTAGGTTTTGAAAAGCTGGAAATGTTTTGTGACTCAATGTAATATAGAGAGCTGATCTTTATTATTAATTTGATAGATTTTGTGACTCGATGTAATACATTATCTCATTAATTATATTACTATGCCTCCATTCATGGAAATGTTTAAGTTTGGCACATTAAAATTTTTATTTTCTGGAAATAAAACTTATAAGATGTAATAAAAAGTCATTTGATAGCAAAAAAAAAATATTGCTATGCTACCACAGCGTTTTTGAAACGCTATAAAAGGCCAAATTACTATAGCGTTTTTAAAACGCTATAATAGACCCTGGGTCTATTATAGCTTCGGCAGACACAGCGTTTTCTAAAACGCTATGGTATCCTACCATAGCGTTTTTGAAACGCTATTAATGGCCAGATTTCTTGTAGTGTCTCGTCCTTGGGATGTCATATTTGTAGTGTTCTAAAAAACGCTAGGCGGTGAGCAAGTGCCTAGCGCCCAGGGGCCTAGGCGGTTTTAGGTTTTGTATTATAACTTTCATAATTTACAAAAGTTAAGCATAATACCTTATCAGTTACTTCCAATTTAATGCAAAGACACATATGCAAAATTTATAAACATGAAAAATTAAGCTCAAATTTATAATAGCATAACTTGCATTACATAGAGTTTCATAGAGATTTGAGAGAAAAATAATTAAATATTTGATGGTACCGACATAACATCTAAAATAACTAATTGTCAATATTTGGTTATAGATTAACTAATTGTCAATTACTAAACCCGCCCAGACTGCCTAGACCTCCCCGACCCCGCCTAGGCGCCTACCCGATTTTTTACTCTGCCCAGCCATTAATTCGATCATTTCTCTACCGCCTAGGCCGCTTTTTAGAACACTGCATATTTGAACCAAGTCATCATCGCCGGGATGGAGGTTGAGGTTGCTCGTGAGAGGGAGTGTACAATGAAGCGAGTCTTTGCACACTTGCAAAAGTTATATTCTGATGCTCTTCGTGAAATTGAATCATTGAATAAGCAACTTAAGAAAGGGAGGCCTGCCCAATCGGCTGTTGGTTAGGATGTCTGGAAGACAAGATCGGAGACTCAGAGGATTCGCTTGGAAATGCTTGATTACGAGTTGGTTGAAACAATGTCCAAGAGGGACAAGTTCAAGAAAGAATTGAACCTTGTTTGTCATGACTTACATTTTGTTCAGGAGGCTACAGCTGAGGTGCAAGCTCTGAATGTTGACAAGGTCATAAAGGAGTCTGAGTGGGCTGCCCAATGTCAACAGCTAGAGGCCGACATTGACTCTAATGCTAAGAAAGTGCGGACAACAGAAGAACAACTTCTTCTGACGCAGAATGAACTGAGTGTTGCAACAGGACAACTTGATTGCCAAGCTGTGTAGAACTGATACACTGTGGGGCAGGTTGGAGCACCTGGAGCAAGATCTAGCTGAGTCGAGGATGCGCGAGGAAAAGCTTTTGAAAACCCAGGGCACGTTCGAGTGTAGCAGAGTTGTGCATGGGCGATTGGAGCTGTTGCAGTTGATGAAGGAGGAGCATCACGAATGGAACCTTTCTTGCTATAAAAAGTTATCTTACATGGAGTTTGGGGAAGCCTCCGACCAATCAGAAGAAGAAGAAGGTGATCAGCCTGTAGAAAAAAATGATGAAGACCAGAGTGTCCGAGCGGCAGCATGTGTGGACGCATCCCCTATTTCCCCTCCTGCCAAATCTGGTTCTATTGTATCTGAACCTCCTTTTGATGAGGAGTGAACTTTGTGCTCTCAATTTATCAATGAGAGATACCATGTTAAAAAACATTTTGTACTTATGTATTCCTTAACTTTCTCTGCTAGCTTTTTTATGTTTTGTCTTACCGCGCTACTAGCTTTTAGACAAGAGGTTGTACTGAGTTGAAAAGTCGTACAATTGATCAACCGTCTTTGAGATCCGCCATGTAATTCGACATATGTGGGTCAGGTTGTGGATCGATACAGCAATTTTCGTTGCTAATATAAGCGAACTAGTTAGACTGTGGTCATGCGCGTGCATTGTTGTAAATAATCAGACGATGGTCTTTGTGAGTTGTTCGAGTTGAGCTTCCTGGGCTCTGACTGGGCTTTAACACCACTTATGCCCGTTGCTGGCGGACTAGGCTATAAGGGAGAGCAGAAGTTGTTGTCATCAGTTATAATTGACTAAATTTTGGTTGGGTTCGGCAATCATTGTATGTAGTTGGACGATGATCCTTGGTAAGCCATCATCATCAGGTTGCATGAGCAATGATTAGGCTCCCACTTTCTAACCCATCAACATCCGCGCTTGATGGACTAGATGTTAGGGTGATATGGTTCGGCGATCATTGTCTGGATGATTATCCCTGACAAGCCATCGTCATCAGGTTGCATGAGCACTGACTAGACTCCCACTTTCTAACTCATCGTCATTCGTGCTCGGCATACTAGGTGTTAGAGTGATAGGGTTCGGCAACCATTGTCTACAGTTGGACGATGATCCCGAGCAAGCCATCATCATCAGGCTGCATGAACACTGACTAGACTTCTATTTTTTAAGCCATCCTAATCCCCGCTTGACGGACTAGGCTTAGAGCAGATCGGCCAGAAGCTATCGTCATCAGTGGCCTACTTACTAAACTTTGGTCGGGTGTGGCGATCATCGTCTACGAAAGGACGGTGACCCCTTGCAAGCCACGTAATTTGACGTTGAGAGCGCTTACTAGACTCCCAATTTCGAAGCCATCATCACCCGCTATTGGCAGACTAGAAACTATCGTAATCAGTCATCATTGACTAAGTTTTGGTTAGGTTCAGTGAGAATTATCTGTAATTGGAAAATAGTCCATGGCGAGTCGTCTCGATCAGGCATTAGAGCACTAACTACACCCCACTCTCTTAGCCGATGTCATCCGCTTTTAGCAGACTAGGCGTTAGAGTGGACTAGAAGCTATTGTCATTGGTCGAAACTGATTAAGCTTTGGCTAGGTTCGACGATCATTATCTGTAGTTGGACAATGGTCTCTAGCAAGCCATAGTGGTCAGGTGTTAGATTGCTGACAAAGCTCCCACTTTCTAAGCCATCGTCATCCGCTTAGGCGAACTAGGGCTAGAACATATCAGAAGCCATCGTCATCAGTCAGAACAGACTAAGCTTTGATCGGCTTAGGCCCTCGCTTGGCCTTGGGCGTGTAAGTCTAACTTTCTTAATTCGCCTAGTAGTCCGATACGAATGTTGGACCGATAAATCTGATTCTGGAGTCGGATCGCCATAAAAAATGATCGGACTGAGTTTATTCAGGTTCAATGAATGGCAGATAATAGAACAAATACCTTGGATTTATTGATAATATCGTTGTAGGCGTGTTCCGCGTTGCATGGGCACTTAAGGCCTTCATACTGTACTCGGGGTACTCGCTTGGGCCCATTAGTTGGCAAGCCATGTTGTAATGATCAACGTGCCAGATGTACCATGTAGATTGCGAGACGGTTCAGTGTCGGTTATTCCCCCCAGTTAATGGGGTTGCGTGCAGTGCCATTAATTCGATGAATGTGGACTCGTGCTGTTGCAATTGGAACCGTCGCCTCCCTATTTCCCGTATGACCTTTTGAATCCTGACATCACTGTTGATTGATTTCATTTTGTGAACCGCAATGCTTATATATAGGCTGGAGTTCACCATTTCAAGCATTGCCATGTATGCTCTAGAGGAAGATCTTCGTTGTTAGAGTCTTCAAATGTTCTGACATTTGCAGCGATAAGTCTCGACAAGACCTGCTTTAATGTAGTGCCATCTGGTTTGGGTGAGCATCCAATTGGTTACATGGGACCTTGTTATTTCTTCTTATATTGATGTATGGACTCTCCCCCAAGGGATGAGTCTGTCTGTCGCTTTCTGTTGCTCCCCAGTTTCCTTCCATCACTACTATTGGGAGATAATACCAACAACTAGTTTTGGGGCGAACTTTTCTACTGTATCCACTATGCTTCTCAAGCGATGCCACATCGGGATAGATTTGGCGAAGCGGTGCTCTGGGGGACGTGATTTGCAGTCCCGTGGTGGTAACTCTGCGTCACCCCGGGCATTACACATTTGAGATACATCCTCATTTGGTCCCTTTCTTTCTCATTTTGAATCCTCTCCGCAAGGCAGATTGGCGGAGCAGAGATGTCTGCAATCCATTGTAAGTGTCTATGCTACCACTTTCAGATCACCTTTACGAGGCAGAGTGGCGGAGTAAAGAATTAGGCATGTACTTGCAGCCCTCTTCAAGTACTTTACTTTCACTTCCGAATCCTTTCCTAATATAGATTGGCAAAGCGAAGCCTTGACTTGCGTTTTTGCGAATAAATACTTGTGTCAGACGTAGATACTTGTAGTGTATAAACTGTTGTACTAGTCAGTCGGGCAAGCTTTGTAATCATTTTCATTGTGATCAATAAAGTTTGTTTTAGTCCTTGATTATATCTTGTGCGAATAATTCTTCTAAACTGAAAATAATAACAAAAAACAAACAAAAGAAATCAAAGCAATAAGATAGTTTGATTTTAAACAGAACTACGCTAATCTGGCCCTGAAAGATACACACACGGTCTTAGCTCAGACTGTGTAGCTCTTTTGGTGGTTCGTCACGTGTCGCCAATGTTAGCGAAGTTACTGAAGAGTGAACTTCACGCTAGCGGGCCATTACTAGTTGGTTGTCAGCATTCAGAGGAAGCACCTGTTTGCTGAAGTGTTATTACTTAGCTTTGTGTTGGACTGGATGGTGTTTCCAGTTCTGAATTTTGGCTTGTCAAATATTTGAGCCTTGGATATCAAAGCTTTTTCTTTGTCCGCGCAAGGTGATTTTCTCACCAAATTTGGGCTTGGTGCTTGGTATGTCTCTCCTGCGAGCCCGACCTATAATTGCTAGCAATCAAGTTGCTTCAGCATTGCGTGTGGCAGTCTCTCGGTGATGGTCGATCTCCATGAATAGTTTGTTGGGCCTGGTTGGCTGTGTACTTGATGCGTTGGTGCAAAGTAGAAACTATTGCTTCATATGGTAAACGAAGTATCGACCACCATGAACTCCTGGACAAGGTACTTCCGTAATTGTGGCCCTCCTACCACTGCCATTTAGTTGATCCTCCCAATAGGGAAGCAACTCTCTCCGTTGAATCCGGCCATGGGATATGGCGGGTGTTAAGTCTGCCTTATTGAGTTGCATATTGTGGAAAACATTGAGAAACAGGACGTTTAAAGAGCTTCTTGTGTCCACATAGGCTCTTTTTTACTTCCTAATTTGAAATGAGGACCGAGATGATCAACGCGCCATTGTGAAGAGAATGAACGCCTTGAAGGCCCCGGTCTGTAAAAGTCAGCGGTGGGATGGGGTTCTTAATGCGTGCATACTGCACTTTTCTTTCTTCGCAGGAGAGTTGCGTCTGCATTTTGACAAGTGTCCTCTTGAGGGAGCTATCAGACTACTCGTTTCGGAGCCGACTCCGTAAAGTGCATATATGATGCTCGGAGCTTCTTTCTCTATTTCCTTAACAAAATCTTCCATTTCCTTCGCTCGGTCCTGTTTTTGTTCAGGTTCAGGAACTCCTTGAGCTTCCCCTTCCAAATCTAGTACTCAATCTTGCTCCTTAGACTCTTGCAATTCTCAGTGTCGTGGTCGTCGTCCTTGTGAAATGAGCAGTATTTGTTGTTATCGCACTGGGAGGGTCTCCTCATTTTTTGTGGGCCACTTTAACTCTTCCCAATTCTTGATAGAGTGATGACGACAGACAGACTAAAGTTGAGGGGAGTGACGGATTTAGACCTGACATAACTGGAGGCCTTATCTTGTCTTGCATAGCTAGAGTCGGGCTTGTTGTTATTGCGTTTCCTCTTTTTGTCGTCATCATCCGGTTTCTTCCCCTCTTTATTGTCTCTAGATCCAGACAGTTTATTTTTGGACTCCTCCTCCTTCTTGGCGGTCATTATTTCATCGAGAGTGATGTATCTCTGGGCACTTTTAAGTAAGTCTGCCATATCAGTTGGAGGGTCCAGAGTGAGGAAATCATAGAAGTTGCCTCTCCTTAGACCTGAGGAGAAGGTTGTGACCGCGGTGTCGCTACTGCCGCCATCAATGAGAGTTAATGTGGGCCCTTCCTGATTCATTGGCTGCCTACAAAACGTGTAAGGAATGTTTTGCCAACGTCCAAAATGAGTCAATGGACCTCGGAGGGAGGCTATGGAACCAGGTCAGCGCTAACTTTTTCAGGCTGGTAGGGAATGACCAGCACATTATTGCTTCAGATCCTTCTTTGAGTGCCATTACATGTTGGAAGTGGTGCAAGTGATCAGATGGGTGTATCGTCCTGTCATAGAACTCTAGTTTTGGCAGAGTGAATTTCTTCGGCAAAGGCTCGTTCATGATATGATGCATGAATGGCGGGACAGTGAGATTGAACAACACGACATGATTGGTGGCCCCTAGCCAGATGGGGTTTTGGGAGACCTGTCCATCAGCCCTAGAAGTTGGGTCTCTGCCTCTGGTCAACTGACAGCATGCAAGGGCAACTCAACTCTCCTAAACATTTTTGGCAGATATTTAAAAGATACATGCATGGATCATTGGAAAGCGGCTAAAAGAGTAATGCAATATTTGCAAAGAACAAAAACAATTATGCTCACTAACAGGACATCTAATCACTTAGAAGTGGTTGGGTATTTTGATTCAAACTTTGCGAGTTGCCTTGATATTAAACAATCCACATCATGTTATATTTTTAGACTAGCTGGTGGTGTCATTTCATGAAAAAGTGTCAAACAACAACTCAATGCTTCATCCACGATGGAACTCGAGTATGTTGGTGTCATGAGGTGTTTAATCATGCATTGTGGATACAATACTTCATTTCAGGGCTTCGCGTAACAAGTTTCATTGATAAACCATTGAAGATCTATTGTGATAATAAAGTCATTGTTCTTTATACCAATAATGACTAGACTTCCAGAGTGTCAAAGTACATTGACATTAAATATCTTATTGTTGAACAAAGATTTCGAAAATATCAAATTGCAGTTGAAGACATTAGTATAACTCTCATGATTGCGGATCCACTCCATATGGGAGTGGTTAGTCCTTTTGATGTACTAATTAGTGAGAGTTTGTAATATTTTAATCATGTTTGATGAATTCATAATTATCATTAAATTTGATTGATAATTTTGAAATAAAGTTTTCTACTTTTTCAGTTATGGTTGCGCATATACAGTTTAATTAAGTAGAATAAAGTGATTCAATTTTTTGAATCATAAGGTAGGACCATTTCAGGGATCACATTACATGTTGTTTTCATGCTACACATCCAAATTTTCATCTATGTTATTAATTGTATTGGTATTTGTGACCATGGATGGGTCCAACCACGATAAATGTGGTGAATGCCACTATGATCCCATATTGATATTTTTAATGGACTAGATTGTTTTGAGACGACACACAACTCTCAACAGTCAAGTTTTGAGCTCATAAAGTTTTACAATGTATAATTTATAGATGAGATATATAATCCAAGTGGGAGATTGTTAGAAAATTCCTTTAAGGTGAACCTACATATTTCATATTATTATGCATTGTAGGTTGTCGAACTATAGGTGAGTGGCATTTGATTAAACCGATTAGTGTTGATCATTGAAAAAAAATCAAGGTCATAAACACGTTTCTAATTACATGTTATATGTCTTGACATGTGTTATTAAATTGAGTATGGAGGTTATTTATGTGTAGATACCAATTTAAGCCCTACTATAATTCTATTATTGATGATGGGCTAATAATAGAATTATGGCTCTATATATACGGTTAAGGTCCCCACTACAAACCTAATTATCTACCTCTTAATTTACCATCCGGTTTAAGAGACATAGGAGAAATGTTCAGAATGTGGAAGTTTTCTCCGCTGCGTATTGTTTGGTTCATGAGGATTGTTGCATGCATACTCTTCATCAATGGCTTCAGGTAAGCACTAATTATATTGTTCTTCATTGATTTCTGATATGAGGTCTTGGTGTAGATCTAATATTATTCCAACATGTATATGTAATTTTAGTGTCTAATTGATGTTTTAGGAAGTTGTTTTGGAGAGGTTTATACACGATAATCATATGGATCTTCAGATTTTCATTTGAAATTTTGCCTTGGTCGAGTTTGCATATGAAAACGGTTTTGAAGGATTTTGTGAATGTTATAACCCCAACTATGTTAGTGTTTGTTTTATGGTAAAGTTAGACCCAATACAGGCTGGGTAACGCTCTATTTCATAGGTTGTTTTGCAATAAATTCAAGCCTCTTTTGGGCACTAAAATTCGGCTGATATTTCAAGCCAATTCACATTAGTTTAACATTTTTTTTCTATTACTGTTGCACCCTGAATTCAAGGTTCTCTCCCTATAAACTTTTGTTATTTATGTCCATTTTCGAACCTTCTCTTGCTCCAAAATCAACATAGACTTATAGTTGTTTTTCACTCCAAAATAACAGTAGTTCAGGGGTGTTTTCATCTCTATTTCAGCTGGTTTAGCAGAGTTTTGGGGCTATTTCTAGTTGGGTTTTGGGGTTGTTTCAATTGAGGTTAGGAGGTTGTTTTAAGAGAGATCGGGAGAGGGGGGTTGTTTTCATGTGAATTTAGGTGAGGTTTTAGGTGGTTCAACTGATTTTAGAGGGCTAGTTTAAGCAAAGTTTACAGAGCCGCTTTTTGTTGAGTTTAGATTTTTGTTGGATTGAGTTTTAGTAATTTGATTGGTGTGGGTTTGGTTGCTAATATCCTTTGTTCCTTTTTCCGACTCATTTTCATTTTGAATGTTTATCTTACCATGTCTGCATTGAGCTCTTTTGTGATCTTCATTCAAAAAATGGATTGATTGACGATTTAAAAAAGAGAACCTTTTTGTGAGATCGAGTTATGTTTAGTTTGTTGTGATGAATACATGTGAATTACTTGAATTATCCATTTCTAGATTAATGATGCAACCATTAACTAGGTTAATAACTATTCATCATATATATGCACATTGGTGAATAGAGATGTAATAAGAATTCACCCTCTAGTTACTTTAGAATGCCTACTCAGCATATGATGAACTAAAAAAGGTTATTGTTGTAAATGATGTTATTATGATATTTGCTCATGCATACCCTACCCTGGAGTTTGCCTTTAATGCACATTCACTAATGACCTTTACGTACATAGTATAGACTCGGGTATGAAGCTTATCCTCCGGCGAGGAAAATTAAGCCACCATATGGAGTATGCTTTTGCTTAAAATGGTGGGGTGTTACTGGGGAGTTTCCCAAAGAGGAAAACTAAGCCATTGTGCAGGATATGCCCCAGGCATAGTGGAGTGTTCCTGAGAGGGTGGGGGAAGACTTAATAGAGTATAGCTCCTCTTCTAGCGCGCGCATTTGTGTGATGATTATTTGATGGCCCGTGCGATTAGCCGTTCGAGGTAGAGTGTGTATTTTAAATATGGCACCCCATTTGAGATACCCACATACTCAAAGTGGTCACTGATGCACGTTAAGGGGTTTGTTGGGGTGAGACATTCGGCACAAGGGTGTGTGATAGGGTATCGCATGACTAAACTTACAATTGTGAAAGTTGTGTTGTAGATATTATACAATGCAGGGAGATAGGCCAGCTAACTATGTTTTGTAGGTATTAGTCTATCTTATGGTATGTGTTCTGCTAGATATTATACTCAAGTCATTTTTCTCTTACATAGTCAAACATTGCAATCCGGTTCCAGTTACTCTCTTATCTAGATGACTAAGGGTATGTTTGGTTGCATGGAATCCTATGCCATGGTAATCCATGAAGGGACCCCTATATTTTAGGCTAATTTGAGGTATAACTCCACACGCACTATTTGATTTTGTTATCAATGGTGGGAATGAAAGTCTCATGAACATGGGAATCACATGCCTTGGGGGACCAAGGAGTGAGATTCTTATGTTCATGAGACTTTTATTCCCACCATTGCTCACAAATTCAAATGGTGGATATGGAGTGATATATCAATTTAGCCTAAAATATAGGGATCTCCTCATGGATTCTTATGGCATAGGATTCCATGCAACCAAACACACCCTAAGTTCCTCTTTTATCTTAGACCCATGTAACACCTCCCGATTGATTGTTTAACCACTGATTCTCTCTTGACGTAATTCTCAATCACCTTTTGGCGAAGTTGAACGAATCTTTTTGTCGGAACCACCATCTTGTCATCCTCTAATTGGACAACCCTTTCTTTGAACCGTCCACTTTCCCAATTCCTCACTGGTTCCCCCTATTTGCAAGTTAGAGTTGACCTCATTTTTCCAGCGAAACACATCATTCTTCTTTAGTTGTCCTCCATCTTGACTCATTCTTACTTGGTGAAGAAGAAATATATCATGTTCTCGGCATGTGATGCGACTTGTCCCCTTTTACCTCTAATTAGGGGTGTTAATTGGTTCATGAAAACTGGTCGAACCAAACCAAACTGAAAGTAACCAAACCAAATAACAACTGAAACGAATCACAAAATATTTTCCCACCTCTGAAATAATATAACCAATCCCAACATTTGATATTTAGTTATCTTGATTATTTAAATTAAAATAAATTTTATTTATCATGTGAAAAACATTAACTCCGCCCGTTGCAACGGCCGGTCCCAAGCCCGGATAAAGGAGGAGGGTTGGTGTTAGGCTTGTGATAGCCAACCATAAAAAACCCATCACATCCCTTTTCATGGATATTGGTTCAAAAAGATTAATGCAGAAGGACAGGGCGTCTCCCGCTATAAGCGACGCGCTGCACCTACGCTCGGGTGTAGTGACAAATGAGCAAGGCGCGCTGCAGCGGCGCCCGGCTGTAGTGTTAAATAGGCAAGGGTTCTCGCACCTTTCTGGACGGGGGCGAGTAAAGAAGCTAGTCCAGGTTAGAGCTAGAGATAGAATGATTAGATTAGCCTCTTGGAACATAGGAACCTTGACGGGAAAGACAATAGAATTAGTGGATGTCATGCGTAGGAGGAAAGTAAACATAGTTTGTCTTCAAGAGACAAAATGGAAGGGGAACAAGGCTAAAGATTTAGGAGGAGGGTTCAAACTCTTCTATTCTGGTAAAGATGACACTAGGAACGGGGTGGGAATAGTGGTAGATAAAGTTTTTAAGGATGCAGTAGTCGACGTTAGGAGGTTTGGGGATAGAATCATAAGTATTAAATTAGCTTTAGAACTAGAGATAGTGCATGTTATTAGTGTGTATGCACCCCAAGTGGGTTTGGACGAGGAGACTAAGAAGGATTTTTGGGACTCTTTAGAGGAGTTAGTTCTTGGAATTCCCTCTTCCGATAGGGTTTTCCTAGGCGGGGATTTGAATGGCCATGTCGGTAAGGATAGAGTTGGGTATGAGAGGGTACATGGAGGTCAAGGCTTTGGGGATCGAAACACTGCGGGGATTTCTATTCTAGATTTTGCTTTAGCTCAGGATTTTGGGATCGTAAATACTTTTTATAAGAAGAGGGAAGATCACTTGGTGACCTTTGCGAGTGGGCATAATAGAAGTCAAATTGATTATTTTCTTGTGAAGAGACACGATTTAGGTAGGTGTAAAAATTGTAAGGTTATACCAGGAGAGTGTCTGACATCCCAACATAGGCTGTTAGTTCTCGATTTTTGTCTTAAGAGTAGGGGTCGTATTGCTATAGAACAGGTTAGACCGAGAATTAAGTGGTGGACCTTACAGGGAGATGTGTGCCAAAGATTTCGAAAGAGGATTTTGGGTGGCCAGTCAGTTTCAGAGGGTGGGGAGAATCTAGAACCAAAGGATAGGACTAGTAGCGCGGATCTTTTTGAACATTTGGCAAACCGAATAAGAAGATGTGCGAAGTAAGAGTTAGGACAGGCCAAAAGAGGAGGTTTCTATGGTAAGGAGACATGGTGGTGGAACGCGGATGTGCAACAAACCATTGCGGAAAAGAAAAGATGCTTTAAGGCGTGGCAAAAAGATAGGTGCCTAGAGTCTTATGAGCTTTATAAGCAGGCTAAGAAGTTGAGTAGTAGAGCAGTAGGGGAAGCTAAGAAGAGAGCGTATGATGCTCTTTATAATAGGCTAGGTACGAAGGAAGGGGAGAAGGATATTTTCAAGATAGCGAAGGCTAGAGAACGAAAAACTAGGGACTTGAGTCATGTTAAGTGTGTTAAGCATGAGGATGGAAGAGTCTTAATGCAGGATAAAGCTATTTTAGATAGATGGAAGGATTACTTTTGGAACCTACTCAATGGAACACATGTAGGGGAGTTAAACTTGGAGGGGTATGCTTCACAGGAAGGGAGAGATCGCGTGTTCCATCGCAGAGTTAGTGCCACAGAAGTGAGAGAAGCTTTAAAAAGAATGAAGACAGGGAAGGCCGTTGGACCGGATGATATACCAATTGAAGCATGGAAATGTCTGGGAGAAGTTGGGATTCAATGGCTAACTAAGCTCTTTAATAGGATTTTGGAAACTAGAAAAATGCCAGATTCATGGAGGCATAGCATTGTGGTACCAATTTATAAGAACAAAGTGGATATCCAGAATTGCTCGAACTATACAGGGATAAAGCTTATGAGTCATACGATGAAACTTTGGGAGAGGGTTATAGAACAAAGACTTAGGAGTTTAACCACGATTTCAGAGAATCAATTTGGATTTATGCTAGGTAGGTCTACTACGGAGGCCATCTTCCTGCTTAGGAAAACTGTAGAAAAATATCGAGAGGCACGTAAGAGTTTGCATATGGTTTTTATTGATCTGGAGAAAGCATATGATAGGGTCCCCAGGGAGTTAATTTGGTGGGTGCTTGAAAGGAAGAAAGTGTCTCAATGTTATGTCGATATCATTAAGGATATGTATGAAGGGGTTGTAACAAGTGTTCGCTCAGTAGGTGGGATGTCTAGTGAATTTCCAGTGACAGTAGGACTACATCAAGGGTCGGCGTTAAGTCCTTATCTCTTTGCTTTGGTCATGGATGAGTTGACGAGACATCTGCAAGAAGATGTACCTTGGTGCATGTTATTTGCAGATGATATTGTCTTAATGGATGAGACTAGTGCAGGTTTAGGTCAGAAATTAGTTAAGTGGCAGGAGGCTTTAGAGAGTAAAGGTTTTAGAATTAGCCTTTCGAAGACGGAGTATCTAGTGTGCAACTTTGGGTGTGAACCAAGAGGGAGAAGTCATGCAATTGAGATCGAAGGTGTCGAGGTCCCAGAGTGTGAGGCTTTTCGATATCTAGGGTCTATAATTCAAAAGAATGGGGCTATTGGAGCAGATGTAGACCACAGGATTAAAGCTGGTTGGTTGAAATGGCGAATGGCGTCAGGAGTATTGTGCGATAGAAGGATGCCTGCAAATCTAAAAGGGAAATGCTATAAGACAATTGTTCGACCAGCCATGCTATACGGTTCAGAATGTTGGGCTACTACGAGACAACATACGCATAGGATGGCAGTAGCAGAAATGCGTATGTTAAGGTGGATGTGTGGTAAAACTCGTAAGGATAAGATTAGAAATGAAAGAATTAGGAGATACTTAGGTGTAGCGCCCATAGAGGAAAAAATTAGAGAAAGACGTTTAACTTGGTTTGGTCATGTGCGGAGGAGACCAAGCACGACGCCAATTAGAAAATGTTTAGATTGGCAAGTTAATGGAGGGTGTAGACGGAGGGGACGACCGTTGAAAACTTGGATGAAGACGGTGAATGAAGATATCATTGAGCTTGGATTAGGTGAGGAAATGTGGGAAGATCGCATTGTTTGGAGAACCAAAATTCATGTAGCCGACCCCGAAAATCTCGGGAATGGGCTTTGATGATGATGATGATGATGATGTGAGAAACATTAAACTTTTATCGTGCCAATGGCAATGGCAGGGGAATACCATAATAATTATACAAATTAACTTTGAGTCATATTTGTAGAGTCAAAATTAACTTCCTCATCTCTAATTCAAAATCCGTAACGAACAACTCCATGTCATCTTGGGCTAGCAATCAACATTTTTCTCTCCCTACCACTAATAATTGGGGCCTTACCACTAACATTTGTATGGTGATAAGGTTATGTGATTATATGAAGGTAAATATGGCCTTCTCATCATCATAAGGCAGTATAATATTGTTCATCACTGTCTTTGAAATCCATCTGTTAATATTTTATCTTTATTAATAAATTACTAGTGTACCAGTTGTGCCTACAACACGGCTATACACTTTTCATAGTGTATTGTTGGCACAGGTACAATTGCATGCCTTCGACATTACCTTGATTCTTGGGTCGTGCCTACGACACTCCCCAAATAGGTTACTAAATTACCAAATATAAAAACAAATCATGATTACCTCTATATTTAGTCAAGGTAGTAGTTGGCAACATATAATAAAAAAATCAAAAAAGTTATAGGAAGTAATGGAATAATTGCATATATTATATGGAACTTGTGTTGTATTAAAACCATGAGTATTGTAATGATAATGCTTAAATGTTGACTCAAATTTAAATTGAATTACCAAATGAAAAACACCCTATTAGAAAGCAACCTCAAAACCTATTTTGAGACACTTGGTATTCTTCCCCTTTGGCCCAACAACTCATTAAAAAAATACAAGTAGCGATGAAATTTTGTGTAGAATTGAAGTGCATTTTCTTTTTCTGCAAATGGCATTGTTTTGTGCGTCTAACTTGATCAAGAAAAAAAGTGAAGAGTAAATAGAAAGTGAAAGACTGCACATGGCATTGGTTGAAAGACTGCACATGGCATTGTTTTGTGTGTCTAACTTGATCAAGAAAGAAAGTGAAGAGTAAATAGAAAGTGAAAGAAGATAAGAAGAATCGTATATTTGTATGCAAACATACCTTGGGAGGGTGAGAGAGGCATCAAGAAGAATATTCTTTCTTTCTTTGTTGCAACCCGCAATCGCCAATCTGTACGTGGAGAAGAGAAAAGAGAGCTCATTTCGTGTGGGACCCACTGTTAAGGTTTGTGTTTGACTTGACATGGACACTTAATAATAAAATATATATTACAAATTGAGGAGGGGCAATTTGGGATGAAAAGGAATTGGTGGGCTGTGAGAGGTTTTCAAATCACAATTCACAAATGAAAATATTTATTTCCCCAAATGAGCTGGTCTCCACGTAGGACACCTTTGTAATAAAAAAGTCACCAGCCACCAAAGACACCTTTTTACCTTTGTCAGATCTGCATCGATATTGCACCTTCCAGCAGATTTAACGATTCAGAACTCCAAGAAACACTCTTTTCTAAGACTGAGTCACTTCAACAACATTGTAGTTCAGTCTCTATCTCTTCTCCAGCTACATAATGTCAAATCTTTTGTAACTAACGATGAAAGGCATGGGGCATTTTTGGAAATGAAAATGCGACATGTCATCTGAAGCAACTGCTTCACTATTTCCCTGGGCAATTTTTGATCGAGAATAGATAAAGAATACGAAGATTTTCACGGGGAACCATACATTGCCTTGGGCAGAGATCATGCAACGAACTCTATCTAGTCCTAACTTACTGGAAACTCCACTAAATTAGACAACACTAGTGGTTCGGTAGAGAGGTGGTACTTGATAGTACTACTACTTCAATAATTCATTTATAAGTGGAAGCCCATTGATTCAACTAAACAAATGGATGTGCCTTTTTTTTCATAGAGATGATTCACACCTTTGTTGCTTAATGTTTATTTAAGGTCTCTAACCAATACTATTAGATAATATGGTTACATAACTAATATCCAGCAGTAGTAGCAAAAGTATGAGCCTCAACATTGAGGTCTCTAGAAATAAATTTACAAAACCAACGATTGAGATGTCTCGGAGTCCCCTAAGAGAAGACATGTGTTCATTGGTGAGCCTGAATCAAAAGAAGTGGTGTCTCCAATGCATGACACTCTGCCATGGTACTGCTAAGGACATTTCCTGAAATAGGACTTGCCACATGTGCCAACACTGTACCATTCAAATCCACTGCATACACTTACTGCACCTTGTTGAGAAGAAACATAGAAACTCGCATCATAGGTGACAATCACATAATCGGGGTCTGATTGATCAAGGAGAGCTATCATTCTAGAAGAGTTGTTGAGTTTGTGGTGTCGAGTAGAATAGAGTTGAGCATGTAAAATTTCTACTTGTGCCTGGTTAGTTGTGGTTGGGCTAACTGTGGTAGTGTGTCCTACCTATATTGAGATAAGGTTAAGGGAGGTGGTTGTTTTGGCATTAATAAGAACCTGGTGTAAAGATGTTATCCCTGCATCTCTCTCCTATTAGTTATCCCTACCCGAGATAGAGGGTTTAGGGGTTTTAAACCATTGATTGTGCCAGGAGGACCAAACACTATTGAAAACGGTGAAAAAAACTTGAGGTGTAAATTTTACTATCCCAAAAACACAGTTGTTACGAATTGTCCAGATGGCTTGGAGCATTTCCATAAACTAATATAACATTTTCATCTTTGGCCTCAGGATGGGCCTTGGTTGAGTCCCGCATGAATATAACAAAACTTGAAATGGAAGGTGGATTAAAGTTGGTGTTGAGCCAATCAATAGGCGGGGAGGGGGGAGGAAGGGGTCAAAATCTATTAGTGACAAGGCAGAGGAAGAAAATGTGAGTGACATCCTCCATGTACTTCTGGTAAAAAAAAATGCAACAGTTGTCGATAAGCACATGAAGCCTAACCAGATTGGTCATGATAGGAAAAATGTTCTGACTGATCTTCCAGAGAAGGAAGAGAGCTCGATGGGGCTTTAATTTTCTACCACTCCCTAAAAAGATTAGCCTGAAAGTGAATAGTTGGTGTATTGGAAGTGGAGCTTTCAAGTTGGTTACTTATGACAGCACAATTTACACTTTTAACTTAGACGAGACATTTTTTGTCGGACAACCAGATGAGTGTGTTCGGGCTCACCGAAGCTCTGATAGGAATGTTCAGGATGTCTCTAGCCACTGAGTTGGGAAAATGGACATGATCATGTCCGAGTTCCATTGAATTCCTTGGCCAGCAGATGGTAGCAAGAGGTCAGGAATGGTTTTGGGGCTTGTCGGGGTTGAAGGTAGAGGTAGGCAGCTAGCAAAGACCAGACCTAGCTTGACCTAATAATCTCACCAAAGATCAATGTGTACCCCCGAAATAACTTGCCAGATGATATGGCGTTTCATTTTTAAGAAGCCAGTCAGATTGCCTTTCCAAGCAAATGAAGCGATGTTGAGAGGCTTTGAAAGTTGAAAAATGCCATTTTAAAAGAAGTAGAGAACTTTGAATTGAAAAACATGAGGATTTTGGGGTAAAGAAATCGTTTGCCACAAGTTTTTAGACATTGACGCAAGATTTGTTTCCTAGCAAAAGGAATGCTGAGACCTCTCAGATGGCGAGGAAAATAATATGGTCCCAGATACACATATGTCTGGCCTTGCTATCTGACGCTACATTCCACCATAAGTTTCAGGCCAGAGTGTCCAATTTGGTGGTGATAGACTATGGAAGAAGGAAAGTTTGCATGGTATAGACAGGTATCGAATTAAGGACCGCTTTGATCATGACTGTCCTCTCAGCCTGGGACAGTACTTTAAATTTTCAGCTTGAAAATTTCGTGTTAACTTTATCAATAAGGAACTGAAAATCTGCCACTTTTTTTTGGACAAGGGAATCGAGAAACCCATATATTTTCTTTAGGATTGTACAACTTTGAACCCAAGATTTTATTGATCATCTTGGTGTGTTTCCAGTGAACATTCGAGCTGTAAAAATCAGATGACTTATCGTAGTTCACTGCTTGACCTGATGCCAAGCAATAATGTTGGAGAATCTCTTTAATTGAGTGGGCTTCCAAAAGAGAAGCCCGACAAAAAAACATGAGATCATCAGCGTACAGTAGATGACTGATAAAGGGGGAGTGGCACCTGATTTGGATACCTTTGATAAGACACTCATTCTCTGCTCGGGCCAACAACCTAGATAAAACTTCTGCCATAAGGATGGAAATATAAAGAGAAAACGGGTTTCCCTGTCTGATACCCCTGGTAGGTCTCATTGTAGGGAAAGGGATCCATTAAGCAAGACTTGGAGAGAGGAAGTGGAAATGCATTGTTTGATCATTTGGATCCAACCTCTAGTAAAACATAATTTCTCAAGAATTTAGAGTAGAAATGACCATTCAACCCCGATGTAAGCTTTGGCCATATCAATTTTGATGGCCATCCAACTTTGTTTCTTTTTGTGACAATGTTTTATTTGAAAGAATGTTTCATGTGCTAGACTAACATTGTCCGCAACGGAACGACGACCTTTGAGAAAGACATAATGGTTGGGGGAAATTATGTTATCCTGAAAGGGTTTCAAACTATTAGCCAAAAAAAATTTAAATGACTTTATATATGACATTTCAAAGCTCAATGGGTCGGAATTTATCTAAGGGTTGAGTAGCAAGTAAAACAACAAGGTCACCTCAATACAAGTGAAGTGAATCTGAATTTTTGCTTGTTTTGGTATAGAACTTGAAACTTTCGAATCAAGTAAATGAAAGTCTCATTGAGATGCGGATCTAACTCCCTAGTGGTGAAAAATTAGATCACTACTTCAATCACATCCTACTTCACAATATCTCATTAATGTTGAAAAAAGAAAGCATGAAAATCATTCGGCCTAGGGGCCTTATAGCTACTCATACCAAAGAGGGTGATACAAACTTCCTCTTCACTTAGGATAATCAGAAGTATTGCATTGTCCTCTATGTTGATGGATGGTTCGAAAATTGATAGGATTTCGAAGCATGGGTCAAGTTTGGATGAACGAAAGATATCCTCAAATTAATTGTTGAAACCATGTCCCTCTGGATCTTGATGTGAGTGCCACTTGTTTGAAGCATCTTTGAGACGAAAAATGAGATTTTTCTTTTTACGAAGCATGAAGACAAGATAAAAGAATTTTTTGTTTTTATCGCCCTCCATGAGCCAAGAATAGCCCAATTTATTATGCCCGAATAATTCTTGAGAAGAATTATTCAGAGAGTCGGTATTCCAGAACAGAGATGGCATTGGCATTATCCTCAAAGGGAGTGTCATTTTGGAGTTTATCTAAGGCTGATTGTGTGTCTGAAATGCATTGTTGAATATTGTGAAAATCCTTTTTATTCCATCTAGTAAGACAGTAGATGAGTTTTTTGGTCTTAAGATAGAAATTATGAGAAGAGAGCTAATGATGTCGGGGCTCCCAGGTAGAATTAATGAGATGACGACACCAGGGTCCCTAACCCACATGTTAAAACACCTAAAGAGTTTGGGGGACCTATTGACATTTGAGACAAGTTGGAGCGAGATGGCGTTGTGTGCAGAAGTAGAAGTGTGAATAGTACAACCGCAGGGAAGCACTCCAACCAGTCGGTAGTCACCAGCCAAGGATTATGATTTCGTTTATCGAGTTAATTTCGGTCTATTTGATTTTAAGAAATATTTTGATGTTTAAAGAAAAAACATAAATATTTCGAGGATACATAAAATATATATAATGGATTTCAAAGGTAAATGAAATATGTGAAAAAAAATATGCAAGTAAATAAATCTATTAAACACATTAAATGAAGCCTAAATACCAAGAAATGAAATAAACATGAAATCTATATATAATTATAAAATTTGGGGGTGATTTCAAAAATCAATATACAATTAAAAGAGATGATAATTAGAAAATCAAGGATTAGGTTTCAAAAATCATAATTTGAAGAAATGATAATTAGAAAAAAAAAAAAAAACTTCAAAAATTAATAAACAAACTTTGAAAATTTTCAAAAAAAATGTGACTTTTGGTAGTTTTAATTTTATTTTTACTACAAAAACACCAAAATTAATGAAAAACCTCGAAACTTTTCAAAAAAAAAACCCTTGAAAAATTGTAAAATTACATTTCGCCGTTTTTCTTTTCGGAATTCAAAAAAACAAAATTATCGATGAAATTTCGCGAAATCTCATTCCTTCTCACCAACACTCTATCAAATTTAGCAAAGAAAGGCTCCCTAGAGTTGTTTTTTAGGGTTTTATAGGATGTTGTGGCGCAGAGAAGTTTTAGATGAGTTTTTGCTCCAAAATGTGATTTACAAAAGAGAAAACATGGCATGTTGGCACTTATAAGAGTTGGACATACTAAATCCATATTATCGAAATTTCCTTCTGTAATTGTAAGTGATGATACACCAAACCTTCTGCCAATATACTCCGTACACGTGGCATGATGATCTCGTTGACAGAGTAAAGCAGACCTAGATAAGTGCTTAATCTGACAAAGGCCAGATTGCTCCAAGCCCACTGAGGCGGGTAGCAGGAGGTTGGACCCAATCGGCAAGGCCTTATTAAGCCCATAAGTCGCATGGTCAAACACAATACTCATAATACCAAATAAGGAAAGTATCTAGGAGTTTGGCCTAGGACAGGCAGACCAATAGTACATTGACTCCTATTAGGAAAGAAATACCAGAGTATAAATCGTTCATGGAAATTCTTCTGCATGGACAACACTCCACAAAGAAATGATCTCTAACAAATATCATTCCTTAAACCAAACCGCCCAAGACATAGTCGAATAAGGACTCGCATGATAAATAAAGCACAAGTTTGAGGAACTAAGGTATGTTATAAACCCGATTTCAAGCATTACACCTTTCTCAAGCCTTGTTTGACTTAAGCATCGGAGTGCTATCAGCCGCCACAACGGTGGTCTTTGGCTCACGTCTCTTCCTTGTGCCGGTCAAGGTCAAAGAGAACGAAAACTGATCTATCAGTTTGGCGCTATCCGTGGGGAAAGACGAAGTTCCTTAGAAAATAGAGAAAACCCCTTCAAATGCTCAAACCGATGCAGTACCGCTAACTCCGATGCTACTAGCTACACGGGGAGAACAACTCCAAGCCCCCACACCGGTTGCAGCCATGACGGACTCTAGGGTGGATCAACTATTAGCCCAAGTGCAACAGATTGCTCTAGTGGTAGAGATATTTGCGCATCAAAACCCACCACCCACAGGCGACGATGGGGAGGTGAAAAGGACCATGTCTCCACAGGATAATAGAGAGCGTGTTAAGGAGAGCCACAATGTCCCTTTTGGCTTTCACGGGACCAGGAAGGGCGGAGATTCGGTGACCGGAGTGATCCATGGAGACTGGACATCTAAGGTTGACAAGCCCAATACACAAAATCCCATCCGACTTGGGGTCACCAATCCGAATGTCTTGTACAACCTCACCATCTCTCCGTTCACGGATCAGATCATGAATGCACCATTGCCAAAAAAATTCAACCTCCAAAGCTGGAGTTCTACGACGGGACAACAAACCCGGATGACCACTTAGCACTGAAAGAAGGTTCCGAGACAGTAATGTGCCAAACATTTTCCACCAGCCTGAAGAAAGCGGCGCTGACCTGTTTCCACGGTCTTCTTCCAAGCTCTATTGACTCATTCCAGATTGTCACGCCCCAATTTTTGAAGAAAATGAAAATCCTAAAATCCACGTAGGATTATTCGTTTTCCCAAAACTCGGGACGTGAAAATTCAATAACAACATAAACAATTAGCAGCAAAACAACTAAAACATAATTTCGAAAATTAAAACAAACTAAAAATAATCTAACCATGAAACTCTGACGTCGCTAGCCCCACTAATGAAACTCCAGTAACGCTGCTAATAAATCTTTAAACCTGTGAAAGGCTAAATGGCTACGTTCCAATAAGAACATACCCAAGAAGCATAAACTTACTTGGGTCAGCGAGGTAGCTGGTATGAGTAATCTCCATCCTTAAAAATAAAATAGTTATATGCTTTAACATAAAAATTTCATAAACAAGAAAATAACACTCAAAGTCTTGTAGTTCCTCATCGAGGCAAACATGTCATACTACAAAGTTCTGTCATGCTTAAAATATATATTTATTTTACCAACACGTACAAAGTGAAGGTTGGACGTGATAAGTCTGACAAAAAATGTTAGTAGACTTACCATCCTGCACAGAATGTTTTTGAAATAAATGAATAAAATTTATAATTTATCGTTCCTCATAAGTACAATTATTTTCAAATAAATAAAATCATACTCATAATCACCATTATTTAAAGGTCAACCAAATACATTTTACCTTTAAGGAAGACATGTAGTTCTCATTCTAAGATCGAATGAGCATTTAGTTTCTTCCATTAAGGCAATCATGCACATAAATGAAAATCTCGCTTATTTTCCACAATCGCACTACCCTCCTTGTGTCGAACACACCTCACCCAAGTATGCCTCCCTTGCCTTCAAAACCACTCGGAGCGTACATGTTTCAAGTGGGATGCCACATCGAGGAACATGTCCTCTCACCCGAAGTTCGATCCATGGCAAGCATTTCCTAAATACTACACGTACTACCAAACTCACATGGAATGGCGTACCGATATGCAAGCAAGTCTGCATACCCAAAATTATATCACACGTATACAAGCAAGTCTGTATACAAATTTTATTTTTTCGGAGTCGTGGAAAAGAGCATAAAAATTTAATTAATCCTCAATACTCTTTTACGATGACACTTTGTCAACCAAAAACACATCGACCACAAATATTCACCCTTTCTTTTGGGGAATCAAATAATATTTGTATATATAACTAAATTTTTTTTTCATAACAGAAAACATGGATCAGACCCATTCCATATAATGATACTCCTTAGCAAGACAATTTGCATATCAATCAAATGCAAGTTTATCATATGATCACATGCTAATCACGTATTTCAAGCCATAACGTAAAATTACAAATACTAACTTACATAACACTACTAATACCCAAGTTTATTTACATGGTTAAACTCTAGCACACCCAAAATGAACCTAGTAGCTAAAACCACCTAGCATGCTAATTAGCCCCATTAGATCAAAACATGATCCCTAGTTATGACTGACCCTGTCACCATGAGCATAACAATATACATGAAAGCATTATCAAAATGATAAGTACTTGATCAACTTCTATATAAGATACACTCATATTATATAAGATATGCTCGTACTGTATTAAAAAAATCACCATTCATATAAGGTCATATAAGAACAATGTACATGAAAACATTATCAAAATGATAAGTATTTGATCAACTTCTATATAAGATGTGCTCAAACCCAAAGGGTAATACAGTGATGCCTTACTGCTAATACATCATTGCCTTATTAGAATACACTACACCTTCCAACAACTTTCATATAGCTAACAAGCTCATGTATGAAATGTTGTAAGGTGAAAAGTGTGCAATCAATGCTGCTAGTATATGAACTAGATGGAGAGATACCTTGGGCTAAGTTTAAGCCTTTTTTTATAGCAAGTTCCCTTCAAGTCAAAAACAGGTAATGCAATGGGTAGTCATAACCAGGACCCTAACGCTGGCATGATGAACCATATAATCCCTAAATGCAAATTTTTTTTGTTCAAAGCAATGTTTATTTAGGCAAAGATATTGTAGTGCTTCCATCAAGTACCAATTACATTAGTAAAAAACAACCCACAAACACAAACAAAAGAATGTATGATTGTTCTAAATATATTCATTGGAAAGGTAGTTGTTACAGCTCCATAGACATGATCTGCTAAGAAAATCTAATGTCACACGTACCATGGGAATTTATCATGCAATGCTTTGTAGAGTAGAACTCACAAATTTTAGATGTAACTCATAAACCAAACATTATTAAATTCACATAACTAATATAAGAGATGGGAGAATCACTCACTAACTTCTACTACTAAAATTTTGTTATACAAGGGTTTCTAAAATTGGATCAGTGACATTTTTCTCTACCTCAAGTGAGATCTAACCGTTGGATGAACTCCAAACCAACGGTATGCTTTTCATACGTTTGTTATAAATCTACGGATTTAATTTGAAAATATTCTGACCTCTAAAAGTCTTGTTCCACTGAAAATACTAAGACTGCGCAAAGCTGTCTTTATTACGGGATTTAAGAAAAAACCTAGTTTTAGGTTTTCTCTTTCAACTCATCTAATTCTTACGAAAATACAATAAAATTTTCATATTTAGGATTTATATTTGTATTAAACCCTAATCTTAATCAATTGAATAATTAAAAAAATCAAATAATAATCAATATCAAAGATTGAATAATTCGATAGAGTTTAACTCACTATTTTGTCGAAAATCACAAAGATGAAGCAAACTTTTTCTCTTCGCCTTTTTTTCTTCTACGTAGGTTTTTATTTTCTTTTGTGTGTGTATCCAAAGAAAAGAGGTGGTTAGGGTTTTTATTTAAAAGGTATTCAATTAGGGATTTACTAGCTTTAGCTAAAAAACCCACCACTCCTCTTTTACCCACCCCAATCTAAACTCAGGTCCCAAAATTCATATCATAAAGTATTTACATATTTGTAAATACTACCAATTAATAAATATTACCAATAAATAAATATTATTAATGATTAAAATAGTAATATTATATTGGCAAGTGATTTGGCGGGTATTACAAACTTAGGTCCCAAAATTCATATCATAAAGTACTTACATATTTGTAAATACTACTAATTAATAAATATTTCCAATAAATAAATATTATTAATGATTAAAATGGTAATATTATATTGGCAAGTGATTTGGCGGGTATTACAATATACACACCTTAAAAGACTCTCGTCCCAAGATTCGGAAGGTAAGAGAGTCATGCGAATATTAAAAATGACATGGCAAACTAAATGAGATTTTAAATCATATTTTCAGATGAAAAATTTCTCGGATTTTATACTCATATAAAAATGTCAAATCAAACAAAGAAAATCGCCAGACATGCATACACACGAGGCTACTACATACATATATCTATATTATTCTTACAAGAAATTAAAAATATTGGAACAATATGTACAAAAATATTATTAAGGTCAATGAAAAGTGCGGGTGTTATACAGATGTTAACTAAAGCGTTTATCACTCGCTTTGTCGGCAGCCAACGGATCAGGATGGGCACATTACTTGCTCAAACTCAAGCAGACACCAAACAAAATACTGAGGGAGTACGTCACCCGCTTCAACGATGAGTTAACTTTGATCAACGACTGTAGCTGCAACACCCCAGTCACAGCCTTCACCTTAGGTCTGAAAGAGGCTAATTCTACAACTTCCTCACCCTGGAGCCTCCGACAGACATGGCGGATTTGCTGAAGAGCGCTCAGAAATACATCACCCTTGAGGAGATGTGGGCTGCCAAAAAGGGGGGAGAAACTGACATGAAATATTTTCCTGTTCTCATAGATAAAAAAGAGGTAAAGAAACAGAAGGAAGATGACAAAAGTAAAAGGAAGCGGAGTGACAATAAGCCAGACTTTGGCCGGACGAGGCAAAATAAAGCCTCTAACTTCGTCGAATCCAAATCCTACACTCCCCTCAACTCCAGCCTTTTCGACGTCCTCAATACCATTCAGAATTGGAGAGAAGTGAAGTGGCCCTCCAAACTCCGGAAAAATCCCTTCCGGCATGAAAATGGCAAATATTGTTCCTTTCACAAGGACAATGTCCACGACACTGAAGACTGTAAGAATCTCATAAGCGAGATTGAGTATTGGATCAAGTAGGGAAAACGAAAGAGTTCCTGAGCCAGGATAAGAGTAAGACTAGGAAAAGGAAAGAGAAGAATTCGTCAAAGAAATTGAAGAAAAAGCGCGAGACATTATATATGTCATGTGCGGGGTGTGCTTGGAAGGTGAGCAGCCCAACAGTCCGCATATGAAGACTGGCAAGGCAATACGTGATCAGAACCCGCTCCCATCACGGACGTTCATGGATAAGGACCTCCAGGGCTTCCACTCTCCTCATAACGACACCCTGGTTATCTCAGTCCTCATAGCAAAGTAGAAAGTGAAAAGATCCTTGGTAGACACTGGGAGCTCCTTGAATGTCCTATTACTCAACGCATTCCGCAACATGTAGCTAAAATAGGAGAACTTGATGTCCGCCAGTCACCCAATGATAGGTTTAGCGGGGATAAGTGCTTATTTATCAGGAAGATTAGTCTAACTGTAGTGACGGGAGAGCCACAACTTCAAAAAGTCGGTTCATCAACTAACTTGTCCATTAATAACTCTTAGTAAGAGAGAACCAGCTTCTCAGTGGGATTAAGTTGACTCCTATCCGCTATTGAAAAAGGTATGAAACTTCAATTACACTTGCGAAAATGGAAGTTTAGCAAAACATGAATGCAGAAGGAAGAAAGCAAGGAGTTTCAGAAAAATTGCAAAAGTAAAGCAACTCAACTCTGCAGATAATAAAACTTAAATAGAATCGAGGATTCACGCCTTTTTTTAGCAGTCCCGTACTCAATTAATGATGTGCGCCGCTCGGGGAGACGTTTCAGACTCAATCATCACAATTGTACAGTTCCCTCATGAAGTGACTTAGTGGATCGACAAACTGGCCCATTAACTCGGGGGGGGGGGGGGGGAGCAGCTGATGATACACCAAACCGTCTGCCAATCTACTACGTACATGTGGCATGATGATCTCATCAACATAGTAAAGCAGGCCTAAATGAACGACCAATCTGACAAATCCCAGATTGCTCCAAGCACACTGAGGCGAGTACCAGGAGGTTGGACCCAATCGGCAAGGCCTTATTAAGCTGATAAGTCACATGGTTAATCCCAGTACTCATAAGACTAGATAAGGCAAGTATCTAGGAGTTTGACCTAGGACAGGTAGTCCAGCAACGCATTGACTCCTATTAGGAAACGAATACCAGAGCATAAGTCGTGCATGGAAACTCTTCTGCATGGACAACACTCCACAAGGAAACGATCTCTAATAGATATTTTTCCTTAAACCACGCCACCAAAGGCATAGCTGAACAAGGAATGTCGCATGATAAATAGGGCACAAGGTTGAGGAAGTAAGGTACGATGCAAAACCCAATTTCAAGTATTACACATTTCTCAAGCCTTGTCTGACTTAAGCATTGGAGTGTCATTGGCCGTCACAATGGTGATCTTTGGCTCACGTGTGTTCCTTGTCCATGTTAAGGTCAAGGAGAACGAAAACTAATCCATCAATATGTTTTTACTAAAAAGAATAAACAGTTGTGTGAACATGCAAGATCTATTTGTAAATGGGTTGGTTCGGATTAAGTTGTCATAGCATAATTGCTAAAGATGTCTAATTTGGGTTAAACCTAATGAACGTGACCCAATGTACCACAAGGCTATCCATTGCTACGCGTACATCTAATTTGGGGTAAATTAAACTTTGGTCACAAATTATGATGCATATTTCGACCGCATCCTTTTTTTTAATTGAAATTTGTCGTCATTAAATTGTTATATCCACTGGCAAATGTGTTATAATAACCACATGACTTGCTTGTGTTATGACCGAATGTTCTAAATTAACCACATTAAATCTAAATACGCCGGCCAGATCCACAAATGCGTTATACTGGCCTTGTGACTTGCGTATATCATGACTGAATGTCCTAAATTAACCATCCTAAACTTAATACCCTCTCCTCAAAAAATTCTCTTCTTCTTACCGATGTCTGCACCATTCCTCCAAACTTACAACTACCACCATCTCTACTAGTCATGAAATCACTCCCACTACAATTTGACATCTCGTCCTTTCTCTCCATCTCTTCCAATCAAAATTATCTTGAACCATAACCAATTTATGCCTCGTCTCTAATATTAATTAATTGTGGTGCCTTCAAGAAAACTTTGTGGTGCCCTTGTAAATTTTATTGATGGAATCCGATCTGGCAAGGCTATACTGAATGACAGCATGACAAGTCACTGACGTGGCTTCAATTACAGCGCCGCTTGAACCGCCAATGATTTGGGTCTCTCACTCCTCCTACCTATATACGTTACATAAAAGGAAAGTTATTTCTCCTCCTTAGCTCTGCCCTTCTGATCAGCTCAACAAGTAAAACAACATCAAGTTCATTTCATTTGCACACACCCAACTTTTTCAAACAAACGTTTCCAAGCCCACAGCTGAAAAACAAACAAAAGAAAGGAAGAAGGTCGAATTGGCTGGCAAAAAAAAAAAATTTCATGGAAAAATGTCTTCTATTTACGAGTTACTCCTCGTACAAGGCAATAAGAAAAAGATGATCGAAGGAGAGTGGGAAAAAGAGAGATAAGAATAGAATTGTTCGATCAAGAACAGTCGGCGCCGAAACGAAACTGCAGATCCATCCAAAGCTGTTTTAATTAATTGGAAAAGTAGTCCGAAAGACACACACCCGAAATAGGCTGAGTAAGTTACAATGGAAAAGATGGAACCATGCGCGCTGTTATATTCTATCTATCAAAATCCCAAGTTGTTTACAATACCAAAAATAGTAACGATGCTTTTCTGTATCAACTGTTTTTGTTGTTTTAAAACAAATGATAGAGAGAGAGAGAGTTTTTGTTAGGTAAATTAATTACTCGTTTCATTTGTTTGGTTTTCTTGTAGCTAGGGTTCAATTATCCATCTGCAAATCCAGCAATCAAGAATAATGTCTGCTATATTGAGCGATTCTATGGCGATACCCGTCTCCTCCGAATCACAATCAACACCCGTGATCAAAATTCCAGAAGTGGAATTCGCAAAATGTGACATTTGTGGATTGATAGAGGAATGCACACCGGCTTATATCGGAGGAATTCGTGAAAGATATCAAGGGAGATGGATATGCGGTTTATGTGCTGAAGCTGTCAAGGATGAGATATTTAGATCCGAGATTAGTATCGAAGAGGCCTTGGATCGACACTTGAAATTCTGTGAGAGCTTCCGGTCGTCTACTCCACCGCGGAATTCCACCGAGCAAATGATAGCAGCTATGAAACACCTATTGAGAAAAAGTCTAGACTCGCCTAGGACTAGGTCCACCCCGACTAGTCCCTTGAGAAAACAAGATAGCAGTCATCCTCGGCATTCGCTCATGAGATCGGAGAGTTGTTTCCCTACTCTCAGTCTTGAATTGATTGAAGAATGAATGAATGAATGAAATTGTGAGCCAAAATGAAATATATATATATATATATATATATATATATATGAAAGTGAAAAGGTAACTTTTCATGGTTTAGCTTAATTAGTTCTTAGTTCAATGACTTTATCCTCTAGAGAGGAGATAATTAGTTCTCTGTTGTTGTAATTCTGGTTCTTAATTATTTATGGTCTCTACTATTTCAAATCAAAATGTCAGAACAAATCTTCATTTTTTATAAAGTTGGCCAGCGACCAAAAACAGAGATTATATGGAATTATATACTTTTCTCTCATCTCTTATTACTTTTTGACACTTTGGGACTTCTGAGTAAGAATTGGTTTTCTTTATTTGCTTTTTCTAATTCTTCTGGGAATTATTTGTCTTCATGTCTTTATTGGATTACTTTGTTTCTGAAAAGAATCTCATAGGGCCGGTGCACTTAGAAAAAGTCCTAAAGGGGGGGTCAAAAGTAATTGTTTGTGGTGGAGCTTCTGGAGAGAAGGGCACCCATGTATACTGTTTTTAGGATTGCATGACAGGGAAGGGAGATCGGACCAGAACAAATAGTGACAAGAATTTGTTTGCATTTCTCTATCAGTAACATTAACTTTTTGTTTTGCTGCCATGTGTGGTGGTTGGTTTGCCATGAGAGGTCTACTCAAATGAAAGAAGAGAGGAGGGTTTTGACAAGAGATGAGAGACCCTTCCTTCCATTTGATGCAAATGCAATTCTAGAGAGCCAGGATGGTATTGAACTGGCCTGGCTCTCTAGAAAAATTAATCTATTATTGGTCAGGAGAAATGGGGCCTTTGAATAGCATGTTCACTCAATGCCATATCTTGTTGGGGTCCTACTATCAATAATTGTGCTTGGTGATTGGCAGGTGGGCTGGGCATCTTAAAGATGAAGTTATGTTTGAACAAGCAAGCAAGTTAAAAAGAAAGTGCAAGCAAATAGAAAAGGAACTTTGTAAATTCAGTTAATCTCCCATCTCCTTCAGCAGTACACATTTGCATAAATGGGTCTGCCTGCCTGCCTTATTTAAGTAGGAAGGGTGCACTCAACCATTTTTGTCTTGTAGGATATAAGATACGAAAAGCTAATCTTTGTCTCTTTTAATTCACTGGCCCTTTGGTTATGCGGAGATTATAAGCAGATTTTCCTCGGCATTTCATATTGTTTGTTACCTTACAAACTTAAAAGACTAGCTGTTAACAATAAACAATAATCAATGACACTAAGAGGGTGCTTGTTTTTGCTTCTGAATGGAGTCAGAAGTCTTAATAAGAAATAGACCACCTTGTTTAATCAGAGTAAACAATTTAGAGGTGTTCATCACTTAGCACTAAATGTTGAGTGAAAAAATTATTCTAATAATAACTTTAACAAAATTTTATAATGACAATTATTGTCCCATCTTCATAAAAATAAGTAGGGTTAAATTTTGACGGCACACATTCATTATCTTTATTGCACTGAGCGCGTTCGGGCACCTACGTCCACTATACATAGCAACAATATTGTCCCCAACTTCAACACCCGCAACTTGGGCCTTCCATCTGAGCCTCGAGTGTGGGGTTTTATCTTAAAAGGCCTCGTTGCTATTAGGGAGTGGACAATTCCTTATAAACCTTAGTGACGACTCCTCCTTACTTGATGTTGGACTATTCAAGCCAACTCCATTCCAACAATCTCCACTTTTGGCGCAAATCACGATCCTATGGGTAGCACTCGGTGTATGGGCAGTTATCCCGGCGTTGTTGGCTCCACCTTAGTCGCAACCACCGCACTAACTTCATCTCGTCCGGACTTGTAGGATACCTTCTCTTGGCAAGGATCTGAAACCTAATCTGAATCTATTCATCTGGCGAATCGCGCACATGCGATGCTCTACCTAGCTCACTACCTCGCGCCTGATCCCCTTAACAATGTGCCGCCTGTACCTCCTCCACCAAGCCAAGTTCTCGCTAAACCATCGGCTCTGATACCACTTGTTGGCGCGTCGAGCGTGTGCGCGCACCTAAGTCCACTATACATAGCAACGATATTGTCCCCAACTTCAACACCCGCAACTCGGGCCTTCCATCTGGGCCTCGGTGTGGGGGTTTTATCTTAAAAGGTCTCATTGCTATTAGGGAGTGGATCATCTCCTTATAAACCTTAGTGACGACTCCTCCTTACTTGATTTGGAACTATTCAAGCCAACTCCATCCCAACACTCTTCACCAAGCATTGTGATTATATTTACTTTCACAAGGACTCGGTAAGAAACTTATCTCATTTCTCTCCATCTTTCTTTTATTTCTCTGGATTTTCGAGTTTTTCTTCATCTCTCCAACTCTCCCTTCATGTATATTTTCAAATTTTTAGCATGTAGTTTTTATGCCTTATGTGTATAAGGAGAAATCAAATCAAATAACCCATGTTGGATTAACGATTTCATCAAATAACTAGAATTGAAATTGTCATTAAAACGCCACAGACGTATTGCTCAGATTCAACAATATTTATGTCATAAATTTTTTCAGCTCAGTGGGACAAAATTATCAAACAGTTCTCATTCAGCACCTAAAAATAAACACATTTTAATTTTAAAGCTTCTAATTAGCAGCCCATTCAAAAGCAAAACAAAAAGTTCATTCGGAAGCTCATTCGAAACTTCTAACTCCAGTTAGAAGTTAGCTTCTAAGCACTTAAAAAAAAAAAAAAAGGTCCTCCAAGTATATTCAATTCCAAGAGCTCTCTGTTCCAAGTCATAGAGAACATAGTTCGTCTTCCTCATTTCTTCAACTATCCTTCAACCAAATTAACTCATTATTCTTCCTTTTTTATCCCTCTTTTCGATGTATTTTCGATTCTTTTCCTTGCTCTATTTGGATTTCTTCTTTTGATCTTTCTCATTCTCTTTTCAATCTCCCTCTTATCTCATATCATGCCTCTCTCTTCCTTCCTGAGAAAGCTTTTCCAACTGCTTCTCTAGCTAAGGTTTTGTTTGTTTTTTTTGGTTTTGTAAGTCTTTGGCAGTACGGTCTCATTTACTCCTATCTTCATCATTACAAAGACCCATTTCTTCTTCCTTGAACTTCATACTCCGTCCTTCCACCAATTTCGCCGTCAACACATCACATCGACGTTCATAGCCATGACATCCTCCTCCTCCTCCCCACCCACCAGCAATTACTCATCAGATCTTGAAGTAATTGCACCTGGATCTTCTTGGATTATGTTTACCTCCCAGTTTAATGTGGTGCTCAACACTCTAAGGTCTTCTTTTCGCATCATTCACTTTTGGCAAACACATTTTTGCTTCGGAGCTTTGCAAATCGATTTATCAGGTTCTTCCTTAGCCCCTCTTTCTTCAACTCCTCTTTTCCCTAACCCTTCTCCCACCATGATCCCTACTCCGCGTTTTCAATACACCCCTAATAATACCAATTCCCATTCACAAGCTCCTTCTCCACATCCATCCATTACATCCCTATCTCTATCAACAACTACACGCCCTAGCTTCTTCCACCACGCTCGGTCTTGAAGCTCATCTCAAACAGAATCTCACCATACCCACGCCTCCTTTCTCTAAGAGGTCGATCCACTCAGAAAGAATACACTCACCTTTGCATTGTAGCCAAGTAGTGTCATCACCAACGTTTGAGACGAGAAGTTTTTGCTATGAGGATGGCCTCCCAGTGGGAAACAAAACATACCTTCAAAGTTGAAATCTTGGCACATAAATGGGATCTTGACAACACCTACTATATGGTTCAGTTCTCAAAGATGTCTGATATGTTCCATGTCCTGTTTTCTGGGCCTTGGGTTCTTTTTGGGTGGTTAGTTATTCCCAAACCATGGCATGATAACTATCTTAACATGGATTATACTGAAGTCCCCAGTTGGATCCTCATCCATGGATTCCCTGTTCACAAATTAAAGGAATCAGATATTCAGATGTTAGCAACAAATTTTGAAGAGCTAATGGAGATAGATACAAACTCACTACAAAATCACACCATTCCTTATATTACATTTAAAGTGTGGCTTAATATTACCAAAGCTCTCCCTTGTACTATAGAGACTGATTTTGGCACCCAATATGGTAGGCAATATGTGGTTCATTTTTGCTATGAAAATCCTCCTACTTTTTTCTTTTGTTGTGGTTACATTGGACACGTTTTCAAGAAGGACTGTCATGTGTGTTATGACACTCTTCAACTTTTAGAGCCCGACCGTTCACCGGAATCTATCTCCCTCCCCTTTTCTCATAGATCCCGAATAAAACCCAAACTGAACAATTACTCTATTCCCCCACTCCGGTCAAATCCCAACGTTCTCGCCATTCTCAACCACCTATATCCCGTCGTCCTTTGCTAAGGGACTCTGGTGTTCTTCCAGCTCATGGCAGTGGTGATACAATCACTTTAGGTTTTTGCACCCATGAACACGATAACTATTCACGCACCACCACCTTTTCCACGTGTAACATGGAGGACGTGGGCAATTCTCACACTTCTAAAGCATTAATTACCAATGGGGACAATGATGGAGCGTGCTCACTTCAACCTCCAGTTGATCCAGAAACTCAGGAAATCCAGACTCCTGTGGTCACTGATTTCAATGAGCAACTTTTCTCTCCCAACAGAAATCTACAACAACAACTCACTCAACCGGCCGTCAATGCACTGGATCAAAACAAGGTGCAGCCCAATCTAGCACAGACTGAACCATTGGAGGGGCCTATTAGGGGCTCACTTCAAAAACTAATGGGAGTTGCATTCTCATGGGCTTCTTCTCACATTGCTGGGCTTTTTTTTCTGACCTTATTTCTCTTCTAGGCTCAGACCCAAATTATGTTAATTGAGTTGTCTCTATTTTCCTTGCGGATCCGTCTCAAACTCGATCCACATCATCATCTTCAGGTCCAGCTATTACAAAAGCCCACAGCTGAGGTCCAGCTACTATGAAGGCCCAAATTGCAGCAGGATCCACCCAAGCTGGGGGGTCACGTGCAACCCTTACTCCAGCAGGCCTTACACTCTCCAACCCATTGAGCTCAGGCCCATGCCCAACAAGACTGCTTCACACAGACTCAAGTCAGGATTAGCAAGGTTCTTTAAGCCTGGCCCATGCAAGTATTGCCCAGGTTAGCCAACTTTCTTCAAGCCTACCCACCTCCCCTGTCTTTTCCACCACGATAGGCAGTACTCAGCAGCTCTTCAACAATCAGCATACAAAAACTCTTTCCCTCAGTGTCCTATACCATTGAGCTCTATTGCAACTACTCAATAGGCAACTCTACACCATTGAGCATCGAAGGGGCGCCTAAGCCTTCGTTTGCCCAAATCCTTGGAAAATTTTTGGTTGAGGAGATTACGGATACGCACATTGAGGGAACTAGATTCCGCAAAGATGGGGAGCCAGCAATTGGAATTACGACATCAGATGAAGTACGCGGGGAAGCTTTCATGGAGAAGCATGTGATTGTTCTAAAGTTCTCTAGCTATAGGCCAACTTTGGAAGATATTTGGGATTCGATTCACAGAACTTGGGGTATTCTAGGAGATTTCTCGCTAGGACTACTCGATCAACGTCACGTTTTAGTCCGTCTTCAATCCGAGACGGAAGCAAAGAAAGTGTTGTCGAGGGATTCCTTTTTGATTCGTGGAGTTAGATTTAAAGCTTTTCGATGGCACGATGGTTTCAGTTTGAAAGCAGATCCGATATCGGTTCCATTATGGGTAGAGTTGCCTAACTTTCCTTTGCATTTATTTCATCCTCCTCTATTGCAAGCAATTGTGAATTCTTTTGGTGGTTTTTTGCGAATGGATGATCATACTAGATGCCTATCACGCCCGGGTTTTGCCCGTGTTTGCGTGGAAATGACTTTGGCGGAATCTTTACCAAATAGAGTTTGGATTGACAGGGCTAACAATAGGGGTTTCTGGCAGAAGATTGAATATCCAGGATTCAAGTATTGTGCATTTTGTTCTTTGATAGGGCATCAGGAGGAGTTATGTAGAAAAAAGTTAGGTCTTAAGGGTAGTGGGGGAGCTCCTGACCTAGCTCAAGCAGAGAAGGGCACTGCCAAGCCCAAGGTCGAAACCAAAATTATAAAGCAACAGTATGTTCCTATTGTCAAAAAAGAGAAATTGCCCACTTCAGAAGTGGGTACGCGTGGTGTAAAGAATAGCCAAGGTGTGGAGATTAATGAGGAAGTTGTTGTTCAGAGGCAAGTGGCCAATGATTTGGTAAAATTGGTGTTGTCAAATAATTTTGCGTCACTTACGGAGGATGTTGAGGAAGGGGTGTGTGATCAAGCGAATAAGCAATTGGTTGGGAAGGAAACGGCTAATGATAATGCCGAGGTTGTTCCAGCATCTACGGATGAATGCCTACTTGAGGCAGGGTATACAGTTTCGGAGATTGAAAATGTATGTGGAAAACAAGCAATGACATAAAATCAGGAGGATGCGGTCAATTCAGGGGCGATGAGTAGTCGTTTGGACGACACGAACATATACAATAATAGCAGTCCTATAGTTCATCAATTGTCAGCATCGCGAGGTGCAGCTAGTGTTTCGACTGGAGCTGTTTCGATTGGGTAGGCTGCTCCAGGTCTTCAGCGAACAAATCTGATCATGTCGCCACAGTGAGATGCGCCAGGGATGCAGCACGTTGACAATCCAGGGAGTGAAGAGATTGGCCACTCTGGTTCTAAAACAGAGTGCATTTCGCCCAATACAGGGGACGTTGCGATAGAAACAGGGGGTGTCCTCAGTTCGCCACGATCAGAGCTGGCACCACTCAGAGCAGAAAATGCAGGGTCCTTTCCAATGCTCGCAATTAGTAGTTCTAGGCCGAATGGACACCTCTGTGCTACTAGTACAGAGCTAGGGGATGCTATGCAGGGTCAGCAAGTGCAGGAACCCTCGGATGATGATTTTCAGTCTTTGGTCAGGGTAAATAGACAGTTTGACAAATACGCTATCAAAACTTCCCCGTATTATAAAAGAGTCGGAGACAACTTGAATAAGGCTATATCTTTGCTCAAAGAAAATAGGCTAATTCGACTGAAGAAATTGAATATCAATACACTCGAAAGTGCTAGTGAGGATAGTGATGAAGTCAACTCAGAATCTGAGATTGGTCCACAGGCAGCGAGCAGTGATTTGGATTTAGGGGCTACGTCAGACGGAGAGATGAATAAGAGGAGCCACAACAAAGATATTAGCATTTTTCCCCGAAAATCCAATAGAACTAAGAAAGAAAACAAAAGGTACAAAGACTGAGTTTGTTTATTGTCTAGGCTTGTATTGGCGATTCCTCTCTTTTGTGAGAGTTTGTTTCGGTTTTTTAGTTAACCCTATAGGGTCAGTCATGTAGCCTTCGGGCGTGGATTATTAAATGAATAAAATGGGTCAACAACCCAATTTGATAAAAAAATAAAAAAAACTACTCAGTTGGCTCCAATTTACTCCATTGCAACATCTTCCAGGGATCTGGAACCACCACCCAATCATTCGACACTGTCCCTCCTACTAAGTCCATGATCAATCAGATTGTGCCCCTATAAAGGAGCAACTCGGAGACAGTTCCGTCTACCCACTCTCATCAGCAGATATTGTCCCAGACAGTAAGGAAAGCAACAAGAACAACTTCTCATACCAAAGGCACTCGCTCTACTGCTAAAACAATTTTTGTCACAGAAGGAAGTGACACCTCTTTCATAGTTCCATTAGCAATGAACAAAATTCATAAGGATTCAGTCAAAACAAGTAATGTGGCTAGAGCTCGTCGAGAAGTTGTCGTGCAATTAGGTAAACGAAAGTTGAATGTTGATATGGAAAATACTGATGACCAAGGCAATACCAAAAAGCACAATCAGTCTGGCAAGACTCATATTCAGGAGCTTCCAATTAATGTTGCAAATACTCAGACTGCAAGGGCTTCTCTTGGACAGTATACTCCCCCAGGTTCTCACATTCCTACTACCATAGTGTATGGTCATGCAGTTGGGACCAAAGTATAGACTTCTTCCTCTCAGGTTTAGGCGACTACCTCAGACAGATCGCCCCCATTATCATGATCTTTTCTTGGAATGGTAGAGGCGCAGGGTCTCCCGAAACGTTTCGAAATATAAAGACCCTTTCCCGCCAGTCCAATGTAGATATACTTTTTCTCTCTGAAACAATGGCTAGTTCTGTTAAAATGGACCGTAATCGCCAAAGGCTGGACTTTCGACATGGACTTTTAATTCCTGTGCTAGGGCAATCAGGCGGAATAGTTCTTTTTTGGAATGAATGTATCAATCTCACTGTTCTTTCATTTTTGTAAATATTATTTTAATTGCACCATATTTGATTACTATGCTATTAATATCTGGTCAACTCTTTTTGTTTATGAAGATTCCAACCCAGCATGCCGAGTTCATCTCTGGAACACAATGCTACAGGTTTATAGCTGTCAACCCCACCAGTGGTAATTGTTGGGGATCTAAATGCAATTTATGATCCTACAGAAAAAATAGGCGGATAGGCCCCATCTTGTACTTCGCTCAGTCATTTCTGAAACTTTGTAGATACAAACCAGCTTATGGATCTCCCTCTCAAAAGGTCTCAGTTCACTTGGTACAATAAACGCCAAGACAAACATGGTATCAAAGCAAAGCTAGACCGGGTTTTAGCTACTATGGACTGGTTGCACCTTTTTCCTTCAGCTACCTGCCGGCCCCATCCTCGATTATCGAGCTATATCTTTGCAATTGGTGTCTAATTATACTCCTACCCCAAAACCCTTCAAAATTTTCCATATGTGGGCTAGGGATCCTGGATGTCGTGACATCATATCCAAATCATGGGATCCTCTATGCCTGGGTTCCCCTTCTCACATCTTTCTCACCAAGACCAAGAAGCGTAGTCATGCTCTCACCTGATGGAACAAATCAGATTTGCCTAATATTCAAGTTTGTATCTTCGAAACTCGAGCAACCTTAGATGAACTCCAAAATGAACCTCTATCTCGTAATAATGCTTCCTCGATAGCTTTCCTAGAAGCTCATCTGGAGGAACTCTTGGTCAGGGAGGAACTCTTTTGGCGCAATAAGTCCGGAGTTTCTTGGCTCTCAGACGGTGATAAGAATACTAGGTTCTTTCACCTCTTGGCTCTTCTGTGCCGCAAATCAAATCTTATTTTATGTTTCAAGGACTACAATAATGTTTGGCATTCAAGTCCTAAGGATATGGGTCAGGTCCTTAATAATTACTTTTATAACATCTTCCAATCATCTGTCCTTCAAACGGACTCAGACATCATTCAACTATTCCAACCTGTGATCTCCACCTCGGAAAATGCCACTTTGCTTACCATTCCCGATGGTGAGCTCATTAAGGAAACTTTGTTTTCTTTTGGCAGTCATAAAGCCCCAGTTTTGGACGGGTTTTATGCTTTTTTCTTTCAACAATACTGGGATATTGTCAAAGGCGACGTCATTAATGTGGTTTAAATTTTCTTTTTCACCAAACAACTGGACCTTAAGCTTAACTAGACCTTTATAGCTTTGTTGCCTAAAGTGGGTAATCCTACTACCTCAAGCAAATTTTGGCCTATAGGTTTGTGTAATGTTATCTACAAGATCATTTCCAAGATTCTTGCTAATAGGCTTAAACCTTTGTTAGATAATATTATTTCCTCAAATCAGGGCACATTCCTTAAAGGTCGATCCATTACGGACAATGTGTCTATTGCCCATGAGACCATTTTCTAGATGAAGAATTTCAAAAGAAAATCTCAGAGCCGTATGACTCTTAAAATTGATATGGCCAAAGCTTATGATCGAGTCGAATGGTCTTTCTTTTTGCAAATTTTTTGGCAATTGGGATTTTTGTCTGATTGGATCAAACTTATTAATCAATGTATTTCAACCACTTCTCTTCGTGTTCTTTTAAATAGGTCCCCATTGTCTTCTCTGACACCCTTTCGCAGACTTAGACAAGGAGACCCTCTCTCTTCTTATCTTTTATCCTAGTCACCGAGGCTCTCTTCCGTTTATTGACCAAGGTAGAAGCTAACAGAACTATTCATGTTGTCAAGATCAGATGTCGTTCCCATTCAATTAACCATCTTATTTATGTTGATGTCCTTTTTTTCTTTTGTCGGGCTTCTCTGGCAGAAGCTCATGTTGTCAAAGATGTCCTTCTTAATTACTGCATGACTTTTGGCCAAGGAATTAATTTTGAGAAATCCTAAGTTTTCTTCAGCTCCAATGTGCATTTCAAGCTCGCTAAGATGATTTCCAGAATCCTGGGGTCTAAGGTTTTCAACCAAAAGGATAAATAACTTGGATCTCCTCTGTTTTTTTTCTAAACAAAAGATCATGGACTTCCAATTTCTTATGGACTATATGTTTGGGTCAAACCAGGTTTGCTCCTAGCAGACTATATGTTGAGCCCATCAGCTTCCAATCTTCAATTTTGCTGACCTGTGGTCGGTTTCCCCATCCTTTTCAATTTCTTGGAATGAGACCCTTTCCCATTCTTTAATCCCCGCCCTGGTGATTCTTAATATCACCAATGTTTGCATTCGTGTCTCTTCTAGGCCAGGCCACCTAATCTGGAATGGTGACAAAAAAAAGTCTCTTATCGATTAAGAGTGCTACCTGTGCCTTCTCTTCTGTCATGGTAGCTAGCTCTTCCTTGGAAACTTCTTCCCCCGACTTTGACCCTAAAATCCTTCGCCATCTCTGGCACTTAAAAGCACCCCCTTGTGTTATCCTTTTTCTTTGGAAAGTTAGTAAGAAACTTCTGCCTACCATTTCCAACCTGGTTAGGGTCCATATACCGATTGATAATAGATGTGTCTTCTGCCAATGTCAGGAAGAAGATGAGCTACATCTTTTCTTCTCGTGTCCTATCACCAGAAGCCTCTGGCTGCTTTCCTCTCTGCCAATTGATTGGAATTTTCCTTCCATTCAATCGACTTCCATATCCGGATTTTCAAATTTATTTGGAAACCCACTAAGGAGCATCATCTTTCCTTCGAGGATATGCTTTCCCAATTCATTGCTACTCTCCTTTCTATCTAGAAATTGCGAAATTACATCATTTTCAATACAAATTCTGTATCCACGATTTCACCTCTACCTTAACTAAAATCTAGTCCCTTTAGTCTGCCCAATGGTTCAATCCTTCCACTAAGGTCTCTAATTTGACTCTCAAGTCTATTCCTCAGATTGTCAGTACTGCCCGTACAGACAATAATTCCAAATCTTCCCCATTTACCTCAAACCCTCTAATTGGCTTGCCCACAACACTTGTAGCTAGCAAATTTTATTTGATCCAGGATCAACTTCGGTTCGCTAGGTCCCATAAAGTGAACAGTCACCTGTCAACCTCCATCCTGTGTCCCGACTTACTTGACCTTAAAAAAGTGATTGTTAAATTTGATACATTTTTTTATCATTCCAAATAGAGCGCTATTGGTGTTATAGTAATGGATCTGGGAGGTCATGTTCTTGCTACTGTGGCTAGTACGATTCGAGGAAAGGTTACGGACATCACGATGGCTGATTTTTTTGCAGGAGAGGCAACCCTTATGCTGATTCAGGCCCAACAACGAAAATATGGTCTTGTCTTTGGAGATTTTGTCAACTTACGAGAGGCCCTTTCTTTAGAGGATACAAGCTCATATTTTTCCTTGGATTGGACTTGGAATCTTCTTTTCCGTAATATTAAACGCCTTTTATTTTTGCTTAAAGTTTAGAATTATATGTATATCAGTAGGAACCTCAACTATGAGGCTAATGAACTAGCATCTTCAGCGGGGTAGGTCTATGTATGTTCCTTAATATTTTAATGCATAATGCTTCAACCAAAAATAATAATAATAATAATAATAATAATAATAATAATAATAATAATAATAATAATAATAATAATAATAATAATAATAATAATAATAATAATAATAATAAATAAAAAATAAAAAAATAAAAAAAAATAAAAAATAAAATCAATGACATGCGTAGGGGTTGGACCTTAAGTTTTTACATTAGTGAAAATGAGCCTTTGCGATTAACAAATGTCTTCTTTGGGTCACTATGTTTATTTTTCCCTTAAAATTATTAGAATGTTGGAGGTAGGAATGGCAATGGGGTAGATTTAGGGATGGCAGTGGGGCGGATTTTCACGGATATCCGCCCCACCCAATCCGTTTGGAGCGGTTTTGGACATGCCTAAACGGATTTCGGGGCGGATACGGATATCCAAACAGCATCCAACAAATATTCGGGGCGGATACGGATTTGGCCGTATCCGCCCCGCGGATATCCGTTTAGGTGTTGATATTACAAAAATACCCTTACTCCTTTACAAAAAAAACTACATCTCATTCGGATATTACAAAAAATACCCTTGCCCCTTGAGAATCACCGCATCTCATTATATCCCCCTCACCTCTCTGTCACTCACTTTCACATCACTCACTTTCACTTTGACTTCACTTCACTTCTTTTCGGTTCTCACCAGAGAAGAGCAAAAACAAATCCTTCATCCTCCTCTTAGTCTTCCCTTCTTGTTCTCCTTCCCTTCATCTTCCTCCCCTCTCTCTTTGTTGAGGAAGCTTGTAACCATGGCTACTGCGAAGACTGTGAAGGACCTCATGAGTTCGTCAAGGCCTATGCGGCGCATCTCAAGAGATCCGGCAAGATGGAGCTTCCGGCAGCAAGATCTTTTTTTTTTTTTTTTTTTTGGAGAATTGTATAAATTTCCTTCGCTTGAGATATTATGAGTATTGGTTTCTAACTTTCTGCACAAAGTTCTTTGGCAGTAATAATTTCAAGAACCTGCAGATCAAACTCTATGTCCAGTGGAATTGAACCTTTGTTGAGAATGTACCGCTGGAAGTATATAAGGAATCTACTTGGCTAGAAAGATCAGAGTTGCTCCAATGGGGCGGATCTTCTCAGATCTCAGATCTGTTGTTTTTTTTTTTTTTTTTTTTTTTTTTTTGCTGTTGTTGTTGTTTGGGTTAAATGGGCCGGGGCGGATATCCGCCTATCCGCCCGGGGCGGGGATGGTTTTAAAAAAAAATGATAAACGGATATGCGGGGCGGGGATGGGTTTGCACAAATCCGCCCCGTTGCCATCCCTAGGTAGATTTGGGTAAATCCATCACAACCCTGTTAGGGATCGCGGATCCCTGAATATCCGTTTATCATATTTTTTCTAAAACCATCATTGCACCGGATGGATTAGCAAATATCCATCCCACCCCGTTTAACAAAAGCAACACATTTCTTCTTAATCATCCCCTACACTTCACCATCTGCAACTAATCCACTTCACCAAAAACAGGGGAAATCAACTAATCAATCCCAAAAATAGGGAAATCAATCCCAAATCCACTTCACCATTTGCAACTAATCAACCCCAAATTCTATTATCTTTTATAAGTTGCTTCAAGTCTAGTTGACGAGTTATTGAATGGTGAAATCATAGAAGAAATAAGCAAATATGAGAAAGAAGTAGGAAGTGAGAAAAAGAGGAGAGAAATAGGGAGAAAAGAAGAAGAAAAAAGTAGGGAAAAAAGACCACTAACGAACATTTACAGATAAATGTTGATTTACAATGGCATGGGGCTTTTTGGAGCCTTAAAAAAAACAATGAGTGCCTTGTCAAATTTTGGGTGCAAAATAAGTCGTGGGTAGGGATGCCATCTTCTTCATTCCCCATCTCGCCATTATTACAAAGATTTTTGATGGTGTGTCCTTCATCTCGCCATTATTGTGAAGATCTGATAAATAAGCAGTATAATTAGTGTTTTCAACAATGGTCCATTCTCACGATTTGGTGTAAATATGTCTCTATCGAAAGGCATGTTCATGATTTCTAGTTCAACTTTGATATTGATGGGTTCATCTTTCTTCCTTGAATTGCTTTAGTTACGAATTGCTTCATTTCATTTCAAACCCTGCAAACCTCTGCTCTCTAAACCCACTTTTTCCAACACTACAAACTTGTACTCGTCTAATATTTCTCTCGCTGTCACTCAAAGAGCTTCTCATCCAATACAATCGTTCTCACGCTTCTTCAATTCACGTTCATCTATTTGGTAAGATCAGGGTTGAAGCCTTCTTGGGAGAATCAGGGCTCGATCTTCCTTTTTCTTTGCTTTGCTCAAGAGAGAATCGGAGAGAGAAGAAGAAGAAGAGATAATCATGGAGAGAAGAAGAATACGGAGATGAGAGGGGTGATGGAAAATTGGAGACATGAGAATTAGGTTTAGTTTTTTTTTAATCCTTTATGTATTAATGTAATAAGGGCATTCTAGTAATTATATATAGGTATATGAAAATCCGCAGGGCGAATATGGCCAAATTCGTATCCGTCCCGAAATAGTAACGGATCCAATTTTGATCCCAAAACCGTCCCAAACACCATTAAGGTAAACCCAATCTGCCCCAAATGGTCCAGTGCGGAGCGGATATTCGCCCTACTGCCATCCCTAGTTGGAGGCATTCTAAGAAGATAAGAAAGCTAGTGCTGCCTCAACGTAGCAAACCTGTTGAGTTGTCAAACCGTAATTTCAACTCATTTAACAATCGTGTCGCACATTTGTATTGTATTCTTGTCGTCTTATTCGAGTCGCAAATTGCCACCTCTATGCATATGAAAAAATCATAACAAAAAATCATTGTTGATAGTTTGAGGGCAAGTGTATGGAATATGTTATGGAGAAAGTTCTAGAACAAAAGAAGAAAAATTGAAATCAGGAAGAAAAAATTTACTAAAGAACACATCTCGGGAATAAAAGAGAAAGAAAAACTGTTGAGAAAGAATGGGAAGAAACAAGTGCAGCAAAATTACAAATAAGAATCTAGATCTTAGTAACAACTTTGTCAACATTTTGCATTTCGAAGAGGAGGACAAGATGGTTGAAGTGATTGAAGTAGTTAATGTGAGAACAAGAGTTACAAAGGGGTAAATCATAAAGGTGATAACAAAAAAGAGTAGCCTTCTGGCCAGGAGACCGTGCAAGGTGGTAAAGCTCCAATGAAAACATGAATCATCCCTTGAACGAGGTTTTCCATGAGCCAAGTATTGACATAGAGGTCCCTCAAGATGTTTTTTGGGTCAATAAAGGAGATGAGGATAGTGATGAAAATCACTCAACAGAAAAGAGAACGCGAACTTGATGATGATAATTTATGCATAAACAATGTCGAAACCACGAATGCATGTGGAGCTAACATAGCGGAGCTTCGGAAGTATGGAACTTCCTTTTTTTATGTTTAGTCATTAGAGTCACTTACCCCCTCGAGAGATTGTAATTGAGTTTTTCTATTTTTATTAATCTAAATGTTAAGAGGATAAAATACTGCTTGCTTTAAATAAAATAATAATAAAAAAAACTTTGGATTGCAAAGGATTTAGGATTGGAAGGCACCAATTAGTAAGTGTTCCAAGCCTAGGCAATACTGGTCAATTCAATTAGACTATCGGTGCCCTGCAGAATGCTCTAAGAGATTTTCACCTTATGCATTCAGCAACTTAGCGCATCTTCTGTAATCAGGGCATTTAAATCGGTAATGTTATGTTTAGTGCTTAATTAGATTATATCAGCAAATCCAACAGACCATACAACACAGGTGTACGTTGCGCAATCTCATGGAATTATAACAGAAGCCCGACTTTTCACCTTCTTTTTGTTTTTGGTTTGCCTATAGCTCAAGTTGAGGTGGAAAAGATGACTCTTCTAAACCCTAAACCTTTTTTTTTAAAACTGATGAAGACTCTTAACCTATCCAATAAGACATAATCACTCTAACCCACAATGTTGTGTGCTAAATCTAAACCCCATCTAGAGGTAATGACTCATTATTGCTGCAAGTGTAGGGCATTCAATAACTCACCACTATAAATTTTAAGACCTTGTCAACACAAACTCACACACTATGTAAACCTGAAGGGTTTGTTTACTTGATAGAAAACTACTTTAAAAAAAAAAAAAAATTTGCTGCGTCTATTAAGTGTTTTAGTCTACCTAAAAAATTTCAAGAAAATGGTGCTCTTAAGGCTTGACATGCATGTTATTCCGTAATAAAGCCTACTCATAAGTCACAAGTGAGATAATGCCACATAAATAATCAATCCATTTGGTGATGGTTAAAATTTCTCGGTCCTTATTTATATAGATCGGTTTTCACTATTATTCTTCAAAGCACATTTAATCAACTATTTGTCCTCCTCTTTGTTCGGATGTTTTTTTTGGAATTTTATTTCTTAACAAAGAAACTAACTAAAGTTATTTCATGTGTTAATTGTCTCATCTAGATACTCATTTACCTCACAAACTCTAAAGTCGGTGGATAATTAAAATATTTCCTTTAAAGTAGACAAAATTACATTACTATCTTGATTTTTAAACTTTATTACATTTGCTACCCTCTTTTTTTTTTATCTCTTAACCTCTCTCACCCCAGATGCCGACGGCCGCCACTGCTTAACCACTGAGCCATCACACCTTTGACATAATACCAATTTAGCCATATTAAATAACCAAACTATATTTATATTTTCTTTCCTCAACCAACTAGATAAATTTCTATTAATAGATGAATTCCTACATATTATTTTGTTATTGAGATTACCCCAATTTGAGATTTTTTTTCTTTCTCTTATCTTTTTTTTTTTTACTTTTCTTTCTTTCTAAAAAGACAATAAGATCCATAATATTTTCAAGTTTCAATAAATAAAAATTGTTTCTTTCAAAAAAAAAAAAAAGAAACAAATATGATCTCGTTGAAGAACAAATAGTACAAGATTGTAGATGAGATTGTATAAATTTCTCTAGATAGTTGATGGGAGAAAATGTAAATATAGTTTAGTTATTACTATGGGTAAAATTGATATTATAAAAATCTAGGGTGAAAAACGTAATGAAATTTAAAAATCAAACTAATAAATGTAATTTTTCTACCTCAAAGGAGAAATTGTAATTATTCACAGACTTTTTAAGGTTGGTGGTGTAAATGACTCATTTTTGTATCCATATAGAGCAAATTAGATTTAGAACATGTTAAAGACAGTTTTAGCTCTTACACTACTTGTGGTATATATATATATGTCATAATTAATGTATACATTTTATGCAAAAAATTGTCTCTGTCTTTGTAAATGCTATTATTTATGAATCTAGAAAAGGAGCAAAACCACCCCGCACCTAGACTCTACCAGAATAAAGATCCCTGATTTTCCTGCCTTTCTTGAAACGTTAGTTTACCTAAACAAACTGTACGTGCAATAAAATACACCTTTTGTACTTATATGAGTTGGAAACACTAAATAATTTGATCGGAATTAAATAGTATCCATCCAAGTGCAAATGAATCAAACCTTTGACAAAGCATATTCTGTAACCAAGTTGTCAATTGGCTGGAGTCTGCCAATTATGGAGTGTGCCACTTGAATAATAAAACGAAAATTCTAAATGTCGAGGAAGTGGGCGAGGAAAACAGCGAGGGAGGGAGGGAGCCGTCTATCCCCCTCGGGATGCACACATGAAAAATGATGGTACACATCCCAAGGGGGATGGACAGCTCCCTCCCTCTCTCCCTCGCTGTTTTCCTCGCCCACTCCCTCAACAGGTAGAACCACTCATAATAAAATGATGTATTTTAATAATCTCAAACTATTTTTAGATTATAAGATCTGAATATAATAATAAGAGTAGAATACTTGTGTTTAAGGGAATCAAAGAATGATGCCAAAGCATGCCACTGAGACACTTAGCATTTTATTTTTCTAATTGGGACTTTACTTCAAAAAAAAATTCCTTTAATAAGTTTTCCATCCCTTCGAAAGGTGAAAGGTGATTATGTTTGTAATGAGATGACTCAGATTCCAGAGCATGCCACTGAGACATTTAGCATTTTACTTTTCTAATTGGGACTTTACGTCAAAAATTTTCCTTTAATAAGTTTTCCATTCTTTCTAAAGGTGAAAGATGATTATGTTTGTAATGAGAGAACTAAGCCTTGGTTAATGCATACAAAAATTGATAATACATCAAATAGATCGATAACACAGCCATACACATGGCAGATAACATTCATCACGAAGATCTGGTGTTCCATCTACTGGGCCACCTCGTAATACCCAGAAGGCAAAACTAATAAAAAAAAAAAGGCCCAAACAGGGCCCATTAAAGAAAGACGTAACCGAAGCCCAAGTTCATGCATGCACGAGTTAAAGCCCAAAACCAGGCCTGCACGAGTTCTCTCATAAAAAAGAGGAACATTGCACAAGAAAAGAGTCGTGGAGGGAGTTATGCCTCCACGAACGAATCTCAAATAATGAGGGGACTGTTAGGAGAAACGTCTCCTTTCGTTGCGCCTCACATGCTTAAGTCATGCAAAGAATTAACCACAACCATTATAAAATGTATAGGGAACATTCGATAGAGGTCTGCAAATTTAACTGAGTTTTGTCCAGATTTACTTCTTTCTTCAAACGGACTTACTGACTTAAGCATCGGAATGCCTTCGGCTACAAAAAAAGGTGATATTTGGCAGTCTAACATCTATTTTACAAGTCAAACTCATAGGAGAACGAAATTTGGACGCATCAGTTTGACGCCCACGATAAGTTTCCTTTCTGAAAAGATATCCACAGTGACAAAACTCTCCGAGATCTAATTAATGATCAAGAAGCTATCAAAGCCAATGAAACGCTCTACATACCCTCAATCTGGCGATGGTCGATGCGACATGGCTCATGATATCAACCCAATGACATCCGTCAAACCAACTGCGCCGGAAAGAAGGAAGCCTCAACATATAACGATTCAGACTTCTCTGACAACTTGGGAAATCCCTGTAGACCCTCGTGTAGATATGCTCATGACTTAGATGAACCACATGATCAAAATGGTGGACAAACTCACCCAAAACCTGGAGGGCAACAAGCCTCGAAAACAAAACACCCAGCTTAAAGACATCAGACCAATAACTGTCCCAAATTCAGCCAACGAGAGTCTGGGAGACTACAACTGAAGAAGCCCAAACGTGAACGACCGGTAGAGAAATCGTTCATGGCCTTAATAACAAGTCGAGGCAAGGTCCTTAAAGCTATATCAAAATGGGAAGGTGTCAAGTGGCCCAAATAAATGAGAGGAGATCCAGAAAGACGAAAAAAAAAGAAAATATTGCTTCTTCTACGATGACTAAGGACAGGATACCAAAGATTGTCGCAGCTTGAGGGACGAGATCAAACGCCATGTCAGAGAAGGACGACTTGTGGAATTCATTGAGTCGAATGAGCTTGAAGGAAAAATAATCACATCAGAAGAACAACCAAATGTGCTAATATATGTCTTGCATGGTGCAACTGGAGATAATGAGCAATCCAACCGATCCAAAAAGCGAATATTCAGAGACTTACGAGCAAAGATTATATACCAAGAGTCGTCAGCACAACGCGCAAGAACGATGGGTCAGCACAACGCGCAAGAACGATGGAAAGGACTCTGACCTTCTCTAATGAAGACACAAACGAGGTTAACTTCCCGTACAATGATGCTTTAGTGATTTCGTCCTGATAGCAGGTGGAAAATCAAGAGAGTGCTGGTCGACACGGGTAGTTCAACCAACCTCTTATTCCTAACGACTTTCTGAAAGATGCGGTTAACTAATGAAATGTTCTCACCTAGCGATCAACCAATGATGGGTTTCAGCGGGGAACAATGGTGTCCATTGGGGATGATTCAACTACCAGTCGAAGCAGAAAAACCAGGAAAACAACAAGTGTTATTGACGAACTTCCTTGTCGTCAATGTTCCCTCTACGTACAACATGCTACTCAGGAGGCCCTGGATACACAAAATGGGCATAGTCTCCTCAACTATGCACCAATGCCTAAAGTACCATATTGACATTGGTGTTGGGAGAATCAAAGGAGATCAACCATGGGCCCATAAGTGTCATTACATGACGGTAAAAGCTCACCACAAAAAGTAATTACTGCAACGACCGGAGGAGCTTTCACAACAACCTGATTAAATGAATCCCGACTTCCCAGATGATAATATGGCTCCAACCAACCCACGTGATCGATCGAACACCGGACAATCGGAAGAAGAAACAAGCATGGTTTACCTAGACAACGAAGCGGAAAAATAGACAAGATTGGCACCAAGATTCACCCCGAGCTCGCTAAGGAACTAATCCAACTGCTGAAAGATAATCAAGATGTTTTTGCATGGACGATGATGGAAATGGTAGGAATAAACTCGTCTGTCATTTCTTAAAAATTACAAGCAAACCAAGACAAGAATCCAGTTCAGCAAAAAAGAAGGTTGGTTGATAAAAGAAACTCACTACCCAGACTAGTTGGCCAACACGGTGCTAGTAAAGAAAAAATGACAAATGGAGGGTATGCGTGGACTACACCGATCTGAATAAGGCATGCCCAAAAGACAGTTTCCAACTTCTACGAATATACCAAATAGTGGATGTAATGGCCGAACACACACTGTTGAGTTTTATGGATGCATACTCTGGATATAATCAGATACAGACGTACCTTCCAACCAAGTAAAAACATTTTTATAACGGAAAGGGGTACATACTGATATCATGCCCTTTGAATTGAAGAACGCGGGAACAACATACCAACGACTGGTAAACATAATATTCAAAGATCAAATCGGTAAAACGATGGAGGTTTACATCGACGATATGTTCGTCAAAAGCTCACACCGAACAGACCACATCACAGATCTTGAACAAGCCTTCTCCCAATTGCGAAAGTATAAAATGAAACTAAATCTGGAGAATTGCACATTCGAAGTAGAATTAAGAAAATTCCTTGGGCACATGATCAATAAAAAAAGGAATCAAGGCCGACCCAAAGCAGATACACACGCTTATCAACATGCATTCGCCAACAAACATAAAAGGCATACAAAGTCTTAATGAAAGAATAGCGGCCTTGAACATATTCATCTCCAAATCCTCGGACAAATGTCTACATTTATTCAAGATTTTGAAGGGAAACAAGACATTCGAATGGAATGCGGAGTGTAAGAAAGTTTTTCAAAGCCTAAAAGCATATATGGGGAGCACATAGCTACTAATGAAACCAAGCACGAGGGAAGCATTGTATTTATGTTTATTTGTGTTCAATCATGCGGTAAGCCCAACACTTGTATGGGAAAAAAAAGAACGTAAAAACCAGTATACTACATTAGCAAAACACTTGCGGATGCGAAGATCAACTATCCGGCTCTAGAGAAATTGGCGCTCGCCCTGATCGTGTCTTCAAGAAAACTAAGACCATGCTTCCAAGCGCATCTAATCACAGTTATGATCGAGCAGCACTTCGGTCGGTGTTGCACAAACCAGATCTATCGGGAAGGATGGTGAAATGGACAATAGAGTTTGGGCAATTAGATATTAGCTATGCCCTTAGAACGCTATTAAAGCCAAGGCATTGGTGGATTTCATCACCAAATTCACAGGAAGCGACGATCAACAAGCAGAAAACAAGAACAGAGAAGAACAAAACAAACAAATCACCGACGGATGGATCATCCACGGTGATAGAGCATCCAACGAGGCGGGAAGCGGAGCTGGATTAGTATTGTACAACTTAGAAGGCGACGCGTCGGAGAAAGCAATAAAATTCAACTTTAAAAGCCTTAAACAACGAAACCGAGTACGAAGCTGTGATAGCCGGGCTACAGTTAGCAAAACACTTGAAAATAAAAGACATCAGTGTCTTTACTGATTCCAAACTGGCGGTCAATCAATTGAACGTCGAATTTTAAGTCAAAAACACCCGATTGAAGGCCTACCACAAAAAAATCACCTAACTGATAGAAGGCTTCTAGACTGCGATATTCAATGGTGCGCAAGGATGGAGAACAAAAAAGCCGACGAACTGGCAAAATAAGCATTAACAGCCAAAGAGAATGATGATTCACTCGTCATGATGCAAGGAAGCTCCATACTTGAAAACTAGGTGAAAGAAGCATGCTCCACAAATCAAGAGAACAATTGGACAACTCCAATCCATACATATATATCAAACAGAGAACTCCCAATAGATAAGATGGAGGCCTAAAAACTACGAAATTGGGCAGCACGATACACAATGATTAACAATAGACTCTACAGAAGGTCTGCCATGAGTTCGTTGCTAAGTTGCCTTTCATTAGAAGACGCTAAATATATCCTACAAGAAATCTTCCACGGTACATGAGGAAATTACTCAGGGGAAAGAACGCTGGCTCATAAATCACTCATGCTAGGATACTACTGGCCAACGATGTAAATAGTTGCTCAAAAACTCGTTCGTGCATGCAACAAGTGCCAAATATTTGCTCCGTGCACTCACATGCCAAGACAAAACCTGATTCTGATGAGTAGCCTTAGCCATTTGCGCAATGGGGAATCGACAACGTTGGGCTATTCCCTGTGTATGACAAAAAAAAGTTTCTTCTCGTAGCAGTAGACTACTTCACTAAGTGGGTAGAAGTAGAACCCCTAGCAAAGATAGGAGAAACCCAAGTAGAGAAATTTGTTTGGAAAGACATAATATGCATATTCGGGATCCTAAGGGTAATTGTCACGGACAATAGGAAACATTTCGAAGGCAAGAAGATCAAAGAGCTATGTGAAAACTAGAACATCCAGTAGCACTTCTCGGCACCCACCCATCCAGAAGCAAACAGACAAGTTGAGATCAACAACATGACAATCTTGGAAGCAATCAAAAGAAGGCTCGAGACAAGGAAAGGATTGTGGACATCCGAGTTGCCTAATGTCCTTTCAGCATACCGAACAACAAAAAGAACCACGATAGGAGAAACCCCTTTCACCCTCGCATACAGATCCAAAGCAATGATACTCGTGGAGATTGGTATGCCGACTTTTAGGACCGAAGAATTTCGTGCTGAAGATAACATCGAGGCACTGAGAGTCGGGCTAGACCTCCTCGAGGAAAAGCGAGAGTGACTTCTATCAAAACAACGACCTACCAACAACGTATGATCAGATATTACAATAGAAAGGTAACAATCCGCACTTTTGACATTGACGATTGGTACTCCGGAAAGTCCAGCTCAATACCAAGGAACTAGGCACAGGCAAGCTAAATCCAAATTGGGAAGGACCATATAGAGTAATAAAGATTAACAAACTAGGAACATACTGTTGGCAAACAATGAGGGTGAAAAGCTACCACATCCATGGAATGTTAAGCACTTAAAAACATATTATCAATAAAATTCTTCGCTAAACCCTCCATCTCGAATTCAAAACAACAAAAATTCAGTCAGGATAAGAAAGTCAGATTGAAAATCTCACTCGTGAAAATACTCAACACGGCTAGATCAACCACAAAGTAATAAAGTACCGAAACATACAAGCCGGACTTTTTCCCGTCGACTATAATGTACAACATCGTAATCCAGATATAGAATCGGATTCTGTAAAAATAGAGCTTCTACACGACTAGTATGTCGAACATCGAAACCGTTCATAAAAATCTGGATGAACGAGTCAGAAATCTACCAGGAATGTTGAAAGTAAAAAGCTAATAAGCTAGACATATTGAACACAACAAATGAAAATATAAACTTTTCATTGATCTTCTAAAAAAGAGGTTACAAAAGAATCAAAAGAGACAATTAAGGAGGAACGTCGGTGTTAGCAGCAACATCAATAGGTGGTGCAAGTTCAAACAAATTTGAGAAGGTTCTTCGACAACTGGATCACTCAGTGAATCCGAAATGATTTCCTTGACATCATCAAATTCTTGCTCGGTGAAGCAACAATATTCGGATAAATCTAAACCTTGCATCTCTAGGAAATCCAGAAGTCATGACAACCATCGACCACTCTTTTCCAATCCGCTACCTCTGCAGCCTTTAGCCTTTCGGTAATAGATGATAGCTCGACTCTGGTCGACGCCAATTCATTATCAACGACCATAAGTCTAGCGAAAACTGCAGACTTGGCCGCAATGAACTTGGAATTCAACTAGGCAATTCAAGACACAAAAGCCTTGAGATTGGTAGAACATTCTTCAGTAGAATGAATGGCCTCATTATACTCAGCCTTTCGGTTGGACAACTATTTCTCAACAACATCCAAACAGAACCGCAGCCTACCCAACTCAACTTCAGACGTTTCGAGATCATAAGCAAATGTGTCCTGAATGATCTCGAGCTCCCTCAACGAAGTTTGTGCACTATCTACAGCCCTTGCATGCTCTATGCACTACATTTTCAATAAATCAAGTTGGCAGAAAATGTGAGAAACAACCAAGACATGTCCTACCAGGTTCAGCTCGATGAGCGCCACCTGATCACGGGCAACCTTACCATCCGACCCCATTACGGCCGCATAAGTAAGATGAGTCACCCCTTCCATAAAATGCTTGGGGATCTCATAAATATGGAGACATGGCGGACGTACAGGCGAAAAAGCCCTATTAGCCAACCTCCCATGACAACAACCAATGAGGTTGCAAGCTTGTCCTGCACATCAATTTCAAAAGGCCAGGAGAACTTCTCGAGTGCAACCGAGATAAGACAAAAAATGGAGGGAGTAGCAGACGATCCCAAGGTCTCAACAACATCAGGAGAAACAGGGAGTTTGAAGCCCCGAGCTCGAGTAACAACTCGATCTTCTAGTGTCGGATCATACTCAAAGTCATCCAAGGTCTTAGTACTCTTCGAATTCTCAGACTGCCAAAAACCAAGCTAAAACATTTTATTTTCAATGACGCGAGAGTCATCAATCATCAGGTCAGAAGAAATGGGCAAACCATACAAGGCAACAAGAATCTTTTCATGTTCGTCCAAAGGACATAAAACCTCTTTCTTACTTTTTTCAAGAACTTGATTTATTTCCTCATCTTCTCAGGCAGAAGAGTCATCCTCCGAACCACGACCTCTTTTCGGGGGAAAACAAGAGGGGAGGGAGCCCTAGCGGCATCACGAATCGCTGTGACAAGCTTTTTCTTCTTTGAGACGCAGCCAGAACTAATTGCCAACATCTTAGAAGGGCTGGGAGGCTTGGGAACTTTCCTCATTCTAACAATCAAACTAACATTCCCAGAACCTCTGACAGCAACAAAAGCAATTCGGCATACAGGTTCGTCAAACAACTCTCTTTGCGGCTGACATCCACATCACCAGCATATGCAACAGTCACTTCCAAAGCACGAGCTACAATAGGCTCCGTGCAACCCGCCTCACCTGACGAATACAAGCCACTATGGATAATGACATCCATAGTAAGGAAATGTTCCATCGAGACTTAGGGAAGCTTGACTAACCGACTACAAAACTCTCGTTCCTCAAACGACAGTGATAACTTGACCCTCACGGGCTTTAGGAATGACTGTGGAATCTGATTTTCGTGCAACCTAAAATAGTTGGAGGCAAGGGATGCATAAAACCAAGGCCTCGGCCAATCCCTGTACTCCTCTCGCAGACCCTTGAAACAAGATGGAGAGCGAAGACAACATGTGCGATTAACATTCACCCCATCAAGGAATGCAAAACCTTGACATTCATAGGGATACCAAATGCGATAACCCTTGCTAAGGTCGCAATCATCACCTTCCAACCGTTAGGAACCATTTTGGCGGGGGCGATGCCCACAAAATCTAGGTACTCCCAGACGATCTCAGGAGTCGGAAGCCTAAAGCTAGAATGGAACATACCAGGGTACAGAGTGATATACCCATGCTTTGGACGACAAGGACTGTCGCCCTCTTCTGGGAAAATGATTTCTAGATCGGCCGACAATGAATAATCTTGACGAATGCTATCCAAAGTCACATGTGTCGCCCACTTAGGTGAAAAGAAAGCTTCACAAGCATCAAGAACATCGCCACTAAAAACCCTGAAGTTAGACATGATTGCAAAACAAAAGTGAGAAATAAAGAAATCAACAACTGAAAATCGAAAAGGTGTAAAAGGAAAAAACCCCGAACTCAACTCCTCGTTTTATAAGGACGAGCAGCGAAAGGTCAGTTCTTGGGAAAACGTGCAAGATTGACAGTCACACCAAATCCCAGAAATCACGCTAAAACGAGCAGGCAGACAAAACATCAGAGAGACAACAACAACAACAGATAGTAAGAGCACTAAATGGGTCGTAGTGTTGAAATCGTAAACCCAACCGCCACACAGTTAGTGGATACATGAGCATACCAACTAACTAAGGGAAGAGTAGTTAATGATACATCAAAATAGATCGACCTCACAACCATACACGTTGTAGAGAACATCCATCACGAAGGTCTGACGCTCCGTCTCCTAGGCTTGCTCGTAAATCCCAATAAGGCAAAACCAATCAGAAAGGCCCAAACAGAGCCCATTAAAGGAAGACGTAACCGAAGCCCAAGTCCAGGCTCGCACGAATTAAAGCCCAAAACCAGGCCCGCACAAGTTAAAGCCCAAAACTAGGCCCGCACGAGTTCTCTCATAAAGAAAAAGAATTTTGCACAAGAAAATAGTCGTGGAGGGAGTTACGCCTCCACGGATGCATCTCCATAAAGGAAGAGACTATTACGAGAAATGTCTCCTTCCGTTGCACCTCATATGCTTAAGTCACGCAGAGAATTAATCGCGACCATTATAAAAGGTGAACAGAACATTCGACATAGATATGCAACTTTAACTAAGTTTTATCCAGATTTACTTCCTTCTACAAACAGAGTTACTGACTTAAGTATCGTAGTGCCTTTGACTACTAAAAGGGTAGTCTTTGGCAGTCTAATATCCATTTTGCAAGTCAAACTCACAAGAATACGAGATTTGGACGCATAAAAAATGATAGAGAATTCTTGATAATTCTAATACAATGGCAAGGGTACGTACATGCACTCAATGCAATATTTGATATTTAATTAGGTTATAAGATTTTTGACAGACACACTCATAATAAGTCAAGTTTAAAACCTACAAAAAGACACTTAATGGTTCATAAATCCAATAAAAAATCTCGTTTGCATGTTTGAGACTTGTGCGCACTTTTAAAAGGACAATAACTTATGCCGTAGTTTGGAATATGAATTTACCTAACTGATACGTTCAGATCTTTCCTTGCTGATCGCGGTGATATCTAACATGCAAAAAGAGCAGCGGTTAAGCCCATGACCATCGTTGTGGTGCTCAAAGGTACTTTGATGCTTAAGCCAAATACTGGTTCGAGAAATAGTAAGACTGAATGTAAGATTACAGTGTATATACTTGTGCACATTTCTTCCTCATTTCACCGATTCTTATAGCGAGTCTTCCCTCCTCAGCTGTCCCTGTGATTGAGACTATGATGTGGGGATGAAATCTCACACAAGATCTTACCTATACATGACTGAGTATTTCGGCACTTGGCTCTGCTTAGGACACAATGCTTATTATCCTAAACATTATTATCCTATGACAACTCTGAGATTCACTATTTAGACCTTATTATCCTTGTTAAATAAAATATTTCTAGCACATGATACAAATTTCAATCCATTTAAGTACCTATTATTTTAGAATTGGAAAGGTACCCACTTCATTGTATAAATTAAAGCTTCCCATAGCATGTTGTTTGTCTTTCACTAATTGTCAATGCTCGAGAGTGTGTCAATTATGCAATACTCATGTTAATGCTGATTCACATTATCTTGCACCATATCTATAGTTTTGTTCAACATTATCAAATACTTATCTAGACTGTATAACTTATCTTCTCCAAATACTTGGTAAAAGTATGTCTTCAATTCTAATTTTACTTTCTTATGTTATTCTTCATCATTTTTAATAATTACATGTAAAACCAGTAGACCCATAAATATTTCTTGGGGTATTTTTGTCTTTTAATTAAAAATACTATTTTTTATTTATTTACACTTTTGTAATCTCAAATTCATATTATTTATAATCAAGTCTAGCTCCTATCTCAATATTCATTAGTTACGCCTAAGACCCTAACATAATGTATTTGAAGCCTTCTAATTATCTATGAATTATAAATAGGCTCTTACAAATGAAATCTATTATTATAATTTTTATCATTTTACCTTTCTAAAGTTAAACTATTTACAATCAAAAGTAGGCCAAGAAAACCAATGAATCATTCTTCACATGTCATACAAATTATGTACATTTCTTCAAACACTTTTGTTTAGTACTTCTTTTAACCTTTGTCAAAAACAATTTTGACATGCTTCTATTATCTTTGAGTTTCACTTGTGGCATGCGACATGTTGAAAATTTGACTAAATCTGCTCTGATCATCGTTGAGTTCCGTAATTCTGCATTCCTGAAAACTTATTTGCTTGAAAGGGTTGTATAAGACGTATGGGTATTGATTTTTTGTTTTGGTCTAAAGAGATCTAGACCTTATTTTTATTTTTTAAAATCCTCAAAGGAGACCAGCAATTTCATGAAAAATAATATTTACCATAATACTGCAATTGAAAATCATTGCTTCTACTGTAACATGTTTTTTGTTATTGTATAAGTTTTGGTGATAGTTTGAGATACAATCATTGGTTCATATTGATGAAAATCATACTTCATGTGTAGCCAAATCATGTTTTGACACATATCTCAAAGAAATTCCAAAACCCTTAATCTGTTAATAAGGACAATTCCTGAACATTTAAGCTGATCGCCAAAAAAATTAAAAAATCTTAGGTCACATGCAATACAAGAAAACTGTTTTAGTCCCTAAAGTCCATATTCCAAAAATAAAAATTGTCAAGTGTATACTCGGGTGGGGGTGTGGAAAAAAGCCCTTCTAACCTTAGGTCAGGCATATTTTTCTTCCCAGCTCTGAGTGGTTGATGGGTTGACGCTAGCTTAGCCCAGCCCAATTGCACCCCCCCACCACCTCCCCCCCCCCCCCCCGAATCAGTAGTTACTTGTTCTTGTTGTATTCAATTTGTACTACTCCAACTCCATTCCCATAAATAACCCTCCTACACCCAATAAAACTTCAAAATTACCCTTACTTCGCCTCGTTCTAAATATACACTTTTCCCTTCCAGAACCTGGACGCAACCCTGCAAAACCATACAAAAATCTCTGCAGGTTAATGGCATAATCACAATTCACCCAGCCTCTCAAGGGCATTTATGTACTTACAATCACTTTATCCCTTATTTCACTCCAACTCCAATCCAACGACTACTCTTCCCTCCATCTATCTATCATCCTATTCCACCAAACTTTTAATTAAAATAAAACACACGCACTCTCTCTGTCTGTGCTATTTCTTCTTCTTTCCAATTTCTTGAATTCTCCGAATTCCAACTTATTCGCTGCAAAGATGATGCACATGACGTTCTACTGGGGCAAAAAGGTGACGGTCCTGTTCGACTCATGGCGGACCGATTCATGGCTGAGTTACGGGTTGACCTTGCTTGCTCTATTCTTGGTGTCTGTGTTTTACCAGTACATGGAGGATCGGCGGATCAGATTCAAGATTTTATCGCAGACTAAACCGGTCGATAGTTCGATCAACACGCCCTTGCTGTCCAGAGTGGGATTGGGTCGATGGAGCCAAGCGAGATTCGCGACGTCTGTTCTGTTTGGGGTGAATTCGGCTATTGGGTACATGTTGATGTTGGCGATCATGTCCTTCAATGGAGGGGTTTTCATTACTGTTATTCTGGGGCTCGCGGTTGGCTATTTGTTGTTCAGGAGCGGTGGTGCTGAAGAAGATGCCGTCGGTTTGGAGAGCGCGTGCGCTTGTGCTTGAATTGAGACTTTGATGGGTGTTTTGTTTTCATAGATCCAGTTCTGCTATTCAATTCTATGTGTTGTGTGTAAAAATATTTTAAGTTATATGATATTCCATAATTTTGATTGGTTATTCTTTTCATCCGAATTCCTATCAATCCCAAACCCTAGTAATCATCGTCTCGTACAACTTAATTTTATTTTTTTGGAAGCTGCTATTTATTTATATGAAAAACTTAGGACAATACTACGAAGATACTGAGAACCCCTACTATCGTCATATAAAAGCGAGGATAGTTCCTCTGCAAGGGTATTACAAAAAACTGATAAGAAAGATGATTAACAACTTGCTTAGTGAGGTAATCAGCTAGACCATTCACCTCCCTTAAGACGTGTTTCAGAGTGAAGTTCTTGAGTTGTGTTAGCAGTCCTTGATTCCTAACAATATCGCCATCACTAGACATTTCTCCAGTGACTACTTCCAGGTCTCCATTTTCTGCTTGTTCCTTGTTGATCTAAATTCGCGACCTATCTTAAGAAGAACCTGAGAATCACTTTGTATTACGAGATTACAATAGTTATTCTTAACTGCGTATTGAATACCATAAAGCATTATCATAGTGTCAACCACCATATTCGTAGTTTCACCAATATAATAGCTTTGGCCTGCAATACAAATGCCTATTAAGTTTCTAAGTAACCAAGCAGATCCACTTGACACAGGATTCCCTAATGAGGATCCATCAGTATTAAGAGCAAACCAATTCATAGGAGGTGGTTCCCAACACTACACCACAAATGCTTATTCATAGCGTTTCAAAAATGCTATTGTAGGATACCATAGAGTTTTAGAAAACGATGTGTCTGCCGGAGTTATAATAGATACATGATTATTTAGAAACGCTATTGTAAGTAGAACATTAATAGCGTTTATGAAATCCATGCACATAAACCAAGTTTCATAAACCAATAAACATGTTTATCTCTCTTTTGTAGTCATGTTTATTTAGCGATCACCAATAAATCGATGATAAATCGAGATTGTTCTATTGGTTGGTGGTGGTTGTTGCTCTATAATTAGCACGATTACATAATTTGCTCTATAATATGACTTTTGTTGCTCTATAATACTTGTCTTATTAATATTTATTGTCAAGATATGTTCTTTATTATAATTTACATTCGTGAGGGTATAAAAATGCATACTTTGAAGAAGTAGACCGATTAATCTCTGAAATTCGACTAATCCGCTTAATCTTAAATCGGTCATGGTTCACGAAGGGTCTGTTGTTGGCATTTACTACATAGCATAGCACCTGCATGAATTGTTGATTTTTGCAGTTTTCAGCAAATACGTCTTTTCTTTTGGGGTTAGTTAGAATGACCAATTGCATCTAAGAAATATTAAATGGAGGAAAACTGTGGATTCTATGTTGTTTCATGAGTTATTGATACTACGAAGGACACATGGTTAATTTAGCGTACCCTTTAGCTTTATATATAAAATTTGGTTTATGTGCATGGATTGTTTGATGTATCTCTTTTCCCTAATAAACATGACTACAAAAATCCATGCACATAAACCAAGTTTCATATATATATATATATATAGGGAAAAGAGAGATAACTTACGAATGTGATAGAGTACCCTGACTTTAGATCTTTAAAATCCTCAACATCTATATTACTTAGGTACTTGAAAATCTGGCAGAAAAATGGAGGCATATGTGAGCAAGGGTTCCATAGAGTTCCTAAGGTTCCTCAAATAATGTAAAATTAGTTCTAATGGTCCATGTCTACAAGCGTTTCAAGGAAATTAGTTACAGATAAATGGATAACAGACATCTTCAAGGTCAAACAGAAGTTGGATAAAAGTACAAAAGAAATAAAATTCTAGTTCGTGCATGGCATAAGGGCCAATCTTCTGGTCTTCTTCATTCAACAGATCACCTAGAGCGGGATGGCTCAAAAACTGCAAACAATAACCTTAAACAAGTCAACAATGTGATAAGTAATTGAGGAGACATCAAACAATAATAAGTAAAACCTACAAAATGATACAAGCTAATATGAAGTTAAATTTATCACGTACAGCAGTCAACCAGAAGTCAGGAATTTATTTAATGATCTCAGTCCTTTTAGCATAAACAGGCCTTCGTACTTCATTATATTTCTGATCCACTTCCAACACTTTCTCTCTTGCCTCCTCGTTGACCTATCAAATCCAAACAACTTAATGGAAAGCTTGATAAAACATGAGTAAAGTCTAAAGATTCAATTTAGTAGACAGAATAAAATGAGTTCTGGAATTGCTTATTTTGATTTAGTTGGCATTATGTTTACTCCAATTCTAGGAGTCAGCAAAGTTTCAAAGAATAAAAAGAGGCATACGGAGAAAAGAAATGCAGGGTAATATACTAGTGCCCATGCTTCAAGGTAACAAACTGTAAAAAATCTAACAGTGCCCAAGACTAGTAACTAGTAGCCATACATTAGATAATCTGTGGAGCTTCTTTCATTTCTCATTTGATTAACAAGCATTGAAGAAAATGAAAATGAATGCCATTACAACAATGTACTTCAACTATCGGCAATCCATTACCCCTTGAGCATCTATAACCCCTCTAAACCTATAGATCAATGCAATGGTAAAACTGAATCAATTTCACACTAGTGAAAGATGAAAACATTTCATTCTTCTACCACTCATTTTCAAATATTAAATTGAAGATTAAATACTGACCAATAAAATTCACATTAGACAAAAGTTATACAATAAAACTGAATAGAGGAACGAAACCCTCTCTTCCTTGAGTAGACAAAAATAAACCCTTCCATGTAAAAAATCATAACACCCTCCTTAGTTTAGTTGATATAAAGTAGAAGACTAGAGAGCAAAACCCAGATAAGATAGAATATTGAGAGGGTAAATTTAGAACCAAAATCGAAAAATTGGTATAAAACGTTTTTAGCACAAAAACAAACTACGCTGTGCCATCCTGCAGAATGAAAATTTTAGGGATCTTATTCAACTCAGAAGATCAAGAAAGATAGCTTTTGAGAACAGAAATCATGCAAATAAGCAAGAAAATAGAAAGTGTAGAAATGAATAAGTATGTTGAAAGGAAAACAACCATTTGCATAATTTATAAGATGTAACACAGAAACCACATTATCTTTACGAAATTGAAATCAGAGAGATAGATTCAGAAATGTGAGAAATGCACAAGAAAGGAATGAATTGGATGAAAGAAAAAAAAAAAAAAAAAAACGAACTCTTGGAGGAGAATCGTTGTTGAGATCTTTGGTTGCGAAGTTGCAGATCGATGGACTCGCTTCTTCTCCACCCCTGATTTCGTTGTCTCTCTCTGAATGAAATAGATTGAAGAGGAAATTATGCTCTTGTTGGCCTTATTTGATCATTCAAAAAGAAAAGAAACATAAACCTTCACTGCCCCATTCTCCCCAACTTTCTCCTCCTCCCCATGTTAGATGAATCAAATTGAGAGAAAGGCGGAAGTGATCGACAGAGCGGCGAGAGTGGCGAGAGCGACAGAGAGAACGAAAGCAGGGAGGGAGGAGAATCGCGGGGCTGTGTGTTTCTCTCTTCATCTGAAATATTTGGGCGGTCTCGCGTTTTTAATCTCCCGCTTAATTCTTTAATAGCGTTTTGAGATTACAATGATACTAAAAGTAGGTTTTTTATAGCATGAGTGTAAAACACACTATTCTCAAATGCTATAAAAGATCATTTTTGTTGTAGTGCAAGAGACGATTTTAAAATAAGGTTTATTGCCTTTATAATGCTTAGGAAATTTTTGGAAATACAACTTTGCATCATTAAAAGCCTTCATAGTATACATCAAACAACCATTTGATTATCACACGTGGTACAAATCATCACTCATTAAGAATAATTAACAAATTCGATTACTAAAGCCCAAAGAGACCTTAGTAATGGATCATGATCCATGTTAAAGGGCAGGGATGTTATGAAGGAGACAAGTCATGGCGAGAATCTCTCTCCAAGGACATATCTCAATGAAGGAGGTGACTGTTATGAGAAACGTCCCCTTCATTGTGCCATGCATGCATAAGTCGCATACAAGGTTAATTACTATTATTATATAAGGTAAAAGAGACAGAAGAGGAAGGACGTAAGAAAAAACCCTACAACTATACTTTGCCCAAGTTCATATTCTTCCTCAGTTTGTTGACAAGCATCGGAGTGCCTTCAGCCACCAACAAGGTGGTCGTTGGCAATCTAACCCTGTTTTGCATGTCAGATCTCGAAGAGAACAAATTTGGACACATCAGTTTGGTGCCGTCAGTGGAAAACAACAATTTCCTGTTTTTTTTTATAAAAGAATTAGTGGTTTCCTTAGAACAAACCAGCAACGAGAAATACAGTGTAAATGAAACCCCTACCAACTTTCATGCTGGCAATACACTGAATAACCCTCCTATTGGCGAAAATCATTTGTCGAGCGAAAACATCCTCAATCCAGCATTGGTGGAACTAGGTGTGCAAAACAATGAGTTGCCACTACAAGATTGGGTGGTTACCACCATTCGACTAGAACCCCAAGGCCCTACTTTTGGAGGAATATTAATGGATTCTCGTGTGGATCAACTTTTAGCCCACATAACCAACTCACTAAAGTGGTCGAGAGACTCACACAAGAACACGCTCAACTTGTTGAGCACGTCAAAGATCCACCTCAGTAGAACTCTGCCAATCATCTTCAGGAAAATCAAGAAGTTCCTACAGAGCTCCAAAGGTCCAACCTCGAAATAAATGAACCTTGAGATGATGGATCCAAAACTGGTGGACTTGCCCCCACAAATCCCATTCAGGATTGGAGTCACAGATTTGAACATGCTGTATGAACTTGTCATACCACCCTTTTTGATCGGATCATAAACACTCTTATGCCTAAGAAGTTCACCCAGCCAAAGTTCAAACCTTATGATGGTTCCACCAATCCATCGGATGTCCTGCGCCACTTTCACCATATGCTTGCGTTAAAAGAAAGCTCAGACTCTACCATGTGTAGATCCTTCCCAACCAGCCTCACGTCCACAGTAGTAAATTGGTTTAACAGCCTCTCGCCCTGATCAATAGACTCCTTGCAAGTGCTAGCCACAACCTTCATTACCAGATTCATTGGCAGTCAGCGGATCAGAAAGAGCCCACACTATTTTCGTCACATCAAGCAAAAACCTAATAAGACTCTCAAGGAATATGTCACACGCTTCATTGATGAGTTGACGAATGCAGTGATGACACGGCCTGTGACTACTTTCGCTTTCGGACTCAAGGGATGATAGTTGTACAACTTCCTAACTCTGGAGCCTCCAAATAGCATGAAAACCATGTTAAACATTGCACAAAAATACATCACTCTTGAAGAAATATGGGCTGTCAAGAAAAACAACGGGGCCAACAAAAAGTCCCTCCTAACGAACCGAGAATTAAGAGAAGATGAAGGCGGCATGATAGACCACGGGAGGACAACAGTCATCCCAAAAGGTATCAGCCTAGTAGCAGGTCCGACGATGGCAAACATGAGTTCGAAAACCTATACTTGGGCAGAGTAAAGCCCGAACGATCAACTAACTCGGTCGATGCAAACTATAAGTTGTACACTGCTTTAAAAAACAAGTATGGCAAAGGTTATGAAGATTATGAAAATCTTGAAAGACGTCAATTAGCCACTAAATCGAGGGGAGATCTGTCAAGACGAGATAAGAGCAAATATTGTTATACGTCTTAAATGGCAAAGGAGAAAAAATCCATAGGAAATAAAAAAAATGGACCCCACTACAGGACCAGATGAACAAGGTGGAGGGTTGATATACGTCTTAAATGGCACGTACAAACCTAATTTACTGCTTTTATAAAGCTAGAAGAACTAGGGATGAACAATCCCTTGCTTGCATCAAAGATGTGATCGCTAATAACCTTAAAAAAAAAAATCTAAATTCACAATTAATTTCAGCTAAAGTCTGACATGTAATTATCTAATTGCCAAAATAAAAAAAAACAAAAAAAAAACAACTAACAGTGTCACAATACTATATCAACAGATTTTGACAAAAATTTAATAGTATCCAAAGGATAAATAAATTTCGTAATCATTCTCAACTCAAAGTGTGTGTGTGCATAACCTTATCAACATAATTCTCTGTTTAACATTAAAGACATGACTTGATAGTTTTAGAGAATATGCTACGACTACAAATCTCTCTTGTCAAAAAAAAAATCACTCAGAGATTGGGTATTTATCACTCAATTTATATGGGAAGAAAAGAGTAAATTATTGAAACACAAACATCTCATATATAATTATCATGAAAAACAAACTTTTCAAAATAATTAATGAAGTGAATATGATCTCATGGATAGGAATATCAATTACTTTTTAAAATGTCGAATAAAAAACCATAGTTCTTGTCTATTCAATCTCCACATCTACGAACCAAACATTTACTTAAGATCAATTAGGTTGTAATGAAGCTTGGATTATGACTAACAAGAATGAAAACTGATATACAAAACTTCTCTAAGAATGGATACACCTTTTAATAAACACATAGAGCATTGAAGAATAAACAAATATTGTACACCATTAATTTTTCTTCCATTGAAATTCTGCTTTATATTTTTTGTATGAAACATCAATTTTTATTATTTATCAATGACATGTTTTTCCCTTTCTACACAATAAAATATTTCGACCATAGGGGTTCATGGAATATCTAGTTTCAACTCTTTCTATTTGGCCATTCCAAACATATATTCAATCATACAAATTCTCAGAAAAATTGTGTAAGGATAAAAATAATATAGGGAATTACTCCATAATTGGAGTAAGTAGTAGTGAATGGGCTTAACAAAGAAAATACTATTCAAAGGCTCAAAGGGATGCAAATAGATATTTATTACTGGGTAGGCTAAAAGGCTAGAGATTGGTTCAAAGAAAACTGCATATATCACTTCCTAAGTACTGGTCGGTATTATGACATATCAACTTAATAAACCATGAAGTTTTATTGTATTCATCCAATTTTAATGTCATTCTCAATGCAATCAATGAGAGAAACAAGAATGATAAAATCATCAATCAAATAATGCGGAATCAAGAAAAATTGGAGTTTATTGAATAACCCTGAAGAAAAATAAAATGGCTCAAAACTCACGAGGTTAAGTCTCCATTATTATTCTAAGGTTTTCTAGTTAAATATCTCATGCATTTGCCAACTTCAAATTATGCTAACTTGGCATATAATGTAAGGATAGTCGAGTTAAAAATCTCATTAAATATGTTGAAATAAAGAAAATATCAAACTTATGTCTTCCTATTAATATATCAATGTGTCAAGTGATAGCATATATTTTCTCAAATTTAAAAGATATCAAATCTTATGTCTTTCTATTAGTATATCAATGTGGCAAGTGATAGCATGTATTTCCTCAAATTTAAAGGCATCAAGTATTTGAAAGCATATTTTCTTCATTGAAAATGAATATTCTACAAGCCAATGAAAAAAACTAAATTTTTTTAATTCATCAAAACTTCGGATTTTGAATGCATGTTCATATCAAATACAAAAGATTTTTCACAATTACCATAATCATGTACTTATTTAATAGAGATTGAATAGAATACAATAATTAAGCGGTTTCATTGTGAAATACATTTATGCACACAATTTTGAAAACTGCACAAAAACTCATAAACCTCATCCCCTAGCCTAAACCAAACATTGTCCTCAATGTATAAAAATAATAATCATGACAAATGAAGGGAAAAAATGAGGTTGAAAGTGATATTACCATGGTGAAATTATTACCAATTTTGAAGAGATTATCCACCAATGAAAGCTCAAAACATAAGAATTGTGGACATAGCATGAGAAACTGATAAAACACATATATGACACGAAAAAAAAAAAATTTGCAGACATGAAAAAATGCATGTACAAGTTGTAAGTCAAAATCGTTATGAAGCTAACAAGCATGAGTGGAATACGACTAAAAAGAACTTGAAAGCCAATCCAGACTAACTATAAAACACAACTAAAACTTGGCTGCCTCCCAAAAGCGTTTGGTTTAACGTCGTCGGCTCAACATAGATTTCCTCTCATGAATGATATATTATAAAATGAAGAGGAAAAACATAGCGAACACCCACCCCCAAATCTAGACACTTAGTCCATGATGTATACTAAATCAAAAGTTTCAAAGAATCATATAGCAAAAACCTGAAAAGTTGATGATTGGTCCAACAAAAAGGAGCAACCACATGCGGTACGACATGCACTAACACACTCCAAAAACTACTAGGGCACCATGCAAAATTGTAGAGCAAATGCAAATGAACTCACATTTTTAGGAAATCCGTAGGGACCTAGAGCATAAAGGGATCACAAACAATGATATCCAACAATTGATTCTTGCACACTCCTAAAAAGGGATATCATTGATTCTTGCATACTCCTGAAAAGGGATATCCTAAGTCAGGTGTCAAGTCAGAAGATTGAATCCTTTTCATAATGGGATGGTGAAAATTGAAATCATCACTACAAACAAGGGATCTACATAAGTAACATCAATCAATATGAAATGGATGCAAAGAGGTGTGTCTATAGATATATTGGGTGGTGCCAGCTTATCACAACAAAATTAATTACACAAAATGATGGGCTAGACAACTAAGCAACACCCCCAAACCTGCAATTAACACTACCAATGGCATGAATTATCTCATTAGATGCATCTTCCTATAATGCCCTGACCATTTCTTGAATTATAAGGTCATTTGTATTGTGAAATAGTCGAGGCAAGACTCCAAATAATACTAAAAATCAGACTTCATGCATAAGTCACTAGGTAGGCATACGTCGAACGAGTCAACATGGAAAGGTGAAAAGGGGAATGGGTTAGGAAGCAAAGTAGTTTCAATCATATTAACCTCAAAAACATCACTTGACTCAGAAGGTTGTTGACCTACATTAAAAGCATTGAGTTCAACAGTCATATTACCAAATGAAAATTCCGTGATTCCATTTCTACATTTAATAGTAGCATTGGATGTGGTTAAAAATGGGCGACTCAAAATAACTGGAATGTGACTGGAGGGGTTGTGAACTGGTTGTATATCAAAATACTATAAAGTGTACTGGAAAATATAATTTTTCGACCTTAATGATCACATCCTTTATAACACCAAAGAGGAACTCTGACAGACCTATCTGCCAATTGCAATATTACTTCAGTCAGTTTTAACCTGTGGAGACCTAATTTCTTATAAACGAAATATGGATACTCACCCCTAAATCCATCAACGCATTATCAATCATATGATCACCCATAACACAAGAAATGGTTGGACATCCGGGATCCCTTTGGGTTTTGAACAGGTCGACTAGGAAATCTTCTTAGCTCTCTTTCAGGGAATGACTAAGCGATCTAACTCACAACTATCTCAAGTTTATTTATGACTTGAGATTAATGTTGAGTCGTGGCTTTTAACTCTGATATGACCTGAGAATTCTGGTCAAGTATACTTTTTGTGCGCTGCATAAAACAATTAACCATTTCATCTAAACTGGACATGTTGTATGGATGAACTTGGTTAATTTGAGGCCTAACAAGGCTAGGGGCTTGAGGAGCTTGGGAGACAACAACAGGTCCCCCTTGGCGTGGGTCATGGGTCCAAGAGAGATTTGGATACTAGGCAAAACCTGGGTTGTAATAGTTGGACTGTGGATTATTACGAGGTCCCTGAATAACATTAAAATAATTGACTTACTTAGCAAAATATCAAAAATAATCATTTTGTAAATCACAATCAGCTGTGGAATGAATAATGATGCAAAACAAATATTAGATTGCTAAAGACCACATTTTCGGTGGTCGGAGGCACTCTGATGCTCAAGTCAGCAACTCATAAATTGGATATAACTCAGTTAAAGTTGCATACATTTTTCAAATGTTCCATTTACCTTATATAACGATCGTTGTTAATTCCCTGCGTGACTTAAGACTGTGAGGCGCAACAAGAGGAGATGTTCCTCGTAACATTCTCTTTATTTATGAATATATGTCCTCGGAGGCGTAACTCCCTCCACGACTCTTTTTCTCTGTAATGCTCCTTCTCTTTAAGGGATAACTTTATCGGACCTGGATTTGAGCCTTTAACAATGGTTTATTTTGTCGGGCCCTATTTGGGCTTTTATGATTGGATTCACCATTTTTGGGCTTTATGAGCCTGATTTTGGAATATTTGATCCTCGTGATGAATGATTCTTGCCACGTGTGCGATTGCGATATGAGTCTTATTTGATGTGTCATCAGCTACTCCCCCTTTTAGTTAGTGGGTATGCTGACGTGGCCACTAACTCGACGATGGTTGGACTTTTGATTTCATTATTGCCTTGCATTTAATGCTAGAAACTTTTGGTGGGTTGGTATCCCGATATCTTGTTTGTCCGTTCGTTTCCGCACATATTTTGGTATTTCGTGCAGTAATCATGTCTCGCACGTCGTCTTATGAGTAGTCTCTTCATTGCTCGATTATATAAAAGGGGGCATGATTGATTTGTTTATCTCATTACACTATTTTTGAAATTAGGGTTTATTCTTCTATTTTCTTCTTCGTTTTCCTTTCTCCTCCATTCCTTTACGATGTCTGCAGGCAATATACTAGACGGTGAGGCACTTGCTACTTGTGAAACTTACTTCTTGCCCAAGAAGGCTTCTCAGGCGATTGGACAATGTTCGTTCCGATTATGATCTGCCATCTGACCTCGAGATCGTTCTTCCTAGACAAAACGATAATCATTGTCGTCCAAAGCCTGGGTATATAACATTCTATCTGTGCATGTTCCTGTTCGGCCTTCGATTCCCAGTTTCAGAGTTATTTTGGAAATATCTAGATTTTTTGGGCATTCTTCCTTTTCAAATTGGTCCTAATGGTAGGAGGGTTATGGTTCTACTTATGCGAGAGACATTCAACCTAGCATTCCCTTGACTGTTAGGGTTATGCATTCGATGGTTTGTCTGTTGGTGACCAAGGACATTTGCTTCCTTTGTTTTCCTATCTATTTTGGGAAGCTCGATGATGACCTTAGAGACTGGTCGAGATTCTGTCAGCTGTGATTACTTCAAATTGCGAGGTCGTCAGATTGTGCGGTCGTTCTAAGTCCCTAACAAATGGAGGGATCTACAGTCAACTGTGGAGGAGCTGATGATCAATGATCGTTTCTTGAAGCATCATGTGGTTCCCATGGAGGCATTTCTTTTTGGGGACATCGTGGAGAGTAGCGTCTTGTACACTATGAACAAGGCGGAATGGGCTTTGCTTATTGAATCCCGAGGTGAGGAGACTGTTGTTCACACTGCTCCTGTTGGTGTTAGTGATGCTAGCATCAATATGGAAGTGAGCTCGGGCAGGGATGTTACGGATCTCAATGCTCCTGTTAGCATTGATGTTGCTGGCCCGACGTCCAGGAAGATGAAGCTTTCGAGGCCTGCTAACCCGTCAAAGCAATTGTTGATAAGTCATGTTTGTGTTCCAAAGAAGAAACGACTTTCTGGTTCTACTCGTGGTACTGCTCAAATTGCTCTTCATCTAAGTTCTTCTGATAAGGAAGTTGTGAAAAAGGATCACTTATCCCTCGAGAAGGTCGAGGAGATGAACTTGGCACTAGAGAAGAGAAAGAAGGAGATTACTCGTCCTTTGGATGATAATGAAACATGCTCCTTTCTGCCTATGGTGCGCCCGACGTTGCTAAATGGTCTAACGATGACCCCCCGAGTTATCGATGATAAGATGTTCCAGCTGGTGATGGAGTAGTCTAAGGAGGTCGCTGACCGTGGTCAGAGTTTTGAGGTTCTTCCTTCTCGACCCTCTTCCATTTTTGTCGATGATGCAACCAGGTTCTTAGTTTCTTCTCCCGCTCATCTGGATTTTCTGCTCCTGCCGCTACTACTACTTGTTCTACTCCTGCTATGACCACTCCGCAGCGAGAAGGCAAGAATGGTTTTTCTATTATCACCGTTGTTTCGTCTACTCTTTCGGTCATTGGGGGTGGTTACTTTGTGCTTCCGAATCTCCGCGTCCTTCATCCACAAATTAAATGGAATGAGCCCAACCCGGAAGACATCCGAATCAAGTCGGATGGGAATTTTTGTTGGTTTACTCAACTTGACGTGCAGAATGGTGCGCGTAGGTTGATAAATGAATGGCATAGGCAAGCGATGGAATGGTCTTCGATGACTGTGCTGCATCCTAGCACTCATCTCGATTACGGTCTTAAACAGATAATGGACGGAGTGAATCACCTCACTTATGCTGGGATGATGGGGTCAGAATACAGTGATGGTCGTGGCCAGGTGGCTGCTTTTGAGAAGTTGGGGTCATTGTTATTGGTGTTTTCTCAAGTCCTTCGTCAGTTTGACGTGGTGAAAGCGTAGTGCGCAGAGCAGAAGAGGGCAGCTGGGGCTACTCTGGTCTCTCTGAGGGAAGTGGAAGCTATGCAAAATCGGTCTGCTGCTGAGCTTGAGTTTTCAATGACCGCTCTGGACTGGGTTCACGCACGACTGGACGAGTTGGAAAAGGAGCTGTCTGTCGAGAAAGCTGGCCATGATAAGGCCCTGTGTTCTTTCATTGGGCAATCTATCAATAGTAGGATTGCTGAGGGGTGGGTGGAGAAGTTAGTAATTGCGCTCGATGAAGTTAAGTCGGATATCTCCGCCATGCTAACTACTATCGAAGGGCAGCTTATTTCAACTAAGAATGAGCTTACTGCAACAATAGACATGCTGAAAATTGCGGAGGTGGAAGATTAGAAGAGAATTGTTGACGAATGGGTCGAGCTTCTCGACCATATCGAAGGGCTTGACGTTGATTTGTCCGAGTATTGTTATTTGGTCTATCAAGTCTTCGAGGATGCAGATGGTGAGGAAGGTACTCCGAATCCTCCAAGCGATTATGTCTAAGAACCATCATTCCCTCACCTTTCCGATTTGCCTCTCTTCCATCAGATGGTCCTGTTGTCGATACTTCTTCTATCTCTTTTCCAGCTGTTATGTCTTCTTTTCCGGATGTAACAGAATGATTGTTGAATGAAAAACCTTTTCTTTTGATAATCACGTGTTGTCTTTTATTTTATTTTATTTTTTGCTTCGCATGTTTTCATGTTGAAGTCGTAACTCGTCTTTGTATCAGTCAAATTGATTCATTGTATATGATAGGTGTGTGTTCACCTCATTACTTGCATTCTCCGTACTATGATAATCTAGGTTTGTCTGTATTTTTTCTTTTTACACTCGTTTGTTTGATTATCCCGGGTCTTTATTTCTTTGGTCTTGTCGATCAGGCTGTGAAGCTGTACTGGTTCATTTTTACTAGTTAAGATTCTTGCGAGTATACTTCGCAATCAATCGTGTTTGGTCATTCTAAAAAGTTCCCTGAGTAAGTCTTGACTTATGTGTCAGATCTCTTGTAGACGTGTTTTGTATTTTGACGTGTTGGTAGAGCCAGAAGGCTTTGTGAGCATATCTTGACTTTTTTGTCCAGATTTTTTACATCGTGCTTCAAAATATTAGTCGACCTTAAGGCGATCCAAATAAGTTCACTTGTTCGTCCCAATCTTTACCTTGCCGGCCTGACGTATTAGTCACCATAAAGTTTTTACAAGTAAGTTGACTGGTTCATCCTAACTTTTACTTCATTGGTTTGACATACTAGTCGACCCAAAGTTTTTTACGAGTAAGTTTATTTTTTCGTCCCAACTTTTACTTTGTTGGTCTAACATACTAGTCAACCAAAAGTTTTTTACGAGTAAGTTGACTGTTTCATTCCAACTTTTACTCGTGGTTGATTAGACCGGAAGTTTGTTGTTTGTGTCTTACTTATGCATCTTGAACTTTTGCTCATGGCTTGACATGTCGATTGTTTCGTATTGTCCGGCTTTAATGCCTTAATTTTATTGCTCAGGCGTAAGATTGAGTGTTTAAACTCAGAGTTTTATTAATAATCCCATTTCAGGTGCTCAACAATCTATACTAGTAGTCATCATTTTCTTCCCATAAAGTTATGCTCTGTAGTAGAATTCGTTTGTGAATATGCATTGCATCTTTCTAATGGTTGCCCGATTGATGTCATTTCTTATAACGATAGGAGGTTGGTTCCTGCGCACCCTTGTTTTTCGAATGATACTTGTTTATGATCGTCGGGTTTGGTTTCGTATTGCCCTGGAGTATGCTTTGGTGTTGCTTTGTCTTGAGTTGACTTAACTTGTTCGTTGCAACTTCTTCCTTCGTGATTCTTATTGTAGTTTTGACAGCCGTTCGTTACGTATATTGTTGTTGTGAGGTAGCTAATAAACTCAAAATACTTCTTGATCAAATCTCTGGATGTATGTTCTTGACAGGTGATACTGACGAACGGAGTAGAATCCAGTACCGAATTGTCCAATCATGTTCACATCAGTATCGACTGCCAAAACTGTCATGCGTTTCAGTTCCGTTGTTGGTAATGGAGAGGCGTTGTTGGCCTTGTCATGGATAAGGTGGATCAAACTTGCGTCTGTCAATAAGAACTTCAGATTAGGTCAGTTGGTTGATCCTTGCTTGAGGTGCAAATTTCTTCGTGTTTCTCGTTCTGGGTTGTTGTAGTAGTTTTTCCAATCTCGTTTGGTGACGTTGGTGCTCCTACTTCAACATAGATCAGCTCGAGAGGGAGGTGTTATTTATTGTCTTTTTGCTTCCTCCAACTATATCGTGTAGCATGTATATTAGTTCTCTTGGCTGCTCTTTCGATCCTGTAGTGGTGTCTACATTTTCTTTCCCTTTGGGCTGCTTATCTGGTAGCCTAACAAATTCGTCGAGTCATACTCTCTGAACCGAGTGCTCAGTTTCATCTTTTAGATTGTAGCGATCTTTGGTGTCGTGTCCGTGATCCTTATGGAAAGAGCAGTACTTGCTCTTATCTCGGCCTTTCGAGTCATCTCTCATTTTGAGTGACCAGTTGACATCTTCCCATTTAGCGATAGACTTCAGTATGTTCGCCCCCAACTTGTTTTCAAGGTTGTGTATGGCTTATACGTTTTTTGACCACGCTTTTTACCCGCTCATGCTTGGGCCTTGCTGATTGCAGCTTTTCATATTCTTGTTGGTTGAATTCGGGCCTCCCATTAGTCAGGTGCCTCTTTGAACGTTTTCCTCCCGGGGTCTGTTGTCTCTCCTTTTTTCTATCCTCTTCGAGTGGGCTTCCCTCTCGGATTCGTTCTTCTTCCTGGCAGCTATCATCTCCTCGAGAGTGAAGTGCTTTTGAGCGATCTTCAATAGAATTGCCATGCTCTTTAGGGGTTCTAGGTTCAAAGCATAAAAAAGGGGTCATCTTTTCAATCTTGTAGTGAAAGTAGCAATGGTTGTGTCATTACTGCATCTGTACTCCCTTATTGTCTCCTCGGGCTTCTGTTTGATATGAAGCTAGTGTGGCCCCTTCCTCATCTGTTGATTGTCAATGAACCTCATGATGAAGGCGGTAGCTAGCACCTGGATGGAGTTTATCGACCTTGGTGGTAGGCTATTGAACCAATTCATTGCTGTGGAGGTGAGACTGGTTGGAAACGTTCTGCATAAGATGGATTCTGTGTTCTCCTTCAACGCCATCATGTGGTGAAAGTGTCATAGATGGTCTGTCGGATTGGTGGTGCCATCATACGCTTCGATCTTTGGTGGGATGAACTTCTTTGGCATAGGTGTCACCATGAGTGCGTCGAAAAATGGTGGTCTGGCTAGTTTGTACAGTACATTAAGATCTGTATTTCCAATCTTAAATGATTTAAGCAGGGGTCCCATCTTGAAATGGTTCACTGCTTTCGAGATTCACCTGTTGAGGTTCTGCAGGAACTTCATTGGCAGAGTTTTGTTGAGGCGGCACTTGGACAGGGTCGGCGGATTGAGTACACTCTTGGGTGAATTTTTCAACCATTTTGATCATACGATCCATCTGGGCCATGAGTAGGTTTACATGAGGGTCCGTGGCAATGTCGCCAAACGTCTAGGATGTTTGGGCTATCACATGCTATGGCTCTCTGTTGTCGGCATGATCAGCTTGATGTTGGTCGGGGGTTTGAAGTGTGCACTACCGACAACGCATTTTCGCCAGTGGGAGGATCGCTTTGATATTTGTTAAGTTGAGGGTCTGTTGTGTGCTCCATCCGTCCTGAGGGATTTTTAATCATTGATCAGAACCGAGGAAGTTTCATACTGCAGACTCTCTTCTTGAATGGAAATTGTCATTCCCCACGGACGACGCCAAACTAATGTGTCCAAAATCTGCTATTCAGTAAGTGTGACCTGCAAAACAAATGTTAGATTGCCAAAAATGACCTTTTTGGTGGCCAAAGGCACTCCAATGCTTAAGTCAGTAACTCAGTTGAAGATGGAGATAAATCTGGACAGAACTCAGTTAAAGTTGCACACCTTTGTCGAATTTTCCCTTTACCTTATTTAATGATCGTTGTTAATTTCCTACGTGACTTAAGCATGTGAGGCGCAACGAGAGGAGACATTCCCTGTAACGGTCTCCCTTTTTATGAAAAATATGTCATCGGAAGCGTAACTCCCTCCATGACTCTTTTTCTCTTTAACATTCCTCCTTTTTTAAGAGATAACTTTATCAGGCCAAGATTTGGGCCTTTAACTATGGTTTATTCTGACGGGCTTTATTTGGGCTTTTATGACTGGATTGCCCTTCTGTGCTTTATGAATTAGCCTGGTTTTGGAATACTTGATCCTCGTGATGGATGATTCTTGCCACGTGTACGGCTGCGATATCAGTCTTATTTGATGTATCATCAACTAGGATTCGAACATGCAGCACAAACCTTAGTGAAACATTTGTAGGAGTTGAAAGTTGAGTCAAATTCAAAATTGCATCAATTTTCTAAGCCATAGTCGTAACAACTACTTCTAGCTTTGAGGTAGAAAACGGAATGAATAGATGTATCTCTAACTTCTATATATACCTTTTTACGTCTATCAGAATCCTTTATCGAATAATCTCATTGTTGAGAATATTTGAAAAATGTTTCAAAGAAATCCCAAATATCATTAACATTCATCTTCATAAGTGATCCTCCACTAGTGGCATCAATCATACGACGATTTTGAGAGGTTAACGAGTTTTGGAAGTATTGAACTAGACGCCACTTCTCAAATCCGTGATGGGGAAATTTAACAATGATTTCATTGAACCTTTCCCTACATTCATAAAAATGTTCGCCATTTTTTGTGAAAAGTAGACATATTCCTTCGGAGGGCAATCATTTTATGAATGGGAAAATATTTTGACAAAAACTTTTTTGACAACACATATCAATTTGTGATGGTTCTTGATGATACACCAAAACGATCTTTCTTCTACATCGTACAAGTGTCATGATGATCTCGAGAAATGATAGGCCCGAGTGTCAGCCCAACACTAATCCGGCCCAAGCGACTCCAAGCCTGCATAGTAAAGTTCGCCAGACGGACCCGAATCTTTACAACCTGCTAAGCCCACGCATCTCACAACTATCCTCAATGCCCATAAGCCCTGCTAAGGCAAGTATCTCGAGGATCAACTTTAGACAGGCATGACAACAACACTTTACTTCCAACTATGGACTACTATTTGATTGAGAATTATCTCCCATGTATTTAGGAACACAAAGCTAACATGGAAACTCCCCTTCACAACACAACTCCTAATTAGATAAGGGTATCTACGAAGATCTTCTTCCCTAAACTCCGCCACCGATGGCCTGGTCAAACCTGGACTCTAACATTGTAAATATGACATGAGGTTGGTAAGCTAAGGTACGCTACAAATTCACTATTTACAGCATTACGCATTCCTCATATCCATGTCTGACTTTAGCATCAGAGTGCCATCAGAGTGCCATCAGCCACAAAAATTGATTGCATTAGTTTGGCGCCGTCCACGGGGATGACAAAATTTATAACCAATCACTAGCATCATCTCTCCTTAGAACACAAGAAGATGGTGTCTACCAGATCACGCAACAATGGAGAATAAGGGGACACGGCAAACGCTCAGATTTGTGCTATACCACTGCTTTCAGCAGTGCCGATGACACACGGGCAGCAGGCTCACGCCCCTGCGCCATCAACAACAACAACAAACGCCAGGATAGATTTGTTGTCGTCTCAAATAAAGCAAATCACCAAAGCATTAAAGGCTCTCATATAGCAGAACCCTTCACCCGCTAGTGGAGATCAGGAACAACACAGACCCCCATATTTGGAAAACAACAGAGAGCAAGCGCAGCAGAGTCAAGCCCCTGCTAGTTCTCATTGGACTAGAAGAGGAGGTGCAGGTAACGCGGACCTGACTTTTAGGGCAGACATGCTCGCCCTGCAGAAACCCCTCCGCAGAGGGGCTCACGACCCATACATGCTATATCACCTCTCTGTTCCACAATTCATTGATTGTATCATGAACAAGGCCCTTCCAAAGAAGTTCACGCCTCCAAACTCGACTTCTATGATGAAACTACTAACCCATTCAATCACTTGCGCCATTACCAGCATGTAACTGCACTCAAAGAAGGATTCGAGTCAGTGATGTGCAGAACGTTCCCTACAAGGGTAACGAAGTTAACACTGACATGGTTTCACAACCTCCCGCCAAAATCGATCGACTCGTTTAAGAAGCTGGCCAAGAAATTCCTAACGCGCTTATTTGGAAGTCAGCGTCTCCAGAAAGGCCCACACTACATATAATCTTTGAAGCACTCATAGACGGTTGCAGCGATGACACACCTGTAACGGCTTTTACCGCGGGCCTAAGAGAAGGAAAGTTTTACGATTTCCTCACCTTCGAACCCCCTTTGGATATGTGAAACTTTTGAAGGGCGCCCAGAGGCACATCACCTTGGAAGAGATGATAACAGCGAAGAAATAAACAGAAGTTGAGAAGAAACCCTTCGTTCCTATGGACAGAAAGTAGGGAAGAAGGCGAGTGGATGAAGGAATGAGCAAGCGAAAGCGCAACGACAACAGGTCAGACCCTGGCCGGGCCAGGCCAGAGAAAGCTTCCAACTACGTTGGATCCAGATCCATGACCCTTTCAGTTCTAGCATATCAGACATCCTGAATTCCATGAAAAATAGAGGAGATCTAAAGTAACCCCCCAAATCCAAATGTGACAACAACAATACTGCTCGTACCATAAGGAGAGCGGCCATGACACTAACTACTGCAAGAGTCTAAGGTACGAGATCAAATACTGGATCCGCATGGGTAAACTAAAGGAATTCCTGGGTTCAAAGGACAGAGGAGAAACAATCGAAGAGATTGAGAAGGAGACTCCAGGCATAATCTATGTCCTTCATGGAGTCGGATCGGATGAAGACAAGTCAAACACATTCAACAAGCGAACTCTACTGGAGATGCAGGCGCAACCCGTAAATGAGGACAGACGTGTATACTACTTGAGATTGCAAAGCCTCATCCCCACCTTAACCTTTACAAACAAGGACTTCGAAGGCGTCCGCGCACCACACAATGACGCTCTCGTCATTCTGGTCTCTATTGCAAGGTGGGAAGTGAATAGGACCCTGGTGGATATGGGAAGCTCCCTCAATGTCTTGTTCTACAATGCATTTCGTAGTATGGACATCAAGGAGGAGAACATGACATCCTTAGATTACCCACTGATCGGATTCAGAAAAAAAAAATGCTTCCCAATCGGGAAGATAAGGTTAGCAATGGAAGCAAGAGAGCCATAACTGAGAAAAGTCATGTTCTCGGAATTCTTGGTGGTAGACGCACTGTCTACCTACGACCTTATCCTAGGAAGACCATGGCTTCACCAAATAGAAGCAATAGTCTCCATCCTTCACCAGTGCATCAAGTACACCGCTAACCACTCGGAAGGAACAATAAGTGGGGACTAACCAACGGAGCAAGGCTACCATTATGCTGCACTGAAACAGATAAAATGTTCTCAGATCCAGCTGGAGCCCACAGGGCAAGTTGAACTGAAGACAGACCTAGTGACTGTGGAAGAGTCACTCCACTCACACGGATACGAGATCCAATTAGCGGTGGCTCAACTCAGAAGCGGAAAACATTCAAACGTCACGGGAGCAATCTGCCCTTCAACCTAGCAAAATGGAGAGGTCAATGCAGATGGGAGCACAACCCCCCGGCAATCATTCGACGTAGAAATAAACTCTCACGCAAGGTTTACTTTTTAGTAACCTCAACAACATCAGCGAAGCGTGGCAGTTCGCTGAAGGTACCAACGATCCATGAAGTGCCATGCGAATTCACTTCAGGACCTAATCGGCCTCTCTCCGCCAACAGTTAGTCTATTCAGTTGTTTAATTTTTATTTCCATAGTCAATGTAGAGTCTTTAGGAGCTTATGTGATTTGCAATCATTTAAGAAATAAAATAGAATTAGGTAAACACACTCTATTGATTACTGGAAAGATGTAACAACGATCGCCCTAAGGTGGATACAAAAGACTACAAACTACAAGCATTTGAATCCGTTGAAACATAGAGTAAATACTCGCTTAAACAGTTTGACTCTAGAAGGAGACTTAGAAGCGACAACAAAGGTAGCGAAAGTAGACTCCGCGACCTCTCAAAAAACATTTTTTGCAAGCAAGAACAAGATGATAGATTGGCATAAGCTAGAGCAGGATGAAATAATGTGTCCAATTCAATGCCTTTACGAACACACCCCTCAAATACGGCCTGAGGTGTTACAAAATCAGCAACCGGGGGGCCCGCGAAACACCAGTCGAAGCTACGACCAACTCACACGCTCGATCCGCTCAACCAGACGAACTTGGGACAAGTAATGGTTGAAACAAATCGAGTGCACCCTCCCGCTAAAGGGATGAGAAGGGCATCTAGGAGTCAATGGCCCACTCCGACAGGCCATGTTTAATTCCAGACCAACTCACGATCTCGAATTCCAGCGCAGCGCGACATCATCATCAAAGCCCATTCCCGAGATTTTCGGGGTCGGCTACATGGATTTTGGTTCTCCAAGCAATGCGATCTTCCCACATTTCCTCGCCTAATCCAAGCTCAATGATATCTTCATTCACCGTCTTCATCCAAGTTTTCAACGGTCGTCCCCTTCGTCGACCCCTCCATTAACTTGCCAATCTAAACATTTTCTAATTGGCGCCGTGCTTGGTCTCCTCCGCACATGACCAAACCAAGTTAAACGTCTTTCTCTAATTTTTTCCTCTATGGGCGCTACACCTAAGTATCTCCTAATTCTTTCGTTTCTAATTTTATCCTTACGAGTTTTGCCACACATCCACCTTAACATACGCATTTTTGCTACTGCCATCCTATGCGTATGTTGTCCCGTAGTAGCCCAACATTCTGAACCGTATAGCATGGCTGGTCGAACAATTGTCTTATAGCATTTCCCTTTTAGCCTTGCAGACATCCTTCTATCGCATAATACTCCTGACGCCATTCTCCATTTCAACCAACCAGTTTTAATCCTATGGTCTACATCTTCTCCAATAGCCCCATTCTTTTAAATTATAGATCCTAGATATCGAAAAGCCTCGCACTCTGGGACCTCGACACCTTCAATCTCAATTGCATTAGTTCTCCCTCTTGGTTCACACCCAAAGTTGCACACTAGATACTCCGTCTTCGAACGGCTAATTCTAAAACCTTTACTCTCTAAAGCCTCCCGCCACTTAACTAATTTCTTACCTAAACCTACACTAGTCTCATCCATTAAGACAATATCATCTGCAAATAACATGTACCAAGGTACATCTTCTTGCAGATGTCTCGTCAACTCATCCATGACCAAAGCAAAGAGATATGGACTTAATGCCGACCCTTGATGTAGTCCTATTGACACTGGAAATTCACCAGACATCCCACCTACTGAGCGAACACTTGTTACAACCCCTTCATACATATCCTTAATGATATCAACATAACATTGAGACACTTTCTTCCTTTCAAGCACCCACCAAATTAACTCCCTGGGGACCCTATCATATGCTTTCTCCAGATCAATAAAAACCATATGCAAACTCTTACGTGCCTCTCGATATTTTTCTATAGTTTGCCTAAGCAGGAAGATGGCCTCCGTAGTAGACCTACCTGGCATAAATCCAAATTGATTCTCCGAAATCGTGGTTAAACTCCTAAGTCTTTGTTCTATAACCCTCTCCCAAAGTTTCATCGTATGACTCATAAGTTTTATCCCTCTATAGTTCGAGCAATTATGGATATCCCCTTTGTTCTTATAAATTGGTACCACAATGCTATGCCTCCATGAATCTGGCATTTTTCTAGTTTCCAAAATCCTATTAAAGAGCTTAGTTAGCCATTGAATCCCAACTTCTCCCAGACATTTCCATGCTTCAATTGGTATATCATCCGGTCCAACGGCCTTCCCTGTCTTCATTCTTTTTAAAGCTTCTCTCACTTCTATGGCACTAACTCTGCGATGGAACACGCGATCTCTCTCTTCCTGTGAAGCATACCCCTCCAAGTTTAACTCCCCTACATGTGTTCCATTGAGTAGGTTCCAAAAGTAATCCTTCCATCTATCTAAAATAGCTTTATCCTGCATTAAAACTCTTCCATTCCCATGCTTAACACATTTAACATGACTCAAGTCCCTAGTTTTCCGTTCTCTAGCTTTAGCTATCTTGAAAATATCTTTCTCCCCTTTCTTCGTACCTTAGCCTATTATAAAGAGCATCATACACTCTCTTCTTAGCTTCCCCTACTGCTCTACTACTCAACTTCTTAGCCTGCTTATAAAGCTCATAAGACTCTAGGCCCCTATCTTTTTGCCACACCTTAAAGCATCTTTTCTTTTCCGCAATGGTTTGTTGCACATCCGCGTTCCACCACCATGTCTCCTTACCATAGAAACCTCCTCTTTTGGCCTGTCCTAACTCTTCCTTCACACATCTTCTTATTCGGTTTGCCAAATGTTCAAAAAGATTCGCGCTACTAGTCCTATCCTTTGGTTCTAGATTCTCCCGACCCTCTGAAACTGACTGGCCACCCAAAATTCTCTTTCTAAATCTTTGGCACACATCTCCCTGTAAGGTCCACCACTTAATTCTCGGTCTAACCTGTTCTATAGCAATACGACCCCTACTCTTAAGACAAAAATCGAGAACTAACAGCCTATGTTGGTTTGTCAGACACTCCCCTAGTATAACCTTACAATTTTTACACCTACCTAAATCGTGTCTCTTCACAAGAAAATAATCAATTTGACTTCTATTACGCCCACTCGCATAGGTCACCAAGTGATCTTCCCTCTTCTTATAAAAAGTATTTACGATCCCAAAATCCTGAGCTAAAGCAAAATCTAGAATAGAAATCCCCGCAGTGTTTCGATCCCCAAAGCCTTGACCTCCATGTACCCTCTCATACCCAATTCTATCCTTACCGACATGGCCATTCAAATCCCCGCCTAGGAAAACCCTATCGGAAGAGGGAATTCCAAGTACTAACTCCTCTAAAGAGTCCCAAAAATCCTTCTTAGTCTCCTCGTCCAAACCCACTTGGAGTGCATACACACTAATAACATGCACTATCTCTAGTTCTAAAGCTAATTTAATACTTATGATTCTATCCCCAAACCTCCTAACGTCGACTACTGCATCCTTAAAAACTTTATCTGCCACTATTCCCACCCCGTTCCTAGAGCCATATTTACCAGAATAGAAGAGTGGAGAGAGGCAACTGCTCCAAGGTTGGCTGCTGGTATTATCTTTGAAACTAGGCACTTCGGAGCAACGACAGGGCACCAACACATAAACGACAAACTCACCCCCTGGGAGGAAGTATGTACTTCTTCTTCGCAATACGAAAAGAAATTACAGGGTCTCAGCAAACCAGAGCAGGTGACCACGCATAACACCAAGTCTTATCAAGACTCATTGGAGCAAATGTCAGAACATTCAAAGACTCCAGCATAAGAGATCTCCCTTCAACCTTCGAAAAACCCAAATCATATTCTTTGAGTAAGAACATTTGAGGAGGTGCGCTCTACAGAAGATAATGCCTACAATGATGAAAACACAACATTATATAGATAGTGGTTCACCAAACAAGAGCTTCAACATTAACTGTCAACGTTGAATACCGTATGGAAAATGAAGAGACGATAGTTCCCAAGGAAACTGCACAGTTCATCCAATTGATGATGTTGCACACAACCCACTACATCACACATCCTCATTGATAGCATTTTTTTACAATTTTCCTATGAAAAATTAATTTTTAATGATTTTAAAAATTAAAAACACTATACAAATTTGGCGAGCTTTTTGGCGCCCCCTCAAATATTTTACTTTGCGCGATCCTTTTCTCTCCATCTCTGCCGAATATTTCAGTACTAAACCTAAAACCTGAACAACCCTTCCCGTCTCTCATCTCTCTGCTCGCCCCACCCTCTTTCTTACCTCTCTATCTCTCCGTCACCCTCCCTCCTTCTATCGCCCTCCTTCCCTCCCTCTTTGCTCCCTCCATCTCTCCATCTCCCTCATTCTCTCCACTCCCTCACTGCTCCCTCCATCTCTCCGTCTCCCTTCCTCTATCAGCCGCTCTCCCTCCCTTTCTTTGTCGCTAGATCTCACTCTCTCGCAATCCATTCACCTCTCTCTTGCACTCCATTCACCTCTCACTCGATTCGACAGTAGTTATTCTTGTCTTTCTAGGTGATTCTCTCACATCAATGCCCCAAATGGATCGATTTCTCTGTCCATGAAGAAGACTATGTTGTTGAAGAGGCTTGGTTTTGAATGACTGGTGTGATTTCCTAATAACCCTTTGAATAAATTTTCGCCTTTTATGTTGAACTTTAACTGAATTTCTCTGTTCTTGTTGTTGAAAACTGCTGACAGCTTAAAATTGTGGAGGATTTCATTAGATCTACACCCCATCAAAGGTTTTACTTCGAATCTCAATCGATTAAGGGAAAAAGTTTGAATCTGTGTTTTTTCTTGATAAAAATCGGATTTTTATTGTTTGGTTTGTGTTATTTTTCTTTGATTAATTGACTCATTTTGATATTAGTATTTTTCTCAGGCTTTTATGTGTCTAAGTGCCAGCGACTACACTGCTTTTCAAACTTGCAGCTATTCAAACTTTACTCTTCTAAAAAACAACATAAATTCAGGTGAGAAATCGATTCTATGTTTAAATTTCTATGGAAATGTTTCCTTCCTTTCTTCTTTTCTTGTTCTGTGATCCCATTTTGTGAACTTGAATTGATGAAACTCTCAGTTTCAGCTACTTTGCCACTTAAAATGTGAAAATCTCTCTCTATTTCTCGTGTGTTGTTACTAATCTTACTTATTTATGCGCATGAGTTGCTGGATGAATCCAATACATGAGCCAAAATGCACAAATTGTATAATGTGATGATCAAAACAAGAGGCCTGCTTTTCAATAATTGTATTCTACAATGCTGATTTATTTATTCTTTTATTTATGGTATTTAAAATTTATTACTCTATATTTGTGGGAACAAAATCTTGGAATTTCCCCATATGCATGCCAAGAGGGAGGCAATATTTATGTAGTTACACTCTTAAATAATTTGAAACCTTTCCACTGTTAAATACTGAAAAGTTGGATGGAAAGTCAACTTGCTGTAGTTCTGCAAAGTTTTTCTCATAATTGGACTGATGCAAAATGTGCACAAAACATGTTGTTATTGAGCAAAACATTTGTCAGTACATCCTTTCAATGTAGAATTGTTCAATGCAAAGGTGGTAGCAGCTTCAAGCATAAACAACAACAATAATGCAGCTCAAGATGATCTAATGACAAAGGGAAATGCACAGATGCAAGAAGGAGATTGTCCGAAAGAATGATGACTGGTTAGCATTAGAAATCATTAAAAACCATCCCTTTGAATTGCTGTTAGAAAGAATGATTAGAAAGCATGATGACTAGTTAGCATTAGAAATCATTATTGAATTGCTGTTTTGGATAAGAAATCATTCCATTGAATTGCTGTTTTTGCTGATTAGAATGAACTACAGGCCTTTTTTTTGCTGTTTTACCATTGAACTACATGGCTGTATTTTTTATCACAGAAATCACAATAGAACTGCATTATTGCTGTTTTTGCTGATTAGAATGAACTACATGGCTTTATTTGCTGTTTTTCCACTGAACTACATGGCTGTTTTTTATCACAGAAATCACAATAGAACTACATTATTGCTGTTTTGCTAATTTGAATGAACTACATGGATGTTTTTGCTGTTTTTCCTTGAACTACATGCTTTTTTTTTATCACAGAAATCACAATAGAACTACATTATTGCTATTTTTGCTACCTGGCTGTTTTTGCTGATTAGAATGAGCTACATGGCTGTTTTTGCTATTTTTTCATTGAACTATGTGGCTGTAAAAATCACAATACAAATCAGAAATCACAGCAGACATTATTTTGAACTTTGAAGTATGCTGTTTTTTCCATTGAACTACATGGTGTTAAAATTGTTTCAAATTTTTACTTCAGGTTTCAACCTACAGTGTTTAAAATGAACATTTTGATGGTGACATAGTCCAGTTAGTGCATAATGCCAGCTTTCTGCGTGTCTGTTCTCTTTTAGCTTAAGAACCTTGCTGACTAATATGAGGAACATGCATGGTTTATTGAGTTCCAATGAGCATGCATGGCTTATTGAGTTCCAATAACCCCTGGAACTAGATACTTTCACATTTCGATGCTGAGATGGTTTTATGCAGGATTTCTGTTGCATATGTTATTAGTGGTTTGTGTGGATGACTCATTCTTCGGATTCTTTTCTCCTTTTCTTTTGCAGTCTTTGTTTGCATAATAAGAAAACAAAATTGGATTTGTTAAGTGACAGTTTTCAATGTTAGGTGGCTTGATAGCAAGTCAATACCCTTGTGAACTACAATAGAAAATTTAAAAATTTTTGGATTTAGTAGAAGGGATGGCATGGTCCCGGACCGGATTGTCTCGGTCCGGGACCAACCGGGTATGGTTAGGACAGGAAATTGTGTTGTCCCGGACCGGGACCAAGACAAGCCCAATCCCGGACCATGCCCACCCCTGCTCGATTCATGAGTTGCCAATTGAGTATAATTAAATTGTGTTGTTTTTATTGGAAATCTTGGTTTTTTTGTACTTTATATGAGTAGTAAATAAAAATTAGGGTTCCGAGAATTTGTGGGCCAAATTATTTGATCTACCTTTATTTGTCACTGCAGATCTAAGAAACGAGAAAAAGCTGGATGGACTATTCAGTAAAACAAAGTAAGTATGAAATCATGGGCGGATCCACTGCTTGGATAAGGGGGGTCAATTGACCCCCTTAGGTTTTGTAAAAAATTCATTAAAGTAGTTAAAATTTCACTATTGCCCCCCTTTGAAAATTTATATTGCCCCCCTTGAAATTTCATATTGCTTCCACTTTATAAAAAAACATCATAGATCCCAAATCGCAAGAGAAACCGAGCCTCTTGTGTTTGCGTCTGCGCTTGCGTCTTGCGATATCTTCTTCAGTTCTTCTTCATCTCCGACTGAAACAGGTGAGTTTGTTTGATGTTCTTATTTCTCCATCTCCAACTTGTTGATTTTATGCCCTGGTCTTGCAATAAAAATTCTGATGAATTTCTGAAACCTAAATTCCTGAATTTAATATAGTTTTTCATGTCAACCGATTCAGAGATTCTCCATCTAATATTACAACTAACAAGAAAAGAAGAAACAATGACAAACCTACATGTCCGATGAATGTTGTGTCAATCAAAAAAGCAATTGGATCAGCTGCTAAAGCCATTGAAGCAGGCAATACGATATGAAATATCTCCAAGCCAATCTCATCCTTCTTGAAAACAATCTCACAATAAGCTTTAATGGTCTTTCTATAAAATCAAAAAAAAAAATGCTCTACATAAAATGTTACTAAGCAATCAATCTCACACTCAAAGACAAACACACCACATGTACACATTTCACACTACACACAGTCTGTTTGCAATGTACATAAAAATTGAAATTTTTATATTGTATATCTCCATCGTTAAACATAACCCAGAAAAAGAAGACAAACTTTGATGCCTTTACTAATTTCTTGGAAATTTCTTATACAAAGGACATTTTTTATGCTGTATACCGAGGAAATTTCTTGGAAATGTTACATATTTTTTTGCCCCCCTTTGTCTGCAATCCTGGATCCGCCCCTGTATGAAATATGTTACTTTAACTTTGTTTATTTAATTCCTGTAAAAAAAAATTGTAGGGATGAGTTTGTATAAAGATAGTTGGTGTGGAGTGTACGCAAAAGAACATGAAGTTATGACCTTAAGGGCATAGCAGTTGAGCTTAATTTAAGCCTAACGGTCACACCTTTGGACACAGTATTCAGTCTTAAGTGCTTAATCTAAAACAGTATTCAGTGCTTTCATTGTATAGTGTTTGGAGTAAGCATCTATTAGGAGTGTTAGTGGATAAACCTCATCTGCTACATGAGTTGTGCTTTAATCATGTTCAACTCTAGGTGAGGTTCTAGTGTATGTAATTTTCAAAGGTCTTTAGCGGTTTGATGCTAGGGAGTAAGCATCTATTTTCAAAGGTCTTTTATCATTACTGAAGGTTTAATGTTGTCATTCATTTTGCTGGATTAAAAGTTGTTGGTGAAAGTGTCCAAGAACCATTGTTATACTATGAAAATAACATCAAGGGCACCATAGACCTTTTAAATGCCATGAAGAAGCATGGGTGCAAACAGGTACTTCAAGTTCGAGTCGTTATCAGAGCAGGTTTTATTTTACCATTTTGTGTAGTGTATAAATCAAAGTTAGTCTTCTATCCAGTTATTTAATCTTTTCAGACTGGGTCTAATCAGATGTAACGGAAATATTTAATGTTCCTAGAAATAATGCTCTTACGGATGGTGTGAACATCCCCAATCGAAATTGCCTGCTAAACTAGTAAGTTTATTATAGTTTTGAGATAGTGCAGAGAGTGGATTAGTTTCTTCAAGGAGATGACCGAAAATACTTTTATTTATGCAGGATTTGAGCTATGTCTCACCCCACTACATGTCACACCAGTATGATGTCAATGAGAAGATGAGGGGGATTCTAATTGACTGGCTAGACCGTGATATCAATGAGAAGATGAGGGGGATTCTTACATACCATGGTCGTCGAACCCCCTCGTCCCAAACTTGTAGCATGCTTCGTGCGAGTGTAGATGATTTGAAAGGTGGGAGCCTAATTAGTCCCGAACTGATGTCGACGGTTCACCACAAGATCATCGCTCTTTAACAAACCATGATTGCCAAATTTTCACATCCCAAACCTGTAATCCGCTGCACGCGGGTATAGATGGTTTGGAAGGTGAGAGCCTAGTTAGCTTTGACTAATGTCAACGGCTCGCAACGCGACCACTGCTCCCTTTCAAAATAGCGGTTGCCGAAAGAAATCACAGCTCAGACAACGTCTTCACGCTCACACGAGCTGGCATCCTACTATCAGCAGTGGCCACTTAAGCCGATCTAAAAATCATCTCGCTGACACGCGGACGAACACTACTTGGAATGCCAGTCTGAGCTTAAGAAACCTGACTTGGGACAAGCGCTCTAGCTCCAAGACAATGCATGTGCTCGGCTACTACAGTTCACTCATGTCAGCAGTTGTAACCGACAGTCAGATATACAATTTAAGTCTCCAATTCATGCCAGGAACTGCAACGGACAGTTAGATATACAACTTAAGTCTCCAAAGGCTTACTTGGAGGATGAGCTACGTCTTGGGTAGCATAGCCCACTTCCAAACCATCCGCAGAACATCCACTAATGGATGTAACCAAGCAACAACGACTCTAAGACCTCATAGAAGAAGGGGTCAAAATCATTCACAACACAAATGGTTAGGCTCTCAACAACAGACAAACCACTTGGCTTCTTGCTAACCCCATCAAACCTGTATCAAAGTAAAACGACAAGGCAAAATGGAAAGTGCGAGACAAGGAGATTGGACACAATGCAGGTACAAGACGTACTCAAAATAAACATGTTTCATTAACTGTTGAAACAAAAAAGTACAAGTACACAAAGTCTATTCCTCTCCAGGAGGAATATAGAAATAGGATAACTAAGCTTAACAGTGGAAGGAACGAGAATTGCGTCCGTACGCGCCTCAATCTGAGCATCATGATTCGGATCGCCCTCTTCTTCTGATGACATAGAGACTACCGCTAGGTCTGCGTATGACAACTTCTCATAATACTCGAGGTCCCATTCCAGATGCTCCTCTTTTATCAGCATCAGCAGCTCTAATCTCTCATGCACGACCCAGCAGAATTCACACTTGCCATGCGCCTTGAGAAGCTTTTCCTCATGCGCCTTTGCTTCAGTGAGTTCACGCTCCAACAGCTCCAGCTGCACAGTCAATGCATCAACTTGAGACTGCTCTTAACAACTCTGAGCTCGTGTCGCTCTAGTTGAAGTTGGTCTTCAACCTTCCTGGCTACCCGGGCATTGAATTCCACATCGGCCTCTAATTGTAGTCTCTATGCAGCCCATTCAACCTCCTTCATGGCGTTCTCCTCAGTGAAAGACTGCAACTCAAAGCGCGTCTTAGCCGCAACTTCCTGTGCAACCTCCAGATCACGGCAAATCAGATCCAACTTATCAGCTCAATTTCAAAAAGTGCATCAGAGTACAACCTCTACATATTCAAGAAGACACATTCCATGGTGTATACCCTCTCATGAGCTGCCTCAACCTCTATTCAAGCAACGATCACCTGTCTCAAATGAGACATCCCCAACATAAGGTGCTTCAAACCCTTATCCATACGCCCTTCCAGTATATCCTGATAATCACATAATTATAACATCATTACCTCTTGTTATATTTTTGCTAATCATTATTTTATCTTATTTTAGATTAATTATTAATTTTTTGTGTTTTTGTAGAATGTGGAGCTGTAATAAAGAAATCAGAGAAAAATGCAATGAACAAATCTCAGACGGTGACTTCAGAGGAAGTGGAGGTGAAAATAGCCTAAGCTCATAACCTAAACTCAAAACCAAGCCCATAAACTCAAACCCAAATAATATTATCCCATATATCCCATATTCAGATTTGCTTTTTCCTTGATTCACTCCATGAATCATCCATTTATCTCATCTCTATTCATTTTGTTCATTATCTATAAATACAATAGAAAATGAATGTGAAAGGAATGAGGATAAGGGAATCAAGCCACAATAGCCAAAAACAAATCCTCCTTCATTCACAAAGTGATTTTCATCACACCCATCTCATCATCATCCATCTCTCACTCCCTCTCTGTCCAGACCATCAGTCTTCACCTCGCCGCTGTCCAGCAGCCAACCACCGAGCACCACCATCACAGTCCTCGCGCAACAAAACAGGGAGCATCTCCCTATTTTCTCGTCACGTTCCCCTCCCTCTCCCTGTTCCATCACGCCACTCAGCCATCACCACCACCGGAGCACAACCCCCTGTCCTCTCTTCTCCACCTCACCTTCTTTCCTCATCCATCTCTCCCTACTCTCTCTCTCGTTCCCTTCACAGACAAGAAACCAACAGGAACGCAAGCCGCCATCACCGCTACCAGAGCCACTTCCCACCGCCATCACCCACCACGAAATAGAGCTCGCAAGATTACCGGAGCTGGTCGAAGGAAGAAGAAGCTCGCGAAGAGTGCGGCTCGCTGGAGACGAAAGCGCAGAAGACGTGCGATTTTTCTGGCGGGAACCAACTGTTTTTCAAAACAGTTGGCTGTTTGCAACCTGCTGATCTGCTGAGTACCACCGCACCGAGGCGGCAACAAACCAAAAGGGTTGTATAATTTATTTTACTGACTTAAATGCTTAATTGTTAATTACAATTTTATTTCAGAAATTTGATAAATTGCTTTCACCTTTCATGTTCGATTAAAACTTGATATGTTTGGTAGTTAGATTCACATTTTATCAATATTCAAAGCATGTGCTAGCAAATATTGAGTTTGAACTTTGATTAAGTGTGCCCTAAAAAGACACTTAATGTTTGGTAAGAGTTTATTTGCTTGAGATAAATTGTTCATGTTTAACAGAAATTTGATATGATTGGAATTGGATTTTAATGATCACATCTTCGGTGTAAGCAAGGGATCATCATCCCTAAAGCTTCTTGTGTATAATTTTAGTAATTTAGATTTAAATATATTTGCTAACTCATCGGTGAGTCCAAATTAGGGGTGGGCAAACGGGTCAAAGATCCGCGGATTCAACTCGAACCGGACCGTTTTCCTCTAAATGGTCCGGATTTAAATTATAAGTTTTTAGATACGGTCCGGATCGGTCCGGATCCGTTTTAAAACGGTCCGGTCCCGGTTCCTAATTTTAAAAACGAAACGGTCCGGGTTGGACCCGTTTCAAACCAGTTTAGATTTAGTTATAAATCTTAAATATGGAACTAAATACTAAATACTCCTTTAGGACCTTTACTCTAAGTGAACCTCTGTTCTTTCGATCCCTCCCAACCCTAGCAATAGCAAAGCAACTCATTTCCTCTTTAGAGAAGAAGTGAGCAGTGAGCAGAGCACCCGCAGGCAGCCTCCCCCTCTCGCATCCTCCGCTAACGGTCGCTAAAGAAGGTAAGAGACTTGTGAATTTGTGATCTTCTTCTCCTCGCTGATTTCTCAATCACATTTTGTACTGATTTCCTCTCCTCTCTGGTCTTCTTCTCTTCCCCTCTCTTTTCTGTAGCCCGCATCCTCTTCGGTCTCCTCTCTGATTTCTTGAAGAACTGATCTGTAGAAGAAGAAGGAACTGATCTCAGATTGCTCATTCAGGTTCGTCTGAACTCTGCCTCCTGATTTTTTTTTTTGTATGAATGGAGAATGAGAAATGAAATGGTTTGGTACTTTGGTTGTTGATTCTTCCTCTGTACTCTGCCTCCTGATTCTTCCTCTGTACTGTAACAAAAACTGGCCTTGGCCTCAGCCTCTCTAATTGGGAGGGATCAGATAACTTAGATCAGAGAAAAAATAATTATCCATACAACATTAAAGGTTGGGTTTGATGGTTAGATAACTTAGATCTGAAAAAAAATAATTAGTGAGATTTGTTCCCTGCCTAATTGTTTGTGTGAGATCTGTTCCCTGCCTAATTGTTTGCAGGTACATAAAGCTGTGTGGAGCTTGTCCTTGTTGCAACAACCTGTGGAGCTTGAAAAATATGCTGAGATCTATTACAATAGAGCTGATGTGCAGAAAGCACTTCATGCCAACTTCACTAAAATTTCTTATAAGTGGACTGCATGCAGGTGAATAGCTACTCTTCAAATGCAGTTAAATCGACTATATATATAATTCTGTTTTAACTACAAGAAGAAATCCTAGCTACAAGATTGATTACCTTGTTAGATAGCTTTGGGTATCCATATAGGCTAGTTCAAGTGTTTTAACCAAGATGCACATTTCTTGGCATTTCAAAATTGATGAATGTTTCCCTTTTTTTTTTCAGAGGATGAATAATTCGAGGCAGAAAAAGAACAAGTTGTGAAGGAGATTGCTGCATTAGAAGTTAAACAGTGAGATGTGTTTCATGTTTATTATTCAAAGCACAAGTCAGATGCTTTAAATTGAGTGTTTATTTTCCTCTCTAATCAGATTCAGAACTGAAACCTATTACTAGTTTCTGAGTACTGAACATTTTAGTCAAGCACAGGGTGGAGAGGAGCTTACTAAATGCTCAGAGCATGTCAAGAAGGTGTGTCTGTGCTGCGTCGAGATGCTGCATTTAGAGGTCACTAAAATTTCTTATAAGTGGACTGCATGCAGGTGAATAGCTACTCTTCAAATGCAGTTAAATCGACTATATATATAATTCTGTTTTAACTACTTATTCACATTTTTATTTACAGTGAAACTCTGAACCGAAATTGGAATGATACAGCTATATCAGTTCTACCTATTTACTGTAACATGTATGGGGAAACAGCTATGGGGTCGAAATCATTGAGACCAAGAAGAGGTATTTATTCCCTTTAATTTCTACACAATAACTGCTATTGTTGTGTAGCAATTAACGAGTTAATCAAGTGCAGAAGTTTGCTACATGCATATGTTCTGTATATTCCAAGTTCAAGTTAATGATTAACCAGCAGCTAAACCATATGATTTACAATTGCAGCTACTACGACGGAGTCGCTGAGGTTTCAGCATCTGAGAACGATGGGAAATGCAAGTGTGGTGCAAGCTGCAGTTGCGTCGACTGCAAATGTGGTGGTCATTAATTAAATAAACTTAAAGGAACCAACGGATCCTAGAAACATGTTATGTAATAATGGTTAATAAAATGGTGGAATTGTGTTCGTTATTCAAGCACAAATGGATTTGGGTGCTTCCATGCATCTGGGGCAAGTTGTAGAAACAGTTTTTTGTGCCTTGACAGGAACAGTTTTTTGTAGAAACAGTTTCCTTGATTTTAGTTGATGTTCCCAAAAGGAAAAAATTGTGAGTTTATCCATTTAATTTAGATACCTGTTTAGATGATAATGCTGCCCATCAGGCATAGTTGGAGAATAGTCTAGAATGGAGTGTACCAATCCTATTTGTAGAAACAGTTTCCTTGGTTTTAGTTGTTTGTAAGATTTCTCTCATTTTGAATATTGGAACCGTTTGGAACCGTAGGAACCGGATCGTTCCAAACGGTTCGAGTTAGGTTCGGTTCCAATGTTCAAAATGAGGGGATTCGGACCGGACCGGATCCGTTATTTTTAAACGGTTCGAGTTAGGTTCCTCCAAATTTGGAACCGATCCGGACCGTGCCCACCCCTAGTCCAAACCTCACAAAATCCATCTTTTCCTTTTATTTTATTTTTCTTATTTTTAATTTATTTTTAGTTTAGTTTTAAAAACACTGTAACCCCATTTTTTTGTAAATTAGTTTAGATAAATTCTAAAATTCAATTGCATCCACTTTCCTCATGGGATCGACCCGTACTTGCCGTTGTCTACCAGTTAGACACCGTGCACTTGCGGTTATTACAAGTGAGTCAAATTAGCCTGTTTATTTAGGCCGGTTAAACCCGCAACAAGTTTTTGGCGCCGTTGCCGGGGAAGGTAGCGGTTATAATTGAATTTAAGATTTGTTTTCACTAATTTTTTTTTTTTTATTTCAGAAAAATAAAAAACAAAATTTTATTTTTATTTTGTTAAGTTCTTTTTACACTCATTTTGTATTATTTGTTTGATTTTGCAGAATACATGCTTCTCGAGGAAATTGGACGATCCTGCAAAACATCAAGCAAATTTTAATTTTAATTTAAATTTTTTTTTATTTTATGAGGAGAGTTTTAATTTTATTTTCACTTCGTTTTACGAGTGTGTGGTGTAATAATTTTTGTAAACTCTATTGTTTTCCATTTTTAATCACCTAAAAAAAACCTTAAATTCTCTAAGTCAAAAGAAAATATAGGGAAAAAATTTTAATTGTTACCCAATAATTTCTTGTGATTTAGAAATCTGACTTCTAAGACCTAGACTAGTAAATTTATTTGCATGTGCTTGTGTGTTGAGTGAAACGGATAAAAAGAAGTCGGACATTTTTTTGTGCTAACTTTTTGTGCAGAACGGAATACGCACATTGTAAGTACTTCTATCTCACGCAATGTATTAGCGACCGAGTGCTTTATGTAATTGTTTGCAATTATGTGTTGGTTGTTTAAATTATGTAATTGTGGATGCTAAACTTTAGTAATTCATAATAAGCAGACTCAGCTTCTAAATAGAAACTAGTGGGACTTGATATCCCCACCTCATCACTCCAGCTGTGTGCAACCAATAGCCAAACAAAATTAAAATCAGTTAGCAAGTTAGATAAAGTCGTCTTTTAGGTACGGTGTTCATAGGACAACCAAAACCAAGGTGAATCCAATAATTTTTATGTTGACCAAAGCTAAAAGTGACGATGGGTTAATCATTCAATGAACTCCAAGAGGCCACTGCCACAAGGGTAATTTACCCGGTACGCCAAGTCATAAGTAAGCTACGATCCACAAGAAGAATTGGTGTAACTAACAGTTTTGGGTTAGGAACACAAGCCTCAAGTGTACATTTAACATCACATCGTTCTCACATCTATTGGCTTACAGAGCGGTAGCACAAGGAAGTACTTAATTGGACCTTGTGACTTCCTTCTCTTGTGCGATAATCCGGTTTCTTTGAAACAAAACTCCAGCCTACTGATTTTGAACTTTGTGGTGTAAAGTATAGACTCTTGGGATCATCTTGTAGCACCCATTGCTCTGTCTTAAAGATTACATAAGAAATAATTGTCCCCCAAAGATAAAAAGATAATTGATCTAAAAAATGTTGATTGTTTAGGGAGGCATGTTTCTTGTGCATTTATTGGTTGCTGATTGCGTGTGAGTTTGTGTATATTTTTATAGTTAGTGAGTTAAAAAAAATTAAAAGAAATTAAAAAAATAAATAATAAAATAAAATGAACACAAGGGATTATCCAGCCTATTTTTCCGAGCAAGTCAATTCATTTTATGACATGCGACGACCTGATTATGATCCATATTTAGATTATTACAACCCAGGTTTAGCCTATCATCCTGACTTCTCATGGTCAGTACCATGAAGGCACTCTAGACACTCCTCAGACTCCCCAAGCTTTCATTCTTGATAATGAGTCTCAATTACATCAAGTTGTTCCTCCATCCAACACATCAAGGTTAGAGGATATTTTGAACCTTTTTATAGAGCGAACATGAGAAATGCTTGAGCAAAATTTTCAGGATATTACAGAATTGACAGTTATTTCTCAACAAAACTCCCAAGCTATCCGAAAACTTGAGATGACTGTGAGTCAGATACCTGAGTCACTTCCTGAGATAGAGTCAGGAAAATTCCCTAATCAACCTATTTTTAATCAAAAGGGTCAATTCGAAATTAGTGGCACATCTGAGCCAGATGATGAAGATGTCCAATGAATTACTACCCTTAAAAATGAAAAGCTGGTTTAAAATCAGATAGAAATGCCTAATATGGGTGTCATTGAGTTGTCTAGACCAATATCTCTATGTGATTCATGTGATGAGCCTGTACCACCTGATATATCAATCGTCTCATCTACTTGCATCACATTCCCATTTACTGAGGCTACTTTCACCGATCCCTTGTTCTGTAGTGAGGATTTCAGTTTTCACCATCCTGTTGTAAAAATTATTCAATCTTCTGATTTGGAACCAGACCTAGGATGTTCCCTTTTTGGAGCACGCAAGAATCCTCTGTTGTGTATGACTATTGGTCACTTTTGGGATGTCCTAGTGTATTTGGTGCCCCATGTGATTGCTATATTTGGGTGGACTGATCCTCAACTGTTCAGGTTGTTGATATACGACCATGGACAAAGTGTTTGTCATGTTCTTCCTCTCCACTTTTCGATACACCATTTTTTAGGAAGAATATTTGTTGGGATGATGACGTTAAACCAAGCGCTACTGGGAGGCAGCCCAACTTTTGTTGTAAAGGTGCATGTTGAGTGTGTATTTTATCTATCTCTATTAACTAATTCACAATTCTTTTGTCTCTGAGCTCTCATCGGTGGATTACTTGTGAGGATTGGTAAAATCTTCACCGCGGTAATACTGTTTTAACCTCCTCTCATGTACTTATTTCATTCATTTGTCAATATTATTTTATTAAACATTGAGGACAATGTTTGGATTAGGTTTGGGCGTAGGGTTCATGAATCGGTGAATTTTTTTGTAGTGTTTTCTTCTTTTCTTGTTCTTAAAAAAAATTGATTTTCTGTCAAGAAAACTTGGTCTTTTGAGAATATAAAAATGATTTTTAAAATGTTTAAGCTTAAGAAAATACAAGTCAACTTGACAAATTGGTATATTGATAAATGACTGAAAGTTTAGTATGATCCTTAAGTTAGATCTAGCTCATAAGATTGTTCAACTCGATTATCTTTGCACCATGAGCCATGTTAGCATAACTTGAAGTTGATAAGTGAAATATGCACTAGAAAATCTTAGAATAATAGTAGAGACTTAACCCTGAAAGTTTTGAGCCTTTCAATTTTTCTGAGGGTTATACATAAACTCTGATTTTTCTTGAGTCTGCATTATCTCGTTGATGATCTCAGTATTCTCAATTTTCTGATCAATGGCTTTGGGAATGACATCAAAATTGAATTATTACAATTGAACTTCTTAGCTTATCCAATTGAGATGTCATAATACTGACCTGAACTTAGGAAATGATCTAGGCATTTTTTTTCTTTAGACCATTAACTAGCCTTTTGACTTACCCATGGCATTAACCTTTTTGTAGCCTTTTGAGCCTTATAATAACTTTTATTTGTTAACCATTAACCTTTACCCAACTTTTCTGAGAATGTGTATGGATGGATATACTTGGTGTAAAAAGGGCATCAAAAAGCAAAATATGAGATATTTCATAAATCCTCTATGTGAAAAAAAAAAAACAGAAGAAGAATGTCATTGAGGATAAAGATGTGAGAATGAAGAAAAATTGATGATGCGCAACATTGGTTTATTCTTGTCAGCCCTAATTGTTCGTTGAATGAGTGTATACATTCCTAGAAAATTTTCTTAGAATCCTTTGACATTCCTTATTAACTATTACCCAAGCCCCGCTACAACCCAACAAAGTCCTAGTTGATCTTAGGTAGAGGTTGGTTTCACAGATGTGGAGATTAAATAACTAAGAACTATGGTGTTTGATTCAACATTCCCAAAAGTAATTGATATTCTTTTCCATGAGATCATGTTCATTCCATTCTTGAAAAGTCTTTTCTTCATATTACTATATGTGAGATGATTGTTTTCCATTATTTACTCTTTTCCTCACATATAAATTGAGTGAAATACCAAATCTCTGAGTACTTTATTGTGAGTGACATGAGAGGTTTGAAGTCAAAACAAACTTTCTACAGGAGATTTAGTCATTGTTTTACTCTGAAATGAAAAGTTATGTTGATAGTGCTATCCACACACACACACATTGAGTTGAGGATGATTGTGAATTTTTTCTAACAATTGGAGAATATTAAATTATTTGGAGATTTGTTGATACACTAAAATGACACTGTTGGTTTCTTGCATATCTTGAAGTTTTAAAATAAACACTGTTTGACCAAGTTTTGTTGAGTCAGTAATGTTTGTGGGTAACATTTTCTGGAAACCCTCACGAGACTGGGGGTTCAAAGCTTTGTTGCACATTTTCAAAGGTAAGTGCAATCGACGATTCCTGCGAAAGTGAGTTGGATTTTATTTGTGGTTTTCTTTTCTTTGTTTTGCTTGAGGACTAGCAAAATATAGGATTGGGGGTATTTGATAATCACATAATTATAACATTATTACCTCTTGTTATATTTTTGTTAATCCTTATTTTTATCTTATTTTAGATTAATTATTAAATTTTTGTGTTTTTGTAAAATGTGGAGCTGTAATGAAGAAATCAGAGAAAAATGCAACGAACAAATCTCAGACAGTGACTTCAGAGGAAGTGGAGGTGAAAATAGCCTAAGCCCATAACCTAAACTCAAAACCAAGCCCATAAACTCAAACCCAAAAAATATTCTCCCATTTATCCCATATTCAAATTTGATTTTACCTTGATTCACTCCATGAATCATCCCTTTATCTCATCTCTATTCATTTAGTTCATTATCTATAAATACAATAGCAAATGAATGTGAAAGGGAATGAGGAGAAGGGAATCAAGCCTCAATAGCCAAAAACAAATCATCCTTCCTTCACAAAGTGATTTTCATCACACCCATCTCATCACCATCCATCTCTCACTCCCTCTCTGTCCAGACCATCAGTCTTCACCTCGCTGCTGTCTAGCAGCCAACCACCGAGCACCACCATCACAGTCCTCGCGCAACAAAATAGGGAGCATCTCCCTGTTTTCTAGTCACGTTCCCTTCCCTCTCTATGTTCCATCACGCCACTCAACCATCACCGCCACCGGAGCAGGACCCCCTTTCCTCTCTTCTCCACCTCGCCTTCCTTCCTCATCCATCTCTCCCTGCTCTCTCTCTCGTTCCCGTCAAAAACAAGAAACCAACAGGAACCCGAGTCGCCATCACCGCCACCAGAGCCACTTCCCACCGCCATCACCCACCACGAAACAAAGCTCGCAAGAGTACCAGAGCTGGTCGGAGGAAGAAGAAGCTCGCGAAGAGCGAAGAAGAAGCTCGTGAAGACGAAGCTCGGGAGGATGTGCGATTTTTATGGCGGGAACTAACTATTTTTCAAAACAGTTGGCTGTTTGCAACCTGCTGATCTGCTGAGTACCACCGCACCGAGGCGGCGACAAACCAAATGGGTTGTATAATTTATTTTAATTTATTTTACTGACTTAAATGCTTAATTTTTAATTACAATTTTATTTCATAAATTTGATAAATTGCTTTCACTTTTCATGTTTGATTAAAACTTGATATGTTTGGTAGTTAGATTCACATTTTATCAATATTCAAAGCATGTGCTAACAAATATTGAGCTTGAACTTTGATTAAGTGTGCCCTAAAAAGACACTTAATGCTTGGTAAGAGTTTATTTGCTTGAGATAAATTGTTCATGTTTGACAGAAACTTGATATGATGGGAATTGGATTTTAATGATCACATCTTCGGTGTAAGCAAGGGATCCTCATCCCTAAAGCTTCTCATTTATAATTTCAGTAATTTAGATTTAAATATATTTGCTAACTCATCGGTGAGTCCAAACCCCACAAAATTCACCTCATCCATTTTTTCCTTTTATTTTATTTTTCTTATTTTTATTTTAGTTTTAAAAACACTGGAACCCCATTTTTCTGTAAATTAGTTTAGATAAATTCTAAAATTCAATTGCATCCACTTTCCTCGTGGGATCGACCCGTACTTGCCGTTGTCTACCAGTTAAACACCGTGCTCTTGCGGTTATTACAAGTGGGTCAAATTAGCCTGTTTATTTAGGCCGGTTAAACCCGCAACATATCCTCATCGGGTTTCAGATCGTGGTCCATTAGCCAGTTGTAGCGCTTGCTTATATGCTTTTTTGAAGCATAGTCCCCGTCAACTTCCTGGTGTCAAGCCTGGTTGCCCACCTTCACTACGTCCGGAGCAAACAAGCTTATCTGTGCATCTCGATAAAGCTCTCCCAGACGCTAAATTACGCTAGTATTGCCCTTCGTAGTTGCCACTGCACCCAGACCCTCCTCCACGACCTTCCCTTTGTCACCAGTAACGACCTTTTATTGAAAGACGGCTCAACGGGTCTCGAAGGAAAAGATGGAAGCGAATTGTCCAACAGACCCTTCATCACCTTGATATACGACTTGCAACAAAATGGGGAATAATGCAAACTACAAAAAAGATGGCCCACATACAACGACTCAAGATTGGTAGTCAACCAGGTCAAAAGAGATTTCAACAGCAAGGACCCCCGCATGATAGCCTATCACGAAAAGGTACTCGGCGCAATGAGCGGGTTCAAGAGGTGCAAACTCATAAAATAGCTGACGCGCGAGCCTGAGAAGCCTCAGCTTCTATCGAAGTCTCATGCAGTCTCATTGAATACCAAGAGTGACCAAGCCTTGATGAAGAACCTAGAGATGTTTGCGCTGCAGACGCATCACCAAATTGGATGACTCCAGTCCTCGAATATATTGCAACTGGAGCCCTACTGACAAAGAAAGTCGAAGCCAGAAGACTTAAAAACAGAGAAACAAGGTACACTATGCTAAACAACAAGTTAGAGATCAGTGAATAGACCCCTGCTCTGATGTCTGTCACCTTCATGGGCAAATTAGGTTCTGGGAAGGATCCACGATGGAATATGCAAAAATCATCTGGGTCGAAAAACCTTCACCCACAAAGCTTTGACTCTAGAATACTATTGGTCGACAATGCAATGAGACGCTAAAGATATTGTCCACAAGTGTGACAAATGTCAGAGGTTCGCGCCATACACACACTTGCATGCTCAACTGACACCGATGATGATTCTATGGCCATTCGCACAGTGGAAAATGTACATCGTCAGACGACTCTCAGCCTCAGCCAGTAAAAGGTTCCTTCTTGTGCCCGTCGACTACTTCACCAAGTGTGTCGAAGCCGAGCCTCTATCCAAAATAGAGCAATTCCAGATGGAAAAATTCATATGGGCCACCATCGTCTATAGATTTGGCATCCCCAGAGTATTGGTCAACGACAACATAACTCGGTTCGAAGGTATCGAGATAAAAAAGCTAGGCAAAAGTTTGAATATCAATCACCACTTCTTGTCAGGGCACCCCAAGCCAACAGCTAAGCGGAGGTTACCAACCGAACAATCTTGGAGGTGATAAAAAGGAAGCTTGATGCTGCCAAAGGGAAATGGGTTCCAGAGCTACCAAGGATACTCTGGGCATATCGGACAACTAAAAGAATCCCTACTGGAGAAACACCCTTCGCCCTGGCATACGAATTAGAAGCTATGGTTCCGGTAGAACTCGAGGTGCCAACCTTCCGAACATAAGAGTTCATACCAGGCGGTAACGATGAATAGGAACGTTAATGATAAAAGAAAACGAGTATGCAATTTTCATAAAGTTCTCGAGGTGCCCTGGCCTAACAAAGTTCTCCCTTAATGAATAGGAATGTTACAAAGAAAAATAATCATATAGGAAGCTACTCCCCAAAAACGCATTTTCATAAAGGAAGAGACTGTTATAAAGAACGTCCCCTCTCGATGAGTCTCATATGCTTAAACCGCGGAGAGAATTAATAATGACCATTATATAAGGTAAATGGAACATTGGACAAAGATATGCAATTTTAACTGAATTTTGTCCAGATTAATTTTCATCTCCAATAGAATTACAGACTTAAGCATCGGAGTGTCTCTACCCACCAAACAAGTGGTCTTTGGCAATCTAACATTCGTTTTGCAGGTCAAATTTACAGGAGACCATATTTTGGATACATTAATCTCAATGTTGGTTTTGTTTTGAATGACCATACACTGACACGCACTTGTAGCCAAGAATAACAAATTTTTGACACACTTGAAAGGTAGAGGAACAAACCACTAAAAGTTTTGAAGCATAATTAAATTGAAGCTGTAAAATGGTGTAAAAGTAACGAACGGACTAGAGCTCATATCCACATGGACTGTCTAGATGCAGGGGTGGACCTACTAAAAGGCGAAAATCCTCAACTTTTAAAATATTTTTAGTACATAGTCTTACATAAAAAATCAATTAAATAATGTATAATACAATGTAACAATTGTTTTATTCAATTATTTGAACATGTCGTTATTGTTGTGAATGACCCGAGTTTGATACTCTTCAGCGCAAGATTTCTTTATAGATATTAACTATACATTTTTATGTTTATTGATAATTACTATTCTTCATCATTGCTACTCCACCAATTTTATTTTTATTATTTTCAATGCAATTTTATTAGTAAATGCAAACATTAAAAATGTTTAGTTTAATAAAAACTTATTTTGGATCCTCTTGATGCATATGATTTGTTTATGGGTATTGACAATTATTATTTCTGTCATTATGACATGTCCATACTTTTTTTTATTTTCAACGCAGTTTTATGTAATTTCTAACATTAAATAAATGAATTGTTTGCTCACAAGTGGTATAAAACTTCAAACAAAAAAAATATTTGAAATTAATAACTATAGAATTCAATAAAAATATATACCATTATCCAACTTGTACAAAATTTGAGCCTTGAGTAAACCATTTTTTCTATGAAATTGTATTAGGATCATATTATGTTTGCAAATTTAGATTTTTTTTAGCTTTAACTAGATACTTATTCTAATTATTTTGTGATTTTAATAATATATTCTAGTTATTACACTCGTTTGCCCATTGCTAAGGTTATCGATATTATTACACTATTTTGGCTTAAAATTGGACTGCACTTGGTTCAATTTAGTATATGCAATGTATTATTTATAATTGTATTTTTTTTATTAGTTACTAGCTCGAGTGAGAAATTTTTTTTTTCTGAGCTTCACACTTGATAACTACTATTATCAATTAATAATTATTTTTCATTTTGCTTTCCCTTGACTAAAATCTTGAGTCTGCCACTGTCTAGATGTGTTGCATGTGTTTTAGGGCGTCCAAGATCACCTGAGTTGGTTGTCGACCATTTATGTTTCTGCAGAAATGCCATAGTTTTTTTTTTCTTTTCCTTTTCTGTGCACCCATTATCATGATAACTAATTAGATTATTCTAGTTTTTTTTAGCAATGGTTTTTTATGATACATCAAATGAGACTCAAATCACGACCATACACATGGAAAATATCATCTACAAAGAAGTTTCCCCTCATCACGCCCGACATGCTTAAGTCACACGGATAATTAATGACGAATATTATATAAGGTAAAATGAACATTCGACAATAGGTATGCAAATTAACTGAACTATATTCTGACCAAATTTAGTCTTCTCCCACAGATTAACCGACTTAAGCATCGAATTGCCTTCGGCCACCAAAAAGATGATATTTGACAATTTAACCTTATTTTGTAGGTCGGATCTCTAGGAGATCGGATATGAACACATCAATTTTCATCTTTGTTATGTTTGTACAACATATAATAGTTTGGTCAAGGCCCATAATCTCCCCTTCGCTGTTTCGAGACAGTAAACCAATTACATAACTGAGATTCCTAGATAACTTCTCTAACTCTTAAAAGACTTTCTCAATTAAAACCTTCATAGTTTATCTGGGAAAAATGTTATGCTTTGTGATTGTATTCATTTACAAACCAAAATCTATCCTCTATCTGCATATGTATCCTAGAACTTGTACAAATCTCAAATATAAAATAGAAAACAACTCACACTACGCCAAAATGCCCATTTTGCAACACAGCCAAAATTTATTTGTATCATTTTTTGCATGTTACAATATTTGTAATAATTTAATTAAGTAGCTACTGTTTTTATACGATACAATCACTAATATCTGTCAACATTCTCAAACTCTCTCGTGATAAATCACTAACATTTGTTTGTTTGGATTAAAAAAACATTTCAAACTCTCCCTCCCAAGAAACTTCACTCTCCCTCGCTCCCTCCCTCGACCACAATCTCCAGGTTAGGGTTTCGACTCTCTCGAATTTTATTGGCGATGCAGAAAGTTTTGATTTCATTTCTTTACTCTCTCGCTTCAACTCATCAGCGATGGCTCCAAGGTTATGGTTTCAATACACTTTGAGCAGATCTTGATTCCACTTCTTCCAAGTACTGTTTTCTAGGATGAAGAAGAGTTTGAAGGCGTTGAACAAATATCTACAAACCCTAAATCTCCAGAAGTTGAAACCACTACGGAGGCGGAATCTAAGATTGAAATAAAAGAAAAAGTGACATCGCCACCACAGTTGACGATCGTCCGGTCTTTCACGGTGGAGATTGTCTGCGTGAGGTTCCTCATTGCGTTTTTTGAACTACTTCACAGGAAAGAAGGAGAACGAGAACATCGCATTGGCCTGGGCGTCAAGGTTTGCGACGAAGGATTCGTTATTCGAGAAGAATTTTAGCCTTCTAAGGACCGAAGATGGGAAGGACACTCTCTTGTTGTTGAAAGAAGAGCAGAATGTGTTCAAATTCTATGCGAGTGGCTGAAGGTATTACCAAGGTTTATTGGCGACCTTGGAGCTTCAGAGCAGACATGATTTGATCTCCAGGATATACAATTGGTTTGTGCCTTGTAAGGATGAGATTTCCTTTGAGGTTTATGTGAATGATGATGCAATGGATCAGGTGGTTTTTGCTCTGGCGAAGAAGAAGATTGCTAAGGTTATGCATAAAGAGGTTAGGGATCTTCAGAGGTATGCGAATTTGGTTTCGACTACTCCGAGTAATAGGAAGTGGGTGCCTGAGGATTTGATGGTGATTTCGAAAGAATTGGCTGGATATTTGATCACTAAAGTTGTGCTAGATCAGGTACTGTTCATTACAATACCATTAGAATAAAGTTTATATTTTATCATAAGTTCAAGTGTGTTTTGCTAAAATGCTTTGTTTGCCTAAGTGGATTTGAGCATTGTATAATGGCAGTCAGGAAAAAAGTGAATGATGAACAAATAGAACAGTGCACCAAATTCTACAAGAGTCCATTGAAGTAGCACGAGTAATGTTATAGCTCAGAAACACGATTAATATGTTATCGCCTAACCTTTTATGGAAACACTCTTATGACCTTATAAGCTCAGGATATGCTCTATGTAATGCGAAGGTAGCTGACATTATTGAAAAAGACCGAGTATATCGGGCTCATAGGAGACAGAGTGCCCCTCAAATTAACATCAAGTCTAAAAAGTTGTTAGTGAGCAATGGCCACACTGAAGTTACCATTGAAAAGAGCATATTATCTGGAGAGGACTTTTTGGGTTCTGAGATTGTAAGCAACCCAAGCTCCATGGGCGATCATCCAATTTCTTGGGTGGGTTCAACTAATATTGCAGTTGGCACAACTCAGATTGGTAAGGTGATAGTGAAAACTTTAAGTCTTTCACATGTTCTTTCTTAATTATTTATGGCATGGATTTTAATGTCCTCCTCTTCAACTCAACTTTGTTGTTTTTTACTTCATGTATTCATTTTTTTTTATCCTATAATCAATAAGAACTAAATTTATCCTTGTTGCTTTTAGTAAGTTAATGATTGTTTTCTTCTGTACGAGTTTAGGGCCTTAGACACTTTTCACGTGCACTGTGTAAAGAGGGATTCAATTATGTGATCAGAAGGATTTAAAACCGATAATGCTTGTATGTAAACTCCCTGCTGTACTGCTCCATGATGAAATTGTACATCAAATGAAAGCACCAAAATTAGGGATGGATTAATGAAATTCAACATTGAAATATATGACAAAAATGACGACATAGAATCTACTGATATATGTAGATATGAACCAAAATAATGGAAGAATAATAAGTTTGGTGGTTTAAATAATGCGGAAGTTGCTGGCAGTAATCTTTGAGTTTAACAGCAGGTTGTTGGATGCCCTGTGTACATGGCCTTAAATATGAAAAGGTTGGACAATATCGATTGGAAAAGATCTTTTGTTGCTTATCTCTTCCTTGCTCTCTCTGATAGACCCAATAGGATCATGAAATAAAGCCCTTTAAAATTGTGAGTTACGAAAATTGGGGGTGAAAGAAGTGTAAGAGATGGAATTGTGAGTTACCTTATTTTGTGATTCAAACGCAGAGCCAGCGAAGTTTCAGTCCTGCATCTGAGATACACTTGCAAAATCTGATATTATTTTACCATCTCTGTCCCAGCTTTACCAAAACTAGCAACACTTAGGCTGTGTTTCATGTTACTCGGGATGGTTCTCTGAAACGATTGAGGTTTGCCTTTTGATTCTCATTTAGTTTCCACCGAGCTCGAGTTTCACCTGCTGAAAAGTGTGATATGGTGGTTTTCAACACACTTCCATAGACCTGCATTCACACAATTCATTTGCATTTAAACCTTTTCCAAGGTTTCACAGCATTTCAACTTAAAAGTTATAAACAGTAATAAACAAAATTTCAACTTAAACGCATGTAAGTGATTAAAAGTTGTGAATTTTGAACACATAGACTTTTTATGTTTTGTTGTTCAGTTCAGTAGTTATGTACCAGTATCAGCCCTTTTCATGTTTTGTTTATTACTCTAAATTTAACTTTGTGTTGAAAAGGTGAGGCTACTTTATTTGTTTACCATGCTTAGCTTTCAATTTCATTTCTGCCTATAAATTTAGTAATTTTGTAGGAAATTAGGAATGTATCTACTGAACCTGATATTTAGATTCTCTACCAGAATGAATATGATCCACCAGATTACTATAGGAAAAAGTGTGAGCGTGGAATGGCAGACTTGTTTAGGCGATTCAAATCAACATTACGTAAAAAAAAATCTATGATCCCTGTCTCACGGACAAGGAACGAGAAGCTAATGGACCTCTTGATAATAGAATATAACATTGGAAAGGCTTTCTCAAGAATGAGTATACTATTATTGCTAAGGAGAAAACGAAGCAAACCAAGAAAAGTAGATCAAAGCTTCGTGGTACTCACAACAGTTGGCGTTTTGGTTATGTTGAGGTAGAGTACAAAATGATATGTTTTTTATTGCTACATTGCCATAGTTTCTCTTTAGATCTTCACAATAAGAGGTTAATATCATTTGAATTTGTAGAAAAAGAAATGGCCAAATCGTACAAAACCAATCACACGCACAAATGTGTGGGTTGAAGCTCATAGTAAGAAAGATGGAACTGTACGAGAAGACATCCGATCAATCATGGTGAGCATTAAGCTTATATTCAATTTTTTATTATTACTAAATGTTGAGTGCCACTTGTTTTTGTTGGAGATAATTGGCTGTGATGATGAAACCACATCTTTGTGCCAATTCTGCTACTGAAAATTCTTGATTGATAAAGCTGAAATTCATACATGAGCCTCCCATCTCATTAGTTGATTTTTTTTTATGCATTGTAATTTTGATTGTGTTGATTTGTAAATTAGCAGCATTTGAATAGCATATGTTGTAGTGTGATAAAATGAGTACATTTGCTGAAGATGGTATATCTATGTATTCTGAGGTGTAGTGAGCTTCAAGACCCTGTTTACATGGTGAACCTACTTCTTGTTCATATTTTAGAGTTACCTATTGAGGTTTCACTAAGAATGGATATTCTACTTTTCGAGGGACTGGGAATATTTGCGTCTGATTGAGAGATTTTTTAAAAAGAATTTATTCTTCAATGGAGATCAATGTTTTATGTATCTTTGTAGCAATTTCTCAGATTCAAACATTAGTCCATACCAAACATATAGTTTACTCTTAGGTTTTTCTTTGCAGACTGAGATTCTGAAGATTTTCTTGAGTTCAAAACATGAAATCAAAGATTGATAGGTGTTGTTACTGTGAGTAGCATTACATCATTATATCTATGTTGGCCAGCATTCTTCACCAAGGCTTATTAGTTGGACACCAAGGTCTTATCTTCTAAGTAAGAGCATTTGACCATAACCAATTTTGTACTGATGAAGTTCCAATTCTTGGTTTTCTAGAATTACTATAAGTATTGTGTAATGAAATCAAAGAACTTTGGCAATGACGCCAACAAGGAGCCTGATACTTGCATCATGTAATGATCTTTTGTAGTACTTGTATCAGCTCTTGTAGCGATAAACATAAATGTTGAGATTAAGTAAAAAATAAAATTATCCATTTCTTAGCTCTCTTTTTGAGGATGCTATTATACTTCATGAATGTAGAAGTAGTATATTGAAGATTTTGGATGTGTACTATCTATTTTTTTAACTTTTTTTTTATTTGAAAAATATTTTAAATTAGCTATAGTTTCTACATAATACAATGTAAAATTGAGTATCTAACTTCATTTAAAATTAGTATTAACTAGTGCATGTAACTATATAAAATTCAGTATTAGTTTTATCATGTTGCAATTATTCTATTAGTATGGGTTGGTTGATGATACAAATATTATCATCACCTCGTTTGATATGGGCACGAAAGTGTTACAATTCATTTTAGCAACATGTAAGAGTTATAACAAAAACCCCTTTATGGTGTAATGTCACGCCAGCAAAGCAAAACATGTAGAATTCAAATCAAGATCAACTGAACTTACACCAATGGAGTGGAGGGCAGCATCACATTATTTTACTAGTGTAAAAGACCAAAAAACATTTTAGAGTTAAAAATTTTCCCATAATACTTATGAAAGGCGGAAAAACATTATAGAGTTGAATTTGTTCCTCATAATACTTCTAAGAGTAGAACGCACACGGAATGTTAATCAAAATCCCTCCAATTTGTGTGCATATGCTACAGATAGAATTTGGGACAACTCCATCCATCATCCTAAGTTTTTCATAATTGGGCAGAATTCATGTTTAGTCAAAGCAAAATCTACTCAGTAAACATCCCTCAAGAATTTTTCTATAGACAAACACCGAGCTCAGCCCATATCGAATCTACCAGCTCACTGTCAAGGATTCAGAAAACAAGTTAAATAGACAATGTAGAATTTGAGCACTGGGAATATTAGGGTGCATTCTCTTCATTGGTAAATGCTATTCAGATTACAACCTTATAGAATAACTATAGAAACTTCTTTTCATTCATTCATCTGATATCTTTGGATTCAATCCAAACAGTTAAATCTCATCAAGCCACACCGAGTCATTGTGGATTATAGACAATTGTGCTATCACTGTTGTGCTGGAGCCCACTCATAAGAGACTGGGCTTGCAACTTGGTGTTGACCATTGCTCCAAATGATCGACCCAAACTCAGGTCCACGCCCATCCAACCTATTAGTTCCTCTTTGTGCCACAAATGTTACTGTGTACCTCTGTTTCTGCCCAACTTCCTTGAAAACAAGTTTCATTGGCCTTACAGTCACATTAACTCTTTTAGGCCCATTTACAGTCACTGTATAAGCAGATCCGGCTGGACCAACATTTGTCAACTCTCGGGTGTATCGGACAACCCTCTTGTTCCCAAACAAGATTGAGAATGAAGGATAGTTTAGCTGACCTGGATCAGAATAGCGTCGAGAACATGTGACATTAGGGCGCTTGACAATGGCTTTCACATGATCAATGCTGTAGTCCAAGGAGCACAGGAAAGATATATAGTCTTCAGTATTGATATCATATACTAGCCCTGGATCAAGAGCTTTCTGAGGATTCACATGACCTGACCCATGAGCCCAGGGCGAAGAAACTGATCCGTCTGCTGCATCACGGAGAGGTAATTCCGTGTTGTCATGTGTGTAGGCAGTTGTCATGAGGGCGGACTTGATTGCACTTGGGCTCCAATTTGGATGGGCTGCCTTGAGCAATGCAGCTAATCCACTGATGTGTGGGCATGACATAGATGTACCTACATTTAAAAAGATTGCCCATGTTCTAGAAGGTTAGTATACAAAGGCATTATTAATTACATTTTTCTTAATAAGAATTATACACTTAAAGAACTAATTAAAGCTAAGCAACCGTTATCAATTAAGAACTGGTTTTTACATCATTGTAATATAGCATTCAAGAATGAGGCATATAAACCAATTCATTTTCCCTGCACTTCTTCCATGTCCTTCGTGTAAAACTCAAATGAAATACAGTGTAGACCTAACTTTTAATGTGGGTGTTTGCCTCTGAAATATAGATCATGCCCACCACACAAAACACTTCCATTGATATTTGTTCTAAATTTTAACCTTTTCAGACATGTAACACCATAAAGGATAAGCAAAGTTAGACTAGGAAAAAAAAAACCTCTGGAATCATCTTGGCTGCAATTTTTTTTCTTTCTCAAAAGACTAAATTAACAATCAGATTGTTCTTCAAAACAAATACCACACACCAATTTAGAAATAACCAAGTAAATATCAAATTGGTTTGATTTGGTAGGCATGATCTTTACAATAAAGAAAGCATATAAAAAATAAGCTCTAGATGCATCTTTTTAGGTGAGCACTCCACTAATGATAAAAATAATTGCACCACAGGGAAGGTGGAGACAAAAATAGACTCAATGGTCAAGTATGGGAAGAACCCATTATTAGCATACTCTTCATGTGTCATGCATGTGGAGCAGCCTCAGTTACGTGTCATGCATGTGGAGCATACTCTTCCCTCGCCCATTTCCTCGCCGTTTAGAAAAGGCGTGGAGCCAACTATTCCTTTCATGCCAAAACCCTTTTTCAAACTGGGGGGAAGGGGGCCTACCACGTTATCAAACAAACTACACTATATCTACACCCCCAATTTAAGCTGTAAAGTGAACACTTTTTTCCATTGGATTCTCCACAATCAATTATAGTAAAATTTGAAAAACGAAAACTAGCCGTTACTGTACCACCACTTACCTGACATGATATTGAACTGAGTTTTCCTCGTATCGCTTTCCAACCCGGTCGGTCCAACAGCTTCAGACCAACCCGCCAATATATTAACTCCCGGTCCAATCAAATCCGGTTTCATTATCTGTGGTGTCACCATGTTTGGCCCTCTTGAGCTAAATGCAGCCGCAACTGGTGAAGGCCTTACATTCAAAACAGTACCACCAAAACTCAGCACAGCCGTTGGATTCATTTTGGAGGACTTGGCGTACGCTCGAATCTCATCGCCAATCTTTCTCCCCACAGCAATGGCTGGGATCAAATGGCTATCTGCCACCAACTCCTCACCACTCGCTGCGGTGTTTGCTAGTATCATACCAACACCACCTGCGTCGCGTACCACAACACCCTTTTCAACACGTGCGTTAATTCCTCTATCACAAAGAACCACCTTACCTCGAACCCAGCTGGATTCGAGTGAACCGGGCATGCAGAGGTTGCTTGTTCCGTTACCGTCAGTGTAAACTAAATCGAGCAGTTTCGTTCCCATGCCGGTCCCACTGTAGAGGGACACACCATCGTAACGTTTGGAATTTCCTAGCGATGCGTACGCTGGAAAATCTCGATCAAGTGTCCCAGCACCAACGGTTGCGATCCAAGGAGCCACGTTGGCAAGTGAAGCTCGGCTGGGCCCACTGTTGCCAGCAGAGCAGGAAACAAATATCCCCTTTTCAACGGCTGTAAACGCACCGATGGCGATCGTATCTCGATAATATGGTGAGGAGCCACCACCGAGCGAGAGCGAGAGAACATCTACACCGTCGGATATCGCTTGGTCCATCCCAGCGAGGATATCAGATCCGAAGCACCCAGTGGTCCAGCAAACTTTGTAAGCGGCGACTCTAGCACGCGTGGCCATCCCACGTGCGGTGCCACTGGCGTAACCGAGCAAACTGGCGTTCCCCACGTGCGAACCAGCAGCGGTAGTGGCTGTGTGAGTTCCGTGACCGTCCACGTCCCGAGCCGACTCGTTCTCCTTTGGCTTGTTGGTGAAGCTTCGGCCAGAGGCCATTCGGTAGCCCTTGGAGAAACTGCGGGCGCCAATAAGTTTTTTGTTGCAAAGAGATTGGTTGAAATCAACACCCGATTCACACTCACCGCGCCAGCGACTCGGTACTGGAGGCATTCCTGAGTCATCAAAGCTCTTCGACTCTGGCCACACACCGGTGTCGAGAACACCGATGATTACGTCCATGGAGGCCTGATCGAGATCTAGAGTGCTGTGTTGGCCCATGTGGTTGTCCAGGCCGAGAAACTCTGGAGTACGAGTGGTGTGGAGATTATACACAGTGTCTTCATAGACTCCAAAGACTGAGTGGGATCGGCGGAGGGCCTCGACTTGTGCTGAGTCGAGGGAGGCAGCGAAGCCATGGTAGGCGGAGTTGTAAGTGTAAAGAAGGGAAGTGGGGTCGGAGTCGGATTGTAAGGAAGAGATGGATTGAAGGTGGGCAGAGTACCAGTCGTGGTGGGTGGCGAATGAGGAGGGCTTGAGGTGGTGGTTCATATGAACTATGTAGGTTTGTTTAGCGAAAACACAAGGGATAAGAATGAGAGCAAACCAGGCACGAAGAAGAGAAGAAGCCATTGCCATTGCTTTGCCTTCACCTTCACCTTCGCCTTCACCTTCACCTTCACCTTCACCTTCACCTTCCCAGAGATGGATAGAGAGAGAAGGTAGAGCGAGTGGGGTGTGTTGGTTTCTGAGTTCGGTTTTTAAAGAGAGAAGAGAGGGAGGTGAGATTCCATGGTGAAATTTTAAGTTATAAAGAGAAAAGGGAGAATGACCTTTGTCGGGGTACACAACATATTAGTCTAGGAATAACGCCTTCTTATGGGGTTTAGTAGGGATGGCAGTGGGGCGGATTTTCACGGATATCCGCCCCACCCAATCCGTTTGGGACGGTTTTGGATAAGTCTAAATGGATTTTGGGGCGGATACGGATATCCAAAACACATCCGTTAAATATTCGGGGCGGATACGGATTTGGCCGCATCCGCCCCGCGGATATCCGTTTATTGATAACATTACAACAATACCCTTCCCTTTATAAAGGATTAAAGTTAAACCCTTAACCCTAACCCTCATTCCCTCCCTCACACACACGCCCGCGGCCTGCCTCTCCCTCTCTACCTCTCACACTCACACACACAGGGGGCCGAGCGATTCGAGAGCGGAGGGGAGGCTGCGAAGCCGCCGAAGCGCTCAAGCGCCGAAGGCCTCTCCCTCTCTGCCTCTCACACACACAGAGCACAGGCGGAGGACCACAGCGAAGGCGGAGGACCACAGCGAAGGCGGAGGCGGGAGGCCGTCCGCCTCTTCTTCTCTCTCACAGCGAAGGCGAAGCTCGTCCGCCTCTTCTTCTTTGATCTCTCTCACAGGCTCACAGCGAAGGCGTCGTCGTCCGGTCGTCGCCCCTTCTCCTTCACTGATCTTAGATCTACGATCTGATCTTTTATCTTAGATCCAGATCTACGATCTGATATTTGATCTTTGATCTTAGATCCAGATCTTAGATCTGATCTGATCTGATCTCAATCAGATCTTAGATCTTAGATCTGATCTCATCTGATATGATCTATATGATTGAGATCTGATCTGTCTGATCTGATCTATCCAATCTGATGATCTATCTGATCTCTGAGATCTGATCTATCCGATCTGATGATCTATCCGATCTATCAGATCTGATGATCTATCCGATCTGATGATCTATATGATCTCTGATCTAGATCTGATCGAGATCTTATCTATCTTATCTGATCGAGATCGAGATCGAGATCTGATCTATCTGATCGAGATCTGATCTCTGATCTGGAGATCAGATCTAGAGATTGATTTTTTTTTTTTTTTGTATTTTTTTTAATTTTTTTGTATGAATTCTTTGTAAATTTTTATTCAGAATTTTTTGTATTTTTTTTGTACGAATTCAGAGATTTTGTAATAATTTTGTTATAATTCAGAGAATTTTTTAATTTATTGTTATAATTTTGTGTGGATTGGCGGGGCGGGGCGGATATCCGCCCATCCGCACGGGGCGGTTATGAATTTAGATTAAAATTTCAAACGGATTGGCGGGGCGGATTGGGGATCGGTTATTACTGACGGATCGGTGATGGATTTGATCAAATCCGCCCCAATCCGCCCCGTTGCCATCCCTAGGGTTTACTTACGTTAATTACCACTGTGGCGGTGTGGGACTTGTGACTGTACTTTGTTATGCGTTTCTCTAAGGTTTGTTTAATTTTTTTTATACAGCATGCTGCATATTCATTAAATAACTTCATTACAATAATGTTGTCCATGTAGCTGAATCATGAGCCTCACGGTTAAGGTTTTGACGAACTTTTCTAGATAGCCAGGTCAGGCAAAGCAGGCCCGCGCTTAGCCTGGCTCATTACCATTCATCATCCTCGAGATGCACATCTCTAAGATGATGGATGGTATTGGGTCAGGCCTGGCACTTAAGAATTTTCAGGTTTTGATATACCTATTTTAAATTCAATGAGGGATTTAATATTATAGATAATTGGACGCCACATCCAATAAAAGTTTGTCCGTGTTTCTCCTGTAATAATCCTATCATCATCTAGATTAGTCTGCAACATAGAATATAAAGCTCTAAAATCCCCCAACAAAACACATATCTTCTAGTTACGGGTCTGGATGAGAAGAAGAGTTGCTTCTGCTGCTAGACACTCTGCCATGGTACTATCATATACTCTACTTGGAAAAGTATCAACAATCCGCTCATGAATCTTTCCCCGAGCTCATGAATCTCCCCCTGAGCATTCATCGCAAAAATACCAAAAGCACCCTGTTGAGAAGACGCATAAAAGCATGCATCGTAAGAAACTATGAACATGTCAGGAACTAACATGAAAGAAGTAGGAGTAGGACATCTGGAGATATAGTTAAGTCTGTAGTGATTGATGGCTTGGAATTGAGACTGGAGAAAATGAAGTCTAGAAGTCTAACTATCAGAGGGAGTGGCTAGGGATGTGTCTGGGACAATTGGGCTGGGAGAATTGTAATTCTGGATTTCAACTACTGCTTTGTCCATAATGTGATGCAAGGATGTTGGCTCCGAGGTGTGATTTGCATACTGAGCAGTTTGGAACCATTGTTTGTGCCATTTTGACCACGTGAAACTGGTGGTATTGAGGAAGGACTGCATGGAGAATGGAGTGAATGACCATTGTAAATTGTGATAGCATGTCTTGCTTGAAAGTCGGGTGGGCGAAAGTTGTGCTCCACATAAATTGAAAAAAAAAAACTATGGGGCAATTGAAAAACAGTATTGGTTTCGGGCCACTGGATTGGGATTGGGGAAAGAACCCAGAGTTTCTATATAGTTTGTTGAGCGTTTCTATAGTGTACTAGAAATAATGAGATAAGGGACGCACTCAAAAAACTTGATTTACAAAATTATTATTACATACTAATTTATCAGCCGTGTTTACCGCACACTTTTCATGTAGTGTGTACCCACGGGTATCGTGTCATGCCTTTGGCACTCCCCATCATGTTTGTTTTCAACCTCACCAAATAAAGCTAAGTGCAAGGACTTCAATTACAAACATTGCTATTGGTAATACATCAAAATAGACCGATCATCACGGCCATACACGTGGCAGAGAACATCCATTACGAGGATACAACGTCTCATCTATTGGGCCAGCTCGTAAAACCCAAAAAAAATAAAGCCAACTAAAGAGGCTCAGACAAGACCCACTATAAGAAGATATAATCAAAGCCCAAATTTAAGCTTAAATGAATCAAAGCCCAAATCCAGGCCCGACACAAATTCTCTCATAAAGAAGATGAATGTTGCACAAAAAAAGAGTTGTGGAGGGAGTTACGCCTCCACAGTCACATCTCCATAAATGAGACTGTTATGAGAAACATCTCCTTCCTTTGCGCTTCATATGCTTAAGTCACGCGGAGAATTAACCGCAACCATTATAAAAGGTAAATGGAACATTTGACACATGTATGCAACTTTAACTGAGTTTTGTCCAGATTTACTTACTTATTCAAACAGAGTTGCTGACTTAAGCATCAGAGTGTCTTCGACCACCAAAAAGGTGGTCATTGGCAATCTAATATTTGTTTTGCAGGTCAAACTCACAGGAGAACGATTTTTGGACTCATCAATTTGGCGTCGTCCGTGAGGAATGACGAGTTTCCTTTCTAAAAATAAGATCCATAGTGACGAAGTTCACCAAAATCTGATAGACAATCAACAAGCTGTCAGAACAAATGACACACCCCACAAATCCTCAATCTGATGGTGAACAAAACGACATATCGCCTAACATTAACCCAGCGACAACCGTCGAATCAATCTTGCCGGAATGAATAGAGCTTCAATAGGTAACAATTCAGACGACTCTGACATCTTGCGGAATCCCCTCCGACCCCGAGTAGAGATGCTTATGGCTCAGATGAACCACATAATTGAAATGGTAGATAGACTCATCCAAGACCTAGAGAGCAACAAACATCAAAAAGAAATTGTCCAACCTAAGAGGCATCGGGTCAATAACAGTTTCGGATTCAACCAAGGAAAGTTTGGAAAACTACAACAACAAAAAGTTCAAACGCGAACAAACAGAGAAATTGTTCGCGATCTTGATAGCAAGTCGAAGCGAGATCCTTAAAGCTATAACAAGAAGGGAAGATGTCAAATGGCCACCAAAAATGATAGGAGACTCGGAGAAACGGAACAAAGACTGCCTCTTCAACAATGACTATGGTCACGATACCGAAGACTGTCATAGTCTGAAGAACGAGATTGAACGCCATATCAGAAAAGAACGACTCAGAGAATTCGTTGAACCCGAGAATGAAACAATCATCTCAGGGGAATGACCAAAGGAAACAATATATGTCTTGCATGGTGCAGCTGGAGAAAAGGAACAATCCAATCAATCCCGAAAGCGGGTAATCAGACACCTGCGAGTAAAGATCAGATACCAAGAGCCATTAGCACAGCGCGTAAAGACGATGCAGATGACTTTGACCTTTTCAAACGAAGATGCAAATGGGGTTAATTTCCCATACAATGATGCATTAGTAATCTCGGTCTTGATAGCTAGATAAGAGATCAAAAGGGTGTTGGTCGACACTGGTAGGTCAGCCAACCTCCTGTAGCTGACAACTTTTCGATGGATGAGGTTCACTAATGAGATGTTTTCACCTAACAATCAACCAATGGTGGGTGTCAGCGGGGAACAATGTCGTCTGCTGGGAATAATTCAACTATCGGTCGAAGTAGGAGAACCAGAAAAACAATGAGTATTGTTGACAGATTTCTTTGTCGTTGATGTTCCATTTGCGTACAACATGCTACTCAGGAGATCTTAGATACATAAAATCGGCGTAGTCTTCTCAACTATGCGCCAATGCTTAAAGTACCATACCGACAATGTTATCGAGAGAATCAAAAGAGATCAACCAATAGCCCATGAATGTCATTTTGCAATAATAAAGACATCCCACAAATAGCAATTACTGCAACGACTAGAGGAGCTTTCACAACAAAATGTTTAGACGAGTTCGGATGATAATATGGCTCCAACTAGCCCACGAGATCAACCTAACACTGGACATCTGGAAGAAGAAATGATCGTAGTCCACCTAGACAACGAGGCAGAGAAACTTGTCCGGATTGGCATAAAGATTCATCCCGAACTCGCCAAAACACTAATCTGATTGCTGAAGGACAACCAAGATGTTTTTGCATGGACAATGAAGGACATGGTAGGAATAGATCCATCTGTCATCTCTCACAGATTACAAGTGAACCCGGACAAGAAGCTGGTTTGACAAAAAAGAAGGTCGGTGGCTCCAGAACGTAATCAGGCAATAAACGAGGAAGTGCACCGCCTACTTAATGCATGGATGATAAGAGAAACTCACTACCCGGATTGTTTGGCAAACACGATGCTTGTAAAGAAGAACAACAACAAATGGAGGGTATAAGTGGACTACACCGACCTGAACAAAGCTTGCCCTAAAGACAATTTTCCACTTCCACGAATAGATCAGATAGTGGATGCATCCGTCAGGCACGAGCTGTTGAGCTTCATGGATGCATACTCAGGCTATAATCATATACAAATGTACCATTCCGACCAAGAAAAAACATCTTTTATAACGGAAAGGGGTACATACTTTATCGGGTAATGCTCTTCAGATTAAAGAACATGGGAATAACGTACAGCGGCTGGTGAACAAAATGTTCAAAGATTAAATCGCAAAACAATGGAGGTTTACATCGACGACATGTTTGTCAAAAGCTCGCGTCGAGCATACCATGCCATAGATCTTGAATAAGCCTTCTCCCAACTGCGAAAGTATAAGATGAAACTGAATTCGGAGAAGTGCTTTTTTGGTGTAGAATCAGGGAAATTCCTCAGTACATGGTCAACCAAAGGGGAATTGAGGCCGATCCAAAGCAGATACAGACGTTTATCAACATGCAGTCACTAACGAACTTAAAAGATGTACAAAGTCTTAATGGAAGAATAGCAGCCCTGAACATGTTCATCTCCAGATCATCGTACAAATGTCTGCATTTCTTTAGAATTTTGAAAGGAAACAAGACATTTGAGTGGAATGCAGAATGCGAGGAAGCTTTTCAAATCCTAAAAACGTATATGGGAAGCATGGAGCTACTAACGAAGTCGAACACCAGGGAAACACGGTATCTATATCTATCTGTGTCTAACCACGCAGTAAGCTCAGCGTTAGTACGAGAAGAAAAAGGCTTGCAAAAACCAGTATACTACATCAGCAAAACACTCGCTGATGCAGAAGTCAATTATCTAACCCTAGAGAAATTTGCACTCGCTTTGATCGTGTCGTCGAGAAAATTACGACCGTACTTCGAAGCACACCCAATCATGGTTATGATCGAACAACCACTATCAAAGCTCAGGCACTAGCAGATTTCATCGCCGAATTCACGGGAAGTAACAATCGACAGTCGAAATGCAAGTGCGAGGAAGAACAATCCAAACCAATCACCGACGGATGGATCCTCTACTGTAATGGAGCGTCCATCGAGGTGGGAAGCGGAGGTGGATTAATCCTATACAACTCGAAAGGCATCGCATTGGAGAAAACAAAAAAATCAACTTTAAAGCCTCCAACAAACGAAGCCGAGTACAAAGTTGTAATAGTATGACTACAGTTAGCAAAACACTTAGGAATAAAAGACGTTAGTATCTTCACCGATTTCAAACTGGTGGTCAATCAACTAAACAACGAGTTTCAAGTCAAAGATTCCCGAATAAAATCTTGCCACCAGAAAACCAAAGAACTAGCAGAAGGCTTTGAAATGCGATCACTCAACGGTGTGCAAGGGCAAATAACGAAAGAGCCGACAAACTAGCAAATGAGGTATCGACAACTAAGGACAACGATAATCTGCTCATTATGCTGCAAGAAAGCTCCATACTTGAAAACCAGGTGGAAGAAGCATGCGCCACAAATCAAGAAAACAACTTAACAACTCCAACCTTGGCGTATATGTCAAACAGAGAACTCCCAATAGATAAGATGGTAGCCTGAAAATTATGAAATTGAGCAACAAGATACACAATGATCGATGGCCGATTCTATAGAAGGTTCGCCTCGAGCCCGTTATTAAGATGTTTTTCACCAGAAAATGTTGAATATGTTCTGCAAGAGATCCAACACAGTACATGTGAAAATCACCCGGGGGAGACGTTGGCCCATAAAGCACTCTGCTGGGCTATTACTTGCCAACGATGCAAGCAGATACTCAAAAGCTAGTTTGCAAGTGTGACAAATGCCAAAGATTTGCCCCGTACACTCACATGCCGAGACAGAACCCGATCCCGATGAGTAGCCGCTGGTTATTCACACAATGGGGAATGGACATCATAGGAACACTCCCCGTGTCCGACAAGAAGAAGTTTCTTCTCGTAGCGGTAGACTACTTCACTAAGTGGGTAGAAGTAGAAACCCTCACAAATATAGAAGAAGGTCAAGTTGAGAAGTTTTTTTGGATAGACATTATATGCAAATTCGGGATCCCAAGGGTAATTGTCACAAACAATGGGAAGCAATTCAAATGCAAAATGGTTAAGGAGCTATGCGAAATCATAAATATCCAGCAACACTTCGCTGCACTCGCTCATCTACAAGCAAACGGACAAGCTGAGGTCACCAATAGGACAATCTTGGAAGCAATCAAAAGAAGGTTCGAGGTAGCAAAAGGATTGTGGACATCCGAGTTACCTAGCGTCTTTTGGGCATACAGAACAACAAAACAAACTCCAACAGGAGAAACACATTTTGCCTTCAAGTACGGATCCGAAGCAATGGTACCCGTGGAGATCGATATGCCAACATTCCGAACCGAAGAGTTTCGCGCTGAGGACAACATGAAAGAGCTAAAAGTGGCGCTAGACCTCCTCGAAGAGAAGCGAGAAGCAACCTCTATCAAAACAATAGCCTACCAACAACGTATGGACAGATACTACAACAAGAGGGTGCAAATTCTCACTTTTAACATTGGCGACTGGGTACTACGAAAAGTCCAACTCAACACAAAGGAACCTGGTGCGGGCATGCTAAACCCAAATTGGGAAGGACCATACAGAGTAATAAAATCTGATGCAAGTTTAGAAGAATGATTTGCACAAGACATATTTAAGGAATAACAAAAACTTTATTGATTACAATGAAAGTTATTGCAAAGTTTGCCCGACTGACTAATACAACAGTTTATACAAAACAAGTACTTAAGTCTGATGCAAGTATTTATCTGCTCAAACGCACTTCAAGAATTCGCTCCACCAATCTGTATTCAGAAAGGATTCGAAAGTGAATGAAAAATACTTGAAGAAGGCTGCAAGTACAGACTGGATTCTTTGCTCCACCAATCTGCCTTGTGAAGAGGAACAAAAGGAAGCAGATGAGAATGCCTCTCGAACGAGGGATGACTGGGGTAATGCAAAATTATCACCCCAGGTCACCACTGTCAAAGCTCCGCTCCTCTTATCTGTCTTCCAGCTGTAGCGTCACGTGTGAAGCCCAGTAGACACAGTAGCAACAAGCCGCCCAAGGTTGGATGCGGGTGTTATCTCTGAGATCAGATGGCATGAGACGCCATCGGAGCATCAGAAGATGGAAGACAAACTTTGCCCCAGAGGAGTGTGTACTTCTTCTTCACAATGTAAAAAAAATTACAAGGTCCCATGCCAATTGGACACTCACCCACATTAGGTGGCACCACATAAAAGCAGGTCTTGTTAAGACTCATCACTGCAAATGTCAGAACATTCGAATACTCCAACAACGAAGATCTTCTTTTAGCCTTTGGAGAATCCAAAGTATATTTTCCAAGGAGAAGCATTTCAGGAACATTATCTAGGGCATATATGAAAATGCTTGAAATGGTGAACTTCCAGCCTATATATAGGCGCGATGGTTCACAATCAACAGTTATGTCAGCATTAACGTCGTATGGGGAATAAAGAGGTGACGGCTCCAATTGCAACTGCATGAGTCCACATTCATCGAATTGATGGCACTGCACGTAGCCCCATTAACTAGGGGAGTAACCGACGCTGAACCGTCTCGTACTCTATGTCGTACATCTAGCACACTGATTTTTACAACTCGGCACGCCAACAAATATGCCCAAGCGAGTACCCCGTCGGATCCGGCCCTGTACAGTATGAAGGCCTTAAGCGCCCATGCAACACAAAACACGCATACAATGGTATTATTAATAAGTCCAAGGTGCCCGACTTCAAAACTCGATCTATTGGTCCGACCTTCATATCAGACTACCGAGCGAATTAAATGGAGCAGACTTACACACCCAAAGCCAAGCGAAGGCCTAACCTGTTCAAAGCATAGTCAGTTCTGACTGATAACAATGGCTTTTGGTCTACTCTAACCCTAGTCCACTTAAAGTGGATGATAATGGCTTAGAAAGTGGTATCTTAGTCAGCGTTCTAACGCCTGACCACGATGGTTGTCCAACTGTAGATAATGATTGCCAAACCTAACCAAAGCTTATCTGGTTTCAACCAATGACAATTGCGTCCGGTCCGCTCTAATGCCTAGTCTGCCCGATAAATGACAATGGCTTAGAAAGAGGGAGCTTAGTTAGCGCTCTAATGCCTGATCGAGATGGCTCGCCAGGGATCACTATCCGACCACAAATATTGATCACTGAATCCGACCAAAGCTTAGTCAGTGACGACTAATTACGATAGCTTGTAGTTCGCTTGAAGCTTAGTCCGCAAATAGCAAATGAAGACGACTTAGAAAGTGGGAGTTTAATCAGCACTCTCGACGTCTGATGACGATGGCTTGCCAAGGATCATCGTCTATTTGTGGACAATGATTGTTGAACCCGACCAAAGCTTAGTCAGTGGCCACTGATGACGATGGCTTCTAGTCCGCTTTAACACCTAGTCTGCCGAGTGCGGATGATGGAGGGTTAGAAAGTGGGAGTCTAGCCAGTACTAATGCAGCCTGATGTCGATGGCTTGTCATGGATCTTTGCTCAATTGCGGGGAATGATCGCCCAACCTTATCACTCTAACACCTATTCTGTCGAGCACGGATAACGATGGGTTAGAAAGTTGGAGTCTAGTCAATGCTCATATGGCCTGATGACACTGACTTGCCAGGAATCGTTGTCCTTCTGCAGACAATGATCGTCGAACCTTATCACTCTAACACCTAGTCCGTCGGGCGCGGATGACGATGGGTTAGAAAGTGGGAGTCTAGTCAGTGCTAATACGGCCTGATGATGATGGCTTGCCAGGGATCATTGTCCTTCCACAGACAATGATCTCCGAACCTAGTCAAAACTTAGTCGGTTCTAACTCATTACAACAACTTCTGGTTTCCCTTACAGCCTAGTCCACCAACAATGGACAAAAATGGTTTCAAATCACTAGGACCATTGTCTGATTAAATGCATGCGCATGACCACATTCTGACCAGTTTGCTTATCGTAGCAACGACAACTGCTGGCCCTATCCACTGCTTGGCCCGCATATGATGGATTATAACAGCAGATCTCAAATATGTAACTCCCATCAGCAGATCAATTATACGACTTCTTGACTCGGCACAACCTCTTGTCTAAAAGCTGGTAGCACAATAGGACAAAGCGGATAAAAGCTAACAAGGAAAGTCAAATAATGCATAAGTACAAAATGATGTTTAATATGCTATCTCTCATTGATAAGTTAAAAGTATTGTTCACTCCCCATCGGGAGGACTTTCAGATACAACAAAACCTGATTTGGCTAGAAAGGAAGTAGGGGATGCATCCGCATGTGCCGCCACTTGGACGCCCTGGTCTTCATCACCTTCTTCTTCTTCTTCCGATTGGTTGGAGGTTTCCCCAAACTTCGTGTAAAACAACTCTTTATAGCGAGAAAAGTCCCATTTGGGGTGCTCCTCATTCATCAATTGCAACAGCTCCAAGCGCCCACGCACAACTCTGCTTAACTCGAACGTGCCATGGGTCATGAAAATCTTTTCCTCGCACACCCTTGACTCAACAAGATTTTGCTCCAACTCGCCCGACAGTGTATCAGTCCTAGTTTGCTCGACACTCAAGCTGTTCTTCGTAACACTTAGTTCATGCTGCGCAATGAGGTGTTGCTCTTCTACATTGGCATTGGAGTCGACAACAACCTTTAGCTTCTGACATCAAGCAGCCCATTCGAATTACTTTATGGCATTTTCATCACTCAAAGCTTGCAACTCAGCCTACACCTTGGCTACGACCTCCTGAGCAGAACGTAAGCCACGACGGACAAGGTTCAGTTTCTCGCCGAACTTGTCCCTAGCGAACATTGTTTCAGCCAACTTGGACTCACTCATTTCCAAGTGAATCCTCTGAGCCTCTGATCTTGTCTTCTAGACCTCTTGATCAACAGACGACTGGGCAGCCTCCCTTCCTAAAACTGCTTCTTTAGTGACTCAATTTCACGGAAAGCATCAAAGTAAGACTTCTGCAAGTTCGCAAAGACTTGTTCCATGGTATACACCCTCTCACAAACAGCTTCAACATTTGTCCTAGTGACGACAACTTGGTTCAGATATGACGTCCCAAGAACAAGATATTTCTGCCCCTTGTCCATATGCTCTTCCAGCGTATCGCCTGTTGGCATCGGGGCACAGTAGCCAGCCAATCATTCCACCTACTGATAAGCTTCATCGAGGCATAAGAAATGTCAATCTCCTGGTGCCAAGCTTGGTTGCTCATCTTTACTACATTCGGAGTGAACAAACTGATCCGCGCATCCGGATAGAGGTCTTCAGAAACCGGAATCACTCCAGCACCGCCCTTCACTGTCTTCACCGCATCTGGGCCCTCGTCCATCGCCTTCCCTTATTCTCAATGATCCGCTCTCTCTCACGAGCTGACTCGGAAGCAGTAGACAGGGAATAAGGAAGTGAGTTATCTCTTGCATCTGTCGCCACCACGATATGGGGTCGAGATCGGGACGGAGGACAATACAGGCGAAGCAAAGGAAACTTCTCGCCGTAGGGGCGACTATCATACAATCTCTCACCCAACTGGGGAGACTCACAATCCAAATAATGGTCATACTTGAAGTCCTTCAGCGAAAAAGGATGAGTTAGACCCGCATCAGACGAAACTGCCATGCCTGCCTGCAGCAACACGTTGTTCAAGATCTTTGCCTCATCAGTACTCAGCTTCGTTACATCTTCAACCCCCACAATTTACAGACATTCCTTCTCTAAATCAGGAAGGGAAATATGGGACCTTGCCCGAGTATCCGTCCCCTCAGACCCAACAGCTTCCGTTATAGTGGACGAATCAGGAGCTTGCCCACAGCTTGGCGTCCCTTTGAAGTAATCAAATGCTCACTAGTGGGCTTGGTGGCAGTACGAGGCTTCTTGCAACGTGTGTTAAAAGAAAGTGCTTCATTAAGTTATGCCTTCCTTGATGGGCTCAAAATCCTAACTCCCGAGAGCTTCTTCTTATTTGAAGAGGGCTCGCCTTCGGACTTCGGCTATGAAACTCTGAAAAGAGTGGGAGCCTCATGCTAATAGGCCCACAGTCCACTGCGCTTGATGTTAGACGACTGAACAACATTCTCTATCCACATCCGAGGCATGTCACGAAATTTATTCATGGCTACTTTGTCCTCAGAAAATAAAAGCGTAATCAGAAACCTCCCTACAGAAATTACGGATAACGCTGGAAAAATCAAGAAGAACTAAACTTACTCAGTTGATGAAACTCTCACTCGATCGGATGACCGAAAAACTCAAAATACTCCAAGCCCGCATGAGCCATGAAACAATATTTCTGCCAGAACTTGAAGTCGTTAGGCAGACTGCCAAAATAGTCTTGCGATACGTACACAATATGCTCATTTATCCGAGGAGAAGTAAGCAGTTGAATCACCCTCGGAGGCACTCACATACCGGTGTCCTTTACCCTGATCAATATAGCGATCAACGTTTTATACCCGTTCTGCACTAGTTGAATGGGCACAATGGTGAGGTACGCCAAGAAGCACCAAATTTCTTTGATAACAAGAAAACAGACGTCCGACTGGAGCATACCTCAATGCAAGCAGATAAATCCCTCGGGAGGAGACAATGGCGTCTGACCAGTGCCCAATGTGAACAACACTAGATAATTAGGAATCTCATATGTCAAGCGGAGGCTCCCTAGATTCGACTCAGAGAGTGACCTCTCCTCGAAGAACTTATGACCCTTGGAATACAGTTCATCAGTGAACGAAATTCTCGTATTTTTTTGAGTAGATGCGTGACTATTTAATGAAGCGTGCCACTCGAGGAGACTATTCAGACTCAAAGACCACTCAAGTCCTCTACATCGTGACTTGATGGATCGATGAACTAGCCTACCAACTCGAGGGGGGAGTAGCTGATGATACACCAAACTGTCCTTTAATCCACGTTGTATGCGTGTTATGATCATCTCGTCAACAAAGCAAAGAGGGCCTGAGTGCCCAACAAATCTAGCAAGGCCCAGACAACATTAAGCCCACTTCGACAGATTCCAGAAGGTTGGATCCAAGTTGCAGCTCCCTATTAAGCCCACACGTCACATGGTAAAGTCCGATACCTGTAAGCCCTAATCAAGCAAGTATCTGGGGGATCACCTAAGACGGGCAGGCCAACAGCACATTGGTACCAACTAGGAAATATATACCAGAGCATAAATCGTGCATGAAAACTTCATTGCATGGACAACACTTCAAAAGGAAAACATCTCCCACAAATCTAGGAGCACAAAACGTGTAGGAAAACTCTCCCACATGGACGACTCCCAACTAGGAAAGGATCTCCAGCAAAATCTCTTTCCCTGAACGACGCCACCAAAGGCCTAACCGAACGAGGACTCTCGCATTATAAATAAGACACTGGATGACGAAGAAAGGTACGCTACAAAATCCAATTTACAACTTTAAGCCTTTCGCAAGCAGTGCCACCGGCCACCACAACGGTGTGCATGTCCTAGTCAAGGTCAAGGAGAGTAGGATTCGACTACTTCATATACGGTTAAGGTCCATACTCCAAACTTAATTTTCTCTAGTTCTTACTTTTCCATCCGGTATGATAGACATAGGAGAAAGGTTGTGGAAGACTTCTTTATGCATATTGCTTGTTGTGTGCCTACTCTTCTTCAATGAGTTTAGGTCACACTAATTAAATTGTTTCATTGATTACTGACATCAGGTCTTGGTGTGGATCTAATATTATTCCAACAAGTGGTATCAGAGCCTCCTTATCAGAATCATTGAAGAAAACACAAGATTTATTTCTTCTCAATGTTTGATTAATTACTTAATCCTCTAGCTATGGTTAAATTATTAGATATTTGGGTTTACAACAATTGGGTTTGTAGCAATTGGACTAGCAACAAAATTTTCATTTGAATTCGATTGGGCCAGGCATTAGTAAATTGGGTTTGGGTTTTAAACTTCTTTATGGGCTTGTAATTTTCTAAATTAGCCCGCAAACTCTCTTTTGTATTTTGGTGTTGTCTAAGCCTAGTAAATGAAGCCCAAGTTGAATTTTGTGAAATTTAAATCAATTGTATTTTTAACTTTAAGAGCATTTAAAGTATATTTTAATTAGCAATCCAAAATTTAAATTGAAGTCAAATTTGGTGATACGTCACCTGAGTTACTTCTTTCATGAAATTTTATTTGAATTTGAATTTCATTTTAGTATTTTAGTGGATTGCATTAGGTTGCCTCATGTCCCATGCAATAACAATTAGCCCAAAGTAAGGTTGTTATTTTGGTCGGTTCATGAACGGTTAAGGTAATTAATTTAAGTAAATATTTTTGGGACTTCACTTATGTGTTTAATGACTGGCCCCAATAAAGGTTATTGTTTGGCCAATTCCATTTTTTTTATTTACATTAATTATCCTTAGTTGTTTTGAGCGGACCGCTTACATGTTATAATGCTTGTCCAAAGACTTGAATTGTAATGGTGTATTCGGTTTCTCATAAGGGCCCATTATTAATAATGTAATTATGTGTACTTTTTAACCTTAGTCTATTTGTTTGCTCCTCAATTAAACCAAATTTTACATGATGATGATATTTTTTTATTTTTATCATGTTATTGCATTATAGTTGACTGGGTGTACATATATTGATGTGAGTTTGTTCTTTTGTTATTTAGTTAAGAGAAATTCTAGGTGTCGAGGAAACCAGCGAGGAAACGAGCGAGGGGAGGGAGGTGGCGGGGTGGGGACCGTTCACCTCCCTCGGGATGCGTGCCATCTTTTTTGGTGCGCGCATCCCAAGGGAGGTGAACGGTCCCCACCCCGCCACCTCCCTCCCCTCGCTCGTTTCCTCGCTGGTTTCCTCGACACCTAGAATTACTCTTTAGTTAATGTTTCTTTAATATCTGCCAGTTTAAACCAACATCTAATACTTATTGGTTCAAATTTTGAAATATGGAAAGAGCATATTGTGATCATTCTTGGATATATGGATTTGGATTATGTTCTTTTTGTTGATGAACCCACTAAGCTTACTGATTCTAGTTCAACTGAAGATACGGCTTCTAACGAAAAGTAGGAGCGTTCTAATCGCATAAGTCTAATGATAATGAAGCACTCTATTTCTAAAACTTTACGTGGTGCCAAGCCTAAAGACGAAATAACTAAATATTTCCTACACTAGGTTGCAAACTATTTTATTGCATCGGAAAAATGGAGGCAAGTACGTTTCTTAGCAAACTTGTAACAATGTTGTATACTGGCAAAAGAAATGTAAGGGAGTACATAATGGAAATGTCTAATCTTGTTTCCAAAATGAGGATACTAAATTATAATTTTTTTTTTATGATCTCCTTGTGCACCTCATTTTGATTTCTCTTCCAACATTGTTTGATCCCTTTATGATCAATTATAATACTCAAAAGGATAAATTTACTCTTAATGAGCTCATTGCTCAGTGTGTGGAAAAAAAAGGAATTATTGAAACCTGAAAAAACAAAAAGTGCTCATAGGCAATGGCAATTCAAGCTTCAAGAAAATGAAATGAAATATTACTATTAAAGCTAAGGGAAACTACATCTAAAGGGACTTCACATGCAAATGTGCAACACAACCTTAATAAGATTGCCACATGTTTCTTTTGCGAGAAAACGAGTCATCTGAATAAGGATAGTCTCAAATATCAGAAGTTGCTTGCAAAGAAAGGTGATAATTTCAGTTTTGTTTGTTCTGAATTTATTCTAGCTGAGGTACCACGTCATTCCTGGTGGATAGATACCGGTGCAACTATTAACATTAGTGTTTCATGCAAGATTGCATAAGGAGTCGGAAACCAAATAATGTCGAAAGGTCATTAACATGGGGGATGACAATAAAGCTTGTGTGGGGTCAATTGGAGTATTTAGATCAAAATTAAAATCTCATTTTTATTTGGATTTGGATGAGATTATTTATTTACCATTATTTATGCTGATTTTATTTTATGTTTCCAGTTTAGATAAATGTCGTTATACTTTTTTTTTGGAAAATGAAGTTTTAGTCTTTTACGAAATTCCAATGTTATTAGTATTGGATCACTAATTGATAATCTATATAAGCTAGACTTAGATGTTTCTCACTTACAATCAAATGAAACTTTGCATGTTAATAATTATGGTACTAAGTGAAGATTAATTAATGGTAACTCTTCTATGTTATGGCATAAACGTTTAGGTTATCTCTCGATTGAGGATTGAAAGGTTTGTGTTAACTGGAGTTCAAAGCATAGTCAAAGCGTGAAGCGAAGGCGAAGCGATTTGCCATGGCTTGGCTTTAAACAAAAAACGAAGCGTGAAGCGATGGCTTTGCTCAAGTAAAACGACCCTAAAACTAATGATTTTAATATAATATAAAAAATATAAATATATGCATTTTTCTTGTATCTAAGCATCTAAATATTTGCATTTTGCCTTTCTACTAGATTTAGGGGTGTTAGTCAAGTCAATGTAAGTGTTCACGTTGCTTCCTATGTTATGATGTTTGTTACCATTCACTGTAACACCATACTTCAAACCAATGTCTTCCCAAGAACTAATCTCTTTTGCCCCACAGTTTTTTTTCATAATTAATCACCTTAAGTAAAGAAAAAATAACAACATTGTTAATGTATAGATTATTACTGCATAGATAATCAATGTATAGATGTGGGTTCCTTCTTCGGGGTCAGGACGGTGGATTTTTCGATGAAGCTCTGTTGAAGGTAAGAAAATTTGTACCTCGAACAAGATCTCCAACTCCTGCTCTATTTAAGCTCTCTAATTTAGCCGTGAAGCTCTAAAGAGAGAAGGAGAAAGAGAAAAAGGTACGAGAAGAAGAAAAAAAATCTGTTTTTGTTTAATGAAGCCATGGCTTTGGTTGCTTCATGCTTCAACAAAAAAACACTAAAAGTGGTAGCTTTTTGTGGTTTCACGATAGTGGCGTAGCTTTGGCCAAGGCGAGGATGTTATGGCTTGGCTTGTCTTTTGGCTTTAAGCGGTGGCTTTGGATGGCTTTGACTACACTGGTTCTAAGTACCATTGATTTTACAATTTGTATTGAATGCATAAAGGAGAAACAAACAAACACTAGGAAGTAAGGTGCTCATAGGAGTTCAAGTGTCTTAGATTTGATACATATTGATATTTGAGGTCCATTCCCCACCGCTTTTTATAATAGTAAAGGATATTTTATCACTTTTTACAGACGAGTTTTCTCGCTATGGGTATTTATAGTAAATACATGAAAAATCACAATCATTGGATGTGTTCAACGTTAAGCTGAGGTTGAAAATCAACATAATAAGAAAATTAAGGTTGTTAGATTTGACCGTGGTGGTGAATACTACAGTAGATATGACGGTTCAGGCCAATGTTCAGGTCCATTTGCGAGGTACCTACAGGAATGTGGCATCGTCCCTCAGTACACCATGTCATGGGCACCACGTCAAAAGGGTGTATCTAAGAGATGAAATCAGACTTTAAAAAAGAGTTAGGAATATGATTTGTCATTCTACTTTGTCAAAGTCTCTTTAGGGAGAGGCCTTAAAGACTACAATTTATATTCTTAATAGAATACCCAGTAAAGTAGTTAACAAAACCCATATGAGCCATGGACTGGTAGACGTCATAACATTCGACACTTACATATTTGGGGGTGTCTACTTGAGGCTAGGCCTTACAAGCCTCATGAAAGAAAATTGGACTCCAGAACTATTAGTTGCTACTTTATTGGATATTTATAAAAATCAAGGGAATTCAAGTTTTATTGTCCATTTACTAATACCTTAATTGAAAGGGATAATACCAAGTTTATTGAGGATGTTGAGAATCGTGGGAGTACACAATCTAGCAATATTAGTTTTGAAAAAGAACGAGTTGACATTTCTATGATGGATATTCAACCTGTTAATGTGATCATGCATGCTCTTGAGCAGGATGCATATGCAAATCACAAAAATGTTTCTAAATTGCCTTTTGCTAATCCAGAAGTACCTCAACCTCCCAAGTTACAAATGCCAATGAGGAGATCCAATAGGGAGAGAAGATATGCTATTTCGGATGATTATGTTGTTTCTCTCGATGAACATGAGTTTGATATAGAAATGGAAAATGATCCTTTCACTTTTCTTCAAGCCAAACAAAGTGCTCACTCTTCAAATTGGATGAATGTTATGTTAGATGAGTTAAAATATATGAAGGATAACGATGTTTTGGATCTTGTCGAATTGCATAAAGGTGTGAAACCAATTGAATGTAAATGGTTTTTTTTTTTATAAACCAAACGAGATTCTAAATGCAACATCTAAAGATATAAAACACACCTTGTTGCTAAAGGCTTTACTCAAAAGGAAGACATTGATTATAAATATATGTTCTCTTCAATTTCTACGAAAGACTCTTTTAGAATTATCATGACACTTATACACTTTCTGAATTATTTAAGTGGGATTTTTCTTTTCTTACAACCTCATAATGTATTAACCTCATATACATATATATATAGAGAGAGAACAACCTCATAATGTATTAACCTCATATTGGAGTTCACACAATGTACACTTCCTGATAGAATAAAATAATGATAATCGAAAGAAACTGAAATAATTGAAATAAACGGAATAATTGAAAATAACAATGATAAAATAAAGGGAAATAACTACCATATAAAATATTCTTTCAATCAACTAACTAACAATTGATAACCCATGCCTTATTTGTAACTAACTAACTTCTAAAACAAACCCTAAACCTAATAAGTAATAAGTAATACTATAATTCTTAATATACCTAAACTACTACTATTGCTAATATTACTAAAAATCCTAATTACATCATTTTCATTTGTGAATTTTTTGTTTAAATGGGGTGTTTTTCTTGTTACCAGAAATTCACACCATGTACATCTGTGAAATTTTGTATTTGAGTAAGATTTTCTTTTCTTGTGACAGTTAACAAACATAACGTATGGCTCTAACTATGAAATACTCTCATTTAGTCAAGAATCATGTAGTGTACACTATCATTTGTCAAAAATTCAATTCAAATGGGATTTTAGTTTCTCTGACAAGAATAGATACATATTGTATGAACCTAATATGTAATATTCTCATAAATGTAGTCGCACAATGCACACTTTCATTTGTGTTAAATTCTATTTAAGTAGGATTTCTTTATCTTGAGGCGATGAGCAACCACACATTGTATGTATCAACCTAACCATAAATATGAGATACTCTCGTATTGGTATTCGCATAATGTACACGTACATTTGTAAAATATTTATTTAAGTGAGATTATTTATTTATTTATTTATTTATTTTGTGTTTTACAAGGGAAAACCACATATTGTATAAACCTGAATATGGGACTTGGGAATTCATGAATAGAGGTTGCATATATCACAAGGAGATAAAATTTTATGACCAACAACTTGTGTATCATTCACGAACACATTAATACTTACAATTATATATTCCCGCTATTCGAATTTAGGTATTGGTGTCTAATTGGTTAATATGTTAAATGTAAGTTTGGGCTCGTAATTAATAAGTTGTTCAACTTGTGACATTGTGACATCGTAACTTAAGTTTACCTTATTTTGTATGACTCTAGCTTTTGCAATGGTCTATGATGAATAAGAAGTCAACAACATTTTTTGAAAATAACATAAAATGTAGGGTTGGGCACATGTGATGGACCTCATCTCGATCTCATCCTGTTGTTTTATCTTCGAGACGAAATAAATCTCATCCTATCCCAAACGGGTTCGGGAAGGGACATGACTATATAGTACTAAGAAAAAATTTTATGCAGCAACAAATTTATTCAAGTCTAAAATTCAGACCAAACATGATTCAACAACACAATACCACATAATTCAAGTCTTATACATCAATTACATTAATAATCAAGTTTGGAATACTACAGGTACATGACCATCAATAACATCAAGAATCAAGTCCGACTTAATTAAAAATATTAAAATAAATATTACATAAATAAGTTGGGGACGGGAAAAAGTGGGCAGGATTGGAAATCTCCTTCCCAACCCATCGCACTCTAGATTGGAACGAGATCGGGATGAGTTTGATCAATCCCAAAAGACCCCCAAAAAATTGTACGGAACGGGATCATGATCGCAGGATGGGATGCCTACCCATAATGAAAAGAGGAAACCAACACGTAGTTTGGCTATATGGGAAGCAAGTGAAGGGAGTCTTTAAATATTTATCATTTTCATAGCTAGCTTCTTCCTGTTTATAGACAAGGGACGTAAAAAGTTGTGTTTTATGATACGCTACTATGCCATGTGCCTTTTTAGGTCATGGAAACAAAGCCTCATGGTCCCTTTTGCAGGTTAGGCTTTACCAACAGACCTAGCATTATCACTCATTTGTTTGTCTCAAGATACGTGTTTTAGGATCTCGAGACAGATTATGGCATGTTTAATATGTGTACTTTTTAGGGGGAAATGTGAAGTTTCACATTAGAAATATGGGAGGGACAAAGTGATCTTTTCACCATTTCAAAGTTATTATTCATCCATAATTGAAATTAGGGTCTAAAAACAAGGTTAGACAAAGTTAAGGTCTAAACAAGGTTGTGACAATGGATAATATTGTTACCTAATTATGTTACATTCTCATACGTAAAGTCGCACAATGCACAATTTCATTTTTGAAATTTTTTATCGAAATGTGATTTCCTTAAATTGAGATAATAAACAACCACGTGTTGTCTATATCAACCAAAACATAAATATGAAAATACTCTCATATTGGAATTTGCAAATTGTACACTTATATTTGTGAAATATTTATTTTAGTGAGATTTTTTTTTTGTGACGGACAAAACACATTTTATAAACTTAGATATGTAATACTATCTTATGTTCCCGTTTTAGTCAGTACGTCACTCTTTTATATCCCTTAACTCTTCCCACCTCAGATGTCGCCAACAAGGTTCAAACCCTATACCTGTGATTCCATCTGCCACAGGCCTACCGCTGAGCTGGTACCCTATTGGTAGTCAGGACTTTACATGATATACACTTTCTTTTTACAAAAAAATCTAGGTCTGGTCATTTTCTATTCTTCTAATAGAAAAAGAACACATATTGTATAATCCCTAAGTATGAAATGCTCTTGTATTCCCATTCACACAAGGATTCACAAAACCTAGAATTTCAATGGTGAAAACTTTATCAAGTGAAAGTTTACGTTCTTGTGAATGACTACACATTAATTGTATGACCATGAACAACCGTAAACATGAAATGCTCTAGTATTCACATTCAATTAGGAATTTGCGCAATATATACTTTTATTTGTGAAAAAACCAAAGAGTCAAAGTGTGAAGCAAAGGCGAAGAGATTTTTGGCTTTAAGAAAAAAGCGAAGCGATGGCTTTACGCAAGTAAAATGACCCTAAAATATGACTTTAGTATTATATAAAAAATATAAATATATGCATTCTTCTTTTCTAGTATATTTAGAGGTGTTAGCTCAAGTCAATGTAAGAGTTCATATTGCTTCCTATGTTATATTGTTTGTTACCATTCACTGCAACGCCATATTTTCAATCAATGTCTTCTCCAGAACTACGCTCCCTTGCTCCATAGTTTTCTTCCATAATCAATCGCCTCAATCACCTTAAGTAAACAAAAAATAACAACATTATTAATGTATATATTATTAATGCATAGATAATCAATGTATAGATGTGGGTTCCTTCTTCGGGATCACGAAGATGAAAGTTTCGGTGAAGCTTTGTTGAAGGTAAGAAGATTCGTACCTTGAACAAGATCTCCAACTCCTGCCCTGTTAAAGCTATATGATTCAGCCATGAAGCTCTAAAGAGAGAAGGAGAAAAAAATGAGAAAAAAAAACAAAAAAAAAAAAAAAAAAAAAAACTCTTTTGTTTAATGAATTCATGGATTTGGTGGCTTCACAGTTCAACAAAAAAAGAACAAAAGCGGTGACTTTTGTGGCTTTAGGGTAGCGGTCATGCTTTGACCAAGGCGAAGCAACATGTCATGGCTTGGCTTGACTTGGGCTTTTGGATTTAAGCGGTGGCTATGGATGGCTTTGACTACACTGGAAAAAAGACATTTTAGTTGAATTATTTTCTTATAACAAGAAACGTACAAATTCTATGACCTTATATGAGAAATACTCTCACATTCCATTCAGTCGGGAATTCATTGATTGATTTGAATGTACTCCATATATATTATAAATCATTAGTTGAATAATGGTTTTCATGGTGTACCATGCACTACTGGATTGGAATACATTATGGATTTTAGATATTACTATTGAAAAGTTGTTCTAATTACCCAATTTATTATTACTTGTGTTGGTAGCGTAATTTCACCGTTACATGCAAGGCACGAGAGCTAGGAAGCACATGAAGGGCATGTAGGTGGTTTTAGGAAAGTATCGAGCATGACACATTGGGAGGTACAAGTTGAGCATATGGCAGGGCGTGAGGGAAGCTTCAACAATAGTAAATAAAGTTGGACATATGGTCCCAGCTAAACCAGTTGTCTAACAAAGAGGAGAGTGGTAACAGAAGTCGGACCAATTGATGAACATAAAAGTTATCGACAAAATTCGAAAAGAATATGATTTTGCAATAATTCGATTCAGTAAAAAAAACTAAAGATATTAAATATTCGATGCGGCATACATTCATGTATAATACGATACATCGTAAAAGATCCATAGTTAAAAATTTGGCCCATATGTGGGTGTTAAATAAAAAAATTTCATATATATTGTCGAAATAAAATAAATATCATTACATTAAAAATATTAATATATTATTCACATTTTCAATGATAAAAAAAGAAAATTATTAAGAAAAACTAAGTAGAAAAATCAATCCTCATAACACCATCAACCCAATTAGTATCTCCAAGATCATTTGAAGGGACTCCATTATTTTGCATATTCATCACAACAACATCAATATAGTATGGATTATTTTATCTTAAAGTTTGTTTTGACAATAAATTGACAAAAATCTTCATAACAATCAAATCTCTACAAATCAATTTGCAAAATCCTCATAAATCTATGCCTCCCCACCGACAAATCAAAAGTAAAAAAATTATGTGTTAAACGTTGCTTATTTAAACGTGATTATACGAAATGATCTAGATGCTATGAAGTTAATGCGGAAAGCGGTCAGGACCGCATTACGATTTTTCATAATTATGCGGGACTAAGCGAAATTATGCGAAAAAAAATTCAAAGTATATATTTTTAAAATTTAATCATAGTCATAGATTACAAAATAAATAATTAATCAAAAGGGTGTAAATATGTAATCATAGTCATATATTATTTTACTAATTAATCAAATGAATTTTATTTTGCAGGTTGGAACACTTATAGTTACCTAGACTTGTTTACGAACAACCAATACAACGAAAGCAACATCAGAAACTCATAGGCATTCTGGCATAGAAAATGGATGTTGAATTGGCATTGGCAAATAGATTTGAACCTCCCGACAACATAATCTACAAAATACAAATACGAAACAAGAATAAGTAAAATAATCAGGGATGAAAAATAATCTAATCAGAGAGTGTTCATCTCTGTTGGAACAAATCTACATCATATTGTTGCAGTTTGTTTCTCATCACTTGATCCACACTAGAGATTGCACATAACTGACTAATGACTATTGAACATACTTGAGAGAATCAGAGATAAACCTCAAACAAGTATAGCATCATGTTTATTGAATTCATGTGTGCTGAAGAATTGAATTCTCTGTATAACAATTAACAAACATGGACACGAGCTATATTTTACTAAAAAGGCATTACAAATTTACAATCAAAACTAGCATTTAAGAAACCATTAGAAAAATGAGTCTCAGACATCCAAGGAAGGATAAAACAGCATAAGCTCTCAAGCCCGGCGAAGGTGAAAACTCTTGGATGGCCACTGCGACTGTTCTTTGATAAACAAGCCTTAAATCGGTCATCATCGACTTACATTTCTAGATCGATTTACATCTCACCGATTAATCTCACTGATTGATTACATCTCACTGAATGATCTCAGCAGAGGGAAGAAGCGAATGGAAGAAACAAATGGACTGGGAGGAGAGGGAAAGCTTACCTGATTTGGAAAGTTAGCAGCCAATCTCTTTGTCGTCTTCGATTGATCGATTCAACAGCAACCGATCGATTCAGCAACCAATCTCTTCGTACTTGATGATTTCGATTGAAAGAAGGGAGGAAGAGAGGTTGATGATTCAGATCTACTTCTCTTCTTCTTCTTCTTCTTCGTCTCTTCTTTTTCTTTAGATCTACAAGTTGTCGCTCCTTCTTCTTTAGTCAACTGCAAAAAGGTAAGAACAGATCGATTAGGTTTTTTTTTTCATATATAAAGACCTACAAATCTAAGAGTCAGCTGGGCCGATTAAGCGCTGACTCGCCGATTTTTTACCACTTTTGACTGAGTTTGACCAATTTTACTAGTTCCGCTTAAAGCCAACCGAGTCGACCCCATGCGTTTCGATCCAGCCCCGCATAACGCTTTTTGACCGATTTTCGGCCGCATTAATAACATAGATTAGATGTGCGGGTTTTATACAATATTTTTTTATATAGAAGGGAGTACTAAATGGTGACTCATCTATACGAAAAAAAATTGTGTATTAAACGTATAGTTCGCGAATTTGATAACTATGGGTTTGATTATGAGAAAGCTCTAGATTCCATTTTTCATCTTCAATTCACTATATTGAAACATTTATATCCAAGGAATATGATTTCTCGAAAAATGTCAAAATTTCATGAAATATATTTTTTTCGAGTTACTGAAAATTCTTTCGAAATCTGAAATATTCATTTATTTAGTTAGGCCAATCTCAATATTCCTACATTTTAACCCGTTTTAACCTTAGTTTAGTATTAAAAAAAATTTATATATGTGATTCTTGTGCAATATATTGTTTGTATGACATTATGAGTCTTGTGGTACTCTTTATGATGATACATCAAAATAGACCGATCATCACGGCCGTACACATGGCATAAAGTTTCATCACGAGAATACAACGTCTGATCCATTGGGCCAATTCATAAAGCCCAGAAGGATTGAGGCCAACTATAGAGGCTCAGACTAGGCCCACCACTAAGGAGGCATAAGCAGGATCCAAATCCAGGGCCAAACGAATCAAAGCTCAAATCCAAGCCCGATACGCGTTCTTTCATAAAGAAGAACGTTGCACCAAGAAAGAGCAGTGAAGGAACCTACACATCCACAAACGCATCTGGTGCAATTTTACTAGCCTAAATTAATAAACTAATAAACCCTACTTGTTATACCGCAAGTGCAAGGCTGTCTAACTAGTAGACAGTGGCAAATACGTTTTGATCCCATGAGGATTGACGAAACAATCAAATTCTAAAATATATTTAAACTAATCTAAAGTGGGGGGTTACAACAATTGAGAATTCCTAAATTAACAAAACTAAATTGAGCAATAAAGAATTTAATTAATAAGATAATGAGGGAGTGGACCGAGACATCGAAGCCACCACAAGTTCTTCGAGACTTGTTTAACTTAAATTATTATTTTCGAGAATCACTACGACTAATCTAAGGATTAATCCACATTCACATTTAATTTCAGCAAATGTCTAAACCCCTAGCATTACATGTCTTTCTACGACACACACAATCACATGTTTAACATAATTAATCAAAACAGGCTTCGAATATCAACAAAGATGACTCTAACTATCGACTATTCTAGATGTTATACCGGATATAATCGGTGAAAGCAAATTGTCGATATTCAGAAATCAATTGTATCTAACATTGAAACATATAGTAACAAGCTCTGCGTCTACGTCTTTGTGAGCGAGCTATTGTTGCTGCTTCCTACTCGATGGAACCTACAAAAAAGAAAAAAAAGGAAAATGAGGTGGGATAAACAAAAGTGAGAAAGGGGAGGTCGTGAATGGTCATCGGCGAAGAAAGAAACAGAGAACTATGAGGTTAAGCTCTGTTTCTGTGTTCAATGGTGCTAGTTGCTCCGTTTATGACGGTGGCTGAAAGTGAGGGAAACAGGGAGAGAGGAAAACATAAAGATTGCAACGAGAGAGTGCTCGAGGTGGTTGTTGGCTGCGAGAAGAAGTGAGAGGGAGATGAGAATCTGGGGCTGGACGGTGGCTTTGTTAGGCGTCAGAAAAGGAGAGCGGGGAAGAAGAAAAGGGTCTGGATTGGGAGAGGGACTGAGAATGAGAAGTGCAAGGAGTATTTTGCTAGATGGAGCAGAGTGAGGTCGTGAGTTGGTGGTGCGAGGTGGTTGTGGAGTGTGCGACGTGATTGAATAGGAAAATAAAGAGGAGAAAAAAGGGAGACGGGTGGTTGCCGGTCTTTCTACTGGTAAGGTGGCATTGATGGCTGGAAAATGAGAGGAAGAAAAGAGGTGTGTAAGAGAGGAAGCAATGGTCTGTGAGGGAGATGAGGTGTTGTTTGGTCGGTAACGATGGTTGCGCTGCCGGTTCTTCTATCGAACGAGGATCACCGACAGGCGATGAAATCAAGTTGGTGGCTGGAAAGAAATATGAGAAGAGAAAAAGGAAAGGGACGTGGAAGATAAGAGAGATACCTCCAAAAGGGAGAGGGGCTTTGTGTGTGGCAGGAAGGAGAATACATAGAATTTGAAAATTTAGGTTAAAGCTTGGGCTTGGGTTTAGGTTAAGATGGGTTTTGGGTTTAATTGTTTCTCTAATTTCACCCATCACTGTCAGTTTGTACCACTTGGGTTAGTTCTTCCATACTCACCGCGCTAAGGCGATTTCATCGTTTAAGCTCCAATTTCTGTCAAAAACATGAAAACAAAATAACTAGAATAAAATAAAATATTTGAAACACTAACAAATATAAATTAGAAGATATTTTCTATAATAATTATGTGGATATCAGCATCTCCATTAAGGAAAAGACTATTACAGAAACATCTTCTTCCATTGCGCCTCACATGCTTAAGTCACGCATAGAGTTAACTACGACCATTATAAAAGGTAAAATGAACATTGGACAAAGGTATGCAACTTTGACCGAGTTTTGTCCAGATTTACATCCTTCTTCCAAAAGAGTTAATGACTTAAGCATCGGAGTGCCATCAGCCACCAAAAAGCAGTCTAATAGTTGTTTTACAGGTCAAACTCACAGGAGGACGATTTTTTGATTCATTAGTTTGGCGCCGTCCGTGGGGAACGACGAGTTTCATTTTTTTTTTAACCTAAAAATAAGATTCAGTGACAAATCTCACGCAACTTGATAGAAGATCAATGGAGTACTCCACAAATCTTCGATGTTACGATAACAGATATCACATGCCGCCCAATACTGATCTTAAGACAACCATCGAAACAACCGTACCTATCAGTAGAGAACTCTAGCAGATAACTGTTCAGACGTTTCTGACATCATAGGGAATCCCCTCGGATCCCTGAGTGGAAACGCTTATGGCTCAGATGGACAGCATTATTGAAATGATTGATAGGATCACCCGAAACTTACAAGGCAATAGCTTTCAAGAAGAAATCATCAAACTTAAGAAACATCAAGCTAACAATAGCTCCAAATGCTATCAGCGATCGCCCAGAAGTTTACAACTGAAGAAGCCCAAATATGACTTAAGCATCGGAGTGCCATCGGCCACCAAAAATCAGTTTAACAGTTGTTTTACAGGTCAAACTCACAGGAGGACGATTTTTGGACTCATCAGTTTGGCGCCGTCCGTGGGGAACGACGAGTTTCATTTTTTTTTTAACCTAAAAATAAGATTCAGTGACAAAGCTCACGCAACTTGATAGAAGATCAATGGAGTACTCCACAAATCTTCGATGTTACGATAACAGATATCACATGCCGCCCAATACTGATCTTAAGACAACCATCGAAACAACCATACCTACCAGTAGAGAACTCTAGCAGGTAACTGTTCAGACGTTTCTGACATCATAGGAAATCCCCTCGGATCCCTGAGTGGAAACGCTTATGGCTCAGATGGACAACATGATTGAAATGATTGATAGGATCACCCGAAACTTACAAGGCAATAGCTTTCAAGAAGAAATCATCAAACTTAAGAAACATCAAGCTAACAATAGCTCCAAATGCTATCAGCGATCGCCCAGAAGTTTACAACTGAAGAAGCCCAAATATGATAGGGCATTCTTGGCTTTGACAGCAAGTCGAAGCGAAATTCTTGAAGTCGTGGCAAAAAGAGAAGATGTCAAATGGCCGCCAAAGATAACAGGAGATCCGGAGAAGCTAAACAATGGCAGACATTATCTCTTCCACAATGACTACGGCCACGATACCGAAGATTGTTGCAGCTTAAGAGACGAAATTGAACGCCATATCAAACAAGGATGACTCAAAGAGTTCGCCAAACTCAAGGACGAAATAATCGTTTCAAATGAGCAAATGAAGGAAACGATCTACATCTTGCATGGCATAGGCGGAGAAAATGAGCAATCCAATCGATCCAGAAAGCGCATAGTCAGAGACTTAAGCACAAAGATCAGATTCCAGAAACCATCTGCACAGTGTTCAAAGACAATGCAAAGGATTCTAACCTTCTCTTACGAGGATGTTGATGGAGTTAATTTCCCACACAATGATGCTTTAGTGATATCGATCATGATAGCAAAATGGGAAATCAAAAGGGTATTAATCGAAACTGGCAGCTCGGCAAACCTATTATACCTAACAGCTTTCCGAATGATGCAGTTCACCACTGAGATGCTCTCACCAAGCGATCAATCTATGGTTGGTTTCAGTGGGGAGCAATGCAACCCACTAGAATGATCCGATTACCAGTTGAAGCGAGAGAACCAAGGAAGCAGCGAGTGCTAATGACATATTTTCTCGTTGTCGACACTCCTGCTGCATACAACATGCTACTCAGGAGACCATGGATACACAAGATGGGTGCAGTATCCTCCACTATACACCAATACGTGAAGTACCACACCAACAATTGTGTTAATAGAATAAAAGGGGACCAACCAGCGGCCTTGGAGTGTCATTTTGCTGCTATAAAGACTCCTCACAAATAGCAATTACCGCAACGAATGGAAGAGTCTTCGCAGCAATTTGATGAAACAAGTTTGGACTCTCCAATGACAATATGGATCCAACCAGATTGCGAGATTGACCCAACACAGGCAACCGGAAGAAGAAACAATCAAGGTCTATTTAGACAATGAAGCCAAAATGGCAGTCTGAATTGGCATAAAATTCCAACCTGAACTCGCCATGAAGCTGATGCAACTGCTAAGAAATAACCAAGATATTTTTGAATGAACAATGAAAGACATGGTGGGAATAGATCCATCCATCATTTCCTAAGTGAATCCAGATAAGAAACCGGTTAGACAAAAAAGAAGACCGATGGCTCTGGAGCACAATCAGACGATAAACAAAGAAGTACATTGATTGATCAGCGCAGAAATGATAAGAGAAGGTTACTATTCGGATTGGTTGGCGAACACGGTACTAGTAAAGAAAAAGAACGGGAAATGGAGGGTGTGCGTGGATTACACCGACTTAAATAAAGCTTGTCCCAAATATAGCTTCCCACTTCCACGAATAAACCCAATAGTGGGCGCTACTGTCAGGCACGAGATGTTGAGCTTTATGGATGCGTATTTCGGGTATAAACAAATAAAATGTACCCCTCGACTAAGAAACAATATCTTTTATAATGGAAAGAGGGACGTACTGTTATCGAGTAATGTCATTCGGGTTGAAGAACGCAGGAGCAACATATCAATGGCTAGTAAACAGGATGTTCAGATATTAGATCGGCAAAACGATGAAGGTTTACATCGACAATATGCTCGTCAAAAGCTCACGCAAAACAAGCCATGTTACAAACCTCGAACAAGCTTTCACCCAGCTTTGGAAATATAAGATGAAGCTAAACCTAGATAAATGCACCTTTTGAGTGGAGTTAGGGAAGTACCTTGGGAATAAGGTCAACCAACGAGGAATTGAAGTCGATCCAAAGCACTTCTCAACATGCAATCGCCAACAAATATAAAAGTGGTTCAAAGTATTAACGGGAGGATAGCAGTTCTAAACAAATTTATTTCCAGGTCATCAGACAAGTGTCTGCATTTCTTCATAATCTTGAAGAGGAACAAGACATTCGAATGGAATGATGAATGCGAAAGAGCCTTTCAAAACCTTAAGAGATACATGGGAAGTATGAAGCTGCTAACAAAACCAAACATAGGAGAAACACTGTATCTGTACCTATCTGTGTCTAATCACGCAGTGAGTTCAGCACTAATACGACAAGAAAAATGGGTGCAGAAATCGGTGTAATACATCAGTAAAGCACTCACGAATGCAGAGATCAAATATCCGGCCCTAGATAAACTAGCGCTCGCTTTGATTGTGTCATCAAGGAAATTGCAACCATATATACTTTCAGGCACACCCAGTCACGGTCATGACTGAACAACCACTTCGGTCAATATTACACAAGCCGAACTTATCGAGAAGAATGGTAAAATGGGCAATAGACTCGGACAATTTGACATTACTTATGCCCCTATAACTACTATCAAAGCTCAAACATTAGCAGATTTCATTGCCGATTTCACAGGAAGCAACAACCAACTCGGGGATAAGAAAAGCAAAATAGAACAACCTGAACCAATCTCTGAAGGATGGATCCTCCAATGTGATAGGGCATCTAACGAGGCAGGAAGCGGAGCCGAAATAGTCTTATACAACTCGGAAGGCATTGCATTGTAAAAAGCGATAAAATTCAATGTTGAAGCCTCCAATAATGAAGCCGAGTACGAAGTTGTGATAACAGGACTACATTTAGCAAAACATCAGGGAATAAGGGGCATTAATGTCTTTATGAACTCTAGGCTGGTGGCCAATCAACTAAGCAGCGAGTTCCAAGTGAAAGACACTCAAATGAAAGCCTACCACCAGAGAACTACAAAACTAATAGAAGGCTTCTGAAACGCCACCATCTAACAATGTGCACGAGCAGAAAACAAAAGAGCAGATGAGCTAGCTAAAGAAGCCTCAACAACAAAGGATAATGACAATCCACTCATCATGACACAAGGTAGCTCCATACTGGAAAATTAATCAGAAGAAGCATGCGTCGTAAACCAAGGTGTTAATTGGATGACTCCAATCCTGGCGTACATTTTAAACAAGGAACTCCCAACAGATAAGATGGAAGCCAAAAAACTATAGAATCGGGCAGCAAGATATACAATGGTCAATGACAGATTGTACAAGAAATCTGCCACGAATCCTTTATTAAGATGCCTTACACCAGGAGATGTCGAATATGTCCTAGGCGAAATACACCACGGCACATGCGGGAATCACCTAGGGGGGAGAACATTGGCCCATAAAGCCTCACGTTAGGGTATTACTGGCCAACGATGCAGGCGGACGCTCAGAAGCTAGTTCGTAAACACGACAAGTGCCAAAGATTTGCCCAATACACTCACATGCCAGGACAAGTTTGATCCCAATGTTCAGCCCCTAGCCTTCGCACAATGGGGAATGGACATCATAGGAGCACTCTTAGCGTCTGACAAAAAGAAGTTTCTCCTTGTAGCAGTAGAATACTTCACCAAATGGGTAGAAGTAGAGCCCCTCACAAAGATATGGGAAGCACAAGTCGAGAAATTTCTCTGGAGAGACGTCATATGCAGATTCAAAATCCTAAGAGTAATCGTTACGGACAATGGGAAGCAATTTGAAGGCAAAAAGGTCAGGGAGTTATGCAAGAACATGAATATCCAGCAGCACTTCTCCGCACCAGCTCACCCGCAAGCAAACGGACAAGCCTAAGTCACTAACAGAACAATTTTGGAGGCAATTAGAAAAATACTCAAGGCAGTGAAAGGACTGTGGACGTCCGAATTACCTTTCCTTTGGGCATACAGGACAACAAAAATAACTCCAACAGGATAAACACCTTTCACACTCTCTTACAGGTCAAGAGCGATGATACCCGTGGAGGTCGAAATGCCAACATTTCAAACTGAAGAATTTTGCGTTGAGGACAACGTCGAAGCATTAAGAGTCGGGTTGGATCTCCTCAAAGAAAAATGAGAAGCAGCCTCGATTAAAACAACAACATACCAACAACGCATGGTAGTTTACTATAACGAGAAGGTACGAATCTGAAACTTCAACGTCGAAGACTGGGTGTTACGAAAAGTCCAACTAAACATGAAAGAGCCCGATGCAGGCAAGCTTAACCCAAACTGGGAATGACCCTATCGACTGACAAAAATCAACAGACCATGAACATACTTATTGGAAGACAAAGAGGGCGAAATGATACCTCAACCATGGAATGTAGAACACTTGAAAATATATTATCAATAAAGTCTTTCACTCTCAATTTCGAAACAACCAAATCTGATCAGGATAAAAAGGTAAGATTAAAAACATACTCGAGGGAACACTCAGCATGGCTAGAATATCAAGCAAACAAATATGTTGGACGAACGAGTAAGACATAAAAACTTCTGGCCTGATCAACCACGAAGATACCAGGACATAAGAGTCAAACTTTTATATCGACTGTAACGTACGACATCGTAATCCGAGTAAGAAACAAGATTTCGTAAACCAAGGCTTCCATACGACTAGAATGTCGAGTATCAAAGCCACCCATGAAAATCTGGACAAACGAAGTCGGAAATCTCCTAGAAATGTCATAAGTAAAAGCTAAACAAGCTAGACATACGGAACACGAAAATGTGAAATAACAAATTTTCCATTTATCTTTAAAAAAAGGAGATTACAAAAAGAAAATAAATAACAACTAAGAGGGATCACTATTGTGAACAACATCTTCATGAAGCATAGGGTCGACGGGCTCCTCAACATCCGAATCACACATCGAATCCGGAACAACTTCCTCGACATTGCCAAAATCTTGCTCAACAAGGCTGCGGTGGGGGCACATGTCCAAACCTTGCGTTTCTAGGAATTCTAGAAAATCATGGTGACCCTCAACCACTCGCTTAAAATCCGCAGCCTCTAATGCCTTCAACTTCTCCTTAACAGTCGACATCTCGGCTTGGGTAGACACTAACTCTTTGTCGACATTGGCAAGTTTAGCAGCGATCGTCGACTTGGTCTTAACAAACTCGAAATTCAACTAAACGACGCGAGCAGTAGTAACCTTAAGCTTGGTAGAACACTCGTTGGCATAGCGAACAACCCCGTCACATTCGGCTTTTCAGTCAGACAACTTTTTCTCAGCAACGTCCAGACAAGAACGCAACCTTCCCAATTCAACCTCAGATGTCTCGAGGTCGGAAGCAAACACAACACGCGTACCCTCAGTAACTCCCGCGTAGATTTCGTAGCCCTCTCATGTTTCTTGCATTGCGCCTTCAATGAATCCAGTTGATGAAGAACATGGGAAAGAACCAAAATGTGTCCCGAAAGCTTCCTCTCGACATGAGCAACCTGATCACGAGATGCTTTACAGTCTGACCCCATGACTGCTGCATAAGTAAGATGCGTCATCCCCTCCATAAGATGTTGGAGACCATCGTCAATTTGACGACGTGGTTGACGCACGAGCATAGGAGTTTTGTTAGCCAATTAACCGCCCATGATAGCCGCCAATAAGGTTGCAAGCACTATCCTACACATCAGCCTCGGAAGGCTAAAAGGTCATGCTAATGACAAAAGGAGCAAGGCGAGAAGCAGAAAGAGCAGCACGAGATCCCGAAGTGCCAGCCACAACAGAAGAAACAGTAAGCTTGTGATCTCGAGAACGAGCAGCGACTTGATCTTCTACTGACGGATCATAATCAAATTCATCCAAAGTATTAGTACCCTTCGGATTATCCAACAACCAAACACCCATCTAAAGCATTTTATTCTCGATGATGCGCGAATCATCAATCGAAAGGCCGGCAGAATCAGGCAAGCCATAAGAAGCAAAAAAAAATTCTCATGGTCATCTAGAGGGCGGAAAACCTACTTCTTACTTACCTCGAGGACCCGATTTACCTTTTCATCCTCACGAGCAGAGGAATCATCACCTGAACCATGACACCCCTTCGGAAAAAGGCAAGATGAGAGGGGGTCCTGGCAGATTCAACGACAAAAGACGCAAACTTTTTCCTCTTCGAGACATGGCTAGAACTAACGGCCGACATCTTGGAAGGGCTAGGAGGCCTAGGAACTTTCATTTTCTTAACAATTGGACCAATGTTCTTAGGACCTCGAGTGGAAACAGAAACAGGGACTCCTACAGCGCCAACGCGCGCAACAGTAACCTCAGAAGCGATGCCTGCCCTACCCGGTGAAAGCAGATCACCACGGACAACAACGACCGAAGTAAGGAAATCTTCTACCGATACTCGGGGAAGATAAAAAAATGACGACAAAATCCTGCTCTTTTAAAGAAAGTGACAACTCAACCTTCTTAGGCTCCCGGAACAATTGCAGAATCTGATTCCCGCGGAACCTAAAATGGTTAGAAGAAAAAGATGCATAAAACCAGGACCTCGACCAACCCACATACTCCTCTCGCAAGTCTTCTCGCAAGGAGGAGAAAGCAAACAACAAGTGTAACTAGGGTCCACGCTAAACCCTACCAGGGAATGCAAAACCCTAACATTCATAGGGATGCGAGCAGCAGCAACCCTCACCAAGGTTGAAGTCAGTACTTTCCAACCATTAGGAACAAGTTGAACCGGAATAATTCTAACCTCCAAGTACTCCCAGACGATAGAAGGAGCCGAAAGCCTGAAACTAGAATGGAACATACCTGAATACAAAGCAATGTATCCAGACGAGGACGACAAGGACTGTCGTCATCTCTGGGGAGAACAATCTCCAAATCATTGGGCAGCGAGTAGTTGTGACGAATGTTATCCAAAGTCATGCGTGTCGCTCTCTTGGGCATGAAGAAAGCTTCGCAAACTGCAAGTGCGTCGCCACCCAAAACTCTAGAGTTAAACATGACTACAGGACGAATGCGAAAAATCAAAAGGTTAACAACAAGAAAGCAAGAAGATGAAGACGAAAAAAGAGCATACACAAAGCTTCTCCTTTTTCTAGGAATGGGCAGCGAAATGACTGCCCTTGGAAAACGTGTAGGGTGTGACAACCGCACGAAATCCCACAAATCGTGCCAAAACAAATAGGCAGATGAAACAACGGGGAGAAAACAATAGTGACATATAGCAAGGGCACTAACCAAGCCGTGATGCTGTAATCAAAAAGCAAAATCGCCAAACAGCTAGTGGATACTTGAACATACCCACTAACTAGAGGGAGTAGCTGATAATACATCAAAATAGACCGATCATCACAGCCATACATGTGGCATAAAATCCCATCATGAGAATACAACGCCAGATCCATTGGGACAGCTTAAAAAGCCCAAAATGATTGAGGCAAATTATAGAGGCCAAGACTAGGCCCACCACTAAGGAGGCGTAAGCAGGATCTGAATCCAGGCCCAGACGAATCAAAGTCCAAATCCAAGCCCGGTGCGTGTTCCCTCATAAAGAAGAAGAATGTTGCACCAAGAAAAAGTCGTGGAGGGACCTACGCTTCCACGAATGCATCTCCATTAAGGAGGAGACTGTTATAGAAACATCTCCTTCCGTTGCGCCTCACATGCTTAAATCACATAGGAAGTTAACTACGAACATTATTATAAAAGGTAAAAGGAACATTCGACAAAGGTATGCAACTTTAACTGAGTTCTGTCCAGAATCACATTGTTCCTTCAATAGAGTTATTGACTTTAGCATCGGAGTGCCTTCGGCCACCAAAAAGGTGGTCCTTGGCAGTCTAACAGTTGTTTTGCAGGTCAAACTCACATGAGGGCGATTTTTGGATGCATCATATTATATAAGAGTTTAAAATGCTTAAATTATATTGATGACTTCAAAATTACAACCGATTGGGTTTGGGTTGAGAGTAAGGATTGTGATTTTGTTTTTCAATGTAATTTTGGTATGTTGATTTTAAGAAATATTTCATTGTGTATATAAATAAACAAAAAAATTTGGTTATAGTTTTCAATTATTAACCTAATTTAAGCATTTTAAACTCTTAAATACTATATAAAGAGTCATACAAGACTCGTAATGTCATATCATAATAATCACTTATATAGCAAAATTAAGGTTATAAATTGTTAAAATGTACAGTAATTGAGATTGGTATGAAAAAAGAAATAAATATTTCAAATTTCAAAAATAATTTTGGTAACTCAAAAAAAAAAATATTTCATAAAAATTTAAATTTTTTTGAGATATCACATTCTTTGGTCGAGAGACCGGAGAAGTGGAACTGAGTCAACAAAATTAGAAAAGATGTCTTGTCTCCATCTACCTACCATTGATACGCACCGCACGCCTTCACTTGTTTGTAAGTGTATCGATGCACATGAATGACACGTGACCCACCTTAGGAAACCAAAGCGCGGATAGTGGCTGGTGCTCGGATTCGGGGGGCTCATGCGCACAAAGCGCAGGAGGGGGTCATGCGCAACTATTACAGCCGTCAGATCTGATGGACGGTTCAGATTGATGGATTTGAAAAGAAAATTTTCATAAAAAGTTTTGGCAGGGGAATGAAAGGTTTTGAAAAATTAAATTTCAAAGGCATCTCCCATCTTCGTTTCGAGCTTAGATCTAGTGTTTCCCTTCGCAGAGCCCCCCTCGATTCGCTCTGAGATCCAAATCTTCAAGCCGCTCTAAGCATAATAACCAACTCTTAATACTTCATCTTCTCCAACACACACACACACACACACACAAATATCTCTCTCTGAAGCAAAAACCCAGGAAAGCGAAACGGGTTCTCTGTCTTGCCCATCAGACCCCACCCAAACCCGAATAAACCCAAACGAGCTTCTCTCCCTCTTCAAATCCCAACAAAAGTACCTCAATTTCTTCTTCCAAAACCTGGATCCAACCCAAACCCTAAGCTTCACACAGACCCTATTGAACGCCAAGGGCACAATCTTCTTTACAGGTGTCGGGAAATCAGGGTTCGTAGCTCAGAAGATCTCGCAAACCCTAGTTTCGCTCGGCATTGGGTCTGGGTTCCTTAACCCGGTCGATGCGTTCCATGGGGACATTGGGGCTCTATCAAGCTTGGATCTTTTGGTGTTGTGTCATGATCTGAGATAAAGAGAAAATAAGAAAATGGGTGCTGAAAAAAAAGGCGCGAAGAACTGGCGCTAAAACAATTCAATTTGAAAGTTAAGGGTAATTTTGTAATTGGTGTTGTTGTTTTAGTGGAACAAAGTTGTCCACGTGTTTAGCTATGATTAGTCCATTTTGAAATTATGTTAGGATCTCAACTATAAAGAGAGAAGCAGGAAACAAAGAGAGGTATGATTTGTGTGAGTTGTAATTGGGGATCATGGATCCAAGTAGGTGCTAGCTTGTAAAACCTTCTCTGAATTCAGCAATACACTTAGTTATTCTCTCAAATTCTCAATTGAATTTCGCTTGAAGTCACGACTGTGACATTTGGTATCAGAGCAAGTTTCAGGATCCCTAAGTTAACACAGTATGGAAACGAGAGCAAAGGAGTTGGAAACCTTGGTGAAGGAGACGCAATTGGAAACCACCGGTCAGATGGAGCTCATGAAGGCGGAGTTGAAACGTTTGGCAATGGCGAGTGAGACACAGAGCCAGCGAATGGAAGCACGGATGGAACAGTTGATCCAAATGATGAACTCTCGTCCCGAGCCAACGGTCGCGGAAGGAAGTGTTATACCTGGTTCACAGATCAGTGAATCCAGAGAGTTCCACCCAGGACCTACTCGCCATACTCCCATGGAGAGCAGCGGTATGTTTTCTAGAATCCCTAAACTGGAATTTCCTTATTTCGATGGATTGAATCCACGTGCTTGGGTTAAAAAATGTGGGAGGTACTTTGAATTTTATCAAGTGGGGAATGAAAACAAGGTAGCAATTGCTTCATTACACCTTAATGGGAGAGCTGAAGTCTGGTTTCTAGACTACCAGGTGTGTAACGAAAATCTCCAATGGACCTCCTTCATTCAGGATGTCTGTGAACGTTTTGAAGACTCAATTTCAGATAATTTTGTTGGGACATTTAATAAACTCAAACAAGAGTCGACTGTGGAGGACTATTTCGATCAATTTGAAGAGTTAAAATCCCTGATGATCAACCACAACAATCACTTAGACCCTACTTACTTTATAATGAGTTTCTTAAGTGGACTCAAGCCAGACATAAAAGCAATGGTGCAAATGTTTAAACCCACTACACTAATTCAGGCTTTCACCTTGGCTAGGATGCATGAATCCTCCGTAGACCATCACCGTTACTTGAGAAAGAATCCAGGGTACTCTATTGTATATCACAAGTCAGGAACTCAGTCAGTTAATCACCCAACCAACTCTCAATTGTCCGACAAGCCTAGCAGTACTAGTCTGTCCTCCAACAACAGTAGCCATACAAGTAGCCAAACCAGGGCAATAAACCCAACTCCTTACCAAAATACAAATAAGACTTCATTTTCACCCTATATACCACCCATTAAAAGAATGACCCAAGCTCACATGAGGATGAGGCGAGAAAAGGGTTTGTGCTTCACTGTGACGAGCAATACAGGCAGGGACACATTTGCAAACAACAACATCTATACCTCATTGTACCAGATGATGAATACTCTGAAGAGAATGTTGCAGTTAGTAATCACACAGAAGACTTGGTTCAAGAGATTCAGTCCGAGATGGAGGTGTCATTACATGCCATCCATGGCAGCTTCTCGGCCAATACCTTACTCCTCAAAGGCAAATTAAAGAAGAGGATAATCTCCATCTTAATTGATATTGGGAGCACACATTCTTTTATTGATCCAAAGGTGATTAAAGAAACCAATTGGCCCACTCAAATGGTTGTCAGAGTCGCCAATGGGCAGCAACTTATAAGAAGTGCTATTTGCAACAGACTTCAGTGGACAATGCAGGGATTGATATTTGAAGGAACAGTGAGGGTACTTCCTCTTGGTGGCTACGACATGGTCTTGGGCGGCAATTGGCTTAAGCCATTTGGGGACATCATAATCAACTTATAGAAGCTACAACTCACTCTCGTGATTAAGGGAAAATCAGTGATTCTACACGGAACCACCAATGAAGGATCACTACACCTCCTAGAGGCCAAGGGTATCTCCAAATTCTTTAAGAAGCATACACCCTGTTTCATGGGACAACTCTTTGCACTCACTGAAGAGTCCACTCAGGTACCAACCAATTATCCTGAACTTTCCTCATTAATAAATGAATATTCTGATGTGTTTCAAGTGCCCACAGAACTACCACCTACAAGATCCCTAGATCACAAGATACCCCTCAAACCAAATGCTTTACCCTCATCCCAAAACCCCTACAAGGTACCTTATATGCAAAAAGCGGTTGTTGAACAACTTACCCAAGAAATGCTCCAATCCAACCTTATACAACACTCCCACAGTCCGTTTGTTGCCCCAATATTATTGGTCAAAAAGAAAGATGGTTCATGGCGATTTTGTATCGATTATAGGAGTTTAAATGACATAACCATCAAGGACCGTTTTCCTATGCCCTTGATTGATGAGCTCTTAGATGAACTCCATGGAGCCACGGTGTTATCCAAACTAGACCTTAGATCCGGGTATCACCAAATACTTGTCCACCCCCCGGATATACACAAAACCGCCTTCAAAACACACCATGGTCATTTCGAGTTCAAAGTCATGCCATTTGGGTTAACCAATGCTCCGGCCACATTTCAAGCATTGATGAATACCATCTTCCAACCACACTTACGAAAATTCATACTTGTTTTCTTTGACGACATATTAGTCTATAGTTCCTCCTTATCATTACACCTAACCCATCTACAAATCACATTAGCCACCCTTAGGAAATACAAACTATATGCAAAGCTATCCAAATGTTCTTTCCTACAACCTCGGTTGGAGTACCTTGGACATCTCATCAGCCATCAAGGTGTTGAAGCTGATCCACAGAAAGTTGAGGCAATGGTGAGCTGGCTACTACCAAAACTCTTAACCAGCTACGGGGATTTCTTGGCCTAACTGGTTATTACAAGAAATTTATTCGTCATTATGGCCTCATTGCTCAGCCACTCACTGAATTGTTGAAGAAAAACAACTTCCACTAGACAGACACTGCCCAAGAGGCCTTTCAATCCTTGAAAACTTCTATGTGCAGTGCACCTGTGCTAGCTCTTCCAGACTTCTCTAAGTCTTTTACATTGGAAACAGATGCTTGTTCCCGAGGAGTAGGGGCAGTCTTATCTCAAATGGGCAGACCCATTGCCTTCTTCAGCCGGGCTTTGGGACAAAAAAATCAAGCTCTATCCATTTATGAGAAAGAGCTACTTGCAATAGTCTTGGCAGTCAACAAATGGAGGTCCATCAAAGTATCAAATATCTACTGTCACAAAAGGTTACAACCATACTTCAGTAGCGGTGGCTTTCAAAACTCCTGGGCTATGACTATGAAATACAATACAAAAAGGGGACAGACAACAAGGAGGCTGATGCTCTCTCACGTTTTACTGAAGCCATAGCAGAATGCCATTCCATTACAAGTGTATCCCTAGTGTGGTTACAAAATGTACTAACCAGTTACACTGATGATGAATTAGCTCAGAATCTCAGTCAGCAACTGATATTGAACCCAGATACTCAATACTATCCATGGCTCTACAGTAGGTGGTCATTAAGGTATTCAAGCATCCTACAAAAGACTAGCTATGTATTTCTACTGGAAGGGAATGAAAACAGATTTAGTTACCTTGATCACAAACTGTGATATTTTCCAATGTAATAAGGCCGACCAATCAGCTTACGGTGCTCTCCTTCAACCACTGCCAGTACCTTCCCAAGCATGGCAGAACATATCTATGGACTTCATCAAGGGCCTACCTAAATCCCATCACAAGTCCGTGATTTTAGTAGTGGTGGACCTGCTAACCAAATATAGCCACTTCATCTCCCTGAGCCACCCTTTCACTGCCTCCACAGTAGCAGAAGAACTTCTACAACATGTGTACAAATTGCATGGATTGCCAGAGTCCATCATATCCGACAGGGATAAAATTTTCATGAGCGCCTTTTGGCAAGATCTGTTTGGAGCTTTGGGCACCACCCTGGCGTTAAGTACCGCCTATCATCCTCAAATGGATGGTCAAACTGAGCGCACTAACTCATGCCTCAAGACTTACCTTCGTTGCATGACTGGCAAGGCACCATCTCAGTGGGCGAAGTGATTATACCTGGCCGAGCACTGGTTCAATACTTTCTTTCACACTAGCCTCCAAACAACACCATTTCAGGCTCTGTATGGGTATACTCCCCCACTGCTGGCCCTGCCTCCTGCTACTTCATTCACTGTCCAAGATGTCAAACAGTATTTAGAGGACATAGAGCAGATGCTACAGCTGATTAAACACAAGCTACACCTTGCACAAGAGAGGATTAAGATGTATGCTGATAAGAATTGCAGTGACAGGACATTCTCCATTGGCGAGTGGGTATATCTTCGGCTTCAACCCTACCGTCAAACCTCTGTCAACTTACGCAAAAATCTCAAGCTATCCGCTAGATTCTATGGCCCGTTTCAGGTGGTTGACAAAATAGGATCAGTGGCTTATCGCTTGCAACTTCCAGCCAACTCCAAAGTACACCTTGTGTTTCATGTCTCCCAATTAAAAAAGAAGCTTGGCTCCTCCATTACTGCTACCCTTCATCTTCCATTAGTTGATGCTCAAGGAAAATTCAAGATGGAACCTGTCGCGATATTAGCTCGGCGTTTGATTCCTCATCACAACAAAGCGGCCACTCAGGTGCTGATTCAGTGGGCACACACAGACAAAGAAGATGCGACATGGGAAGATTGGTCCCAAATTGCTTCTTCGTTTCCACATTTCCGCCCTTGAGGACAAGGTCGTTGTGAAGCAAGGGGTAATGTCATGATCTGAGACAAAGAGAAAAGAAGAAACAGGGTGCTGAAAAAAAAGGCGCGAAGAACTGGCGCTAAAATAATTCAATTTCAAAGTTAAGGGTATATTTGTAATTGGTGTTGTTGTTTTAGTGGAACAAAGTCGTCCACGTGTTTAGCTCTGATTAGTCCATTTTGAAATTCTGTTAGGATCTCAACTATAAATAGAGAAGCAGGAAACAGAGAGAGGTATGATTTGTGTGAGTTGTAATTGGGGATCCTAGATCCAAGTAGGTGCTAGCTTGTAAAACCTTCTCTGAATTCAGCAATACACTTAATTATTCTCTCAAATTCTCAATTGAATTTCGCTTGAAGTCACGACTGTGACATGTTGTTTAGCAAATCTGGGAACATAGAGGAGCTACTCAGGTTGATCCTTGTGCCAAGGCCAAAGGGGCGTTTTTTTATCTCGGTCACGAACTCAGAGGGGAATTTGTTGAGATCTACTCTCCCTTCAAGCCGCTCTCTTCGTCCTTTCCGAGACTTATACAGCAAGAGAGAGTGAAGGAATTGATATGTATTTTTTTTTTCTTTCTTGTCTCTATTTCAGGTCCTTCTCCTTGTACACGCAAAACACCATTTGTGCTTGATGGCAGCGATATCATTCTTGATCATCTTAACCTTAATTGTTTGTATGTTTCTCAATTCATTTCTCTTTGCAGGAGAGAAAGAAGAGAGGCGATGAGGGACAAAGTGCGTTAGATACTAACAACGAGGGCAAAACAATTACCCTCAGGCCATTAAATATGGAGGACATGAGCAGGGAAAGAATCAGGTAATATGTTGGTTTTATCTCATTGTGAAAGATTTTTTAAGATTTACATTTTTTTCTTTTGCAGTAAACTAGGTCAGTAGCTTTCTTAAGGGTATCCACATTCGACCATTGGTTGATAAGTGGAAACCTTTTACATTTACACTTTGGTGATGGAAAATAAAGAATGAATGAATGCAATACCAAACAGAACACAATACAGCAAAGCTGAAAGGAAAAATATCTCATAGTGCACCAAGTGTAAATTAGTCCAGAAATTATATCGGACATATCTCAGCTATTCGAGATAGCATGCAAAATAAAGGCCCACTACAGAGCTAAACATCTAGGATTATAAGGTGTTCTTTTCTTGTATTGTGTGTATTGGTGGAAGATAGGGTCAGAGTTTCTCTGTTGTGGAAGATAGGGTCAGAGTTTCTCTGTTGGCGATTGAAGAATTTGCAGCACCCAGGCGAGTGATCAACTCAGAAATTGAATTTAGACAGAACCAAAACCCCCATTCGAGAGTTCAGAATAGGATATCAGTAAAATGAGAACGATTCTTGTACTTGTTATTTTGAAGCTTTTGAGTGAATGATATGTGAGGTTTTATTTTGTAGTTTTATTTTGTAATGTACATGAACATATTTTGTAATGAACTTCTATTATGTAATGGAATTATTGGTGAATTGTTCTCTATTTGGTGTAGAAGCAGTTCCAAGTATGTGTAAAAAAACTGCAAATTAAGTTTGTCTACATAGTTTTCCTTCTTGCAGTATTTGATAATTATGATTATTGGTCGCAATTATAATGATTATTGGTGAATGGTTCTCTATTTGGTCAGAATTTCTAGCATGCAGAGCTAGAAATTCTCCATTAGTATTTGATATAGATTGCCTGCAGAACTAGAAATTCTCTATTTGTTGTGTATGCTCAACAGTTCTTTATGAAGATACCATGTCAGAATTATAATGATTATTGATGTATGCTTTCTGTTATGTTCCTTCTGTATTGTAGAGATTGTGTAGGATACCATGAACAACACTTCACTATGATCATACCAGGTCTTCTTTTGATTCACATAGCAAAAGAGTTTCTGCATATATAAATCAAAAAATATCTTTTTGAGTAATGTGATCTAGTCTAAAATAACACAATCTGTTGGAACCATTTTTCACACATTGATTTGCGGAATCTGCAGGTCAAAAAACAATTTTCTCTGGCTATCTGATTCTGAGTTCACATTTTAAATACATTAGAAACAGTTGGTGTAACACTGCAATTCTCACAATTCTCACATTTAAAATACATTAGAAGTTATTTCACTACACGAATAGTATCACAAAGAATTTATGTTATGAAAGAACATAGACTAAATAGTTGGTGTAACACTGGAAGCTCACAATCCAGCTGATACCAATCCGTGCAATGTGATGATACCAATGACAACATTTTGATCGTCGATAACAGGTAGAAACTGAATTGGAGATGGAAGAGACTCCATTTTCTGCATTGCCTCCACCGCCATTGCATCGGGACCAATTGTCCTTGGCTTCCTGTCAAAACAAAATAAACAAAAATTAACAGGTGCACACACATTACATTAAACTAACACACTCTGATCTGTGAACTACTCTACCTGTTGCACATTTCCCCTACAGTAAGCTTAAAAATGCCTTCTCCACTGGCCTTAAGTGTTCGTCGCAAATCCCCATCTGTGAAAGTCCCAATCAGATGGTGCTTATCATCGATAACAAGCAAACAACCACACCCTTTGCTAGTCAGCTCTACGAGCTGATCCATTATTAGATCACCTTCCCTGCATATAGGAAGATCCTACAGCTTCTTCATCACATCCTTTACCTGCATCCAAACTAATCATTTCAATTCAACAAAAAAAAAAACCCTAAATTTTAATCAAATTTATAATCAAAACATTCAATTTCACCTTAAAGATCAAGCTTTTGTCGATCCTGCTTGCGGGGTGATTGGCAGCATACTCATCATTGGTCAAATTCCTGGCACTCATCATAGCAATGGCCACCGTATCCCCGAAAACCATTTGAATAGCGGTCGAAGTAACATGCGCTAAATCAAACGGACACAATTCCCTCTCAAGAGGCAAATGCACATTCAAATCACAAACATTCCTCAACAAATTCCCCTCTGAGTTCGTGATCGAGATAAAAAAAATGCCCCTTTGGCCTTGGCACAGGGGATCAACCTGAGCAACTCCTCCGTGTTCCCAGATTTGCTAAACAACACCAAAAGATCCAAACTTGATAGAGCCCCAATGTCCCCACGGAGCGCATCGACCGGGTTAAGGAACCCAGACCCAATGCCGAGCGAAACTAGGGTTTGTGAGATCTTCTGAGCTACGAACCCTGATTTCCCGACACCTGTAAAGAAGATTGTGCCCTTGGCGTTCAACAGGGTCTGTGTGAAGCTTAGGGTTTGGGTTGGATCCAGGTTATGGAAGAAGAAATTGAGGTACTTTTGTTGGGATTTGAAGAGGGAGAGAAGCTCGTTTGGGTTTATTCGGGTTTGGGTGGGGTCTGATGGGCAAGACAGAAAACCCGTTTGGCTTCGCTTTGCTAGGTTTTTGCTTCAGAGAGAGATATCTGTGTGTGTGTGTGTGTGTGTGTGTGTGTGTGTGTGTGTGTGTTGGAGAAGATGAAGTATTAAAAGTTGGTTATTATGCTCATAGCAGCTTGAAGATTTGGATCTCAGAGCGGATCAAGGGGGGCTCTACGAAGGGAAACCCTAGATCTAAGCTCGAAACGAAGATGGGAAATGCCTTTGAAATTTAATTTTTCAAAACCTTTCATTCCCCTGCCAAAACTTTTTATGAAAATTTTCTTTTCAAATCCATCAATCCAAACTGTCCATCAGATCTGACGGCTGTAATAGTTGCGCATGACCCCCTCCTGCGCTTTGTGCGCATGAGCCCTCCCCAAATCCCTAGCGCCCTCTCTCCCTAACAAACTCCCTTTCATCTCATTCAAGTTCTCAACTCAATTATCCAACTCCTCGTCTCTTCTCTGCATTTCTGTCTGTCGCATGCTGTCTCTCCCAACAAATACACTCTTTTAACCTTTCCTCTACCACGCCTCTTTTACCATCCTTCCCTCTTCACTTATTACAACAACGTTCTTCACCATCAATGTTTTGGACCCCCACAATCATGCATGTTTTCAAATTAATTATGTTAAAATGGACAACTAGTTTTGCTAAGGTCCAACTAAACCATAATCTTTAATCATACATATGGCCATAATGGGGATGACTTAATTGTTATGTCATTGATCCATTTAAATTGCAGCCTTATCTCCATCCCTAAACATGTATAATTCAACATGGTGGGAATTTCCTGTCTGGCAACCGTAATTTGCATTACGTAGCATGCTCCACTTCACATAAAAATTGCATTGAATCTCTTACTTCACTCCCAAGCTGGAATTGGATATCTACCGACCACTAAAATAGACTATAGACACCAAGGTAGGTTCAGGCACGGATCTACATGGGGCCTCTATTGACATTTGAAATTTTTTTGGATTATTTGTGATTCGCCTACCCTTACGACGCTGATGATTCCATTTCGTCCCACCCCTTACTCTCTCCCTATGTTCTTTACAATCCTGACGACCCCCGCCTTATCGCTTTCTTCTTTTCTTCTCTCTCTGTTTATTGTGAAGACTGGCAACCGTCCCGCCTTGTCATCTCTTCTTCTCTCCTTAATTTAGTTATTTGTCCCATCATCGCTACCAGCCACCAACAACCCCAACCTCTCTTGCTTGCTTTGATAAAAAATATGGTTTTTTTTATAAATATTTTCTTGAGATGAAGATCTACTTGTATTTTATTCATATGATTTTTCTGGAGATACATGAAAATTTTGATCTATTAATTTTTCCTCAAGATACATGAGGTATCTCGATGTTCATCTATGGGTTATTATTTGAAGAACATTTTGGTAATGAACGTGAGCCTTTTGACAAACATTTTGGTAATCAAAGTGAGCCTTTTAACAGTCAACGCATGTTGACTGCTAGTCCCAGAGGAGACTGCAATAGTGATTAATGATGGGTAACCTCTAAATAGCTATTTATGGGTGGGGGGAAAATCACCAATAACTCAATTTTTTTGTCCACATATGCTATTACATTTAAAATTAATTTTTACCCTTTAGATTTTTATACCGATTTGATTTGCCCCCCATATATTTATCTTTTGTGCTCATATTGATGTAATTGATTCCTGCTCCCATTTCTCGCCTTTACCTAGACCTAAACAAGTAGCATACGTGAGTCAAAGACCATTGTGTGACAGCCAATGACATTATGATGCTTAAGTTAGATAAGGCTTACGAGAGGCTTAAAGTTCTAAATTGGGTTTCTATAACGTATCTTAGTTCATTGGCCTTATCTCCCTTTTATAACATGAGAGTCTTTGTTTGGCTAGGCCTTTGGTGACGTAGTTTAGGGAAAAAGATCTTGCTGGAGATCCTTTCCTGTTAAAGAGTTGTCCATGTGGGGTAGTTTCCCTAGACGACTTGTGCTTCTAGATCTGCGGGAGGAGTTCCCCTTTCAGAGTGTTGTCTATGCCAGGAAGTTTTCTTGCCCGACTTATACTCTAGTATTTTTTTGTAGTTGGAACCAATGTACTGCTGGTCTGCCTGTCTTGGGTCGATCTCCTATATACATGCCTTAACAAGGCTTATTCTCGCCTTATCAAGGCTTATGAGCATTGGGCTTGACCGCGTGTCGTATGGGCTTATTAAGATGCTACAATTCGGGGCCACAGTTCTGGAATCTGCCAATTATGGGCTTAATGTTGTCTGGGCCTTGCTAGATTGTGCATGCAATCGGTCTGCTTTGTTCAGTTGACGAGATTATCATGACACGTGTACTGTTCTGATCAGAGGGCGGTTTGATGTAGCATCGGCTACTCCCCATAAGTTGGTGGGTCATCTCATCTGTGCAATCATGATGGTTGAGTCCGAGTTGTTACTTTGAGTGGTGAGTTTCATTAATTGGGCGTGTGTTAGATCGAAAGAAATAAAAACGAGAGTTATATCTTCAATATAGATCTCCTATCTGTGGAATGTAGTTTATTTACTCTTTTGATCTCAGAGACTCGGCTTTGTCGTACCACATTCTGTGTTTTTGACTTTGCTTAGCCTTCATATTCAATAGCTTGTATTATCTTTTGTGGCGGGCCGAAATCAGCTTTTCGATGAACTGTTCGCGAAGGGCCGCAAGTTCTTTGAAGAGAGATTGCTCTTCGAATCGGATCTAAAAGTCCTTCGTAAAACATACGGAGTTTCGGATGAACTAGTGCTCTGCACTCTCGGGGCCGATCTGACGCCATTGTCCCCTCTTGAGGGGTTTATCTATCTTCACCGAGGTATGCTTCAATCGGGTGTCCACTTTTCTTTTATCAAGGAGATTTGGGAATTCTCGACGTACCTCGGCATTGCACCCGCTCAATTAGTACCAAACGAGTATAGGACTGTGATTGTCATTCTGATTAGGGCTAAGGATGCTGGTGTCTAAGTATCTTTGATGGCGATCGAACTACTTACTTCCCCTCGGATAAATGAGCACGTTGTGTGTGTGCTGACATCACCGGACTGCTTCGGCAACCTGCCTGATGATTTTAAATCCTGGCAGAAGTTTTGTTTCATGGCTCCTACGGACTCGATGTATTTTGAGCTCATTGGTCGTCCGGTCAAGTGGGAATTTATATAACTGAATAAGTTCAACTTTTTTTTTTTCTGGTCTTGCTTGTGTTAACTGCATATCAGATTGATCTCTGTGCTTGTTGTAGGGAAATTTCCAACTTTACTTTCTATTGAGGATAAAGCAACTTTGGATGTGTTTCGCAAAATGCTTCTTCTGCGGATAGATAATGTCATTGAGTCTTTTAATGTCGTGCGCAGCGGACTGTGGGCGGATTGGCACGTGGCTCCTACTTTTTTTAGGGTTTCGAAGCCAAAGCACGGATGTGTGTCTGCTTTGAGGTTGATGAAACTTCTCAATATCAAGGTTCCAAGCCCTTTAAGGAGGGCAAAAATAAATGAGGTGCTTCCTTCTTTTGTGCATCTGAAGAGGCCTCGTGCTTTGCCTAGATCTGTCCACAGGCGTTTGGCCTCATCTGAGGGACGTGATGCAGTTGGGCAAGTTCCTGATGAGACTGTTGTTTCCGAGGGGCGTGATGCTTAAGCCAAGGCCACTGATAAGTCTACATACGTCATCTTCATATAGAGATCAAGGTCCCATTCTGAAAGCTCCTCCTTCACCAGCACTAGCAGCTCCAATCAACCATGTACAACCCAGCAGAATTCACACTCGCCTTGCTCCTAGAAAAGCTCTTCCTCACGAGTTTTCACTTCAGTAAGCTCAAGCTCCAATAGCTCTAGCTTGCCGGTCAATGCATCGACACTAGACTGCTCCGTAGTCAGGCTGCATTTTACAACACTAAGCTCATGTTGTTCCAGTTCGAGTTGGTCCTTAGCCTTTCTCGCCACTCAAGCGTTAAACTCCACATCAGAATCCAATTTTTTTGTTTCTGAATAGCCCAATCAGCCTCCTTCAAGGCATTATCCATAACAAGGCACCGCAGTTCAGAACGCGCCTCAGCCGCAGCTTCCGACGCAACCTCTAGATCACGGCGGGACAGATCCAACTCCTGCTGGAGTCTGTCTCTCGTTGACATTGCCTCTACTAAATCAAACTTGAGGGTGTCCAGACGAACCCTCTGAGCCTCAACAGCAACGGCCGACCGTTCCAACCTCCTCTCCCCAGTCTATTTCATCAGCAGCTCAATCTCATAAAGCACATTAGAATACATCATCTGCATGTGCGAGAAGACACGCTCCATGATGTACACCCTCTCACGGGCCACCTCGACTTCCATCCCAGCAACGACCACCTGGCTCAAGTGAGATATTCCCAGCATAAGGTACTTTAAACCCTTATCCATACGCCCTTCTAACATATCCTTCTTGGGTTTTGGAGCATGATCCATCAGCTAGCTATGACGCCTGCTTATATGCTTCTTCGAAGCATAGTCCACATCAACCTCCTAGTGCCATACATGAGTACTCATTTTTACTAGGTCCAAGGCAAACAAACTTATTCGCGCATCCAAATTAAGCTCTCCCGGATGAGGAATTACGCCAACACCACCCTTTGTAGTCACCACTGCTCCCAGACCCTCCTTTGCAGCCTTTCCTTTGTTGCCAACAACTGACCCCTTAGTGTGAGATAGCTTAGCGGGATCCGGAGGAAGAAAAGGAGATGAGTTGTCAAACAAACCCTCCAACACCTTGAAACACGGCTTGGAGCGAGACGGGGAACAATGTGGATTATGAGAAACTTGGTTGTGTTACCATGGCAACTATCGGACAACCTTCTGGTAGGACAATTGGATTCCAGAACCTTAGGTGGATCCTGACAAAAGCCCTCATTCAGAACGGTCCCTAATGGATTGACACCAGTAGAAGCCGCGCAGCTAGCATCAACTGTTCGCTCAGAGCTTCCGCCTGTGCGATACTAAGATGCGATACATCTTCAACCCCTGCTAATTGCAGGTGGTCCCTTTCCCAACCGAATACATTGTCTTCCGCCCTGACAGGTTGATTAGGCTCACACTCTTCACTCACTAGAGCAGATCATTTTGTAGACGACCCAGTTCTAACGCGAGACTTCTTCAAACTCACAAAATAGACAAGCATCTCAGAAGGCTCTTCCGTGTCAGACAAGACAAAAGCCTTGGCTTCGGCGACTTTCCTTTTCCTAGAAGGGGCCCCACCTTCAGACTTAACTCGAGACAATCGATAAAGAGTGGGGGCCTCATGCCAGTTGTCTCATAGCCTACTGCAAATAAAGTTTGTAACACATATGACCTCCACCACGTTCTTCGTCGGCAAGTCGCGGAATGTCTCCATAGTGTTTCGCTCCTCTGGGGTAAGAGGAGTAGTAGGAAACCATCCTACGAGGAAACGTGAGCAACGATTAGCATACAATCAAGCGCAACAGAATCAGAAGAAAAAGCTATACTTACGAAGTGGCATGAACTCTTGTTCGAGCAGATGAACCTTGAACTGGAAGTACTTTGAATCCGCAGGAGCCAAAAAGTAATACTTCTGTCAGGACTTGAAGTCATCAGGCATATTCTCAAAGCAAGCTGGCAACGTCATTTTACAGACAGTGTGATTGTTCAATTGAGGAGAAGTCAACAACTGGATCACCCATGGAGTCACGCGGACGCCAGCTTCCTTCACCCTAATCAAAATGAGAAGAACGATAATGTACCCATTAGACACCAACTGGGTTCGAGGAATTCCAAGGAATTCCAAGAAATCCCAAATCACATCCAGAACAGAAAAATGGACTCCAGTTTGGAGCATCCTATGATGCAAGCAGATGAACCCCGTCGGTGGCAACATTGAAGTCTGATTATTCTTTAGAGCATATAATGGCAGGTCCTCAGGGACTCCAAACTTCATACGGATTTCAGCAAGGCTCGATTCAGAAAGCAACATGTCTTCGAAAAACTCAAGGCCCTTGGCCAAAGTTTTGTCATCAAGAAAGTTTTGTTGAGCCACGAAGAAGATGAACAATCTTTTCAATTAGAAGATGAACATAGTGATATCTCTAAAAGAAGGAAAATAGAAGAGTTAGTCTCCACGCAAAGGATGACCTAAATAGGGTTTGGGTTTCCGCCTTTTATCCACTAAACCGACACATATTCAATTAATGAAGCGTTCGACTCAAGCAATGATTCAGACTCAATCATCATGAGCGGCGTATATTTTCAAGAAATGACTTAGCGAACCGATGTGACCGCTCACTAACTCGGGGGGAGTAGTTGATGATAAACAAAAACGATCCAACTATACGCCGTACATATGTCATGATGATCTCGAGGAAATATAGGCACTGATGTCAGCTAAACATTGATCCAGCCCATGCAATTCTAAGCCCGCCCAATGCAGTCTGCCAAATGGACCCAAATTCTTACAACCTGCTAGGCTCACGTGTCTCATAGCTATCCTCAATACATGTAAGCCCTATTTAGGCAAGTATCTCGAAGATCAACTTCGCGCGGGCAATTACATCGACACTTTGTTTCCAACTAGGAAACATATTCCAGAGTACGTTTCACATATGGAGACTTCCACCTATAGAATACTCTCGGAACAAGAACTATCTCCCGTGTATCTAGGATCACATGGCTAATAGGGAAACTTTTCTCCATAGCACGACACCTAATTAGATAAGGATCTCCACACAGATCTTCTTGTCTAAACTACACCATCGATGGCCTGGTTAAACCAAGACTCTTGCATTATAAATAAGACATGAGGTTGGCAAGATAAGGTACGATACAAATTTCCTATTTACAATATTACACCTTCCTCAAATCCCTACTTGACTTTAGCATCGGAGTGCCATCGGCCACCACAACGGTAGTCCTGGTTCACGTGCGTTCCTTGTGCAGGTTAGCAGGTCAAGGTCAAAACAGGGAGCGAAAAATGACTGCATCATTGTCGATGTAGACTTCCATCATTTTGCCATTTGATCTTTGAACATTTTGTTCACCAGCCGTTTGTATGTTGCTTCCGTGTTCTTTAATCTGAAGGGTATTACTCGAAAATAGTATGTACCCATTTTCGTTATGAAATATGTTTTTTCTTGGTTGGGAGGGTACATTTGTATCTGAATATACCCGGAGTATGCATTCATGAAGCTTATCATTTAATGTCTGGCAATTGCGTCCAATATTTGATATATTTTCGGAAGTGAGAAATTGTCTTTAGGACAAACATTATTTTGATTAGTGTAGTCCAAGCCTACCCTCCACTTGTTGTTCTTATTTTTTACTAGCAACAGTTTTGCCAACCAATCCGTGTAGTGAGCTTCTTTTATCATCCCTGCATTGAGTTGTTGGTTCACCTCCTCGTTTATTGTTTGATTACGCTCTGAGGCCACCGACCTTCTTTTTTATTGAATCGACTTCTTGTCTGGGTTCACTTGCAACTTGTGAGAGATGATGAATGGGTCTATCCCTTCCATGTCCTTCATTGTCCATGCAAAAACGTCTTGGTTATCTTTCAACAGTTGAATTAGCTCCATGGCGAGTTCGGGTTGAATCTTTGTGCTAATTCGGACTGCTTTCTTTGCTTCGTTGTCTAGGTAAATTACGATCGTTTCTTCTTTCGATTGTCCGATGATAGGTCAATCTCGTGGGCTGGTCGAAGTCGTGTTGTCGTCTGGCAAGTCCGAACTCTTCTCACCAAGTTGTTGTAAAGGCTCCTTCGGTCGTTGCAGTAATTGCTATTTATGTGAGATTTTATTGCTGCAAAATGACACTCACAGGCTGCTGGTTGACCTCCTTTGATTCTTTTGATACCATTGTCGGTATGATATTTTAAGTATTGGTGCATAGGAGTCTGCACCAATTTTGTGTATCTAGGGTCTCCCAAGTAGCATGTTGTATGCAGAAGGAACATCGACTACAATGAAGTCCGTTAATAAAACTCGTTACTTTCCCGGTTCTCCTGCTTCGATCGAAAGTTGAATTGTCCCCAGCGAACGACATTGTTCCTCGCTGAAACACACCATAGATTGTTCGCTAGGTGACATCATCTTGTTGGTGAATCGCATCCTTCAGAAGGTTGTTAGATACAGGAGGTTCGCCGAGCTCCTAGTGTCGACCAACATTCTTTTGATTTCACATTTAGCTATCATGATCGAGATCACTAAAACACCATTGTGCGAGAAATTAACCCCGTCTGCATCTTCGTTCGAGAAAGTTAGAATCCTTTGTATTGTCTTTGCGCGCTGTGCTGACGGCTCTTGGAATCTAATATTCGTTCGCATGTTTTTGACTAGATGCTTTCGGGATCAATTGGATTGCTAACTTTCTCTAGCTGTATCGTGCAAGACGTGTATTATCTCATTTTGTTGCTTCCTTGAGATAATTATTTCGTCTTCGAGTTCGACGAATTATCCGAGTCGTACTTCTCTAATATGGCGTTCAATCTCGTCCTTCAGGCTATGACAATCCACAGTACCATGACCGTGATCATTGTGGGAAAGGTAGTGTTTGTTTTTGCTTCATTTTTCTGGATTTCCTCTCATCTTTGATGACAATTTGATATCTTCTCTTCCTCTTATCGTTAAGTCAACAACTCTGTTTGAGAAGAAAATAAATCTGAACAAAACTTAATTAAAATTGCATACTTGTATTGAATATTCCCTTTAGTGTGGATTTGATGGAAATTCCCTCCATTGTTCACAATGAAGATAAACAGAAAGGAGAAGAGAAGAGTAAATAAGAGACTGAGACAAAATAGGAGAAGAAAAGAGAGGATCAGATTTAGTGGGTCTGCGCACGCATTTTGCACGTGTTTTGTAGATATATCACGTGCGCGATGTCACTTCCTAGCGCAAACCTGAGCATGAGTCCTAATTGTGTACACTCGTTGAACCAAGATAGCTTTCAATGGCGGTTATTCTCTTTCTTGACCGCAGGTGTCCCGCCCCTTGAATAATCAAATTTTTGCTTTTTTTTTGGTGCAGACGGACCTGTGTTTACGTTGCTTCTCTTCTCGCAAACACAACGCACGCACGCACGCACGGCGTCTTTGTATCCACGAGGACATCCATCCATTGACCATTTACGACATCAAATTTCGCTTCTCGACGCTCTACTTTGATGATCGAATCGCGAATCCTTCCTTCCATTTCAATAACTTTTGTTGAATTCGAAACTCTTCAGGTGCTTCGCTCTTCTCTAAAACCTTTAGGGTTTCTTCATTTCTCGATCTAAATGTTCTTTTTCCCAATAAAGATTCAACCTTTTAGGGCTTTTGTTCACTATTTCGAATTGATTAAATTCTCCAGGCTTCGATTGAGAAAATTTTGCGAATTTATTCATGAGTTATGTTTTTCAATTGCAGCGAATTGTTTAAAATTACACATTTTTTTCGGTTTTCTTTCACACTGAGATCATCATTTGTTTGTTTCTAATACAACAGTTTTGTGCTTTTCAGCTGTTGAGAAATACTCAATCAAACAGTTGATATAATTTTGTTTTTTAGTTTAGTTTGTAGTGTTGAATTTAAATCTCGCAATTTGGCTATCATTTGATGACTAGATAATGATGAATTTCATTTGGTTGTTGCGTATTTTCAGAGATTGGGTGGGGCATAAGAATGGCGACTGCAACAATGGCGACGGCAGCTGGTGCTGCTGCTCTTTTATATTATACATTAAATCGTAGATTAGAATCTAATTCCAATGAGGATGATCAAGAAGACAGTGGTGGCGAAGGTCCTAAACGTGTTGCTAGTATAAGGACTACGCGAGGAACGATTCAAGCACCAGCAACATGGATGGAAACAATCTCGACGTTGTCAGAGACTCTGAGATTTACTTATTCTGAAACACTCGGGAAGTGGCCGATCGGGGATTTGGCCTTTGGAATCAGTTTTCTCTTAAAAAGGCAGGTAAGAGTTTGTCTTCATGTCCCCATGCATTTGAGGCTGAAATCAGGGTATTGATCTCTGTCTAATTTATATTGTATATCTAAAATTTGAGAAGTTTTCATCTATCAATACAATTATGCATTTAATAAAAGACTATGAAAAATAATTGCATCACTTGCAAGTATTCGAGTTTAATCTCCAACCTAGATGGATTACTTTTTCATTCTCAAATCCAAAAGAGAATCCAAATAGCTTGACATGTTTGCGTTTTTAGTCAAAGCAAGGGATGCAATTTGCAAAGTTCCATATATTGTTTATTGATGTTGAGTTTAGAAGTAAATTTTCTTTTTTGATATTATTATTAATGTCATTGTCATTGTGTACTATATAATAGCTTTGTTAGTTTGTCGGAAATTTTAAAAAATGTGTATTTTTACGCATGAATCTCAAAAATCCTAAAAGCAGTCCATCAAGCATAGACAAAAACATTTATTTCTTCTTGGAAGTTTCTTCTTAATCACGGGACTCTATTTAAAAAAATGCATGTTCAAATGCACGTGTTGGATATCCATGTCAACACGCACGGATACTCCCATCGAATCCTGTATGCTTAGATCATCAACTTTTTCAAATATCTTTGAAAAGTTCCAAAGCATTTATATTATTGATGCTGTCGATTTTCGCTCTCTGCTTGACTTTGACCTACTGACCTGCACAAGGAATGCACGCGAGCCACATACTACCGTTGTGGTGGCTGATGGCCAGACATGGATCTGAGGAAGGTGTGATGCTGTAAATATGGAATTTGTAGCGTACCTTAGCTTACCAACATCATGTCTTATTTATAGTGCTGGAGTTTTGGTTCGACCAAACCATTGGTGGCGTAGTTTAGGGAAGAAAATATTTGTGGAGATCCTTATCTAATTAGGAGTTGTGCTGTGAATGGAAGTTTCCTGTTAGACGTGTGCTCCTAGATATGTGAGAGATAGTTCCCAATTAGAGTGTTGTTTATAGATAGAAGTTTCTATGTGCGACATATACTCTAGTATTTGCTTCCTGGTTAGAAGCAAAATGTTGCTGTCTTGCTTGTCTGAAGCTGATCCCCGAAATACTTGCCTTAGTAGAACTTACGGGTATTAGGGATAGCTGAGAGACGCATGGACTTAGCATACTGTAATGATTTGGGTCCGCCAGGCGGACTACATTGTGTGAGCCTAAAACCGCTTGGGCCGGATCAATGTTGGGCTGACGCTTGGGTCTGTTATTTCTCGAGATCATCATGACGTGTACGGTGTAGAAGAGAGACTGTTTTGATGTATCATCAACTACTTTCCCGAGTTAGTGGACCATCACATCGGTTCACTAAGTCACTTCTTGAAAAGATACGCTGTTCATGATGATTGAGTATGAACTTTTGCTTGAGTCGCGCGCTTCATTACTTAAGCGTGCATCGGTTTAGTAGAGGCGAGACGGAAAATCAATCTCTATTTAGATTTCCCTTTCTACAAAAATTGACTATTCAATTTCTTTGATTTTAGAGACTTCGTTCTGTTCCTCGTTTGATTGAAAGTTTGTTCACCTTTTTCATGGCTTGCCAAAATCATCTTGATGATGAGCTTCTAACCAAGGGCCGTGCTGATATCAGAAGGACATTCGGGGTTTCTAAGGACCTACCATTTTACACTTTGAGTGATGATCAGACGCCGTTGTTTCCTTCGGAGTGGTTTCGTCTGTTTGCACCGTGGGATACTTCAAACTAGTGTTCGTTTTCCTGTTCTTGATGATATCTGGGGCTTCTTGGATTTTCTTGGAATCCTTCCTGCCCAGTTGGTACCTAATGGGTACAGGGTCATCGTTCTTATTTTGATCAGGGCGAAGGATGCTGGTGTCCGCGTGATTCTGCGGGTGATCTAGTTGCTGACTTTCCCTCGGCGGAATAATCACGCCGTTTTCAAGATGATGCTGGCTTGCTTCAGAAAGTTGCCGGATGATTTCAAGTTCTGGCAGAAATACTGATTCTTGGCTCATTCGGATTCGAAGTACTTCAAGTTCAAGGGTTGTCTGCTTGAGCAGGAGTTCAAGCCACTTCGTAAGTATAGTTTCACCATTTGATTTCGTTGTGTTGATTGTATGATGATCATCGCATGCTTTGTTTTTTTGTAGGGAGGTTTTCCATTACTCTTTTTTTGGAGGAGCAAGTCACTATGAAGGCATTCCGTGACATGCCGTGGATGAGGGTGTAGGATGTTATCTGTCCCACTAACTTCAGTCGCAATGGACTATGAGCCAACTAGCACATTGCCCCCATTCTGTACAGAGCGTCGAAGGTTAAGTCCGAAGGTGGAGCCCTCTCCAGGAAGAGGAAGATTTTCAAAGTTAAGGCTCCTGCCTTGCCTGACACAGAGGGGCTTTCTTAGACGCTCGCCTCCTTTATAAATTTAAAGAGGTCTTGTGCTAGGGCCGAGCCGGCTCCCAAACGGTTCGTTCCGGTGAGGGAGAAGCGTGAACCTGACCAGCTCACCAGGGCAAAGGTCGAAGTATCTGGCTGGGAGAAGGACCACCTGCGTTTGACAATGGTTGATGATACGTCAAAGCTGAGTACCGAGCAGGCTGAAGCTTTGAGTGAGAAGTTGATGCTGGCTGCTATGGCGGCTTCTACTGGTGTTGACCAATCCAGAACCATTTTACTTGAAGGTTCTGATGAGGATTCGCTTTAGGTCCTGAAGTTCAATCATTTCGCTGGTGGATTGTTCGACAGTGGCTGCGGTAGCGTGGGCCGTCCCTCTTGTAGTTCACATTGTTCCCCATCTCGCTCCAACCCGCATATCAAGGTGGATGGTCAGTTGGATAATTCACTTATCTTCCTTTGGATTTCACTGGGCCGACTCGCAATAAAGGGTCTGCTGTTGGTAACAAAGGGAAGGTCGTTGATGAGTGCCTAGGTGCGATGGCAACAACAAAGGGCGGTGCTGGCGTGATTCCGCATCCGGGAAAGCTCCATCCGGATGTGCGGATAAGTTTGTTTGCTTCAGATGTAGTGTAGATGAGCAACCGGCCTGGCACCAGGAAGTTGATGTTGACTATGCTTCGAGGAAACACATAAGGAGGCGTTACTGTAGGCTGATGGACCACTCTCCGAAGCCCGATGAGGGTACACTAGAAGGGCGTATGGATAAGGGTTTGAAACACCTTATGCTGGGATGTCCCATTTGAGCCAGGTGGTCGTCACTGGGACAGGAGTTGAGGAAGCTCGTGAGAGGGTGTATACAATGGACCGTGTCTTATTGACTATCCAGAAGTTGTATTCTAGTGTACTTTTCGAGATTGAGTTGCTGAGGAAACAGATTGAGGCGAGGAGGCTGGAACAGTCAGCCGTTGATGTCAAGACACAGAGGGTTTGTCTGGAAGCCCTTGAGTCTGATTTAGCTGAGGCGGTGTCCGTGAGAGACAAATTCAGGCAAGAGCTGGATCTGGTCTGCCGTGATCTGGAAGTTGCGCTCTGGATTGCAGTCTTTTGTTGAGGAGAACACCATGAAGGAGTCTGAATGGTTGCCCAGAAACAACAGTTAGAGGCCGACGTGGAATTCAATGCTCGGAAAGCGAGGAAAGCTGGGGACCAACGTTTCTTGGAGCAACATGAGCTTAGCGCAGTTAAGAGTAGCCTGACTACAGAGCATTCTCAGGTTGATGCCCTGACAGGCAAGCTGGAGCTGTTGGAGCGTGAACTTGTTGAAGCAAAGGCGCTCGAGGAATAACTTCTCAAGGCGCAAGGCAAATGTGAATTCTGTTGGGTCGTGCATGGGAGATTAGAGCTGCTGGCACTGATTAAGGAAGAACATCCGGAATGAGACCTTGCTTATTATAAGAAGATGTCTTATTTAAACTTCGGAACGGTCTCTGCGACATTAGAAGAAGGCGATCCGGATCATGGCGTTCAGATTGAGGCACGTACGGATGCAACTCCTGCTCTTTCTTTGCCAAGCTTAGTTCCTTGTATCTGTACCCCCTCTTGATGAGTAGATTTTGTACATTTGCACTTTCTGTTTTAATTGTTAATGAAAACAAGTTTATTTTGAGTATGCTTTGTACCCGCATTATGTTCGGTCTTACTGTTCCGCGCTTTCCGTTTTGCCTAGTCATTTTATTTTGACATAGGCCTGGTTGGGTTAACAAGAAGCCGAGTGGTCTGTCTGCTGTTGAGAGTTTGACCATTTATGTCGCGAATGATTCTGACCTGTTTTTGTGTGAGATTTCATAGTCACTATTGCTTGGTTGCATCCAATAGTGGATGTCCTGCGGATGGTTTGGCAGTGGCTTACACTACCCAGGCCATAGCTTATCTTCTAGGTAAGCCATTGGAGACTTAAGTTGCGTATCTGACTGTCGATTGCTGTTGCTGGGCACATGCGTTGTATTTGAGCTAGAGCGCTTGTCCTGTGTTAGGTTTCGTAAGCTCGGGCTAACATCCTGTGTAGCACTTGTATGCGTGTTAGTGGGTTGATTTTTGAACTGGCTCGAGCGTAAAAATGCGACTTGAGCTGTAATTTACTTCGATGACTGCAGTCTTGAGAATGAGTGGTCGCGTGGCAAGCCGTTGACATCAGTATGGGCCGACTGGACTTTCACCTTCCGAACCATCTATACCTGCGAGGAGTGGATTACAGGTTTGGGAGGTAAAAATTTGGTGATCATAGTCTATTGGAGAGCGATGATCCTGTGGCGAGCCGTCGACATCAGTCAGAGCTGACTAGACTCCCACCTTTCAAACCATTTACAAGTTTGGGACGAGGGGATTCGGATTCGGCGACCATGGCCTGTAGAAGAGCAGTGGTCTTGTGGCAAGCCGTCGGCATCAGTTCGGGACTGACTAGGCTTCCACCTTCCAAATCATCTACACCCGTGCCCATTGAGCTACAAATTTGGGAGTTTTTGACGATCATGGTCTGTAAAAGAGCAGTGCAAGCAGTCGGGGACTGACTAGGCTCCCACCTTTGAATCCATCTACACCTGCACGGACCGGGCTACAAGTCTGGGAATTGGTAATTCGGCGGCTATGGTCTATAGCAGAGCAGTGATCCCATGGCGAACCGTCGACATCAGTCAGACCTGACTAGGCTCCCACCTTCCAAACGATCTACACCCGCACGCAGCGGGCTATAGATCTGGGATTTGACAAGAAGCTGTCATTGTCAGTATTCACTGGCTAGGCTTACCTGATCGGGTTCGGCGACCGTTGTATGGGAAGGGGGCGATGGGCAGGATTTGGTTTGGGATGGGTTGGTTCGGACTTTGTTAATTGCTCAAATGGTATCTGATGGAATAGTATATTATGCAATTGATATGTCTCAATTGATATGTCTGTGTCCATTTAATTTTAGTTCTTTGACTCCTGTGCTAGTGATTCGATCTCTGGAATTTCCCATGACATCACTATTATGATAGTAATTTGAGAGCCACTCTAGTTCCATTATTATATGGCATATAACTTTGAATGCTTTATTGTGCATGATTTGTTGCAAATAGGTCTTGTCTACTTGATGGTGAAAAATGAAAAGAAAGAGAGTGTTTGTCTAACATTGAGTTTTTTTTGCAATTAAGTTAATCTACATCCAAATCAAATAAAATGCAGGAAAAAAACATTTGTAGCACCTCAGTATCTAATACCTAAATTTCTGGGCATTACTTCAATTTGCAGGGAAACTTACATGTTGCCAGTGTTTTTGGTGGTAAAGAGAGTGTGCAGCTCAGAGGAACTGAAATGATCGGGGAGCTCAAATATCTTTTAAAATTGTTGATTCTCTGCTGGCATTTCTCAAAGAAGCCGTTTCCTCTTTTTTTAGAGGAGACTGGTTACTGTGAAGAAGACATCCTAGTTCATGAACCCAAAGCAGGAGTATGTCATGTTCAATGTTTCACATTCATGTGTTCAATGTCATTATAAAATAACTGAGATGTTTCCACTGATGTGGTCCAATATAATTATGATGAGGGATGGGAAGTGATGATATTGGTTATCTTTTGTTGAATTGAAAAATGTGACTGATATTTGAATAACAGCTTGAAAGGTGATTCATTATTCTTCTTCAAGATCCTTTGAAGACGTTGAACGTAATACACCGTCAGATTTCTTCAGTTAAACGCATTTTCCTATCTACTTTAATCAGATTGGTTCACAATTAAACATGGATGATGTTGGTCTCCGTCATCTTTTGCAGATCTTGAAACCAGCTTTTACAATTCTGGCTGACAGAGATGCAAAATGTTTCCTTTTACTAGTTCGAGGAACTCACTGTATCAAGGACACTTTAACAGCTGTAACTGGTGCAGTGGTACCATTCCATCACACCGTTGTACTTGAAGGAGGTGTCAGTGATCTGATTTTAGGATATGCTCACGGTGGAATGGTTGCAGCTTCTCGATGGATTGCAAAGCTCGCAACTCCTTGTCTTATCAAAGCACTTCGTGAATACCCCGATTACCAAATCAAGGTAAGATGATTGTATGCCCAAGGTGCAAAAAACTACACTATTTAGATGTCAAATACGCTGTATGCTAAATATAACTAAGTACTCGTAACATTACCTTATTTACAATGCTAAGCTCTTGTTTCATTATTCCTACTTTTCTGTAAAATCCTTTTGGGTGATTTATAATGGATTAGATGAATTTTTCCTTGATTTGAAAATCGTGCAGTGAACCTTTTTAATCCATCTACAATGGAGTATAATTATATTTGTATAATACGTATGCTACGAGGAAACTTTATTTCTACAAAAAAGAGCGAATGCCAATATGTATTGTGTCGAATACTCATGTCGACACACTGGAATACTCCCTTTGGATACTGCATGCTTAGATCATCAATTTTTTTCACATATTTTTGAAAAATTTTAATTCTTAAATAATGTTACAAACATATTGCTGCAAGTTAGTATTATATGAGTAGCAACGTCGACATACAAGTGAATGAATAGGACCAACAATTCAATATTTATAGTCATATAGTAGATATTACTAAAATGTACAAGCGTGTCCCTAACGTATCCCATATTGTGTTTTTATCGACATGTTCGACACTGTATCCGTTGGGTATCTCGTATCCGTGTAGTTGTAGGATAAGACCATTGTCTTTAGACTTCATATGCTGAATAAGAATGTAGCGGCAGTGGGGGAAAACCCGAAAACCCGAAGGACTTTGGAAAGAGGGTTTCTTTTGGGGAAAGAATGTTTTCTGAGTTCAGTGTGCACTTCACTAAAGTTGCATATTGCTTGCAATCCATAATACGGCCCTCGCAATTTGTTGGAATATTAAACCCACTCCAATTATCCATGGGCCTAAAATTGCCTATGTTCTTATCCACGGTAGTACCGTGTGAATATAGTTATAGTCCCACGACCCCGCTCTCGCCTCCGCTTGATATATGATTGGATTCGCCTTCTCTACAAGTTCGAGCTTTTAGAGAGTTGGCAATTTATCACAATTTGTCAATGTTTGCTGCCATGCTAAAAAGACATGGGTCAGAGATGGTGTCAGTGTTTAAAGCTAAAATAATATCCAAGATGTCGTGGAAGACATTTGTTATCTGTTAATTGCAAAGAGAGGTTGAGCGTTTGATGTTTTAAGCAATTGAGAATGTTTTAAAGTTCTTGTTTAATGTTTTGTGCAATTGAGAATGTTTTAAAAGTTCTTAAACATTTTGCTCTCTATATTCTCAAACAGTTAAGAAATTAACTGTTTGATTGACTGAGGTTTCAGCTGACAGCATTCTATAGGTCTCTCTCTATGTTGTGTTAATGTACTCTTCAGCTGGGCTTTGTTCTGGCTGCGCTTATATGGTAGATTTCCATGATTGCTTCAGTTCAAAGGATAGTACGTGCTCGACAAACATTGGCACTAAAGGCTTTAGAATGAATACTTGTTCTCTTTCTCTATCTTTCTAAGTCATTCTGCGTGTCTGATTTCTCTTAGGTGCCTTGTAAAACTTCAGAAAGTGCCATGGTTTTCACCAAGTTTTGCATTTCAAAATTAAAACATTTGCGAATAACCTCTCTGGTACAACATAGTCAAGCTGAGGGACTTTGGTACAAGCATTAGTGTGTAGGAATGATTGAACTAATATATGGTGATTGTAGAGAGACTTCGTTAATGGTGATTGAGGCATAGTATTTCCCTTGACAAGATCGTAGTAGGTTTAACTATAGTTTGGTGGATAGCGGTAAATTATGTAGGACTTTTAATTTTTAGAAGATTGGAAGGGAGGATTATTGAAATTCGAGTTGTCTGAAACAAGTGGTCAATAAGGATTCTCTTCATATTCAATGTTTGAGTTTGAAAAGTAAAGGTTCTGTAATTGGGGCTTTCATTCAAGTTTCTTTGATGGGAAAAGGCCATAATGGTAATTTTGAGGTCTTGAGGAGTTGATGATTTGGTCATTGCAGATATGAGTTATTTCAAGAATTTGATTTGGTATTCATTTGGCTCCACACCGGAGAAGAATGGGGGATGCAAGGATTCTTTATTTTATAAATGAGGAGACACCTCCAGGTTCAACATGGATTTCTTAGTTTGGTTTAGCTCCTTAATTTTGATGGAATCTCATCTAGCTGACAAGACAATTTTTTTGGCAGGGTAGGTGATTCGTGGTCTTCCCTTTGTGTATGGATAGCACATAGCAGTCAAATCTGAGTCTGCATTAGTTTCTCGTCTGGGATTTGGTGAAGAATGATAAAAAATAATGAATAATTCTACTGGAATTCTTTTGAAGGTTGTGTGAGGGTTTGGGTTGTTTTGTGTATCAGGGGGAGATGTTAGAGAAGAGTGTTCTATCTTTCGAGAAGCTTCACAGCAAACTTTGCACAAGTGAAGGTGGCAAATGTTATTCAGCAAAGGCTCTTTTAAATGGGAGGACTTGATTGACAGAGTTATGCTTGAGCAATTCGATCTTAGAGCAAACGTAATGATGAATTCATACGGGTTGTTTTCTGCAGGATCAGTTGGAGATACTATCCTCTCGAGTCAATTCTTGCTAATGGGCTGAAAATTGGATGCCTACCTCCACAGTACAGATTCATGTCCATTGACTTAGTTAAGAAAACTGAAGCTAATCCCTTCTACTAGAGATGTCTCAAGTAATAAATTTATCATTCCCAATGGATTAAATTTGTTTTTATGATAATTTGTTGGTAATGGGTTGTCAACTGTATTCTCGGGCAGTGATGAAGGTGGATCTCTTAGGATTTAATCTTTGTTATTGGGTCTTAGAGGTTGGAGGAATGCTGGTATAAAATTTTCCAGGGTAGTACATACTATCTCTAAGGAGATCTGAAATTATTTATCATTGCTGATTCATTGTTGATACCCACCACTTCATGTCTTCAAAAGGATCGCCACAGCTTTCCAAATGCTTTAGCAGCAGATGGGCCGAATGCATTCCGTTCTAAGTGACGGCTGAAGCGATGACATAAATTTTGCGTTGTTTGTGGCTTCACTTCTCATTTTCTTTCCTTTACCCTTCCTTTTTCTCTTACTTTTTATTATTTATTTATATATTATCATGTTTTTTAATAGCACGCGATACATTCCCCTCATTTCTGTTTGCAAACAAGGAACCATAACCTCCTTTCGTCAAATATTTGGGCTATAGAGAGATTGAAGAGAAGATGGGTAAACTTGGAAAAGTACACTATAGGGAAATTTTGGCCAAATATCTTAACTATAAATTGAAAAAAATGAATTTTGACCTTAAGCCTCTTTTTGCTCTAATCTCAACTAGAAGCTCTTCGTTGCAATCAAGAGAGACAATGTGTGATTTGCTGTTTCTCTTTGTCTTATTGGTACTGATGCAGTTGATTTTCGCTCCTTGCTTTGACTTTGACTTGCAAACCTGCTGACCTGCACAAAGAACGCACGTGAGCCACGGACCACCGTTGTGGTGGTCGATAGCACTCTGATACTAAAGTTAGATAGGAATCTGAGGAAGGCGTAATGCTGTAAATAGGAAATTTGTAGCGTACCTTAACTTACCAACCTCATGTCTCATTTATAGTGCTGGAGTATGGTTCGACCAGGCAATCGGTGGCGTAGTTTAGGAAAGAAAATTTTCGTGGAGATCCTTCTCTAATTAGGAGTTGTTCTGTGAAGGGGAGTTTTCCTGTTAGCCTGGTGCTCCTATATACGCGGGAGATAGTTATCAATCAGAGAGTAGTCCGTAGATGGAAGTTTCCATGTGCGACGTATACTCTGGTATTTGCTTTTTTGTTGGAAGCAAAGTGCTGCTGTCTTGCCTGTCCGAAGTTGATCCTCGAGATACTTGCTTTAGCAGGGCTTACAAGTATTGAGGATAGTTGGGAGACACATGGGCTTAGCAGGCTGTAATGATTTGGATCAGTCTGGCGGACTGCATTGTGTAGGCTTGGAACCACTTAGGCTGGATCAGTGTAAGACTAGTGATTGGGCCTATTATTTCTCGAGATCATCATGATACGTGTACGGTGTAGAAGAGAGACCGTTTTGGTGTATCATCAGCTACCCCCCCCCCCCCCCCCCCCCCCCAAGTTAGTGGGCCATCACATCGGTTCACTAAGTCACTTCTTGAAAAGATACGCTGCTTATGATGAATGAGTCGGTTCAGTGGGAAGATGCGGGAAACCAATTCCTATTTAGATCTTCCTTTCTGCGGAGATTGACTCTTCCATTTATTTGCTTTTAGAGATTCTGCTCTGTTCATCTTTTGATTGAAAGTTTGTTTACCATTTTCATGGTTCACCAAAACCATCTTGATGATGAGACTTTGGCCAATAGCCTTGAGTTTTTGAAGACAAGTCAATTTCCGAGTCGGGCCTTGACGAAATCCGAATGACGTTCGGGGTTCCTGAAGACCTGCCATTTTATGCTCTGAAGGATGGATGATCAGACGTCGATGATTCCTTCGGAAGGGTTCGTCTGTTTGTACCGTGGAATACTTCAAACTAGAGTCCGTTTACTTGTTCTTGACGAGATTTGGGGCTTCTTGGATTTCCTTGGAATCCTTCCTGCTCATGGTACCCAATGGGTACAGGATCATCCTTCTTATTTTGATCAAAACAAAGGATGCTGGCGTCCGCGTGACTCCGCGGGTGATTCAGTTGTTGACTTCTCCTTGCTGAATGATCATGTCGTTTGTAAGATGACATCGCCGGCCTGTTTCGGGAAGTTGCCGGATGACTTCAATTTCTTTGAGAAATACTGCTTCTTGGCTCCTTCGAATTCGAAGTCTTTCAAGTTCAGGGGTCGTTCGCTTGAGCAGTAGTTCAGGCACTTCGTAAATATAGCTTCATCTTTTGATCTCGTTGCGCTGATTGTATGCTGATCATCGCATGTGTTTATTTGCAAGGAGGTTCCCTACTACTCTTTTCCCTTATGAGCAAGACACTATGAAGAGATTCCGCGACATGCCGAAGATGAGTGTGGAGGAAGTCATGTTCTACTAACTCCAGTTCGCAGTGGTTTGTTAACCAACTGGTACGTGGCCCCACTTTTACCGAACGCTGAAGGTTAAGTCTGAAGGTGGAGCTACTTCCAAAAAGAGAAAAGTTTCCAAAGTTAAGGCTCCTACTTTGTCTGACACGGAGGAGCTTTATGAGACACTCGCCTCCTTTAAAAGTTTGAAGAGGTCCTGTACTAGGACTTAGCCAGTTTCCAAATGGTCTGCTCCAATGAGGGAGGAGCGTGAACCTGGTTAGCATGCCAGGGCGGAGGCTTAAGTATCTGGCTGGAAGAGGGACCACTTGCGATTAGCAGGAGTTGAAAATGGGTCAAATCTGAGTGCCGAGCAGGCTGAAGCTTTGAGTGAAAAGCTGATGTTGGCTGCTGTGGCAGCTTTTACTAGTGCTAACCAATTCGGAACCGTTCTACTGGAGGTTCCTGATGAGGATTTGCTTGAGGTCCCAGAGTCCAATCGTTCCACTGATAGGTCACCCAAAAGTGGCCGCGGTACTGAGGGTTATCCTTCTTGTAGTCCGCATTGTTTTCCATCCTGTTCCAGGCCGTATATCAGGGTGATGGAGGGTCCGCTGGAAAATTCGCTTTCTTCACTTCCTTTGGGTTCCGCTGAGTCGTCTTGCAATAAATGATCGACTACTGGTGACAAAGGGAAGGCCGTGGATGAGGGCCTGGGTGCAGTGGTGACTACAAAGGGTAGTGCTGGCGTAATTTCGCGTCCGGGAGAGCTCCATCCGGATGCACAGATAAGTTTGTTTGCTCCGGACGTAGTGAAGATGAGCAACCAGGCTTGGCACCAGGAAGTTGATATGGACTATGATTCAAGGAAGCACATAAGCAGGCGTTACAGTTGGCTAATGGACCACGCTCCGAAGCCCAAAGAGGACACGCTGGAAGGGTGTATGGATAAGGGTTTGGAACACCTTATGCTAGGGTTGTCTCATTTGAGCCAGGTGGCCATTGCTGGGACGGAAGTGGAGGTAGCTCGGGTGTACACCATGGAGCGTGTCTTCTCGACTATGCAGAAGTTGTTTTCTGATGCCTTGTTTGAAATTGGGTTGCTGAGGAAGCAGATCGAGGAGAGGAGGCTGGAACTGCTGAGACTCAGAGGGTCCGTCTGGAAGTCCTTGAGTCTGATTTGGTAGAGGTGGTGTCCGCAAGGGACAAATTCAAGCAAAAGTTGGATCTGATCCGTCATGATTTGGAGGTTGCCTAGGAAGCTGCGGCTAAGATGCGCTCTGAGTTGCGGTCTTTTGTTGAGGATAACACATGAAGGAGGCTGAATGGGTTGCCCAGAGATAACAGTTAGAGGCCGACGTGGAATTCAACGCTCGGGTAGCGAGAAAGGCTGAAGACCAAATTCAACTGGAGCAACATGAGCTCAACGCTGTTAAGAGTAGTCTGGCTACAGAGCAATCTCAGATTGATGCGCTGACTGGCAAGCTGGGAGTTGTTGGAGTGTGAACTTGCTGAAGTGAGGACGCGTGAGGAAGAGCTTCTAAAGGCGCATGACAAGTGTGAATTCCGCTGGGTCGTGCATGGGAGATTAGAGCTGCTGGCGCTATGAAGGAAGAACATTCGGAATGGGACCTTGCGTATTATAAGATGTCATACGCAGACTTAGTAGTGGTCTCTGCGTCATCAGAAAACGAGGGCGATTCGGATCTTGATGCTCAGCTTGAGGTGCATACGGACGCAACTCCTGCTCCTTTGTTAAACTTAGTTCTCCTGTTACCCCCTCCTGATGAGTAAACTTTCTCCACTTGTACCTTTTTTGTATTAATTGTTAATGAAAACAAGTTTATTTTGAGCACACTTGTGCCCATATTGTGTTCGGTCTCCCTGTCTTGCGCTTTCCATTTTGCCCTGTCATTTTACTTTGACACAGGTTTGGTTGGGTTAACATGAAGTCGAGTGGTCTGTCTGCTGTTGAGAGTTTGACCATTTATGTCGTGAATGGTTTTGACCTTTTCTTCTATGAGGTCTCAGTAACTATCGCTTAGTTACATCCAATTGTGGGTGTTTTGCGGATGGTTTAGTAGTGGGCTACGCTACCCAGGCTGTAGCTCATCCTTAAGGTAAGCCACCGGGGACTTAATTTGCGTATCTGACTGTCGATTGCGGTTGCTGGCATTAGTGAATTGTGGTAGCCGAGCACATGCGCCGTCTCTGAGCTAGAGCGCTTGTCCCGAGTCTGATTTCGTAAGCTCGGGCTGACATTCAATATAGCATTCATTTGCGTGTTGGCGGGTTGATTTTTAGGTTGGCTCGAGTGGCCATTGCTGATGATAGAATGTCAGCTTGTGTGAGTGTGAAGGCGCTGCTTGAGCTGTAATTTATTTCGGCGACCACTATTTTGAGAGGGAGCGGTAGTCGCGTGGCGAGCCGTTGACATCAGTCGGGGCTAACTAGGCTCCCACTTTCTGAACCATCAATATCCATGTGGAGCAGATAACAGGTTTGGGATGTGAGAATTCGGCGATCATGGTCTGTTGAATCGACATCAGTTTGGGACTAACTAGGCTTCCACCTTCCAAACCATCTACACCCGCGCAGAGCAAGCTACAAGTTTGGGACGAGGGGATTCGACAATAATGGTCTGTAGAAGAGCAATGGTTCCGTGGCAAGCCGTCAACATCAGTTCGGGACTGACTAGACTCTCACCTTCCAAATCATCTACACCCCGTGCGCATCGAGCTACAATTGAGTTTTCGGTGACTATGGTCTGTAGAAGAGCAGTGGTACCGTTGTCAGTCGTCGGAATCAGTTCGAGACTAACTAGGTTCTCACCTTCCAAACCATTTACACCCGCGCAAAGCGAGCTACAAGTCTAGGATGGTAATTCGGCGACCATGGTTTGTAAAAGAGCAGTAGTCCCGTAGTAAACCGTGACATTAGTCGGGACTAACTAGGCTCCCACCTTCCAAACCATCTACACCTGCGCAAAGCGAGCTACAAGTCTGGGATGGTAATTCGACGACCATGGTCTGTAGAAGAGCAGTGGTCCCGTGGCGAACCATCGACATCAGTTGGAACTGACTAGGCTCCCACCTTCCAAACCATTTACACCCGCGTAGTGGGGGCTACAGGTCTGAGCTTTGATAAGAGGCTGTCGATGTTAGTCGTCACTAACTGGGCTTACCTGATCGGGTTTGGCGACCCTTGTTCCCGAAGGGGGCAACAATCCTTGGCGAGTCTTATTCACTAGGCGTAATAGCGCCGATTAGACTCCCACTTCCTAACCATCGACATCCGTATAGGGCGGACTAGGCGTTGAGATGAACCAGAAGTCGTCGTCATCAGCTGAAACTAACTAAGCTTGCTTGGTTAGGTAGGAGCTTCGCTTGTTGCGGGTGTGCGAGCCTACATCTATGGGTGGAGTGCATTGTGCGAACGAGTTTCCTTTTGAAGAGACAGTACCTTAAATCAGCTGGTGATATGTAGGTGTGATCCGTGTGTCAAAAGTAACTAGAGTTTCTAATGTGTCAGGCATGTGGTAGAATACCGCTTGAATAGTGGGCTGAGCCCATGGACCCATAGAGGAAGAGCTAGGGTTTGTCGTAGGATCAAGACGCTACGTGTACAGCGTAGATTGCATGGTAACACGCGTACGGCGTAGATTGCGAGAAGGTTGAGTATCGATTACTCCCTACAACTAATGGGGTTGCGTGCAACATCATTATTTGGACGAACGTGGTCCTGTGCAGTTTCCTTGGAAACCGTCGTCTCCTCGTTTTCGATACGGTATTCAATGACCTCTCCGCTTTGTTGGGTTGAAGAGTGGATTGCTCCTGTGATGTTTGAATGTTTTCCGTTTCTAAGTTGAGCCACCGCTGTTGGGATTTTGTCTCCGTGTGAGGAAAGTGACCCTTCCGCAGTTACTGGCTTCTATTCAACTTGTCCTGTGGGCTCTAGTTGGATCTGAGAACATTCTATCTGCTTTAGTGTAGCGTAATGGCAGCCTCGTGCCGTTGGTTGATCTCCGCGAATTGTTCAATTCGAGTGGTTAACGGTGTACTTGACGCACTGGTGGAGGGTATAGACTACTGCTTCCATCTAGTGAAGCCACGGTCTTCACAGGATAAGGTTTTAGGTAGACGGTGCGTCTACCACCATGAAGTCCAAGAACAAGACTTTTCTTAGTTGTGGCTCTCCTGCCACCACTGCTAACCTTATCTTCCCGATCGAGAAGCATTTCTCCACTTAATCCAATCAGCGGGTAATATGAGGATGTCAGATTCTCCTCCTTGAGGTCCATACTGTGGAACGCATTGTAGAACAGGACGTTGAGAAAGCTTTCCGTATCCACCTGGGTCCTCTTCGCTTCCCACCTTGCAATAGAGACCGAAATGACGAAAGCGTCATTATGTGGTGCACGGACGCCTTCGAGGTCGTTGTCTGTGAAGGTTAAGGTGGGGATGGGGATTTGCACCTTCGAGTAGTATACGCGTTTGTCCTCGTCTGCGGGCTATGTCCGAATCTCCAATAGAGTTCGTTTGCGGGATCTGTTCGACTGGTCTTCATCCGATCCGTCTCCATGAAGTACATAGGTTATGCCTGAAGTCTCCTCAATCTCCTTGACCACCTCTCCCCTGTCCCTGGGTCGGTCGTGTCGCTTCTCTGAACTCAGAAATTCCTTTAGCTTGTCCTTGCGGATCCAAAATTCGATCTCATACCTTAGACTCTTACAGTCGTTGGTGTCGTGACCACCCTCCTTGTGGTATGCGCAGTACTTTCTATTGCCACACTTTAGATCCTCCCAATTTTTCACGGAATTCAGAATGTTTGATAAGCTAGAATTGAGGGGGGTCATGGATCTGGATCCAACGTAGTTGGAAGCTTTCTCTGGCCTGGCTCGGCCAGGGTCTGACCTGTTGTCGTTGCGCTTTCGCTTGTTCCTTTCTTCGTCCTCTTGCCATATTCCCTCCTTCCTGTCCCTAGGAATGGAGGGCTTCTTCTCAAGTTCGGTTTCCTTCTTCACTAGACTCATCTCTACAAGGGTGATGCACCCCCAGGCGCTTTTCAATAGTTCTGCCATATCCAAAGGAGGTGAGGAAGTCGTAAAGCTTTCCTTCTTTTAGGCTCGAGTAAAAGTCGTCAAGGCTGTGTGGTCACTGCAACCGTCAATGAGTGTCAGCTCGTCATTGAAGCACGTGACATACTCTCTTAGTGTCTCATTAGATTTTTGATTCAGAGAGAGTGTAGTGTGGGCCTTTTCGGCAACGCTGACTTCCGACAGAACGCGTCAAGAATTCCTTTGCTAGCGTCTTGAAAGAGTCTATCGATTTTGGCGGGTGGTTGTGGAACCACGTCAGTGCTTACTTCTTTAGATTGGTAGGGAACGCTCTGCACATCACTGACTCAAAACCTTCTTTGAGTGCCATTACATGCTGGTAATGGCGCAAGTGATCGAATGGGTCGGTGGTCCCGTCAGAGAAATCGAGCTTTGGAGGCGTGAACTTCTTTAGAAGAGTCTCGTTCATGATACGGTCCACGAACGACGGGACAAAGAGGCGATATAGCATGTCTGGGTCGTGAGCCCCTCGACAAAAGAAGTTATGCGGGGCGAGTTTGTCTACCCTGAAGGTCGGGTCTACGTTAGTTGTACCCCCTCCTCTAGTCCACTGAGAACTATTAGGGGCTTGACGTTCCTTTGTTTGCTTTCTATTGTTTTCCGGAAATGGGGGCCCGTGCTTCTCTTGATCTCCATTGACAGGTGGAGGGTTTTTCCGTATGAGAGCTTCTATTGTTTTGGCAATTTTTTGTATTTGTGACGACAACAAATCTATCTTGAGGTCTGTCGTTGTTGTTGCCAGCGCAGGGTTGTGAGCGTGCTGCCTGTGTGTCACCGGCACCGTTGATAGCGGTAGTATAGCGTCAGTTTGAACGTTTGATGTGTCCCGTTGTTTTCCATTGTTGCGTGATCTGGTGGTCACCATCTTCTCATATTCTGAAGAGATGCTGCTAGTAATTGGTTAGGAACTTTGTCGTCCCCACAGACGACGCCAAACTGATGCAGTTGATTTTCGCTCCCTGCTTTGATCTTGACCTGCAAACCTGCTGACCTACACAAGGTACACACATGAGGCATGGACCACCGTTGTGGTAGCCGATGACACTCCAATGCTAAAGTCAAACAAGGATATGAGGAAGTCGTAATGCTATAAACATGGAATTTGTAGTGTATCTTAGCTTACCAACCTCATTTCTTATTTATAGTGCTAGAATCCTGGTTCGACCAGGACATCGGTGGCGTAGTTTAGAAAAGAAGATCTTCGTGGAGATCCTTATATAATTAGGAATTGTGCTGTGAAGGGGAGTTTCCCTGTTAGCCTTGTGCTCCTAGATACGCGCGAGATAGTTTTCAATCAGAGTAGTCCATAGATGAAAGTTTCCATGTTCGACGTATACTCTGATATTTGCTTCCTAGTTGGAAGCAAAGTGTTGTTGTCTTGCTTGTTCGAAACTAATCCTAGAGATACTTGCCTTAGTAGGGCTTACGGGTATTGAGGATAGCTGTGAGATGCATGGGCTTAGCAAGTTGTAATGGTTTGGGTATGTATAGCGGATTGTATTGTGCGGACTTGGAACCACTTGGGCCGGATCAGTGTTGTACTGACGCTTGGGCATATTATTTCTCGAGATCATCATGACACGTGTAAAATGTAGAAGAGAGACCGTTTTGGTGTATCATCGGTCACTCTTTCTAAAAGTGAAACTGATTTCCCAAGAGAGAGACAAAGCGAGGTCGACATCAAGACATTCACAAAACCGCATCCCGAAATAGAAGTTGAGACCGAAAGGGAAGAACATACCCACCTTTGTTTTGGTTAAAGTCTCTAGCCTCTCAAATTTTGTTGAAGTTCCTCATTTGCTTTGGTTTTGTTTTGTTTTAGTCATATGGTGAAGTGAAGACAAGTGAGTCAATTGTAATAAACACAAGTGCGTCAATTGGTCGAGTCATGTCACAAGTCATAAGTGAGTCAATTCTTGAAGTCACAATTGAAATCAAGTGACCATATGGTCTAGTCTTCGTTCTTTAGTGCTTCAATTTATCCATAGAAACAATGAGAACATCAGTGTCAACTATCCACTTGACTTTTATCAAGTATAAATGAAATACACTGATTTGTTTATTAAATACATAACGTGTTAAAGACTTTTTTTTTTTTTTCTGATTTAAGACCATACATGTTTTTCTGACAATTCTCATCTTTTCTGCATTTTGTCATAACAAATAAATTCAAAAGTTTTCACCTCAGTTCCTGAGTAATATTTTTTGATGCTTGTTTTTATCAAGATGCGTATCATGGGCAGATTTGTCTTAGGAACATTTGGATGGTTTGGCTGACTCAACATTGTGGACCTAATAGTCAAGAGTAAAAATAAGTATTAGATTGTCGTTACATTCTTTTTGGGTACTATTGGATAATTTTAAAAGTTTTGTGAGCACCTAAAGGTAAACAATTGCATTCTTTGACTCTGAATCAAAATTTATTGCATGAGGGCTATTTAATGACCGTGAATTGTAAAATTAAGAAATCTGTTGTCATAACAACTACTCCGACTCTTAAGTCAACTAACTTCTAATTCTAATATTCTGGGAACTTGAAAATAAAATGAGTAAAAATACTTTTATATATGCTCCTGCCTTGGATCTATAATTCAAAAGAATGAGGCTATTGGAGAAGATGTAGACCATAGGATTAAAGCTGGTTGGTTGAAATGGAGAATGACGTCAGGAGTATTATGCGATAGAAGGATGCTTGCAAGGCTAAAAGGGAAATGCTATAAGACAATTGTTCGACCATCCATGCTATACGGTTCAGAATGTTGGGCTACTACGGGACACGTACGCATAGGATGGCAGTAGCAGAAATGCGTATGTTAAGGTAGATGTGTGGTAAAACTCGTAAGGATAAAATTAGAAATGAAAGAATTAGGAGATACTTAGGTGTAGCGTCCATAGAGGACAAAATTAGAGAAAGACGTTGAACTTGGTTTGGTCATGTGCGAAGGAGACCAAGCACGGCGCCAATTAGAAAATGTCTAGATTGGCAAGTTAATGGAGGGTGTAGACGACCGTTGAAAACTTGGATGAAGGCGGTGAATGAAGCTATCATTGAGCTTGGATTAGACGAGGATATGTGGGAAGACCGCATTGCTTGGAGAACCAAAATCCATGTAGCCGACCCCAAAAATATCGGGAATGGGCTTTGATGATGATGATGATGCTCCTGCCTTGGAGGAAGCTTAGAGGTGTTGTTGTAGGTGGAAATTTGTGAGGTGGTTCTTCATTTTGATGGTGCCATCCTGTCAAAATAAGCTATCCTGCAATTCTTTTTGTGTGTCAGGTAAAAACCTGAATTAGTTGATCTGTTACTACATCTTATCCACCTCGTGTGTTTTATCTCCTTTTGGTTCAACTCTTCAATCTTGTTCTACTGGATTTAGTTTCTGTATATTTTAATTCTGGCAAGCGTTACAACATATATTTTTTTTTTTTGAAAGGCAAGCAGGGTTTTTATAGGATCCCATAACCCATAAAGATGTCGCAAGCTGGGTTTTAACCCATGACCTAGTGGTACCATCCGCCAAGCTCTAACCGTTGAGCTCTAACCCATCCACAATCTTGGTTTGAACCCATAACAACATTGTTTCTCTTTTTGAGGTTCTAACTTTAAACTGTGTTCGTGAATATATATTTTTTTGCCTACTAAAATGTTGTTATTTTATTTCTGAATAATGTTACTTTCCTGCTACACCAACTGCAGCATATCCAGCTTTAAGATTACTCATTCAAAGTGTGTATGTGGCAGCTTTGTTTAATCACTTCTGTAATAATTTTTCTGCTTGCACTCAACTTTTTTCAACTTGGGTTTTCCATAACCTTTATATTTTTGATAGATCAGGCGCATTAATCAAGATCAAAGCGGAAGAAAATGAAACCCTAGTTTATTCATACCAAGAATCCTAGATTTCTTGAGATTGCAATCAGTACTAACTTACAATAAATCCTACTATTCTCTTAAATACTTCTGACTACAGGGCTAAACAACACCTTTTTATTTACTAATCATGCCTACTATACTGATATATTCTAAATACCATCATTCTCCCTCGGTTGCAAAGAATTCAACCTTGAGTTCGTGCACACATATACAATCAGCTCCGGATTCATAGAAGATAAAAGTTGATAATAAATTCAGAAAGCAAAATGTTCCTTCCACTTAACCAAAAACTGGCTGGGTACATTGTCAAAAGGATTAACAACATAGGTTTATAGAATGCACTCTGCACGATCAATTACATGAGGCGGGGTAAGGGAGCTCGCCACTAGTAAAGGAATAGGAAGTCCCATATCACCACGGAATGGAGAATAACGTTAACTATATGGTGCATTCGAAAACTAATCGGGAAAGTCGACCTCATGGGCATTATCATCAATCTTAAGTACAATGGAAAAGGTCCTATATGCCGCATTATGAGCTTAGATCCCATTCCTGTCCGCCGCTGCCCCTTCTGACCATAACTAAATCGTTCGACTCAAAAGAAACAAAAAGTTATGACGATCTACAACGCTTCATATAAACGCTAGCGATCCTATTCGTGAATCAAAGTCATATGTTCGGCCTTAATAGTCGCATCACTACTCACTGGGCCCAACTAGTCACTGGTGCTAAATCTACGGGAACAGAAGGAAAAGGTCCTGCACAATCTGGAAAGGCGAATGTCATGTACTCCTGTTGACAGTGTTGTACACAAACTTCGCATGGGGCAAAACTGACGGCCATACTTTTATTAACAACTTCCGTCTAACCATCATTTTGTGGATGAAAAGTGGTCAACAACTTCAAAGAACAATGCAGACACTTTCATAAAGTCTTCCAAAATTGTCCCGTAAATTTCGTATCGCGATCATACATAATGCTCCTGGGGACTCCATGAAGCCATACTACTTCTCGAAAATATAAGTTAGTAACAAGCGATGTGTCATCAACTTTTCTACAAGGATTGAAGTGAGCCATCTTAGAGAAACGATCAACCACGACAAAGATTGAGTCAAACTTTGGGTTGCAGGAAGAACTCAAAACAAAATTCATGGAAACATCTAACCACAATCTCTCAGGAATGGGCAAGGGGGAATACAAACCAACATTATTTAATAGTCCCTTAGCAGTTTGACTACAGCAAAGGTATTAACATCCGAATGCATCGTGGGTCAAAAGTAGCGCTCTTGTATCAATAACTTCTTAGTGGCACCAAAATGGCCAACCAGTCCACCATTATGAAGCTCCACAATCACAAACTCCCGCATAGGAGAAATGAGAATACATAGAACTTTACCATGAATAAGGAAACTATCCAGTAAAAGAAATTCATTTGATTGATGGGGCGTGGTCTGACAAGCAAGATAAATAGGACGAAAGAAATGATCAATCCTTACAGTTTATTATTGATAGATTAGGCGCAGCGGATATCAAGATGTAAATAGATTAATCAAGATCAAAGCGGAAGAAAATGAAACCCTAGTGATTGCAGTAAAAAATAATATATTATACAGTAAATCCTACTATTCTCTTAAATAATTCTGATTACGGGGCTAAACAACACCCCTTTTGTTACTAAGCATGCCTACTATAGTAATATATTCTAAATACCAATCAATTTTGCAATTTCTGATTGTTCACTTTTAAGATTTCTCGACTTTCTTGAAAAGGATAGTGTTGATCATTTGTTGTCTTGTTTCAAGGATAGTGTTGATCATTTGTTGTCTTGTATCCTTCTAGGTTGTTGGGCACTCTTTAGGTGGGGGCACAGCTGCACTATTGACATATGCATTGCGTGAGCAACAGGATTTCTCCACAACTACGTGTGTTACATTTGCTCCAGGTTTGCTTAGTTATTTGTAGTGATTCTCTCGTTTTCTTTGTTTGCAATGATTTATAGAGAAAATACTTCTTTATTGTTCTAACTCGATCTTTCATTATGTTGGTTATATAGTTGCATTTTGGATGATTGTGGGCTATATGTGTGTAGTTTGTGCTAGATGTGTAAATGATGACATATTTGTTTACTGTTTGGGTCTAACATTTGCAGCTGCCTGTATGACTTGGGAGTTGGCAGAATCTGGCAATGACTTTATTACTTCAGTTATTAATGGGGCTGATTTGGTACCTACGTTCTCAGCTGCTTCAGTTGATGATTTGCGCTCTGAGGTTTCATACCTAGACTTTGTTCCTTAAATATTTGTAGTATCCTTTATTGAGAAGATTACAAATTGTATAACATTGAAAAACTCTGGCATCGGAATTGCATACAGTGCTACCATATAGTGATTAGTGACTACCGATATCAAATGGAGGTGAAGGGGGTCAGGTACAGTAGCAATGTAATAGAATTTAGAGCATGTTGTTAAAAACACTGATACTGGAAGCCTTATACTTGCTCATACTAAAAAAAAAAAAAAACACAAACACACACAACACATACACGACCTAAATGTTATGTATCAAATTTAAAAAAAATTGCTGGTTGGATTCATTATAAATATAAAAAGGAGATAGATATAAGATGAAGCTTGAAGGTGTTGAACAATTACAACTTACATAAGAAAGTTTTGCTTTTCTCTGAACGTTTAATTTGATACCAATTATTAAACAATGGTTCGATTCAAACTTCAGACACTTGAACACCACTATTTTATAAAAAAACTATTGAATATTTTAGAAATAAGTCTTAAGTGATAAAATAAGTGTCATCATCATCATCATCATCAAAGCCCATTCCCGAGATTTTCGGGGTCGGCTACATGAATTTTGGCTCTCCAAGCAATGCGATCTTCCCACATTTCCTCACCTAATCCAAGCTCAATGATATCTTCATTCACCGTCTTCATCCAAGTTTTCAACGGTCGTCCCCTTCGTCTACACCCTCCATTAACTTGCCAATCTAATCCAAGTTTTATCACTTTATTTAAGTGATAAAATAAGTGTATAACAAGAAAATTCTTAGTTTGGGGATATATTTGCATGATGTTTTTATTGAGGTTACTTATGGGGTACCTCTTTATATATCGACATCTATTCATTTTTTCTTACTTTGGCCACTTTCCTTTTTGTGTATATTTGGACTTCATGCAGGTTTGTGTTAATTGACTAGGTTGAAGCTAGGGCGGTAAGAAGCCTTAGAAAACCTATTAGAAATCTGATGTTAAGTAGGATTAGGATTTAATTATTTTATTTAGTTTAGTAGTTGGGTCGGACCTAAGTAAACTCATTAGAATAATTGGTGATTAGGACTACAATAGCATTTGGGGTTAGATTGCTTGGTTTGCAAGCTAGGTTTAGTGTAAATAGGGCCAATAGACCATTGCTTGTGGTTGGTTAAATGTTGAATATGAATAAATCTTATCTATATTTTAGTCATTGATTTAGGTTAATTAGATTAGTTGTAGAGTACATTATTTGGCATCAGAGTTAATGCTTTTGGATTCATGGTTCGATTGGAAGAATATTGATTAGTTGAAGAAGAAGAAATGGAAGAGGAAAAAGATTGAAGACTGAATACGAGTTGAGAAAAGAAAGAAGAAAGTGAAACAAGAGAACACAGAAGGTTCAAGTTGCAGATCTGTTCTCATTCCTCCTCAGCAGCCCTACCCATCCGCTTCTCCATATCACCGACCACCAGCCGCCGTCACTGTTGCAAGCCGCATCTACCGTCGCCATAGCAAGCCATCACCCGAAATACCCCCTCTTTTGTTACATTCGTATAGGAGGGATCTATTTTTCCAACTCTGGCTCCTATTTTTACCTAAGTCCATGGTCCAGAAGATTTGCACCCGTGCTTCTGGTCTCTTCTCTCATGTAGTCCAGCTAGATTACATACATTTTTGAAACAGTAAAAACACCCAACAATAAAAAAATGAGCGCATCATATTATTCCCAATATGAATACTCTTATTATTCCGCATACCAACACAATCCAAGCTCATATCAATACCCATATCCAGTGGTGTCTTGTAGTACTTACACTCATTTTTTCTATCCTACACTATAATACACCTATGTCCCCTCTTATTCCCAACCTGAATCCATTTTCCCAACGCCACCACCTCCTAATGACCAATGACATAACCCCACTATTACATCCAATGTGATGCAGGTTGAAATAGACGCGGATCGACCACACCTCGATCACCAGCTTTCAAGGTATCATATGGTCCCACTGTCACCCATACTTGACTTTCAAAAAGCCATTTGACTTGTGCGATTTCTTCCCTATTTTTTGTTCAAGAGGATGATGAGGTTCCCATAGAGGCAAAGGAAGTAAGTGACAGTTTATATTGACCCATATTGGAAATTTTTGTGGAACGAGCTTATACGCATGCTTATTGCAAATCATGGTTTTTCGAGTCACCGTGCTCCACTTTTGAGTTGGTTCAACTGTTTTTATGGAGTGTGTATCGTCGCTAGTTTTGAGGTCGTCTACTTAGTGTGCATGCATTTCGCCATTTGTTTAGTGATTGGTTGCTTGTGTTCATCAAACTTCTTTGATTTCAAGCTTGAAGATGAATTTCTTCAACCCGGGAAGGGTGATGTAAAGTAGGATTAGATTTAATTTATTTTATTTAATTTAGTTTAGTAGTTGAATCAGTCCTAAGTAAGCCCATTAGAATAATTGGGAATTATGGCTTCAATAGCATTTAGGGTTAGATTACTTGTTTGCAAGCTAGGTTTAGTATAGATAGAGTCAGTAGACCATTGCTTGTGGTTGGTTGAATGATGACTATGAATTGATTTATTTATTTTTATCTTTATTTTATTTTAATTAGATCAGTTGTAGAGTACATTAAAATTCATATGGAAAAAGTAATTAACATTAGTGATAAACAGATTTATCAATGAAAAAGTAATATTATTTACTACTTATACTTCAATTGCCCCTACTTTTCAAAACCTATTCCCCTTTCCTTTTTAAAGAGCATATGATGTTGTCACATGCACTTTGCATTGTATCCCATGGTTTGAAGTTAAATATTGGATCACCATGCAAACCCAATAAAACTTGTGGAAAAAGTACACCTAGATATGCATATAAAGTTTGATCAGTCTATTTTGTGTCCCATTTTTGGTAACAGATTAGACACTGCAGAAAGTTGTAAGCTGTAACATAAATTTGGCTACCAGCCTTTATATCTCACGGTATCTGGTTGTTCTTCTTTTTGTTTATACTGTCTGCCTTGTGCAGGTGACTGCATCTGCATGGCTGAATGATTTGAGGAATCAGATTGAACAAACAAGAATTCTGAGTACAGTCTATCGTTCTGCATCAGCCTTGGGATCTCGTCTTCCTTCCATGGCTAGTGCTAGAGCAAAAGTTGCTGGTGCAGGAGCAATGTTGCGCCCTGTCTCCAATGGTACACAAGTAAGCATCTTCTAAATCATTTTCACACTTATTTGTTAAACATGAATTGGTATTCAAGGCCTGTTTATTTGTGGGAGAATCAAGGGCAAAAAAAATCTTCCCTGATTTCCAGCCCTAATAGTTTTCTGTCTGTTGAGTTTTCCATGGCTAAGTAAACGGCACATGACAAATCATTTAATTATTCTCTTTTAACCTGATGAATCATCTACTTATTTTCTTGTAACCGGTGGTTCTCATCCCTCCCTTAAGAATTATTACTCAAGCCAAAGACAAATAATCGGTGCCTTAGCACCGGTGTCTTTGACATGATATCAAACAGGTCCTAAGAAATTGTTAATTATGAGTTTAGACTAAGGAAGCATGGATTCTTCAGAAAACTTGCATCCGTGTCTGACACTGACACTCGCTCGACGCGTTGATCCCTCCGACATGCGTCAGACACGTGGTCAACGTGTCGGCAGGTGTTCGACACATGGTCAATGTGGTCAACGTGTCAGACACGCCACCGATACACCCGGAGCTTGGTTAGGCCGTAGTCAAGACTCCGCTACCAACTTCGTTTTATTTTTTTCTTTTAGATGTGTGCAATAATCACTTAATTTAGTTGTATTTGATCCATCTGAAGTGAATGATTCTTTAAATTGAGATTCAAGATAAATAGGGCAACGAGCCACTAAAGCATTGAGATAGTCTATACTTATTCTTAATCATTGCTGCTTCTGCTTCTTCTTCTTCTTCTTCTCTCATTTGCTTCTTTCTCATCTACTTATTCTCTACCTATGATTGTTTTCTACTTGTCATCTTCTTATCCGCTTTTGCACCTCCTTTTTTCTGTACGTTTTTTCTTTTTCTTTTTCGTGTTTTTCTACTTATTTTTTACTTGCAACAAAAATGAAGAAACTCTAGGAAGACATTTTATTAAGTTATTGTTTATGTTTATATGACTTATTAAAAACATAGTATGACATGTCGACATGTCCCCGAGTCCTAATTTTTGGGAAATTGTCGAGTTGGCGTGTCGTGTCCTCTTGGCCAGTGTTTACAATCAAAGAAAGAAAGAAAGAAAGAGCTTCCAAAATTTCCTCGAAATTATAGTTTCAATGAAGTATGATCAGATCGTCCTTATAAAATTGAGCTACTATTAAAGACAAAATAAGGGGAGTTTATTAACAATCAAAAGTATACAAGAGGAACTACTATTAAAGACAAAATCTCACCCAAACTTATAGTGAAGTGGAATATTCATATTCCTATTGTGATTAACCCAAAGCATGGATCTAATGATAGAACAAGTCGCATTGAAATTAGAGATTTGCCTCTAGGGAGCCTCTGATTTTTCTCATTACTCCATAAATAACATGCCACACCCGTATTCATAATCATACTCATATACCCCGTAGTCATAATTATACTCATACACCCAGCAAGTTAAGAGAACCTACCTTCCCTCAGTCTAATCATTGTGGTCTAACCCCAACAATGGGCTTTTGAACTTCTAATAGAGAGAGAGGAAGGCCTCCATATCTTCTTCTAGCAAACACAACTGATAAGTTCTCATACCAACAGCAGTGGACACACTCATTATGAATGTGCAAGCTCCTAATTAGGTTATTTATTGTCAAAGATTTCCCATGAACGGTTGGCCACAGAAAGAAAGATACGAGGTGCAACTTTTTTTAACCAGACTTTCTCGTAAATTAAAGAGGGTATAGTTTAGTGGAGAAGAGATGATAGAATGTATCAACTGTAAAAGGCTCTACTCTTATTAGATGACTTCCTGTTGTCATCGTCTCATTTGAAGGTGATAAGTTGCAGATTTATATCATTTACTTATCCTTATTTTCATGAAAGGATAATATATTCAAACAAGAAGCTAGAAAAATACTAGAGAGCCCAAAGGGAAATTAGAGATCCAAAACATTCCCCCAATTTCTAAGATGTTCAAATCCACCCCTTATTAACATTGGCTATCTTTATTTAAAAACGACACTGCATTTTGATTTAAAATCAATAAATAATTAAATGAATAAACATGTTGACACATATCGTGCCAAATACTTGTGTCGACGCTCACGACATCGCACACTCCATGCTTAAATCGTCAATCTTTTCACATAATTTTTGAAAATTTTCAATTCTTTACTGATATTACAAGCTTATTATGGCAAGTTAGTAATACCAAGATTGACTCACAAGTGAATCAATATGAATAATAATTCAAAAGTTTTATTGCTAAAAAGTAAATAATACTAAAATATGAGACAAGTGTGTCCCCAACTTGTATTGGGTTTTGTTTGGCCGATGTGTATGACACCTCATATCCGTGTCCGATACTGATACCCATATTTGTGTTGTTATTACATAGAGTTATCTTAACCTCCTAATCATTGGCTACTCAGCAAAGTGGAGCCCATCCTTGATCATCAATCCTACCTACAACAAATTCAACCACTGGGAGGCATGGAGGCTAGCCAACCAGCCACTCATCTTACCGAAATCTTAGCTTTTTATTATTGTTATTGTTAAGATATGTTGAAGGAAAACTTTTACTTTGTATATTCTCTTTCCAAAGAGCAAAATAATTCATCTTCCTAAAGATGGAAGGTAGCTCCATAGTGAAGCCTGAATTGATTAGGATTAGGGTTCAAGTGTGTGTTTTTTAAAATAGACTCCAGTTTAGTTAGTTTTGAAATAGATTGTAGATTGTGTTCTTGAAGCTTTGTCAATAAATTTTTTTTTTTTTTATTTGATTACGTTTTGTTTTATTAATTTGGTGTCAAAGAGGAAAAATTGGGAATTGGGAAGGATTTCATCAAAGGGGTTTTGAAGATTGATGGAGTAGAGAAAGCCATTGGTAACATCTTAAGAGCAATTGGCTATTGTTTGTTTTGGTTCATTGGCTCATTGTGAACTAGAAGCTATGTATGTAAATCATTAATCGGACCCTAATCGGTTCTAGAGCGATATGAGATTTATCGGGATTAATCAGAATTAATCGACCTACATTTTATGCACATATTTTCTCTATTCTTCTATAATATGTTTACTACAAATTTTTATTTTAAAAATTAATGCATGTTGAAGTAGTAGATATACCACAATTTAAGGGAAATTATAACAATAAAAATTCAATATCAGATAAAGGTGCCTTTCCATAATATTTAGTTAGCTTGTTATTTTCATTTGGTAGTTTTCCTCTCTTCTTAGATTATATATATTGATTTTCTTTTTCTTAAATCTTTTCATAACTGGTTATTGTGTTATGGGTTAGAGTAATCATGAGGTAAGGCAAAATTAAAAAATTAACATTAATTTTCTCTCGTTTATTTATAACATTTACCGTAGATCAATAATCTATGAATTTGAAAACGATTAATCAAAAAATCGGCAAGAAATCTCCGATTACTCGGGATAGAGATTGTTGAAACGATTAATTCGAAAATTGTAACTCTCTGCTAGCGATGAGAGATTAATCGAGGATTTATCGTCGATTTAGTAATATTGGAAGTCAATAATCTATTAGTAGAAGCACCTAGGATAACCTATCCCGAGGAAGATACTAGACAAGAAGAAAATAAAAAAATGTCGGGTTCTTATGAAGAAATGAACCCCTTGATCTTGAGAAATCACCTTCCTATAGGCAAAGATGAAAGATATAACGTTTAGAGTCAATTCTTGAGGCTATTTGCAAGATTTTGCATCGTGAAGCTGCTAAATGTGTTATTTGAAAACATATACCAAACTCAGTTGTTTGTTGCAATGTGTTTTGTGGTTCGAACACGATTGCAAGAAGAAATGGACGGTTGTGGTGTAAAACCCTAATTTTTCCAAACCCCTCATGTAGAGGCGACTATGGACTAGAAATTTATGGGTCACAAGTAGCGAGTTGCATAAAGACATCAATGAGATATTGTTGACAAAAAGGGGAAAAATGGTTGAGAACTCTAAACCCTCCTAAACCCAAAAAAGAAGAGCACTGAGGGAGGAAGTAAACCAGGAGGAACCAGATATTTTACCTGAATCAGAGGACCTGTTGCAACGCTCACCAACAACACTCAGCCCACTCATTTTCAACTTTAGATCAGATTCATCCGTCTTTTGCCTGACATGTTCCACCACTTTTGTTTAACTCGCAGCCGATTCGTTATCTTTTGGCCGGGAGCAATCAATTCCCGTCATCATCTTAACCACACTACAACACATAAAATGAAGCAACGCATGGCTCTACAAGTATAACACTTCACACAGATAAACATTATGTAGAGGTTATATTCCACCCTAAGCAATCCTCCATGTCACCAACTACTTTTGGCTCTTTTTCTATGGAAATGAAGATGTGTGCCTTCTCCAATCATTCATTATGTATGCTTTTGTTTGATATCCTAGTACACTGTTACTTCTATTGACTGTCAATGAGATGAACAAGGTCTTGGAGCACATGGCGATCTGTTGGTTGTTTATGCTCCAACTCCTCATGATGCCACTCCTGATCTTGCTGGGTATGAGTGAATCTCATTGGTTGTTGATGGCATGGAGTGTACCTTCTAAGCTCGAATAGGATTAAGGTGAGGGTTATTTATTTATTTAAATTAGGATTGGGAGAATGATATGAATATGGGTTATTGATTTAAATTAGGTTTATGTTTAAAAATAATTAGGATTGTCCAGGTTAAAGCCCAAAGAAGATTATGATTAGGGTTTTGGTTTTGAATTGGCTTAGGAGGAAGGCGCAAGCAACTCAGCGATCTGCTCATTTTTGTGTTCGTACTTTTTCATTATTGCAATACAAATAACACCTCCACTATACTAGTGATGGAGGGGATTTGCGTGTATAGCGAAGAACACCTGACTGAACGAGGGCCGGCTTGGGACTGGACTTGACGGCTCTCGGTTCTTGAGCAAGCTCCTCTTAAAAAAGGCTCCGGACTAAATTCTTAATTTTGTAGTCAATTTTTTATGTTAGCATTGTGATCAAGTTCTTGAAGCTTTGTTAGTGTTTATTTAGTTATTATTCTAGTAGTTCTATCTCACTCTCTCCACGCACACCTTTTATAGATAGGTAAACTGGTGAGAAAACTATTTAATGCAATTACAATGTAGTTTTAATTATTTGAGTGGTGCCCTATAAAACGATTTCTCATCTTTTCTTTTCTATCTTATTATATAGGCATTAGCATGATGATTGATGATGATATATGGAAAAACTCGAGTTGTTATGTGAGAACTAACCAGCCTATAGCCGAGAGCCATATTTGTTCCACATCGCGAGCTTTTCATCTGACTATCTTGAGAATACTATCCCATATATGCTTGTCTTTGAACAATTTAACTAACCACCCATGGCAACCAAAGGTATTAACAAGGGGGTTATACAACCTTGAACCAAGGATAACTGCAAAAACTTTGATATTGTTCGTCGAAACCACCCAAGCATTTAGTGTTTCTGAAAATTAACTCTATACCTTGATACAACTCCAAACCAGAGCTGACTTGGCTAATCTTTGTCAGAATTTAGCAAACAGTATTGCCTGGATACCATCAAACAGTGACCAAGGTGCTGGTTAGGAAAGTCCAAAACCCATGAAGGAAACCTGGTTCTGATGGATTTACCCATTTTTAAATAAGTTTCCATCATCTCCAGAATCCTACTTCTGGAGAACTCATTGTTTGAGGTAGAATTTTTTCATGTTCCAGCCTTATCTTTATTTACAAAACGGGTTCTGTTGGAGCTTTTATTTCGTGAGGTCAATACCTTCTTGAACTTCCTACTTGAGTGCCTTGCTTCATACCTTAGCATTTGTGAATACTTTTTTTTAGCATTTGTGAATACTGAGTATTACATATTTGATTTGTCTTCAATGGAATTTTTGTTAGTTGTATTGCTTGCACAAGAGTACAGCGGAGTCCAAAATGACCCATGTCATAACCTTCCCTTTGGGCATTTAGACTCCGAGTTTTGATAAAATTCAAATGTGAGTTGGCCCATACTACTTTAGCTTGTAGGAATCATTTTTCTTAAGAAATGGTAAAATATTATTTACAAACTTAGGGAGCCAAAAGATTTATGAGAAGATCTCAAAACCCACCCCTTTAAAATGATTATGAATAACATTCTCCATTAACGTTCCAATATTAGTATCAACTCCCTTGCATTCAAAATAACCCAAATAATTGCATAAGCTCCACATCACTTTGATTTGCAATAGAGAAGGCCTTACACCTCCAAGATGTAAAAGCTCTGTACTCATCCTCGGTAAGATCCACCCACCCCTGATAGATGGAGAAAGTGAATTCATACTTCATGAATAAAAGGGCACCATAAAATGGGTGAGCAATTGATTCTGTTCCCATCACAAAGCACCCACTCATGGTCCACTTGCATTCCTCTCCTAATTAACACATCTCAAGTAGGTAGACGTTTCCATCTAACATGGAAAAAGTTTATTTTTGGAGGATATTGTTCCACCAAACTAATTTCATTACCTTCATGGGGAAGTTATGTGACATGAGGTTGAGAACGGAAGAAGGAAAAGCCAAGTTCTAAACAAGAACCAGAGAAAGCCCCCTTCTTTCCCTACCACATCCTCCACTTCAAGGTCATCAAAGTCTCAGAATATGAAGAATCCTGTCTACCCCATCCTACTCCAACACTCCAAGTTTGAACTCCCTCACTACTACTCGGGCAAGGTATAAGCTCTAAAAAGCGTAGGGAATATTTATTTTGATGAACCTTACCCACCTAAATATTATGCCGAAATGGAACTTGTACTCACTCCCAAATGAAAAAGAAATACTCCAATAAAACCCCAACTCTTGTTTGAAATGCTTCTCCTAAGGCTACCCTTACAAGGCACTTTAAAATGCATGCTTACGAGGAATCTGACTTCCTTACTTGTGAGTAAAAATGACTTCAGTATTTTAGGAAAATATTTTAGCTCATTTGAATGCCTTAATTCTTTGCTCGTCACTGTTTTCAAAAAACATGGGAAGCTTATGCCTTGAGAGGAGCATCATACCGAGGCTTAGTAGTGCATCAAAGGCTTATTTGAGGCTTAATTGCATCAAAGTCATATGCGTCATGCTTGAAGGTGCGCCTTTCGTACGCTTCGCCACTAAAGTGTGCAACTTTGATGTGTTATGTTTTAACATTTTTAATTGTTTAAGTTTCTAGATAATATGAACACAAATTTAATAACATATATATATATATATATATATATATATAGACTAAATTTAAATAGATTGGAAGAAATAAAAATTAATTAAACTTTATGATTGACATCTTCTCCAAGTCAAAAGGTTTAATAGCTTCACAAGATTTTGCTATATAATGTTTTCGCTAAAATGACACACGTCCACAACCAAGGATGCACGGACTCGGACTCGGACACGGACTCGGACACGGATACGACACGGCGTCTAGGCAATTTTAAAAAAAATAGGACTCAGCGACACGATCAAACTTAATTTTTTAATATATATATTTTTTAACATATACATGGTTTCGAATGGTTACATGCAAATAAAAGGAGCAAAACAAGGAGCAAAAGGCCCAAGGGGCAAAACTAAATTTTGTTAAAAACATGGAAGCAAAAGGCCCAAGAGTTAGTTCGAGGCTTGGCCAAAGGTGTCTAGTCCAAGAATAGTTTTAAATAGCCCAATTTCAAAAGCCCAATCTCAAAACCTAAGTTGGGTATAAGTTGGGTATTTGTTATCTAGTTAGAGTCAGGGTTTTGTTGTTTTGAGAAGAAGACCAGGAATGAGGAAGAAGATTGTGTTTCAAAGTAAGATCTTTCACTCTCGAAATCGAGTCTTCTTCTTCTTGTCGAAAATTCTCTCTGTCTGTCGAAAACTCTCCCTCTCTCCCTGCCTGTCTGTCGAAAACTCTCTCTGTCTGTCGAAAGAGGGTTGAACCAGAGAGAACTTTCCCTCTCTTTGTCGAAAACTCGAAATCTCTCTCTCCCATTCGACAGATCGATCGGTCCCTCTCAACAGATCTCTCCCTCACAGATCTGGACAGATCTCTCCCTCTCTCTCTGTCGATCGACAGGTCTGGACAGATCTCTCCCTGTCGATCTCTGGTTCAACCCTCTTTTCTCCCCTCATTTCTCTCTGTAATTTGGGTTTGAAAAATGGGGGAAGGATCGATAGGAGAGGATAGGGTTTGTGGGAGGAAGGATCGATCGATCGATCAAAGAAAATCCAATTTATTTGCAAAATTTACAAAAACCGAGTCTGGACCACGTCCGAACCGTATCCAGGCCGTGTCCAAACCAGTCAACAAATTTTGACCGTTGACCCCGTGTCCAATACGTGTCCAGCGCGTGTCGGACGCGAATCCGTGTCCGACATGTATTTGACTCGTGACACGGAGGTTTTCCGAAGAGTCGGTGCATCCTTGTCCACAACAAATGTTTAGAAACATTGATTTGAATTTTTTGGATTCGAGGGATGTGAAATTATGAGTTATAATTACTTGTGTATTTATATTGTTCATCGTCCATAAAAATATTTGTATGCAAACAGTTCATTTCACAGCCATTAAAACGTGTCACATTCCGCCTCCTTGTTTAGAAACCTTGTTACCGAGAAAATTAATTAAGTTAATTTTGTTTCGTGGTGTTTTTAACAGTTTTTATGTTATTATTAAATTTCCTTTTCTCTCCATATCTACAGGTTGTAATGAAGAGAGCCCGCAGTGTTGCTCATGCAGCATGGGCCCGCCCTGCTCTCAACCTGTCTTCCTGGTCTTGCATGGGTGCTCGTCATCAGACTACCTCCACATTTCCAAATAAAGAAGATGAAAACTCCATCACTCTCTCAGAAACAGATGAGGCTCTATTAACTTCTCATGTGCATACTACTATTGAAACTATAGAGATACCTGTATCTACATCCAAATGTACAGAATGGTCTTCAGAACTTGATTGCTCTAGTTCAGACCAGATAGAGCACACTGATACAGATGGTGAGAATGGTGAGGACCTCATGGGTCATGGTAGAGATGAGGATCGCATGAATGAAGTTGAGTTGTGGCAACAGCTTGAGCAGGAGCTCTACATGGAGACAAAAGGCAACAAAAGTGATCTCCCTGAGGAAATAAGGGAAGTGGAGGAAATTGCAATACCCAACTTAGGAGAAAGTACATCAAGAAGTTCAGCAATAGAGCTGAAAGAGGCTCACCGGTTTTTCCCTCCAGGAAAAATCATGCACATCATTAACCTCGTCTCTGATAGAGTTAATTCTGATAATGGCTTCAGGGAGACCTCAGAAGAGAGAGATGATGACAACAAACCAGAAAACGCTAAGGTTGGGATTTTCCTCACACCCAGATCATTATATAGTAAATTGAGGCTCACACAAACCATGATTAGCGATCACTTCATGCCAGTTTATAGAAGACAGATAGAACAGCTAATAAGTGAACTTGAGAAGCAAGGTATCACATTGAATGGTTGTCGAAATGAGATTGGTTGTTGAGCTAGGATTAACTTTAGAGGGACATAAAGCCCCAAGAACCATAGCAAATGTTGCCGTGGTTCCAACTGCTGGGGAGATGTAAAGTTGGCAGAGCCATTGCACCGCAATGAAAGAGTGAACGAGTAGGGATCATTAGTGCAACTTATGAATTTTCATTATGTTTGTACAGATTATCAAGCCAGTTCGTGTAAATTAGTGAAGACGTAATCACAACAGAATGGGGGTGGGGGGAACAGTTGGTTTTCTTCGGTCTATCTCCAGAATATATTAGTAGGAACAGAAACAGCTTCTTATTTCTATATCTGTAGGTTTTCATTAGCTGCTTTTCTTAACAACGATACAAAGCTGTCATATTTGAGTTCCATCTCAGCAATTGTTATTTTGACATTCTAGGATGGGACACAAACTTTTTGTAGCCATTCAAAGAAACAAAGGATGAATTAAAATGGTTGGATGAATGCTCGACACTGATTGATCCATATATATAGAACTGTCGTAGGTTTTCTGAAATTGTGATCCTGTTTTGTCAGAGGCATTTCTTATTGTTTTTATCGGATGGTTTGCTAAACGTTTCCCATATATATTATTCTCATCATTTTATTTTATTCTAAGACAAGTTACTACTACATAAGGTTTACCTTGATCAAAAGCTGCTCTCGCTTAGAGTGAGTCTGAACGTTGTTGTTTTTTGCAAAATGTTTGTAAACCCATTTGTTTATCCAGGCATTTTCATGATATGTTGATAGGGTAATTTGTTAATAGGGTAAATTTGATTTTGCTCACTTGTACTGATGGGGTAAATGACTTTAGTTTCATTTATAAATTTACTTTAATCTTGGACCATGGCTAGCTCGGTGAATTGTTATTTTATACATGTGTTTCATACATGTGTTAACCTTGATTGAGAGAGGGTTGTCCATGTTGGATTCTCCATCGCCCTCTCAAGTGATGGTATTTTAAATCTTTCCTTTTTTATGTCATGTGAGAGATATGCACAAGATAATAGTTGACCGGATAGTTAAATGACTGTGTGGCTAGAGACCAAGATCAAATTAAATTCATAAAAAATACTAAAGTCATTTATTCTATTAGTACAGGAGATATGAAATCTACGTTTTCTGTAGGTATTTAAATCATTCTAACCATTCTTTTTTATTTTACTTTTATATGAAACTGGAATTCATTTGTTCAGAAATAGCAGCTTGAGGACGTCAATTACACATCTCAAATCTAATATTATGTCACAGCACTACTACTGCTATTGCCTTCATTATTTCTACTACCAGTATTCGAAGTTATAACACAAACAAATGAAGTTGATTGTGCAACTGCGTAAGCCAGGAAGTTGCATTTTCTGTCAAGGTGAAAGCTCTGTATCTGCATGTTATGTTCTCTATGGATTGTTCCATACTGCTTTGATATATGATCTGCTGTCTTTAATCTAAATGTTCTATTTCTCCTTTCACTGCCTTCACAACTTGCAAAGAATCGTTGAGAACCGTTGCTCTGTTCTTCCCTTGTTGTTTACACCATTTCACTGCCTCCATTGTTGTCATACTTGCAGCTTCAAAGCTTGATTACACCTGCCTTTCAATCCTGCCTTTGCTTCTACCTACTAGTCTTCCTGCTGCATCAAAAAGAAGGCATCCAGTGAAATCTGAATCAATGATTGTGTTCCATTGAGATGCAGTTGGCTTGAAAGGATCATCACATATCTGTACATAAGCCTACTCCCATTGATTAGCAAAATACCAGGTCATTGCAAGCTCTCTAAATACTACTCATATCTGTTGCACATCTGCGAAGATCGAGTTCGATGGGGCATCTCTCTAATTTACCTATGAACTTCAATGTTGCTTGTTCATCTGAAAGGGCGGTTTCTGTCCATCTAATGGGAACACTATAATGGCACCAAACTTGTATAGACAAGTTGCACTTAAAAAAAGAGATGGGCAATGCTCCCCTCTTAACTGTTGCAAAGTCAGGCAAATCATGTCAATTGCTCTGTGGTGCTTAACAAGGTTTTCTCCAACATGCAGTATACCTTTAGAAAGTTTCCAAATAAACATGTGGATTCTATGGCTAAACTAGATTTCCAGATCATATTAAGGACTCTAGATGAGATTGTTGGGTCACTATGAGAATAAGAAGTGGAAGGAGTATTGGTAGTGAGATGGTCAATAAAAGATCCATAGGTTGATTTGGTGGTGAACTGGCATTTCTTGGTGTGTTTTGAAAGAATACAATCAGGCCGCCCTATAGGTTTCTATGGGGTGTTATTGATAGCTTGGATCACATTGTTAGGAAAGAACATGCTCATGGTTCAACTGGTGTTCTCATCAATTGTCAAGTCAGAAACATGGTCAAAGAGTTCTATGGAATTGTTAGGAACAAACTCATGAAGGGAAAATAAATTCTCAATCCACTTTTCTCCACAAATCAATAGAAGAACCATCACCAACTGTCCAAATGATCCCATTCCTGAAAACATCAATGTAAGTACAAAAAGCTTTCCAAATTTGGGAAGAGCCTTTCATTGAGAAGTTAGCTTCAAAAACATTGGAACTATGAAAGTATATGGATTTATGAATTGAAGGTCATCAGTCATTGGGTTGAGTGAGAATTCTCCAAAGCATCTTGGTGAGAAGGAACAAGACCTTCGGCTTGGTTAAGTGAATAGTAATACCTACAAGGTATTTAGGTTTGATGATATTAGTCCATTTGGCAAGGTATGGGGATCTACAATCATTAAAGCCTCTCCGTCATAACTCTCTAATCAAGCTATCAACATGATCAAGGATGGAAATGGGAAGAGGGAAAGATTGCATGGCGGATATAGGGAGGGAAGTCGCTGCATATTTGATAAGGGCTGTTCTACCCGCCTGGGTGTCAAGCAGGTATTGGAAATCATCAGTTTTATTCCTAGAGAGAATTAGAGGTAGTCTAAGATACTCACTAGCACTCATATTTTTCATACCCAAAATCTTGAGCAAGTATTTTTTGTATCTATGGTGGTTTAGGAGTGAAAAAAACAGAAGATTTATCAAAATTAACTTTTTGTCCAGAGGCAGAGCAATAGCATAGAGACTGCTTTGATGTTATAGCATTGAGGGATGTTGTCTTTACTAATGAGATAATCAGCAAAAAGTAAGTGATTAACTTCAGGACTATTCCTTTCGACTTTAAACCCATAAATATCACCATTGATTTGGGCTTTAGTAATCTTGTGAGACTCTCAGCCACCACAATGAAGAGAAAAGGTGAAAGAGGGTCTCATTGACAGATAACTCTAGTAGGAGAAATGAAAACTTGAGGCGAGCCATTGAAAATGACGTTGTAAGAGATTTGGAGAGCACTTTTTAATTGGGTAAACCCAATCATTAAAATAAACAAGGGACGATAAAATGTCACACATAAAACTCCACTCCACTCTATCATAAACCTTTGCCATATCAAGCTTAATGGCACATTAACTTGCTTACTCCTTTTCATCTTCTTGAAATTGTGCATGAATTCATGCACCACACCAATATTATCTTTAATAAGTCTGTTGGGAATGAAAACTCCTTGTAAATGAGAATGAACTTGGGAAGGAGGGGTTTAAGTATGTTGGCTAAAATCTTTGAGAAAATTTTATAGATTAGGTTACAAAGACTAATAGGTCTGAAATGAAAGACTTGAGTGGGATTGGGAACTTTTGGTACCGAAGTAATATGTGTGAAGTTAATGACTGTTGAGATTAGGTTGCTGGCAAAGAAGAACTGGGTAGTGTTGATAAGATCCCTTTTGACTATCCCAGTATTTTTTGTAAAAAATGTTGGATATATGTTGACTTCAAGTCAAATTTGAGCCGAATTTTAGGTGGGACCCAGGCCTCAGTTTAGGCAGGTCTGGTTGGTACATGTTCACACAAGGTTTAAAAAGTGGAAGTTGGAATTGCTCAGAGTAATTGAGCAAATTAGATTCAAAGTTGTGTAATCAAAAAAGCATTTTTGTGCTTAAATGGACTTAGTTTGGAAACTGGGTTTTGGTCCTTGGGGCACCCAAGTTTTGTGAGAAGTAGGGGCACCTAAGTTTTGTGAGAGGTAGGGACATACATTCATGTTGGTTGACCCAAATTATCACATGTACGCGCACCGTTACCGCTCAACTGGTCGACTAGGTTTGGTTTTTGCATGTGTGCTTCAGCAAGATATTAATCTTTTTGCCAAAATTTTATTAAGCCTTAATTAAACGAACTAATGAAATAAAGATTAATTGAATCTAATTAATGAAGGGAAAATTATTTGAATTAAAGAAGTGATTTTTCACTTTTCATCTTCCAATATTAATTGAATCAATTAAAAGGTGACTTCACTTTTCATATTCCAACAATTAATGGAGAGACTTCTCATATAATGCCTCTTCAACTATCTAACTTATGACTATAAATAAGAGGGCAAAATGTCATTGTATCAGATTTTCTGAGCTCTCTTGCACTCAAAATTATTCCTCTCCCACAAATTGTATAGTTCCTTGATAGTGGTTCGTTCATGTTCGGATATCTCAAGGGGCAAGTGCTTTGCCAGCTTAAGTGGTCAGGAGTCCTGGGAAGTGACACTCATACAATTCGTAAGCACCAAGGAGGGCGAAATTTCTCTAAGGAAATCGTGTCAATGCACGAAATCCTTCTGTGTTTATCGGTTGCTGCAAACTAAACTGCTCAACTTATTCTCAATTTTCTGTTTCTAACAAACTTAAAGTGACTTATGCTTAATCGAGTTTCAAAAATTGGTTTTTTCAAATCGATTTATCGATTTGGTTTTAAGTTAATTTTATTAACTTGATTCTAGTTTTGTGTAAAATCAGAGATTCGAAGATGTCAAGTGGAGATCAATCTCAAAAGATTCCACCATTTTCTGATGTGGGAACTCAAGGGGTTTCATAAGTGCTTGCGGTGTTGCAAACTACATTTGTGGTTATGGAAACTGCGCCGGTTAGACAATTTGTTCCACCAGTTCTTGCTATATCTCATGCAAGTCCTCATGGAGAAAAGTCGGAAAAGTTCAATGGAGTTGATTTTAAAAGGTGGCAGTAGAAGATGTTATTCTATCTAACCACAACAAACTTGGCCATGTTTCTTCATGAAACGACACCTGTTCTGAATGAAGGTGCAAACATGCAAATGGTGGCTGTTGTGAATGCATAGAAACATTTTGATTTCCTGTGCAAAAATTACATCATGAACGGATTTGATAATGTGTTGTACAATGTGTACAGCTCAGTTTCGACAACAAAAGACCTTTTGGAATCTTAGATAAAAAAAATATAACACCGAGGATGCTGGTCTAAAAAACTTTGTAGTTGGAAAATTTCTCGACTACAAAATGGTTGACTCCATGATTGTAATCAGTCGAGTTCAAGAGTTGTAAGTGATTTTGCATGATATACATGTTGAGGGCATGGTTCTTAGCTAGTCCTTCCAAGAAGCAACAATTAATTAAAATTGCCACCGGGTTGGAAAGATTTAAAAAATGATCTCAAACACAAGAGAAAAGAAATGAGACTTCAAGATCTCATAGTGAGGCTAAGAATCGAGGAGGACAGTCATAACTCTGAAAAGAAAATTGGGAGTCAAATTATTCAATCCAAGGCACATGTTGTCGATGATGGTTCCAAACGCCAGTATAAGACCAAGAAGGGAAACTCATCTAGGCTAAAGAAGAATGGAAACAAGTTCGATGCTTCTAGTGGAGTGAACAAAAAGTTCACTGGTGATTGCTATAAATGTGGCAAGCTTGGGCATAAGGTTGTAAACTCCAGATAGATAAATAATAATTCCAAAAAGAATCAACAAGCTAATATGATGGATGGGTTGGCCAATGAGGTTAACTAAATGAATCTTTATGCTATAGTTTCTGAGTTTAATCTGGTTGGGAGTAATTTCAAGATATGGTGGGTGGACACTAGAGCTACTCGCCATGTTTGTGTTGAAAATAAAATATTCACAAGCTATGAGGAAGTTGAAGATGGTGAACAATTGTAAATGGGAAACTCCTTGACTGCCAAGGTTATAAGCCAAGGAATAGTTGTGCCGAAGATGACGTCCGAGAAGATTCTAACTTTCAACAATGTGTTGCACGTGCCAGAAATCCGGAATAATCTGATATCCGAATCTATCCATGTGAAGAAGGGTTTCAAACTTGTTCTTGAATCTGAAAAGTTTGTGTTGATTAAGAATGGCAAGGTAGATTAGGTCATGTGAATTTTAATTCAATTCGCCAATTGATGCAAATGGGTTTACTACCTAAATCTAAAATTGACTCGGATACCTTGTAAGAAAGTGGATAAAACTCCATATGAGTTATGGAAAGGTTGAACACTTTCATACCTAAGAAGGTGAGAATTGGACCAAGAACTGTGGATTGTGTATTCATTTGTAATGCACAAGATAGTAGCTCATATCAGTTTCTTGTACATAAATCAGACATAATTGATATTCATGTGAATACTATCATTGAGTCAAGAACGACTTCGTTCATTCGAGATGTGTTTCCATGCAAAACTATGGAAGCTAAGAGTTTTGTGAAAGGTACACGTGACTCAGTAGTTGAGGAAGAAATGCACGAGGTAGAGCTTAGACATAGCAAAAGGACGAAGACTTCAAAGTCTTTTGGTGCAAATTTTCTAACTTATATGATAGAAGATGAGCCTCAAACATTTACAGAAGCAATGTCTAGCGCTAAAGCTCCTTATTGGAAAAAGTTGTAAATAGTGAGATTGATTCAGTTATACAGAACCACACTTCGAAAGCGGTGGATCTTTTTTTCAAGTCATAAGCCACTAGGATGTAGGTTGATTTTCAAAAGGGAAATGAAGGTTGATGGATCAATTGATAAATACAAGGCAAGACTTGTAGCAAAGGGCTATAAGCAAGAAGAAGGTATCAATTATTTGATACATATTCACTTGTTACAAGAATTACGTCCATTCGTATGCTCATAGCTATTGCAGCTATTCATGGACTTTAAATTCATCAAAGTGTGTAGATTGTAAAGTCTTTATACATATTAAAACAAGCTCCAAAGCAATGGCATGAAAAATTTGACAAAGCCATGATGTCTAAAGGATTTAGCATCAATGAGTGTGACAAATGTGTGTATGTCAAGAACACTCAAAATGGCTATCTTGTCATTTGTTTGTATGTCAATGATATGCTGATAATCGGAAGTAATAATATTATCATCGAGTCTACTAAGAAGATGTTGGCCACTAAGTTTGACATGAAAGACTTGGGAGTGGCTAATGTGATTTTAGGAATTAAAAATGTATACATCACAAGAGGGATATGCTTTATCTCAATCTCATTATATTGAGAAAGTGCTTCAAAATTTTGATAAAGACAAAGGAAAAACTGTGAAAACGCCAGAAGATGTCAGTTTACATCTTTGTAAGAATACTGGTGAAAGTATAAACCAAATGGAGTATGCCTAGATATTTGGTAGTGATGTAGTCGATTAATGTTCTCCTTCATTGCCGACACCTAGACCTGCACAATTAGCACACGCGAACAAAAGATTATTGTGTGGCGGCCAATGACACTCTGATGCTTAAGTTAGATAAGGCTTAGGAAAGGCTTAAAGTTGTAAACTGGGGTTCTATAGCATACCTTAAGTTCATCGACCTTATCTCCCTTTTATAATGTGAGAGTCCTTATTCGGCTAGGCCTTTGGTGGCGTAGTTTAGGGAAAGAGATCTTGCTGAAAATCCTTTTTTGTTTGGGAGCTGCCCATATAGAGAAATTTTCCTACACGACTTGTGCTCCTAGATCAGCGAGAGAGGTTTTTTGTTCTGAATGTTGTCTATGCAAGGAAGTTTCCTAGCCCGACTTATACTCTAATATTTGTTTCCTAGTCGGATCCGATGTATTGTTGGCCTGCCTGTCTTGGGTCGATCCCCTATACACTTTGGAATCCCCCATACTCTTTGGAATGTTGTCTATGCAAGGAAGTTTCCTAGCCCGACTTATCAGGGCTTATGAGTATTGGGCTTGACTGCGTGACATGTGGGTTTATTAAGGCGCTGCAATTCGGGTCCAACATTTTGGAATCTGCCAATAGTAGGCTTAATGAAGTGTGGGCCTCGCTGGATTGAGCAAACAGTCAAGCTTAGTTATGTTGACGAGATTATCATGACACGCATATGGTGTTGATCAAATGGCGGTTTGGTGTATCATCAGCTACTCCCTAAGTTGGTGGGCCATCTCATCGGTCCACTATATCATTTCATGAAGTAACTGTGCGGTTATGATGGTTGAATATGAGTTGTTTTCTCGAGCAGCGAGTTTCATTAATTTGGCGTGCGTCTACTCGAAAACAAGAAAGGCGGGAGTTCTATTTTCTATATAGATTTCCTTTCTGTAGAGTTTGGTTTCTTTACTCTTTAGAGTTTTGAGACTTTGCTTTGTCGTATCGCATTTCGTGCTTTTGACATTGCTCAGCTTTCATATTCAAAAGCTTGTAATATCTTTCATGGCAGGCATGAATCAACTTTTTGACGAACTGTTTGCCAAGGGTCGCAAGTTCTTTGAGGATAGGTTTATCTCCTAGTCGAATTTGGAAGTCATTCGTAGAACATACAGGATTCCTGATGATCTGGTCTGCACTATGGATGTCGATCTGATGCCACTGTCCCCTCCTAAGGGGTTTATATGTCTTTACCGAGGTATGCTTCAATTGGGCGTTCCCTTTCTTGTTATCAACGAGATTCGGGAGTTCTTGATGTACCTCGGTATTGCACCCGCTCAATTAGTGTCGAACAGGTATAGGACTATGATTTCCATTCTGATGAGGGCTAAGGACACTGGTGTTCGAGTATCTTTGAGAGCGATGCAATTGCTTACTTTCCCTCAGATAAATGAGCACGTTGTGTGTGTGTGTGTTGACGTCGCCCGACTACTTTGGCAATCTGCTGACGATTTTAAATCCTGGCAGAACTTATGTTTCATGGCTCTTGCGAACTCGCAATATTTTGAGTTTGCTGGTCGTCCAGTCGAGCGGGAATTTAGACAGTTGAGTAAGTTCAATTTCGTTTCTGGTCTTACTTTCTTGCTTATGTTAATTGCATGTCAGATTGACCTTTGCGTGTTTCGCAAGGAAATTCCCAACTTTGCCACTTCTTACCGAGGATGAAGCGACTCTGGATGCATTTCGCGACATGCCTCGCCTGAGGATGGAGGGTGTCATTTGTTTTCTAATGTCAAGCGCAGTGGACTGTGGGCTCATTGGCATGAGGCTCCCACTATTTTTAGGGTTTCAAAGCCAAAACCCGAAGGTGTGCCTACTTTGAGGAAGAAGGAAACTTCCCAAGATTAAGGTTCCAAGCCCTTTAAGGAAGGCAGAAAAAGATGAGACGCTTCCTTCTTCTGTGCCTCTAAAAAAGCCACGTGTTTTGTCTAGATTTGTCTGTAGGCGCTTGGCTTTGTCCAAGGGTTGTGATGTTGACGGGCAAGTACCTGATTCATTCACCGAGGCCGAGACTGTCGTTTCTGAGGGGTGTAATGCTCAGGCCAAGGCCATATTTATCTTATTAACTTGGAGAGGGAGTATCTGAAAATGGTGAGCGTGAAGGACGTAACCAAACTGAGTACAAAGCAAGCGGAGGTTCTGAACAAAATCATGTTGCAGGTGGGGGTGGCCTTTCTCAGTATCATGAACCTGTTGAAGAGTTTTCCGATTGTCGACCTCATGGTGAACGGTCTCCTTCACGTCGCCCGTACCGTTCTCCATCTCATTCCCGTCCCCATATTGAATTGTCGATGGATCCAATGAATAACTTGCTTCCCTCTTCCCCATCAACTGATACTGAACCGCCGGGTGAAATATAGCCTACTGTTGCAGACAAAGGGAAAGTTGTGGATGAGGGCCCGAATGCATTGAAGGTAGTCAAGGGCGGTGCTGGGGTGATTCCGGTTCCAAAGGATCTCCACCCAAATGTCTGAATCAATATGTTTGCTCCAGACGTAGTAAGGATGAACAACCAAGATTGGCATTAGGAGGTTGACATTTCTTACGTTTCGAGAAAGCATATTAGCAGGTGGAATGACTGGCTGGCGAACTGTGCTCAGGATCCAGTGGGAGAGACGCTGAGAGAACGTATGGATAAATGGCAGAAACATATCGTGCTAGGGATGTTGTACCTGAATCAATTGGCCACACCTGGAACTGAAGTTGAGGCCGCTCGTGAGAGAGTGTATACTATGAAGCAAGTCTTTGCAAACTTGTAGAAGTCCTATTTTGACGCTCTCTACGAGATTGAGTCGTTGAGGAAGCAACCTTGAGGCTTGCTCAGATACTGGAGCGGAGTCCTGGTGCATTAGGTTGGAGGTTCAGAAGGTTTGCTTGGAAGCGCTTGAGTCCGACTTGGCATGGGTAGTGTCCGCGAGGGATCGGTTCAAGAATGAATTGATCCTTGTTCGTCGTGACTTGAAGTTTTCCAATGAGATTGTGGCCGGAGTGCAGGTTGAGCTGCAGGCTCTGCATGCTGAGAGGGTCAAGAAAAAGTTCAAACGGACTGTCTGATGTCAGCAGTTGGAGGTCTACGTTTGTTTTAATGCTAAGAGTGTGCGGACCGCTGAAGAGTAGTTCCTTCTGGCATAGAATGAGCTAAGTATTGTTAATGATAAGCTGTGTACTGAGCAGTCCAAGACTGACATGCTATCGGAAGAGCTGGAGCAGGAGCTTGTTGAATCAAGAGTGTATGAAGAAAAGGTTCTTAAGGCCTAGGGCACGTTTGAGTTCGGCAGAGTTTTGCATGTAAGGCTGGAGCTGTTCCATCTGATGAAGGAGATGCAACCTGGCTGGGATCTCTCATATTATAAAGAGATTGCATATGTAGAGTTTGGAGTGGCTACCTATCCGCCCGAAGAAGAAGGCGATCCTGATGAGGGTGATCGAGAGACAACACATACAAATGTGTCTCCTGCTAAGTCTAGTTTTGTTGTATCTTACTCTCCTCCTGATGAGGAGTGAACCTTGTATTTTTTTTTGGCTCGCAAATAAATAGTACTTTGTACATGTTTATTTTTTTCCTTTGCTTTTCTACTAGCTTTTATCTGCTCTGTCTTATTTCGAACTCAACTATTAGTAGGGTTTAAAACTGAACCGACTTTGGTCGGTTTCAAAATTTTCAAACCGAAACCGAATTAACCATTAACAAAACCGAACTGAAACCGAGCCGATTCTAATTTATGCAAACCGTAATCGAACTGGCTAAAATTGAACTAAAATCGAGATAAAATCGAACCGACTGACTCTTTTGAACATATTATATTATCTTTATATAAAATATCAATTATTTGTGATATATATTCGGTCTGTTCGATTTTGTCGGTTAAATTCACATAGAAATTGAAAACCGAACCGAACACTTCGGTTTGAATTTTTTAAAACCAAAATGGTTCGGTCGGTTTAATTTGTTTGGTCGGTTTTTTGTTCAACCCTAACTTTCAGACAAGAGGATCTGTTAGGCCAGGAAGTTTTATAATTGATCTGTTGATGAGAGTTCTGACTTCTTGTGCTGCAACAGTTCGTGTAATTTTGCTCAACATCCTTTTAGATATCAGAGAGTGCAATACACCCTTTGTCTGGCGGCTTGGCTGTGTGTTGAACCAACAGTTGTTGTTGTAGTTATAAGCTAATTAGTCAGACTGTGGTCCCAGCACATGCATTGTTGTAGATGATTGGATAATAGTTCTTGCTAGTCGTCTGAGTTGAGCATGTAGAGCTTTGACCGAATTTTTGACTTGTCTTTACCAGCTATTCGTAGAATAGGCTTAGTTGGACCGGAGGTTGTTATCACCAGTTATAACTGAGTAAACTAGGGTCAGATTTTGGCGACCATGGTGGTCCTTGGCAAGCCATCTTGATCACGCGTCAAGGGCACTGGCTAGACCCCTACTTTCCAACCCATCTTGATCCGCTCGTGGCGGACTAGGAATTGGAACGAGTAAGAAGTTATCATCGTCAGTCGTTCTGACTAAACTTTGGCAGGGTTTGGCGATCATTGTCTTTAGTTGGCCAATGATCCCTGACAAGCCATCACGACCAGGCGTCGTTGCGCTGACTAAGCTCCCACTTTCTAGGCCGTTGAAATCCGTGCACAACGAACTAGGCTTTGAACAGACCAAAACCATTGTCATCAGAGACCAATGACTAAGCTTTGGTTGGGGTTCAACGACACTATCTGCATACGAATAGTGACCCCTGGCAAGCCATATTAATCATACGTCCAAAGCGTTGACTAGACTCTCACTTTCTGAGCCGTCAGAATCTGTTATTGGCGGACTAGGCTTCGAGCAGACTAGAAGCCATCGTCATCAATTGTCATTGACTAAGCTTTGGTCGGGTTCGGTCACTATTGCCCATGTTTGGACAATAATCCTTGGGAAGCCGTCTCGATCAGGCATCAGAGCGCTGACTAAGCTACCACTCTCTAAACCATTGACACCCGTTTAGTTTAACGAAGTGGGTGTTAGAGAGTACCAGAAGCTATCATCATAGGTCGAAAGCGACTAAGCTTTGCTTAGGGGTAACCATTATCTACAATTAGATAATGGTCTCTGGCAAGCCATTGTAGCCAGGTATTACTTTCTAACCCATCGTCGTCCGCTTTTGGCAGGCTAGGTGTTAGAGCGGGCCAGAAGCTATTGTAATCAGTCAGAGCTAACTAAGCTTTGGTTAGAATAATATTTTGGGCATGCAAGTCTGAGCTTGGCGGTCTGATTCCAAAGTCGGATCAATTTATCAGACTAATAATAGATTGACTAGATTTAATTAACAACAGTGGAATAATAATAGGGTTGATGCCTTAGATTTACTGATAATACTCTATAGACGTGCTCCTTATTCCTTGGGCGCTCCAAGCCTTTGTTGTTTGTTCCTTTGCATGTGTTGGGCCGGATCTTGCAGGGCAAAAGTTTGGGCCCACTTAGAAAAAATCTTTGTAGATCAGTGTGCCAGGCATATGACGCATATTGCGAGATGGTTCAGTATTGATTACTTCCCAAGTTAATGGGGAAGCTTGCATGGTCATTAATTCGAAGTATGTGGACTTGTGCAGTTGCAATTGGAATCGTCGTTTGTCGTACGACATTTAATGCTGAAGTAACTGTTGGCTGACCCTACTTCGTAAAACCATCACGCCTATATATAGGTTGATCGCTCTTTGTTCAAGCACTGCAATGAGAGTAGTAGAACATGTTAATCAAATGTGTATAACAAGAAAATTTGTTTTGGGTTTTCCAAAGGTTGAAAGAAGATTTCCTTCACTGGAGTCTTCGAATGTTCTGACATTTGTGCCGATGAGTCTTAATAAGACATGCTATTATGTGGTGTCACTTGATCTAGATGGGCATCTGATAGATTCCATGAGATCTTGTAATATCTTATTACATTGCGAAGAAGAGTTACAGACTTCCTTTCGGGGGTCAGGCATGTCTTCCATCTTCCAGTGATCAAGCGCGCTCTCACCCGTTACTGTTATAGGGGGATGGTCCTCGCATCTAGTTTATGGTTGATGGGAGCGTTGGAGGTCTTGACTTTCGTTCCAAGGATGGTATTTCAGCATCACCCCGGGCATTACACATTTGAGAGTCGTCTCCATTTGGCAGCACTTGACACTTTGATGATCCCGTTGTTCAAGGATATTTTTGACAACTTTCTATTGCTTCCTTTTGTTCCTCTTCACAAGGCAGATTGGAGAAACAAAGAATCAAGGGAGTACTCACAGCCTTCTTCAAGTACTTTGCTTGCTACTTTTAATCGTCCTTGTGAAGTGATTCGACAGATCAATAAACTGAGTGCATTCCTTCGCCTTTTTTTTACAGACATTCTATGTTCACCACCTTATCTTCTTGAGAAAGATTAGCAGATCGGAATCTTTACGCTTGTTTCAGCGGATAGATACTTGCATCAGACTTAGATACTTGTAGTGTATAAACTTTTGTACTAGTCTGTTAGCAAGCTTTGTAATAACTTTCATTGCAATCAATAAAATCAGTTTTATTTCTGGAATGTGTCTGGTATGAACAATTCTTCTAAACTGAAATGAAAAATAGAAAACAAAAAATGAATCAAAGCAACAAAATAATTGAACTCTGAACGGGGATCAAGCTAACCCGGCCCTAAAGGAGGCGCAAATGGTTTTGGCTCGGATTGCATAGTCTTTCTAGTGGAGTGTCTTGTTTTTCCATAGCTAGCAAAGTTGTTGAATAGTGGACTTCTTGCTGGCAGGCAATTCTTTGATGAGTATTAGCTTTTGGAGTTGGTGCCCGTTTGCTGAAGTATCGTTACTTAGCTCTTTGTTGGTCCAGATAGCGCTGCGAGCTCTGAATTCTGGCTCTCTGTATAGTTGCACTTTGGTTGTCGAGGCACTTCCGCCCTCGCAGTGTGATTCTCATCACTTGTCTAGGCCCGGTGCCTGACAAGCTTGTTCCACGAGCCTGAGATGTAGTTGGGAACAATTCAGCTGTTTCGGGGTTGCATAATGGCAGTCTGTTGTTGCACACATTGATTTCCTCGGATAGTTCATTGGGCTTGGTTGGCTGTATATTTTATGCATTGGTACATAGTGGAAACTACTACCTCCATATGATGAAGCCATGACCTTCGTAGAATACCGTTGTAGGTGGACGAAGTATTAACCACCATAAATTCTTGGACAATGTACTTTCGCAATTGTGGCTCTCCTGTCACCACCATTAGATTGATCTTCCTGATGGAGAAACACTTCTCTCCACTGAATCATGGGGTGGGTGGCTGGGGTTAAGTCTTTCTCCTGTAGGTGCATGTTGCGGAATGCGTTGAGAAATATGACATTGAGTGAGCTTCCTGTATCCACTAAGGCCCTTTTTACCTCCCACTTAACAATGAGAATGGAAATGACCAGAGCGTCATTGTGAAGAAAATGCACCCCCTGGAGATCCCTTTCCGTGAACGTCAGTGGTGGGATTGGGCTGTGAATTCGTGCATGTTGCACCTGTTGTTCCTCACAATAAGATGATGTCCGCATCTCGGCCAGCGTCCTTTTACGAGACCTATTAGATTGCTCTCCTTGGGGCCAACAATGTGGAAGACATAAATGATGCCAGGAGCTTCCTTTTCAATCTCTTTGACGACACCTATTTTTTCCTTTGCTCGACCCTACCTCTTGTCCGAGCCTAGGAACTCCTTGAGCTTCCTTTTCCTAATCCAGTACTCGACTTCTCAACTGAGGTTTCTGGAATCATCAGTATCATGTTTGCCTTCCTTGTGGTAGGCACAATATTTGTTGTTGTCGCGCCAGTGGGGTCTCCTTAATGCTTAGGTGGCCACTTCAGCTCTTCCCAATCCTTGATGGAATCAAGGATGTCAGACAGACTGGTATTGAGAAGAGTGACAGACCTGGACCTGTCATAATTAAAGGCTTTATCCTGCCTTGTGCGGCTCGAGTCGGTCTTGCTGTCAGTGCGCTTCCTCTTGTTCTCATCTTCATTCTTTTTTTTCTTCCCCTCTTTCTTGTCCTTGAGGATAGAGGGCTTCTTCTCTGACTCTTTTTCCCTCTTGGCGGCTAACATTTCATCTAGAATGATATATCTCTGGGCATCCCTGAGAAGATCTACCATATTATTTAGGAGGTCCAGAGTAAGGACGTCATAGAACTTGCTCCTTCTCAAACCCGAAGAGAAAGTTGTGACGACAGTGTCATCACTACAACTGTCGATGAGGGTCAACTCATCGTTGAAGCGAGTGACGTACTCCCTTAACGTCTCATTCTGTTTTCGCTTTAGGGTTAGCAGATAATGTGGGCCCTTCTTGATTCGCTCGCTACCCACAAAGCGTGTGACGAACGTCATCGCCAATGTCTATAATGAATCAATAGATTTCGGAGGGAGGCTATGGAACCAGGTCAGCATTGGCGTCTTCATGTTAACAGGGAATGACCGACACATTATCGCATCAGACCCTTTTTTGAGTGCCATAACATGTTGAAAGTGGCGCAAGTGATCAGACGAGTCCCATGTCCCGTCGTAAAAAGCTTTGGTGGTGTGTACTTTTTTGGCAGTCTGCCCATGAGATGATCCAGGAACGGAGGGATCGTGAAATTAAACAACACGTCTGGGTTTGTGGCCCCGTTACAGATGGGGTTGTGTGAGACGTGCCTATCGACCCTGAACGTCACTATTGGACGCTCCTCCACTTCTGGTCCATTGAGAAGTTGCTAAGGCAGCATAGCATTCCTAAACGTGTTCTCTGGAGCTTTCTAGGAACTAGGCCCTTCGCTGCTCTCGGTTTCCTTCTTCAAGTGGAGGATTACGTTGTTTGAGTGCCTCCAACGCTTATGTGATTTGCTGCATCTGGGTTGATAGTAGATCCACCCTTGGGTCCGTCGTGGCTGCCACCGGCGCAGGGTCTGAGGGGGTTCTTCTCGCAGTGGTGGTGGAACGGGCGGCGCTCTATCGTTTGAAAGTTAGAGGGTTCTGCAACATCTCCATTGTTGCGAGACCTTGTTGTCACCATCTTTCTGGTTCTTTGGGAAATGTGGTACTACTGTTTTTTAGGAACTCTGTCATTCCCCACGAACGGTGCTAAACTAATGTAGTCGATTCTTGTTCTCCTTCCTCGTCGTTACTTAGACCTGCACAAGTAGCACACGTGAGCCAAAAGCCACCATGTGACGGCCGATGGCACTCTGATGCTTAAGTTAGATAAGTCTTAGGAAATGTTTAAAGCTGTAAATTGGGATTTTGTAGCGTACTTTAAGTTCAATGACCTTAACTCCCTTTTATAGTATGAGAGTCCTTGTTTGGCTAGGCCTTTGGTGGCGTAGTTTAGGGAGAAAGATTTTGCTAGAAATTCTTTCGTGTTTGGGAGTTGTCCATGTAGAGAAGTTTCCCTACACGACTTGTGCTCCTAGATTTGCAGGAGAGGTTTCCCGTTCTGAGTGTTTTCTATGCAAGGAAGTTTCCTTGCCAGACTCATACTTAAGTACTTGTTTCCTAGTCGAATCCGATGTAATGTTCGCCTGCCTGTCTTGGGTTAATCCCTCATATACTTGCCTTATCAGAGCTTACTCTTGCCTTTTCAGAGCTTACGAGTATTGGGCTTGACCGCGTGACGTATGGCCTTATTAAGGCTGCAATTCGAGTCCAATCTTATGGAATCTACCAATAGTGGGCTTAATGATGTTTGGGTCTAATTGGATTGAGCATGCAATCGGGCCCGCTTTGTTCTGTTGACAAGATTAGCATGGCACGCGTACTGTGTTCATCAAAGGGCGGTTTGGTGTATCATCAGGTAGTTTGATGTACATTATGAATTGTACAAGACCGGATATTGCTCAAGCAGTTAGCAAACTAAGTTGGTATACGAGCAATCCTGGAATGGACCATTGGAAAACAGTGGTGAGAGTTTTGAAGTATTTGCGATATACTGTGAACTACTACAACACTAAACAAGGTATCCAACAGTACTGGAAGGGTATAGTGATGCTAACTAGATTTTTGATACAAAGGATTCAAAGTCCACAAGTAGATATGTGTTCATGCTTGGCGGAGCGTTTGTCTCGTGGACATCTTCAAAGCAGACGTGCTTAGCCAGATCGACAATGGAATCAGAGTTCATTGCATTGGATATGGCGAGTGAAGAAGTAGAGTGGCTTTGACACTTTTTGGAAGATCTACCGATGTGGCCAAAGCCAGTACCTCCAATATGCATTCATTGTGATAGTCAATCTGCAATTGGAAGATCACATAATAGTATGTACAATGGTAAGTCAAGACACATTTGTCGTAGACATAATACCATTAAACAGTTGTTCTCAAGTGGTATAATATCGATCGATTATGTAAATTCTATGGTGAATTTAGAGGATCTGCTGACTAAAGGGCTACTTAGAGAGCAAGTGTTTAGTTCATCGAGGGCATGGGCTTAAAGCCTATTAGATAGATTTTTCATAATGGCAAACCCTACCTTGGTGACTGGAGATCCCAAGAACTAGGTTTAAAGGGACAACCTAACTATGCACAGATGTGGACGTCACTGAGAAAATTTATTTCTTGTCCATTCCTATGATGAAACAGCGTGATGATTGAAAAGGTGTTAGGTTGAGAACATCTCTTAATGTGTTCATGTATTATGAGGTTCACCTATATGACTGGACCTGGGGCCGGTTCTAAGAGAATTGATAGGCCGATTCTCTGAAGCACTCACGAAACCAGGAAAGTGACTTAAAGGCCAGATGAACACTGTAAATAGAACGGAACGAATTAGAAGTCTAATTGTGTGAGAATTTTTGTCTTGTTGTACAATAAATGCAAGCAATTCAAGGCTTTTGGCACACTAGTAAGCCTATATAACCAATAGTGCTTCACTACATAAGGTTAAAAAATTATTACTACCTTTCTAGATGCAATTAGTTTCCGTACTATATCTCGAACTAAGTTTTGACTGGAAGGCCAATTTGGTCATTCATGTGGAGGATTGTTGGATATATGTTGACTACGGGTCAACTTTGCGCCTAATTTTAGGTGGGGCCCATGCCTCGGTTCAGGCGGGTCTGGGTTGGTACGTGTTCACACAAGGTGAACAAAATAGAAGTTGGAATTGCTTAGAATGATGAATTTGTGAATGAACAAATTAGATTCAAAGTGATGTAAATCAAAACAAGCATTTTTGTGCTTAAATGGGCTTAGTTTGGAAACTGGGTTTGGGTCCTTGGGGGCACCCAAGTTTTATGTGAGAAGTAGGGACTTACATTCATGTTGGTTAACCAAAATTATCACATGTATATTTGTCGTTACTGCTCGACTCGGTTTGGTTTGTGCGTGTGTGCTTCAGCAAGATATTAATCTTTTTGCCGAAATTTTATTAAGCCTTAATTACACGAATTAATGAAATAAAGATTAATTGAATCCAATTAATGAAGGTAGATTAATTGAATTAAAGAAGTGACTTTTCACTTTTCATATTTCAACTATTAATGATAGGGTTGAAAACCGAACCGACGGTTTAGTTTTTCACCTAAACCGTGAATCCAACCGACTTAGGTCGGTTTTAAAATTTTCAAACCGAAATCGAACCGACCATTAACAAAACCAATCCGAAACCGAACCGATTCTAATTTATGCAAACCGTAACTGAACCGAACCGACTAAAATCGAACCAAAACCGAAATAAAACTAAACCGAACAAAATATTTTAAACATATTATATTATTTATATATAAAATATATATTATTTATAATATATCTGGTCGGTTTGGTTAAGTCGGTTAAAATCACAGAATCCGAAAACCGAACCGACCACTTTGGTTTTGAATTTTTTAAAACTAAAACCGATTCGAACCGAATTTAAACCAAACCAATTGATTCGGTTTTGATTGGTTCAGTCAGTTTAATCGGTTTGATTGATTTTTTGTTCAGCCCTAATTAATGGAGAGACTTTTCATATGATGCCTCTTCAACTATCCAACCTATGGCTATAAATAGGAGTGCAAAATATAATTTTGGTATCGAATTTTGTTGCTTAGTTTGATTTGAACCATCCAACAGCTTGCATCCTAAGTTTGAGCTTAATCAGCTGATGACGATAGGAACATTTCACTTCAAGGTTGGTTCATCTTGATTACTTTTAAAGGTAAATGAGTGTCATTGTTGGTAGTTTATGGCTTATTACAAAAGTAGTAAGTGGTCGCTATAATTTGTCTTAAATAAAAAATACTACTTGATTGGTTATCCATGAGATAGATTTCTTCTTTGTGAATGCTATAGAAAGTAACAATGAGCTCTTGAAAAATGTTGGAAAATTATTTAACCAATTTAGTTCAGTATCACTTTTACGCGTCATCATATTTAACCATCTTAGTATTTTGCTATTATTTTAGAAACTTCATGTCCAACCATTAGCATCGTTTCCATGAACTGTGGTGTGTTGACCTGCTAATATTTGTCAATTAGCTTTAGAATTCTTGGAATTAAGTTGAAATTCATTAAAGTGATTTGTTCTTAGCACGTTGTACTGTTTATACTGTTGTCGAATCCTATGTATATGGCATGGACAAAATGATGATAGTTCTGATCTTATGGCACCATTGTTAACTTGTGGTTCATTTTTAAGGAGGCCCCTTTTGAATATTTGTTTTGTAGTCAACTCATGACAACCATTTTTATGAGACGGATCCGACTTTTTATGGCAACATCTCAACATTGCTGAAATTGCAAGTGTGTTTTAAATGGTATTTTTGTATTGTTGTTAATCAAAGATTTCAAGAACAAGAACACTCAAAAACACATTACACACTATAGACAGAAAATTCGTAGAAGTAATTATATGCATGCATTAGAACATACAACTAACGATAGAATGAACTTGGGATTTCCCGTGAAGTCTTCTCATTTGTTGAATCATTTATGACCGTCATTGAGAACTTGGAACATTTACTACAGATTTATTCTTTATGAGCTCTGTTATTGTAGGCCCGCTCTGCACATTTTTAGGATGTGTTCTTTGAGATGATATCCGAAGTATTCAAATGCACGTTAAATATCTGCTCATACAAAGTGGTTTCAGTTACGTTTTGATTGGTTATGTATTTCTCTTTCTTGGGAAGTTCATACTAGCCTCAGTTATTTTAAACCCCGGTTAATCGGGATTACACAGGCTGGGCTCGAGCCGTAAAATTCCGGGCTTTAAAAATTCGGTCTGGTCCTCAGTCTGGGCTACACATGCTGATTAACTGGTCAGTCAAGCCCTATATATATATATAATTTTTTTTTTTTTAATTTTAGCAAACCATTTGATGACAAGCATTGGACGTCCTCTTTTGCAATAATACGTCATGCACTACCACCCTCAACAATTAGTTAAGTCGCGACCAATACGTCGTTATTCATCAATTATGTCTTGCACAACGAGATTCAAGGCACGTCATTGTTTCGCATTTTTAACGACTTGCTAACGACGTCATTGAAGACACTTACGATGTGCAACTTAAGTCGATATAAACCTATAATGACATGATTCAACAATGCAAAATGTACGTCGTAGAATGCACCACACCTATTATGATCCTTGATTCTTTGACGTGCCGATGGACATGATCATAAGCATTAGACGACGTGTTTTGCACGTCATCATATACTATAGTTGTAGTAACAGGCAAGTGAGGTTCAATCTAAACATTAGCCCCTCACATCTTCTTCAGTGAAGAAACATGAAAGACGGATGGATGCCACTATCATATGGAAACGCTACATCAAATTGACATTTTTGTAATAATTCCTAAAACAATATCACTTTTGAGCTGTAACAGTCCACCAAACAATTTCAAGTCAAAACTAAATTCAGTTACACAAAAAATGAAAAACAGTTACACAAAAATGAATACAATAAATTGGATCATCATGAATATTATTACTTGTAGCACCATACTCTTCATGTTGATACAATTATTGTACTACTTTGTTTATAAAAATGTATAAAATTGTTTGGTGGACCGTTACCACTCAAAAGTGATATTATTTTGAAGGATAGTTACAAAAATGCCAGTTTGATGTAGTAAAGATCCAATTTGTAAGCAACAGGGCCAATTTTTTCAGTGATACGAAAAGGGCCATGGTTCTTAGAAGAGAGCTTTGTATAAGTCTAGGAAGCCATAGTCTTTTGACGATAGAGCTGAAGCAAGATAAACCCAATCATCGAGTTCAAATGTACATTTAGAACGCTTGTTATCTGCATAGTGCTTCATACAAGCCTGGGCATTATGGAGATAATCCTTGAGGTGTGATCGCGGACATGCAATTCTAAATCAAAGGCATGAACTGTTGTAGAACCTGGTAAATATGTTGAAATAGTAGGTCGACTATAAACAGCTTCAAATGGAGACATTTTAATGGCGGAGTGGTAGGTGGTTCTATAACACCATTCGGCCCAAGGCAACCACTTCGTCCAACTTGTGGAATGGTGACCAACATATATAACAACAAAGATAATACTCTAAACTCTAAAGTGTGATTATAGGTTGAACTCTGACACAACTCTGAGTCCTGCATTTCAAAAAAAGGCCTACGAAAACATGAACAAAAACTGTCACTGAACATATGAAGGATACCATGCAATTTGACGACAACATGAACAAAAACTTCCACAACTGAATTTGTTGTATATGGATCAGGCAAATGGCTGAGATGAGCATATTTGTACAACCTATCTACAACAACAAAACTTGTCACTTTGATTCGAAGACGGTAACCCCTTAATGAAATCCATCTAACTGTCCAACCAAACATCATCAAGAATAGGCAAGAGATCTGGTTTTGTTGCATTGACAAACATCGCAATTGGAAACATAGGTTTTATTGGCACCACGCATACCTATCCAATAGATTTTTGTTTGATTTGCATATAAGCGTGTAGAAAACTTGAATGACCACCAATAGGAGAAGTGTGAAACTCATAAAGAATTTTGGAGCACCAAGGTGAGATGATGGAACTATAATTTGTTCTTTATAACAAAGAATGCCACGAGCATAAGAAAAATGCTTGCAAGAACCTTTATTCAGGAGAAGATCATCAATAAACTGGATCAGCATGGCAAGTGGTACAAATCTCATCAATTCCTGCGAAGGTGGGAAAAGATAAAACAAGCAATGAGCTTGAGTCAGAGCGACGAGAAAGAGCATCACCAACTTGATTAGAAGAACCACTCCGATATATAATCTTATAATTAAAACCAATAAAGTTTGATAGCTACTTTTGTTGCTCAAGTGAAGATATACGCTTCTCTAAAAAAATATTTTAGGCAATGATGGTCTAAATAAATCTTCAAATGACGACCCAAGAGATATGATCTCCATTTTTGCACAGCCGACACAATAGACAGTACACCAAATTGGCATATTTGTAACAACTTCAAAAACAGTAACACTTTTGAGCTATTACAATCCACCAAACAATTTCAAATCAAAAATAAATTTAGTCAACAAAATGAAAAATAACTACAAAAAAAAATGATACAATAAATTAGATCACCATAAATAACATCACTTGTAAGCCTATACTATTTGTGATGATACAATTTTTGAATCACTTTGTTTGTGAAAATGTGTAAAATTGCTTTGTGGATTGTTATAGCTCAAAAGTGTTACTATTTTTTGAATTGTTACAAAAATTCCAATTTGGTGTAGTGAGACAACATCTCCTTGTCATAATCAAAAAGATATAAAATTTTGCCAGAAAGTCCTTTGCAAAAATAAGCAATGGGACGACCATGTCGCATTAGAATTGCACCCAACCCTGCACCAGATGGATCACATACAATGGCGAAAGTAGCAGAGAAATCCGAAAGTGCCAACACGGGAGTGGATGTAAGACAAGATTTCAAACGATTAAAAGCTATGGCGGTGTCCTTCATCCAAAAAATGCATCTTTTTAAAAGTTATATCAGTTGCATAATCCTTTACAAATTTGAGATAATAACCAGTCAGCCCTAGAAACCCACGGAGGTCTTTCAAAGAAAAAGGAACGGACCACTGCAACACACTTTCAATTTTATTGTCATCCACACGAACTCCACAGTATTAGAAATAATATGACCGAGATAACTAATAGAAGGCTGCGCAAAAGTACACTTGGATTCTGTCACAAACAATTTGTTAGTACACGAGCTTAAACACAACCGATAAATGACAGTGACAAACTTACATGGATAATAGCAAAAGCTGTAGGAGCAACAGATAACCTGAATGGCATAACAAAAAACTCATAGCGGACATCACGAGTGCAAAAAGTTGTTTTGGGGATATCAGAGTTATGTAAATTGATTTGACGATAACCAGAATGAAGGTTGAGTTTAGAAAAATAGCAGCTCCATGTAGCTCATCAAGTAACTCATCTATAATAAGAATCAGGAAACGATCTTTTATTGTTATTTTATTGAGATCACGATAATCCACACACATCCGCCATGCACCATCTTTCTTTTTCACTAAAAGAAAGGGAGAAGAATAAGGGTTGCAACTTGGTCGAATAAGGCGTGCTGCTTTTAACTTAGATACCACTATCAATTTTTTGTCATTTTGAAAATGTGTGTAACTGTATGGTCCAACATTAACTGGAACTGGTTAGGCAATAGTGGAATATGGCGATCATGAGTGCATGATGGAGGGGCTGCTAGAAAGCCGAATATATCTGAAAATGTGGAGAGAAGGTCTTGGACTCCTCCAGGAATAGTGGTCGGGGCCACTTAATCAACCTGAAGTTGAAGGAATATGCGGTGTCCAACTAGCCAAATAGCTTGAAAAACCTATCCGCTGCCCAGAAACATAATCGAAGGGGAGTTATCACCAACGAGAGTATAACATCAATGATCCATAGTGAAAGGTATAACAAGTTGGGAGAAGTCCCAACTAATTACCCCAAGTGAACAGAGCCATTGAACATCAAGGATGACATCACAACCGCTTATAGATATAACAAAAATAATTCAGTTATAAAAGCATAGTCCTTCAAGCGAAAAGGAACATCTGAACACACCCCCAAACTATTGAAATAGATACCTACCATCACTTAAAATTGTAATCTTTATGGAAAAAAAATGCCGACATTGTTTTGCAAGTGATGGATGAATAAAATTACTGGTAGAACCAGAGTCATCAATAAGAAGGGTTACTAGTTGATTCTTCAAAATCCCCGTAATATGCATAGTATGGGGAGTAGGAGATCCCAATAGAGCACCTAAAGCAATTTCCACATAATCATGTTTGGACACCTTCAAACTCTTCAAAAATTGTGGAATCAGATTGATTAACATAACAAATGGGTCACTATGTATCTCCTCTTTGTGAATTATTTTTGTCTTTATCACATTTATAGGGAAGAAGTAAAAGTCCGGAGTCCCTTTACTTTTTTGATATTCAACGCGGAAGTGTGATAAATGCGAAGTTACAAAACAAATAGAACTAATACCGGAGACAACAAATATACGTGGTTCGACAAACTCTCGCTTGTGTATACGAAATAGAATAACTCTTATTGTTTTAGATTCATATTACAGACAGATTACAAATACCCCGTACTGTACAAATTGGTTTCTCGAAAAAAATCCAAATACAAAACCCAACAAATAAGCAAATGAAAATCCAACCCAAACTAATCTAATGTCGGATTTTTTGAAACAACTCCAAATACAAACGGGGTATCTCACAAACTTGAAACTCTCACTAGGTGATGAACAAAGGACTTGATAGGGTTTTTAACTAAGGCCCCTCAAGGGTCCTTATATTGAGGGCCTTTATATAGACCCTTGAGGAGGTGAAAGAGGCGACAAGTTTATTCAATTAAAAAACTGCTCATATGTGAACATGAGTTGGCTCACAACCTGGTAACACTTGAGGAGGTGGAAAAACCTTTCACCACCATTTTTTTTATTATTAATCATTAAGCAAGTGAGGTGGCGGTGGAAGCTTTAAACCTCACTTTCAACAATTCTCCACCTTGGTAAAGATTGAACAATTTGAGCTGATCCCAACAAACACGAACAACCAAATCACACCTCTTCAAAGCACAAAGACAGACTTCAACTCTTCAAACGCGCTTATATGCACCATATACCCGAAGATGTCATAAATCCGAATGTGCTCAAGCTAACAAACCCATTCCACCTTGGCTAGGATGGAGTTTCGAATCAGAACTTCAAGAAACACAATGTCCACAAATATCCATATTGCAAAACTTCATATCTTCTACCAAATGTTTCTTCAACAACTCGTGCAAATCCTTTGTCATGCCTCGACTTTCGAGAAAACGAATATCCTTATATCGACGTATGATTCAGATTATCCGTTTATCCCAAATTTGGGTCGTTAAAATTTAACAACAGAAACATTTAGAAGAAAAGTAGAAAAAAAAATTCTAACCATGAAACTCTTTGGAGATTTCGTCCCACAAGTAAACCTCCAATATCGTCGCCCCAATGACTTTCTAACCTGAAAAAAAACTAAGTGGCTACATTAAAATAAGAATAAACTTCTTGGGTCAGCGAGGTAGCTGGTATGAGTAATCTCAATCTCTTATAATAAAATAAGTTATATGCTTTAACATAAAAATTTCATACCGAATAAAATAACATATCAAAAAATTGTAGTTCCTCAACAAGGTAAACGTGTTATACTAATAAGTTTACCATACTTCAAATGAACATTTACTAATCCACCACTTACAACATAATAAGTCAGAACTGCAGAAAAGTTAGTAGACTTACCACCCTGCACGGAACGGTTAGAAACAAATAAATAAATTTCCTAATTTATAGGTCATCATAAATACAATTTATTTTCAATCAAATACAAATCATAGTCATAATACACCATTATTTAAATATCAACAAAACACATTTTACCTTAAAGAAGACATGTAGTTCTCATTCAATGATCGAATGAGCATTTAGTTTCTTTCCTTAAGGCAAACATGCATATACACGAAAATATCGCTTCTTTTCCATAATCGCACTACTCTCCTTGTGTCGAACACACATCACCTAAGTGTATCTCCATTGCCTTCAAAATCATTCGGAACATACATGTCCCATGTGGGGTGCTACATCGAGGAACATGTCATCTCACCCGAAATTCGATCATGGCAAGTATATCATCATTAGGCATACATCTTGAACACACATAAAACGATGTACCCAGTATGCAAGCAAGTCTGCATACTAAATCATATTCAAGTATAAAAACAAGTCTATATACTGAAATCATACTTTTCATTTTTTTCACATTTATTTCATTTTTTTATAGTTGTGGAAAAGAGAATAAAAATCAACTTATTTCAAAATTCTTAAAAAGTGACACTTTGTCATAAACAAATCTACAACAGCATCCACCCATTCTTTTGGAGAATCTACTATTTTTCATAAACAACATAGCAATCAAGCCCATTTAATATAGGAAATTCATATTTCTTAACAAGTCAATTTTTTTCATAACAATCAACTTCAAGTCATAATCGAATAATACGAAATTTCAATTCGCGATAACAATATAAGTTCCCAATTCATCTTCTCAAAAGATGAATCCACATCAAATAAATTTCACAAGCAAAACTTCATCCTCTAAGGTGGAAAGGTAGTAAAATCTATATTTTACAAATGTTTTCAAAATACATTATGTAATTTCTCCATATTCAGAAATCATACTTCCATATTATCTCAAGTAATATTGTCAGGCCCTTCTTGGTAAATGGTAATTCTGGCTACATGTCGAATGACAAAATGAACATTTATCCATCAAAATGGTAATACATAATATAAGGGTTGATTATTTCTTAGTACATTTCCACTACATTTCCATTTAATATTAAACATTGTCTTCCTCTCAGACCCACAAAGTTTTCTTTTAAAGAATATCAATATTCTCAAGTATTTCACACCAATTTATGTGTTTAACCTCCTAAGCAAAAATCCTCAAAATCAGTAAGCAAATTATCGATAAAAGCCCCGCAAAGATAGTCATTAGATTATTCTCATCAAATTAATATGCATAACTCCCAAATATTATATTATATTTTCAAATCCCATAAGGAATACAGTAAAGCCCAAACAACTTAATATAATATCTTAATCAACAATAACCTTTAAATCATACCAAATCCATATAAAATAAACCATTGATTCTAGTCAATTCTTTCTATAACAAAGTTTAATAGTTTCTAACCATTGACCAAACCTCAAATCTCCCAAGTCTCAAATACATCAAAATGGAAAAAGATTCATCATTATCCCAAATCATTGTTTAAACAAAATTTATTCTCAATCATTATTTAAACAACATTATCCCAATCATTATTTAAACACTATTACTTTTGACATGGCCCCAAGCATCCCAAAATTATGTACTATTAACAATTTGATGATTTTCTCAATATTTGTAATCACAACTGTTGTTCGCTTTACAAAATTCGTCTCTAGTAAGAAGTCACTCTAGCTAGTAGAAATTTGATCATGACCCTAAATATATTGATCTCTGATTTATCTTGAAAAACTTTCAGCCCATCATAACTATTATATGTGGTTTAGCATAATGGAATATAATAAATATGAAAACCTACCACTTTCTATCATTAGCCACAATTTTGCATTCTTAACATATCTCTTAAATCATATTTTTGATAAACAAAACCAAAAACATGAAGAGAACTCTGAAATATAAATATCAATAAAACAATAATGAGAAATGCTTACTTCAATTAACATCTAACAATTTAAGAAATACAATATACTAATCAAAATAAATCATAATATCATGTCAAAGAATGAGAAAACTCATTAACTAATACTAAAAAATTTATATACAATACCAATCATAGGTGAGTATAATATAACTTTCAATTTCATTCACACACGAGCCAAATAATCTCATGAAATAAGTTTTGCAAAAATCAAGATTTCTAAAATTCGAATAGTGGCAATTTTCTCTGCCTCGTGCGAAATCTAACCGTTGGATGGACTCCAAACTAGCTGTATGTTTTTCATACTTGTGTTATGAATCGACAGATTTAATTTGAAATGATTTTGACCTCTGAAATGTCTCGATCCACTAGAAAATCTATAACTGCACAGAGCTGTCTTTATTACGAGATTTAAATAAAAACCTAGTTTTGGATTTTCTGTTTTAACTAAACCAATTCCCACGAAAATGCAATAAAAACTTTTATCTGAATGTAAAAATTTCAAACTTATATACGTATTAAACTCTAACTCTAATTCATAAATTAATCAAAAATAAAATAAAAAGGAACGAAGATAACTCACAAACTATTATTCTTTTTCTCCTATTTTCTCATTTCTTGCACTTGCTGTACTTCTTCTTCTCGATTTTGTTTTTGTATGAATAAAAGTGGCTAAATCTTCCAACTCTTTTAAAAGGTTCTAATTAGGGTTTTTTTCATAATTTTCGCTAAACATACCCACAATTTTCTATTCTTTTACACACCACAAACAAAATCACATTACATCTAAGTTATATATATATTTACAACAATTAGGCGGGTATTACAATATACACACCTTAAAATAATCTTGTCCCGAGATTCGGAAGGTAAAGGAGTCATGTGAATTTTGAACAAAAAATTACACTTGACTTACAACATTCGGTTTTAGAAATACATTTTTAGATGAGAAATTATTCAAATCTTATACTAATAGAAAAATTCCACATCAACAATGCCACACAACAAACATGCATAGACACGAGGCTGCTACATGCGTATATCCATATTATTTTAACAAGAATACAAAAATGATAAATTAAAACTTTATTTACCAAAATATTTATTAAGGTCATTGAAACTGTACGGATGTTTCAATATATATACCTCAAAAGGAATCTCATCTCGAGATTTAATGAACATAATAACTAGGTAATAATTATACCGGTAAGCTACCACTTATCAAATGAAGCATCGCTCGACTCCAAACATATAGCTAACTAAATTTTCTAATAACAACCTTTTAAGAAACCTTCATACATAACAATAACAAGCAATTAGTACCATGTACATGCACATAACTTCATGAAAAAAACACACAAAAAAGATATGTTATAAAATTCTAGTAAGTATATAAAATGTGGGGTGCTACATTATATACAACTCAAAAGAAATCTTGTCCCAAGATTTGCTAAAAGGGCTAACTAAACACTCATAATAGCAAACCGCTACAAACGAAACTAAATGGAATAATGTCCCTCAATATTGACATTAAAACAAGATATGATTATTCTCGCACACTGAAGTCAAAGGAATCTCATCACGACATTTATGAAGAAAAGGAAACAATACTACAAGTTCAATGTTCACACTTGTCAATTTATCTGTAGACATTTACACTCTTACTTACCCATATCCATATTACGTGGATCACCTAAATTCTATTTCAGCCTAGGCTAAGTAAATGCTCTGATACCAAACTATCAAAAGGTAGTCCGAAGATTGTTCAAGTCCCTATCAGGAACATGAACATTTTATTAGAAAAGTAAAAGTATACAAAAAATTTCTAACCAGAAAACTCCTTAGAGATTTCGTATTAAAAGTAAACCTCCAATATCACCGCCCCAATGACTTTCTAACCTAAGAAAGGCTAAGTGACTACGTTTCAGTAAGAACGTACCTAAGAACCATAAACTTACTTGGGTCAACGAGGTAGCTGGTATGAGTAATCTCAATATCTTATAAATAAAATAAATTACATGCTTTAACATAAAAAATTTATACTGAATAAAATAACACATCAAAGAATTATAGTTCCTCATGAGGTAATCGTGTCATACTAATAAGTTTACTATATTTCAAGTAAACATTTATTTATCCAACACTTACATCATGGTAAATTTGACCTGCAGATACGTCAGTAGAGTTACCATCCTGTACGAAACGGTTAGAAACAAATAAATAAATTTTCTAATTTATCGGTCCTCATAAATACAATATATTTTCATTTAAATACAAATCATAATCATAATACACCATTATTTAAATATCAACAAAAACATATTTTACCTTAATGAAGACATGTGGTTGTCATTCAGTGATCGGATAAGCATTTTCTTTTTTCCCTTAAGGCAATCATATTATAAAATACTAACAATAAGCATTTTACCTTAAGGAAGACATGCAGTTCTCATTCAATGATCGAATGAGCATTTAGTTTCTTACCTCAAGGCAAACATGCATATACACGCCTCCCACAAGTGTGCTTCCATTGCCTTCAAAAACCACTCGAAGCGTACATGTCCCATATGGACACCCAGTGACGGAGCCAGGATTTTTGTTGAAGGGGGTGGAGTTATGAGTGGTAGTATTAATGATAATATAATAATTAATTACTTTAATATATATTTTTTAATTTGATGAATACATAAATAACTATACAAAACACCAATTGTTAAACAAGACTCCATTTAATCTATAGGAAAATTAAATGAATCCGACAAGCTACTTTATAGAAACACAAAAGATAAATATAAGGGGACAAATCAAATTGGTATTTAGAGTTAACGGGGCAAAAATTAATTTCAAATGAAAAATTATATGTGGACAAAAAATTGGATTATTTGCAATTTGCCACCTACCATAAATAGCTAATTAGAGTTTACTCCCATCATTAATTACTATTTAAATCTCCCCCAATACTAGCAGTACATTAACTGTTAAAAGACTCATATTGATTCCCAAAATTCCCTTCAAACAATAACCCACACATGAACCTCAATATACAAACATGAATCTTGAGGAAAAATTAATGGATTAGAATTTTCATATATCTCCATCCTATAAATAAAATATAAAACTACAAAACTAGACCTCGAGATACAAATTCATCTTGAGAAAACACTTAAGAAATCCTTCTTTTTCTCAAGCAAGTAAAAGAGGTTAGGATTGCTGGTTGTTGGTGGCGATGGTGGGAAAGAAAACTAAATCAAACAGAGTGGGAGAGGGAGGGAGCGAAAAAGAAAAGGAGACGGGGGCGGGACGACATCGTCGATATCCAGGAGTGGGCAATCGACATTAAAAAAAATCAACAGTCAGTGGGGGCAAGTGCCCCCACTTGTCCCCATGTGGCTCCGTGCCTGAGTGCCACATTGAGGAACATGTCATCTCACCAGAAATTCGATCATGGAAAATATATTATCATTAGGCATACATCCAAACACACATGGAACGATGCACCCAGTATGTAAGCAAGTTTGCATACTAAATCATATACAAGTATATAAGCAAGTCAATACACTGAAATCATACTTTTCATTTTATTTTATTTTTTACATTTCATTTTTTTTTGAAGCTGTGGAAAAGAACATAAAAATCAACTTATCTCAAAATCCTTATACAATGGCACTTTGTCATTTATAAAATGTCCACAACATCATCCACCAATTCTTTTGGGAAAGCTAGCATTTTTCATAAACAACATGGCAATCAAGCCCATTCAATATAGGAAATTCATATTTCTTAAAAAGTCAATTTTTATTTTTCATAACAGTCAACTTCAAGTCATAATCGAATAATACGAAATTCCAATTTGCAATAACAATATATAATTCCCATTTCATCTTTTCAAAAGATGAATCCACATAAAATAAATTCAACAACCAAAACTTCATCCTCTAAGGTGGATACATAGTAAAATCTATATTTTACAAATGTTCTCAAAATACATCATGTAATTTCTTCGAATTCAGAAATCATAATTTCATATTATCTCAAGTAATAATGTCAAACCCTTCTTGGTAAATGCTAATTCTAGCTACAGATCATATGACAAAATGAACCTTTATCCGCAAAAATGAAAATACATAATATCATTTCTTAATACATTTCCATTTAATATCAAACATTGTCTTCCTTTCAGACCCACAAAGTTTCATTTTAGTATGAGTAAAGAATATAAATATTCTTAAGTATTTCACACCAAATTGTGCATTTAAACTCCTAAAGAAAATTTCTCCAAATCAGGATGTAAATTATCAATAAAAGCCCCGCAAAGATAGTTATTAGATTATTCTCATCGAATATGCATAACTTCCAAATATTAAATTATATTTTCAAATCCCATCAAGGAACACAGTAAATCCCAAATAGGTCAATGTTATATCTCAATCAACAATAACCTTTAAATCATACCAAATCCATATAAAATAAATCACTGATTCTAGTTAACTCTTCATACAACAAGGTTTAATAATTTCTGACCATTGACCAAACCTCAAATCTTCTAAGTCCTAAATACATCAAAATGAAAAAAGATTAATCATTATCACAAATCATTAGTTAAACAGAAGTTATTTCCAATCATTACTTAAACAACATTATCTCAATCATTATTTAAACACTATTACTTTTGACATGGCCCCTAACATTCCACAATTATGTACTATTAACAAGTGGACGACTCATCAATATTTATAATCACAACTGTTGTTTGGTTTACAAAATTCGTTTCCAATAAGAAGTCACTCAAGCTAATAGAAATTCTATCATGACCCTAAATATATTGATCTCTGATTCATCTTGAAACAATATCAACCACATCGTATATATTAGCAAATAATAATATAAATAGTATTTATATGTACAATAATTAGGCGGGTATTACAACCTTCTCACTTTTATGACCTGCACGCAAATGTCAAACCCTCGAGGCATCCATACACACATCATTGGAGTTATCAATAACTCCACAAGATGCAACATCTACACGCAAATGCCAAACCCTTGAGGTATCCAAACATACATCCTTGGAGTTATCAATAACTCCACCAGAAGCAACATCACAGAGCCTTCAACAACACAAATTGCTCCACCAAATTCAACTTTACGATTACTTGTAACCGTACTCCCCTACAAGAAGTACAAGTTACCCTTTTGAATAGCATTCATCAATAATAGTGCACCATATACGATGTTTAGAGCTCAACCATTTTATCGTAACCTTGTAACCTATGGACTCTAAAACACTAATGGATATGAGATTTTTTTTCAAATCATGTCACGCCCCGATTTTTGAAGAAAACGAAAATCCTAAAAGCCATGTAAGATTATCCGTTTCCCTTAAAACTCGGGACGTGAAAATTCAATAACAACATAAACAAATAGCAGCAACAACTAAAACATAATTAAATTACTGAAACAAATAAAACTCTAATCCGAAATGACTCCAACATTGCTAGCCCCACTAATGGAACTCCAGTAACGTTGCCCAAAAATCTCTAAACCTGAAAGGCTAATCGACTACATTCCCAAAAGAATGTACCCAAGAAGCAAAAACTCACTTGGGTCAGCAATAAAACTGGTGTGAGTAATCTTCATCCCAAAATCAATAAATCCACACGTGATAACATCAAACTAAACAAAACAATAAAAAAACCACACCAACAAGTGGTTCCTCATTGAGGCAACGGTGTCATGCAAGGAAAACACAATTAAAAGAATTTAGTTCATCAACGAAGCAATCATGTCATCATCCTAATAAGTAAATATGCATTTACTTGTACTTACACTGTAAAAGTTGACTATGGCAAGTCTGACCTGCAGAAATGGTTAGTAGACTTACCGTCCTGCACAAAACGGTTAGAAACAAACAGATAAAATTTATGAGTTATCAATCATCATAAATGCAACAACGATACAAATCATAGTCATATTAGACTATTATTGAAATATTAACAAAACGAATTTTCTACCTTTAGAAAGACATATAGTTATCATTCAATGGTTGAATGGGCATTTAGTTTCTTCCTTTAAGGCAATCATGCACATACACAAAAAGAAATCTCGCTTCTTTTCCACAGTCGCACTATCCTCTTTGTGCCGAACACACCTCACCCATGTGTGTCTCCATTGCCTTCGAAACCACTCGGAGCGTACATGTTCCAAGTGGGGTGCCACATCGAGGAACATGTCATCTCACCCGACGTTCGATCCAGGGCAAGCATTTCCTAAATCTACACGTATAACTGAACTCACATGGAACGGTGCACCGATATGCAAGCAAGTCTACATACCCATAATTCTATCACACGTATACAAGCAAGTTTGTATACAAATCACATTTTTCATTTTTTTTTCGGAGTTGTGGAAAAGAGCATAAAATAAATCAACTAAAACTCAAAACTCTTTTATGGTGACACTTTGTCAACCATAAATAAATTAACCACAATATCCACCATTCTTGTGGAAAAAAAAGCATGCATGTATAAAAACCATACTCCAATTCTCATTATCACACATTACTGCGTATAGCAAAGGAGTTCATAATATTCATCACAAGAGTTGCATTTATATCACCCATCCTTTAAGGCAAAGTAAACAACTTAAATGAAAGAAAATCACAAAAAAAAAGATTTATTGATTTTGGTATGAAAATTACTCACACCAGCTTTATTGCTGACCCAAGTGAGTTTTTGCTTCTTGGGTACATTCCTTTGGGAATGTAGTCGATTAGCCTTTCAGGTTTAGAGATTTTTTAGCAACGTTACTAGAGTTTCGCTAGTGGGGCTAGCAACGTCAGTCTTTCCGGGTTAGAGTTTTAATTTGTTTCAGTAATTAAATCATGTTTTAGTTGTTGCTGCTAATTGTTTCTATTGTTGTTCAATTTTCACGTCTCGAGTTTTGGAAAAAATAGATAATCCTACGTGGATTTTGGGATTTTCGTTTTCTTCAAAAATCGAGGAGTGACAAATCAGGTACATACTGAACATCATTCAAAACCCGAACAAGTCCATTATGCAACTTCCACTTGATTTTGTATTTTGCCTATCTCTGCAATTTTGCATTTATCATCGTTGCCCATACTAACAACACTGTCATCCATTTCTTTGAAGTTAGAAAAATAGTCCCTACGAGAACAAATGTGATAGGTAGAACACGAATCAAACAACCATTTATCAGAATGACTCGCCAATGTTGAAGTTGCAAAATCATCTTCGTCCAAATTGTGTACCACATTTGCATCTGACTTTTTTTTCTATTGCAGTTTTCATTTTCTCACATTCAATCTTCCAGTGACTCTTCTCATTACAGTAGTTAGACAAAACCTTTCGTCTACAGATTTTCTCTTAACTGCGATTTTCTTCTATTACCAGTTATCTTATTTTTAGATTTTCCCCTTGTAATCAATATTTCAGACTTTGCATCCCTATGGACCTTGAGATCCTTCCTCATGAATTCGTAATTGAGTAATGTCGTAACAACCTCATCATAATTCAACTCTTCTTCTCTCGTTAACAAAGTTGTAACGAGATGTTCATACTCTTCTGGAAGGAAATTCAAAAGGCACAAAGCCTTGTAATTTTGATGGAACATCTTCTTCCAAATTCAATAAGTCGGTAATAAGCCAATTGAACTCATCCAAGTGCTCTGAAAGAGTAATCTCGAGTCTCATTCATTCAAAAAAGTTGTTTCATAAGGAAAAACTTATTCTGGATGCTCTTCGTCATGTGGTTGTCTTCCAACTTTTTTCGTAGCACTCTAGCGGAGGTCTCCTTCATAACAAAGTATTTTTGCTTCTTATCTCCTAAAGCATCCTCCAATTTCTCCTTTTCCAACACATCCAAAACTCCGCATTGCCACTTGCCAAAGTTATCTTCCCATTAAACTTCTCTACATCAAATTTACCGACTGTAGTGGTAATCATTTTTGGTTCAGAACTTGATGGATTTGACATTTTTGTTTTCAACCACTGATTTACGTACATTCAAACAAACCCAAAGAACTAACCCTGGGCTCTGATACCAATTTGTTGTGCGCAAAAGCGGGATGAATACGAAATGCGAAGTAAAAAAACAAATACAACTAATACTGGAAACAACAAATATACGTGGTTTGACAAACTCGTCTACGTCCACAACAAAGAATAACTCTTATTGCTTCAGATTCAGAATACAGACAATTACAAGTACCCAATACAAATTGGTTTCTCGAAAGATACCCAAATACAAAATCCAAACAAAACCCCAACAAATAAGCAAATGAAAATCCACCCCAAATTAATCTGATGTCGGATTTTCCAAATAATTCTGGATACAAATGGGATATCTCTCACAAACTTGAAACTCTCACCAGGTGATGAACAAATTACTTATAGGGTTTTTAACTAAGGCCCTTCAAGGGTCCTTATATAGACCCTTGAAGAGGTGAAAGAGGCGGCAACTTTATTCAATTCAAAAGCTACTCATATGGGAACATGAGTTAGCTCACGTGACTTATGAGTTGGCTCACAACTTGGCAGCACTTGAGAAGGTGGAAGAACCTTCCACCATCTCTTAATTTGCTTAATCATTAAGCAAGTGAGGTGGCAGTGGAAGCTTCCACCACCTCACTTTCAATTTCAGACTCATCAAAAGATGCATCCAATAATAAAAGGGTGTTTGTTTTTTGTTCTAAATAGAGTCAGAAGTTTTAATAATAAGTGGGATACCCTGTTTAGGGTGTTTGTTTTTTGTTCTGATTAGAAATTAAACTTCTGATTGGATTAAGCAACCGGGTGTGATGGTCACTTAGCATTGAGTGCTTAATGAAAACCTCACAATAAATTTAAAATGACTATTGTGCCACCCTTCTTCTCCATCATCCATACCTTCTTCTCTACCTCCTTTATATCATACGAGTAGTGTCGCCGCCACAACCACCACTCTCCTCATCCACTTCTTCTTCCTTTTTTTTCTCTTTTCTCTTGAGATTGTATAAGGAATGGAGAAGGATATAGTGTTATTTTTGTGGTAATGAAAGAAATATCTCCATGTTGTTTGGAGGATAGAAACAGGTGGAGAAGGGTAGTTAATGTCAGTGGTTTGTGGTGGTGGTGGGAGTTATGATGGTGAACAAAAATGTCAAAAAACTTCAAATCAACAGCTTATTCATAAATGAAACAAACATTTCATTCAGAAGCTCATTCAAAGCTTCCAACTCTAGTCAAAAGTTAGCTTCTGAACACTTAAAAAACCAAACACCACCTAAGAGTTGGGGTTTCTTACATTGGTGGCCTCGTTTTCGTACTTGGTCACAATTAAAACATAGGCTCGATGTTCTTTTTGTTCAAACCCCCCTCAGTAAGGCATTTCAACCGTGGAGGTAGCATAGGACAAGGTGATATGCCTTGGATAGGTGTTGTATTAAGGCAGGTCGTGATGCCCCACGAAAAGAAACTGAGGCAGGTGCATCTTCTTGGCGGAGAGCCAATTCGAATTCAAAAGCATGTGTGATGCTTATAGGTTGAAAAGGACGAACACTCGTTTGAATATGTGTGCCATGGAATGCCAAACAAAAATATTTTCATCTCATCTTATGCTATTTTGCTAATCCTATGAACAAGTTAGATAATTTCTCAAAAGCAATAATATAATCACATACCACTGTACCGTACCCGATTGTGTAATCCATTTGAATCGCATAATAGGCGTCACCCTGAAGGTAAAATTGCAGCAAGAGAAACATAGGAATATAATTCAGGGCTTGATATTGTTCAGCCTGGAAAATCAAACTCTTTGGATCAGTGCCATCAAACCATTGTGACGAGAGATGTTGAACAGGTTGTTGTGGTGGACAATTTTGTTAGAGAACCTACAAGGTAAGACTGGGAAAGAATCTTGATCCATCACGTTCCGCCCCGGACCGGTATGGTTCTGAACTGTTTCAAACCATGCCAAATAGGGTTCTACTCTTTTCATCCCAGCTCCGGACTGGTTGGAATTGGGATGGAACCAGTCCAGAAATGCAGTCCCGGACCGTCGTGGTTACTGTAGCCCAGTTATTTAGTCCAAGCCCAATCTAACCTAAGCCTAATTAAGCAATTCTAACCCAAGCCCAAAGAAAACCCCTACCCTGACATCAAATCTCTCTACATCACTCACCCCACGCTGACTATTCTTCACTACTAAAGCACTCATCTGGTGCAAAGGTCACAAATCCTGCAATCCCACAGACGCAACATCTGAATTCACTCTCAGTAACCCACCATTAACCATAGGATCATTCACCAAAAGCTGCGAATGATTATACCCACCAACCCCAAGTTGCAACTCCTTCGCTTCGAGTTTCTTCACCATGCTCCAGCTCACTAGTCAGCCTCCTTTTGCTCCTTTAATAGAGCAGCTGAAGAATTTAGTGTGTTGATGGATTCCCTTTGGCTTCTTTCTTGTGAGGAGGAAGATGAAGCATAGGCAAGAGTGGACTGGATAATAAGAAGAGAGAGGTCAGTGGACTGAATTGGCTAACGAGAGGACAATGATCTGCGAGAAGAAGAAATAGATGGCTTCTAGTGGATTGGCCGGCGAGAGGCCTGCGAGAAGTGGACAGTGACAACGAGAGATTGAGTAAGATGAAGGGGAGAGAGTGGCCGCCAGTGAGAGAGGACTCAGAACTAATGTTTATTTGAACGACCAAAACCATGAACTCCAAAGCAATCCAACTCGGAAAGTATAATGGATTTGATCCCAAATCACACCTTGAGCCATTCTGATAGTGAAAGACCCTTCGCGGGAAGCTGAACCATCTTACTTTAGATATCCTCGTAGCAGTTCTCACCATGAAAGATGAAAGAGGAGCATTGTTTGATCCATTTCAAAGAATTGCAGTGGTACGATCTTCACCAACAAATATTGATGAAATTGAAACTTTCATGCCCGAACTGTACATTGCCTTAAGTGAAAAGAAGTACGGCGCATTCATTAGGAATCACTAGGTCTGGCCTTCTACACCAGTGAGATCTTTGAAACAAAGGTTTCAGAAAAGAAAGATGGGGTGACGGGAGGAGGGCTGATGGTTGGATAGAAAAGAGAAAAAAGGTGGGTTATGGTTTGGGTTTTTTTTTTTTTTTTTTTTTTTTTTTTACCGGGATAACCCAATTGATACTGGTCCAGGAAAAACTGGGTCAGTCCAAAAATAATTCAAACCCGAACGGTCTCATTTCACTGGACTGGGTCAAACCCAATCTCAAACCGTGCCCACCCCTACTTAAAGGTTAGTATGTACAATTGGTGCATTCAAGTGCTTGAAGATTTGTGTTAATCCGTTCCATTTCGGAGTTAAAGGCCATAACTTGTTCTTCCCATGTTTCAAAGTAATGAACTGGGTAAAAGAATGAAGGAAATAAGATGTTAAACATAGAAGAAGAGATAAAAATATTTGGTTGGCTCAGATGTTCTATACCAAATATTAGGAACACAAACAAATTGTCACGGTTCCAAGGTGGTCTAGTGAGACTCGCCTCCAGAATGTGACGTGATAGCAACAACAAAACTTCAATCAATATGACTTGAAAATAACATCTAAAAAATGAAATTACTCTATTTACTGAGATACAACATTAGCTTAAATAACATTAGTTTTGATCAAAAAACGAAGGGAAGATTTCCCTAATTTACAACTCAAAACATTTGCACAAAATATACATGTCACTGATACAAATTAAGGAAACATAAGACACAAAACTTGACCCCTCGAAAAGACTCTAGATGTACAATGGATCACCTCTAGTTGAAGACCTGAAAATGAAATCATGAGATTGGTGGGCTATCTACAAGCTCAGTAAGTATTATAAAGTCATATACGAGAAACAACTAACACAATTTATAATTCAAATTTCAATGCTACAAACATACACATAAATTATCATTCCGCTTTTAACGTCGGGAATGTGAGACGATACTATAACATCTACCATTTCTTTTTTAACGTCTGGAATGTGAGACAACAATATAATAAATAACCATTCCCCTTTTAACATCTAGAATGTGAGACGATAACACAACAAATAATCATTCCACTTTTAACGTTTGGAATGTGAGACGAAAACATAACAATTTATTCTAGAACAAATAAATAAATATTAATTCTCAAATATATGACAATTATACTCACATTAAAAGAACTGATGCCCTACTCGTTGTACACTCTACTCTCTATGTGTTTGAGATGCAGTCAGAGCCTTCTCTGGACCTAAATTAAATGACATAGGCTCGAGCTCAACATAAATCACACATTTACTTATAGAATATATAAAACACATGCTTAAGAAATAAATGAATGCATGGACACGATAAAAGAGTAATCATGCTTCCTTGTAAAGCTCAAAACTCATAGACAACTCCTCTCTTCCTAACATAACCTGAATCATGCATTCTAACCACCTCTCATTCTATATGTTATATTTGATCTTACACTTTGAATTTCACAATAATTTCAGATGTGTTCCAAAGTAGACAACACTAGCTTCGAATCCATATATTACGTGCTTAAATTGGGTCTCTGTGGAGGGAGATCCATTCGACACAATCCAACACAAAATTGCTAAAATTTTAGGACAAGACACAATATATAGGTCTGATTGAAATTGATGGTGAGATCTGACTATAGAGAACTAGACTTAAATATTTATATCCATGGAAAGCTCTATGTCTGTAGTTTCCAACCCAACATGACCATTTGTAATTTGGAGTTGTGTACAACAGATCACGCAAATTTTCGTAGACAGTATGCAAATCAGTCCAAATTTGCATATGCATCCATATAAACATTGAATCATTTATACAACTCTCCATACCATCAACCTAATTCAATATGACTCTAAACAACATGATAACCCTAATTTCCTTGACCTTAAACAACATCAAACCCTAATTTACCCGATCTTACACAACATCAAACAAACACATACCTTAAGCAAAACTTATAGTTCAAATATTAAGCATAAACATGTACCTAATTGAGGATCTCTTCCAAACTCAGCAAGGTTTTCTTCAAGATAATTGTTGTATGTCTTTCTCTTTGGGAGCTCTTTGCTTGTAAGATTAAGAGGATGAGTGTAAGGGACTCATTGCCATCTGTTGTTTATAGAGCATGAGGTGGCAATCATATCCCATATTTATGTTTTAGTCCTACAACTTCGTAAGATTTTCACGAAACACCTCAAGTTTTTCCATTATTTTCTAAGTGAGCTACTTGACGAGAGTTTCTCGTATAAGTTTGTTCTCAACATGTTTTATAAAAAGATCTGTAATAAACCAATTAAACTTGCACACACACTTAAAACCCGACATGCTAAAACAATTTACTCATGCTTAAACTTGTGCTATAAATGAGTTAGAGATATTAACAATATATGAAATGCATGTTTTCAAGATTCCAATCTCACAACTCGTCCCTCCAAATTAGAATTTCATCCCCAAAATTTACTTACCCGACTGAAATAAATGAGGATACTGCTTCCTCATACTATCTTCACTTTCCCACGTTGCTTCTTCAATTGAATGACTACGTCACAATACCTTAACCAATGAAATGGTTTTGTTACATAGTACTTGCTCTCTTTGATCTAAAATTTGTAACGACTCTTCAACATACGAAAGATCTCTTTTAAATTCTATAGGTTGTGCTGTTAACACATGTGATGGGTCTGGTATATACTTTCGGAGCATAAAAAGATGGAAAACATCATGAAGCTGTGCCAAGCTCGGGGGTAGCGCCAATCAATAAGCTGTAAGACTCACACTTTCTGTTATCTCAAATGGTCCAATGTACTGATGAGTTAGCTTCCATTTTTTTTTTCTGAATCTCATAACACCCTTCCATGGAGATACTCGTAAGAAAACTAAATCACCTTTGTCAAACTCTTAAGTCCCTTCTTCTATTATCATCATAACTCTTTTGTTTGCTCTGCGCTATCTTCAGTTTTTCTTGACTCATCCTGATCTTATCAGTAGTTGTTTGAACGATCTCTGGGCATAACAATGTCCTTTTCCCAACTTCAAATCGACACACATGAGTTTGACACCGTCTACCATACAAAGCTTCATAAGGAGCCATATCCATACTAGCTTGATAGTTGTTATTATAAGCAAATTCTATTAGTGGTAGTTGGACATCTCAACTACTTTGAATTTCCAATACACATGCTCGTAACATATCTTCAAGGGTCTTAAAGGAACGTTCTGATTGACCATCAGTCTGAGGATGAAATGCAGTACTGAATTTCAAAGAAGTTCCCATGGCTTATTGTTAGCTAGGCCAGAACTTAGACATAAATCTTGGATCTCTATCCGAAACAATTGAAATAGGTGCACCGTGCAATCTAACAATCGCATTAACATAGTTTTGTGCCAATTTACTAAGACTGAAAGTAGTATTTACTGGAATGAAATGAGCTGACTTGGTAAGTCTGTCAACTATCACCCAAATATAATCATGTCCTGTTTGAGTGCGAGGTAAACCGGATACAAAATCCATTATAACATGTTCCCATTTCCATACAGGAATAGGTAGAGGTTGTAGTAAACCTGCAGAGTGTTGGTGCTCGACCTTAACTTACTGACAAATCAAACATTTTGACACAAATTCGGCTATTTCTCTTTTCATTCCCATCCACCAATAGTGCATATGTAAATCACGATACATCTTGGTACTACCTGGGTGCATAGTGTAAGCTGAACTATGAGCTTCCTCCAGAATCTCTTTTTTCAAACTATCATAATTCGGAACACATAACCGAGTCCTAAACATTAATATACCATCATTTATAACAATAAAATCTGATGGGAAGCCATTTTTCACTTCATCCTGGATCTTAAGTAGTTGTAGATCGGAACTCTGAGCCTCTTGAATTTTCTCAATTATCATTGGCCTCAATGTAAATGTAGCCAATAAAGCTGTGTCATTTCCCACTGCTAGATCAACTCTCAAAGATCTCAAATCTGCAAATAGGTTCATTCGAATCGTTCGGATGTGTGCTAAACTCCTCGACGACTTTCTACTCAAAGCATCAGCTACTACATTAACTTTTCTTGGATGATAGTGAATTGCACAATCATAGTCTTCAATCAACTCCATCCATCTTCGTTGTCTCAAATTCAGTTCTTTCTATGTGAATATATATTTCAAACTCTTATGATCAGTATAAATTTCAAAAGTCTCACTATAAAGATAATGTCTCCATATCTTCAATGCAAAGATAATAGCAGCCAATTCAAGATCATGTGTAGGATAATTACGCTCATGAGTTTTCAATTGTTTGGATGCATAAGCGATAACCATCCCATGTTGCTTCAGTACACATCCTAAACCATGAAGAGATGCATCATTATAAACCACGAAACTTCCATGTCTAGAAGGAATGGCTAACACGGGTGATGAGACCAATCTGATATTTAATTATTCGAAACTTTGTTCACACTCATCTGTCCATTCAAATCTTACCCCTTTCCTGGTTAGACATGTCAAAGGCATAGCAACAGAAGAAAAATCTTGGAAAAACGATGATAATACCCAGCTAGACCCAAGAAACTTTGAATTTCAGTAACATTAGTTGGCCTCTCCCAGTTCACAACATCTTCAATCTTCTTAGGGTAAAAAAAAAATGTCATCTCCTAAAATTACATGTCCCAAGAATATAACTCTATCTAGCCAAAATTTAGACTTAGCTTAGCTTACCATATAATTGCTCATTTCTCAAAGTCTGCAATACAGAGGACAAATGTTCCTTATGTTGCTCTTCACCTTGTGAATAAAATAAAATATCATCAATGAACATTATCACAAAGGAATCAAGATAAGCTTGAAATACTCGATTCATCAAGTCCATGAAAGTTGCGGAAGCATTGGTCAGACCAAAAGGCATTACTAAAATCTCATAATGGCCATATCTCGTACGAAAAGCAGTCTTAGGAACATCACTATCTTTAACTTTCAACTGATGGTGTCCAGATCTAAGATCAATCTTTGTAAACACTTTGGCTCCTTGTAACTGATCAAACAAATCATCGATACGAGGTAAGGGGTACTTGTTTCTAACAATCACCCTATTGAGTTGTCGATGATCAATACGTAGCCTCATAGTGCCATCTTTCTTCTACAAATAATATCAGAGCTTCCCATGGCGAAACACTAGGCTTGATAAATCCCCTATCAAGCAAGTCTTGTAGCTGAATTTTTAATTCCTTTAATTTCAGAGGAGCCATCCGTTAAGGTGCAATGGAAATAGGTTGTGTACCCGGAAGCAATTCAATAGTAAACTCAATATCTTTGTCTATTAGTAGACCAGACAACTCATCGGGAAACACATAAGGAAATTCACATACAACAAGTATCTCTGCCAACTGCACACCTGTAGCCTTAGTGTCTATAATATGTGCTAAGTAACCCTGACATCATTTCTTCAATAATTTTCTTGCTTTCATAGCGGAAATAAGACAACTTCGAGTAATACTGTGTTACTCACTGAAAGTAAAAGGTGATTTCCCTGGTATCTGAAACGTGACTTCCTTACGAAAACAATCAATAGACGCGTGATAGGAAGACAACCAATCCATCCCCAGAATCACATCAAAATCTTGTATATCTAAAGGCAATAAATCAACTGATAATTCATTGCCTCCCACTTTGAGAATACAATTTCTATAAACGTTATGAATCGCCACTACCTCACCAACAGGAGTAAATATGAACATAACACGATTTAATGGAGTAGGGATTCGATCTATATGCACTGCAAATGCTAATGATATAAATAAATGTGTAGAACTAGGATCTATGAGAACATGTACATCTCTACCCATAATAGAAAGGATACATGTTACTACCTCTGGAGTAGCTTGGGCATCCTACTGTGTCATCGCAAAAACCTTACCTTGAGTTGCTGGTCTCGATGAGGAACCGATACCTTTACCCCGAGAAGTACTAGTCATACCACTTCTTCCAACAGGTGATCTTCCAACTGATGATGCTAGACATTTATTTTCTGGACATGCCCATTTTAAGTGACCTTGTTGTCCACAAGTAAAGCACTTATGGTTACCTGTCCTCTGTTGTGTGCAATCTCTAGCATAATGCCCATTCTGATTACAGTTATAACAAACCACATCTTCAAGGCGAATATTAGTAAAACCTTTCCCTTGAGATTCAAACTGTTGTTGTTCTGAAAATTATCTTTTCTGACTAGAAGAACCATGCCATTTATCAGATGGAGTTCTCACCTGTTGTGGAGTAGACATTCTATTTGATTGGGAACCCTGCCCTTTGCCACTTGAAAATTTAGAAGTTGTAGACTGTGAAGTGTCAGAGCGTGCCTTTTTAAATTATTCCTTTTTTCCAGCCGCATTTTGCACATCCCTTTCAGCTACATTCGCCTTATCAATCAACTATGCAAAGTTTTCACACTAGAAGATAGAAATTCGTTGTCTAATAACAAAATTTATCCCCATCTCAAACTTTTCACATTTACTTTGCTCCGTGTCTACTAACTTTGGAGCAAAATGAGACAGGGCATGGAACTTTGTTTCATATTTCGAAACAGACATTTTATCTTGCCTCAATAGTACAAATTTCTTGTGTTTTTCACGTTGATATGAAACAGAAAAATACTTCTCATTAAAAGCCTTTAAAAATTGTACCCATGTTACCGTAGGAAGAATTACTGGAGCTGGGACATCATCTGGTGGCCACCCACCAATGAAGTGCTTCACTAGTAAACATAAAAGTAGCCAACTTCACTTTTTGTTCCTCTCTTACCTCCATGACATCAAATATATGTCTAATTCTCTTTATTCTCTGCTTCCACTTCCTAGCCTGTTCCTGTAAATTTAGGTGGATTCATTTTTTTAAAATTTTCAATCAACACGCCTACCTCAGTAAATGCAACTACTGGGACTGGAGCTTTAGGTGGTGCAACATGTGCAAATGGTTGGGTATTCCGCAACTCAAAGAATCTAGCATGATCCTTTGCTAACTTTACTAGTGCATCCTCCAACCACCTAATTCAATCATCATCAGGTTCTTTAGGAACTTGTTCCCCTTTTATATTAAGAACAAATGATGTTTTGTTTAACATATGCTCAATTCAATTGATTAAGAACCTCTGCCAATAAAATTTTGTAAAACGAATTATCAATTCCATGCAAAACCCGTTATCTAGACTAATAGACTCATAAATACTCTAAGGTCCACTTATACAGCTTGACTCGACTAGTCTACAGAATCTAGCTCTCTAACTTTGATACCAAAACTGTCACGCCTCATTCTAGGCAGTCAAGTGAGACCCGTCTCCAGAATGTGACTTGATAGCAACAACAAAACTTCAATCAATATGATTTGAAAATAACATCTAAAAAATAAAATTACACTATTTACTGAGATGTAACACTAGATTAAACAACATCAGTTTTGATCCAAAAACAAAGGGAAGATTTCCCTAATTTACAACTAAAAACATTTCCACAAAATATACATGCCACTGATACAAACTAAGGAAACATAAGACACAAAACTCGACTCCTCTGAATGACTCTAGCTGTACAGTGGACCATCTCTAGCTAAAGACCTAAAAATGAAATCATGAGATGGGTGAGCTATCCACAAGCTCAGTGAGTATTATAAAGTCATACACATACTACAAACATACACATACTAACACAATTAATAATTCAAATTTCAATGCTACAAACATACACACACTAATCACCATTCTGTTTTTAACATCTGGAATGTAAGACGATACTATAACATCTACCGTTCTATTTTTAACATCTGAAAATTGAGATGACAATATAAAGTCTGAAATGTCAGACGATAACATAACAAATAACCATTCCCCTTTTTACGTCTAGAATGTGAGATGATAACATAACAAATAACCATTCCACTTTTAACGTCTAGAATGTGAGATGACAACATAACAATTTATTCCACACAAATAAATGAATATTAATTCTCAAATATATGACAGTTATACTCACATTAAAAGAACCGATGCCCTACTCGTTGTACACTCTACTTTCTATGTGTTTGAGATGCAGTCGAAGCCTTCTTTGAACCTAAATGTAATGACATAGGCTCAAGCTCAACATGAATCACACATTTACTTATAGAATATGTAAGACACATGCTTAAGAAATAAATGAATTCATGGACACAATAAAAGAGTAACCATGCTTTCTTGTAAAGCTCAAAACTCATAGATAACTCTTCTCTTCCTAACATAACCTGAATCATGCATTCTAATCACCTCTCATTCTATATGCAATATATGATCCTACACTTGGAATTTCATGATAAATTTAGTTGTGTTACAAAGTAGACATCACTAGCTTCGAAACCATATATTATATGTTTAAATTGGGTTATTGTGGAGGGAGATCCATTCAACACAGAATTGCTAAAATTTCAGGACATGACACAGTATATAGGTCTGATTGAAATTGATGATGAGACCTAACTATAGAGAATTAGACTTCGAAATTTATATCCATGGAAAACTCTATGTCTCTAGTTTCCAACCTAACAAACCATTTATAATTTAGAGTTGTGTACAACAGATTACGCCAATGTTTGTAGACAGTATGCAAAATCAGTCCGAATTTGCATATACATCCATATAAACATCAAATCATCTATACAACTCTCCATACCATCAACCTAACTCAATATGATTCTAAACAACATGATAACCTTAATTTCCCTGACCATAAACAACATCAAACCCTAATTTACCTGATCTTACACAACATCAAACAAACCCATATCTTAAACAAAACTTATAGTTCAAAAATTAAGCATAAACATGTAAATAATTGAGGATCCCTTCCAAACTTAGCAAAGTTTTCTTCAAGAGAATTGTTGTAACTCTTTCTCTTTGAGAGCTCTTTGCTTGTAAAATTAAGAGGATGAGGGTAAGGGACTCATTGCCATGTGTTGTTTATAGAGTATGAAGTTGCAATCCTATCACATATTTATGTTTTTGTCCTGCAACATCGTATGATTTTCACTAAACACCTCAAGCTTTTCCATTATTTTCTAAGTGAGCTACTTGACGAAAGTTTCTCGTATAATTGTGTTCTCAACATGTTTTGTAAAAATATCTATAATCAACCAATTAAACTTGCTCGCACACTTAAAACCCGACATGTTGCCAAATCAATTTACTCGTGCTCAAACTTGTGCTCTACATGAGTTTGAAATATTTAACAATATATAAAATACATGTTTTCAAGATTTGAATCTCACACGAACTCTCATCTTTGGATTAGAGATCAACCACCTATTGATCATTTGATGGGGATTAGCCACCAAACTCCGAAGAGAATTGTATTGAAATTTCATGTTTGTTAACTATTACAATGCTTGTTTATATAAGGAAAACATGAAACACTCCTAATTGAATTAGACTCCTTAAATTGCTAGACAAGACTCGACAATACTAAACCTTCTAGTAACAACAATACTAGTTTCCTAATATGTAACTCCATATGATTTGAAGCCCATAAGAGCTACAATCCAAGGAGATGAGGAAGGATGGGAATTCGTTGTTCTTCATGGGTTTGATTTTATTGGAGAGAAGGAACAAAAAACCCCCTAGATCATTATTTAGAAACAAGTAAACATCTGCAATTGTTTTCGATAATCATACGATCCAAGAAGGGATAAAGAGATGAACAAACAACTAGGGGTGGGCATCCCATCCCGCGATCCCGTTCCCGTCCCGTCCCGTCCCGATTTTTTCGGGTCTTAATGGGATTGAATAATTTCATCCCGATCTCGTCCCGTCCCGATCTAGAATGGGATGGGATGGGATGGGATGGAGATTTTCAATCCCGCCAATCCCGTCCCGTCCCGAACTAATTTATTAATATTAATTATTAATATTTTTATTTAATTATTTATTTTAGAATTGTGGATGCCCATACAAATATACTAATGTATATAACATATTTAATTTTTTAGCATCTCCATGAATATCTCACACATCTCCATGAATATCTCACAGTTCTCACTCACTCTCTCAAATCTCCTCTCTCTGAATTAAAAGGTAAAACATATCTCTAACAAACAAAAGCATGTCGATTTTAGGGTTATCTGGCGAAAAACATGATTTCACCTGCACCAATGCCTCCTCTAGTGTTGCGTGTGTCTAAGTCTTCAGGTTTTGCACAGAAACATCTATGGGGTGGTTTGACAGTAGGCATTGCGGCGGTCATGGTTGGTTTGATGATCTATTGTTTTGTTAAGAGACGGTATTGGGGTCTTTTAAGGGAAAAGTGGAAGCAGAAAGGTGTGATCAATGTTAAGGGATTGCAGTTGAGAAGATTCGAGTTGAAGGAACTTGTGAGGGCTACGAAGAACTTTAGTGATGAATGCTTGTTAGGGTCAGGCGCCTTTGGGAATGTATACAAGGGAGCATTTGATGAAGGGGGAATTTTAGCCATTAAAAAGGCCCATACAGATTCATATCAGGATGTTAAAGAGTTTAGAAATGGTAACTCTGCCCATACATGTGTGCTCCTGGGGGTGTTTGTTTTTCCTCTTGGTTTGAATTTCTAGAAAAACATAGAAATGTTTTGCTAAAATTCAGATATTCATCAATCATATTGTATGTTTTAGTGGAGTTAGAAATAAACTTATTTTTGTTTTCGAGGACACAGAAGTAGAACTATTATCCAGAGTACAGCATCGGAACCTTATCAGCTTGGTTGGCTATTGTGAACAATTTGGTAAGTAAACACCATCACCTGTACAGTGTTACTTTTGCCATTGGATTCTATCTTGAGGTCTCCTAATTGTGTGAATTATTTGTATGAAATAAGGGGGCCAAGGAACAGAAGGGATTAGAATATTGGTTTATGAATATGCATCAAATGGATCTCTTCTTGAATACATAATAGGTGAGACACACATTTCATGAATTCTTCCTCTACTTCATATTTTCTTGGTTTCATCATTTCATCAAACACTTAAGCATTGAATGTTTAAGGAAGGAATGGAAAGTCTCTAGCATGGAGGCAAAGAGTGAACATAGCCATTGGAGCAGCTAAAGGTTAGTATACCAATTCATTACCATCATTAGTTTAACAAAAAATTTCATATTATTGGTGAAGCCATTGGTTTCAAATTTTTTGGCAAATGTTGCTTCAAATTTTTTGGATGCCGCTGATCCCGTCCCGTCCCGAACCCGTTTGGGATGGGACGAGGTCGGGATGGGGTTTTTCCCATCCCGTCCCGTCCCGATCCCGTATGAACGGGATGGGATAGGGATGGGTATATCTCGTCCCATCCCGTCCCGTGCCCACCCCTACAAACAACCACACAAAATAAGGGGGAAGAGTAAAACCTCTTCTTCTATATTGAAATTTCTTCTTCTACTGTGAAACTTTGTGTGGGTTTGGTTTCGCAACCAGGTGTGCATATAATTTTTGAAATTTTACGTGGATGTGTAAGCATGTGGTGTTAAAAAAAATCTCGTGCCTGCAATTAGCAACCCTCTTTACTAAGAGAAAATCACACTCTGTCAAAAAACTATAGTGCCAAAATAAATAAAACCTATTAGGCAAAAATCCACATTTATCCTTTAACATCATCATATATTTTTTTTTAACATCATCATATAAATATGGGTTATATATCAATGAAAAGAGTATAATTGACATATATTAAATATTTAGAATCTCTTGAACCATGGTTGCAGTGATTGCAATCCCAATCAAGGAATGAGATTTCTCGAAATCTCGCAAAATTTCAGCGAACATTTCATTTTTTCGAAATCACGTAAAGAAAAATGGGAAAAGAAAAAATACATTTTTGGTTCAAAAAATATTGTAAATTTTGGAAAAAATTTTGTAAGTTTATTTTTTCGCAAAAATACAAAAATAACAGCTAAAAAAATTACAATTTTTCAAAATATTACAATTTTTCAAAAAATTTCAAGGTTTTTTCTTAAATTTTCAATTTTTTTTTTCTAATTCTCATTTCTCTTTATTATTTATTGATTTTTGAAACCACCCCTTAATTTTCTAATTATCATTTCTTCTAATTATACATTGATTTTTTTAAACCGCTACTTGATTTTTTTTTTTTATATATTGATTTCATTACTTGATATTTAAGCTTCATTTAATATGTTTAATAGATTTATTTACTTGCATCTTATTTTTTTCACATATTTCATATACCCTCGAAATTCATATATCCTTAAAATATTTCTGTTTTTTCTTTACACACCGAAATATTTCTTAAAATTAGAAGACCGAAATTAACTAAAAAAACGAAAACACGATTCACAATCCTTTATCCAATTTAGATATTCATAATTCCGACCGTTGATCCAGTCAGAAGAGTCCACAAATAACTTCAAGTTTAGTGATGTTGCCATTACAAAAGAAAGTGAGTCGTAGGGATCCAAAAGTATGCTTATATCTAACAATATTACAGGGATCTGAAAGTAACTTTAAATCTAACAATATTGCAGGGATTCGAAAGTAACTTTAAATCTAACAATATTGCCCATCACAGAGGTCAAAGATTAACCTTAAGCTTAACAGTGAGTAATAAAATATACCGATGGATTCCAACAAGTTGAGACCCTCAAAAAAGGAAAAAAAATTAAAAACAAATAAAAAATAAAAATAAAAACCTATATTCAGAAGAAGGGATGAGAATGAACATGTAGAAAAGGAACCAAGGAGCTGCAGAAAGTGTGGTTTGGAGGGTCACAATAACAGAACATATAATAACCCTCATAGGGAGCAAACACAAGGTTGTGGACAAAATCCAAGGCAAAACCTATATTCAGAAGAGGTAGGAACAACAAGAAAATAGGTGCCAAATCAGGTTTTGGAACTGGGAGAGGAACATCTCAACCTCCACAACAACCCAATCAGCTTGAAATGCCAACATTCCCTTCACAGCGACCCAATCAGCCTGAAATGCCAACAGCTACAACTATGCACAACCTACAAGCTTCAATGTTCCCAACTTAGCCCTTTGCACAAGGAGTAAGGCCTCTTCCAATAAAGCTATCAATGTTCCAAGCTGGTAAAGGCAGGGGAAGACAGGACAATCAATGGATCAATCAACCTATCGGGATAAGAGGGCCAAGAGCACCAAACATGTGATACTAACTTGTTATGTTTTGAAGACTGTTTTTTGTAGACAATATTTTATGGTGATACTGTTATAGTGGAATGTAAGTATTGATATTGTTATGGTGATGAATGTAAGTATTGAGACTGTTATGGTGATGGTCATACTGTTATGGTGATGGTGATACTGTTATAGTGGGATGTAAGTATTGATACTGAATGTTTATGTCAGATACTTTAATTATATTTTGCAAGTATATGCATGACAGACACTTTGATGATACTAAATTATATTTTGCAAGTATTGATACTGAATGTTTATGTCAGACACTTTAATGAAATTTTGCAAGTATTGAAGGGCATCACAGTCTTGAATTTGCCTATCAGACTTGATGACATATTGTTGCAACACTGATATTAAATGCTATGTTCATTCACTTCTTATTTAAGGTAGATAGAAATGATTTACAAAGATCTCCAATTGTCATACTCATTTGGAAAGTAATTGTTACATTTCGAGAGTTATTACTTCTTCCACCTTGAGCCTGGTCAACTTCAGCTTGTTTAGTAGTTTCAACTGAAGTAATAGGGTTTTGACCACCACCTCTAGGTATGTTATCAAGTATCACAGTGCCCAACCACTAAAACCCCTTAGTGCAAAAATCACAATTGTGGTACTTGTACCCTTGTGTATGAGGTTGATGAGATATTTTGATAGTTCTCCTTTTAGAGCATGAAGGAATTAGGCATGGAAGATCCACCAATGGACAATCTTTCATCCAGTGATTTGGACTATCACATTTGAAACAAATACCCCTTTTGGAGCTTGAGCTTAAATTGAAATTTGCTTTTGAGCTTGAAGTACCTTCTTCATTTCTTCTCGGAATAACTTCATGAAGCCATAGAAACCCTTTGCAACCAGATATTTGACAAGGCAAAAACATCCTATTTGGGTTTTTTTGGGTTTTGGATTTCAAAAGCTTGCAGACCCCATTACAACCATTCTTGGAACACGCATAATACAAATAAAGGCAGTCTTGACTTATATGATTGTACAAGGAACTTGCTAGAAAAAATAGATTTTAATTACTCCATACCGCTTATAATAGTTAATGGCAGTAACTTAAACCCAAATCTTAATAAATGTCCACTGGTTCAGAAAATGCATGCGAGAGATTGAAGATCACTTCCAAATCTTAATAAATGTCAACATAAACGTCCAAATGAAATCAAAATCACTAACTTACCTTCATTATGTTGTTTTAAACTCAGATATATAATGAAATACTCAGATCTGTTCCAAACTTGTGTAATGAAACTCTAAGTTCCAAACTTGGGTTTGTATCAACTTTAAATAGGGTTTAACCCAACGGCTACTGAATTTTTCCCAACGACTACTTTGTATTTCCTCTCATTGTGTAATGAAACCCTAAGTTCCAAACTTAGGTTTGTATCAACTTTAAATAGGGTTTAACCCAACGAGTACTGAATTTTTTCCAACGACTACTTTGTATTTCCTCTCCCTCCAACGATTACTGCAAATTACCCCAATCTGAACATCATTCAAAGAGTCAAAAAGAGTTGAGATTTGAGTTATCCTAGCCTTGTGTAACAATTTCGCAGTTGAGATTTGAATGTTATCCGTAGGATGAGTTGAGATTTTGTCCCTGTGCAACTTTAATGTATCCTATCCCTAATCTCAACTTTGAATGTTATCCTGTCCCTAAGTTCCTGATTTAAAAAACGTGTGCCCAAACAGTCTTTAAACAATGACCACTAGTCAAGAGAGGTAACTACAATAGTGTAATGATGAATCCACTTATTAATTAACTATTTATAATAAGGGACAAATTACCATCATTATATCCTCAACCAGATAGAGCTCAATGTTCATAGGAGCAGCATGTGAAGCTAAATATTATGAAGGCAACAAAGCACTAAAGGACATATAGGTTGTCAGTTAATCCCAGATTGGGACTTTTTTTTTTAGCTTCCAAACCCAGCTGTTTAGAATTGAAAATCCATGAGCTACCATGTATATTTTATTATTATTATTATTATTTTGAAAGGCGAGCATGCCGTCGATAAGTATAGTACCCAAGACGTGGAAATTAAACCGCTACCTTCTGTGTTACAACTAAAGAAGAAAAAAATTAACAAAAAAATATATATATAAACAAAGGTACAAAAGAAGAAAAAAAACAGTTGATGCCCCCTTCAACCCTTCCAAAATGTGACGCTGTCACCCCTGTTAAACACTAATGATACATCTCCCTCCTTTATATATATATATATTTACCTTTTTTGATCTTTTGTTCTTTCCTTTTCATTTATTCTTTTTTTTTCCCCTTTCTCCTTTTTTTGGTCTTTTTTGTACCACTTTGGTCCTCTGCCAAATACACAAACAAGAATGATGTGATGATGATGGACTTCGGTGATTGTAACATCATTCCACCCTATATGATACAGTGTGTGCTGTTCCTCTGAATCAATACACGACAACTCGCAGCAGCCCAGGCTGTGGTTCAGTATAATCAAGGCCCTCTTCTTGCAATAGGTATTGCTCTACAGTGACTGGTAACCTTGCTGGAGTTCGAGATCCTTTGGTATGGTGGCCTGTCCCAACACAAATGTATACCTGCAAGCACTGATCAGCAGACCTGGCGGCACTCCTCAAAACAGACAACTCACCTCTCAGCCTGTGGATAGCCTCGCTCACATGCAGCCCATGGAGGTCTATCATCTGTTCCTGCCCCCTCCCATAAGCCTGGAGCTCTGCTCTTGTAGGGTTCCTACATGGTCAATTCAACAGGCTTTAGCTAAATATATATATAAACACACGCCATGTACCCATATACAGCTAAAAATAAGATTTCATACTAAGTACACAAGTACACAAAAGGCAAAGAAACAGAGATTGGGCGAGTTTTCTGCACTTAGTAAACAAAGATTTCATACTAAGTAAACAAAAGGCATACAAAACTACAAGCCATGTGCAGTAAATCTACAAGGACAGAATCATCTTTTGGCAATGCATACAAGGACATGCAGCTCAACAGTTGCAGCAAAAACCAAGTGCAGAAAACAATCTCCAAGGTTCATCATAAATGCACTTCTCGTCCCAGAGAGCATCGCATTCCTTAGTGTATGACATGTGCAAGCTGCATACAACACTACCTAATACATACCCACATGAAAGGACAAACACAGTCTTTGGGACCTAAATAAATAAATGGTATAGTAATTATTTTCTCGGATATAACAAAATTGAAGTTCCCTTAAAGAATGAAAGTGGAATTCCTAATAATGAATAGCAACCGATAGTACATTGGCTGCTTCAGACTTCTAAATATCAAGGCATGACATCTAGATATACAAGCCTTCAACATCGTTGCCTTTCTACTATATGCAACTCAAAATATCAGATCACGAAATGAATGCCACTACATACAATTGGTGTCTGAGAAGGCACATAACCTTATGGTAACATGGATATGTATATGAGTAAGAACACGGACGCGCAGACACAACTCTAGATAGTAGGGCACATGAATCAAGGATACATGTATCCTAAAGCCATATAGGATCTATAGCCATATAATCAACTTAAAATTAAGATATGATAAATAACTTTGTAATAAAAGCATTGTTTGTGTTGAATATGATAATAACAATAAACTAAGGAGATCATTTTTAGTTCGGTGTTCTACAGGTGTCGTATCGTGTGCATTAGGTATCTGAGTGTCATATTGTGTCCGACATGAGAAGCAAAATGACGTATGCAGTATCACAACTTGTAGTACATAGATACATGCAGAAAATTACAGATGGAACGCAGATGGATAGGGCCGTCTGATCATGTTATATCACATTATATACAAAGTTGATCTGCACCCTAGCATCAACAGTTCAAGGATAGAAGGTGTCCATCACATAGACCTTTTGAACCAAACCTAGGCCAGTCGAACGATCTTAGCATCCAACAAATCATATCAAGAGACCAATGAAATATGAATAAATAAATAACTGCAGAAGCAACTAGCCGGTAAAAGATCATAGAAAATGTACTTTTATAAAACTTGCAGTTGAAAAATACATCCAGACCCACATGCTAATTTCATGAAACAATTATCTTCAAGGGTAGAATAATTACATACAGACACAAGCAAAAATGGTTAAGGAACAAAGATGCTGACAATATCGGAGAAGTAGGTAATTGAATACCCGGAAAATAGTAGCAAAAAACAGGGGGCAAGAGGAAAAAATAGAGCAGATAAGTATAAACTATAAAGGTGTGCATGGGAAGATGGGAAAGGTGCAGGCAGGAAATTGACAGAACAGAAAGAGAAATACAAGACTGCCAGAGAAATAAAACAAAAGCAGAACATGACATTTATCTAAACATGTACATAAATCTACGAACTTTTCCATGACATGTCTTGGTGAACTTTTAAAAACCGACAAGTAGCTGAGTTAAAGTTGGTTTTTCATAATTCATAGTAATGATTTGAAACCAACTATTCTCACATTTCTAGTCACAAAAATTTTGTCGCAAAGGTTAAGATGTGGGTAAAACAAACCTTTGGCGATATATTGATTCTTGAGCCTTCGCATGAGCTGCTTTCATTTGCATGTTGTGCAATTGTCCTTTCAAGCTTAATTCTTTCGCTAAAGCCTTGTTACCAGAGATATATGCCTGTTGTGCCTGTTAAAGTTACATATGTTATTGACAAATACAGAACAGTGCAGTCTAATAACTCATTGTCAGGAGAAAAAAGAGAACATCTGTAATATGAGAAGAATGATCTATTGTAAGATGCATTACGGATTAACCCTACCAGTATGAGCTGTCCTCTTTCATTATTTTGTGGATGGAAATAAAAGGTGTTGCATGTTTTCAACTAGGAGTTGGTCATAAAGTTCAAACCAGGTATGAAGCTTTCCATTATTGAGCATATTTCTCAAATCAATATTTAGAAACTCAGTGAACCGAGGTTTCAGGCTTCAGGAAAATCCTTAAAATTAAACGTGGGAATGAATGGTCGCAATTTCAACCCAAACCCAATGACAAATGCAAGCAGCATGTCCGTTTTTGACGAAACATACTTTCAACGACGCAACTTTTCTTACTAAAAAAGCTGTTAGATAATTCAACTAGTTAACAAAGAACATTACTAGAGAAATATAATGCTACATTGTTAGAGAAGAAATAAATCCTGGCAAATCCTAGTGCAAATGGAAGATAATGATCTATATAAACTGAAATATTTACAGAATATATTTTACTTGTTGAAAAATGAGAGAAACAAGTAAGAAAATAACTAAGGAAGCACACATAAAAAGGGTGGAATGACTTGGAGGTGTTGGGATGAGATGGAATGAAAGAAATGGCAATGAGTCGTTGTAACATCACAATAATCTAGGCACCCTAATCCTATATCTTGATTTTGACTTTGTTTGACTTTGACTTGGCTTTACTACGTATAAAATGTCAAAATAACAATCTTATTTTATTTTATTTTTCATCACAAATTTAAAAAAATAAAAAATAAAAAATAAAATCTCAGAGTAGGCCACAAAGCTCCTGTTTTGGCTGACATTGAATGGTCTAGTTCATCCTGAATTATCATTTTTTTTCCTGAGACTTGATTCAAGTATACATTATGAATATTCCTAATTTAATAGTCAGTTGTCTGGTATCAATCTTGCTTTCTTCGTCCTTAAAGTTGCAGATCTAGACTCCAAGTCAATCTCTAGAAACTAGAGAACGATACCAATAACCCTCTTGCAAAAATTCAGAGTTGTGTGCATAAATAAGGAGAAAAAAGAAAACGAATCAATAAAATCCTAGATGACATGGGTCTTGCAGACCAGCCCGGGGCCAAAGTTGTGTACAGCTTTAGCAAAGGAAAATTAAGTATGTAAAGAATAAAAATATATGATACAACCTATAGGAGCTCTTGTAGGAAACAGAAAATACCTGATCAAAATAAGCATTACGAAGCCGTGCATAATCACGAGCTTCTTCTCTGAGTTCTGAATACATGTTTGCTGCCATCTCAAACATTTGTAAGACAAGTATAAATGCAGGTGACATATATCTCATTAAAATATAAGATCATTCGGAAATATGTATAGAGTAAACTCATGAAATATTACCCACTGCTTCACCAGTCTCAAGCCAAGTAGGAGCTCCTCGAGCTGAACCATAATTCTGCAACCTATCACCATAAGCAGATCCACCATGACTTCCATGGTAAGAACTGGCCAAAACCTGAGAACTTCTACTTGAACCAACACTCACATTTGCAGAACCATTTCTTTCATACTTCCACTGACCAGAATCTTGTGAAGCGGGCTTCTTGACAACAGAAGCAAAATCTATAGGGCCTCTAGACTGAACAGAAGAGGTCTTAAAGAAAAACATACTGTCCTTGTCAGCAGCTTTGTAAGGAGTAGCACTTTGTGGGAGATCATCACCAGCATATTTTGTCAGGCCATTTTGACTATCCGATTCGCTAAGGGCAGGGAAGTCTAATGCACTCAGGTTTGGAGCTGATAGAGTCTTCGATGTCAGGTTCGGATTAAAACCACTGTCAACTTGAAGCTGCAAAAGAAAATAGGAATATTTTCAGAAACATGTAAGTTAATGGGAATATGAAACACCTATGTACTTACACGGATGCTTTATGAGAGGATGAGATATTAGGTACTATAAAACACAACACTGAGATGTTATCCCACAGAAAATAATAACCACCTTTCCAATTTCTAACTTGTCCTCGCTAGCAATAATTTCAGTTTTTGTTTTTGCCAATAAAGAAAGATTTACATGGCATGCAATCTTAATTATAATAAATTAACAAAGTACTTCCAGTAACAATGTAGCCCATGTCAACAGTGGTAGTTTGATATTAAAGGTTTCAAGATCTACCTAATATATTCGCCATAGGAACTTCACAAGTTGAAAAAATTCTGAAACTAACATGCAGGATTGTCGTATAACGCATATGGTATTTTTTAGGTGAAAGAATACTTTGGTCCATGCATACTGCATAGATGGTTACAGTTTTGTAAAGCTTAAATAGATAACATAACAGACACAGGAAATAAAGTATCTTTAAATATGGTGCGCTATGTTTCATAAGCTTTCTTAAAATTAGTCGATAGTAAAAGGGAAAGAGAAATTGACTACAATATCACCATGGAGTATATCTTAAGATTATGTGAGAAGCTGTTTTAGAAGTCTTTACTGGGATATGTAACAACGAGAGCTTGACAATCTCAAAAGATGAGATCAACATGCTAAACATCACATCAAATGTGATAGTTAAACCAGATGATATTACTCGGTGCACATGAGACACACATACACAAATAAAATTTGGTACTCCCATCAGCAAGTGCAATGACTTTTCGGAAAACTTGTCGTATTCGTGTCCGACACATATCCGACACCGACACTCACTGGACAAGCCTCCGACACGCGGCGGACACATGATCGACGTGTCGACAGGTGTTAGACACATGGTCAATGTGGTCAACGTGTTGGACAAGCCTCCGATACACCCGAAACTTGGTTAGGACACAATCAAACAAGTCAACCAACTTTGTTTTATTTTTTACTTTTAGATGTGTGCAAATAATCACCTAATGTAATGATAGTTTATCTATATGAAGTGAATGACTATTTCAAATAGTTAAGATCAATCGGGCAAAAAACCACTAAAGCATAAAGATAGTCTATGTTTTTTCTTCTCTTATTTGCTTCTTCTCCCTACTACTTCTCTACCATATTTTTTCTCTACTTTGTTTTTTTCTTACAACAGAGTGTCAACTTTTCCTCTGCCTTTGCACCTCTTCTTCGGGTTTTCGACTTGTTTTCTACTTGCAACAAAGATAAAGACACTATATAAAGGCACTTTATTAGATTATTGTTTATATTTATATAACTCATTAAAAAATTATAGTATGACATATCGACATGACGCCGAGTCCTAGTTTTTGGTAAATTATCGAGCCAACGTGTTGTGTCCGTATCCGACACGATGCTCGTGTCCTTGTTCATGCATCCTTGCCCATCAATCAATGAATTAATTTTTTATTACAAAAGCAGCACGCGAAAATATACATTTGTTTTCACACAGTAAACTGCTTTCAGAATGTGAAGTACATCAATACATCAGCACAAGCTCATGTTAATTTGTGGTGTGTGTAAGACATAGAGAGTTTTAATTTATTGTTTTCAGCTTCAGCCACCTCATTTTTTACGACATCCGAGTTTGATATCCGCTATCTTCATAACGGTCGAACTGAACAAAATACTTTGTTTTCTCTTGAATATTAAATATTTTTGTTACACAATTAGCTAACTGTTCTAAAAGGGAGAAATGCCAACATGGTAAACCCATCTAGTTAATGAGGAAGAATGTAGCATACTTCAAGTTGAGTGAGCATCTCTATTGTCAAGTTCAAGTCGTAGCCATTGGCATAGTAGACCTCAGCTAGGCTTTCAGCAGCAAAACCAGGGAATTGTGAGGCCAAGAAGTCAACAGGGTTGATCTCAGAATCATCCACAATTGCATGTTCACTTAACCCATCATTTACGAATCCAACACCAGAGTTCGCATTATAAGTAACACCTTGCCTTCCATTAGTCAGATTTTGAGAGTTCCCATTATAAGTTACACCTTGCCTTCCATTAGTCAGATTTTGATCAGCATTTAGGAATCGCTTCTCCCAAGGACTACCAGCTAGATTTGGAAATCCAGCTGATAAATGGTCTTCACCATACTGTGCACCCGGATAATGCATCTCAGCTGATAATTCCTGTCGCTTGCTTAATATGTGCCCACTGCCTGTGGAAACAGGGAACCTTGAGTTTTCACTCACATCATTCACAGACAAACTTGCAAATGAGATACTGTCAGCTCCATCCTCCCCCATGAATTTGAAGTCAGGTGTAATATCATCAGGAAGCTGACGGCGCCAATATTGGTGAGCCTCGTCATCAGAATTATTTGAATCTGATCGATCTAAAACCGCTTTTCCAGATGTTCCAGAAGCATCAACATTTCCTGCCACGTCTCCAGTGCCTGTGGTTCCAATTGGAGATCTAAGCGCAAAAGGAATAAATTCTGCTGCATTTGGATTCAGATTTGTCGGCACCTTGTTGGATGCATTCGGTGAAGTAACGACGTTGCTTGAGATGCCCTTGTTGGACAAGTTCATCATTATACGAAACGGAAATTGATATCAGTACTATATACGTACAAAAGTCTCACTAAGCAGCTTTCCGTGAACACTACCCCAAACCTACAAAACACAAAATAAATAAATTGATGACTTATAGTGGATGAAGATCCAAACTACACACAAACAACTCACTAATGAGTGAAGTGCATAAATAAAGTAGTAATTGACTTCATAAAGCAAACATATCAACCATTAACAAGTGCTAAACACTATAGAACTCACCTACCTAATAACAATTCATTAAAGAGTATTATATGGAATCGAAAAACTGAACACAAACACTCGCAATTGAACTAAAAAACAATACAGGCAATTTCGATTGCGTGCAACTCTAAACAAGATTGAACTCAATAATTCAACTAAATAACCATAAAAGCTTCGATCTGCATACAGAATTGCATCATCGAAACCAACTAGTCATTCAACGATTGGCATAAACTGAGATAGCAAGTAAAGAAAAAAAAACCTAAGTAACAGAAACTGAAGAAAACATTAACCGAAATAACGAAAACACAAATAGATTCAAGCTTGAAACAAAGAGAATTGCGAAGATCTAAAGTTAGTAAGTAGCTAAAACCGAGTTTCAGAGATGACAAGTGAAAGATCTGATGTGAAAATGTCACCTTTTCGAAGTTGGATAAGTGGAGAGGTAGATTCGAAGAGATCCATCGATGAAAGCTAGACAAGATTCAAGTGAACTCGTTAGAGAGACAGAGAGATTGAATGAAGAAGATGAGTTGAGAGAGAGAGAGGTGTTGGTCTCTTCTTCTTCTTCTTGGGTTGAGCTTCTTGGACTGGTTTTGAGTTTGGGGTTTGAAACCCTCTTTCTTGGCTTGGCTTGGCTTGGCGACGACCACCACCACACAAAAAGTAAAGCAAAAGCTCCTTCGATTAGATTGGTTTTGTGTTGGAGACTCTTTTTCTCTCTCTCTCTTGACTGATCTTCATTTAATCATAATAAAATCAAAGACAGAAATGCCACCGGGGATTCCACACATTTACGAGAAATTTCACATATTCCATAATAGGCCAGTTAGGACAGACACTAAATTATTCAAATATGGGAAATTCTAAATGGCGAGGTAACCAGCGAGGGAGGGGGTGAAGTCGTTCATCTCCCTTGAGATGCGTGAAAGTACATATCTCGAGGCTTTTTCATGCATCTCGAAGGGAGTGAACGACTTCACCTCCTCCCTCGCTGTTTCCTCGCCCGTTCCCTCGCTGTTTAGACAAACCCTTCAAATATTAGTGGATTTGTCAGTAGTGTTTTACTATTCGTTGTTGACTGAGACAAAGTCAAATCGAAAGAGATAAAAGATGATTAGAATTGAAAGTTGGAAAATGTATTGAATTTGAGGGTTGAGATTCATTACATATGATGACATATTTGTAAATATAAAATATTTAAACAATGAGTCATGGCATCTCAATGCACATTTAAACAAAAACCCTAAATTTCATGTTTTGGCGAATTCAAAGATTGGGGGAACTCATTCTCGGCGTTTAAAAATTTTCCCCAACTGATTCAAATTTGACTGAACATGCTTACACTTATAATTGGCTTACACTTCAATACTGATTGAAATCGAAAATAAGGATAGTAACGGAGATGATCGATACAAAATAATTAGCAAAAATAAAATTATGTGGAGTGCCAACGGCACGGGGCATACTCAAGTCTATCTTACAATTCACATAGGTGTTTTACTATTCATTGCTGACTGAGACAAACATCAAATGAGAATTGGAGATAAAAGAGGGCTAAGATTGAAAATGGGAAGATGTTGAGGGTTGAAATTCATTCTCCTCTAGAATGACATGTTTGTAAATATAAAACATGTAAAATGACAAAAAGAATGAAAAAATTGTAAAAAAGTTAGTGGAATGTACATGTAGCGGAGAGAAAAACTATTGTTTTTTCTTTTTTTTTCAAAATGAAAACTATCATAACTATCTATGTAGTTGTCGGATTTTGATAAATTTGGTATCATTGAAATGCAATTTTGAAGATATTTCCAACAAAACCAATGATCAAAACAAACACTTTAAATTTCAAAATATGTATTTTATTTTTAAAACATGCAAGTATTTTTAAGATTTTCATGCCTAAGTATAATATTTTCAAAGAAACGGACAAAAATGTTATGAACATTTAAATAAAACTCCGAACATTCAATCGATTCTAATTTTAACCGAGTTTGATTCTAAAAAAATTGTATTCTAAAATATGATATTTTTATGAAACTGTTTGAGGACAATGAAAGGGATGGTGATATGGGTGTCCAGTGTATGATAATTAACAGTAAAAATAAATAAACATATGTGGAGTGCCAACGACACGGGTAATATGCTAGTAAATAAACATATATGGAATGCCAACGACATGGGTAATATGCTAGTAATAAAATAAAATAGAGAAATGCCACCGGGGATTCCACACATTTATGAGAAATTTCACATATTCCATAATAGGCCAATTAGGTCGGACACTAAATTATTCAAATATTAGTGGATTCCCTACGTTTTGGTCAGCGCAAGTCGTATTTGACCGTCCAAATGAAATATGGTACGAGATGGATAGTTAGGATTAATTTGTTAGAGAACGTCAGATTAGTTGCCTCTAATGATTGGTTTTCTCTTCAAACAACAACACTCAGACAAAAACAGAGAGGGAGAAGGAAAGAGAAGGAGGGAAAATGGAAAAGACGGTGAAGAAGATTTGCCCACGTTTTGAGTTCTATTCGGATCCACTAAGAGCAAGTGTACATGAAGTTGGAAGCTTGAAATCTTGCAAAAACAGCTGAAGTTTAAAGTTCCCATGGCTGGAAATCAAAATCGCAAGAAAAATTGAATTGTGTTACTTGATGTTCTTCGTGTTAGGTTTTGAATCTAGCTTAGCTTGTGCATATATATGGTTATTTTGCTTTGTTGGTATTTCGTAGTAGAATAACGATAAATCAGTTGGATTTGTTTATGATTGGCCAAAATTGTGTGTATGAAGGCTTATTTTGCAATGTTATTTCTCATTTCACTGTTTTTGTTATTATCTTTTTAAGTAGATGACGGATTGAATAGGTTGTCTCTGATTAGGGTTTCAATGTGTAAATTTTTTAGGGAAAATCATCTAGGTCAATATCTTGTATATTCTTTGATATCAATTTTGTGTTTAGGATAAAATATTAAAAAAAAAGTGTTATGTTTGTAAGATGTTGTCTTGGCAAGATTTGTGTACAAGATTATACGTTTGTAAGAGTATATGTTGTTTTGGAAAATATAGTAAGTTGTTCATGTCAGAATATAATAAGTTGATACATATGTTGTCTTAGCTACATGATACTACATTGATGCTTAATGTACTTGGCATGCAAAGTTAATGAACAAACAAAAGCAAGTCATGTTTGCATATAACTAAAGTTACTCATTTTATTCATATTGATTGTCCAACATTTACATAAGATATCTTATTGAATAGTTGAAGTTATTGAAGTATGTTAATGTAAGTTCAAGAAGCTTGAAGGTAGGAAGAATATTAGAATTCATTATGATGGTGGTTGGAGGACTGTGAACCGGTGGGATTATGGAAGTCATGAAGAGTGTAAAAATGAGATGTTTATTGACATATTGAGGCTTGATGCAGAAGTTGCCAGTGTCGTGGAATTGTCTACATGTGTACTTAAGTCATATCCTGACTTGAATAGGCGTGTGTTTGAATTTTATTAGGTGAAGAATAAAAGAAGGATGCCTTTTGAGAGTGACAAGTAGTTCATTGAGATGTGGTGTGATTGTAAGGCTAATGATCAAGGCTTCTTGCACGTTTTTCGGGAGATTATTGAAGTCAATGTGATGCCATCCGGTTCATTAGATGTTAGAATCCCAGCAAAGGAAGTTCCACAAATAGTAGTATTTTAGACGTCGCAACCTAATCCTTCCCAACCTCGGCCCACAAAACCATTTACTTTGCAGTTATTGCAGTGAATACCACACGGTCATAACATATGCTAAAGCTTATGAGGAGTCTATAAGGCCAATACCAGATGATGATGAATGAGACTAGGTACATTTTAACTTTTTGCATAGTGTGCATGGTAGTGCATGTAGTTATGAAAAAATTGAATGACATGCATGCTAAATATTATGCCTTGATATAAATTTCCAGTCTCAGTATGTGGTTCTCCCCCTGCATTGAAGATGCCACTTGGTTAGGCTTAAGAAACAACGGAGGAAAGACCCAACTGAAGATGAAAAATCACAAGAAAGTCCACTAAGTATAGGCAACCTGGACAAAATAGTAGATGATGTAAGGCTCCTACAAAAAATTCATCCAGTGTCTAGTCTGAGGCATCAAGTTCACAAGCACGACCACCACCTTCACTTCAAGCACCACCAGAAGGCCTAATGGACAAGGGAGTGGTACTTCAATTCCAAGATATCAAACATTTGTTGCAGGAATAATACATGGCCAAAGAGCAACAAAGTTGTCTCTATTCATACCACCATGGAAGTAGGGGATCGACAATCATGACTACTTAACTTGTTATAAACAAATTAGATCTTTGAAACTAGTCAATTTTTTGTATAGTGTGAACTGTGAAGTGTCTCACCTTGGTTTGATGATATTACATAGCTAGAAGTAAGAAAACTAATGTGTTTTGTACACGTGAGGTGGGATATTTCACTTCTTTTGGATAAAGTTGTTAACGCTACTTGCAAGGTTGAATTGAAGTGAGTGTATCAGGGATACAATCCAATGTGTTTATTGTACTTAATTGTTATTTAGTTGTTATGGTATGCTACTTAGTTGTTATGGTTTTCTATGCCAAAGTTGTTATATCAGAGTATGTGGTTTACTATTTAGTTGCTTGTTGTTATATGTGTAAGCTAGTGCTATGTTGTTCTTATTGTTTTTATTACAGTCAACTTATAAGTTGCTATGGTTATTCTTGTTATAGTTGTTACTGCAGGTTGAAATACATTTGTTATGGTACTGCATTGCTATTTAGTTGTTTTGGTATGCTATGTCAAATTTCAAATCAAGTGAATATGTCAGGGATACATTGAGAGTTCAATTCAAGTAAAATGTCAGTCCATGGTACTTAGCAACTATGGTTTGCTATGTCAAAGTTGAATTCAAGTGAATATGTCATTCCAAATGGTTTGTTATGTTAGAGTATATGGTGTGCTATTTAGTTGCTATGATGTTGGTATGATAATGGTGTTATGTGTGTTAGCTAGTGTTATATTGTTCTCATTGTTGTGATTGTAGTCAACTTGTAAGTTGTTATGGTTGTTGTTGTTATAGTTGTTACGCCGGTTGACATATTTGTCAGTGTAAATTTGTTGCTGAATGATAACAAATTAAAACATTCTTTGCTTGGTGGTACCTTTTTTACACATAGGGATAAATGGAAATGAGTACAATTTAAGTAGATGGACAACATATATAAACATAGAACTAAACAAATTATTCTTTAATGACATGCTTCCCAAGCACATCACAAATGTTAGACAGATTGATTTCAAATGTGGGCCTTTTCTCATTGTTTTTCTCTCCTTCATATTCAATTCATTGAAAACCATTGTTGTATTTCCCACATGCCACATACTTATTTCCTTTGGTGTTAGACTCAGTTGAAGTACCAATGTTTCTCTTGTCATCACAACCCAAACTGGGGCATGGAGTTCCTACCCATGGGCAATCCTTCATCCAATGTTTTGGGTCATTACACTTGAAACAAACATCTTTCAAAATGTTGAATGGGTTATTTGAATTGCTCACAATAGCGTTGTCAAGCCACCAGAACCCTTGCTAGTAAAACCCATGCATCTCAAGAACTTCCTCTCTTTGTTATTTTTCGTGTTAGCAACCCAAACTCTACAAATGTGCCCACAGTTTGGCATTAGGCATTTGGTTTACAACCATGGACATTTCACTGCTTTGTGAGTATAAACATCACAAATTTGGCAAACATCGTGACATCCACACTGAAAACAACATTAAAAAAAATTAGAATAGCACCTCCACTGTTATAGATAAATTGGTGCTACCCCCAATTTGCTGTCATTGATGCCAATTGTTTATAATAGAAACGTAGATTGCAAATATCACTTCAAAGGCCAAAATATGACAATTCAAGATAACTATAGAAGGTTTCAAATATACCTTCATACATAGGCTCAATTTTTTGCCGCTTCCCATTCCATCACTGTGGGTATGCTGGATTTTTGAAATACTGTGACTGATGGTAGGTAGAAGGAGAACTATAAATAACGGTTCGATGACAATTAATGAGAGGAATTGATGTCAAACAATCATCTCAATTTAAATCTAAATTAGCCGTTGGGGGTTAAGGGTTGAAATGAGGCAGAAGGGTGTTGTGGGGGTGTTACTCAAATTCACACAACATGTGCGACTCACGTGGGAAGGGTAGTTTAGAAAATACAACAAAATAGTTTAGAAAAATTCTCTCTCCACTCTCAAGGGATTTCCCCACTCTCAAATTTTGATTAATTTTCCGTCTCACTCATCTCCCTCCATTAACTCCTTATTTACTTTCTACTCTCTCTTTCTCTCATTACTCTCTATTCTTTCTTCCACTATCTATTAAAGGTAAACAAAACGAGAGGTTGTGTATATGATTTGGCATGCGATTTACTGAAACAAAAGGTTTTGTTGATACTTGTAAAAAATAAAGAGGTGCGACCTTTTGTTTTGAATGGCTGCAACCATTTGAGAAAAGGCACAAACTTATCTCCAAATAGAAAGGATTCCCACACTTTTTATATAACTAAATTACTTTTACATTCTTACTCCATCATCTAAAAATATTCTAAAGAATATTTTCTGTAGATTTAATATTTAGAAACCTTATTCTTCCTTGTTATCTCTTGGTGTGTTTGAGGTTTATCTTTGGTTGTGCAAAACATTGACAAAAACCTAGATATAGGCTATGCTTCATTGTATCTACAAGGCTTATTTTGAATTCACCCCTTTGCACACGTTGCGAGGCAAATGAAGTCTGAAAGAAAGCATAGTTATCTATGTGCCTTGAAACATTTTTTAATCTTCCATAGTCATAATCCACAAAGCTTTTATCCAATAGTTTTCAAGTTTTATTTTTTGTTATAAGCAAGGCATCCAAGAAAGATGCCATTACCAACTTTGTGAAACTTGAGCGTTTTGATGGAGAAAATTTTCGATGTTGGCCAAAGAAGCTGCACTTCCTTCTCGCAAGTCTCAAGGCCTACGGAAACTAAAAAGGGGTCAACTGATACTCAAATGAAACGTGCAAAATGGGACCAAAACGATTATATATGCAATGGACACATTTGCAATTCCATGTCTGTTACTTTGTTAAATATCTATCAAGAGATGAGAACTTCAAAAGAAGTTTGGGATGCAATTGAAGCAAAGTACATGACTAAAGACGCCAGAAATAAGAAATTCCTTGTTTATAAATTCTTTAATTATAAGATGGTAGATGATAGAAATATAGTTGAGCAATTCCATCACATCATACATATGCATAACAATCTTTCTAAATATAAGATGTCTATGGATGAATTTATTGTTGTGTCCACAATAATAGAGAAACTTCCATCTTCATAGGAGTACAAGAAAAGTCTCAAACATAGAAAAGATGATATATCCAAAAAATAATTGGGACAACACCTTTGAATTGAAGAAAAGTATAAGGTATGTGAGAAAATTGAATATGTTTCCTCTTTCAATGAGCATATTGTTGCAGATGGATCTAAAAATTCCAACAAAAATAACAACAAGAGGAAGATAATTCCAACAAAAAGGACTACCTAAACTCAAAGAAGAAGAAAGGTAATTGTTTCCATAGTGGAAAATCTGGACATTTTAAAGGAAACTGTCGTCCACTTCAAGAAGCAACAAAAGTCAATCCCGAAACCAACTTTGTTGCAATGATTTCTGAAAATCAACAAGATGGAAGACAATGATGCTTGGTGGTTGATTCTGGAGCAAACCAAGCATGTGTTAATAAGAATATGTTCAAAACTTATTTACCATGTGATGAAGGCAATGCTAGCTTTCTACATGGAAAATGCCACTACTGTTGTCGTCAAAGGCAAGGGAACAATACAATTGGAGTTTACTTTTGGGAAGACACTTACTCTCAAGGATGTTTATCATGTTCATGATGTTATAAAGAACAATGTTTCTGGAAGTCTTCTTAACAAAAATGAGTTTAAGTTAGTCTTTGAGTCTGGACAAATTCATCTTGACTAAAGGTGGCACTTTTGTTGGAAATTGTTATATGCGTGATGGAATGTTCAAGCTTAATAACACTAATAAAATATCTAATATTTATGCTTATATGATTGAGTCTTTTCTTTATGGCATTATACGTTAGGATACATTAACACAAAGAAAACAAATGACATGACTAATCTAGAATTGATACCTATGCATGAAAAATGTGTTACATGTGTGCAAACTAAAATAACTAAGACACCTTTTCCTAATATATAAATAACTTTTACTTTATTGCAAATTATTCATAGTGATATATGTGATTTACATAATACACCAATAAGAGGAGGAAAGAAATATTGTGTTACATGTATAGATAATTATAGTAGGTTTTGTTATGTTTATCTCATGCATTCTAAAGATGAAGTGTTAGATAGATATAAAATTTATGAGAATGAAGTAGAAAATATTTGTCAAACCAAAATTAAGTATCTTAGATCTGATAAAGGAGGATAATATCACTTTTCCATCTTATCGTGAATCAGTAGGAATAGTACATCAAAACATCCATTGCCTACACACCACAAGAAAATGGGGTGGCTGAAAGGAAAAATATGACCCTTGTTGAAATGGTTAATGCCATGTTACAGAACTCTAACCATAGTAAAGGTTATTGGGGAGAGGCAAGACTCACTGCTTGTCATATCTTGAATAGTGTACCTAGCAAGAAACATAAGACCAATGAAGGAGATTTCAGCGAAAGTTTCATTTTTTTGAAATTACAAAAGAAGATAAAGTGCGAAAGAAAAAATTACATTTTTTCAAGGTTTTTTCGAAAAATTTTGATGTTTTTTCGTGAATTTCGAGATTTTTTCGTTACTTTTTTTTCGTAAAAATACAAAAATCAGCTATCAAAGTTTACATTTTTTCAATGGTTCTTTTCGAAAAATTTCGGGGTTATTTTTTCATAAATTTCAGAGTTTTTTTTTTTTTTTAAATTATCATTTCTTCTAATTATTGAGTTTTAAAACCACCTCCCTGATTTTTTAATTATCACTTCTTCCACTTATATATTGATTTTGAAACCACCCCTAGGTTTTCTAATTATATGTTGATTTCATGTTTGTTCCATTTCTTGGTATTTAGGATTTATTTAATGTGTTTCATAAATTTATTTACTTGCATCTTATTTTTCACGTATTTTATATACCCTCGAATTCACTATATATTTCATGTATCCTTGAAATTTTTACAGTTTTTCTTTACATACCAAAAAAATTCTTAAAATCTGAAGACTGAAATTAACTTAAAAAACGAAATCACAATCCTTGCATAAGCCAATACCTTATGAAATATGGTTCAAAAGGATATCAAATTTGAGTTATCTAAAAGTTTGGGGATGTAGGGCAATAATTAAGTTACCCGAACCTAAGATAAATAAATTGAAACTAAATGCAATAGAATACATGTTTTGGGATATGCAAAACATAGCAAAGGCGATAGGTTTCTAGTCATAGAACCTAATGATCGACACACTATTTTACTAGCATACATTTTAAACCGAGAATTAGAAGGCTTACTAACTAGCTAACTAAGGGATAAAATGAGACAACTAACTAAATAAACAAAGTAATAGTGGGGGTTGGATTTTTCCAATCTTATACTAAAAAAAATCACTAAGAAAGTTAATGCAAGAATAATAAAAACTTGAAGGGAAATTAATTATGAGAAACTAGCTAAGGGTTCTATTTCTACACACCAAACACATGCTCAAGAATTAACCTCCAATAAATTTTTTATTTTTTTTTGGAAATCGAGCTGGATTTTTATAGGATCCCATAACCTATCAACAAGGTGCGACCTACAGGTCAACACCATAAGAAAGTAAAAATGTCGCCGGTGGGTCTCGAACCTAGGATGTGGGGGATAAACCCACACAACTCTAACCACCAGACCATAACACCATTGGCTCCAATAACTTTTTTACTAACTCGTGAATGACAATGTTCAAGATTAACCGTGATTGCACTAATTAACCTTATTATTTTCCCAAATTCGTTGAATTGAATTCGACATCGCTTCCAAACAATAATCTCCATGCTATCTAATCAAGAATTGCAAGTTAGATAAACAATCTGAGATCATTAAGTTCTTTGGAAACTATGAACATTGAATAAGCAATTACAAGTATGAACCACATCTTGTAATTAATCTAGATTTTACTTAACGTACCTACATCCATTGGTAGTTACTACTTACGAAAATATGATCATGACTATTAGGTGAATCTCTCTTAAATCCAAACATCAAATCCTAGCATGCTTACTAAGTTGGCAACTTTAACAAACATACATACACAAATTCTTTATAAACCAGTTAAGCAAAATGCATCCAATAACTAGTATTGAAATTTTGAATTTGATTACTCCATAAAATATGTTTGGGGCTTCGAATCTGCTCCTAGCTAAAGAGGGGTTTAACTAGACATATTAATTATAATTATATAACATACATAATTACATATCAAACTAAAATAGAAATGGGGGATGAGAGATAAAACTGTGTTGTAGCCTGAATTGCTACATGGTGGTGGTGGTAGAGAGAAGGTTGCTGGTTGCATTTAGCGTTCTGGAGAGATGGATAATTCCTCTTATCTGTGTTGCTGCGTGAGTGTTTGGAAGAAAGGAGTTAGTTGTATCTGCTGTGAAGTCGATCTTGTTGGGCGATCGGAGGGAGAAATGAATGATACAACTACACAAAGACAAACACACCCCATACACACCACATGTACACATTTCACACTACACACATAGTGACATACATAGCCTGTTTGCAATGTACATAAAAATTGAAATTTTTATGTTGTATATCTCCATCGTTAAACATAACCCAGAAAAAGAAGACAAACTTTGATGCATTTACTAATTTCTTGGAAATTTCTTATACAAATGACATTTTTTATGCTGTATACTGAGGAAATTTCTTGGAAATGTTACATATTTTTTTGCCCCCCTTTGTCTGCAATCCTGGATCCGCCCCTGGGTCCGGATTTCATTGTATCTTGTTGAAGATACAAAGTGAGTCACAAAGTAAATAAACTTTGGTTTCACCAAGTATAGAGTCAGATCCTATTATTTATGAAGAAGCAATGGAATCACAAGACATAGCTAACTGGAAGAAAGCTACTAATGATGAGATGGACTCAATCATGGGCGGCAAAACATGGAAACTTGTTGATTTACCCTCTGGTTCTAAACCAATAGGGTGTAAATGGATCTTCAAAAGACGATGAAAGTTGATGGAACTATAGACAAGTTTAAAGCAAGGTTAGTTTCCAAAGGCTTTACACAAAAGGAAGGTATTGATTATTTTGATACATATGCTCTGGTTGCAAGGACATCAACTATAAGAATTCTCATAGCCTTAACGTCAATACACAAGTTTGAGATTCACAAATGGATGTTAAAATGACACTCCTAAATGGTGAATTGGATTAAGAGATTTGCATGAAACAATCGGAGGGTTTTTTAGTGCATGGAGAAGAAAATAAGGTATGTAAGTTGGTCAAATCTCTTTATGGATTGAAACAAGCACCAAAGCAATGACACGATAATCTTGATGAGGTGAGTGTATCCAATGGTTTTAGGGTACATAATTTAGACAACTATGTTTATAACAAGTTCCAAAATGGTCGAGGTGTATTTTTATGCCTTTATGGAGATGACATGTTAATTTCGGAATGGACATGGAAATATAAACACAACCAAGAAAGTTCTTGTCATCAAGCTTTGATATAAAAGACATGCGAGAAGTCAATGTTATACTTGGGATGAGAATCAAGTGATGTAATGATGGATTGATGCTAAGTCAATCACATTACATTGAAAGATACCATGAAAGCGTAACCACTTTGATTCTAGTTCGGATTCTACACATTTTGATCCAAATATCAAATTATACGTTATAGTAGATCTACAAATCAATTAAAATACTATAGAGTAATTGGTTGTTTAATGTATGGTATGACATGTACTAGACCGTACATTGCAATTTTTTGTAGGAAAGCTTAGTAGGTTCACAAACAATCCTGGTCAATTACATTGGAATGCAATCTCTAGATTATTGAAGTATCTTAAAGGCACCATGAATTATGGTGAATTTGGTATATTGACACACTGATGCCAAATAGATAAAGGCAATGACTATTTGGCACCACAACTTGCACTAACCCACTCCACCAATCTAATTTTTACTTTCCCATACCATGCACTTTCTCTCCCACACAAATGTTCTCTTCCACACCCTCATATAAGAACAATTCTCTCTCCTCCCAATTTCAAACCATCGAAAGAAACCTCCTTCTCCTCCCAACTTCCTATTCTCTTATTTGATCCTCCCTATTGTTTTGTTCAATCGAAAGCTCCCACTGCATCTCCCTTCCCAAATGAACCTATCCCATCCCAACCGAATCATCACTTTCTCCCCAATCTCTCCCATTCCACTTCCATTCGACTCACCCAAAACCCAAAAGGGTTCATCGCCCTTCCCACTCTTTCAATTTGGTGTGATTGCTCACGAAGGACTGTGTGTGTGCGATTTGGTTTGGCATTAGGTGTGTTATTTTGGGTCATTCAACGAAGGCAAACCCACATTGTAGAGAGGTAACTTCGATCTCAAACCCTAAATTGAACTAATACAATGTCCTGTGCGATTAGGTATTCGATTAGTAAACTCTGAACACTGTAAATTAATTTGAATATTTTTTCAAGGATTATTTAGCACCCTAAATTGGCATTAATGTTTTTCAAGGATTATTTATGTAAGTTTGAATTGATTGGTTGGTGGTGGGGGTAATCGAGTTGATAATGGTGATAGACGACAAATGGCGGTGTCTAACGGGAAGAAGATTGGATAAAAACGTTAAAAAAATATGGAAGAGAGAAAAAAAGAACATTGGAAGAAAAAATAGAGAAATAAGTGAATAAGAAAATGAGAGAGGATGAAATGAGGAGTAATTTGATAAACACAGAAGCAGAGGCATGACTCCTAATCCTATCGCAAAATAAAGCCAAATCACAATCTCAAGCAGAGGGTGTTGGACATGAGCATGAGGGTGTAGGACATGAGCATGAGGTTGTTGGACATAAGGGTGAGGGTATCAGACTTGAGGGTGAGGATGTTGGATATGAGGGTAAGTGTGTCAGACATGAGGGTGTGGCTGTTGGGCATGAGTGTGAGGTTGTTGGACATGAGCATGAGGTTGTCAAACGTGAGGGTGTCAGACATGAGGGTAAGGAGTTAGAGGTGGGTAAGGAATTAGAAGAGGGTGACCAGGTTGCTGGTGATGATGATAAACCGGTTATTTCTGTTGAACTTGGACCTGATGAATTTGAAGAAAACGTAAATGTGGAGTATTCTATGGATCCCAAGGATGGCTTTATATTAGAGGACTACTAAGGCCATGTGTCTTGCTCCATTTGGGATGATGACGAGGTAATTATAATATTTTCCATCTTTTAAAATATTTAAGTTTATTTGTTTTTATATTATTTGGACATTGATTTAGGTTTTGTTATTTAGGAATGAGGTGAATTGAGATGTCGGCATCAATATAATTTTTTTTAGTTTGGCAGTTGAGACAGGAGCCCAAAGACGTGAGGAAAATGGTGTATAATAGCGGTCTTCGTCCCTTGATCTCCCATTGTAAGGATCATGTTGATAAGGTGACAACTTGTGCTTTCGTGACCAACACTTTTCACCTCCCTTTTGGAGAGATGACCATCACCTTCGACGACGTCTATCGTATAATTAAGCTATCGATCATTGGTAAGCCGCTTACTGTGAAAAAAATCAAATGAAGGCGAAGGAATGTGTGAAATTGTTGGTTAATGGTTTAGGCATTCAAAAGACTGAAGCAGATAAACATGTCCACAAGAATCTTAGTTTTCTTAAGATAAAGTTTATTAAGGACAATTGTTGTGGAAAAGCGAGAGAAACTAGTTTTCTTCAAAGGAAACAACAAGTTGGTAGGGGTTACTTGTTATTTCTCCTGGGCATGACTATCTTTACCGATTTGAGTGGAATCAAGGTTTGGACTAAATATTTGAAGTTGTTGATGAAGGTGGATGATATTGAAAAATTTTCTTGGGGGTTAGCGATGGCCAAACTAATCCATAAGCGGATGAAGCGTACCCCCACCCATTCCATATCCGGAGGGGGCACCTCCCCTATCTCTGATCCAGCCGCCCTAGTGCATACTTTACACATTCCGTTCCGTCATGGGCCAGCTACTACGAAGTGAGCCACTCCGCTGAACAAACGCCGGTACATGCAAGGTGTCTCGTTCCTAGTCTAGCTCGAAACTTTCTATATCTAGTTCTTTCAACTATCCCGATTTCTTTAACTTTGACATTCTTGTATCGTCAATTGGGGCGTGTTAGCAGAGTTCTTACCAAACAAATATTTGGATATTTGCCACTTTAGGAGGTATATTTACACTTGGTTATTAAGTTAATTTTGCTTTAATTCCTTATGATTTTTGAATTAATAATTTTGTTTTTTTTTGTTCGTAGGGTTGGATATACAATCATTCTAGGCTTTGGGGTAACGTTAGTATTTCGTCGAATGATACTCCCCCCACCATGGTGAAGTGAGAATGCCCCAAACGTGTAGGGGTTGTGAATGAAGACATCACTTTTAGGGAGCATCTCGACGACCTGTCTCCTAAAGAGGTAAAATTCCGTCATTAAGTATAATGTCTATCTCATTAATTATTCTGAATTTTCATTGATCAATTTCTTAAGTTTCATGTTTCTATGGTCAGGTAATTTGGGACCCTATGTGAAATCCAGGCAAAATACTCCTCTTCATAGCATCACATGGTTCCATGGTTGTTTGTTATGCCTGGACATCGAAGAACCATATCACCCCGATAGAGTGACGAGACAGATGGGAAATGTACATGTCATTCCAAACCCACCTATTCGAACAAAAGTGAAAAATAAATGTAGATCTAGCAAGAACTACTCGGTCAAGCACAAGATATTGTCGTTGTTCGTTAACAGTTGGCAGAATCATCTCTAGTCAAGTGACAACTGAGGTGAACCAAAGAAGCTTCCATGGGATTGCTACGACGACTACTTGGAGTGGTTTCATGTCATTAGCCATCATTTTTTCCAACCACCGAACAATAGGAACACTCCCCCTAAGAAGAAAAATGTTTCTATCTCACAATAGGGTAATTTAACTTTACTTCAAAAATTTGTAAAGTATTTGACTTGATATTTTTTTAATGGTTTTTACTAACAACAAATGTTTTATTGCAGAACAAGCGGTTGATGAGGCTCTTAAGTTGCTCGACTCCTCTATTAATGAAGGTGGGAATGTTGACAAGGTTTTATTGTTCTCGAGGCAAAAGAAAGTATGTGACTTGCAGCACAGAATGTTTGTGCCTGTGACCTTGGATGATGTACATGGTGATCCTGATAGTGGTGAAGTTGGTAGTGGATTAAGTGAGCTTAGAACAAAGAAGAGTCATCACCTAAGAACCAAGAAGAGGCATGACAAAAAAATCTTATGATGTAGTATCAAATGTAAACTATTGAATTATTGAATCTTTTGTTGTAATGTAAACTACTGAATCTTCCGTTGAATAACATCCAGTTTTATTATGCCATTTTTATGTTGTTTCATCGAGTTTTATGTGGAATATTTGTGATTGCTAAGACTCTATAAATGTAAGCTCATCTGAGCTTTAAAAATTTCAAATTAAGAAATTACTTTCAATTTAAGATATAAAATTTATGCAAAATCACAGACAAGTAGTTTTTGCACCCAAAAACAAAGGATACTGCAAATAGAAATTTTTGTTTGCAGAGGTTCATGCAAAAGTAGACCTCCTGCTCGCATGAACCTTGAGAATGGGAATGTCACAAACATATTTGGATGGTGGATTTTTCCTATAAACATTGTTGTAAAACCATAGAAATTTCAAAGTTTAAAAAAAATTGCAAACACTTAAAATTTCAAAATTGGGACAGATTCCAGAATTCGACCCATCACAGCGGATCATGTGAACCTGTTGTAGTTGGTCGTAACGGATCATGCGAGTATAGATCTTGTAGTCGCAAAATTTGTAAATTGTGGAATCTGAAAGTATTATTTGGAAGGTGGATTCTACGTATCACATAAATTTGAAAAAAAATAAAATTCATTTACTCCAAATTTCAAAATTGTGACAAAGTCCAGTTTGTTCAGCCAACGCAGAGGTTTCTGCGAGTAGGAGTTAGTCCATCGCAGCGGCTCATGTGATGGGTTAACTCCCATTCGCATGAACCTCTACGGATGCTGTTGATGATCGTTTCCTTCATCGAGATTAATTTTTTCTTATAATCTGATTAGACATGTGTCTTCCCCATGCATTGCGCTATGATACCATTTGGTCTGATTGGTAAGGGGGTTGCATTGGTAATGGTTGAGATGTGAATAGTCATGTCTAATTGGTGAGTTGTTGTGGATGGTGTTGTTTGGAAGGAGTAAATGGAGGGGTTGCTTCACCTGCTACCATAAATTGGGGAGATGAAACTTCGACTTCTTCAAACTCTCTCAAAGCAAAATGTCCAATTCTTTAGGGAATGATGTGCCTCTTCTTCCTCCCCCTGTGAACGACGCACCTCCTCCTCCTCCGTATCCTCGTGGAAATGATGAAAGGTATGCTGATATTGATGTTGAAGGTCTAACCGAGGAAGAATTGGGCTCAATGCGGTTTGCCCATGAGATTTGGCTGATGGAAGGGTGGACTCCACCTCCAATGTTTGATGTATGGGTTGAGGCAAGTGCTATTTGGGTTGTCTCTATTACTTTTACTGGTAGTGGAGAGCTTTTTGATGGTTCAACGGTCGACGAGGAAAAGGAAGACTTCGAAGAAGAAGATTGTTCAAATTGTAGGGAGCTTCTTGATGACACGCTCCCGGACCTCGACATGGACTTTGATCAGGACGTGGAAGATCATGTCGACCTCCATGATCAGGACTTTGATGACCCAAGGGTCATGATTCCGATTAGTGAATGCCTATGTACTATGTTTGCTTGTTATGCATATGTACCTTGTTTATGCTTCAATGAAATGAAATGTTTGTTTCCGTACATGAAACTAAAAGAAATTGGCAACAAATTACTTGGCATTAAAATGTTGTTTAAAAAATCCAAATAAATGGAGACAAAGTTAGCACGAGGGAAAATGAAACTAAATAATTCTTGCAAAACCACAAAGTTATTCAAAACTTTTAAAAAAATTTGCAAACACAATGCGAACTGTACAATGAAAAATACAAAATTAGTGTCAGACTCAATTTTGGACCACCTTATTGCAGAGAATAATGTGAACAAAAGATTACCAATCGTAACGGCTCGTGCGATTCCAAACCATCCATTCGCATGGTTCTCTATTATAAGAAATTCAAAAATGTGTTGGAAGGTGGATTTTACCTCTAAACATTATTGCAAAACTATAGAAATTTTTTAATTTTGAAACTTTTTTCAAAAACCCACAATTCCAAATTTTGGACAGAGTTTATTTTGGATTCTAGCGCAGCAGATTGTGTGAATGGAGAGTAACCAATCCAAGAGGTTCATGTGAATGGTGGTCTCCTGTTCGTAGTGACCTCTGCGTTGGTGTTTATTTCTATAATTTTGTAGTTAAAATTCATCTTAAATTTTTTTTCCCTTTGATGCTGGTTGCATTAGTGTTAGTGGAATATATCAAAATCAATATGGGTACTAAATTCAAATATTTCCATGTAAATTAATGGAATGTATATTTATATTGACATTTAATTACAAGTCATCCAAAGATACAAAAACAGTGAGTTTTCTAACAAAAAGATCATCCTACGTCACCAAAACAAAAAATGATTTTCATGTCAGTGTACTGATTTACTTGGCAGTTACAATATGTACATCAAAAGTGCATGTGTGCATCAATCCAATATGACAATGACCTCGTCCGAGCTGGGCATCAAATGAACTCTTCTAAGCAATTGCTTCTGGGAATAGGCGAGAAGGCCAACTAGCTACTGTATAAGGCAATGGGCATTTTGGTAGCATATGGAGCAAGACAAAGTGAGAACTCTGCCATGAAACACACCTTAATGTCGTTGAATTGTGATAAAGGTTGAATATATGGAAAATATGTAGCTATTTGATTCCCATAACTCACAAACACACAGGTAATGGTTGGCCGCATGCTCTAACATATCAGGGTCATAAGCCAATTTTGCTTGCCTACCAATACCTTGGATTCAAGAATTATCAAACATCCCTTACCATCTTCACCCCTGACTCGCACCACATTCCAAGCCAAAACTCTTAATTGATTCATAGCTCCATTATTAGTTCATTCCTTACATGCTTCCAACCACTCTGGCGGTAGTAATCTAAGAAATTGGCTATGCATCGAAATCCACAATTTCCATCGTCTTCAACGTTCTCATTGCTATCAACATAGTCCCAAATCCACAGTAGAATTTGCTTCATCCAAGTACTGTGGGAATTTTTGGGCCTTTGCTTTTGGTTGCAAACGCTTTCTTGACTTTTTAGCTCCTCCTGAGTCTTGACATACTCATGACCCGATGGGTCCCTTTTAGTTGACCTCTCATGCTTGGACAACTTCTTATTCGTAGGTCTTCCCTTGCCCACCAAAAGTTCGGATGGTTTGATCATTATAGTTGAACCATGACAACTCAATTCTAGAAGTTTCATTTTCAACACAAACTTTTGATCAGGAGTGGATTCATTAAACATCTTCTTAAGGGCATCGACCACTGGGTCTATAATCACATCTGCGCTTTCGTAAATAGGTGTGCTGCCAACTTGCATCAAATACTTATTTAAGGTATCCAATGGAAGTTGTCCAATAGGGTTTAGATACACTGTCATTTCATGAGCACAAGGCAACCCATGAGTAGTTCAAATCACACATCCACACTTCAAAACATCATTCCCCACAAATTCACACCTACGCATTTCCAAAAGCATCAAATCCATAGCCCTGTGCGCCATGGACTCATGAAGTTTTCCAAAAAATTTTAACACATGCTCAATCTTCACCTTCGTCAAACTTTGTTGAAAGGATGATTCAATCTCTATGTGTTGTATTTTGATCATTTCATGCATTACAGTTCATACATTCATAAACGTGTACCGTTTGACCTTTTTGTTGGTTTGTCTTTATCCGATAAATGACATTTTGAATATTCTTCAAATTTGACGTATTATTGGGATACAACTCTTTCAAACCAGCAAAGATGTGATGAGGGGAGACACCCGACTTTGACATATTCAACATAGATGATCTCATCGTCATTCAATCTGCCAACAAATGAATGACCAACAAAGTGATCTTGCTCGAGGATGATTGTGGGTTCCACATGTCACGTGCAATTTCCAATGGTCATTACGTTGTGGGATCCCTCTCAACCGAAATGGGCAGTCACACTTCTTTGTACTGCTTGATCGAAACACATTCTTTACCCTACTATATGCCTTCCCCCCCTTTCACATCCAAAATGAATCCTACCCTAACAGTTGTGACGAGCCGGTTCTGATTTAGTGATAATAACAACTATGTTATTATCCTTACCGATGTCTCGACACCATGATATCAAAACCGACCTTGATGTGAATACCTACAAAATACAAGACAAAAACATGTTAGGAACACAAATAAAATTGTAAGAATATTTATATATGAATGAACCTAACCTCTTCTGTAAGAAATAAGTCTCATCGTCAAGCATCTTTCCAATGGTCTTTCCTCATTGTTCATGTCATCATTACTATCAACATTGCTATGAACATGATCGCTTGTAGGTATTTTGAAGCTTACTACACCCATGAGAAGGGACTACACACAGAATAATAATGGAACTTATAAGTAAAATCAACAAACAATAGCAACAACAACAATAGCACCACAAGAAATTTTTTTAAATGCAAGTTCATCTCAAGTTGAGAGTGTTACCTCAAGTGGAGTGATAAAAAGTTGATCTTCCTCTTAAAATTGTTCACGTTCTTCACCCTCACGTCCACCATTGTAATCCACAAGGCTATAATCATCAACTTTGCTAAACCCGTCCATTTCGACATAAAAAGTTTAACTAAACTCCTTACAAACAAGTTTGAGGAACTACAAATGAGAGAGAACAGTTGACTGTGTCGAGAGGGGCAATGGAACCTTTCAGCGGCAATTGAAAGTTTCGATGAGCATGGTGGGAGAGAAAAGACAACGAAAATGAGGGAGTTTCGTGAGAGAGAGGTCTGCGAGGAAGAACAAACTTCTCGCCCTATGAAAGAGAAGAGTGTTTATGTTTTGGTTTGGTTTTTTTTTGTGGTGTGGGAGAGCATGTAAAAAAAATTTGGCTGGGTGGTGTGGGTGACATGTAAAAAAAAACAAAAAAATATTTGGCTGGGTGGTGTGGGTGAGTGCAAGTTGTGGTGCCAAATAGTTGATGCCTTGGATAAATGGTAATAAGGACTATAAATCTACTACTAGCTGGATTTTTACACTTGGTGAGAAGCCATATTTATGACTCTAATGAAAGGTACTTTTGCCTGCAGAGGTGTGACTTTGATTTTGAATGGCTACAACCATTTGAGAAAGGGCGTGAACTTCTCTATAAATCGAGAGGATTCCCACACTTTTTAGATAACTGAATTACTTCTAAATTCTTTCTCTATCATCTACAAATACTCTAAAGATTATTTTCTGCAGATAAATCTTTAGAGACCTTGTTATCTCTTGGTGAGTCATTTAGCTTAAAATTCTTGTCGCCTAAAACTCTATGCAGATCAACATTTTTTGAACACCTTTTAATACATGTAAAGTTGTTTTATTAATTTTTGAACACCTTTTAATATTTTTTTTGAAAACTTGCATAATTCATTTAATTTTTAATTCAAGACCAAAGTTCAAAAGAAATTTTTTTTCTATGATAGAGTTTCACTTACCTCTTTCAATGATAAAAGACAGTTTTTGACCATCATTATTCTACCCCACTTTTGATGACAATTTTTCAATGGATGGTTACAATTTACGAAGAATTGAAGAACTATAAAAACAAATATAATTCTTATTTTCAGGTCCTTATATTCATTTTGCACAATCTTCCTTGTTCATTTTTCGATTTGACAACTTTGATTCATTGGTTGATCTAAAATTAATAGAAATTATACAAGTTTTATTTAAAAAGTTTAGCCTACCATTGTCAGTGTGATGAATTGTTCTAAAAGAAATTTGTAAAACTAGGAAGGGAGAGGAGAAAGTAAACTAAATAAATTAAAAAAAATAAACTAATGCATAAAATAAAATTGATGGAAGTATAAAGAACTAATTTTTATTGCATTCAAAACTAAAAACTTACACGTACTAACTTTGAATTGAATTAAAGCTTCAATAAATGAATGAAAAACAATAACTAATTTTAGTTATACTAAGATATGAGAGATATGAGATGTATGTGATCCCATTTTCCAAGAGTTTGAAGACCTATTTACAATGTTCTCTCCAATGCTAGAAATGGGAAAAAAAATCCCACAAATCACTTGGTTATGCTCTAAATCACATTATATAAAATCATGAGAGTCATAATTAGGGATACATCAAGAAATTTTTAATTGAAGGTAAATACACTTGCACATGTGTGAATTGTGAGGCAAAACTCAAGGCAATATATTATACTTTGATTTGATGTTTTATTTGCGTTGGAATATGCTTTGGGTTGATGTTATATTCGCTTTGATGATTGCATGCTCCGAACTTGAAGTTTTTATTTTGGAACTTGCCACAATTCTTCATGAAAAATCCATGTCCTTTGTAGAAGCCTATCTCTTCTGTCTTCAATCTCGTATGGATTGGACATTGGTTTTGATCTTCCTGGCCTACTTTAGCAAGAATGACGTAGTACAAATCCATTCTGATGAGAAGGACGTTCTTTGAAGCCTTAGGTGGCCTGACCCATCTATATGCCTTAACTCATGTTCTCGGCTTTCATTATAGTCTTCTTGATCATTTACGCGTAACTGTCCTGGATGGATGTCTGGACTTTGTTTCTCATCCACTTCTACCTGTCTACGCCTATGGACTACTGTCTACGACTATGAACCACTAAGGATAGAGGTAAAGAGAGCTATGTCCGATGAAGGAAGTAAGTAGCAAGGCAACTAAGCTAAGATAGAAAGACATGATGGAGTCAATCTGATAGAAGAAATAAAATGAAGCCGGTTAGGCTTAGGCTATAGGGGTCATAGGTTGATGCTATACTGAACTGAGGTAAGCAAGCCCTTTTTATTTCGTAGATTAACTAAGTGAGTAAGGAGGCTATGCTCCGATATGGGTAATGGAGATGATGGTTCCTTCTATTTGTCTATCCTTTGATCCTCGGTCTGGAATGGGTAAATGAGATCTAAGCGTACCTCCAATAGGCTATTCTTTCTTTTCCTTCTATTTTCGGATGGAATATAGTCGTACTTGCTTCTCATCGCTACTGAAATAGGTTTCTTGGAAAAAATATGCCTCCTGTCTTGGACTGCACTTTCTACTTCTCCCTGATTTAGCTAGATTGATGGATCAGAGTTCATTCGTTTCATTCTATTCTCGGTTGACATGTCATATAGATGGATGATCATTTGCACCTGTTCATGAGCTTTACTCGACCACTGGACTAGCCCAAAGAGTCTATAGCGCCTAACTAGTCTGCCTTTATGCTTTTATGCTATTCATCTCTACTTCTTTTCCTACAGTCTCATTTTCATCTACACTTCTTGGTCATCTCATCTGACTCTAGCCTAAATCCATCATCATGGAGATTTAGCTTTCTTTTCCTTCTGTCTAGCACTCCGTTCCAGTTTTACTAGCCATAGCTCATACGCCTCTACTCTTGGTTTAGTCAACTCACGTCTTCTTTCCCATCTAGCACTTGGTCCCACTTTACTGTTGCTTCTGATCTGTGTATGGATAGGCAAATGTATGCTTCGTATTCTTTACTTGGTGTACCGGTCTAGTCCTGCTAGGTTATATTCCTCTTCTATCTACGTTTGGGGATTCTTTTCTAGCTCTACTCCATAGTGGGGATGGCCACTTTGATTCTCATTACCTATGTGGATACATGATTTTCATTGCTTTTGATCTAGGGTTAGCGTTACTGATATTTGGTCTTCTTTCCTTATGTCTTGCATCTATTATGGGTCCATTACAAAGTGGCTACTTGCTCGCCACTTGCAGATCACTTTAGCCTAGGAATCGAACTGGACCATCTCTCTTGATCATCTCCTAGACAGTGATACTCTTGTCTCACATCCTTAGCCATTACTTAGTTGCCTTTTCGGACTTCGTCTTCACACTTCTACTTGAATCAAATATGTGATGTGGAATTCATAGGAACCATCTTAAGACGCCTATCTATCGGTCATCTTCCCTATCTTCCACTTAGGTTCTTATCACACCTGGACGATCTGTTCTTGCACTTGATCTTCTACGTAGTAGATCTACTCCTATATCAACATCTTTCCTATTTGGACCAACATCTACTTCGTCTATCTAGTTTGGATGCTAGTTGGACTAGCTTCGTAACTGAGTCCAGATTCTAGCAGTTCTATCCACAGATTGCATCCTAGCTGAGAAGTTTCTTGTTGTCCTAGCCTCGCAACTGAAAAGGAGACAATATCCATGCCCAACCTAAGTCCACAAGAGATTAGTGTCTAATCCACTAAGAAGATGAAGCCAATGGCTCTCATTGGATGAAAGAGACAAAAGACGAGATCCTATCTTTGCTATACTACCACCAGTAGGTTATTCTCCCACTTGTTGCTTTTCACTTCGAGTCAAAGGTTGAATGACGATTTTATCTATAAGGGTATTCTATGGCTAAGCAAATTCCAGCGGCTAGATCAAAATTAATCACCTTCATTTTCATGATACTTACTCACCACTCATAGGTCAACTGCAAAGATCAGTTCTACTTGGAATATACGAAAGAAGGGAAGACTAAGACAAAACACCATCTCTTTATGGATAGCGAGAATCATCATCCTAACCTATGGCTCCTTCACCGTCTTCTCTACTAAGCCTCAGATCTGTGTCACCTCTTCCATTTTATAAGCATGAGAAGTCTCTTCATCCTCATATTTTTATAGTCAAAACGTCTACCGCCTTAGCAACATCATGAGTAAGGACTGAATGAAACTACGCGTCTCTTAGTCCTAGCAGGTTTCATTTCATCTTTTCAATGGCTCATTCAACTGCAGTCTCACCTGTCTCCCGTCTTTCAGACCAGCTAGGAAGGAATTGGATTAATATGGATGCTTGCTTGAAACTCTCTTTCGATATGTGAAACAGGGCACCAAGGGAAAGCATAATCTTATCTAGCAGTGGTTCTTCATACTGATCACAGATTTAAGGCCCCTTTGTTTGGCTTCCACTCTAGTTAACCTCTCTTGTTCTCCTCCCCCTAACACAAGTGGGTGGAGGACTCATGTAAACTTCTTCCTATTTTTCCTTGTTCGGGAAGGCATTTTTAACATCTAATTAGAGCAGATGCGAATCTCGATTCGTAGCAATAGAAAACAGGAGACGAACAAACTTGATCATGGCTACCGAGGCAAAGGCTTCCTCGCAATATATCCCATATGTTTGAGTAAAACCTTTAGCTAGTAGCCTAACATTTTCTTCATTTTTCTCCACCTTGATGATATTACTTTATCCCTTCCCTCAATTTGAGCATGTGTTGCTGGTCTAGATCTCTCTCAATAGCTTTTCTTTTGATGTTATTCCTCCGGTCCTTCTTTAATGTTGAATTCTCATCCCCGTAGTTCAGCTATGTTCGAGTGAGACGTCCAACTACCTTCGTCTTCCTTGGTGCATCTCGACCCTCCCCCCATCGATCGAGACTGGTCGGGACCGTACTGTAATGGAGCATGGCAACTCCAATGAGTATGATTTTGGGGGAACCCCAACTTCAGTCTATTAGAGTAGTAGACTATATATTGTCCTAATTATTTGAATTATGCCGATAGTCTACTCTTCATATCTATAGGGATGCAGCTTACCTTCATTCTTGCACTGGTAGTGGAAAAAAAGGTTTATTTTTTAGTAGCTATATTAGCCAGATAGAACATCAGACCATTCCTGCATACTATCTTTTATAAGGATTTTAATGTATGAGAATAGTCTGCTCTTCCTTTTTATAGGATGTACCTATTTTTTTTGGGCTTCTAGGAGCAAAGCTGGTTCTAGAGATAACTCTTATTGTTAGGCTGTTAATTTACCTTCTTTCTTGTGTTGGTAGTTAGTTTAGGTAAGGATAGATAAGAATAGTATAGGTGGGAGTTTTTATTATTCCTGTTGCTAGGGTAAGAGCTAGGGATAGATAGATGGATTAGGTTAAGGGTTGCACTGTTAGTTCAGGTAATTTCCCTTATTGTTTTCCCTTGTTATTATTCGATTGATTTACAGGTAGGAAGACTTACCCCTCTCCCAACCTACTTGTTCCTGTAGCTAAGGGTATTCAGGATGGCAAGTCTCTCTTTTAGGTTTAGTTTATAGCCTCACTTCCTGGATTCCCTCTTAGTTGAGTAAGTCCTCCCCGCTTCATTCGTTGTTCTTTCCTCTTGTCAGGAATATAGTAAGGCCTTTCGGTTTCTAGTAGCTAGTGGCTAGTAGCAAGGTAGTTCATTGTATTTGACATTCCTATTAGGAAGCTATGCAGTGGGAACTGCAACGTCAAGGGCAAACGATATATTCGCAGTTCGCTCTTTCCTTTCTAGCTGCTAAGGAGAATAAGGTCGCACCTAACTAATAAATAGAAAAATCCGAGGTAAGTAGTTAACTGACTAATGCTTCTAGGTCAATAGCAGGTTATAGAGCTAGGATGTCCCTTATGGTTATTGCTTCCCATTGACTTTTTTTAGTTTGAGTAGCAATTATTCCTATTCATATCTGAGTTGTAGGCCGTTCTAAGAGTCTCGTCGTGGTGCACCTATTGTATCAACTAAGAGTCCGCTTTTTTGTATTGCCAATAATTCCTCTATCACCGAGTGCATTATCGAGATAAATACCCGCGTTCTATTAAGTGACATAAAACGAGTGTCGCATAATATGCCAGCCATTCTCTATTCTATAAATTGAAGAAAGTCAGTCATGAATCTCGGTCTAATGACTAGGCTTGCCTTTGTTCTTGTATTGGGATGGGAGTTCTCTAAGGCAGGATGCTTTCCTTGCGCTACATTCAAGCCTTTAGGAATGAATGGTCTCCTGTCTTCCCTTCCTTTCCCTTCTATCATTTTTTCTCAGTCATATCCTTACATGTACATTACATAATATATTACGCTTCGAGAAAAGTTCATTACCATAGTCAAAATGAGATAGAAACCTTTTCCCTTTTTGACCTAAAATAACCTCACCTCCGCATTTGTATTCCCTATTAAAGGCAAGAGGGAGAATTTTATATTCCTATAAAGGAATGATAAGAGTGACTTAGCTACTAGAACAGAAGGCCAAAAGAAATCCTTTATTTACCAAAAAGCAGGAAGGAGATATCACTGACTTAGAGCTTGTCAAGTGGATCCTTTGGAACACCGATTCCATTGATGGGAAGAGATGAAAGAAAAAATATTCACCCAGAGGGAATTAAAACCACTTATCTCCCCAAGGGATAAAATGAACTTGGTAAGGGCTAAATAGAGGAGGAAAAAAAGAGGGATTAGAAGTTTTCTGCCTTGCTTTTTTCTAGAATAGAAAATCTCTCCTCAATGTTCCTATCCTATGATTACAAGTAAGATTTTTTAATAATTAGAAAGTAAATCTATGGAGCTCGAATTCAAGGCTTGCTATGAGGCATGCATGCAAGTCTTTTTTAGTTAAAAAAATACATCCCGAAATCTTTTGATAATTTCCTTGCAGTGATCATTGTTTTCTCTTTCGACTCGATGGAATGAAATAAGGCTTAGTAGGTGTTCAAGCAAGATTGGTGCGGAGGAATGCACATGAGTTTTCTATGCAGGCTAGAAGCATGGTCGCCTATGTTAGTTAGCGCCTATAGGCCAGGCTACTATAATATGAAACATGCATGTGCCTATATATTTCTATTATGGTCTAGTCGGCTTGGAAGTTGTAAGGCTCCTTTTGGCATCAAGTTGTTCTTATTGTGGTGGCGGGAAGAACCCACACCGACTTTTTAATAAGTGGGCTGGCAATTCGAGTTTCCAAGTTTAAATGGGTGGGATTTCACGATCCACGGTATCGGCCAGGCGGTAAGGTTGACATAGTCTAGCGTGTTTCCCTAATTGCAAGGTGTTTAGAAAGTTACTCTCTCACCGATCCATCAACTAAGAACCTCTTTTGTCAAAGAGCCCCACCCAATGTTTCTATGTGCCATACCAAAGCTTAGTAGAAAGAGAACTTGTCAAGTCGTGTTTGTTGTACTAAGTAATTAGGCTTTCTGCTTGTTAAGCTTTTTCTCACTTCTTCAAACTAGTCGCTAGTTATAGAAAATGAAGAGCTCGAAAAAGCAAAACCTTTCTCCCAGGGGTAATCATCTTATTATTTTTTTGGCGGGAAAATGATTTGATGATTTTAGTGGATCCTATTTTGAGCTCTCCTACATTGCTTCTCACTGCGGTCACAAAAAGACGACACATGCTACTGTGTGGAATCAGAGATGAACGAAAAAGTTATTCTGGCGTGCGAAACCTCATTTCAGACAGGAAAGAGAAACCCCATTTCCTTTCATCCAAATAATAGCAAGCATGAGCTCTTTGGATCTCTTGGAGCGGGAGATCAAAATACGCCCGCATTACCCCTTCCTACTGCAATACCAAACTTGTATTGCCAATAGCCAGAATGAATTCCTTTAGTTAGTGGTCTCGGAGGAGCTAAAACCTCTTTCTAAAATCCAGGACATGAATGAATATAAGTAGAAATGAAGGAAGGAGCAAATGAAGGCCAGAACAAAACCTTTGCGACTCAAATTTATTTCTACCTCGGCCATCGCCATTCGGTTTTGGTTAGTTAGAAGGAATGGGAAAGGTCAATCAGAGATCAGAAAGACTAACGAATTACTATTCCGGGTTGATCAGCAAATCCGGTCCAGTTGCTTGGACAAGTCAGTAATAGGGAGGGGCGAGCAAGCAAAGTCTTCAATGTTAATGTTGCAGACTTTGATTCCCTCTTTAGTCGTATTAGTCATACTAGTTGGCATTCCTACCAGAATTCCTCCCTGGTTGAAGAGCCAACACGGCGTATTGGTTAAATACCAAGAGTCGGGATCATGTATCTTATACTACTATTAAGGTTGTTTATGCCATTCTTTTACTTTCATGGCTGAAAGAGGGGAAGGAAGCGGGGGGAGTTTTGGAAACCCCCGTATTTTAAAGTTTAGCCCTACCGTATAGTAGTCTCTTTACCCTATCTAAGCTATATCAACATAGCCAACTAGAACATCCGCTTGTAAATTCTTCGTGTAATACTAACTTGTAAATGATTGGCGTCAAAATTTTTCACTGGTCAAGTGTGATCAGTATCATCCATGTAATAATTTGAAATTCCTCTTCCAACTCATCCTAGAATGGGAATTATGGCAAAGAACAAGAAGAAAGAGAAAGGAGGAATTTGTCCAATAGTAATGAAAAATGCCTCCACAGTTTGACATTTGATCCAATCTAGTAGTAAGCAATCCACCAAAGCAACCAAAAGATTCCTTGGTGAATCGTGCGATAACTTGAACTACGCACATACATACCTTTAAAAAAGGTAAAGCTAACAGACATAGAAATTGGTGCTATTGTGGCTACATCTCCCAGTTTGTTAGGTATACTATGAAAATGACATAAATCATTAGGAAATTCCATTCCGACACACTATGAGGAGGGGTGGGCATCGGATTAGCGGGTATATAATTGTCTGGATGCTCCAAAACATTAGGAGCATAATAAATCCAAATGGAAAAAAAAAGATAGCAAAAGATATCCGACTTACTAGATACTTTACATAAAAATAAGGGTAAGAAGCTATTTTATCCATCTATGTACACCAAATGGATTATTGGATCCATATTGATGCAATGCGGCCAGATGAATAAGACCGTCGCCTACTAACATAAAGGGGAGTAAATGATGGAAACTAAAAAAATGATTTAAGGTGGCATTGTCCATGGAGAAACCACCCCAAAGCCAGGTCACTATTGCACTAGCTAAGCTTGTAATTACTCCCCCAAAAGCTCATCTAACCCCAAGTTTGTAAAAACAGTCAAAATCATTAATAGGAAGATTACAACTCCGAGACACCGAACAAATTCCATAAGACTGCTATAACTCGCATGATATAGACTATGTAAAATATGAAGGTGAACCACAATGAAAAACATACTTGCCCCATTAGCATGCATATAACGGAGCAACCAACCTCCTTCAACATCTCTCATAATGTGTTCTATGCTATTGAAAGCTAGATCCACATGAGGTGTGTGATGCATAGCTAAAAATAGGCCAGTCACTATCTGAATGACTAAACAAATACCAGCTAAAGGACCGAACCCCCACCAGTAACTAAGATTGCTCGGGATTTGATAATCTATCAAATGTTGATTAAGTGTGGAGGATATGGGTTGTTTAAGAAGAGCTAATCGTTGATTGTTTATAGTAATTTCTTTTTCCTATCGAACTTTTGTTCCCCACCCTTTTTAGAGTTCTTGGGCTCGTAATAGTTAGCCTTTCTTCCACCTTTGAATGATAGAGGTTGTATAAAATGAAAGAAGCATCGAAGGGGTTATCCTGGGTTACTGAAGAGTCGTCCGACTGCTCAGTGATCGAATAAGAGAGGGTTTTTACGGCTTTATCTTCTCTCAAGCACTCTCGGATGGTCATATTGCTGCAACAAATCAAGCTTTGGAATGAATCTAATGGAGATTTAGGGGCTTGGAAGATTCTTCTTTCCTATTCGGTAAAGAGGGCTAAGCAAAGGTGTGTAGGAGAAATAATTCTTTTAGTAGAGAAAAATTCGTCCACAAAAAGGGATAGAGTGCGGCCCCTAAGCAATTGGAGGCTCTCGCTCATTGGGGAGTCCATATCATCTACAAACTATTGGAGGTTCAATTAGCATAGCTTAATTTTAATAGGACGACTCAGCGTCAGGAAAAGTAAGCCCTCCATTGCCTTGATTGAATTTGGCTTTACTGCGCGCTAAATTTTGTTTTACATATTTATTTGTTTGATTCATCCCTTTTCAATTAGGTAAGAGCAAGATGGAGGCTGTGAGTCATCTGGGCTACGAATTTTTCATTTGTTTGGCTATCGAAATATCTTTTGGAGAAATAAAAAGTCCCTCGGACCCCGACCAAAAAATGAATAGGAAGTGGGGCGAGGGTCCTTCATTTAAGGGGGAAAGAAAGGTGGGGCTTAGTTTTGGGGACCACCTTGTGCTGCTTTGGAAAGGAGAAAATTTTAAAAAGTAAATATGTGATATTGGCTTTGGTTTTACCATTGAAATAAAACACTTTTTATCTTTATCATTTAGAAGGCTCTGACTTCAATGGTTTTAACAATCTACGCACTCCAGTGCTCCGATGAACAACAGTTCTTCGCCTTTCTTTATTAATAATAGTGGTCGATCCCTTGGGAGTTACATTCACAACTTAATGTTATGCTCACACGGTGATATTAATTATCTCTTTCCAAGGGTACCACCCTGTACATAGTCTATGTTGGGAGACAGGTGTGGTAGAAAAGTCCCCCACTTCAATTCCCGCCTTGTTAGCATTTCCAATCTGAGATAAGGGATTACTTTTGAGTGAGTCTTTTTGGTTCGGAGCCAGCCGGTAATATACCTACTTACTGTGGACCAGCTACAAAGCTATTCCTTGTTCTATTGGTTTGGTGGTTGTTGCCAAAAATATTTCGTTATGCCCATAAAAGGACATTGAAATGCTAATCCACAAAAAATTATGCGAGAAATTTGAAAGAACACATATACCAAACGAAGACGATCAGTGGAAAATGCATTTGTTTCTTACTTATGAAAAAGGAACTATTTCTTGGTAACTTGGACAACTTATAATGTCGTTTGTCTCGCATATCAATAGTACGATCGAGATCTTTACAAAAGGCTTTATAAAGCTTTCGTCTCAATTCATATTTAGCTGCGAGCAATCTACGTTTGTGATCTCGTATATTTCGCTTCTCCAACATCTACTATTTTTCCCTTCATTTTTTGCAAAAAGCCATTCCATGTTGGTAAAGTCTCATCTTGTGTGTTGGCCAAAGTTACAATAGTTACATTGAACCCTCGATTATGTTTGAAGATCTCGAAATGATCTTCAAGTTTCATGGAGAATCCGTAAAACTTCGTTTCCATCGAGAATAGAATGGAGTTTTCCTGTATTTCAACTGGATAATCTAATAGAGACACTACTATCGAGATTCTTACCGAAAAATGAAATATTTCATGCCCTTGGAGAGTGCTTTGTCGTGCTAGGTCACTGACAAATGTAGTGTCTTTATCGGACCTTGTGTCTGTATTAATCTCTAACCGCGCGAAATTTCCATAGCCAATTTTCCATTTTTGATTATGAAAGCAGGGGGTGCCTTTAGTACTACTCTTATTTCAAACGATCCAGGAACTTCCATAACGTTGGCATGATTCGGTTTTAGCAACTGATACTGATGTGAAACATCTTCGTAATGAAAATGGAGTGGAAACATGATTTGGATTTTAAAACTTTGATAGAATCTCCAGACAGAAAGAGACTCCTTATATGACTAGTAAAGAATTATAGAGAGTCGTGGTTGGTTGTTGACCAACATAAAGCATGGGAAAAAGAAAGAAGGGGAAACTTTCGTGTAGTTTGTGATTTGATTTAACTGTTAAGGTTTTTTTTTCTCAGATAAATCTTTCTCTTAATAGATCTCTTTTTGTTCCTCAATCTTCGAAAATGCAGCGTTGTAGTCTTGTAAGTTCTCTGTTTTCAACATTTCCTGGAAGTAGACGATGAGTTTTAAACTGTAATCCAGGCAATGCATATCTCATTAAATCCATAAACACGTGCAATTCAAGATAGCCACTGTAATCTACAACTCTGACTTGGGAGTATACTCCCACATTATTGAGTACAAGCATTCATTTTCCTTCTGACATTGGAATTGAAAGGGTATACCATTCCCCCCATTGTAATGTTGAAGATTGAGAAAATTCACTCTCTAGAGGAAAGCTTTCATAAAGCCAACCGAAGCGTTATCGAGTACTAAAGGTTCGATGTAACTCTAAAAAATGTTGTCAAAAAGGGCATTTTTTCCCAATATGAAAAAGAACGTGTAATTCATGCTCCAAATGGGCATGCAGAGGTTCCATTACAGTCTGATTGTCCGAAAGAGAGAAAGCTCTTTCCATTCGAGCGTGGGGATAGAGGTAGACACCTCCAACTCCGCCAGCAGGTAAGACCATATTGTGCGCTAGAAAGGGCGTTAGGAGGACACTCAGAGCGAACAAAATTGTTGTCGCAAATAAGAAAATGGCTAAAAGAACAGTTACGATGATGGCTCGACACAGGAAGCAAAATAGTATTCGATCCCTTACAGTCTCTCTAGTAACATTTCTTATTTCGCACGACTCATCTTTAGTATAGTAAATTCTCGTACTGAATACTTTTTTTTTCATACTGTATTTGTTCTTAGTCATTGGCACAAGATAAACATAATTTGTTTGTGCCAACTAGTGTCATAGAATGAAAAAGACTATGACAGCTCGTGCAATCAATAAAGTAAAGGGGAAAAGTACTTATTGCTCTGTAAGTAGACTAACGAGTCATGCTAGGGCACCATATTTAAATGGGTCCCTTCGTTCCACTATGACAACTAAACCAAGTAAAAATATTCATCTCTCTGTAAGCCATTAAACAGGTTCTACATTTTAGTCGAAAGAGTAAGGCCCCTAAGAGAACTAGCGAAGCTTTTGGTGGATAAAGATTCCTTGTCTTTAACTACATTACTAACCAACTATAAATCTCTTTAAACCACTAAAAGCTAGGATCAGGTATAAAGTAGTAAGAGATGAAGATAGAGTCGACACCTCTATGAGTGAGCGAAGCTAGGGGTAGATAATAGATCTTACCTTCTGTGTAACATCTGCAAGCCAATGCCAGGATCCCTTTATAGTATTGTACCAAAGAGAAGAAGAGATCGGGTCGAAGAAGGCCACAAGTGGAAAGAGAAGGACTCGCGTAGAGACTACAATCAGAAAGAAAAAAGAAAAAAAAAGTGAGACTTTACTCATCCTGGTCTGTGATTCAGTCAAAAGCTAGCTTAGATGATAGGGAGCTAATGAAGGAGATGGTCCGAAAGAGTCCTAGATAAGAACGAAATAAAGATTGAAAGATCGATCCGAACGCCAGCTATTCAAAAAAGGAAGGACGAGTTAGCAAACCACTGAAGACAGATAACTTATTCTCGTCTATTTTGGTCAAGTGGAAGACTGGCTTTCAGAGGAATGACATTCATAAAGGAAATGATGCAGAGAGCAAGCTATTAAAAGAGGGAGAGAACGGGGAGCTTTCAATTTCAGTCAGAGGGGGATGTGAAAAGCCTGAATTCTTCTAGTTACTGGCTCAACAGAGGAAATTATTATTCGCTCGACGAAAGGGACTGAAAGTGCTCGACTCTTCGAGTCAAGGGAAAATTTTTCTTATAGTTTCTTTGGCTCGCCCTAATGTAATAATGGGAAATGGCTCTACTGCTCTTGCTACTACGTGTGTGCAATAGAAGTGAGTTGGCTAGACTATCACGAAATTGCGTATAGTATAACGTATCGAACGAGAGTCTCGTATCCAAAGCTGAGTTAGTAGCTATAAGTTATTCCTAGTATCTCGGTAGTTCCTAGTAGCTCTCTTTTTGTAGCTAGTTGCATTACTAGTATTAAATATAAGAAAGATAAAAAAAAAAAACGATATCAAGATAACTCCTCCTACAACTCTCTCATCCCTAGCAAATGATAAAGGTCGCTCAGTTGGTTCTAGGTGGGGTCTCAAGTAAGGTTAACCACACTCTCTTTTTATAACTCTCAGCGGATGACCTTTCAATTAGCTCTTAATGAATTTTTAAAGCTATAGACGTTGTTAAAGAGCTAACCTAACTAAAAGAATCTCTTCTCTAGGTGTTTGTAGTGGGCATTCTATGTGACCAAGTTGCTAGTAGGAAACTAGGCTATGAACTAACATAAGATAAGCACAACAAATGGTCTTTTTTATTTTTTTAATTTAATCCAACATCGTCCAATAGTTCCCTTAAGTATGTTTCTAAGAAGCTAGGACAACTAAGAACGAATTAGCTCTTTCAAACTCATTTCTAGAAGAGAAAGCCAGAAGGTAATTGATGATTAGTGGAATGAGTGTCAGTAAGATGCCGATGATGTATTGCTGCCTACTCGAATCAACATCCCTCTATGATTTTCATTTTTTTTTGGTTGTTCTCTTCTGTTATGAGAGATAGGAGCTCTAATTCCATTTGTCTTCCTTCCAAAAGCTAGTGAAAGCTATCAAAAATAGGATTTTCGTCCTTTTGGTATGTCTCTTATTTCCTCCTTAAGAGCGATTCTTAAAAGCCTTCTTCCTTGATTCCTCAACCCATGATAGATCACCAGCGTCAACCTGTTATGCATTGCATCTTATCCGCTGCAGCTCTTATGTTTTGGTAGCTAGTGGGGATGTAGGATAGCTCAAGTAAGTAATTGACTGACACCAATGCCTCTGATAAGAGAAAGTAGGTCCACATGAACAACCAAAAAGGTTTTGCTATGGTCGTTCTCTGCCTGAGCAAATGATGCTTTCAAGAAGGATGAATGCAATGTTTATTTTTCCCTACCTATCCTATCCCTTATCAAGGAAGGACATGAACAAGATGGGATAAGCACATTAAAGAAGGAATAGGTTGCAGCTTTTGTTGGTCCTACCTAGTAGCTGGATGCTTTAGTAACTAGTTGGTTTGGGAAGGAAGGACTTGTAAGAATGGTATTATATCCGTCATTTATAATTTTTCCGGTGATGAGAGTTTTACCTCTAGGAATAAGACTTTCTCCCTTGATGTGCTGGTAGTGGTGTAAGGCTTACTAACTGCTTTTCTTATTTGTACGAGCTAGTACTTTGAGTTCCTTTCCTAGCAGCTAGCCGTAGTTGGAATACTATTGGACTAGCAAACGCAATAACCATCGATCTTATGTCTTCTCCTCTTCGACGGTCTATAAGCCTAGTCGTCAACCTGGCAAGGTGCTACCTCACCAAGTCGTTTAGAATCATTTTGAGAAAGATCAATGCTACGTAGCACTGGTATCTCGCCTGGCGGGTGCCAGGCACGTGCCAATTCAGGGGCATCAAAAGGGCAAAAAAAAAAAAAAAAAAAAAATCGAAAACACCATTCTCAAACCCGCGAAAACAACAATTGGGGATTAGGGCTCCAAACTCCGCCTCCTCCACCCCTGCTACCTCCGTCGAAAACAGATTAAGGCTCCAAACTCCGGTATTTTTCTCCCTTTCTTTCTTTCCATCATCACTTCTCTGTCTCCTCCACCGCTGCCACTTCTTTGTCATTGAATTAGATGCATGAAGCTGAATCGATTCAGGATTAACCACAATTGGATAACCACTTCGATTCAGGATAACCACAATTGGATAGCGAACATGTGGATAACCACAATTGAAGTATTTTTCTTTTTCTGCCACTTCGATTCAGGATAGCGAACGTGTGTGATTGAATTAGATGCATGAAAAAGCTAGAAAAAGTTGATTATTCATGTCTAAAAATCTGGTAGCTGATTGAATTAGATGCATGAATAATCAATTACCAGACATGTCTAATAATCAGCTACCATAAAATATACAAAAAAGCAAGAACGCGTGTGATTGAATTATATGCATGAAAAATCAACTACAAATGACATGTCTGGTAGATGTGTGATTTTCGAGTTAATGATGAAAAAGCTGCATTGTGGTTATTCAATTGTTGTTTCTCAAATGATTGTAGTGTTCTTAGATTAGAGTTTTGTTGATTTTTTTTAGCAAGCTGCTTTCATTTCAGGGAAGAAATCTTACTGTGCTTTATTTTTGTTACGTTAGATCAGTTCATAATATGTGCACTTTTTTCATGCAATTAGCAAGCATGTGGTTTCCTGAAGTTGTTGTCTCTTGATGTTGTATGAAGTAACCTTAGTGGTGTAGTGTCATTTGTATATTGCTAGTTTGTAATTATTTTGACACGCTATTTTATCGGCATTGATTTAATATTTTCCTTACTGAATGATCTGTGATTGAAATCTAGAGTTGTGTTTGGTCATATAGTTTCTCAAAAATAATTGTCCAGCATACTTGACAGAGATTTAATGGGGTTTTGCTTGTGTTCAATTTTTCATATTTTCAGGGATGGATACCTTAGAAAATAATGAATGTATGGAAAATGATGAATTTTTAGATGAGATAAAAGAGCCTTGCATAGGGATGGAATTTAACAATATTGATGAGATTTAGTCGTATTATCATGATTATGGTAATAAAAAGGGATTTCCAGTGAGAGTAAGGGCGACTGAAAAAGATGAGGATGAAAATTCTAGATATGTTATTCTTGCATGTGGTCGGACTGCGAATTCAAAAAGTAAAGCAAATAGTGTTATAAAATTGCGTTCCAGTGAAAGTGACAACAGTAGCTAATGATCACAATCATGATTTGAGCCCTGGAAAATCGAGATATTATCACAAAAATCGAGTTATGAGCCAATATGTGAAGAAGAAGCTTGAATATAATGATAGGGCTGGCATTAGGCCAAATAAGAGTTTTACTTCGTGTGTGGTTGAGGCTGGTCGGAATGATAATATGACATTTTCCCAAAAAGATTGTTACAACTATCTGCATAAAATAAGGCAGTTGAGACATGGTGAGGGGGATGCGTCAGCACTTCATAACTACTTTCAAAAGATGCAAGCTAACAATGTTGATTTTTTCTATTTGATGGATTTGGATGACACAGGGAGGTTAAGAAATGTCTTTTGGGCTGACGCATGGAGTAGAGCAGCTTACAAGGAGTTTGGTGATGCCATTACTTTTGACACTACGTACTTAACTAATAAGTATGAAATGCCATTTGCTCCTTTTGTTGGGGTTAATCATCACGGTCAGCCAATACTTCTTGGATGTGGATTGATCCGTAGTGAGACAATAGAAGAGTTTGTTTGGCTTTTCAAATATTGGCTCGTGTGTATGAATGATCGTGCTCCAGATGCTATAATCACTGATGAGGACAGAGCAATGAAGAGAGTCATCGAAATTGTGTTTCCCAACACACGCCATAGATGGTGCCTATGGCATATTATGAAGAATATTGGTATTGGTTCATTGAGAAATTTAACCTTCAAAATAATGATTGGTTGAGTGGATTATACAATGAAAAAATTCGTTGGGTACCAACATTTCAGATAAATACTTTTTGGGCAGGGATGTCTTCAACACAATGGAGTGAAAGTATGAATGCTTTTTTCGATGGTTATGTAAATTCAAAGATCACTCTAAAGCAATTTGTAGAACAATATGAGAATGCACTACGAAGTAAGGTTCAAAAAGAAGTTGATGAAGACTTTAGATCCTTTAACCGTTGGCTTCCTTGCATCACTCCTTACGAATTTGAGAAAAATTTCAAGCTGCCTACACCACAAATAAATTTAAGGAGTTTCAAACAGAGATTGCAAAAAGATTATGTTGTGCAATTAATCATGTCATGGAAGAGTATGGCTTTCAGGTTTATTATGTTTCGGAAGACAGGTTGATAGGAAACGCATACAGATCAATCAATTTTAAAGTTTATTTTAATGATGACGACTTCAATATTAAGTGCAATTGTCAGTTGTTTGAGTTTAGGGGGATTTTATGAAACATATTTTATCGGTATTGTCTCAAAAGAGGATTAATGTTTTACCAGAAAAATTTATTCTTTGAAGGTGGAGGAAAGATGTTAAGAGGTGTCATAAGAAGGTTAAAATTGTATATTCAGATTGGGCAATGAAGCCTAAAAATGAACGGTTTGATTAGATGTGCAGTCTCTTTTATGAAATGGCTGACATAGCTTCTGAGGATAAAAAAGAGACAAATAATATTAAACATTGGATACAAATGAAGATTGGTGAACTAAAGAGATCAAAAGGTGATGGTGATGTTAATGTTGAGCCAGAGGGGTTGTTGGAAGTTGGCGCTAAAAGAACTGGTGAAATTCATAGTCCATTACAAAGGACGACGTTCTACTTCGAGGATGCAATCTATCATGGAAAAAGTCTGTAAAAAGAGGAAGAAAAAGAAAGAAACACAAAAAGAGAAGAATTTGGTAGGTTTACTTGTTTGTTTTACTTCAATGAATATATATATATTTTCAATTCAAGAAAATATATTTTTAATTTGACATGTCATTTGTAGGGTTCTACCCAAGTTGGATTTGAAGGTTCACAATCTATGACACATCTTTCAAACAATGTTGAGCCATATGGTCAAATAAATCTTAACACGCAGGTTTGTCTTTAGTACATTGATTATTCACTTTTGATTTGCCCCACTATTATTAACGTGTTTGTCGTTTTGAAGGATGAAAGTATTGGGTCATATTATTCACAACCTAGTGCTACAATTGATGGACTTGGTAAGGTTTACTCACTTATAACATAGGTATGTAATTTACCTGCTTATGATCATTTTAACGACCACATAAAGTATGTGTTTGTGTTCTGCAGTTTGGTTTCTCGGCTATGATAGTTTTGTGATACTCAAATTTTGTGTACAGAGAGAGAATATGCATCTAGCTTTCTGAAGGATGCTGCTCTGTGTCACAGTTGAAGCTATATCCTTCAACATAGAATTGCTGGCAGCAATTCTACCATGTACGTAGTAGGGTAGTTTTTGTCTCTGCTACCAAAGTGGAAGAGAATTATTCCATGGTTTGCTGATTCCTAACCCCATCTTGTTGAAAGAAACACATTGTTTTCAAAATTTCAGTTCCTTTCTTTTGGGTGGTTAGATTGAATGAAACCCCCAAATGATATTGTCTTCATCTATACAAATGTTCTATATGTTGAATTATGAAAGCAACTAGGGACAATATTGGTGCTATTTTGGTGCTAGTTTGGTGCTTCCAGCACTTTTGGTATGTCAGTTCATGGTGCTAGTTTGGTGCTTCCAGCACTTTCATTCATGGTGTAATTTTGGTGTTTCAGGGTGAAATAATGAAATACTGGTGCAAAACAGATCTTACACCATGCAAATCAGATTACACTATCATTCCTGAAAAAAAAATCAGATTACACCATGCAAATCAGTTTGCAGCAATATCAGATTTCACTTTCATTCCTGAAAAAAAATATTAGATTACATACAATCCATGCAAAGCAATATGGAAGTCACTTTCATTCCTAAAAAAATAAACAGATTACAAACAGTCCATGCAAAGCAATATGGAAGTCACTTTCATTCCTGAAAAAAAAAAAAACAGATTACATGCAAAGCAATATGGAAGTCTCGCTTTCATTCCTGAAAAAAAAAACAGTCCTATAACCAGAATTTGTTGGATCAAAACAGATAACCAGAAAACTCAATTCATAACAGATAACTATAAGCAAAACAGATTACATACAATCCAAAATCATTTACAATTGTGAACAAATTCATTTACATCACACATACCATCCAAGATCTTAAAAAACAAAAGTACAAGAATCAATAAAACTACCACTAATATACTGTTGATTAGGTCCTTAGTAAAAGCCTAAGGATCGTGGACTTGGTTTTCATGAGCTTGATCGCCACGACCATCAGGAGCATTATTTGGTTGGTCCACCTCCTCTTCAGTGTCGTTTGTTCTTGACTCCTTTGTTCTTGTTTTTGACTAGTGCTCTCTTCTCGACTCTTGTTATCTTTCTCTTCTCGCCTCATGTTCCTTCCACATTTCATAATCTTCAATGGCTTCTTCAATTGAATTGAAACCCTTGTAGACAACATCCTTGTACCCGTTTACTTGTAGTGCGCAACTTGACCAAGTAACATAAGTTCCACGAACATGCCCACGATAAACAACATAAGCTTCGTATGCCATTCCTGCGTTGGCAAAGCAACAGATGTTAGTCATATGATAATTGTTAAAAGCTTATGGATGCAACACAAGTGTAGGTTCTAAACAAATCTAATACTCTGAAACACATTAGTAGTGAAATGCTGCTAGAAAAACAGTTCATGCTTACACATCATAAATGCTGCTAGAAAAACACATTACTCTGAAACACATTAGTAGTGAAATGCTGCTAGAAAAACAGTTCATGATTACACATCAGAAATGCTGCTAGAAAATCACATTACTAAGAGGGTAATCTATAGATGTCATATCAACAACCCCACCCAAAATCGTTGTTAATTATGAATGCACATCAGAAAATCAGAATTCTTCATGAAAAAGAGTTTTCAATCAAACACTTGGAAGTCTTCAAACATTAGAATTTAGAAGAGCTGAATCTTTCTGAGTTGGCCCCTTGCCATAAGTTCTGACTAAGAGGGTAATCTGCTGTATGAATGATTCAATCAGGTTCGTGTGATTGTTACAAGAGATGGGTCAACATGTAATGGAAACCCTAGATCTGATTCTCGATCTAGGGTTTAAAACCGAGTTTAAAAAACATAGTGACTTTGAGTTTAAAACCGAGTTCATGCTGCTAGAAAAGGAAACCCTAGATCTGATTCTCAATCTAGGGTTTAAAACCGAGTTTAAAAAACAGAGTTACTTTGAGTTTAAAACCGAGTTCATGATTCCCATTGATTCTTGCTTAGTGAGTCTCCTACAAACAACATCTAGGGTTCATGACTCCCATTGATTCATGCTTAGTGAGTCTCCTAAAACCGAGTTCATGACTCCCATTGATTTATGCTTAAAAAACTGAGTGACTTACCTTTTGTTTAGCAGATTTGTTGAAACGCTGGTTTTGAACCGTACCCGCTTGCAAGCCTATGTGAAGAATCGGTTTTAGCGAGTGAAAGATCTAGGGTTTTCTTTTGAATGAGAGTGAAATTCTGATGAGGGATCTAGGGTTTTCTTTTGAATGTGAGAAAAATGGGATCGAGGGTTTTAAACTCTGTTTATTTTCCAAGACCACCCACGTGCCTGATACCTCACGGGTGCACGTGCTTGGCACCATCCAGGCGAGATACCAGGCAAATTTCCAGTGCAATTTAGAATTTTCGTTTGAGAAATCCCCCCCTCACAGAAGGGAGCCAATATTAATGGCTTTACCTTGAGTTATTGAAACATACCTTGAGTGTTTGAGACGCTCAATCATAGCACTTTCAAAGTCAGCCGAAGCAGACAAATGTAGGGTCTGTATTCTGGCAATACTTGGAGGTTTCTACAGGTAATCTAAGAGTGTGAGGAGCCGAGTATATGATTCTCAGCTATAGTAGTGTACCACTTCACCATTGAAGCCACTATTGCATACAATTACGGATAACAGTGCGCTCCAAGATCTCCATTTCCGGTTCGGAGAGCAACCCACATCAGCTGCATTTAAATATGTTGTGTCATCCACTGAGACAAATGCATATGAACAATACTCTTTATATCGGTACCTTTGGTAATCAATACTCTAGTTATCGAATGGATAGTAGCTCATATTCTAGAGTGAAGCAAGCCTCCACTTTCAAATAGTAGCCCAAAGTGAAGTTAGTAGTCATAGAGATGGCTAGAGATCTAATTCATTATCTAATTTCCCCAAACGTCTTTTTCCCACTTAAGAGACAAATCCATCCGGATGAGAAAGAAAAGGCTAAGAGAAAGAGAAGATGCAGAGACATAGATGACTAACGATATAGTTCAGTTCCCTTGTTCTTGTCTTTTCCCCTTGCTTGATTTTCTCTTTCCTGATTAAAGAAGTGTGAGTCATAGAAGGCATAAATGCAGATATGGCTCTTTTTGATTTAGTGAAGGGGAAGGCTCTATCTCTAGTGAATTCCCCCATTGCAATCTAACTAGATGTGAGTGACCTACCTTAATCGAGAGAGATGCCACTATTGATTATGAAAAAAAGGAAATCCAAGAGAAGAACAAAAGGTGAAGTACTGACTATAGTCCTCAAAGCATGAGCGAAATTCGACATACCTTGCTTGATCTTTTATTCACTATCAGACTAGAAAAGGCTTGCAACATAAATAAAGGAAGAGGGATAAGGACTTTTTTTTTTTGCTTTGGATACATGGACTAGAAAGAAAGCACAACGAAGGAAAAGGCATGCAAGTTTTTTTCTTGGGTTTCATAATTCTATTATATGAGTGTCAAGGCTTGAAGCAGGGTAGTTGAAAACAAATCCGGCTAATAAGCTTGAATTCAACTAGTCAAGTGAGAATCCAATCCTTTTTGCATTCTCGATGGAGTCGGTGTTTTTAGCACCTTAGTACAAGTAAAACTCTGACTACAAGAATGCAAATGCATTGGATGCAAACTCATCACTTGAGCCATCTCCCGGAATCATCTCTTAAAGTATTTGACATATCCTTTAGTATGATACTCATTTTTAGGAATTGCGGATGAGCCAGCAAGTAAGGATTTTCTAAATGGAACTAGCTTTGGAAGAAGAGCTTGTCTTTTGGATTACTAGCTTGAGGAAGAGACTCTTGAAAGACTTAAGTTAGATTAATATAAGAACGAATAACTTTCAAGAGAATCAGATCTCATTAGCTCGAGTGAGGCGTGAGAGAGCATTTTGACAGAGGGAGATATAAGTACCAAGAAATCAAGTAGATCCAAATACTTCTCTGCATGATATGTATTTTGAAACTAGGGGAAAGACAAACTAGTGAAATGCAATGGAAATTGAACTAGAGAAAGTGATAAAAACCTAGATCTAGAACCTTTACTACTTTGACTGCTAAAATAAGACTCAATTGGAGGGGAGTGCTTAATCAATCACCCGAAGATAAAGAAGTAGACCCTTACCTAACAAAGAGAAATAGCTACGCACCTAGCGAAAGAAAGAACGATCAACAATGGGGACAAACACCCTCTTGGAAAGTAAATAAAGGAAGGCATTACGACACATGAGAAAGGGACAAAAATAAAACAAAATTGAATAGTAATAGGGGATTTCGGATTTGGATTTTGGCTAGGGCAAGGCGACGATACGAGGAATTGAAAATCGAGATCAAGATAAGAACAAGGGCAATGAGTATAAGGGACAAGGGCGAAGACACAAATAAAAATAAGATTCAGATTATTCAGGACAGGTCAAGTCAAATCAAGTGCTTTGGCCGCTCAGGACTTTGTCCTGTAAAATTGATCCCTTATCCTTATATTTGTTTTGGTTTATTATGTCTTGTTCGTAGGCTCAAGTCTAGTTTGGTTTGCGATTTCGACTATGGTCCTGCAAGATTGGATTGTTTGGTCTTTACTCTTGACTCATCGCAACTTGAAGTACCCATTAGCTAATTGACTAAGTAGCTTTAGCTTCAGTTTAGGCACCCTTACTTTGCTTGCTTTGTATCAAGGAATTGACTTTCCTATTACTCTTCCTTTACTGCACGTCTTAGTCGAATCATCTACCCTTCTCTTTTTAGCCTATTCGCTTGTGTTTATGCTTCAACTTCGGTCTTGGAATCATTTGTCTTAGTCTTGTTATCGTTATTGCCATCGAGCGTCATTTTTGTCTTGCTAGTTTGCTTAGTTTACTTTGGTAGATAGTTTGAATTCACTCCATAAATTCTCACCAACAGTTTCCCTTTTTTTAAAATATAGAAACCATAGGGACCAAAACTAGTAGAAATAGCATGTAAGAATTCACGGAAGAGAATTCAACTAGATATGAAGTTGACATCCACAATCAAGTTTTCGAATAAAGGAAACTATCCGAATCCCAAGAATTTGTAATTGTTATTGAATCGAGGGGTTTATTTAGTTTTGTCTTTTGCCATCAATTTCGTAATTGTCGGATTATGTAATCTCCAATTACTGACATCAGTAACCGACACAAAGAATTTGATTCTAATTCAATTTGTGACAATCATAAGTATAAAGTTCATATTATTCAGTCATTGATAAAAAAAATTGTTGGACAATAGTCGACACAATTACCACAAAATATAAAGATTCCTAAATCAATATTGTCATTTTGCAATTGTTTCTTTCGAAGATTGGTTTCCAATTTCTAATCAACAACGGGTAGATCAATAAGACATACACGAACACATACTTCACTAACAATAAAATTATAAAATTTTATATAGATTCGACCGTTCCAATGTGATAAATTTATCATAAAGATATTGAATAGTTACAAAAAAATGATTTGCGGGGATAAGGTAATCATAAAACTTGACCAAATTACCTTGCAACTCAAACTGTTTGTTGACCATAATTCATGAACCCGACCATAGGGAACATATTGTGAATATCTATGAATAATTTAATGTTTCTTTCTCTTTGTTTGGAAAAGTTTCGAATCTATAATATCCTATGGCTACATAGTGAAATGAGTTGAGAAAAAGTTGTCAATAATAGATTACCCAAGTAAATAGGTAAAAAAATGAACGATTTTTCTTACAAATTGCACATAGAGAAATTAATTACACCCATGGAGTTAATGGTATTTCATAACTAATAGCTTGAATAGTAGCTCATAGACCTCCAAAAAAGGAATATTTATTTTTGATGCATATCCTGTCATAAGAAGAAAATAGAGGCAACACTTTTGCAATCCATTGAAAAAATCTATACTGAAATCCGCTAGAGCAAGGTGATGCCCTTAAGGAATTACTGAATAACTGAGTAAATTGATATAATTGCTATAGAAGATCCTATTACAAAGTAGTTTGGTTTCATCTGCTAGAACTTGAAAACTTCCCAAAGGACCTTTGTATTTGGGTCAATTACATTGTTGTATCCCCGCATATATTTATCTTTCTAACAATAGAATAAGTAACCTTATATCCGTGGAAAGAGCCTTCCCCTATAGCTTTGCCTCAAATATGTATTGGCCTAGTGGGGTTGAAGCTATAAATTGAAAAAATTCCTAAAGAAAGACCCCTTGCGCCATCCAACCCTCTGCACAACAAAGAGAAGACAACCTAGTGCTGCTAGGCAAAAAGAGCTAACAATTAATACATTCTTATCTCTTTTAGGGATCTGCGATAACACCCCAGAGCAGGAATGAAAACCTTGCTTGGGGGATCAAATCCACCAAATCCCATTCATCTAGCAAGAGGAAGAGCAAGATTAGAGAGAGACCGAGTTAGAATCTATCCTAGCGTACTATAAACCTACAGTCAACTAATTTCTTGCCTTTTAGTAACTTGTCTCCAGAAAGAAGCGTACCCCATACTTACTACCATCAATTAGTTAGTAGCGGTGGGTAGGCTAGTTGAGCCTTGGTTCATAGGATTTGATGTAGTTGATTCCTGTTTTCCTTCCTTGCTGATTACTTAGACTTGCACAGGTAGCAAACGTGAGCCAAGGACCATCGTGTGGTGGCCGACGACACTCCAATGCTTAAGTTAGATAAGGCTTAGGAGAGGCTTAAAACTGTAAACTGGGATTATTGAGCATACCTCTAGTTCATCGACCTTATCTCCATTTTTATAGTATAGTAGTCCTTGTTCGGCTAGGATTTTGGTGGTAGTAATTTAGGGAAAGAGATCTTGTTGTGGAGATCCTTTCCTAACTGGGAGTTGTCCATGTGGGATAGTTTCCCTACACGACTCATGTTCCTAGATCCGCAAGAGAGGTTTCCCTTTCTGAGTGTTTTCCATGCAAGGAAGTTTCCTTGCCCGACTTATACTCTGATATATGTTTCCTAATCGGATCCAATTTGTGGCATGCCTGCCTATGGTAGATCTCTTAGATACTTTCCTTAGAGGTCTTACAAGTATTGGGTCTGACAGCGTGACGTGTGGGCTTACTGGCTCATTGCAACTCGGATTTGACTGTCTGAATTCTGCCAATGATGGGCTTAGTGTTGTCTGGGCTTTGCTGGATTGAGCGTGCAATCGGGCATGCTTAGTTCTATTGACGATATTATCATGACACGTGTACAGTGTTGATAAGATAATGGTTTGATGTATCATCAGCTACTCCCCTAGAGTTAGTGGGTTGTCTTATCGGTCTACTAGGTAATTTCATGAAGCAGTTGTGCAGTCACGATGATTGAGTCTGAGTGAGTTCCTCGAGCGGCGAATCCCATTAATTGAGCATGGGCCAGCTTGAAAGCAGGAAAAGGTGGGAGTTCATTTTCTATATAGATCTCCTGCATGTGGAGTATAGTTCTTTTATTCTTTCGATCTCAGAGATTCTACTTTGTTGTGTTGTCTTTGTGCTTTTAACTTTGCTTAACCTTCGTATTCAAAAGCTTGTACTTTCCCTCATGGCTGGCCGGGATCAGATTTTTGATGAACTGTTAGCCAAGGGCCATAAGTTTTTTTAGGAGCGGTTGCTTTCTGAATCTGATCTGGAAGTCCTCCATAAGACATACGGGATTGCTGATGATCTGGTGCTCTGCATTTTGGGCATTGATCTGACGCCATTGTACCTTCCCGATGGGTTTATATGTCTTCATCGAGGTATGCTTCGAACGGGTGTCCGCTTTCCTGTCATCAAGAAAATCTTGGAGTTCCTGGCGTACCTCGGCATTGCACCCGCTCACTTGTGCCGAATGGGTATAGGATTTTGATTGCCATTCTGCTTAGGGTTAAGGATGCTGGTGTCTGAGTGTCTTTGAGGGCGATGCAATTTCTCATTTCTCCTTGGATAAACAAGCACGCTGTGTGTTGTGAAGTTGTCGGACAGCTTTGGCAAACTGCTTGATGATTTTAAATCATGGCAGAAGTTTTGTTTCATGGTTCCAACAGACTACATGTACTTTGAGCTTGCTAGTCGTTCGGTAGAGCGTGAATTTAGACCACTGATTAAGTTGACTCCTTCTCCCGTCTTGCTTGTGTTAACTGCATATTAGATTGACCTCTTTTGACTCTCTCATGTACTGGGTCGTAGCTTTGATCTTGATCTTTCGTCAGTAGCCATAGCATGCTTAGCGTTGCTATCCAGAGTACAACAATCCTGGCGAGCATATGCCAGGTTATACAAGTATTGATTTTATTACAGTTTTTATTCACATCTATTATTTGCAAACAGGATGTTTAAGAGATAATGTTCGGTGATCATGGTCTGTGGAAGGATCATGATCTTTGGTGAGCTCTCTTCACCAAGCTACATGAGCCCTGACTAAGCTCTTACTTTCTAGGCCGTCGTCATCCATTTTATTCAAACTAGGCTTTGAGAAATAAGTTTGGCGATCATTATCTGTAGTTGGATAATGATCCTTGGCAAGCCGTCTTCACCAGGTTACATGAGCATTGACTAAGCTCCCACTTTCTAGGCCACTGTCGCCCATTCTATTCGGACTAGTCTTCGAGCAATAAGTTCGACGATCATTATCTGTAGTTGGACAATGATCCCTGGCAAGCCGTCTTCACCAAGCTACAAGAGCACTGACTAAGCTCCTACTTTCTAGGCTGTCGTCGCCCGTTCTATTTTGGACTAGGCTTTGAGCAATAAGTTTGACGATCATTATCTGTAGTTGGACAATGATCTCTAGGAAATCGTCTTCACCAGGCTACATGAGCACTGACTAAGCTCCCACTTTCTAGGCTGTCATCGCCCATTCTATTCAGAGTAGGCTTCGAGCAATAAATGCAAGTTTGACTATGGTCATCTTGGCCCACTCAATAAGTCTGACTTGGGTGTCCTGACTTATGATAAAGAGTTTAAGCCTGACTATGGCCATCTTGGTTTGTGCGACAAGTCTGACTTATGCTATTTTGACTTGTGTTTGAAGAGTGCAAGCCTGACTGTGGTCGTTCTGACTTGTATGAAAAAGCTGACTTTGGCCGTCCTGACTTGTGTTTGAAGAGTGCAAGCCTGACTATGGTCGTCCCGACTTATGTGACAAGTCTGACTATGGCCGTCCTGACTTGTGTCTAAAGAGTGCAAGCCTGAATGTGGTCGTCCCGACTTGTATGATAAGTCTGACTTTGGCCGTCCTGACTTGTATTTGAAGAGTGCAAGCCTGACTGCCTGACTTGTGTGAAAAGTCTAACTTTGGTCGTCCTGACTTGTGTCTGAAGAGTGCAAGGCATGACTGTTGTCATCCTGACTTTGCGATAAGTCTGACTTTGGCAATCCTGACTTGTGTCTTTTTTTAGGTAGGAGAAGGACAGTGGAAGACTGATTGGAAGTAACGAAAGTATGGAAAAAGCCAAAGTTTTTTATTGGTAATACTTTTTTCAAGCGTTCTACATTCCATGGCCGCATAAGGTTTCTACCATCCACGTCTTCCAACCAATATGTCCCTAGCCTGGTTACCTCGTTCACTTTATAAGGTCCTCCCAATTCGGGTTTAGTTTTACTACTCGTGGTTCCTTAGTGCTCCGGTGGGTGTTCTTTTGGTGGTTCGATACGCTCAAAGTATTCCTGACAATGCTATACCCATTTCCCTTTCGCTGCATCGAACTTCCTTTTGAGTGCTTCTAAGATGGTTCTATTGGTGACTTCCGCCTGGATGTTGGTTTGTGGATGCTCTGGCGAGGAGAAATGGTGGCTGATGCCGAGGACATTTCATAGTTTTTCGATTTTGCTACATTCAAATTGGGTTCCGTTATCACTGACTAGTGTCCTTGGAATACCGAATCCACAGATGATGGATGTCCATATGAACTTTTCAATTTGGTTCTATCATATCTTGGACAAAGGCTAAACTTTGACCCATTTAGTGAAGTAGTCAACTGCTAAAAAGAGAAACTTCTTATTAGTTGAGGCTGAGAGCGGTCCGACGATGTCAATTTTCCACTGCGCAAATGAACTAGTTATTGGAGTCAAGGGATGAGCGGGCATGTGAGTATACGGTGCGAACCTCTGGCACTTATTGCACTTGTAGACATTGTCTTTTGCATCCTGATGTATTTGCGGCTAGTAGCATCCCAGAGTCAGGGCCTTATGGGTCAGAGTCCTATCGCCAAGGTGATTTTTTCATATGCCATCATGGATCTCTATAAGGATGCAGTTTGCCTCTGAGGAGGCTAGGCATATGAGCAGGGAACCCGTGGCTAATCTTTTATAGAGTTTGTTGTTCAGGAGGGTGTACTGCACTACCCTATTTTTCAGTTTTTCGGCCGGGAGGGCCACATTTTTTATGTACTCAATGATGGGATTCATCCAGCTTGAATTCGCTTCAATTGCGTAAAGCTCATTGACCTCCTCTTCTTCCAGACTTGACTATTCCTGGAATTTGATAAGTCCCTTAGCAATTTTTGCAGTGGTTGAGGCCTGCCTTGCCAATGTGTTGGCTCTTTGGTTGTCGGCTCACTGACATTGTAGAAGTTTAAATCTTCTGAATTGGCCTACTGCACTAATGACCTTCTCACGGTAAGCTATCATCCTTGGGTCTTTATTGTTAAAATCCCCTATAATCTGGTTGACTACCAGACATGAGTCGTTATAAGCAATTAGCATAGCTACCTCGATTCCTTTTGCTAGCTTCATGCTAAACAAGAGGGCCTTGTCTTCTGCCTCATTATTCAAGGCTGGGAAACCAAATCCAACCGCCTTTTCCAAACGAAGCCTCTTGGAGAGTGGAGTGTGATACTGACACTGCTTCCTTTCTGCGTAGCTGACCCATCGCAGCCCTGGATCCAACCCGGTTCGTCCAGTCTCTACTCTTAGCTGTTCGACTCCTGTTCCTTACCGCCAGTGAACTCAATGATAAAGTCTGCTAATGCTTGGGCTTTATGGAGGTTCTTGAGGCGTAGTTGATGTCAAACTGTCCCAGTTCCACCGACAATTTAACCATTATGCCAGATAATTCTGGCTTTTGCAGCATTGTGCGAAGTGGGTATTTGGTTAGAATTGTGATAGAGTGGGCCTGAAAGTATAGCTTCCAGGAAGAGATGACCGATGCAAAACCTAGCTTATCTAAATCCAGGTAGTTTGCTTCGATTTCCATGAAAGTTTTGCTGGCGTAGTACATCGGTCTCTGTACTCCCTTATCATTCTGCACAAGAGTTGAACTCACTACACCAAAAACCCCCATTAGCAACGGTTCTATACCGTGGGCGTAAGCCATTGCCACGGCTAAGAGCCGTGGACTACAGGGGCGTCGCGAAATCCTTTGTAACGGCTATAAACCGTTGCTAAAATTGTAGCAATGGTTTTATATTCAGAACGGTTGATGCTTTAGCCACGGTTCTAAACCGTTGCTACAAGTTTAGCAACGGTTTTAAGCCGTGGCAAGTTTAGCAACGGCTTAAAACCGTGGCCAGACTTGCCACGGCTTAAAACCGTTGCTAAACTTTTAGCCACGGTTTTAAGCCGTGGCTAGTAAAATTTTTTTTTTTTTTTTTTTTTTTTTTTTTTTTTTTTGCTATCAAATGACTTTTGATTACATCTTATGGGTAAGTATAATTCAGCACGTGCATCAAATAAATAAAATTTAATATGACTTTTTATTAAATTTAAAAATAGCATTTACAACCTCTGATCAGCAAATTCCAACAATTGTTTTCAAGCAATTCATTACAGCAGCAACATTTACAAACAGCAGCTTCCTGATCAGCAGCATTTCAACCTCTGATCAGCATTTACAATTGTTTTCAAGCAATTCAAGCAATGCAAACAACGACATGCACTAGCAGCTTCCTGCTCGACGCGTCTCCTTGCTCCTGCAGTGCCAAGGGCACCGTGCAAAACAGGGGAGAACCCATGCTGAAAGCTCCTATCAGCTTCTATGTGCTCAGTGCACATGCAGTCCAGCCAGCCTCGCAAATGGAAACTGACAGAAACCAGGCTGAGTGCACCTCGTTCCTGCGCGCATTGTGATCCTCGCAGCTGAATCGCCTACACCGCCCTGCAGGCCAAACAGAGCCGCAAAGCAGATAATCACCCCCTGAGTGGAATTCAAATAACATACCTGAAATTTACAGAGCAAAGCCTGGAATTTGTAAACTGAAATTTTAGACAAATACAAAACTCCTATGATTATCATGATGAGTCTGACAATTAGCATTATCTTCGAAGACACAAAATTTAACATTCCATAGATGTTAGTTTTAATAAACTCTATCATGAAATAAAAAATTTCAACAATTTAAAAGCGGCCTCAATAATGTCTGCTTGAAGTTATCAGCTACAAATGACAATGCAATAAAAAAATCATTGTACCCCTTCATCATCAAGATTTGGAATTGGAAATATCAAAAACAAAGTGCATGAATTATCAAAAGTAACTACAATTCAAAATGTTGGAGTGAAATATGAGTGACACAAAAAAAAAAGAATGAGCAGTAGCAGATTTCAAATACATACACGACCCTAAAATTTACAGAACCTGAGATCTCTGCACCATTTGAAGTTCCAAGTTTATGCTGCAACTTCTGTTGCCCAAGAGGCTCAAAGTGGTCTCGAAATTCCCAAAATAGGTTTGGCTCGAACCACTAGAATACAATCTAGATATCAGAAAAACTTGGAAAAAATGAGAAGATGCTGTTAGGAAAAGGAAGTTGAGAATAGTTACAGTGGTCAAGTATGCCACCTTTGAATAGTAGATAACCACACCTTGGCCTTCTGGTCGAGAAATCCATTGAGATGCATGACACCAATCCACTTCAGGTTGCTTCATCACTTCCACATAAAATCTCTCGTACTCAAATGGAGAGTGCTACATGAAAATAGTCCATGTTAATCAAATGCTTTTAACTGTTTAATAGAAAATGTAAAGGGGTAGTTTCCTACCTATCTTGGTAAAACCACTACTTCATCATAGCTTAGATGCCACTCCAACACCACCACCTCATCCTCAATGGGATTTCAGGTGTCAAATTAACCATATTATCTCTATTAAACAACCCGAAGGAGGTACGAGGTTTTAGCTCCAATTTTCTAATAGTTGCCAGTATTCAAACTCCAGTAACGCACCTCCAAAACAACAGTATATATCTATCTATATTCGTGCATATTTGACGCATGCATTTCATGTAAAAAACAGTCTTTGTCCTTGACCTCCAGTCAATGCACTGTCACATGGAAATAGGATATAGGCAAGTGAAAAAGAGGATATAAGCCTTTTGTTAACTATGAAGTGAAAAAGTGATCATTTGATCACTATGTCTATATAAATATAATGTGATCATTTGATCACTATGTCTATATAAATATAATGTAAAAAAAAGGGGCAAGCCCTATATTGAATGAAAGAATCTCAATGCCCCTCTATATGTAAAAAAAAGGGGCAAGCCATATCAAAATAACTATATGATAACTGAAAGCTAAATAGCCAATTGAGACTGACAGAGAAAAAGAAACATGTCAAACACAAACACACATGCACTAGACCATATAACCCAACAAGTAATAAGAAAGAAACCAAAAAGAAATATAACTCAATCAATTTTTTCTTTTCTTATAACAGGGAATGCAAAAATTTTAAATGAACAAAGAAACCAAAATTTTCATGGCACTGAACTAATGAACTATAGAGGCAAACCAAACCCAATGAAAAATCTCATTGTCGTAATAAGAAAATGAATATAGGAAAAGAGCTTACTACACATTCTTAAGAGAAGAAGAAGAAAGTAAGCAAAAATGAAGGATATGTTGTGATCTACAAACTAGCAACAAGTAAAATGACAACAAAAATACATCATATTTGAGCTAAAAGCAAACATGACGCAGGATGCAACTAATGAGTAAATTTTTTATATCATGAATATAAACGAAAAGAGAATGACGTACCAGGCTCCTTGCCCATAAAACATAGCCACCTGCTCTATTTTTCCTCGAAACAAACACAACAGACCTGCTGTGTTTTTCCTTGAAAAAATAGAGCAACTGCAGCCAATTCCTCTGCGCCTGCGCCTTGCACCTTCCAGCCATCGCTGCCCTGTTTCTGAACAGAAACAGAGCAAAACAACTCTGTCCCAAAATCAGACTTTAAAAGTACAGATAACAGCACTTGGAGGGTCCATCTTTGCATGTTTCATAGCAGCATCAACCACATCTTCGGCCATGCTGAAATTCAGAGTTAGCGCAAAGTATTAAAATTATCAGAAAAAATTCATCAGAAAAAATTCTGCTACTGCAAAGTGAATACACTCTGATAACTAAAAGATACTATATTGGGAAGGATTAATTAAAGAAAATTTTGTACACAATTGTTCACAGCTAATTATGATTGGAAATGAGATTCATCCAATAAACAGAAAAGAATTAATCAGTGAATGATGATCTTAATTGACTATGAAAAAACATGAAGGGTATTTCACTTGTTCTCTGACTACCCACACATAACTCATGTTCCTAGCGACTAAGATGGAAAAATTACGAGTTCATTCATGTCTTTGCAGTTACCTCTTCGAACAGGAGAAGAAGTAGAATAATGTTTAAAGCTGGAAATATCGAAATTCTCTATAAACCTCTGATCTGAGACTCTGGCTTTTTCAGCAGCAAAACAACGATATTCATTGAAGATGGATGACAGACACCATCTTTGCAGTTTTCTCAAACATCCAACGAGAGTACCTGTTCAGTGCTGAAAAAAAACACAATTCCCAAATTAGAAGATTCGGATATAGAAACAAATGTTTTATACTGGATATTAACTATATACACACCTTCCCTCGATTGCAATGAATTAAGAGTGGGTGGTTCTTCTCATCTGCATGGCAGAAAAATGTACTTATAACAACTGTAATTCAATTAAAAGGGAACAATAAACTGGAAGGGCTTATAGATTTCCTATACCAAGGACAACTATAAGTGCCTCGCGGATCTTATCCTCAGGTATGCTCATATTAGACTCCGGTATGGATGAGCTCCGCTGTTAAAACACAGAAAATTGACTTTCAGATGCAGAAGGTGAATTACTTTTACATAGAGTTCATGAAACTTAATTCCAAACTTAATGAGGTGCATCATAGAAAACTTAAATATTTCATATCCAACGGCAGAAAGCATTATATATCAGCTATAGGGTTTCCTAACTTCAAACTGATTGGTCAAGCGAAATGGTCTCCCTCTGGACTTAATAAGGTTTGTTCCATCCTCATGCAGGCATTTCACCTGTCAAGGAACAAGGACTACCTATTATTCTCGGTGAGTCTAATCTCAGTTAAGCTGGTTTCTTGGTAGGCCATCTCGGATCAGTCTATCATATATTATAGTCTACCACGTATACAAATAGATGTCGTAGCCAAGAGCAAATAAAATCAATGGATAATTCATTTACAATTTGTTAAATTAACTGAGCCCAACAATTATAATGTTTACTTATGTGCTAAGGCAAAAAAAAATGGTAACAAGAAAATAATATTTTTTGGTAGGTGTTGGAATTGTGGCAAGCAGGGTCACTTATGGGGCCTGATTGGCAATAAAAAAAGGCCCCAATAGTCACAGATTTAGTGGTAAGATGATCCTCTTGATGGGTCTTGTTAAAGATAGATTTGTTCTGCATAGTGATGCCACGTATTAGACATGAATGACATTGCATTAATCACACAACTCAAAGAATAACATTAGTGAAATAAACCTTTTTGTTTACTAAAAGAAAGATAATAATGATACAATAAGTTAGTAACAATTTCTTTCTTTCATGATATACCTTGTACACGGCAAATATTGTCTAGATATATACTCAGAACTACCGAAACTATGAAAAGAAGAAAACAAAATCCATATTCACATAAGCACATTTACATCTGTTTCTTTCTTAACCTGTTTAAATGCCAGAGATGTTCTTCTAGTCAGGAGGTTAAACTCATACAGATTTGCTAACACACTGGTCCGGAGAAATTTGGGTTTGACCTGCTTCACATGTTTCATGCTCTAAAACAACACTTACATGTGGGGGTTTCTTACCAGGAAACAGGAATGCATCTCTGCCTAGAACGCAGATCTGTTAGATGTTTATACAATCTTCTCGAGTGTGGTAGTGTTTTCGATTATTTTAATCCAATGTGTCAAGTTGCAGTATGGTAACATCTCAAGATCACTAATAAGGTGTTTTTGTCATTAGGATGTCAAATACACGTACCATGTCCTTGTAGGATGATAAGAGATTGCTTCGGTAAAGCTCCTGAAATGAAGCAATTAAACAATGTAAGACAGCCAAAAATATGAAGAAACAAATTTATAAAGCAATTTCCATACACAAGCTCACATGCATTTTATTCCAGATTTGGGATGTTTGATGACTGCAACAGTCTGAGCTGTGATGAGACTAAAAAGCTTGAAATGAAGCATCCATGTTTTTCCAGAATGACAAGTATAGATTTCAAGAGATATAGACAGATAATTGAGTTAAATTATTGCAAGAACCGACACAAAATACCTAAAAGCACGAAGCATCACCATAAATATTATGAAAATCCGAGGAAAATGACCAAAGACAACAAACAACATGTTATAACTGCCTAATTTGAATAATAACAAACCTGAAACACAAAAAATGGCTCCATGCAGTGCTCTCAGCCATAGAACACGCAGCACACGCGCGTTTCTGCGACCCGAGTGTACCCCGGATTGCCCAAAACAAATGCTCCAACCAACGCTGCGACAGACAGCAAGCGTCCCAGCAGCAGCAAAACCAGCATCAGCAGCAACTCAGCGTAGCAGCAGCAGCAGCAGCAACTCGCAACAGCATCAGCAACGCAGCAGCAACATCAGCAACAGCAACGCAGCACAGAACAGCATCAGCAACTCGCAACAGCATCAGCAACGCAGCGCAGCAGCAACTCGCAACAGCAACAGCAACGCAGCAGCAACATCAGCAACGCAACGCAGCAGCAACATCAGCAACGCAGCAGCCTCTGCGCCTGCGCCTTGCACCTTCCAGCCATCGCTGCCCTGTTTCTGAACAGAAACAGAGCAAAACAACTCTGTCCCAAGCCAAGACAGCACCTTGCCAGGACTCTTTGCCATTATGCTCCACTTGCCATTATGTAGTCTGGTGGAGGTTTCTTTGGCTCCAAAATGGTGCACCAATCTTAAAAACCAAAATTAAATCTCATATTAGAATTCAACAGATGACAAGCTGAAAGGCGTAAAAATGAAATACAAACAAGTACACTTCGGTAAAAAATGCAGTGGACAGCATTTTATTGATTGTCTGAATAACACCACTCTGCCGCAATATCAAAGAGAAAATAAAGTTAATCAAATGCATGAGCACAAGCAAGTCAATGAACACAAGTGTTGCATAAAACTGGAGAAAACTTCTACTCGTGTAATGTGTTACGCATCGTGTCCTTTTGTTGGATTTTCAATTCTTTGTCATTGTATGGTAGCCTAGATCAACCTATCTTGTTTCCTATTTTTCGTTTCTTGATGAGTTAATTTTATTGATTAGAATAAAAGCACCCTAGGCTTCATTTTTTATAATGTTTGGTATAAAAAGCACCCCGATTTTATTGATTAAAATAAAAGCACCCCAATTTTAATGTTTGGTATCATTTGCAAAATTTGGTTATTGTATTCATTTAGCAAACCTCTCACTTTAGCACCCCAATGCACTATTTCAACTTTCAATGTCACCACCGCTAACTAACATATATTTACAACTACCACTTCAACTCTACGACTACACCACCGCTAGCGCCATGCATAAACCATCACCACCGCTAGCACCATGCCACAACCAACAACACCACAACCACCATAGCATAACCAACATTGACACCTTCACAACCACCCCACCACTGCTACAACCACCGTATCATAATCATCACAATCACCAACACCATGTACATAACCAAATATTAGTCGAAAGTTGCATTGGTTTTGTTAATTACTATCGATCAACCATAAAGAAATGCATCATAAACTATTGCAATTGTGTTAATTTGCAAAATACATTATTATACAACGCACCAAACAAAGCCCTACTACATATTTATACTGCAAATTTTTCTTTTACTGATCGACAATCACCAAAAGTGTATGCATTTATACCCATCAAATTCAAGTGTCTAATTTAATGTTTTTATGTTGGTTCTGCTCCATAGCCGCAAAGACCAACAACTTGCATATCATCATTACTCATCAGAAAAATTGTAAACTCTGCACAGAAGCGATATAGAGATGAATCCCAACTGACTAATCAAAGAACTTCCACAAATCAAGCAAGGGTTCACAAAAGGGAAATCATTGTTTTTAATCAGAAAAATAAAGGAGAGGCAGGCAATACATGTGAGAAACTCCCACTGTGAAGAAGAATAAATAGTGCATAATGATTGGACTTACGTATTCATATGAAAAGGCATGATGATTAAACTACCCCAATTAGTCCCAAACACCATAAGATGGCCTTAATCTCCCGATATATTTGAGATATATCTTTGTAAGAGTCAAAATGAGCAAAAAAATGTATGCTTAAAGCAAGAAGCAAAGCAACGACAATTGCTTCACTTTGGCCAAAACGAAAAACAAAAAAAACCAAAACCAAAACAAAAACAAAACAAAAAATGCCTTGAATACCTTGGTAAGATTGTAAGAATTAGTACACCCCTGGCATGCCATTCCTTCCTAATAGTACCCAAAGCATCATAGAGGACAGCCTCTCCCACACCATGCCCTTTAGAAGACAAAACCTATTACTCCACTTTAGCCAATGATGGAAAGCAATCGAGCAAAGGGATACCAAACCCACTAACCAGCTTCGACCAAACCTTAGTAACAACACAACATTCAAAGGATAGATGTCAAATTGATTACACATGGGAAAAGCGCAAAACACAGCGACTGGGGATCAAAAACCCTCTCTTGGAAAGGTTGTCAATTGTACGAATTTTACCATGTGTAATACACCAAAGCAAGAAATAGACTTTTTTTTTTCAAAATATGGAACCTGTGAATATGATTCTGGAGCCCCTATAGAGAAATCCTAATTCTCAAGACAATAATTCTCCCTAGCCAAAAATTTAACAACCAAAAAAAAAATCTCAAAGTTATGGCCCTTACTTGTAATAACTAATAAAAGAGAGGAGGTACGCCTTCTTTTTAGACATAGATTTCAGTACACTTCATTGAAGAATCAACTAAGAAATTAAAAAAGCTACTTACAGGAAGCATCACATAGACAGGAAGATAAGGGGTCCCAGTGAAATCATTTGCATTTTCCCTAGGCTGAATATCCTGCATGAGTTGTACCGATATACATTGGAAAATCAAATACCATAAAGGACTTTAGTTTGTAAAGCAACAGTTAACCAAATAAACACTCTGTAATCAGGAAGGGTATACCTCATTCTTATCGGAAAATCAAAGTTTGAATCTTGCACGCTTGAGCTATTTGAATATGAAATAATCCGAGTTTCAATGGAAATTGATCTATTTGAATGAAAATTATTCTACATTTGAATTCAAAGAGATAAACTAATACTATTAGATCGAAGTAGCCATAGCAAAGAAAAAGAAATAGTATAAGATGGAAGGAATACCTGGCGAGAAGAGAGAAACTCAATTTTAACAAACAAATGGTGAGCGAAAGATCAAAACAACAACTGGATTTGTTATGAACACGAACAAATCAACACCTTCTTCTACTAGATTTGCAATAATCAAGTTCAAATCAGTGAAAATTACTGAAAAATGATAAATCAGAACAGAAACAGAACCAAAAATGATGAATCAATTAGAAGCTCGAATTCTCCCTCTCTCTTTCCTTCTCCTTCTCTTTCTCCTTCTCTCTTTCCCTCTCCTTGAAATTTTAGGGTTAGATGCAAAGGGTTGAAAAGGGGGAAATGCAGCGGGAACGCGCGGGAAGAAAAAAATTTTCGCAAAATTTCACCCGCCTGAAATCGACCTAATTCTCCACACCTTCACGTGCAACGCACGTGCACGTTTGCAACGGTTTTAAGCCGTGGGTAACTATAGCCACGGTTTTTAGCCGTGGCAAACACACCAACGGTTTAGAACCGTGGCCAAGCCTTTTTTTAGCCACGGTTTTAAGCCGTTGGGCACTATAGCCACGGTTTTTAGCCGTGGCAAACACACCAACGGCTTAGAACCGTGGCCACCCCTGTGTAGCTAATCAGGTCTTTTGGTGTAGTGACTAGGGCCTAATCAGAGACGACAAGATATAAATAAAGCATCTCTTCTGGGGTTGGTTTCGAGAGTAGCTCGACACTTCCCATATATGACTAGGTTCTGGAAGGCCTGCTTGTACTCTTCCCAGGTTAAGGTCTGGTTTCCTCTGAGAATCTTGAAGATGGGGAGGCACTTGTCTGATGACTTGGAGATAAATTTATTAAGTGCTGCCACCGTCCTGGTCATGATCTGAACTTCTCTGATGGAGGTCAGGGACTTCATATCGAGAAGAGCTTGGATCTGCTTCTATTCCTTTTTGGTTCACTATGTAACTTAGGTACTTGCCCGACTCGACGTCAAATGTGCATTTCTGCGGGTTGAGCTTCATCTAATACTTGCGGAGTTGACCGAATGCTTCGTCAAGGTCAGATATGTGATATGGGTTGTGGATACTCTTGACCAGCATGTCGTCTATGTAGACCTCCATGTTCTTTCCAATTTCCTTTCGAACATCCAATTCACTAGCTGTTGGTATGTGGCGCTCCTGTTCTTGAGATCGAATGGCATCACCCGATAACACTATCTCCTTCTTTCGATTATGAAGGATGTTTTCTCTTGATCGGGGGGGGGGGGGTGCATCTATATGTGATTATATTCGGAGTAGACGTCCATGAAACTAAGGAGGCCATGTCCGGAAGTGGCATCTATAATTTGGTCGATGCGGGGAAGCAAAAATCTGTCCTTCAGGCATGCTTTGTTCAAGTCGGTGTAATCTACGCATACTCTCCACTTTCCTTTTTTCTTTTTAACCAGGACGATATTTGCCAGCCGGTCTAGGTATCGTGCCTCCTTGATCCATGTTGGCATTAAGTACCCTCTGCATTTTTTTGTTTATAATTTGGTTCCTATCAGGGGACACAGGTCTTGTCTTCTGTCTAACCAATTTTCATGCTGGGTCTACACTCAGTCGATGGGTGGTCTATTCCCACCATGTCCCTCATCGTCCAGGCAAAAACATCTTGGTTATGTCTCAATAGTGTTATCAGCTATTCCGCGAATTCCTTGCTTAAGCGGGAACCTATTTGGATGGCTCTACTGTTACTAGGGCTGTCCTGATACACGGTTACAGGCTCCTTTTCAGGTTGACCGACGTTTGGTCTTCCTCTCGGGCTAAACAGGGGTCTCCTCGTCTGGGTTGGGAGTGTCCTCACTCAACTACTGACCCGAGCTTTGGGTCACGTAAGTCGTGGTCCCTCTGTAGTTGATGGCTATCGAGCACACTAGTACTGAGTAATGTTAGTCTCTGGCGGCCGACTAATTTCCTCGTATTGTGCCCACTATCTGATTGACTAGGTACTTGATGCACTAGTGTAAAGTGGAGACCGCCGCCTCCATCTAGTAAAGCTAGGGCCTCCCCAGGATGATGTTGTAGGTGGACGGTGCCTCGACCACTATTAACTATTGAAGGGTTATTTTTTGGAGTCCTGGCTCTCCTACCACTACTATTAATTTGATCCTCACCATTGGGAAGTATTTTTCCTCGCTGTGTCCGAGTAGGAGATCTGTCGAGGGGCTTATGTTGTCTTACTTTTGTTGCATGTTGCAGAACGTGTTTAGGAACAAAACGTTCACTTGAATAAGGTCTCTTAAGTTCCTTATTAGGCCTTATTCTTGGTGAAATAGGACTAGTTTTTAATTTTTTCCTTCTTATTATGTAATGGTTTACTTGTTGGTTGGCCTTATTTTATAAGGTCTACTATTTGGTGAACCAGACCTTAACAAGGTCTCAAAGAGAGTAGGGAATTTCTATCATGGATGAGTTTTTAATTTTTGTTCATTTTATGATGTAAGTCCATCGGTTTCTTTTCTCGGGTAAAGTTGTAATGTACCCCCACTGATGTACAAGATTTTTTCAAGTAATAAAGGTCAGGCATCCCATAGCTACCCCTCCCCAACTGAGGTTTATTTAAGAAAAAAAAAACTTCCAGTGTCTACTAAGGACCTTATCACTTCCTAGTTTCCTATAGAGACCGATATTACTAGGGCATCATTAAGCGTAGTGTAGACACATTTGATATCCCTATAGATTCAAATTAGGGGCAGGATCAGGTTCTGAGAGTGAACGTGTTACATCCATTGGTCGTCGTAGGCTGATTTGGTCCGTAGTTTGTGAAACTGCCTTTTTTGGGACCGTTCGGTTTCCGAGTTTACTCCATGCATGATACATACTTCCTTGTAGTGCTAGTTTCTTTTCTTTTTTTTCTTGTCCCTAGGGACAGAGGGTTTCTTATCGGATTTCATTTTTTCTTGGCGGTTAGTTCCTCGTCTAAAACGATGTAAGTTTTTTCTTTTTTCAGCAGGTCCGCCATATTTGACGGGGGAGGAGTCCAAAGTTAGGAAGTTATAAAACTTTTCGTTCCTCAGACCGTCGGTGAAGGCTGCGACGGCTGTTGCAGCATTACAACCGCTGACGAGAGTTAACTCATCATTTAAACGTGTGATGTATGCCCTCAACGTCTCATCCAGCTTCTGCTTCATGGATTCGAGAATCTTTACTATTTGAAAGATTCATTGTATGAGTTGAGAGTAGATTCACCCTTAAGTCTATAGTGGCTATCGCCGGTACGAGGGTCTACAATGGTTCCTTCGATGCTTGCGGTGGTGCCGGAGCGGGCGACGATCTGCTGTTTTGAGCGTTTGAGGTTCTCGCTGCGTCTCCATTGTTGAGAGATCTCGTTGTCACCATCTTGTTGATTCTTCGGGAAAGGTGGTACTCTATTATTTCTGAGGAACTCTGTCATTCCCCACGGACGATGCCAAACTGATGTAGTCGATTCATGTTCTCCTTCCTTGCTGCTTACCTAGACCTGCACAATTAGCAAACGTGAGCCAAGGACCACCTTGTGGATACTGATGGCACTCTGATGCTTAAGTTAGATAAGGCTTAGGATAGGCTTAAAACTGGGATTATGTAGCATACCTCTAGTTCATCGACCTTATATCCCTTTTATAGTGTAGGAGTCCTTGTTCGTCTAGTTCTTTAGTGACATAGTTTAGGGAAAGTGATCTTGTTGTGGAGATCCTTTCCTAATTGGGAGTTGTCCATGTGGGATAGTTTCCCTACACGACTCGTGCTCCAAGATCTGCAGGAGAGGTTTCCCTTACTAATTGTTGTCCATGCAAGCAAGTTTCCTTGCCCGAGATATGTTTCCTAGTCGGATCTAATGTATTGTTGGCTTGTTTGTTTTGGGTAGATCTCTCAAATACTTGCTTTAGAGATCTTACTATTGGGCCTGACCGCATGACATGTCAGATTACTGGCTCATTGCAACTCGGACCCGACTGTCTGGATTCTGCAAATCATGGGCTTAGTGTTGTTTGGGCCTTGCTGGATTGAGCGTGCAATCAGGCCTACTTCATTTTGTTGATGAGATTATCATGACACGTGTACGGTGCTGATCAGAAGGCGGTTTGATGTATCATCAAGCGTTAATACTAAAATATAGATATCTCAATTTTTTTCGCACTCTTATGGCTCCAAGAAATCTAAGACTTTCCGCTCTCTGTTCATTCTTTTCATCAAGCTAACTAAATCAGCAGTCAACCAAGGCCAGCCAACTAGACGTGGAGGTATAGATAAATAATAGGGGCGAGCGCATGTAGGGTCTGCTCTAGCTTTTTCCCTTGCTTTCTTTTATTGCTAGTTCTGTTTAGCCTCGTACTTCCTTTCTTTATCTTTTTCAACACTGAGATCTAAGATTGTTCTACTAGACCTAGCGTAGTAATGGAGTTTCCCTAAGGAGCAGTGGAAATAAGTTTCGGATATAGTTGTAAAACAGATCAATTTGTTGAGAAAAGGGAGTTTTCTTGTTGGCTCGACAGTCTTGCTAGGATTGGTAGGGTCAGTCAATGTGAAGCAACACAAAGAAGCAAAAGATGGTTTTCTAATTTTAGTCACTCGATTTGATTTTATCTGATTTGGCTAGGTCCATACCAATGCAAAGGAGAAACAACGGAGAAAACCAATACAATACATTGAAAGGGAAATACAATCCATCTTTTATGGAAGGCAAAATTTAGTCAAAGATTTCTCTGAGGTCAACCGCCTTCTCCTACCAGCGATCACCATAAGTGTCAATCTAGAGGGGAAAAGGTGGGGAATCGAACCTTCAATCATTCATCCCTCTAGTTTCATATTATTATGAAATTCCCTCAGGGGTACGTAGTCGAGCCATCTAATCGAGTCATCTTGGACAGTCGAGCCATCCATCCCTTCAATCTAGTTTTGTTGTCATTCATTCCCATAGCTAGAAGCAATAAACTGAATTCTTTCATCTATCTGGTTCCAAATTTTTTTTCTAGTGGTAAGAGTCAATAAAGTTCAGGATCGACTGCTGCTCAATGATATGCTTTTTCATTTGGCAGATCAACCAACACTAGAACTTACTCTGCTACTATTGGTACAAAATTGACTGATGAAAGGTAAACAACATGATCTATTAGAACGAAAGTTGGAACTTACACTCCTAATGCTTGTGCTTATAGGGATGAAATAAAATCGATTGTTTTATCGTATTATCCAAAAACTCAAAATTTGTTACAGAATATCAAACTGAGCTCCGTCAAAACGTATGACACTACAAGAAAAAAGGCCATTAATAGCGTTTCAAAAACGCTATGTCTGCCGGAGCTATAATAGACCCTGGGTCTATTATAGCGTTTTAAAAATGCTATAGTAAGTTAGCCTTTTATAGCGTTTTAAAAACGCTATAGTAGATCCTTTTATAGCGTTTCTGAAACGCTATGATAGAGTCTACCATAGCAAATTTTTTTTTTAAAATTTTTAAATTTTATTTTTTTTTGCTATCAAATGACTTTTTATTACATCTTATAAGTTTTATTTCTATAAAATAAATATTTTAATGTGCCAAACTTAAACATTTCCATGAATGGAGGCAAAGTAATGTAATTAATAAGATAATATATTACATTGAGTCACAAAATCTATCAAATAATAAAGATAATGTATTACACTTAAACATTTATTAACTCTCTTAATAAGATAATGTATTACACTTAAACTTAAACATTCTTACTAAAAAAATTCTGATTTGCCACATGTAAGCTAGTAGTCGTTGCTTGATTAACTGTGGAAGGGGCCTCATGTAGTGACCTATTTGAGCTAAATGCGCTGGATGAGTAGCCCATGAATCTTCTGAGGAGAATCGGAGATATTGAACTATCACTTAGTTTAGAACCCATCTCTGCAGCTTTCAGTAACAAAGCTGTTGTAGACATGTAAGGAGAAAGCCTGCTGGGGTGTGACCATTGTTCAATCCATTTAGATAAATTCTAATAATGATGAAGTATGTACTTTGTCAAGAGAGAGCCACTCGTATCTCCACCGCTTGACTGCTGATTCGGGAATATTGCTATACCACAAGGTTGCAGGGAAAGATGGAGATAGAATGGACATGTCAAACAAAACATGTAATTCCTATACAAAATATTGCAGGCAGGCAACTGAAAGCTGAATCCCAAACCAAGAGCAAGGAAACCACTAACAGAACAGGTATACCTCTGGATAAGATTCTTGAGGCTTTTATGACTTCCTTTGATAGAATCCAAGTGCAATATACAAGGTAACCTAAGTGACTTGCCAATTTCCTCACACTTCTCATTTGATGGCTCATCGCAAAGGACTTCCGGTGCCATCCCATATCCATTCAAGCTATAAAAATAAAAACATGGCCATTTTGTCATTAGAACAAATAAAGTAGCTTCAATTAACAAAGAAAGGATCATACCAAAAAAGTACCTACAGCCCATTAAAACAAATAAATGATCATATGTTACCAAATTCTGGAGAACCTCGTTTTGAAATTCATAGATGCCTAGGCTCTGAACTTCTAAACTGTGACTGTTATCAAATGGAAGTAACAACATCTGATATAAGGCCCTTACCAATTATTTATCAAAAAAGATTAACAACGTCATTCATGTGACTGTCCTTGCAAAGCTTGTTAATGAGTACATTGTAAGTGATTTCATTCTACCAATACCCATAAAAAGTTCATGGGTTGGTCTAATTTATCATTCACACAAATACCAGCACAATGCTTAGTGTAATATCACTTTGTTTTACTCTTCAAAAAACTAAAAATAAAAAAATCCACAATACCTAAATGGAAGTAATAGTACGTTAAGGGTAACAATGTCAGATTGTGAAACTTTAAAAGGAAATTCAGATGGCTGCAATTGAAAAACTTTATAGTGTAGATTGTGAAACAATTGAAACAACAGCTCAACAAACCTTGATTGTGGTGTCTGATGAGCAGTAGCAGCAGGTGTTTGTTTCAGGAACAGGGAGCAATAGCAGCGGGTGTTTGTTCCAAGAACAGGGTTATAACTTGCTAAAACTACCTCCCAACTTAATTAGCATTTGTAGTACTGACTAGTTAATGGGAATGCATGCCTAAGCACGAACTGTAGTTTCGACGGAAGTGGAATGAAGAACTTGCTCCGATTGATCTTCGTCGTCACCAGTCCATATCTCACGCAAAGCTTCTCTCATATTGTGTATGCTTTCTAGAGCAAAATCTGCTCCTGGTACCAATACTGAGCTCCCAACCTGCCATCACCATGCACTTGTATATATTAGGTAACTCTATTTTTAAGACCACATTTCTTATTTATCAAAGCCAGTCATTAGTTTGTTAAGATTTCTTAACCATGTAAAGATCATAACAGCTAGGAAACCCTTCCGAGTATGGCTTGATGTTGATTTCATTTGTTTTCACCTTAAAACAACATAAAAATTTGCTATCTAACTTGATATTGAGGAACCACTTTCAACTTACAATAACTGTATGAAGTCCTAATGCCTTCCCGCTAGCTAAGTTTCTAGCATTGTCATCGAAGAAAATCTGTGAAAGAAAATAAAAATATCGTGATTTCTGCAATAATTTAAACTTCAGTTAACATTTCCAGTGCAAGATAGCTTCTGTTGTTACCATTTTCTTGGGGTGGATTTGTGCAATTTGAATGGCAGCCTCCATGGCTTCCAGAGACGGTTTACAGAGGACTTTTCATTGTGGATTATCACCAATTTCATCTTCAGAGTCGCATTCTGTGGAGAATACATGTTCATTTTGCTCTTCCTGGTATCTATGTTGGGCTGATGGCACATTTGTGTCCTTTTCTGGTGGATTAAGTGTTTCAAAGCTTATAATGCCTTCAAAACAATCTTCCAAGCCCAACCTATTAAGTACTCGAGCTGCATGAGCATTATTAGCATTGGTGAAGATCTTTAAAATCCAAGAGAACCCCCCAATTACATATAGTATCCAAATCACAAATTTAGCAGCAGCATAAATGATTTCTATAGCAATGAGGGAACCACCGAAAGTAAAAAGTTATGAGGGACGTACGATTTTACGTTGGGGCATAGACAATAATAGGTTCCTCAACCCTGAATCAATCTTTAGTCTTTCATATGGCAATCTTCCATGGACATATGCATGAAATTCGTCATTGCCAAATTCATAACCCAATGCCTGCAGATGATCATCAAAGAAAACATACACAATATCCAACAATTATAAGATAGTCAACATAAATTGGATGTGATCAAATATGAACTATGAAAAAAAAACATTAGAGTAGCTAGAAGCCGCACTACCTTTAAGCCAGCCATTGTTGTTCCATACTCTCTATACAAGTCCAAGCACATCTTTGGCACTTGACTGGCTTCAATATTCATTAATAGGTTTCTGGGCATGCGCTGCCATTATCAGTTTTTTTTTCCAGAAACAGGGTGTGGCCTCTGTTTTGAGCAGTTTCTGGGCATGACCAAAGCTGGCTTCATGATAGGCTGAATACTCTGGCTGTGGCTCTGTCATGCTGCATAATCAAATAAATGGTTGTCAACTTCATTTGTTGTACAAAACTGAGGCAAATTGTTTAAAATTAAAACTTAGGGAACATGAACATTACTTGGTAGCTAATCCTTCTAGATTTCCTCCATCGCCAATGGTTATGTATACAAGGGCAGATGGGTCACAGACAGGTTTGCATTCGCCATTTACTATGTTATATGCAACATTTGACACCCGGTATTGTAAAATGAAAAATTCTTAGTATTAAACAAATTAAGTAGCCAAAATGTCTTTCTTGGTTATGATTACGATTCACTGTAAAAGATTCTCTTATAGCAATTTACTCGTGAAATAGAAATAAATTGCATAGGAGATGGCTTGCACTTATTGATCGTTCATAGGCATGCACGTGTCCAGAGAGAACAATAATGTAAGCTGAAGCACGCTTGATTGAGTACCAAAGTGCAGATGTGGTACCAGATGCTCTATAAGGAACATGATAGCATTGTGTATAGGGCTTAAAAGGTGTGTTTTCACCCTGCAATAAACCAACATCAATGAACAATTAATCCCTTCAGTCATTTTCACAATCTTCAGAAAACTACATAGCAGTAAAGGTTTAAAGTGTAGGCTTACTAAATTTAGGGGGTGTTTGTTTGCACCACTTATAAGTGGCCTAGCACTTATAAGTGGCGGACCACCTTAAAATAGTGTTTGTTTACAGGAACTTATAAGTCATTAATAGCTATAAGTGGCTTGATTTCTATAAGCACCAGGGGTGATGCTTATAATGACTTATAAGTCCCACCCACTTGTAAGTGACAAGCCACTTATAAGCGATGCAAACAAACACCCCCTTTAGAACAATTAAGATATTGGTGTACTAGTAGTCTAAAAGTGCAAATCCACTAGGCCAGTTTCAATTTTTCGAAGAATGATTCAGTTAAAAATTTTCCCAAACTGGAGCATTGTGAGAAAATCATTGAGATTTAAATAGCAAACAAGTAAAAGGTGTGAGTGCTCACAAGTTCAGGAGCCCAATCAAGCTCATGATTCCCTGTTGTCCATATCCATGGTTGATAAGCAGTACTCCTCTCGACAAACCTTCCCCATGAATCCCACCTTTTATTGTGATGATATGGATAGGTATCCGCATAAGAGAGGTCACCCACCAACAACACGGTCTTCCCTTTCACCGGGTTTCCTTCATAATGGGAAAGTGTTTTGTTCGAGTCATAACTTTGACCAAGATCCCCTGCAAATTATGCATCAAAGAACATAATGAGTAATCCTCTTGATATAAATACAGACTACCTATTACTCATGGCCCCCTTTTCCCAACCAAAACATCAAATAAGAAATGCACCTGATGATGAAATCAATTCATATGGTCTACTCAACCTATTTAAATCAACGTAGTAATTAAAAAAAATGAGTAAAGGAATAATGAAATTGGTTACCAATGAGGCCAAAGGTATAAGGAACATCAGAGCCAACCCTAGGAGGGATTCTAAACCAGAACTGTCTTGTAGTATGTCCAATTCCAACCTCATAGTAGTATTTTGTATCAAACTGGCAGAAGTTCAAACAAATATTACTTTGGGTTCACAATTATCACAAAGAATTCAAGAACTTTTCATCAACTTTCCTTTTATTCTATTTTAGGAGTATAATTTATTAGTAAAAAAAGGATACAATGAATAAGCAAACAAAATAAGTGGCCTAAAAAAAGAGATATGCATACGCATGATGCTAATGGAAAGCACCAAAGGTACAAAATGACCACTCTAAAGCATGAAAATATCGAAATCGAATGAAAATTAGAATTGATGATTGAAATTGTGATCTCCAACCAACTGATCCAACAAATGGCCACTAGAAAGAAGAGCTTAGGAGTCATATTTATATATATATATATACACCAATTACATCTTAGGATCTGAACGCCCAAAATACTATCCACTTCTCAGAAACAAATCACAAATAACTACTGTACACTGGACCAAAGAATAACTTAATGGATTGATCTTCCATAAAATAACTTTCAGTCATGTCATTTATTCACACATCTTTAACATCTCTGTATTGAATTCCTAGAAGCTTCCAAGCAAAATTAAAACAAGAAATTGATGTTGAAACTAGTTTTGCACATAATAACCTTCCAATTGTATTAGCTCTCTGATAACATTATGTAAAGTAAAGATTCTCAGTAAAGTCCCTTTTCTACAACATCCAGCCAGAGGTTGCACCTAGAATGGCAAAACTGATTAAGATATCGGCCTATGAAACAAAACCTTGGGTCAAACAAGGATTTCAATTTAATACTACTATAACCCAACAAGAAACCCATCAAAGATTTTGTCAGTTCAGTATGGATCAAAGAACTCAAATCCTATTGAGCATTAGGGTGTAAAATTGCAAATTAATAAAAATTTCAACATAACATAACTTTCTTATCCATCGTCTTCTTAACCTTCTAAGCAAATATAGTGAAGACATTATTTTTCCCCCCCCTTCATTAATACATAATAAAATATACATACATATTTAAAATGCAACCAAAGACTGTAACTGTATTTCAAATAATTCAAAGAAAAAAAAGAAAAGAAAATTGTAGACTATACCAAATGGTCAAGCTCTCTTTTCATGTCTGTGATATACCTGCTGGAGCTCTTTGGCAAGTTCTACAACCTCATCCAAGTTTGAATTAGCTTCCTGAAACAAATAATACCCACTCATACTGAATTAGCTTTGCATTGTGTACAAAAATTGAATGCACAGTCACTCGTTTGTTTACCGAATGTAAAAAATACCAATCCAACAAGATGAGCACCATGGACACTCCATTCTTAATGAATCTAACATGTCAAAAATCTTGTGGTAGTCCTAAGACATGACAGGCCAAAAGTTTAATTTGGATTTTTGAATCAATTTATGAAGAGAATACGTCTGACAGTCCATATCGATGTCTAGACACTAAGGTCAGTTTCCTCGACATAATTGAAATTACATTTAACTACCAAAGTGAACACGCTTCTAATACCAACAGTGCCTCGAAGAGAGCTTCTTTTAATCACTTTCTATGAAAAATCAAAATAAATTTGCCTTAGGGAGAGGTTTATAGACAAGAAAACTTGTTCAACTGACCAAGACAAAAGTAGAAGGGAAGACCAACCTCTAAGGTTTTACCATCAGGAGCAATGTCCCTGTCGTGGAAGCACCAATACTCTACACCGAGCTTGTCAAGAAATTCAAAATTTGCTCTCACTGCATCACGAAGAAGAAGATATACTCCATCAGTCCATTTATATTATACAAGAACATCAAATTTGCAAAAATCAGTCCTCTAATAGGCATTTGAACTAATAAACATGTCTACAAAAATCCATGCACATAAACCAAGTTTCATATATATATATATATATATATATATATATATATATATATATATATAGGGAAAAGAGAGATAGTAAAGTGAACTAATGTAATAGAAACCAATAATTCAATGATAACAGAAAGAACAATGGAACCACCAGCATCAAATAGCGAATCACACCGATAGCAAAAGAAATTACAGCTTTGGCTTATGGTGAATCAGTTATCAATTGCTTAAGTCACGTGTCCCACACACATAATTTTGCATTTTGGTCCAGCAGTGAAGTTATGTTAGGGATGAAGGTTGATTCTAAGGGAGGATGACATATACACTTATAGGATTAATACATCTATCTCACATGATCATTGCTAGGGCTGATATCTATCATTGTATAACAAATACCAGGGAACCACAAAGCAAGTGAAAGGGGTTTGATTTGAGAAACACTTCCCACCTGCATCATTTAGAGTGATAAATCTAGCCAAAGATTAGAAGATATACATGAAATTGTACCAACCAGATGTGCTCTTACCCCATATGAATTTATTTATTATTATTTTTTTTTAATATATACCAATCCATAAAGAAAACAAGTGAGGAGCTCACAGCAAACAGGCAGCAAAAACAAATTACAAAGGAAAAAAAACCTCCTACGCAGATTGCGACTTACTCCCACAATTACCAAGATTAATGAATAATTGTGAATAGATTAATTACAAGACAGTGAAAAGGAGAATAAATAAATAAAGAAATAAAATCAGGTAACACTTTTTCACTGTCGTTTTATTAAACATTACGATTTCAAATGTATGAATTTGTTGTACTTTATTTTATTTTTTTTGAAATCTAAAATGATCATGAATTTAATAACCATAGAAACGTTTTCGAGTTAAGCATTTGAAGAAGTGAATATCTTTTGCTTGAGTTTCTACAGTCTTTTACGACAATTATTACTTTTCCTGCCGCTGGGAGTTATTACAAAAAAACTACTGGAGAGGGGAGTGATACTATAATCTTAATGATGAACTTTCAAAGGGAACGTATAGCCTCCGCACCTAATATATGTAACATGGATTCTTAAAGCTAATTGCATTTATGCACTATCTAATTGTGCAAAGAGTTGTATTTGCGGTGCAGGAATACCAAGAGGTGGGAAACAAACTCTGTCAACAGAGAAAGACACAGCCAACGAGAAAACAGACAACACATAACAGGACTATAGCAAAATCCAATTGCCCCAATCAAACATCAAAACAGAACCTCATTTTCGCTTTGCACACAATTGGACTTAAAAAAAAGAGGATTCAAGTTACGCGGTAAGCAACTACTTTGGCGTATACAGGATAGTAAGTGTTAGTTTGATCTTGAGTAATAACCTGAATTGAATGTAAGTTCAAAGGATTGGTTGTAGAATAAAGCATGGGGTTTATTAAGTTTCAAGATTCATAACATTAAATTTCTTGCAAACTAAGTAGACAACAATACATAGCTGTAAATAATGAACTAGTGTAAAGTATACATAATATAATAATAAAAAGACTCGTACTATGCAAAATACTTCAGATTTACCACTGGAGGCATTCACCAATGTGTATATCTTTTACTCTTCCCTTCTCTTGTGTTACTTGGAAGCATACTGAGGTTCTAAACTATTTGTACTGCAAATTTCAAAGAAGCAAATATAAGAAAGTCGTGTCAACAAGGTAACTCCAATAGCAAATCAAATAAAAAATAGAAATAAATGATGCATTACATCACACCTACATACAAGAAGGCAAAAATGGAATGAAGAAAAGACCGGTCTTTGTTGCAGAATACAAGCATTACCATTTCTTTGCAAAACCTGAACACCACAAAACCAAGTTTCATCATTGTTTGAATGATGAAATAAACAAACCCCCCAAAATAATGGCTTTCAGCTTTAAGATTGCAATCTCAGAACCCATTATCACAAAATTCATAAAAATTGTAAACCTGAAAACTTTCAGTCAATTCTTCTTCGTCTGTGCCAACATCAAACCCTCCACCACATCTCTCACCAAATCCGAACTTAAATCTGCTTAACTAAACTAAATCGAAGCAAAATGGGAGCCCCAAATCAACCCCTAGTATACACAAAATCAATCTAAAAAAATCGCAAACTTTAGATTTTAGCTATGAGATTCGATTCTCGCTAGCTGGTCATCAAAACCTTCAAGAACAAATCCCTATCACAAAGATCTAAACCCAAACACCACCACTCTCTCCACTTTGAAACATCAATCGAATCCCCTAATCCAACATAGTCATCTCCCTCCAATGATTATTCCTCTCACCAAATCAGCAGTCCCTATCTCCACCGTCAGAGTCTGATTCAACTCAACCTTACTTTTCCACCTCCCCCATCCCTCTCCGTCCTCTGATCCTTTCCCTCCTTGGAATTTATAAACAGAGAAGAACTCACCTGAAGTAGGCGAAGGCGGTGGAGCGGTGGAGCGACGGATGTGAGTGGCGTCGACGATGGTTCTCTTCTCTGTGTGCGATGGAGACTAGAGAGGGAGGCGATTTGCAACAAAGGTGTCTTTCTCCATCTTTGATCTCTGTCTCTCCCTCGCTCCCTCCCAAGATCTCTCCACCTCACTCTCTCCCTGATCTTTGTCGAGCTCGATATCTCTCTCTCCCCCTCGCTCTTTTCCTCGATCTCTCTTTTCCTGGAACGCGAGGATGACAAAGAGAGGCGATAAGTTGCACTGCTTGCCTTTGAGGTTAGAGATGCGAGGGAGTTTTAAAACTTTCGAGAGAAAAAACGCTGTTTTATTTTTTTTTAATCTCTCACTTTTGTTTGATAGCGTTTTTTGAAGGCAAATGTTACGAAAACTTTGGGCTTTTATAGCAAAAGAGTGAAAAACGTTATGACTATATGAAAACTTGGGCTTTTATAGCACAAGTGTCAAAAACGCTATGACCAATTGCTATCAATAGGAAACTATGGTGTAGTGTGAGCGTTAGTGCAAGGGATTTCCGGTAGTACGCTCATCCATTGCTTGTTCATATTGTGGACTTGCTTGTCCCTCTCTTGCAACTTTGTCTTGTTTGCCCCCCATTGACACCATAGGGTCCCCGTACCCTTTACACTCGTGCTTCTATAAAGGGAAGCACTTCGTCTCTCTCTCCTTAACGTACGTTTTGGGCCACTAAGGCCAATTTTAGCTCACACCATTTGAACGAAGAGTCTTCTTACTAAGTCCACTAACAAAAAGGTTGTAGCTTCTTAAACAAAAAGGGTACTCCAACAGCTCGAATTGAAATCCGCCTATGCTAACTTAAAGGCTTCATTCGAGGGGAAATTTGAACTTGCTTCCTTGATTGAAGCGGAGGGAAATACCTAACAAGAAAGAGCCCGTATATCACTGAATTTTTGAAGGGCTCACCTAAAGAAGAAGGGGTTGTACAACCAATAGAGCAAAACAACCCTATCAGAGTAAGCCAGGCGATACAAATCAACACAAGCAGCAGGGGCTTCAGTATAAGTAGACTCGATTGAGGAATCTTTTGTTTCTAAAATCGAGTCTATCAATGAAGTAGAAGTAGGACACCATTTCACTGGTACCACCTATCTATGCACCAGCACAACCTATAGTAGAGCCTCTAGTAGATCAGTAGATCTGGCATTAATAGCAGCACTTTATACATGCATCCTTGACAACAACACTGGCAGAAATACCCATAGCAAAAGCAGAGTCGGTAGCCGGATAGGTCGATGAGGCAATTCCTTTTTGGTAGCCAAACTGCCTTAGGTTTTAGAAGTCAAGCGTATATGGCACCTGTAAAGACATAAGTCGTTAAACTTATGCTTATGTTGGAAAGCTCTTTGTCTCACTTATAAAATTTTAGTTCTTTATTTCATGAATGATCGCGATTATGATTGATTCCATATCAACTAGTCATTCAAGAGTGGAAGAGTAGATTAAGATATTTGTAACTTGTGATGGGGTATACTTGGGGGTTCCTTTGGTTGCCTGAGATTGTCTTATGTAGGACTATTTCAGTTCTAATACATACGCAAGGCCATAGATACGATTAGGGTTCAGGGGAAGGCTAAGATGGATTTCAAAAGCTAAACGACGAGGCAATGTATATTTACATCAGCGACAAAAGAAAAACCAGTTCCTTACTTAGTCTGTTCGTTTGCTTTCTACCTCTTATGCAACTGGGTTTAACCCCATTGAAGATCGTTCCCTACTAATTGAGTAAACCATTTGTCTCGTGCTTGGTCCTATGGCGATTGCTTGATGGAAGGCTGCCTTGATAACTAGTTACTATTAAGTAAGATGGTTTTTCTATTATTGTTTTGTTGATTTTGTAGTTTGTGTGACTAACTGAAGTAGAGGAATATGTTCGATAATCCACAGAAGTAGTAAGGCTATGAGGTTAGGTTTGTGGTCTATCGTGTCACCCTAAGGCTTATCACTAGCCCATGGACTCAGCCTAAATTGCATTACTTCACTTATTACTTTGAAACATGAACCCCTCGATCGATTAATGTGAATTGGAATTGGCTATAGAGGAAACCGAACCTGTCACTCCAACACAAATTTCTTGTGATTCTGAGGGCTAATACGAAAATGAAATCGAGAGGTTGTAGACTATAACTATTTATAATATTACATTCTCTCATATAATATTATGTTGTCTCAGCTGCAACATAAAGGTGATAGAATGGATGTAGCGAGAACTGGAGAATCCAAGAATATGGTAATGAACCTTTCTCGAAACCTAATATATTATGTAATGTACATGTAAAGACATGATTAGGAAAGATTGATATAAGGGACTGAACTTGAATGAAGCTTGGGTTGATGGGGTCACTGTCAAGGTAGGGACATCACTAGTGAACCAATCTTGGGAATCAAGCATGATGCATTCTTCCTAAACATCAAGTCACCAACTACAGTGATAATGGGTTTGTTCACGGTAATCTTGAGACATTTATGATATGAGGATGCCACAACCAAGTTGTCATGAATCCAAGGTCGTTTAAGCAAAATAAATGTTGCTAGGATATTCACTACATGGAATAGAGTTGACCAAACAAGGGGTATCAGTTTGAGATTAAGTCGAACTCTGCTTGTGCAGTTCAAATGGTCCCATCATATGCACGAACAAGTGTAGTAAGGAGCTGATGGTACAAAACTAGAAAATGGATATCTGTCCTTGTGAGCCCACTTCACTTTCGCAACATCATTTCCAAGTGGCCTTCCCATCAGCTGAATCCCCTTCATGGAAAGCAAAGCAAACAAATAGGCTCCACCTTCATCTCTAGCCCCTTATCACAAAACCAGAAGATAGATAACTGGCCCAATAAATAGACACCTAAAGGCTTTGCCCCAACCACTATTCAGTAGCCTCTAAACCTTTTCTTCCAAGCTCTCTTGCTTCTACCAGATTAGCAATCAACCAAGGTTCCAAACCTCCCCTAGTCCCTCAATTTCCTCATTTGAATCCCCAGGATCAAGAACAACACTTGAACATCTGAAAGTGGAACTTAGGCAAAGGGGAACCTATCGAAAGCAAGTATGAGCCACCTCTATTCTCTGCCTCAACTAGTTATCTCCCTTTCTTGGATCCACTCGATCGTATGCTTTAACACCTACTTTTCTCTTCAGCATGGAATGAAATGAAAAAAGGAAATCATCGCCCCCAGCTAGCTATCCTTGAAGGAGGAGGAAGAGGAAGCTCACTCCATAGCTGTATTCAGACCTTATGGAAGGGGTATGCGAGCAACTAAGCTAGTGGCCAACTAACCTCATTGTTATCACAATTCTAAGGAAGGCTGAAATCGATAGTTTCTTTTTTCATTCACTAGTAGAAGATGGACTCAGAGGTATGGAAGTCTCAGCCGAAACAAGAGGAACAACTCTTGTACCAATGCCTTGTTGAGGGAAGGGAGCAATCAATCCACCCAATTGGAAGTATCTACAACCTATATTAGACTCCTCGATCCCATCTTTCATTCAATGGGGATGGCATGCCCGCCCCGTGGGTGTCCTATCGAGATGATCCATTCATTACTATAGAGATCAATATGCAAGATAGAGTGGGTGTCGGCAGCCTACCCAATCGGGCAAACTATGTCCAAAAGTTGTCACGACTATTTAAGACTTACCGAAATCGGCTTCCTATTTGGACAGATATGCCAATCCCTGGCTAATACTAAAGTAAACGAGATCTTAACACAAGGAATGGTTGACCGGACTGGAGCGAGTTTGGATAGAGTGGGGCGAAGAGATCAGACTTTGTTGTTATTTCCTTTCCAGAAGGATTTTTTGTTTCCATCAATGATGAACACATCAAGGATAAATCGAATGAGGAGTATGCCCTGGAGTGGTGGGTAAGTTGTGGGGCCTCTAATAGTTGGTTCATTAAGTTCGGTCGAGACTCTAGCAAAAGATGGGAGTGGTTCCTTCATACTCACTTGATTAGTTTGCGTTTGTTTCCATTCCCCCTCTTCATTTGTTCACTAGTGGTCGGTGTTTCCTGCTCAATGAGAAAAGAATATCCATCAATGAAAATCGAGTTTTCGTTTCGTCAAGGCCTATGCAGATAATGACTCAACGGATTTGGCCTTGTGTGCATTCTGGGAGGAAGGGATTAACTAGTCCTGGCCTAGCAACCAACATTAAATAAGATACTTAATTCAACGAGATAAAGGTTACCTTATCTGCTAATGCACCGGTTAGAAACCAACAAAAATAGAAGGTAGAGATCCCGTATCATCATCCCTTGCCTCTCAGCAGAAAGAAGCAGTTGTCTCAGTGATTTTCCTAATTGGAAAATTCGAGGACAAAAGGCAATGAATAAGGGTCTATGAGTTCGATTCAATCATTCATATGAAAGATAGGGCATGTCGCTATCATACTCGCTTGGTTGGGACATTTCCCCTTTGAACTTTATTTTAGATAGGCGCCACCTATTGCATGGAATGGGAGAGCCAACGTTTAGAATAAAGAACCAATGTTTAGAATAAAGAACCGGTATGGTATGGTATGGTATGGTATGGTATGGTATGTTATGCTGAAGCCATCCCTCACTCACCCCTCTCTATCTCGAAAAAGGGTTCAAACTCTATCCCATTCCTATATATGGGGAGGGGCGTACCCTCAACTGCTTTTTGTTCAGCTAAGAGGATGGAATGAACTTTTTTTTGTTGTGATGTCACTAAAAAAGGTATTGGTCTTGCTATAGTGGTGGTGCTCTAGTGAGACGTCATAGCTGTATTAAGTAAGAGCAATGAATGTAGAAAGTTATAATTGCTAAATGATCACCTGGGGACCAAGTTAGGTCAACAGTAGATGCAAGTGAGGTTTGGAATGGAACCCTGTCTCTAGTCCCGTACCTTTGAAACATAAGTCAAAGTAATGGTAATACCTCTTAGTAAGCCCTAACTTCAAGTAACGATCACAATGTGTTAGGGAGCTCGAAAGAATAGGTACTTACGGTTAGAGCACGAAAAAAATGACCACAGTAATAGTAACAGGTATGAGCTGGTAATAAACAAAGAAATCCAATTTTAAGTCATGTCAAAGTGGCTAGTCAATCATTACTCCAGTCTTTCACCATGTTTGTCGCATTAGGCTCACCATTATTTCATTTCATTCTATTGATCTAATTTCGTTCCATCAGAGTTCTAGCTAGAAATAACATATACATGGAGCTATGTTGACTTACATACTTCTCGTTGACCACTCGATCGGGTGTTCCACGTATCATCCCGTTTTTCCATAAATGAGAGATACAACCAAAAATTTATTATAGTGATCGTGGTGTAGGCCTTGTTCGTTCCTACTTTACGTTATTTTCCTCGGTTTTTTTACATTACATTTAAATAAAGTAGTTTGCTTACTAAGGAATTAATCAGAGTAAAAAAAAATTATGAAAAATAAAAAACTTTTCATTTATTAGCCGGAGTACAAATGTACCCCTTGATCTTTAGTAAGGGTGGATTAAGCTGAAAAACATTTTTTGTTTATCAAAAAGTATCAACAATCCATTTGAGAGTCGCTCTGCAAGATGTCCAATAGTCTCAGTCTGTTCCCAGCTTGCCTCGTTATCGGGTTGGCCCTTGTACTTGACTAAGTAGTATTCAACTCATGCAGTGGGTGTATGGGCTAGCCCATGGTGCGGTTAGCCATGATATACTAAACTTCTTATTTAGTAGGTTCATCTAAAACATCAGGTGGTGTCCTCATGGGCATATTCCTCTCTGGGTCGGTCTGTTCTAATCGAAATCAACTGACTCACATGGAATACAAAGTGAGTTTGAACCAAGTTGGTCGCTTGAGTCTATAGGCTACCTTTCCTATTTGGTTTTTTACAAGGTCTAGTCTATTTTCTTCTTCCTTCAGGTTGGGCCAAGTCTGTGGGTTGCTTAAGTAGGTTGGGCTATGTTTGGTTGCGTTCCTGCTACCTCTCGGCAAAATAAGTTGATGGGCAAGCCCCCTCCTGTCGCAATGGTGTGGGGCCTCAGAGGTTGTTGCCCCGTGGTCAATTCAAAGGGAAGAGGCTTAAGTTTGATGCAAAGCTTTTTGGTTGTTAAGTTATAGTAGCACTGAGCAACATCCAACAGTTCCAATCCTTCAGGTTTGCACTAAAGTGCTTTAACTTAAGTAGCCTTCGAGGAGTCCGTTTATTCTCACCGTCTGAACTTTCAAAGATATACCGATCGTAGGTATCTGACCATTTGATACTTACATCTTCTAACATTACCGGCTTTAAAATATCTGGTTTTCATAAATTTCACATAACGTAAAAGTTGTTTTCATCATAAGAAACGACCATATTTTCGACCTTTTGCCTTGCATTACCATAACGAAAAATAACCATTAAGGAAAAGTTTGTGACTCGGAATGAACCTTTCTCGGTGGAGGAAAGGAATAGTGATTGATTCCTATGGAGCATCAAAGAACAAGAAGATTCAATCGGACAAAAAATTCTTATGTGGTCCAAGGAAATAAAAATTCCACTTCCACAATATCATCTATATCAGATCTTAATACTAGAATAGCTTATATAGTCATGATTCAATTCAGGTCCACTTTTTTTTTCTTTATTTAGAGTTTTGAGGATCTGATTGGAACAACCTAAAAGTTTTAAGAGTTTGGAGATTCATAACGGGGTAGATAGAATATCTCTGTCTCAGGACCACAAATCTAAACAATGAAACATGAGGAGTATACCCTGTAGTGACATAACAGTGTTCCTAAGCGACTACTTATCATCATAATGATAAAATTTTAAACTAAAAATTAATATTTGTAAAGTAATAACTACTTGCTAGGCGGTTACCTATTTTCTAATTCCTATTCCAATGGCGGAAAAATGAATACTAAGACTTTTTTTTGAGGAAAATAAAATCCATTTATCAGATTTTTTTTGATGACTTATGCCTTACCATGGCGTGACTACCGCTGAGTTAATAAAAAAGAAAATGCCTATTTTATTAGTTCAATTCATGAAGTAGCCTATTATGAGATTATTGCATATATACTAGATATTTATACTATTTAATATAGAAGTATAAATATAGTATAGTAAATTTATGTATATCATTCATGTCTCTGTTACAACACGGTGATTATAAATGGTTCAAATGATAAGAGAAATATAAAATTGAATTTGAGGCTGCAATCCTTATTTCCTTGGGATTGTAGTTCAAGCAGTCAGAACACCACACTGTCAAGGAGGAAGCTGCAGGTATGAACCCCGTCAGTCCTGACCTAGGATCCGATGAATCCATCTATCTATTTCCTATGAAAAGGAGGACAAAGAGCAAGATCTTATTCTCAGCAGGAGGATCCTTATTTATTTATTTTCTTTCCCTTTGTGGTTCTCATTTCTCATCGAACACATATGATAAATTCAATTAATTTAATTAGTACGAATGATGGGGAGAGAAATACGTAGATTGGTACAATTGTTGGTAGCACCATATTCAAGATTCCAAGAGATACCGTATTGGTCTTTGTTTTTCACTTGCTCCCGATCCATGGAATGTAATAGAATACCAATATGTTTCTCGGAAGCACAAAAAAAATGGGGATTCATTTATTGTACGATAGAAATTTAACTTAACCTTAACATAGTTATCCTGACAGAATACTTTATTAGATTAGATTCAACCTACCTCCTTTTCTAGCTCTAATTTTTTTTTACCGAAATTACTAATTTGAAACAATTATCTATGTCATTCAAATTGCACACTATATATGTGTGTGTGTCTATGTCTGTGTCTCAGTCCCAATCCAAGGAAAGAGGTTATATATAAGATTAAAAAAAAAACTTCTCTTAGTGAAGAAAAAAAAAATATTTTTTTCTACTCCTATTTAAAGGGTCCTGTCGAAGAAAGAACAAACTAAAAAAAAAAGTAATTTTTTTTAAATATTACATATTTTATAGCGAGAACTCTCTTTAACACGCTTTCTTTCTCTTCCAATAAGAAAAATGTAGTTTATAACTAAACTCCCTCTTTTCTCCATTTCACTTCTACTCAATTTTTGTTTGAGACCAATGGAAGTGGAAGACGGGTCAGATGGCACCTCATCAGATGATTGTATAAGGAAGATGGTAGGTTATAGAAAAGAAAAAATGGAAAAGGATCAGGATCCTATTTTGGATTCGATATATGATGATACACCAAAATGGTCATGTCCCTGAGCCATACATGTATCATGATGATCTCGAAGAATTACAATCCCCAGCGTCAGCCCAACATTGATCTGGCCCAAGCGGTTCTAAGCCCGCCCAATGTAGTCCGCCAAATAGACCCGAACTCTTACAGTTTGCTAAGCCCACGCGTCTGACAGCTGACCTCAATACTTGTAAGCCCTCCAATGGCAAGTATCTCGAGGATTAGCTTCGGACAGGCAATTACAGCAGCACTACGCTTTCGACTAGGAAGCAAACACTAGAGTACATATCACGCAGGGAAACTTCCTCTTACGGATTCCTCTCTGATAGAGAACTATCTCCCGCGTATCTAGGACCACAAGTTTAAAAGGGAACTTCCCTTCTACAGCACGATTCCTAATTAGAGAATGATCTTCATGAAGATCTCCTTCCTAAACTTCGCCCTCGATGGCCTGGTCGAACCAGGACTCCTGCACTATAAATAAGACATGTGGTTGGTAAGCGGTACGCAGCAAATTCCTTGTTTACAACATTACACCTTCCTCAGATACCTATCTGACTTTAGCATCGGAGTGCCATCGGCCACCACAACGGTGGTCTGTGGCTCACGTGCATTACTTATGCAGGTCAGCATGACTAAGTCAAAGCAGGGAGAAAAAATGATTGCATCAGTTTGGCGCAGTCTGTGGGAACGACAGAGTTCGTAACCTTTCACTAACATCATCTCCTTTTGAAATGCAGAGAAATGGTGAGTACTAAATCACGCAATAATGGAGACCAAGAGGAAACATCGAGCGCTCTGCTTGGCGCTGCTTCACCACCCTTGACGGAGCAAATAACGTGCAAGCATCAAACCAACGCTCCTGAAGTAGCGGCAGCACCGACGGACCCCGTATCTGGTCTAAGATCCCAATTTATATGTCAAGCTTTGTCAACATTAAAGACACTCAGATCGATGAAAAAAAGCCTCACGAAACACTGAATGCTTACCTAACCCGTTTCAGCAGGGAGTTAATCACCATCAACGTATGCGATGACACAACGGTCATCTCATCCTTCATCAACGGTCTATGTAAAGGAAAGTTTTACAACTTCCCAACTCTGGACCCACCGGCTAGTATGACAAACCTGACAAGGGAAGTGCAGAGCTACATCGCCATAGAAGAGGAATGAACAACCAGGAGCAAAATTGGGCCCAGGGAGGAATAGACCAATGGGATATGCGTACTTCATGGAGCCCACTCCAAGTCTGAGCCGTCAAACAGATCCAGGAAGAAGGCTCTCCGAGGTATGAAAATCCAAGCGATACAAGGCAAAAAATGGTGTTATACGCTTAGAAGCGTAACCACTCCGTGCCGCTAGCATTTATGAAGAAAAGCCTCCAGGGCATACAACTCCCTCACAATGACTCCCTGGTGGTTACCATCTCCCTGGCAAGCTGGGAAGTAAGGAGGTCCTTGGTTGATACCAGGAGCTCAATGATCGTCTTGTTTCTCTGCACATTCAATAACATGTGATAAATGGAAGATGGAATTAACCCTGATAACCGTTTAATGATTAACTTCAGTGGCGAAAAGTGACTCCCCATGGGAAAGATACAGCTGACGATAACAGCGGGAAAAAATCCAACTCAAAAAACCCTATTTCAAAAGTTTGTAGTGATCGATGCACCTTCGGCATATAACACAGTTCTGAGGAGGCCCTGGATACATCATATGGGAGCGACGGTTTCCACTCTACACCAGTGCATCAAGTATCCGGCGAACCAAACGGTCGACACTCTAAAGGGCGATCAGACAATTGCCATGGAATGCCAGTACATGACAACACTGCCACCTAGCGATTCTCTGTTTGTTGCTAGCCCCGCGACTAAGATGACTCTCTATTCCACTCGAGACGTTGGAGGAGAGCAACCGATCCATGACGATGAGGCTCCAATAAGCCCTTGGGGTAGGCCCGATTCCGGTAAACCGAAGGAAGAAACCATTACAGTCTACCTAGACAGCCATCTCAATAGCACAACTGTCCAGATCGGTTCCTGCTTGAGCAAAGAGTTGGTAAAGATACTCACGGAGCTGCTACAATATAAACAAGACATATTCGCCTAGATCATGCGAGACATGGTGGGGATCGACCCGTCAATAATCACCCATCGCCTAGAAATGGACCCACGAGGAAAACCGTTAGGCGGAAGAAGAGGCCCATGGCACCCTAGAGGAACGCGATCATAAACGAGGAGGCACAACATTTACTCAACGCGCATATGATAATGGAAGCTTGATACCCCGATTGGCTGGCGAATACCATTCTTGTAAAAAAGAAAAATGGGAAATGGAAAGTATGTGTGGACTACACGAACATGAAAAAAGCCTACCAAAATACAACTTCCCCCTCCCCCGCATCGATCAGATCATGGACGCCACATCTGAGCACAACTTACTCAACTTCATGGATGCCTATTCAGGCTACAATCAAATATTAATGCACCCCCAGATCAAGAGAAAACCTCTTTCATAACGGAAAAAGGATATATTGCTACAGGGTAATGCCATTCAGCTTAAAAAACACAGGCGTTACATAACAACGACTGGTTAACCGTATGTTCAGAGAACAGATCGGCAGGAACATGGAGGTCTACATAGACGATATGTTGGTTAAGAGCCTCCGTTACCCCGACCACATACACGACCTCTCCGAAGTGTTCAACAAACTCAGGAAATTCCAGATGAAGCTCAACCCACAAAAATGCATGTTTGGAGTTGATTCCGGAAAATTCCTAGGATATATAGTAAACAAGAGGGGAATCGAAGCTGACCCAAAACAGATTCAGGCCCTTCTCGACATGAAAGCCCAGGACAACATCAGAAACGTTCAGAACCTGACATGGAGGGTATCATCACTCAACAAGTTTATATCAAAGTCGTCCGACAAATGCCCCCCTTTCTTTAAGATACTAAGAGGGAGCAAAAGATCCTCTTGGAACGAAGAGTGCGGACAAGCCTTTTAGATCCTGAAAGCATACATGGACAGTCCAGAGCTACTATCAAAATCGGTGACAAGGGAAACACTCTACTTGTATTTGTCTGTTCAAATCACTCCATCAGCTCGACTCTCATACGAGACGAACGAGGAACCCAAAGACTAATGTATTACACCAGTAAAACCTTCATTGAAGTGGAGGCACACTATCCGGACCTAGAAAAGCTGGCCCTGGCACTGGTAGTCAACCAGGTCAAAGGAGATTTCAATAGAAAAAATCCCTGCATGATAGCCTACCGCGATATGGTACTTGGAGTGATGGCCAGGTTTGAGAAGTGCGAACTCATACAATACCCCCGAGACGACAATAAAAGAGATGACGCGCTGGCTAGAGAAGCCTTATCCTCCGACAAAATCTTAAGTGGCCTCATCAAATACCAAGTGCAATCGAGCCTCGACAAAGAAGAGCCTAGAGATATCTACACTGCAGACGCACAACAAAATTGGATGACTCCGATAATCAAATACATTCCAACCTGAGCCCTGCCAACTAAGAAGGTCGAATCCAGAAGACTAAAAAATAGAGCATCAAGGTATACTTTCCTAAACACCAAATTATACAGGAGATCTGTGACAGGGCCCCTGCTACGATGTCTGTCACCTTCAGAGGTGAGTCAGGTCCAGGGAAAAATCCACAATGGTATATGCGGGAATCATCCGAGCGTAAGAAACCTCAGCCACAAAGCTTTAACTTTAGGATACTATTAGCCGACCATGCAGCGAGAGGCCAAAGATATTGTCCCAAGTGCGACAAATGTCACAGGTTTGCGCCATACACACATATGCCAGCACAACCAGTAACTCCGATGACTAGTCCGTGGCCATTCGAACAATGAGGAATAAACATCGTCAGACTTCTCCCAGCATCAGTCGGTAAAAAGGTTCCTTCTTGTGGTCGTCGACTATTTCATCAAGTGGGTCGAGGCCGAGCCCCTATCCAAAATAACGCAGATCTAGATCTAGATCAAAAAATTCATATGGGCCACCATCGTCTGTAGATTTGGCATCCAAGAGTATTGGTCAGCGACAACGAAACTCAGTTTGAAGGTATCAAGGTTAAAAACTATGCATAAATTTGAATATTGATGATACTTCTCCTCGCCAGGGCACCCCTAGCCAATGGTCAGGCAGAGGTTACCAGCCGAATAATCATCGAGGCTATCAAAAGAAAACTTGACGCGATGAAAGGAAAATGGGTTTCAAAGCTACCAAGAATACTCTGGGCGTATCGAACAACCAAGAGAATTCCTACCGGGGAGACCTTTTGCCTTGGCATATGGGTTATAAGCTATGGTCTTGGTAGAACTCGAGGTGCCAACCTTCCGATCAGACCAGAAGGCAATAACAAAGCCTTTCGCAGTGGGCTAGACCTCCTTGAAGAGAAGCGAGAGTAAGCCTCTACAAAGATAGCCGCTTACCAACAATGAATGGCGCAATACTACAACAAGAAGGTCAATCCACGAAACTTCAAGGTGGGGGATTGGGTACTCAGAAAGACCCAGCAAAACACCAAAGAAGCCGGCGCAGGAATGCTAAATTAAAACTAGAAAGGACCATATAGAGTGTCAAGGTCAATAGACCGGGAACGTACTGGCTGGAAGACATAGACGACAACGGGCTTAAACGACCATGGAATGTAGAGCATCTAAAAAAATATTCAATAAAATATTTGCGTTTACTAAAACTTTCACTGCTGTCCGTTACAACCCTTGACAAATCGGTTATGTCCAGACTCTAATATCTACCCAATGCATGTCCGCTGATGACGACGACTCGCCAAGGGATCATTGCTCTCCAACAGAAAATGATCGTTGATCTTACGAGGCAAGCTTAGTCAGTTCGAGAGTGATGACGATGGCTTCTGGTGCCAAAGCCTAGTCCACTGTGCGCGGACCATGATAGCTAAGGAAGTGGGAGTCTAGTCAGTGTCTGTCTGCTGATGACCACTCGCCAAGGGATCATTGCTCTCCAACAGACAATGATTGCCGATCTTACGAGGCAAGCTTAGTCAGTTCGTGAGTGATGACGATGGCTTCTGGTGCCCAAAGCCTAGTCCGCTGTGCGCGGACCATGATAGCTGGGGAAGTGGGAGTCTAGTCACCGCCTGTCCGCTGATCGACTCGCCAAGGGATCATTGCTCTCCAACAAACAATGATCGATGAACTTACCAGGCAAGCTTATTCAGTTTGCGATGAAGGGAAAGTGGGTTTCAAAGATACCAAGAATACTCTGGGCGTATCGGACAACCAAGAGAATTCCTACCAGAGAGACCTTTTGCCCTGGCATATGGGTTAGAAGCTATGGTCCCAGTAGAACTCGAGGTGCCAACCCTCCGATTAGACCAGAAGGCAATAACAAAGCCTTGCGCAGTGGGCTAGACCTCCTCGAAGAAAAACGAAAGCAAGTCTCTGCCAAGATAGCTGCTTACCAACAATGAATGGTGCAATACTACAACAAGAAGGTCAATCCATGCAACTTCAAGGTGGAGGATTGGGTACTCAGAAAGACCCAGCAAAAAACCAAAGAAGTTGACGCTAGAACGCTAAGGGTGTGTTTGGTTGCATGGAATCCTATGCCATGGGAATCCATGAAGGGGCCCCTATATTTTAGGCCAATTTGAGGTATAACTTCACATGCACTATTTGATTTTGTTATCAATGGATGGAATGGAAGTCTCATGAACATGGGAATCACATGCCTTGGGAGACCAAGGAGTGGGATTCTCATGTTCATGGGACTTCTATTCCTACCATTGATCACAAATACAAATGGTGGATGTGGAGTGATATATCAATTTAGCCTAAAATATAGAAGTTCCCAGTCCTATTTAGGATGTCGACAGCTTGCCGCATAAGTGACCTAGTCCCTCTCAGGAACCAAGACAACCCAATGTAGACCAAACCTAGTTCACGGACAATTCACTACAAGCGGGCGAGTCCAATCCACAGACGATTCACCGCTCCAAGATAGCATGGTCCGATTACAGGGACCATAATGGTACACATCGGTTGAGCGTAGTCCTATTCAAGATTTTGACAGTTTGCCGCATAAGTGACCTAGTAGTCCTAAGGAACCTAGGCAACCCACATGCGGACCGAACCCAGTCCAATGACATTTCACTACAAGCGGAGCGAACCCAGTCCACACGGACCAAGCAACACCCCAACCACCAAGACCCGTCTAAAAAGTGAGTCAAATTGTGGTACGAAATCTAGTCTTATCAAATCGATTTCTCTGTCACTTTAGTTCTACATAGATTTAAGTGAGACTACTTCAATAGGCCAACACCTACTCACAAAGCAACCAATCCGTGATGCACAACCCGTTCTTACAAAGATCACTTTTCACTCGCATATACAAACCAAGTTATTTCGGTAAGGTTTCTATGTAAGTAGGTTCAGAGCTACACGCTTCCCTATTCAAACCCAATCAGCCCAGTTCCTACTCAGAGTTGAATAGTCTTAAACTATGAGGTCCGGTCTACTCAGATAGACATGACTTTTTCAACAATTTGAAACATGTCCGCACAAGACTGGTATGACTCGCATTCACTCAGAGCATACATATTACAAAGAAAAGATAAACGAATTCAGATGAAAAAGAAAACTTTATTGATTATCAAAGAGTTGTTACAAAGCTCGATCGACTGATCAATTCAAAGGTTTACACACTACAAGAATCTGAGCTTAGTGGAAAGCAAGGTGCGGGTAAAGATCTATCAGAACACATACTGGAATTTGCTTCGCCAATATGCTCTTCGGAGGAAGCGTCATGAACGAAACTATGGAAGATGCAATGGGAACACCCACCCAAAGTTGGTCGTTGGAATTATTTCCCAAAGATGGCGTAAGACACCATGGGATTACAAAAATATTGAAGACAAAAGTACTCCCTACTTCTTCTCCACAATGTAACATTAGATTTGGAAGCCCCATGGAACAACTGGAAGCACAGTCAAACCACGCGGCTTCCTCCAATAGCAGGTCTTATTGAGACTCATTACTGCAAATGTTAAAAAATTTGGAGGCTCCACCAATGGATACTCCTCTTCCTACTCTGTAGAGGCCAAAAAAGAAGTGCACTCTCCAAAGGGATGCATTTGAAAAAATATATATGTGAAACACATGGTAACACCTGACCATATCAGAACTAGCTTTTATAGGCGCAATGTTTATGGAAGGTGGCCACCAAAGAGTCTCATCGGTATTAAATGCTATGTGGGGAATGAAGGGGCGACAGTTTCGATTACGACTATGCCAGTCCCCATTCATTGAATTAATGGAACTGCATGCAGCCTCATTAACTGGGGGAGTAACTGATGAGACATCAAAAGTCACCCGATCACAGCTGTATATGGCATGGTTCAACCCTAACACGAAAAAGGCTTCAACGAGGCTCCAAGCGGGCCCATTATTGGAACATTATTCAGCCCGTAAGTCAAGCGTCCAAGCCCAGTCAAAGCAGCATGGGTCTTGGAGCTTGGTGCATGACAATAAGGTTCGAAAACAAATCTCTGAGATGTTAGAAACCCAAGGTCCACTCACACAAATCAGCTTTTAACCCAATCAAGCGTTGGGTCCTAAACATAGCCAAATGCCGAAGAGACTCAGTCACATGTAAGATTTTGGGTGAGATCTTCTCCCTCCATCACACCCTTGATAGTAGGGACAGTTGAGGAGGGAACACTCACTACATAAGGTAAAAAGGGAAGAAGAAAGGTACACACACATTGCTAATTTCATATAATCGTCATTCTTCCTTACGCCATCACCTGACTTAAGCATCAGAGTGCCTTCGGCCACAACAATGGAGGTCCCTGGCTCACCGTTGTTTGTTTTGCAGGATCGAGATCATTAACAACGAATTTGACGCATCAGTAATTTATTTATTTTTCTCACTTCACTCTTCCATCTAACTTCTCATCTTCGTAAACCGACTCTATATCCACTTTCAATAAGGCTATCTTCATCTGACATGATGCATCTAATGTTGGATATCATTCATCTAACATAATTTACTTAGACTATTGGATATCATCCATCTTATAAGGCTATCTTCATCTAACATAATTTATTTATTCTTTTATTGGATATCATTCACTTAGACTTATTCCTCTGTACCATCATGTATACAAGTGAAATAGCCTGTTTATAGGGAATTGAAAGTAGCATGAGGTGGACATCCACACCCATGCAAATAGTGGTGTGGTGCCACCTCGAGCTTTAACAAACCACAAGTCAATATGGCTTAAAGAGGTTGTGTCAATGAGGGAATCCACACTCATGTAAAAAATATATGCATTATATCTAATGTTGGAAGTCTATACCTTACATTAGACATTTTTTCGTTAACTAATTGGGATTATACAACTTTTGGAGTTTTTATATCAAATATCATTTTACGTTAGAAGCCTAAAATAAGTCACCCTTTTCACACACTCAAGTTATAAGTACTTATGTATTCATTGTTCACATAGTAACCTTATTACTAGACTCCTTCTGAGTCTCTATCTTTCTTATAAACAATCTATGGTGACATTCCTGTTCCAGTTCACAATGGTAATATATTTTTTTTAGATATTGCACAATATTATTATATGCACTCACTAAACAGTCTCATATGTGTTTTCATGTCACACGTCATTTTTCTTATAACATAATTTACATCCCCTTGCATCCAGATCTTATTCAAAACATCAAAACAAAAAAATGGCACATAAATTAGGAAACCGTCTGATATAATTTAGGAGGTGGGCATCCACATTATTTGCTTAGGGCATAATATACATCCCCTAGGCGACTCTATGTTGCGTATAAATCTCTAACAAGTAAACGAAGATAAAGATAAGGGAGGAGGGAAGAATGGTCGTAGCGATGACAACATTTCTCGCATGATATAAAGGAAATGGAGAAGAGGGGATGACCAATAGAGAAGAGAGATATCATTAGTCATTACAAAATGTATTATGCAATCATTTTTTGCTCCCTGCTTTGACCTAGTCCCACTGACCTGCTGACCTGCACAAGGATCTTACGTGAGCCACAGACCACCGTTGTTGTGGTCGATGACACTCCGATGCTAAAGTCAGATAGGGGTCTTAGGAAGGTGTAATGCTGTAAACAGGGAATTTGTAGCGTATCTTAGCTTACCAATCTCATATCTTATTTATAGTGCAGGAGTTCTGGTTCGACCAGGTCATCGATTGTGTAGTTTGAGAAGGAGATCTTCATGGAGATCCTTTTCAAATTAGGAGTCGTCCTATAGGATGGAAGTTCCCTGTTACCCCTGTGCTCCTAGATATGCGGGAGATAGTTCCCAATCTGAGGGCAATCCATAAGAGGAAGTTTCCTTGTGTGATATGTACTCTAGTATTTCCTTCCTAGTTGGAAGCAGAGAGCTTTTATAGTTGCCGGTCCGAAGTTGATCCTTAAGATACTTGCCTTAATAGGGCTTATGGGTATTGAGAATAGCTGTGAGACATGTGGGCTTAGCAAGCTGTAAGAGTTCGGGTACGTTTAGTGGACTGCATTGGACGGGATTAATACTGCTTGGGCCGGATCAGTGTTGGGCTTACGCTGGGGCTCGTTGTTCCTCGAGATCATCATGACATGTGTTTGGCTCAGGGATGTGATCGTTTTGGTGTATCATCAGCTACTCCCCCCGAGTTAGTGGGCCATCACATCGGTTCGCTAAGTCATTTCTTAAAAAGATACGCTACTCATGATGATTGAGTTTGAATCATTGCTTGAGCCACGTGCTGAATTTATTGAACGTGGGTCAGTTCAGTGGAAAAGAAGAGGGAACCTAATATCTATTTAGGTCATCTGTTGTGCGGAGTTTGACCCTTCTATTTTTTTGCTTTTGAAGATATTGCTTTGTTCATCTTCTGATTAAAAAGATTGTTCATCTTTTTCATGGCTCAACAAAACCTTCTTGATGACGTAATCTTGGCCAGGGGCATTGAGTTTTTCAAAAATAGGTGGCTTTCTGAAATCCGTACGAAGTTTGGGGTCTTTGAGGACCTGCCGTTGTCTGTTCTGAAGGGCAACCAGACGCCAATGTTTCCATCCGTGGGGTTCATCTACTTGCATTGGGGGGATGCTTCAAACTTCAAGCTTGGAAGTCGTAGAGTTTCCCGATACTTCCAGTTTGATATCCGTGAGTTTTTCTTGCCGCTTGCTTATATATTTTTTATATTCCTGATGCGATGCTGGTTTTGATGTTACTCTTTTGTTTCAGGGAAGTTTGTTGTTTCGTCTCTTACTGAGAAGGTGAGGCGGATAGAGAGAGAATTCCTCAAGCTTCCTTTGACGTCCATTGAGGAGGTCATAATGCCAGGTAATGTTGTGCGCAACGGGTTGCTGTGATGCCCTCGCCGTGTCGGTTTCACCGACTGAAGGGGCTGTTAGTCATCATTTGAAGAAGAGAAGTCTGGCCCTACCCAGCCCGATTAGGCATGCAGAATTGGAGGTGAACGTGCCTCCTGTCGTTGCTGCGATGAGGAAACAACCCTTTGACAGCACGGCTTCACCCCTTGGGTCGTTGTGGTCTGCCCAAGCGGCAACCTTGGGAGGTTCGTTGCTTGCCTCTTGATGTTGACACTCCGAGATAGTCATTTTTTTCCCTTGAGCGATACAATCCTTTCGCGCTGCATTTCAAAGCCCGCGGACGAGTTCTTGTTTTGGAGAAAGCCTTCAAGGAATTGCGGATGTCATATTCGGGTGCCCTCTATCGGTGGACCTTTTGATTAGTCAACTGTAGAATCCTGGTACTGCCATGAACTTGGAGGCCGTGAGGGTCGTGGCTTCTGCCACTAAAACAGAGTTTGTGGGCATAACATCTCAACTAAGGGCGACCAAGTCTGATTTGGCATTGACCTGTGCTTAGCTAGGACAGACTAGGGATGAACGGGAACGCCTAAATGCGGCTGTGGACAAATGGTCATCCGATCTGGAGGCCGAAGAGATTGAAAGAAGGCAGACAGATATGGAATGGGCCGTTGAGCAACGACAACTGGAGTTTGCAGTTGACGAGGGGCTCTGCCCTGTTCGTGAGGCGGAGCACTTGTTGTGAGAGGAGCATTCTCACTACGCTACCTTGGTAGGTGCGGTGGACTTCGATATGTCAAGAAGGAGGCCATTGATCTTGTCAGAGGTTATTCGGGGCGGTTTGGAGCTGTTGGAGCTAATAAAAGAGGATTGTCCTGGTGTGGACCTCGATTTTGCCCATTACAAGAGGGCTATTTTTGGACCAATTTCTCAAGGGGAAGGTTTTGGTTCCGCAGAGCTAGCTGTTGAGGAGGCTGTCTCTCCTTGAAATAGTACAGTTTTTGAATGAAAGTACAATTTTTCCCGGTACTGTGGAGTTTTCTTTAGATGCTTTGTAGATTGTAGAATTTGTACTACAGAGCAGAACGCCTGTTTTTGTTAGTAAAAAATTGTATTGACTTCCTTCGCCTGCTTTCGTTTGTCGATGAGCAATTGTTATGTATGCGTCACAGACTATGTTGAGATGTTCCAAAGACTATTATCTTTCAAGGAGCGCTGATTGTTTGGCGGGTTAGTGTTGTCATATATTGGCCCTGTCATTGCCCTCGCGTGGCAGATTAGGTGTCGAGCAACGGAAGCCATCGTCATTAGTCGAGAACTGATTACGCTTTCTCGATCCTTTTTTTTTGAAAGGCAAACGTGGGAGTTTATATGGGCTCCCCAGACCACTGAAAATAAATAGGATCAGATTGGTTACATTCGAGTGTATTTCCTACCACTAGCATCATCAAAGACAATCTTCTTAATATCTCCCACAAAAAAGCTTGGAATGATCTCAACAAACTAATGGTTAGGTAAGAGTTTTCATAGTTTATTTGTTGCCTGGTTCGTTTCTTGCACTGAATGCATGACCCTACAATCCTCGAATGTCCTGATTGCCTCCTTGATGCATCTGGTTGTATGTATCGCTTCCCATGGAGGAGCTTTAGTGGTAGTTAGGTATTTGAAAGCATTGCTAGAGTCCATACTTAGCTCCACTTTCTGAAGTCCATGTCGTTGCGCTAGCTTAATCCCCAATTCAATCCCCTGTAGTTCATGTAGGATTATTGTTTGTAATTTTTGAGTCCCTGCCGCAGCTGCCACCACAAGACCTTCATGGTCCCTAATCAATGCACCATATCCCCCTTTAGTTCCTGCTAGAGATCCGTTCGAGTTAACTTTGAACCACCCTTGTTCAGGCCGTTGCCATGCATGCACAGTACTGGTGCGTATATGGAATTGAACTCCAATTCTCCATTTGTCAAAGAGCTCTCTATTCTAAGCATTGTCTTCTACCTGTAGGTTCAGGACTGAAGCACGTATCCAAACATCTGCAATAACCTTGGGCATTAATTCAACTGATGCTTTAAACTTGGACTGGAAAACTCTGCAATTCCTCTCTGTCCAGAGATGGTAGATAATGGCGTTCAGAGCTGGCTTCTTTAACACAGATCTAGGTGACGTACAAGAGAATTTCATCTCACACCACTTCCACTTTGTTGCCCAATCCATAGGATGTCGTCAGTAGCCTAATTGAAGAAGGACAGTTGACCATACAAAACAAGAGTACCTACATTTGAAGAATAGATGCTCTTTGCACTCTGGCTCATCACTACACAATGAGCATATTGATCGTTCAATGACTCTCCACTTTTTCAAATTGTCTTGGGTCTTGAGAGCCTTATGCATAACTAGCCATGTGATAAAACTCTGTCTAGGTATCCTTCCTGTGAACCACACTAGTTTGGACCAGGACACTACTTGCGATCTTTGCCTCATTGAGTGGTATGCACTCTTATTAGTGAACTCCCCATCAAGACCCCCATCCAAATAATTTCGTCTTTGTAAGCACTGTCCAGCTCCTTTGATTCAAGCTCTTCATAAATATCAGCAATGATGGATCTCTCATGCATTCCCGTATCCCATTTGTTATCCTTTATAAGAGCACTAACTTTGGCATTGCGGTGCAACAAAGAGTGATATGTTAGGTGCTGCGGGAACCTATTGAGTAGGATACCCAAAGGGTGCCATAGTTCTTTCCACAAAAGAGTATCCTTGCCATCTCCAATTGAGTGTACTATAAGTTTGCTTGCCTGATCTCTGCATTTGAGAATATCACGCCAATACCAGGATGAGTCACTCGGGGTGTCCATGACCCAAAAATTCTTTGATTTGATTATGTTTTCTCTTGTCCGTTGTACCCACAAATTCTCTTTCTTGGAGACAATATTCCACACAAGCATCATCATTGCAGCTTTGTTTGAAGTTTCAATGCACCTTACGCCCAACCCTCCCTCATTATAAGGACTGCATATTCGTTGCCAGTTCACCATAGGATTCTTTGTGTAGTTAACAGAGGCCGACCACAAGAAGTTTCTCATTATGTCTATTATATCATCCCGAACACTTGTAGGCAAGATGAAACAAGAGGTCCAGTAGACATGGAGGCTATTCAGAACTGCTTTAATGAGGGTGACTCTACCTGCATATGAGAGACTCCTGTTCTTCCAAGACTGAACTCTCTTGCGAATTCTATCTACCAATGGTAAACATTGATTGTAGTCCATTTGAGAAGAGATCAGTGGGAGTCCCAGGTACTTCACTGGTAGTGCCTTTAGATTGAAATCTAGGCACCTAGTAATCAGAAGGAGCTCCTCACTGGGAACCCCAGCAGCAAACAGACTACTTTTTGAGCAGTTTATGACAAGCCCTGAGCATGATTTGAATTTGTTCATGGCACTAGAAAGCGTCGTTGCAGACTTGATGCTCCCATGGAAGAAAACAATAAGGTCATCAGCAAAGCATAGATGGGTAATTTGTGGATTACTGCATTTAGGATGCAAAACATACTCTCCTTCTTCCACTTTTTGTTTAAGGATTAAATGCAGGAGCTCCATTACAAGGACAAATATATATGGCGACATTGGGCACCTTTGTCATATGCCTATCTTGGCCCTGATAAATCCTTTAGGAGAGCCGTTGATGGAGATGGAAAATCTAGGAGTCGTAATGCATACTTTCACCCAGTCAATGAACAATTCAAGGAATAGCATTTTCCGCATAACATGCTCAATTGCTTCACATCTAACCATATCATAGACTTTTCTAAAGGTCTATTTTTGTTGCACATCTTGGGGCTCCCTTGTCTCTGTGATAATTTCTGACTAATTCATGAGCTAACATCACATTGTCATGAATGTATCTGCCTCTTATGAATGATGACTGATCCAAGCTAACAAGTCAGTGGACCACTTTTTCATCCTATTAGTCATGATTTTAGTAATGCATTTGTACAACACGTTGCAACAAGAAATCGGTCTGAAATCACCCAGATAAGAGGCGTTAGTAACTTTAGGAATCAATGTAATATACGTGGTATTTACCTCTCCAAGCATCCTCTTGCTTCTTAAAAAATTCTTGACTGCTTTTGTAAAATCGTTGCCTATGATCCTCCAAGTTGTTCTGAAGAAGAGTGAGGAAAAAGTCGTCCGGGCTAGGGGCCTTATCAGAGCCTATTTAAGCCAAGGCTTCTATAATTTCATTCTTGTTCACCTCCTGGGTCATCACCATAACATCTTCCTCATAAATGGTTCTTTCGGCTTGCAAGCTATCAATGACTGTTGGGTCATAGTCACCCTGTTTACCAACAAATATGCCTTCAAAATACTTGATGCATTCAGTCTCTATATCCTTCATGTCTTCCGGTTTCTCATTCTGTTAATTGTAGATGGATAATATCTTGTTTTTTGAGCGCCTTTCACGCAAGTATTGATGGAAATATGTGACATTTTCATCACCTGACCGCATATGCTTTGCTTTTGCTTTTTGCACCACTTTTGATTCTGCATTTTGGGCTGCAATTGCATAGCACTTAACTGCATATTTTTTTGTAACTGCAAGAGTAGGATTAAGGGGATCCAACTGGAGTGAATTCTATGTTGCTTCCATGACTTGTTTGGCAGCAATGACACCACTTCTAGCATTAACAAAGTTACTCTTTCTCCAATCCGTGAGTTTAGCTTTTACTCGTTTTAGTTTCTGTACAAAGCAGTAAGTTGCATTACCCTTCACTGGTGTGTCCCAGACATCCTTAACCACCTCAAAGTAGCCCTTTTCATGCACCCAATAGTTGAAGAACCTAAATGGAATAGGTCCAGGATTTTTATGTTCATAGATGGTAAGAATGATAGGTGAATGGTCTGATATCCCTGGGTTGAGAAAATCAACTTCAGAGTTGGGCATATCGATTAACCATTCCTGGTTTATCATTGTTCTGTCTAGCTTGGACATGACTTTATGCTCACCACTTTGTTTGTTGCTCCATGTTAAAAAACAACCCTTATACTGGAAAACAAAAAGGCTTGCATTCAAGGCACACTCCGCAAAACCAAAGAATTGACTTGGGCGTATCTCATCCCCACCTACTCTTTCCTGTGAATTCAGGATGGAGTTAAGGTCTCCCAATACTGACCAGGGCATTTTGTTGGTGCCTGAAAAGGTAACCAGCTCAAGCCATAGCCTTTTCCTGATGGTGTTATAGTTGTTACCATATACAAAGGTCAGTATGCATGTGAACCCATTAGTCCAAATAACATTCAAGAAAATGGCATACTCAGATCTTGAGACTACACTATTGTTCACCACATGCGGATCCCAGAGTACCCAGATTCTACCTCCCAGTGCTATATCATTGTTGTCAATTACTAGCCAGTCATGGACTAATTCCTTTTGAACCTTCTCCTTTTTTTCATTACTGACTTTTGTCTCAACCAGTCCTAGGATACTGATTTTATGCTTGTGTATAAGTTTCCGAACTTCACTTTGTTTTAAGGGGTCATTTAGGCCCCTAACATTCTAGCATGTTGTCTTAATCATCTAAGGATTTAGCATGTTGGTCTCCTCCCCCAATTGGGTTAGATTGTTCTTGTCCCAATATAGGCTTAGGCGTTCTCGTGGTTTTGGTAGTCTTGGCTGGTGCAGGCTCAGACCCTTGTTCCACGCTTTGTAGTACATCAAATGGGTTGCTTTTACTTTGCAAATTATGAACTCTTGTCTGAGGTATTGGTTGCTTAATGCCCCTTTTAATCTGGCTCAGATGACTACTGTTAGAGACTTCCACCTTTTTATTTATGCCTCCTTGTAATGGTCTAGATATTGTCTCCCTACGACCACCTGTTGCTTTCCCTACTTGCTGAGAAGCTGTTAATTGCTGAGAGGCTACTACTTGCTGAGAAGCCATTACTTGCTGAAAAGCTACTACTTGCTGAGAAGCTACAACTTGCTGAGAAAATGCTTGCGGAGAAGGTACTGGCTGGGCTCGTACTACTTGCATGTCCGCTACGATTACTTGCGCTTCATCCACTACTGGTAGAACTATAGTTCACAACTCATTATGCATCCCAATCTCATTGTTGGCTTGTGCTACAATCTGCAATGAACTATCACTTTGCATACCCTGCATGTCTGTCACCAATTCATTGTGTTTGTGATTCTGCACCTCAGTTTGATTCTTGGTCATTTGGTTACTTTGCGCATCATTTTGTATGTCCTTTTGAGATACATTTTGCCCCTCATCCTGTTTACTATTGGCCTTGCATCTACTAGTGACTGTTGTCCGGCCCTCTTCTATATCTTATTCGCCCTGCTTTATCTGAACCTCTTGGGGTTTCTAATACTTTGCAGTTGTAGTAAAAAATTTCTTTTACTTTGGGCACTTAGCAGAGTTATGTCCAAATCCCACACAGTGTCTGCATCTCTCCGGTTTCCAGGAGTATTCAACCTCCACTCTAGTGGACCTCCTATCATCTGAAACTACTAGTATCTCAGTATGGAACTTTCTATTTGAATGCATCTCTACGGATACTCTTGCAAAGGAGAGTCTAGTCCTATCCTCAGTTGCTTTGTCCAGCATGATGGGGACCCCTAGTGCACTAGCAATTGATTGCAGTCCTTCAAGGCTCCACAAGAAGAGTGGTACTTTTCGCAAGTTAACCCAGACAGGAACTGAGTTAAGTACCTCAACATCATCTTCAATATATGGTTTCCATGGCCTGTTAGGGAATATTTTACTCGCTATATGCACAGAATCCATGTCTAGAGCCTTTAACTTATCTGTTTCATTTAGGAACTTGATTACGAACGCCATTTCACCATAAACTGACATCTCAAAACCATTTTTCAACCCCCAGATCCGCTTCAAACTGTCATTAACAAAACCATAAGAGAGCCTCTTACCAACAAAGTTGCAATTATGTATTGCTCACATTCAACCATCTTTTGTCATGTTTTGCAACCTTAATCTGCACCACAGCCCGGCCATCTACCATGGAAGGAGGAACAAAGGACAACTTAGCTGATCCTTGTTCTCTGCGATTAGCAAACTGCGACGCCAGCTTGCTTTCCTGTTTTCAGTCATGTTAGGTGTGGCGTCTGTAGGTTGTGCATGGCTATCATCAATAAGCGCTTCCACATCTAATAACATTAAGGACTCTACATCATCTTTGGACTCATTTCCCACTGCCATAATACCTGGTTCCTGACTTGTTACCTGTTCAGTAACTTCTGCATGTCCCCTCTCGTTCTTAGACGCTACTCCACGAGGTGTAATGGAGGCGTTGCTAGTGTAGGAAGGTGTCAACGTCATCCTTGTTCGATCAAAACATCAAGCATCATTGACATTCGCGTTCAAAACATCTTTGCCCATTGGATGGGAATGCTCCCTTGGCGAGTTGTCGTCATCAGTGGACAAGCGCTGACTAGTCTTCCACTTCCTTGGTCGTCGTGGTCCATGCATTACGGACTAGGTGTCGGGCACCAGAAGCCATCATCATCAGTCGCGAACTTACTAAGCTTACTTGTTAAGTTTGTTGATTTTTGCCTATTGGAAAACATTAATCCATTGGCGAGTCGTCATAATCAGCGGACCAGCACTAACTAGACTACCAGTTCCTCAACCGTCATGGTTCGCGGCAACGAACTAGGCATCAGGCACCAAAAGCCATCATCATCGATCGCGAACTGATTAAGCTTACCTGGTAAGTTCAACAATCATTGTCTGTTGGAGAGCAGTGATGCCTTGGTGAATCGTCATCATCAGTGGACCAGCTGTGACTAAATTCCCACTTCCTTGACCGTCATGGTTCGCACACAGCGGACTAGGCGTCAGGCACCAGAAGCCATCGTCATCAGTCGCGAACTTACTAAGCTTACCTCGTAAGTTTAGCGACCATTGTTTGTTGGAGAGCAATGATCCCTTAGCGAGTCGTCATCATCAGTGGACTAGCACTAACTAGACTCTCACTTCCTCAGCCATTGTGGTCCATGCGCAGCGGACTAGGCATCAAGCACCATAAGCCATCATCATCAGTCACGAACTGATTAGGCTTACCTGGTAAGTTCGTCGACCATTGTCTGTTGGAGAGCAATGATCCCTTGGTGAGTCGTCATCATCAGCGGACAAGCGCTGACTTGACTCACACTTCCTTGGCCATCGTGGTTCACGCGCAACGGACTAGGCGTCAGGCTCCAGAAGCCACCATCATCAGTCACGAACTGACTAAGCTTACCTGGTAAGTTCGCAACCATTGTCTGTTGGAAAGCAATGATCCCTTGGGGAGTATTCGTAATCAGCGGACCAGCACTGATTAGACTCCCACTTCCTCAGCCATTGAGGTTCGCGTGTAACGGACTAGGTGTCAGGCACCAGAAGCCATCGTCATCAGTCGCGAACTAACTAAGCTTACCTGGTAAGTTTGGCGACCATTGTCTATTGGAGAGCAATGATCCTTGGCGAGTCGTCGTCATCAGTGGACCAACGCTGACTAGGCTCCTACTTCCTTAGCCGTCGTGATCCACGCATAGCGGACTAGACGTCAGGCTGATATTCGAGTCTAGTCGTAGCCGGGATGGTCGTTTAAGTTCGTCACCATCTGCATCTTCAAGCCATCATGTTCCCGGCCTGTTGACCGTGGTAACTCTGTATAGTCCTTCCTGACTTGGATTTAGCTTTCTCGCGCCAACTTCTTTGGTGTTTTGCTAGGTTTTCCTGAGTACCCAATCTCTCACCTTGAGTTCGCTTGGCTTGACCTTCTTGTTGTAGTATTGCTCCATTCATTTTGATTGACGGCTATTTTGGTGGAGGCTAGATCTCGCTTTTCGTTGAGGAGGTCTAGCCCAACGCGCAAGTCTTCGTCATTACCGTCTAGTCTAAACTCTTCAGTTCAAAAGGTTGGTACCTCAAGTTTTACTGGAACCATAGCTTCTGACCTGTATGCTAGGGTGAAAGGTGTCTCTCCAATAGATATTCTTTTGGTCGTCCGATATGTCCAGATTATTCATGGTAGCTCTGGAACCCATTTTCCTTTGGCCGCATCAAGATTTCTTTTGATAGCCTCCAGGATCATTCTGTTGGTAACCTCCGCTTAGTCGTTGGCTTGGGGGTGCCCTACTGAAGAGAAGTGGTGATTGATATTCAAACTTTTGCACAGTTTTTTAACCTTGATACCTTCGAACTGGGTTTTATTTTCACTGACAATACTCTGGGGATGCCAAATCGGCTGATGTTGGGAGCGATCCGACGTTGTCCATTCCCAATTGTGCGAATGGCCACAGACTAGTCATTGAGTTCAGTGGTTGGGCGGGCATATGTGTGTATAGCGTGAACCTATGACATTTGTCGCACTTGCGAACAATATCTTTGGCGTCTCGCTACATGGTCGGCCAATAGTATCCTAGAGTCAAAGCTTTGTGGGCGAGGGTTCTCCCCCATGGTGATTTCTGCATATACCGTTGTGGATCCTTCCTAGGACCTTGCTTGCCTCAGAAGGTGATAGACATCGGATCAAGGGCCCTATCACTGATCTCTTGTATAACTTGTTGCTTAGGAGAGTGTACCTTGTTGCTCTATTTTTTTAGTCTTCTGGCCTTGACCTTCTCAGCTGGTAGGGCTCCAGTTATGTATTCCAATATCGGAGTCATCCAATTTGGTTGCGCATCTGCAGCGCATACGTCTCTTGGTTCTGTTTTGTTGAGGCTTGATTGTTCATGGTATTTAATGAGGCCAGTTGAGACTTCATCAGAGGTTGAGGCTTCTCTAGCTAGCGTGTTAGCTCTTTTGTTGTCATCCCGAGGGCACTGTATTAGTTCGCATTTCTTGAACCTACCCATTACGTAGAGTACCTTATCGCGGTAGGCTATCATGCAGGGGGTTTTTGCCGTTGAAATCCCCTTTAATCTGGTTGACCACTAGTCTCGAGTCGTTGTATGCCGTTAGATGATCTATCCCGATCCCCAGCACTAACTTTAGGCCAGACAAGAGGGCTTCGTATTCATCCTCGTTGTTTAAAGCGGGGAAGCCAAACCTGACTGCTTTTTTGATAGTGAAGATGTTGGGGGAGTTGAGTGTAGTCCCAACTTCGCTTTCATTCCCGTTTGACGACCTGTCGCAATGCATAATCCAAGCCTGAATACTTGAGTCTGAGGGTTGGCTGCCTGTCTATGGCTATTCTCCACCAGTGAACTCGGCAATGAAATCTGCCAGCGCCTGGGTTTGATGGTGGTTCTTGGAGCGTAGCTTATGTTGAATTGTCCGAGCTCCACTGAACATTTCACCATCTTGTCGGATAGCTCGGGTTTATGTAATACCGAGCGGAACGGATGCTTGGTTAGGATCGTTATAAAGTGGGCCTGAAAATAAGGCCTCAGTTTTCTAGAGGATACGACCAGTGTCAAAGCCAACTTTTCCAGGCCAGGATAGTGTGTCTTCATTTCCACGAAGGTTTTCCTGGTGTAATAGACTGGTCTTTGGGTCCCTTGATCGTCTCATACGAGGGTTGAGCTGACAACGTGCTTGGAAACGGACAAGTACAAATAGAGTGTTTCCCCTGTCGCAGGTTTTGAGAGTAGCTCTGGACTCCCCATGTATGCTTTCAGCCTTTGAAAAGCTTATTCGCACACTTCATTCAAAAAGAATCATTTGCTTCCTCTTAGTATCTTAAATAAAAATGACATTTGTCGGATGACTTTGATATAAACTTGTTGAGTGTTGCTACCCTACAAGTCAGGCTCTAAACGTCTGTGATGTTGGCTGGGGCTTTCATGTCGAAAAGGCCTTAATCTATTTTGGGTCAGCTTCGATTCCTCTTTTGTTCACTATATAGCCTAGGAATTTTCTAGACTCAATTCCGAACGTGCACTTTTGTGGGTTGAGCTTCATCTGGTATTTCCTGAGTTGGTTGAACGGTTCGGCGAGGTCATGTATGTGATCGGGGCTGTGGAGGCTCTTGCCTAGCATATCGTCTATGTAGATTTCATGCCGATTTGTTCTTTGAACATTCGGTTGACCAGTCGTTAGTATGTAGCTTCTACATTCTTTAAGTCGAATGGCATTTCTCTATAGCAGTATATTCCCCTTTTCGTTACGAAAGAGATTTTCTCTTGATCCGGGGGTGCATCAATATTTGATTGTAGCCCGAATTGGCGTCCATGAAGCTGAGTAAGTTGTGCCCGGATGTGGCATCTATGATCTGATCAATTCGAGGGAGTGGGAAGTTATCCTTCAGGCAAGCTTTGTTCGGGTCCGCGTAGTCCACGCATACTCCCCATTTCCCTTTTTTTTTACAAGAACGGTGTTAGGCAACCAATCTGGGTATCGTGCTTCTTTAACCATGTTTGCATTGAGTAAACGTTGTACCTCCTCATTTATGATTGCGCTCCTCTCGGGCGCCGCATGCCTCTTCTTCTACCATACGGTTTTCCTCATGGGTTCCACATCTAGGCAATGGGTGATTATTGATGGGTCAATCCTCACCATGTCTTGTATGGTCCAGGCGAACATGTCCTGGTTTCGATGCTGCAGCTCCGTGAGGTGCTCCACCAATTCTTTGCTCAAGTGGCAACCGATCTGGACATCCCTGCTGTTGAGAGGGCTATCGAGGTAGACCGTGATGGTTTCTTCCTTCAATTGGCCGACATTGGTCCTGCCTCGAGGGCTCAACGGAGCCTCGCCGTTTGGGATCGGTTGTTTTTTCCTTGCTTTTCGGGCAGAATAGAGAGTCATCTTAATCGCAGTGCTAGCTGCCAACTGAGAATTATCAGGTGGTAGTGTCGTCATGTACTGGCATTCCCTTGCAGTTGTCTGGTCACCTTTTAATTTACCGACCGCTTGGTTTGTTGGATACTTGATGCACTAGTGTAAAGTTGAGATTGTCGCTCCCATCTGGTGTATCTAGGGTCTCCCCAGGACTGGATTATACTCTGAAGGCGCATCAATTACTATGAACTCTTGAAACAGGGTTTTTTAAGTTGGCTTCTCTTCCGCGGTTATCGTCAGTTGTATCTTTCCCACTGAGAACCGCCTTTCACCACTGAAGTCGATCATCGTTCGATTATCAAGGGTTAACGTTGTCAACGTTAATTGCATGCCATGGAACGTACAGAAAAACATGACATTCATTGAGCTCCCGGTGTCTACCAAGGACCTCCTTATTTCCCAGCTTGCTAAGGAAATTGTTACCATCGGGGCAGTGAAGCAGATGGTGAGCTCCCGGTGTCATTGCACATGTTGACGGTGGTTAACTCACTGTTGAAGTGGGTTAAATACGCCTCCAGTGTCTTGTCAAGCTTTTGTTTCATCGATCTAAGTGTATTTATTGTTGACAAAGCCTGATGTAGGAAAAGCAATCTTGGATCTGATTTGGAATCCATTGGTGCTGCCGATGTTCCGGGAGAGCCAACTTGATGCATGTGCACTATCTGCACCATCGAGGGTGGTGAAGCAGCACCAGGTTGAACGCTCGGCGTTTCCCCTGTTCTCCGTTGTTGCGTGATTTAGTGGTCATCATCTATCTATATTTCAAAGGGAAATGATGATAGTGAAAGGTTAGGAACTTTGTCGTCCCCACCAACGGCGCCAAACTAATGCAGTCATTTTCTATTCCCTGCTTTGAACTAGTCCTGCTAACTTGCTGACCAGCATAAGGAACACACGTGAGCCATGTACCACGATTGTGTTGGCTGATGGCACTGCGATGCTAAAGTCAAACAAGGATCTGAGGAAGGTTTAATGTTGTAAACAGGGAATTTGTAGCGTACCTTAGCATACCAACCACATGTCTTATTTATAGTGCAGGAGTCCTGATTCGACCAGGCCATCGATGGTTAGTTTGAGAATGAGATCCTCATGGAGATCCTTCTCTAATTAAGAGTCGTGCTATAAAAGGGAAGTTCCATGTTACCCATGTGCTCCTAGATACGTAGGATATAGTTCCCAATATGAGGGTAATCCGTAAAAGGAAGTTTTCCTGTGTGATATGTACTCTGGTATTTGCTTCCTAGTTGGAAGCAAAGAGTTGTTGAAGTTGCATGTCCAAAGTTGATCCTAGAGATACTTGCCTTAGTAGGTCTTACATGTATTGAGGATAGTTGTGAGACACGTGGGCTTAGCAAGTTGTAAGAGTTCGGGTCCATTTAGCAGACTGCATTGGACAGGCATAAAACCGCCTTGGCCGGATCAGTGTTGGGCTGATGCTAGGGCCTGTAGTTTCTTGAGATCATCATGACACGTGTATAGATTAGGGATGTGACCATTTTGGTATATCATCAATGTATTGTGATGTTATTTATTGGAATAAATTTTCATTAGTGCTAAGTGATCAAAACCCCATGGTGCTTACTCCAATAAGAAGTTTAACTTATAATTAGAAGTAAAACAAACACCCTCGGTAGGGTGTCCACTTCTTATTAAGACTTATGACTTCAATCAGAACAAAAAAAAAATACACCCCATCTAAACTTGTAATGGCTACTATGCTATCCCTTTTCTCTATTGACCATCCCTTTTTCACTACCTCCTATCTATCACGCGAGCAGTGCTACCACTGATGTCACCACCCTCCCCTCCTCATTCTCATATTCTTTTTCACTCTCTTGAAATTTTATGAGGTATAAAGAAGGATATAAGGTGGTTTCTGGTGGAAGGGGATTTCCATGGTGTTTGGAGGAGAGAAAACATGTGGAGAAAGGGAGTTAATGTTAGTGGTTTGTTGCGGCAATGAGACTTGTGGTGGTGGTCAAAAATGTAAAAAAACTTCAAGTCAGCACGTAAAGACGAAAACATTTTAATTTTACAACTTCTAAACAACAAACCATTCAGAAAGAAAACAAAGGTGGTGTTTGTTTTTTAAATGCTTAGAAGCTAACTTCTTACTGGAGTTAGAAGTTGTGAACGAGCTTCTGAATGAACTGTTTGTTTTTCTTCTGAATATGTTGTTGATTAAAAGTTGAAAAATTAAAAGGTGTTTGTTTTTAGGTGCAAACTTGAAGGTTTTTTTTATATTTTTGCCCACCACCACAAACGACCAACATTAACCCCTTTTCCACCAATTTTATTTCTTCCAAATACCATTGACATCCCTTTCCACCACTACCAAAAATTACTTTATATCCATCTCCATTCCTCTTATAATCTTCAATAGCGAGGAAGAAAAGGTGAAAGAGGAATAAGAAGAAGACGAGGAGGAGGGGAGGCTATGGAGGGTGGTAGCAATGGTGGAGACATTGCTCGCATGATAAAGAAGGGATGGAGTAAAGAGTGGATGGTTGGTAGACGAGAGGGATAGCAATAATCATTACGATTTGTGAGGTTATTATTGAAATAAATTATCATTAAGCACTCATAGCTAAGTGATCATCACCCCCATGGTGTAACTCCAATCAGAACTTCAACTTCTGATCAGAACTCAAAATAAACACTCTTTTTAAAGCGTTTTACTTCTTATTAAGACTTCTGGGTCTATTCAAAACAAAAGACAAACACCTTCAAACAGTTCATTCAGAAGCACATTTACACTTCTAACTCCATTTAGAAACTCTAGTTAGAAATTAGCTTCTAAGCACTTAATAAAAACACTCAGCACTAAGCACCAAGTGCTAAGCACCTCATTGGTATTAAATTGTTATGAATTTAGAACCTAGTGAGAATTTTGTTCTGATTAGAAGTAAAAACAAAAACTTTGTGAAAGTGGACCACTTATCTAAAACAATAGAACGAAACACAAATGCCACCTAAATTAGAAACCGTTTGATATATATTTTAGAAACTACCCCTCACATTTTATTACTCTTCTCTAAAAATTGCCTCAGAGATTACAAAATAATATTTTCTTCTCTTTGTCAGTCACTAGTGTTTACACAACTAACATCATTGGCGATATTGGAGTTCAATAGTGGTGATCTAGTTGAAGTGATGAGCAAAAAAAAAAAGAACTCGTTGGCTCTTACTACTCTGCAGCGGTTCTCAAACCATTAAACAAACCTATTACGTTAAATATCTCACTCTCTTGAAAGATCATGAAGGAAAGTGATAAGCACCAAAAACATTGATTTTACACCCCCTAAATATACAATTGCTAAGTCCAATTATCCAATAAAAATATCCCATTACGTGTATTTTGTAGGAATTTAAGCACTAATCTCAAATCATACACAAAGTGACACAATAAGACTAAATTCAACAACTAAAAGGCTTATTGGGAGTTCACATGCATTGATAAGGACTAAATAATTTCAAGCCCAAGACCCATGAAACAAAGCATCAACAAATACGGATCCCAAGGAAATAAACATGAAGATTTGGACATCCACATGGCCAACTTTATAAGCAAAAAAATTCTACAAGACATATTTCTTTATTTCACTCAAGCATGTTTCCTCATTTCACTCCAACACATTTCCTTATTTCACTTAACCGTGTTTCCTTATTTAACTTAAACATGTTTCCTTATTTCACTCAAACTCTTTTACCTATAAAAACCCCATACGTGGAGTTCATAAGGGAAGAGTTTTTTTTGGAGATTTTTTGGCTAAGTTTTTATTTTAGAAAGTTTTTTGGTTGGAGTTTTTGGCTTAGATTTTTGCTTGGTAGAGAAGAAAGTGTAGAGAAATGCATGTACTACTTTGTTTCCAACATTTTTATTTTTGTATTGAAGCATAAGTAAGTTATCTTTTTATTTATCTTTCTCAATTGTTTCTCCTTTTCAATTGTTTATCTTTCTTCTTTAACTTTTAGTTTACTTTCATCATTCATGGAGAGTTAATCCCCCCTCTCAAGAGGAATAGATTGAGCCCCATGAAGATATAATGATAGTTAGATTGTATTTCATTTATGAACTAGAGTAGAACAATGAATTGTAAGAAGCACTACGAATGAAGGCTTCATTTGTTAAATGGATAATGATTTTGATTCGAAATAATAAATTATTTTCGTGTCGTTTAGGATTTTTCCAATTAAAAATATAATCAAAATCTAATGATGTTCTAGAAATAAAACAATGAATTTGGTTTAAGTTTGAGGGAAATGAAAATACTTTTACTTCCTAAATCCCACAACTCAATTCATGTAGATTGAAAAACCATGTAATTTGAGTATTTTGGGAGAAATTAAAATTATGTTTTATAATCATTATGTTGGAATGAGGTGATTCTCATACCCTTGAGATTTCTCTATATTTCATTTTTGTTTCAAGTTAATTGTTTTGTTTTGAAATCATATCATCTCTCAACATTTCACCATCCATTATTTTGTTCTTCTCTTTATTATTTAAATTGAAATTCAAATATTGTCTTCTAATACAAGTGAATTAGTCGATAAGTCCTACTTCCACTATGCATTGTTAAAGTGTATTATAGGTTGAAGGAAAAAAATAAAAAGAATAAACAAAAAAAAAATATTCTTTTGATTGATGTCGAAAATCATGCAACAACATTAATGTTGGTTTTTGGCATCAATCAAGAAGTTTATTACTAGAGTAAACATTGCATTTGAGCATCCAGGAGCAAACCAAATTTTGCACAATGGCCACAGATGTAGTTTGCAATAGAGAAGTAAGTAACTTTCTGAGAATTTAGAGAAATAATAGTGGAAACTTTAACCTTGTGAGCTATCATACCTTTTATTTATTCAGAGAATTTTTACACAACTCCGAGTTATGTGATGACATAAATTTTTATTGGATCCCCCATTAACTGGTTGAGAAATCTCATTATTCTTCTTTTTGGTTGATTACTGAGGATGATATTTTTTTCGAGTTAAGAAAAACATAGGTATTGTAGTCTATTTGAGACTTATAACCATTACCAAATGTTAGAAGGTAAATTAGGCATCTTTTGTCCATCTGAACCTTCTCAAAACCATCTTGCTAACCATTCCATCTAATACCAATGTGAGCCTTTGTCTTGGGTTATTAAACATATAAAAAAATTCCATTTTCTCATTTATGTTTCTGAAAGGTGCTAAAAAGTTTTATGAAGAAGAAGAGGAGTACAAAGTGAAAATCCAAAGTCCAAGGTATTTAAAAAAAAGTTGTGAAAAAAAGAAAAGAAAAAAAAAAGGTTTTTAAGAAGGAAACAAATAAAAAAGGGGCTATGAAGAAGAAAGGAAAATAAAAGGAAGTGATTGATAAGTTCCTTATTAAGCTGCTTGAAAACCTTACCTTTTCAGAAACATGTGTTTACTTACCATCTACCCTACTTTTCCTTATAATAATAAATAAAAAACCATATTCATTTTTTTTTCTTAGAGAAGTCCTAATAAACCTTATGGTAAGGTATGGTAAGAAGTAGAGAGTAGATGAGAAGGTGCTATCATGGGTAACTCGACATTCTTGCAAGTGATTAACATTCCTTTCATGAGAATATTATTCTTTTTCATATCCGTTTATTCTTATGAGCATGTGAAAATTTTGAATTTTTGCATTTACTTTTTTCTTCACATGCAAAAGAGAAAATATTTTACCCAAACTCAAAGTGATTATTTCAGATAGATTATTTGGTAAGTTTTGAAATCAAAACGGCTACTCCAAAGGTGGATTAGGATGTACATTACTTTGACACGAAAAGTTGCATTTTATGGTTATTCACACACACACACACACACACCTTGTTCCAAAATTGCTCACTTGTAACGTGCATTTTAGTAACTAGTTACATATGTCTCTTGTCTTCTATGTGGTTAAATAACAAGGATATCTTCTAAGAAAAATAGGGGACACGTCAATTTTGTTTTTAAAAAAATGTTTGTGGGCGTCATCCTGGATAACCCTCAGGAGTCTAAAACTCCTCTTTTAGTCATGCTAGAGGTTCAAGGTATTGTTACATATTGTAAATGCAATCGAGTCATACTAGTGAATGTGACAATGATTTTTTTGAGAAACACATGTCTTATTCTTTTCAATAACCCATATTTGTAGCAATGGAATACTATAGTTTCTCTCCCCAATGAATTTAGGAAGAGTTTTGTTTTGTGTTCTTATCTTTCTTTTCGTTTCTCTTTGCTAGAGGACTAGCAAAAACTTGTTTGGGGGTGGTGTGATAAGCACCCAAAACATCGATTTTATGCCTCTAAATATACAATTTTAAGTCCAATTATCTAATAAAAATATCTCATTTACGTGTGATGTAGTCGATTTTTGCTCTCCTTCCTCACTGCTTACCTACACCTGCACAGGTAGCAAACGTAAGCCAAGGACCACCGTATGGTGACACTCCAATGCTTAAGTTAGATAAGACTTAGGACAGGCTTAAAACTGTAACCTGGGTTGTATTGCATACCTCTAGTTCATTGACCTTATTTTCCTTTTATAGTGAAGGAGTCCTCGTTTTGTTAGGTTTTTCCTACACGACTCGTGCTCCTAGATCTGCGGGAGAGGTTTTTTTTTTTTTTTTCTGAATGTTGTCCATGCAAGGAAGATGAAGACGGTGAATGAAGATATCATTGAGCTTGGATTAGGTGAGGAAATGTGGGAAGATCGCATTGCTTGGAGAACCAAAATTCATGTAGCCGACCCCGAAAATCTCGGGAATGGGCTTTGATGATGATGATGATGATGTTGTCCATGCAAGGAAGTTTCCTTACCCGACTTATACTCTAATATATGTTTCCTAGTCGGATCCAATGTCTTACTGACATGCCTGTCTTGGGTAGATCTCTCAGATACTTACATTAGAGGTATTACGAGTATTAGGCTTGACCGCATGACGTGTGGGCTTACTGGCTCATTGCAACTCAGACTCGATTGTCTGGATTCTGCCAATGATGGGCTTACTACTGTTTGGGCCTCGCTAGATTGAGTGTGCAATCGGGCCTACTTAGTTCTATAAACAAGATTATCATGACACGTGTACAATGCTAATCAGAGAACAGTTTGGTGTATCATCAGCTACTCCCCCCCTCGAGTTCGTGGGTTGTCTTATCAGTCCACTAGGTTATTTCACGAAACAGCTGTGCACTTATGATGATTGAGTCTAAGTAATTTCTTCGAGTGACAAATTGCATTAATTAGGCGTGCGCTTGAAAATAGGAAAGGTCGGAGCTTGGCTTACTATATAGATCTCCTTCCTATTGACTATAACTCCTTTACTATTTCGATCTCAGAGATTCGTATTTGCTGTATTGTCTATTGTGTTTTTTACTTTGCTCAACCTCTGTGTTTGAAAGCGTGTACATTCTTCCATAGCGGGTTGGGATCAACTTTCTAATGAACTGTTCACCAAGGGCCATAAGTTTTTAAGAGAGATTGCTCTCTGAATCTGATCTGGAAGTCTTCCATAAGACATTCGGGATTCCTGATGATTTGGTGTTTTGCACTCTGGGCGTCGATCTGACGCCATTGTACCCTCCTGAGGGGTTTATCTGTCTCCACCAATGTATGATGTAATCGGGTTGTCATTTTCCTGTTATCAAGGAGATCTGGGAATTACAGGCGTACTTCGGCATTGCACCTGCTCAACTTGTGCCAAACGGGTATACGACTCTGATCGTCATTCTGATTAGGGCTAAGGATGTTGGTGTCCGAGTGTCTTTGAGGGTGATGCAATTACTCACATCTCCTCGGATAAACAAGCACGATGTGTGTGTGCTGACGTCGCTGGACTGCTTCAACAAACTACCTGAAGATTTTAAATGCTGGCAGAAGTATTGTTTCATGGCTTCTGTGGACTCCCCATACGTTGAGCTTGTTGTTCGTCCGATCGAGCATGAATTTAGACCACTGAGTAAGTTGAATCCTTTTCTAGTCTTACTCTTGTCAATTGCATATTAGATTGATCTATTGTGATTTTTGTAGGGAAGAAGCAAAAGCCTGAAGGTGCATATTTTTTGCGAAAGAGGAAGCTTCCCAAGATCAAGGTTCCAAGCCCTTCAAGGAGAGCATAAATAGATGAGCCACTTTCTTCTCTTGTGCATCAGGAGAGATCTCGAGCTTTGTCTAGGTTCGTCCACCGGCGTCTAGCCTTATCCGAAGGACGTGATGATGTTCGGCAAGAGCCTGGTGAGACTGTTGTTTAAGGAGCGTGATGTTCAAGTCATGGCCACTATCTTTATTCCTAATCTGGAGAGAGAAATTATAAAAATGATAGGCATGGAGGATGTTACCATACTGAGCACCAAGTAGGCGGAGTATGAATAAGATGTTGCTACAGTAGGGCATGGAAGTTTCGAACGGTCGTCCTTTTTCAATAAAGGACTTCGAGCTCTGCCTCTTTCTGGATCATGAACTGTTGAAGAGTCGTCTAATTGTCGGCATCGTGGTGAAATTTTTCCTTCTTGTAGCCCATATTATGCTTCGTCTCATTCCTGTCTTCATATTCAACTAACGACGGGTACGAGGAATAACTCGCTTCCCTCTTCCTCTGATGCTGGACCAGCATGTAAAAGAGAGTCGGTTGTCCAAGCAAAAGGAAAGTTGCTGATGAGGGCGTGATGCAGTGAAGATGGCTAAGGGCGGTGTTGGAGTGATTTTTATTATAATGACCTTTATCTGCATGCAAAGATCAGTCTGTTTGCTCCAGGTGTAATAAGGATGAGCAACCAAGCGTGGCATGAGGAGGTTGACATTTCTTACACTGCGAGGAAGCATATCAGTTGGTGGAATGATAGGTTGGCAAACTATACTCCAAAGACAGTGGGAGAGACGCTAGGAGAGCATTTAGATAAAGGGCAGAAACACCTCGTGCTGGTATGTTATATTTGAATCAAGTGGTCACATCCGGAATTGAAATTGAGGCCGCTCATTAGAGGGTGTACACCATAGAGCGGGTCTTCACAAACTTGCAAAAGTTCCACTCTGATGCTCTTCACGAGATTGAGTCGTTGAGGAAGCAATTTGAAGCTTTCTCAGATACTGGAGCGGAGTCTAGGTCTATTGGGTCGGAGGCTCAGAAGTCTCACTTGGAATTTGCTCAAATCCGACTTAGCGGGGGCAGTGTCCGTGAGAGATCAGTTTGAGAATGAACTGAACCTTTTCCTTCGTGATTTGGAGCTTGCCTGTGGTTATATGGATGGATTGCAGGCTTAATTGCATCCTCTGAATGGCGAGTGAATTAAGGAGTCCGAGTGGACTGTCAGGTGTCAGCAGTTGAAGGCTAATGCTGAGTTTCATGCTAAAAGCAGTTCCAATTGGCGCAAAGTGAGTTGAATATCACCAATGATAGGCTAGATGCTGAGCAATCCAAGACTGAAATTTTGTCTGGCAAGTTGAAACATCTGAAGCAAGAGCTCGCTGAGTCAAGAGGGTGGGAAAATAAGCTTCTCAAGGCTCAGGGCACATTTGAATTCAGCAGAGTCGTGCATGGAAGGCTGGAGCTGTTGCATCTTATGAAGAAGGATCACCTGATAGGGGCATAATTAGGCTATTTTTAGTACCATATTTCTATATATATTTTTAGCTATTACTTGTTAATTATGGTACTAATTGCTATTTTCATGTTTGTGTAGGGTCTCAATTACAATATTTTAAAATAAAAGCAAATTGGCAATTTAGGAATACTAATTGCACAAGGAAATCACACAAGCAAGGAAACCACACCAACAAGGAAATCACAGAAAGAAGAAAACAAGAATAAAAAGGGGACAATACCTGGCTTTGAGGGAGCATCCATCCATCCACAGCCTCCACAAACCCTAACCCTCGTTACAGCCGCAATTCCTTCCTGTTTCACACCCATCCAGCAATAGCATTCATCCATACACAACATAACCCACCATCGCAGACTTCTCTTCATCATCATCCACACTTACAAACCCTAGCCGCCGTCACCCAGAATCCATCCACAGCATCTACAACCTCCTCAACCATCCATCCATAGCCTCCTAATCCACCGCTGCAGCAAGCCACCTCGCCAAACCCTAGCCGCCGCCGTCGTCCTCCTTCACAACAACCATCAAGCCCATCGCCCTGAACCCATCATCACCCATCTTCACCGTCCTCCTTCACCTCAGTCGTCTTCCTTTTTTCCTTCACAAAATCCACAGCACCACCCCCATCTCTGTGTCAGTTCATCATCCACCGATTTACAACCTTCTCATCACATCCAGAAACAGTCTCTTAATCATCCATCCACGAAACGCATCCACAGTCTCTCTCGCTGTATTCTGTTTATCGTTCTATGAATCTTGGGGAACTAAAAAATGATGGTGTGATTATTCAATTGGCTGACCGCTCTAATGCATATCCGCGAGGTTTGTTGGAAGATGTGGTTGTACAGGTTAATCATTTGATCTTCCCAGCAGATTTCTATGTGCTTGAAATGGAAGATTCAGCATTGTCAACACCTTTGCCTCTTATTTTAGGGCGCCCCTTCATGAAAACTGCAAGAACAAATATTGATGTGCATGCAGGGAAATTGACAATGGAAATTGATGGTGATGTTATTGGTTTCAACATCTTTGAAGCCATGAGGTACCCTGTTGATAATCATTCTTGTTTTTCTATTGACGTGGTGGATATTTTGTCACAGGAATTTCTTGACGTCATGAACGATGATGAACTTGAAATCACCATTGCTACTGGCGCCGGATATGAGAGAAATGGAGTCCTTTGTGACAATATGAAGATCTCAGCCGATAACATGAGGGAGGAGATCATTGAGACTGTGGCAACCTTTGAGTCAATGCCACGAATTGTTAGTGAGTTACCTCCTCCAATTATTATTCCCTCATCTACTAATAAACTTTTACCTTCTGTGATTCAGGCACCTAAACTTGAGCTTAAACCGTTACCGGATCATTCGAAGTACGCGTATTTGGGAGATGATGAGACATTTCATGTCATCATATCATCATCACTCACAAATTTAGAGGAGGAAAAGCTTATTCGAGTTTTGAAGGAATACAAGACTGCAATTGGGTGGACATTGGCAGACATAAAGGGTATTAGCCCTACCACTTGTATGCACCGTATACTTCTTGAGGAAGGTGCAAAACCCACTAGAGAAGCTCAGCGCCACCTAAACCCCCCTATGATGGAAGTTGTGAAGAAAGAAATCATTGAACTCCTTGATTGTGGCGTGATTTACCCTATTTCAGATAGCAAATGGGTTTCACTAGTGCAAGTAGTGCCGAAGAAGTCTGGCATAACTGTGGTGAAGAACGAGGAAAATGAGTTGGTTCCTCGCGAATACAAACAGGGTGGCAGGTTTGTATTGACTATAGAAAACTGAATGCAACTACCAGGAAAGATCATTTTCCTCTTCCCTTTATTGATCAATTGCTTGAAAGGTTGGTCGGTCGTGCTTTTTATTATTTTCTTGATGGTTATTCAGGATATAATCAGATTGTCATCGCTCCAGAGGATCAAGAAAAGACAACCTTTACATGTCCATTCGGCACTTTCGCATATAGAAGAATGCCATTCGGTTTGTGTAAAGCCCCGGCTACCTTCCAGAGATGTATGGTAAGCATATTTTCAGACTTTATTGAAAAAATCATTGAGGTTTTTATGGATGATTTTAGTGTTTTCGGTGATTCTTTTGATCGTTGTCTAGATAATCTTGCATTGATTATGAAGCGATGCATTGAGGTTAACCTTGTATTAAATTGGGGAAAATGTCACTTTATGATTAACCAAGGTATTGTTTTAGGTCATGTGATTTCAGCTAGGGGTATTGAGGTTGATAAAGCTAGAATAGATCTTGTACGTTACTTACCCTCTCCTACTTCGGTGAGAGAGGTTCGTTCTTTTCTTGGACATGCAGGATTCTATTGGCGATTTATCAAAGATTTTTCTAAGGTTTCTGGACCACTATGTCGACTCCTACAAAAAGATGTGCCATTTGAGTTCAATAATGACTGATAGACAACGTTTGACAAGCTTAAGGAGTTGTTGACATCAGCACCTATCATTGCACCACCGGATTGGAGTCTTCCATTTGAACTTAGGCCAACGGAGGGATAAACGTCTTCACGTCATCTACTATGCCTCTCGAACCTTGAATGACGCTTAATTGAATTATTCCACAACTGAAAAAGAATTTTTAGCTGTTATATTTTCTTTAGAGAAATTTCGATCTTATTTAATTGGAACTAAAGTTATAATTTTCTCTGATCATGCAGCTTTAAAATACTTGCTTACAAAAAAAGAAGCGAAACCGAGACTTATACGGTAGATACTTCTTCTTCAAGAGTTTGATGTGGAAATCAGGGATAAAAAAGGGAGTGAAAATGTGGTAGCTGACCACATGAGCCGTTTGGTGCGCAATGAGGAACCCCAGCCAATTCTTGAGACTTTTCCTGACGAGCAACTATTTTTTGTCGAGGCAAGTGAACCATGGTATGCTGATATTGTAAATTACCTTGTATCCAAATAGATTCCAAAGACCTTAACTCGAGTTCAGAAGGATAAGCTCAAGAAAGTGGCGAAACAGTTTGTATGGGATGATCCCTATCTGTGGAAGCATTGTACCGATCAACTGATTAGAAGGTGCGTACCCGATTCTGAATTTAATTCAATATTGACATATTGTCATTCCTATGCTTGTGGGGGACACTTTGGAACTCAAAGAACAGCTCGTAAGGTTCTAGAATGTGGATTTTATTGGCCCACTTTAATTAAGGATGCCAGATTATTTTGCATAACTTGTGACCGGTGTCAAAGAACAGGTAATTTAGGCCCTAGATATCAAATGCCACAACATCCTATATATAATGTGGAAATCTTCGATTTATGGGGTATTGATTTCATGGGTCCATTTCCTTCTTCTAATGGTTTCATATATATATTGTTTGCTGTGGATTATGTTTCAAAGTGGGTGGAAGCAAAAGCCACCCGTACTGACGATTCCAAAGTTGTTGCAGCATTTATTCGTTTTAACATTTTTGTAAGATTTGGAATGCCGCGAGTGATTATAAATGATGGAGGTTCCCATTTTTGCAACCGTACAATTGAAGCTTTGCTTAAGAAATACAATGTCACACATAAGGTTTCAACACCTTATCATCCCCAAACAAGTGGACAAGCCGAAGTTTCAAATCGTGAAATCAAGGGAATACTTGAAAAAATAGTAAAGCCCACTCGCAAAGATTGGAGCATGCGACTTGATGATGCTTTATGGGCATATCGAACAGCATATAAGACACCTATAGGGATGTCTCCCTTTCGGATTGTATATGGGAAACCGTGTCATTTACCAGTTGAGCTAGAACATAAGGCGCATTGGGCTATTAAGACTTTCAATATGAACATTGATGATGTTGGCCTTCATAGGAAATTGCAGCTGAACGAGCTTGAAGAGATTCGGAATGAAGCATATGAGAGTGCCAGGATTTATAAGGAGAAAACTAAAGCTTTTCATGATCGCATGATCCGTGGAAAGACTTTTGTGGTGGGCCAGAAAGTCTTACTTTTTCAATCACGCCTTGAACTTTTCCCCGGTGAGTTACGTTCTAGATGGGTTGGTCCTTTTATTGTTACTAATGTTTTTCCCCATGGTGCTATACAGGTGAAAAGTGTCACAAATGGAAATGAGTTCAAGGTGAATGGGCATCGACTTAAGCCCTATTATGAATCATTTGTCGAACATGACGTGGAGGACGTATCACTCCATGTTCCCACTTATTCTGAGGATTAATTGGAGATACCGTCAGGCTGCACGACGTTAAGACAAGCGCTTCTTGGGAAGCAACCCAATCAGATTTGTTTTCTTTATCATTTTATTTTATTTTCATTATTTTTGCTTTTGTTTGTTAGTAGTTTATTTTTCCGCGTTTAAATCTTTCATTGCATGTGCTATAATCTATTAACATTGAGGATAATGTTAGGTTTAAGTGTGGGGGAACAAAACATTGTTTTATTTTGAAAAAAAAAAGTGTCAGTCCTTTAAAAAAAATGTTGGTTTTTATTTTCTTTGTTGGTATTAGTGTCAAAAACAAATTTAAATTAATTAAAAAAAATTAAAATAATAATAATAATAATAATAATAATAAAATTTAAAAATTAAAAATTAAAATTATAGTTGTTTTGAGTCTTAAGATACTTTCCAACACAATGATGAGATTTGGTTTTTAATTGCATGACTTTAAGATGATTTATAAACATGATTCAAGATCTAATATTATTCTTTGGTTAATGCTTATTTATGGTTATCATATGCAAATTCACATGTAATCAACTTAGTAATTGGTACTCATAGCATGCTTAGTTGAATTTAACTCATTATAATCCATATGTGAGTTTTGAGCCTATTGTTCCTTTGATTTTGAGAGTTTTTAGTTAGGTCATCTTTTATTTCTTTTGTCAATAATAATTCGTTGCATGATCTCAATTTTGTTTGCTTTGGTTGCTACTTGGATTGCTTTCAAAATTAAGAATTAAATACTAGAACTTGTATTAATTTCGTTCAAAGCATCATATTGAATTGCATGACATGCTTGAGATGATAAAGGCACCTAGTTTCCACCATTGCCAAATAAGCTCGATCCATAATATTTTTCCTTTAGGTTAACCCCGTTGAGTCTGTTATTAAGCATTTTATTTCATTACCCTCATTCTCTATCCCTAACCTAATAAAACGAGTGGAGCATAATTTGATTTGCAGATACTTTATTGTGGTTCAAAGTATGTTGAAAAGCAAGTGTGGGGGAAGACCCTTGTGGTATACAGTTCAAAAAGAAAGAGTTGAAAAAAAAATGAAAAAAAAAAGTTACAAAAGGGATACAAGTCCTTATCTATATCCATTCAGTATTACAGTACCATACAGATAGTTCAATTATTTTCAGTAGATACAAAATAATTGTTGAAGCTCTTCATTATCAATGGGCCACCTCGTCATTCTCCCACTTATGTCTTGAACCATATGATTCTTTGCTAATGTCTCTAATCTTATTGCATGCTTTCACCATTTCTTCAAGCCCTTTGAAAATTTCATATCCGTTCTTTCTCTTCCCTTGACCCCTGGCCCCATTGCAACCTGAATTAAGACCTTTTGATTGAGTGTGTCATGCAACGTCACGATGTGGAGATTCGAATGATGTACGAGCATATGGTGTCCCTAGTTCTTGCATTCAAGTAGTAGCATTCCTTCCATGAGATCATATATCTAAAAAAAAAAAAGTCAGAAAATGTTATTCTTTCTTGTTATATCATATGTGAGTTATTTGTTTCTCTTTCACATCAATCCTCTCACATATAACTAGAATAGGAAGAGTGATTTTACCAAACAATCAGTGAAAAAGAAAAGAGTGCATCCAGTGAGATTTTTGGGTTAATTCTTCTTGGCACGCGCTTGAGTTTCACAGTCACTTGGATTGATTTAATTGTAAATTTTTATATCATTGCTATGAACGTGTATTAATTTTCGAATGATGTGGATTTAATCTTGTGTTTACAAAGAATCTTAACATTTCATGATCCGTTGAAAATCTCTGAGACAAATGTTGGAAAGTATAGATTGAATCATTTGAGTCTTTTATTTTTGTTTCTTGGATTTGCTCGAGGACTAGCAAAAGATAAGTGTGGGGCAATTTGATAGGGGCATAATTAGGCTATTTTTAATACCATATTTCTATATATATATTTAGCTATTACTTGTTAATTATGGTACTAATTGCTATTTTCATGTTTGTGTAGGGTCTCAATTACAATATTTTAAAATAAAAGCAAATTGGCAATTTAGGAATACTAATTGCACAAGGAAATCACACAAGCAAGGAAACCACACCAACAAGGAAATCACAGAAAGAAGAAAACAAGAATAAAAAGGGGACAATACCTGGCTTTGAGGGAGCATCCATCCATCCACAGCCTCCACAAGCCCTAACCCTCGTTACAGCCGCAATTCCTTCCTGTTTCACACCCATCCAGCAATAGCATTCATCCATACACAACATAACCCACCATCGCAGACTTCTCATCATCATCATCCACGCTTACAAACCCTAGCCGCCGTCACCCAGAATCCATCCACAGCATCTACAACCTCCTCAACCATCCATCCATAGCCTCCTAATCCACCGCTGCAGCAAGCCACCTCGCCAAACCCTAGCCGCCGCCGTCGTCCTCCTTCACAACAACCATCAAGCCCATCGCCCTGAACCCATCATCACCGTCCTCCTTCACCTCAGCCGTCTTCCTTTTTTCCTACACAAAATCCACAGCACAACCCCCATCTCTGTGTCAGTTCATCATCCACCGATCTACAACCTTCTCATCACATCCAGAAACAGTCTCTTAATCATCCATCCACGAAACCCATCCACAGTCTCTCTCGCTGTCCCCTGTCGTCGCCATCTTCATCTCTCCCCATTACTTTCGTCACCTCCATCAGCCATGACCACGCACGCAGAGATTGAGAAGGAAGCAAAGTGAAGCAAACAGGAGGAGCAGATCGCGAAGAGAAAAAAGATTCTCTTCTGTTATTCGCACCCCAGCTTCTACTCAGTACCACCACGGATCAGTGTTTTGTTTCATCTCTAAACATCTCTTTAGTTTATTATCTTTACATTAATTTTCGTAGTTATTTTCATAGTTTAATTTAGAAAATCCAATCCCCTTTTATTTAATTAATTAGGTTGATAGTTGTCTTTTAATTATTATTAGTGTAATTGACAAGCCTTCTAATCCCCGGTCTAGAACGATCCCTACTTATTCTATACTACAATCACAAAGCAGGGTATTAATTTGTGTGCTACAAAAATAGCGCATCATCACCCCGACTAGGATATCTCCTATTCTAAAGATATTACATATGCAGAGTTTGGAGTGACCTTCGATTCGTCTGAAAAAGAAGGCGGCTCTAATGAAAGGGTTAAGAAACAACACCAATAGATGTGTCTCCTGATTCTTCCCTTGATAAGTCTAGTTCTGTTGTATCTGACTCTCCTCCTGATGAGAGATGAATCATGTACTCAAGTTTGCAAATAAATAGCACTTTGCACTTTTTTTTGTCTTCCTTTGTTTTTCCTACTAGATTGTACTTGCTTTGTCTTATTTCGACATTAATTGTTAGATGAGAAACTTTGCTGGGTTAGGTAGCTCATGTTTGATTGTTGGCAGTTCTGATTTCTTATGTTGTAGCAATTGGTGCAGTTTTGGTCAACTCCTTTTTAGATATTGGGGACTGTAATACACCCTTTGTCTAACGGCTTGGATGTTTATTGGACTAGCAGTTGTTGTCGCTGTTATAAGCGTATTAGTCAGACTGTGGTCCTAGCGCTTGCACCCTTGTAGATGATTGGACAGTAGTTTTTAGTCTGGGTCGAGCTTTCAGAACTCTGACCGGAAGTTTGACTCGTCTTTATCTATTTTCGCCAGGTATGATTGACTAAACCGGGGTCAGGTTTTGGCGACCATGGTGGTCCTTGGAAAGTCGTCTTCACCAGGCTACATAAGCCCTAACTAAGCTCCCACTTTCCAACCCATTTTGATCCGCTCGTGGCGGACTAGGAATTGCAACGAGCTAGCAGTTATCATCGTCAGTCGTTCTGACTAAACTTTTGGCAGGGGTTTAATCATTGTCTGTAGTTGGCCAATGATCTGTGGCATGCCGTTTTCACCAGGCTACATGATCACTGACGAAGCTCCCACTTTACCCGTCTAATTTAACGGATTGGGCGTTAGAGCGTACCAAAAGCTGTTGTGTCATAGGTCAAAACCGATTAAGATTTGGTTAGAATAAGATTTTGGGCGTGTAAGCCTTACTTGGGTGTCCTGGCGTTCTTAGCTCGCATATATAATCCTGGGCGCGTAAGTCTGACTTGGGGGTCCTGACTTACTTAGCTTGCATATAAAATTCTAGGCGTGTAAGTCTGACTTGGGGGTCTTGATTTACTTAACTCGCTTGCATGATTCTGGGCACGTAAGTCTGACTTTGGGATCCTGACTTACTTGGCTCGCATATAAAATTATGGGCATGTAAGTATGACTTGGTGGTCCTGACTTACTTGACTCGCCTGTAAGATTATTGGCGTGTGAATCTGACTTGAGGGTCATGACTTACTTCGCTCACATATAAAATTATGGGCATGTAAGTCTGACTTGGGGATCCTAACTTACTTAACTCGCCTTACGGTCTGATTTCAGTGTCGGATCAATTGATCAGACTAGTAATAGATTGATCGGCTTTAATGAACAAGAGCAAATAATAGTGGAGCAGATGCCTTGGGTTTAATGATACTTTGTAGGTGCGCTCCTTATTTTAGGTGCTCATGTCCTTTGTTGTTTGTTCTTTTGAGTGTGCTGGGCTAGATCTAGCAGGGCATAAGCTTGGGCCCATTAGTTGAGGGGCCCAATTAGAAAAATCTTTATGGATCAGCGTGTTAGGGATACGGTGCATTCTACGAGATGGTTTAGTATCAATAACTTCCCCCAGTTAATGCGGCTGCCGGTAGGGTCATTAATTCAAAATATGTGGACTTGTGCAGTTGCTATTGGAATCGTCGTTTACCCAATTTCTCGTATGACATTTAATGTTGAAGTAATTGCTTGTTGACACCTCTTCGTAAACAATTTCGCCTATATATGGGCTGGCTATTTTGCATTCAAGCACTCCATGAAAATAGTAGAACATGTTAATCAAATGCATTTTACCAGAAAGTGTGCTTTGGGTTTTCCAAAGGCTGAAGGAGGATCTCCCTCGTTGGAGTCTTCGAATATTCTGACATTTGAGCCACTAAGTCTTGATAAGGCTTGCTATTATGCAGTGCTGCCTGGTTTGGGTGGGTGCTGGATTGATTTCATGAGACCTTGTAATATCTTCTTACATTGTGAAGAAGAATTACGAACTTTCTCATGAGGGTCAGGTATGTTTTCCATCTTTTGATGCTCAAGGACTCTCTCATCCGTTTACTATTGTCAAGTCATGCTCAAGGGCTGGTCCTCGTAGCTAGTTTATGGTTGATGGGAGTGTTGGAAGTCATGACTCTCATCCCCGGGGTGACACCTCTGCCTCCCTGCGAGCATTACACATCTGAAAGTTGCCCTCGCTTGGCAACACTGTGAAACCTCAATTGTCCGCTTGTTCGGGGACATTTTCACCAGTTTTCTGTGGCTTTATTTTGTTCTTTTTCATGAGGCAGATTAAATCGAGGTTTCAATTTCGAATCGTCTTTGTGGGGTGATTCGAAGAAACGATGAATTCAGTGCGTTCCTTCGCCTTCTACTCTAGACGCTTTACTTTCACTACCTTCTCTTCAGGAGGAGGAATAACAGATCAGAGTCTCAACCCTAGTTTCAGCGAATAGATGCTTGCATCAGACTTAGATACTTGTAGTGTATAAACTGATGTACTAGTTGGTCGGCAAGCTTTGTAATAACTCTCATTGAAATCAAAAAAATTTGTTTTATTTTTAGAATGTGTCATGTACAAACAACTCTTCTATTCTGAAATGAAAAATAGAAAACAAGAAACGAAATCAAAGCAACAAATAATTTAACTCCAAGTGGAGACTAAACTAATCCAACACTGAAGGAGGCGCAAATGGTCCTGGCTCGGATTGCGTGGTCTTTCTAGCGAAGTTTTTTAAAGCTAATGAAGTTACTGAATAGTGGACTTCGTAGTGGCGGTCAGTTCATTGTTGATTAACAGTTCTTGGAGGTGGTGCACGTTTTCTAAAGTATTGTTACTTAGCTCATTGTTAGTCTGGATTGCCTCGCTAGCTTAGACTTCTGAATCTCCACATAGTTGCTCCTTGGTTATTTGGGCTCCTCCACCCTCATAGAGTAATCCACCTCTTTTGTCTAGGCGCAATGCCTGACATGTTGGTTCTGTGGCCTGAACTGCAATTGGAAATCGTTCAGTTGCTTTAGGGTTGTGTAATGGCAGTTTCTTACTACTGGTTGATCTCCTTGGATAGTCCCTTGAGCATGGTTGGTTGTATATTTTATGCATTGGTGCAAGGTGGATGCCACTACTTCCATATGATGTAGCCTGGGCCTTCCCAGAATGATGTTGTAGGTGGACAAGGCGTCAACTACCATGAACTCTTGGACAAGGTACCTCCATAGTTGTGGATCTCCTGCCACTACCATTAGATCATGCCACCACCATTAGATTGATCTTCCCGATGGGGGAGCATTTTTTTCTGATGAATCCGGCCATAGGGTGGTTGACGGGCGTTAGGTCCTTTTCCTGTAGCTGCATGTTGTGGATGCACGGAGGAACATGACATTTTGTAAGCTTCCAGTGTCCACCAAAGCTCTCTTTACTTCCCACTTAACGATAAGGATGGAAATGACCAAGGCGTCATTGTGAGGAGAATGTACCCCTTGGAGATCCCTCTCCGTAAACATCAGTGATGGGATCAGGCTGTGAATTTGTGCGAGTTGCACTTGTCGGTCTTCATAATGAGATGGTGTCCTCATCTCGGTCTGTGTCTTCTTGCAAGACCTGTTCGATTGCTCTCCCTCTGGACGGATCCCGTGAAAGACGTAAATGACATCATGAGCTTCCTTTTCGATCTTCTTGACAGCGTCCGCTCTTTCCCTTGTTCGGCCCTACCTCCTGTCCGATCCTACGAACTTGTTGAGTTTGCCTTTCCTTATTCTGTACTTGACTTATCCTTTGAGGTTTCTGCAATCCTCAATATCATGTCCGCCTTCCTTGTGGTAGGTGCAGTATTTTTTGTCGTCGCGCTTAACAGGGTCTTCTCGCTGCTTATATGGCCACTTCAACTCTTCCCAATCCTTGATGGATTCAAGGATGTCTGACAGACTAGTGTTGAGAGGGGTGACAGACCTGGACCCGATGTAATTTGAGGCCTTGTCCTGCCTGGGGCGGCCTGTATCGGTCTTGCTATCTGTGCACTTTCTCTTGTTATTGTCATCATCCTCTTTCTTTTTCCCCTCTTTCCTATCCTTCGAAACAGAGGGTTTCTTCTCTTAATTCGCTCTCTCTTGGTGGCCAACATTTCATCCAAAGTGATGTATCTCTGGGCATCTCTTAGCAAGTATGTCATATTAATTGGGGGTTCAGGGTGAGGAAGTCATAGAGCTTGCCTGTTCTTAGACCCAAAGTGAAAGTCGTGATGCCGGTGTCATCACTACAGACGTCGATGAGGGTCAACTCATCATTAAAACGAGTGACATGCTCCCTCAACATCTCGTTCTATTTTTTGTTTTAAGGTCAACAGATAATGCAGGCCACACCTGAGCCGTTGAGTGCCCACGAAACGTGTAAGGAACACCAATGCCAACGTCCAGAATGAATCAATGGATTTCAGAGGAAGGTTGTGGACCACGTCAATGCGGACGTCTTCAGGCTTGCAAGGAATGATCGACACATCAAGTGATCTTTTAGGTCTTTTGTCCCATCGTATGACTCCAACTTCAGTGGGGTGTATTTCTTGGGCAGTGGTTCATCGATGACATGGTCTATGAGTAGAGGGACTGTGAGACCGAACAACACGTCTAGATTTGTGGCCCCATTGCGAAATGGATTGCGTGAGACGTACCTGTCGGCTCTGGGCACTGGGTTTCTATTGGTCGTGCCTCTGCCTCTTGTACATTGAGAAGTTGTTGGGGCCACATGGCTTTCGAGAACATGCTCTCTAGAATTTATGGGGAACGAGCCCTTCGTTGCTCATGGTCTCCCTCTATATGTGGAGGATTCTGGTGTTTGAGAGCCTCAAATGTCTCTGCGATCTGTTGCATCTGTGTTGAGAGTAGGTCCACCCTCAAGTCTGTTGCGGCCACCACCGGCACGGAGGTCTGAAGAGGTTCTTCCTTTGGCGGTAGTGGAACTGGTGGTGCTCTGCCGGTTTAAGTGTTCGAAGGCTCGACAACATCTCCATTGTTGCGAGACCATGTCGTCACCATCTCGTTGATTCTCTGGAAAAGCTGGAACAACAGTTTTTCTGAGGAACTTTGTCGTTCCCTACGGACAGTGCCAAACTGATGTAGTCGATTTCTCTTTTCCTTCCTCGCTGCTAACCTAGACCTGCACAGGTAGCAAACGTGAGCCAAGGCTCACCTTGTGGTGGTCGATGGCACTCTGATGCTTAAGTTAGATAAGGTTTAGGAGAGGCTTAAAACTTTAAATTGGGTTGTATTGTGTACCTCTAGTTTATCGACTTTATCTTCCTTTTATAGTGAATGAGTCCTCGTTCGGCTAGGCCATTGGTGGCGTAGTTTAGGGAAAGCGATCTTGTTGTGGAGATCCTTTTCTGATTGGGAGTTGTCCATGTGGGATAGTTTCCCTACACGACTTGTGCTCCTAGATCCCCAAGGGATGTTTCCCTTTCTAAGTGTTTTCCATGTAAGGAAGTTTCCATGTTTGACTTATACTCTAATATATATGTCCTAGTCGGATCCAATGTGTTGTTGGACTGCTTGTCTTGGGTAGATATCTTAGATACTTGACTTGGAGGTCTTACGAGTATTGGGTCTAGCCGCGTGACGTGTGGGCTTACTAGCTCATTGCAACTTGAACCCGACTGTTTGGATTCTACGAATGATGGGCTTACTGTTGTTTGGGCTTCACTGGATTGAGCGTGTAATCGGGTCTGCTTCGTTCTATAGACAAAATTATCATGACACGTGTATGTTGTTGATCATAAGATGGTTTGGTGTATCATCAACTTGTATTTTGTAGGAATTCAAGCACTAATCTCAAATCATACACAAAGTGGCACAATAAGGCTATATTCAACAACTAGAAGGCCCATAGGGAGTTCATATACATTGATATGGACTAAAGAATTTCAAAGCCAAAAAGTCAAGCACTATGCATTGTTGAAGTGTATTGTAGGTTGAAGGAAAAAATAAAAAGATTAAACAAAAAATTGTATATTTTTTATTGATATCGAAAATCATGAAACGACATTAATGTCAATCTTTTGCATCAATCAAGAGGATGAGAAATACTAGTCGTTCGACACGCTACACGAAGTTGTGAAAGCAACTAACATTCGACAGATTCCATCTCAAATTCTAGTTGATTACAGACGAGGTCAATGTGTTTGATCGCGATAGATGGTGGGTTGGAACCATCATTAACTTGCTCAAATCAAGCCTACGGTGTACGCTATGTGCTTCCCTCAACACCCCAAATATGTCATAAATTACTTTGTCCCTAGACTCAGGGATTCATCAAGAATGGAAAGATGGTCGCTGGATTCGCTTTCTTTCGCCAATGATTCTCAACAACTCCAGCTTTGAGTGATTCATTCAATCTTATACATTAAAAATCGCATGTCAAAGGTTTGTTTCTTGACCTTTCTTTCAAAATTGATCAACTGGAACTGCTTGCATGTGAATTAAGTGCAAGAAATTTTGTAGTTCATAAGGCAAAGTAATTAGATGTGTTTGTGAAGTGATGAGACATCAAAAAGTCGTTCAATCACAGCCGACCACATGGCATTGATCATCGCTAATGTGAAAAAGCCCTAGCCTAGTCTATTACAGGCCCAAGCCAGGCCTAACTCAGGCCCAGGCAAATTATTATTCAGCTCGTAAGTCAAGTGTCCAAGCCCAGATCACGCGAGCCCAATGTGGTGCGAATTTTGGAGTTTTTCCTAAGACAATAAAGCTCAAATATAGATCTTTAGACTACAGCAAGCCTAGGGTCTATATGCATAACTCTTGGACCAATCAAGTATTGGGTTCCAAAGAGAGCCAAATGCCAAGGGAGACTCACTTAGATGGGCAAGATTCTAAACGAGATATCCTCCTTCCATCACGCCCTCAACGGTAGAGTAAGTAAATGAGTGAAACATTCACTATATAAGGTGAACAAAATGGATGAAAAAGGTACACACATGCAACCCTAATTTTATCAGTCTGTCTCCATCCTTGTTCAGTGTCTGACTTTACCTTTGGAATGACTTTGGTCGCCACAAGGGTGGTTTTTGGTTCACTGTTATTTGTCTTTGCAGGTAAAAAGATGATAGGAAAGGATTAGGGTGCATCAGTTTGGCGCCTTATGTGGGGGAAAATGACAAGTTTTCCTTATACTAAAATTAAAAACTATGTTTAACTAACAGAGTCTCAAAAACATGGTTACTAGCACCAGATCCCGAGCTAATAGCAATAATGTTGAGCCCGCCAGCACTCCAGCCGAAGAAGTTTCGCCACAGGGCCACAACAGACCCCGCATAGATCAGATTCTTCTCTAGATGAGCCACCTCACGCAGGTGATGGAGAGACTCACCCAACGTTGACAATTGCCATCAAAGAATGGTGGAAACCCATCAGGTTTTGGCTCAAGAGGATACTGGGGAGTGTGATAGCGGCAATGTCTTCATCAAGGACCATAATGTCAACCATGAAGGAAACCTAAAAGATGCAGGAGTCCAAGGGGACCACGCTCTGAAGTACGACAAGACCATCATTGGGAATTCGCTCCGAGTAGGAGCTACTGATCTGGACGTCCTGTATAATCTCACTGTACCCCCATTTTCTGAGAAGATCATGAACACACCCCAGCCAAGGAAATTCAGGCCCCAATGCTTGAGTTATATGATAGAACCACAAATTCGTCTGACCACCTACGCCATTACCACCACGTGATGGCATTAAAAGAAAGTTCAAATCCGTCTTGTGCCGGACTTTCCCTACAAGCCTGAAGAAGGCTGCACTGACCTGGTTCCACAACCTCCATCCAAGGTACATCGAGTCATTCCAGACCCTAGCGAAGGCTTTCATCACATGATTCATGGGGAACCAGTAGATCGGGAAAGGACCCAATTACCTGCTTAGCCTCAAACAAAAAACTGGTGAGTAAATATGTGACTCGGTTTAATGATGAACTAACCCTGATCGATGGTTGCAGTGATGACACATCTGTCACTGCCTTCACCTCCGGCCTAAGGAGAGGTCAGTTTTATAACTTTCTTACCCTTGAGCTCACAACAGACATGGTGGATCTATTGAAGAATGCACAAAAATACATCACCTTTAAGGAGATGTTGGCAGCCAGAAAAGGGGAAGAGAACGAGACTAGGCATTCCATCAAGACCAGGGACAGAGATGAAGACAAGGAGGAAGACGAATCCAAAAGAAGGCGAAGTGACAACTAGGCTGTTCTGGCAAAGTAAAACCATACGAGACCAGCAACTCCAAATATCCTACCCACACTCCGCTCAATTCCAGCCTATCCGAACATCTTGTCCACCATGAAAAATTGGGAGGAAGTCAAGTGGCCCTTAAAGCTCATGGGAGATCCGTCAAATCGAGATAAAAGCAAGTATTGTTCTTACCACAAGGAAGTATGCCATGACACCAAGGACTGCAAAAGCCTCAGGAGCGAGATTCAATACTTGGTCTAGAAGGGAGGCTGAAGGAATTCGTCTGCTTCTACGAAAGACAATGTCGGGGAAGAAATACAGATGAGTATTTGTACGAGGCTAGATAAAGGATTTCAGATGTTATATGTGTCATGCATGGTGCAAATGAAGAAGGAAAACATTCCAATCGCTCGACTGGTCAGAGAACTGCGGATCGGATCCTATTACGAGGATCACCTTGTCCAGCATGTCTGAGGAAGAAGATCAACTCTGAGCTTGACGTTCACAGAGTAGGACATGAGAGGATTCTGCTTCCCCCACAATGATATTCACATAATTATTACATAATATATCCCTTAATTTATGTATGTTAGTGTTTCGATTATTATATTTTATAATAATTATTTCGTTTTCATCTCTTTGTAGGAATTTGAGCGTGAACGATGAAATCGTATTAAGGCGACAATTTAAGGAATGACAATTGGTCGATTCTAGCGGTGGTACAAAGTAGATGGTCACATATCTAAACCTAACCCAAATAAACCTAGGTCCACCTAATTTAACCTAAGCCCAAACCCAAAATGCTAACCTAAAACCCAAGCCCAACGCCTTTTGGAGAACCCAAGCCCAAGAAAATAGGAGAACCCTATTTAGCTCTCCCCATTTTGGAAAGAGGCCTCTCTTCTTCTCTCTTTTCCTACTGGTATTTTCCTCCTCTCATTTCCAGCCACCACACCAATGCACTCTGCCGGAAATCCTCGCTCGATAGGAGAGCCGGCAGTGCGATAATCCCGCCATCACCACCTCACCTCGCCACCGTCCAACAACCACAGCCGCCTTCACCATCAGACACCACCTCCTCTCCCTATTCCATCACGCCACACAGACACCTTCCATGTCCAGCAACCAAGCACCGAGCCCCGCCACCAGAGAACTACCACCACCGTGAAACAAGGGCGTGACAACCCTGTTTCACATCAAATCTTCACCTCGCCATCGAGCTTTACCATCACCACCATCAGTCTTCTTCCACGTTCGTTCTCCCCTCATCTCTTTTCCAGCCACCACACCGATCCACCCTGTCGGCAATCCTCGCTCGATAGGAGAGCCGGCAGTGCGATAATCCCGCCATCACCACCTCCTCCTCGTCCTCCACCATCAGTCGCCACCTCCTCACCCTGTTTCGTACACCCACAGCCGCCACCGTCTCCCTGTCCCTCTATATGTTCCATCATCCACACCGCCGCCATCCACCATCAAACGCACCACCACCACGACAGAAGTAGAAATAGGGAGCACCGCCCCTGTTTTTCTCCCTCCTTTTTGTTCTCTTTCACTCATCTATCTCGACCTTCCTTCCTGTTTCCCTCTCTATTTATCACTGTTTCTCTCTCTCTCACGACCACCGTCACAACCAGACCACGCAACCACCACCATCACCGCCGCGAAACAAAGCTCGCAAGAGCACCGCCCCTGCTTTTCTCTCTCTGTCTGTTCCCCTTCTCGTTCTTCCCTCACCCTCTCTCTGTCTCTTGCAAGTACCGGAGCCGGTCGGGAGAAGAGGAAGCTCACGAGGAGAGAAACAGCAGCGGTGGAGCAGAGCGCGTCGCGCTGGAGACGAAGCGCTGAGGCGCGCGACTGTTCTGGCGGGAGAAAAACTGATTCAAAATTCAGTTTTGGTTATTTACACCCCTATTTCTCTCTGAGCAGACACAGTGCATTTGCAGCATTTTCTCGGGATGCGCGTTTGTGCTGAGATGGATCGCTACCATGGAGAGCTAAACCCTTCGCCAAGGCTAAGATGAAACCAATTGGGTTTCAAGAGTTTGTTCTAGTTTGACTTTTTATTTTATTATATGCCTAACTGCAAAATACATTTAATTTCTGAGTATTAATAAATTACTTTCACCGATTATATCGGATTTTATCTAGACTAGTCGGTAGTTAGAGCTTTCTTTACTAATATTTAAAGCATTAGTTTTAATTTTTTAAGTTAGACTTGTGATTGAGTGTGCCATAATAAGACACTCAATGCTAGGAGTTGAAACTTAATAAATTAGACTTGTGATTGAGTGTGTTGTAAGAAGACACTCAATTCTAGGAGTCTATAATTTATGCTGAAGTTAATTATAACATTGGATTTTGAAACTGAATTGTTCTTAACGATCACATCATCGATGCAAGCAAGGGATTCACTTGAAAAACTGAATTGGTGGATTCAATGCTTTGGTTTCCCTTCTCATATTCTTAAAAACTTTTTATTTTGCTTTTTAATTTGATTTTTAGTTTAGATATTTTGATTGTTGTAACCCCCATTTAAATTAGTTTAAGTCAACTCTGAAATTTAATTGCAACCACAGTCCTTGTGGGATCGACTTGTACTTGCCCTTGTCTATCAGTTAGACACTGTGCACTTGCAATTATTAATACTAGGTTAAATTAACTATTTATTTAGGTTAGTTAAATTTGCATCAAGTTTTTGGCGCCGTTGCCGGGGACTGTAGCGGTGTAATTGAATTTAAGAGTTTATTTTCACTAATTTATAGTTTAGGTTAATAAAAAAAAAATTAGGTCAGATATAGATTGCTTTTGCTTTTAGGATAGGCTTGATTTTATTTTATTTTAGTTATTTCTTTTAAGTCTTAGAAGTTTTGATACTTTTTTATGTTTTTTTTTTAGCAGGTATTAACGGGTAGGAAGCATATATTACAGGTTGCATAAAAAAAACAAAAACCAAAAAGCACAAGGTTTGAATTGTTTACAGGTTGCTATCACGTGAACACTCTCAGAAATCGGCGAGCCGTCAGGTGGACGGTGCTTCTGATCGACGTCAACTCGACTTCTACCCGGCGTCGCAAGTAACCCAAGTGAGGTTCACGTCGGAGGTAACTTCTTACCACCGCATCTGCACGCGGTTTCTGAGTGGATTACTGTGTGTTTTGCTTGTTTTGTTTTTAGCTAGAATTGCATGCAAATTTGAATAGAGTGAGGATATTTCTGATGCTGTAAAATTCTGTGCTCTCTCCCGCGGATAGGTTAACCACCATCTATTTTAGGGTTAGGGACCTAAGCCCTCACTATTAAAATTTTTAGCAAGATAAATTAGGACAAGACGCTCATAGGACCCCTTTTTGAAACTTGAAAGTTTAAAGTAGTCAAGTGAAGGAACATATCCAATCTTGGAATAGTTCTGAAACTGGCATTACACTTTAAGCTGAAGGTAGAAAAGGAGGTAGGAGAAATTAGATTTCAGGATATTTTTTATGCTGGGAAACTCCGTGCTCTCTCCCGCGGATAGGCTAATTAAAATGGATTTCATCCATTGATTAGAAACAAACATAGGTAATAAAAATGAGTGCTTGTAGGGATTACCAGACGTTACAGCCTCTACCTAGTAAATTAGTTTCTCACGAGATTAATTTGCTTCGTAGAAACCTTGACTTTTCGTGGGGTTATAAATATCAGTTGTGCAGTACCCAAAGGCAATCTGAATGATTGTATTGCTAGGTACTTATCTAGGGTTGTTTGTCATTCATCTTGCTTGCTCATCATATAGGTCCTGATTAGGTTTTCCCATTTTTATTTTTTTTAGAGTTAGGTCATTTTCTTGAGACCAAGGAAAAGGCTGAGGATAAAGACTTTAAGGATTACTTCTCCCCTTCTACCTCAAAGCTCGAAACAGTTCTTATGATGATGACTAGGAAATTAGATGCACTTATGAATTTGACTCAACCCCTACCTCCCACTAATGTTTCATTTGAGGGTTGTGTTGCATGTTCGAGTCCTAGTCATTCTACATCTAACAGTGATTTGCAATATGATTATCCTGAATATTTTGCTGAGCAAATCCATTCTTTTAACGCTAATTGGCGACCTAGTTATAATTCAAAGTCCAACTATTACAGCTCTGGTTTTGCCAATAATCAAAATATCTCCTGGGCTCATAACTCACACCTAGGGGGACATAGTTTCTCTCAGGCTCCTCAATACCCTCATCATGTTATGCCTCAATTTAACCAAGCTCCTCCATCCAACACATCAAGCTTAGAGGAAACTATTAACCATTTTATGCAGCGCACAGAACGACTGCTTGAACATGATTCTCAGGTTATGTTAGAGTCAAAAGCTATGATTCAACACCAATCTCAAGCCATCAATAGACTTGAGATAGTTGGGGATCATATTACTGAGGCATTATCTGAAGGTGAGTTAGGAAGAGTTCCTAGTCACTCTGTTCAAAATTCAGAGGGTCAATTCATAACTAGTAGCACATCGGAACCCGAGTCAGATGATGTTTTTGAGGATAATGTGATCGAAACTACTTTGCTTCATGACCCATTCCCTTCCCCACATTTTCATAATGACCCACTCGACATATGCCTTCCTAGTGACTCATGCATAGAATCAAACTGTGAACATTCTTTAGAGTCTCCCCTTGACTGTTTTCATGATACACATGACCATTTAGAGGCTTGTTTGACTCATGTTAGTTTAGACTTTGATGTTGATGATTCCATTAGGGAAGTCAATGATTTGCTTGACTAAGTCCCCATTGTGGATCCTAGTTATAAATGGAAGTCTAAAGTGGAGCCTCTTCCACTCAGTGAGTCAAAACTAGTCCCATCAGTTAAGCCACCTGAGATTGACCTTAAACAATTACCTGACACCCTGAGATTGAACAGGTTGTCCCAAAAAAGTCGAGAGATATATCTAGTAAAAGAATGCAATCCATAAGCAGTGTCAACTCTAGGGTTGGGGGTGTTGTTGAGCTATCCAGCCCAACATCTTTGTGTGATTCATGTGATGAGCCTGTACCACCTGATATATCTATAGTTACATCTACTTGCATCACATTTCCATTGACCAGGGCTAATTATGTGGATCCCATGTTCCTGAGTGAGGATTTCAATTTTCACCATCCTGATGTGGAAATTATCCAATCTTCTGATTTGGAACCAGACTTAGGATATTACATTTTAGGAGTAAGGGAGGATCCTTTGTTGCATATCACTATTTGCGACCCATTCATGTTTAAGATCCCTACTGACTTCCAAGGAATGCGAGCTTCTTTACAATTTCTATATGATTTTAGATGGTGTCCTTGCAACTTTTGGGATGTGCTAGTATATCTTGTGTCTCATGTGATTGCCATTTTTGAGTGAACTGATCCTCAACTTTTCAGGTTGTTGGTATACGATTCCTTAACCCTTTTGAAGTGAATTTTCCCTATGTTCTTCCTTTTCACTTTATGGTACATCATTTGTGAGGAAGAATATATGTCGGGCTGACGACGTTAAACCAAGCGCTCCTAGGAGGCAACCTAGCTTCAGTTGGGTCATTATGGTTAGTCTGAATTGATTTTCGAGTTCTTTCTAGTTGCATTCCACTCATACTCGTTAGCTCCGTAAAAATTTTGACTTACAACTGTTGCATGTAATTTTTATTTTTTTTTTCATTTGTGTCCTGTGTTGTTTTTATCAGTTTATCATGATCAGTCCACAATTCTTATGTCTCTGAGCATTCATTGGTGGAAGATTTCGTCAAAATTAATAAAAAAAACTTTCCCATGGTAATATCACTTTAACTCTCATCTTTTCTTTTTCCTGCATTTGTCATGATCATCATTTTATACATTGAGGACAATGTTTGGTTTAGGTTTGGGGGTAAGGTTTATGAGTTTTTCTGCATTCTTCGAAAAATTTGAAATGAAATGTATTTCACAATTGACTATTGTATTCTACTCAATCTCCATTGAATACATAGTTAATTATGACTGTGTGAAAATTTTCGATTTGAAAATGCATTCAAAATCTAAGTTTCTTTCCAATGAAGAGGTTGTGCTTTCAAGTATGCCTTTAAATTTGAGAAATACATGCTTTCACTTGTCACTTTTATATATCAATAGGAAAACATAAGGTTTGATATTATCTTTAAGTTAAATATATTTCATGATATTTTTTCGACTCAACCATTCTTGCACTATAAGCCGAGTTAGCATAACTTGAAGTTAATCAGTAAGATATTAATTAGAAAACCTTAGAATAATAGTGGAGACTTAACCCTTGTGAGTTTCGAGACATTCTATTTTTCTTGAGGGTTATTAAATAAACTCTGACTTTTTTTGAGTCCTCATTGTTCTTGTTTCTTTTATTGATTGCTTTGAGAATGGTGTTAAAATTGAATTATTACACTGGAACTTCTTGTTTTATTTAGTTAAGATGTCATAATACCGACTAGAGCTTAAGAAGTGATATAGGCATTTTTTTTCTTTGAACCGTTCTTTGGCCTTTTAGCCTACCTAATGATAAATATCCACTTGCAGCCCTTTGAGCCTTTAAATAGACTTTTTCTTTGCTAACCCCATTTCCAGTACCTACTCCAGTTAGAGAGTAATATCCCATATTATTTTGATCCTTACCCAATGTCTCTGAGAATGTGTATTGTTGATGTATTTTTGAAATGGGCAAATAAAAAGAGTTGAAATTAAATATTCCATGAATCCTCGGGACTGAAATGTTTTATTGTGCAGAAGGGGAAAACATGTATACAAAAAAAAAAAAAAAAAAAAAAAAAAAGATATATGAAGAAGAATTTCAAAGGAAGAAAAATTAATGGTGTACAACATTGGTTTATTTTTCAGAGCCCCACATGCTTATTAAAGGGTGTATCCATTCTCAAAGAATTTTCTCGTATCCTTTTCCATTCTTGTTAGCCAAATCTTAGCCTCATTTCAACCTAATAAAGACCTAATTGATCATAAGTAAAAGTTTGGTTCATAGACGTGGAGATTAAATAAACAAGAACTATGGCGTGTGATTCAACATTCTCAAAGTAATTGATATTCCTGTCCATGAGATCATATTAATTTCATTCCTTGAAAAGTCCATTTTTTCATGATTATTATATGTGAGATGTTTGTCTTTCCATATATTATTCTCTGTCTCACATATAAATTGAGTGATTCATTTCTGAGTGACAAGAGAGATTTGTAGTCGAAGCGTACAATTAAAAGATTATCTAGTCGTATCTTTGCTGAGAAAAATAAAGTTATGTTGATAAGGCCATGCACACACACACTTCGAATTGGGAATAATTGATGAAATTTATTTGACCTTTGGATACTATTAAACCGTTGTTAGACTCGTTGATATAGTTTTCTTACATTGTTAGTTGTTTTCTGAAAATTTTGGCAATTAGATGATTACCTTGAGGATAATAGATAGAGTGACTAAGTTACCATGTTTTGGAAATTTATGAGTCATAATGTTTGTGGGTAACATTTCTGGAAACCCTCACGAGACTATAACTCGTCCACTAGAGGTAATCTAGGGGTTTAAAGTCTTGTTCCACGTTTAAGGTAAGTGCAACCGATGATTCCTGCGAAAGTGAGTTAAAATTTTATTTTTATTGTTTTGCTCGAGGACTAGCAAAATATAGGTTTGGGGGTATTTGATATTCACATAATTATTATATAATACATCCCTTAATTTATATATGTTAGTGTTTCTATTATATTTATAATAATTATTTCGTTTTCATGTTTTTGTGGGAATTTGAGCGTGAACGATGAAATCGTATTAAGGCGACAATTTAAGGAATGACAATTGGTCGATTCTAGCGGTGGTACAAAGTAGATGGTCACATATCTAAACTTGACCCAAATAAACCTAGGTCCACCTAATTTAACCTAAGCCCAAACCCAAAATGCTAACCTAAAAACCCAAGCCCAACGCCATTTGGAGAACTCAAGCCCAAGAAAATAGGAGAACCCTATTTAGCTCTCCCCTTTTTGGAGAGAGGCCTCTCTTCTTCTCTCTTTTCCTACAGGTGTTTTCCTCCTCTCTTCTCCAGCCACCACACCAATCCACCCTGCCGGCAATCCTCGCTCGATAGGAGAGCCGGCAGTGCGATAATCCCGCCATCACCACCTCACCTCGCCACCGTCCAACAACCACAGCCGCCACCACCATCAGACACCACCTTCTCTCCCTGTTCCATCATGCCACACAGCCACCTTCCCTGTCCAGCAACCAAGCACCAAGCCCCGCCACCAAAGAACCACCACCACCGTGAAACAGGGGCGTGACAACCCTGTTTCACGTCAAATCTTCACCTCGCCACCGAGCTTCACCATCACCACCATCAGTCTTCTTCCACGTTCCTTCTCCCCTCATCTCTTTTCCAGCCACCACACTGATCCACCCTGTCGGCAATCTTCGCTTGATAGGAGAGCCGGCAGTGCGATAATCCCGCCATCACCACCTTCTCCTCGCCCTCCACCATCAGCCGCCACCTCCTCACCCTGTTTCGCACACCCACATCCGCCACCATCTCCCTGTCCCTCTATCTGTTCCATCATCCACACCATCGCCATCCACCATCAGACGCACCACCACCGCGATAAGAGCAGAAACAGGGAGCACCGCCCCTGTTTCTCTTTGTCCTTTTTGTTGTCTTTCACTCATCTCTCTCGGGCCTCGTTCCTGTTTCCCTTTCTATTTCTCACTATTTCTCTCTCTTTCACGACCACCATCACAACCAGACCACGCAACCACCACCATCACCGCCAAGAAACAGAGCTCGCAAGAGCACCGCCCCTGCTTTTCTCTTTCTGTCTAATCCTCTTCTTGTTCTACCATCACCCTCTCTCTGTTTCTTACAGGTACCGGAGCTGATCGGGAGAAGAGGAAGCTCGTGAGGAGCAAAGCAGCAACGGCGGAGCAGAGCACGTCACGCTGGAGATGAAGCGCTGAGGCGCGCGATTGTTCTGGCGGGAGAAAAATTGATTCAAAAATAAGTTTTGGTTATTTGCACCCCCCGATTTCTCTTTGAGCAGCCACAAGACATTGTGACCATCGCTACCATGGAGAGCTAAACCCTTCGCCAAGGCTAAGATGAAACCGATTGGGTTTCAAGAGTTTGTTCTAGTTTGACTTTTTATTTTATTATGTGCCTAACTGCAAAATACATTTAATTTCTGAGTATTAGTAAATTACTTTCACCGATTATATCGGATTTGATCTAGACTAGTCGGTAGTTAGAGTTTTCTTTACTAATATTTAAAGCATTAGTTTTAATTGGTTAAGTTAGACTTGTGATTGAGTGTGCCGTAATAAGACACTCAATGCTAGGAGTTGAAACTTAATAAATTAGACTTGTGATTGAGTGTGCTGTAAGAAGACACTCAATTCTAGGAGTCTATAATTTATGTTGAAGTTAATTGTAACATTGGATTTTGAAACTGAATTGTTCTTAACAATCACATCATCAATGCAAGCAAGGTATTCTCATCCCTAAAGCTTCTCGCTTTAGAAAATAGTAAGTTAGATTAAAATAACTTGAAAAATTGAATTGGTGGATTCAATGCCTTGGTTTCCCTTCTCATATTCTTAAAAACTTTTTATTTTGCTTTTTAATTTGATTTTTAGTTTAGATATTTTGATTGTTGTAACCCCCATTTAAATTAGTTTAAGTCAACTCTAAAATTTAATTGCAACCACAGTCCTTGTGGGATCGACCTGTACTTGCCCTTGTCTACCAGTTAGACATTGTGCACTTGCAGTTATTAAGACTAGGTTAAATTAACCTATTTATTTAGGTTAGTTAAATCTGCATCACACAACAACGTTTTATTTATCTCAGTCGATATAGAAAAATGGAAAGTGAGGAAATCACTTGTGGACACAGGCAGTTCAACAAATGTTTTGTTTCTAGACGCATTTCACAGAATGCAGTTAACAGAAGAAGAATTAAAACTTACCAACCAAGCCATGTTCGGCTTCAATGAGGAAACTTGTTTCTCAATTGAAATAATCAAGTTACTTGTAGTGGCAAAGCGGCCAGACCTGCAAAAGATCTTGATGATAGAATTCTCAGTCGTAGATGACCCTTTTGCATACAATATGATCCTAGGCTGACCTTGGCTCCACCATATGGAGATGGTGGTATCCACACAACACCAGTGTCTAAAGTACCTTGCGGATGATAAAGTAGTGACACCCATAGAGGGGTAGACTACTGCTCTGGAGTGTCATTATACCGCGGCTAAGTAGTCAAGCGACGGGACACCACAATCCGAACAAAAGAGCTCAGATGTGAAGGTCCAAATATCGTAACCAGAAATCCCATATCCACCCTTAGGCGATGAGCCTCCTTCCACCTTGATAGGAAGATCTAAAGCTAGGAAGCTGGAGGAGGAGTTCGTCACCATATATCTAGACGTCTTGGATAACACCAAAGATGTCCAAATAGGTTCCAAATTCAACAAGACGCTATCGAACCAGTTAGCCACGCTCTTGAAAAAAGACAAGGATGTATTCACCTGGACAATAAAAAGACATGGTGGGAATTAACCCCTCCATAATCAAGCACTGACTTGCGGTTAATCCGGATCTAAAGCTAGTGAGGCAAAAGAGGAGGTTGGTGGCATCTGAACATAACCAGCCCATTAATGAGGAAAGGAAAAGGTTATTGAAAGCTGAGCATGATAAGAGAGTCGCGCTTCCTATACTGGATAGCAGACACGATCATGGTAAAAAAAAGGAAGTGGATAGTCTATGTCGATTACAAGGACATGAACAAAGCATGTGTGAAAGATAGTTTTCTACTACCTCGGATAGACCAGATCGTTGATGTAACATTTGTAGACAGCTATGAGGTGTTCAAAAATGGTTGAAGTAGTTAAATAGGAGGATTACTATGACTATAGCCCATGGTACATTTACCAAAGACAAAAATGATTTATTTGATATTATGGATGATTAGTTACGGAGGGACCGTTTCGTGTTTGTCGGTTGGTCCGGCCTATTGCTCTTTCCGTGTGCCTATTTTGCTTTAGGGGGTTGGTTCACAGGTACAACCTTTGTAACTTCATGGTATACTCATGGATTGTCCATTCTCAACTTCATGGAGACATCCTCTAAATACAATCATATCAGCATGCACCCGCCAAACCAGAAAAAAGCTCCTTCATAATGAACTGGGCCATATACGGCTACCAGGTGATGCCATTCGGGTTGAAAAACACAGGAGCCACCTATCAGATGTCGGTGAACCACATCTTCAAAGGAAAAATTGGGAAGATAATGGAAGTCTACCTTGATGACATGCTGGTAAAGTCCTCCACAGTCCCGACCACCTTGTGGACCTCCAAGAGACCTTCTCCCAGCTACACAAGTATCAAATGAATCTCAAATTGCAAAAGTGCACTTTCAAAGTAGAATCGAAAAACTTCCAGGCTACTGAAAAACACTCAAAACATTGATTTTTATGTCTCATTTAGCTATTTATTAGTCTCTAGTGGTGCCTAAAATTACTTAAATCAATCAATTTGTCTTGAATTTGATTATTGTTATAATTTTTGCAAGAAATCGAGAAATATGTAAAATTCGAGACAATTCAACCATAAATTTGCATGACCGGGAGTAGTTGGAGAAATTATGAAATCATTGCAAAGTATGAAATTCGAGGCATTTGGGCACGTTCATGGCACATGTGATTCAAGAGTTTCATTTCAAGACCAATATTATGGAAGTCAAATTTTGATTCCAACTAATGGTGATTTATGATAGAGACATGTGACAAGTTTCAAGAACATAGATTCAAGTGTGGAGCATGCAATCAAAGACAAATAAAGCATCAACTCAAAGCATATTCCTAGGATCAAATCAAAGAATATTTCTTTGTCTTGAGTTTTGTCTCACAATATCTACCTCCAATTAGGAATCCCTTGGTATATCTATACCTAATTATGACTCCTTGATTTTATATGATATGATTTGGAGTATAGTCAAGGGATTTGTGGGATTTCTTTTCCCATTTCTAGCTTGGAAGATAACATTATAAATAAGCTCTCAAACTCTTGGAGAAAGAGACATCCAACTCATTTCATACATCATTCTCTTATCTCTGGTATAGCTTAGATTAGTTTTTTTTTTCTTTTTCTTTCTTTGGAGCTTTTGTTCAAGTTAAGTTTCTTACTTATAAGTTTTTAGTTTTGAATGTAATAAAATTTAATATTTTCTTTATGCATTAGTATATCTTTCAATTTAATTAGTTTACTTCCTCATCCACCTTCCTAGTTCTACTCTTAGATTAATTCATCACAATGACAATGGTAAGCTAAACCTCTCCTCTCAAGGAGGTGAAATGAAACTTACTTGGGTGATGTAGATTTTTTTTTAACACAAAAAGTAGTTAAACTTGTATAGTTTATATTAATTCTAAATTTAACCAATGAATCAAAGTTGTCAAATCAAAAGATGGAAACGAAGGATTATGCGAAATGAAAATAAGTACTTGGAAAAAAATGATTATATTTTATTTTCATTGTTCTTCAATTCTTTGTAAATTAAAACCATTCATTGAAAAGTCGTCATCGAAAGAGGGGTGGATTAATGATGGTCAACGAGTTTCTTTTATCATCGAAAGAGGTAAGGGAAATTTTATCTTAGAAAATTTTCTTTTGTGTTTGAATTAAAAATTAAAGAAATTTGTGCAAGTATTCAAAAAATATTCACAACAATGTATTAAAATAATCTCTACAAAGCCAAGAAGTGGATTCTCCAATCTTTATACCTTTCTTTTAATTGATAAAATTTGTTACTAATTTTCAATCAAATTTTATTTTTAAAAAATAAAAGAAATCATCTTTTTATTTTCAAAAAAGCATACTTTTATCATTTATCTTCTTTCCACCAATTCTTTATTTTATTTGATCTAAGTGTTTCTAAAATTTTGAGATTGAATCCTTTTAACTTGGTGAGTAGGATGATAACCCATGCGAACCACTTTACATGTACTTTTTAATAATCTTGTAAGTAAATTGATAAGAAATAAACAAAAAAAAATGTTGATTTGCTTAAAGTTTTAGGCGACAAGAATTTCAAACAAATCAAATGGAGTCGTTGCCTATCATCAAGTGATGAAATGAAAGCTTAAGAAATTTAATGCCTCGAAAAGTCAAGTGAAAGTGGCCACTTTTACATTTTATTATTTTTTTAATGCCTCGAAAAGTCAAGTATAATTTGTAATAATTGGATGTTGCTTTTATCTTTGTAGATTGTTAGCTTTAGGATACAATTAATTCACTAGCACCACAAAAAAATCAAATAAAAATATATTGGAAGTCGTATTTATTAATTTATGGTTTACACAATGTTTTTAATTGATTTATTAAAAAAAATGACTTCTTGATCAAGACAGTGAACTATCATTGTATCTGTAATTGCTTGATTGTGTGTTTATTTAGTTAGACACCTATAGAAGTCAGGAAAAAATTATTAGTAAAAAAAAAAGGAGAATTATTTTTTAGTAAGACTAACTTTTTTTTTGTGGACAACCAGTGGTGCTGTGGGGGAGAAAGCAATTGCTTGAACCAAGGAGGAATAGCTTTCAAAGACACTTTTCTATACCCCGACAGTAGAGACCTTGTGTCAGAGCTCACAAGTTAGTATCTCTTTCAAACACATTGTTTTAGTGGCTTGGGTATTAAGTGAAATTTGATTGGATATTGCTTGGTGTTTGTTTATATTTCTACATCTGAATAAACTGCGAGATTGCCTACGTTAATAAACTACCATAATTAAAAAGAACATACCTAGCCCTATTTTTTGAAACTGGTGAGATTTCATCACCAACCTCATCACTCCAACTATGTGAAACCAAGGTACGTAATAAAATCAACTAAGATTATAGCCAATTAGAACGGTGTTCACAGGATAACCAGGACCAAGGTGAATCTACTGAATTTTTTGTTGACCAAAGCTAAATGTGACGTTGGGTTTTATCATTCAATGGACTCTGGGAGACCAGCCCCTCATGGGTAACTCACCGGGTATGTCGAATCACTAGTAAGTTGCGAATCACTGAAGGATGTGATGCAACTAACAGTTTTGGTTGGGAACACACACCCTAAAGGCGTATTTGACATGCATCGTTCTCATATCAAACGGTCTATAGAGTAGTAGCACAAGTACAGTTCTTAATTAGACCACCGTGATCTCTTGTCACTTGTGCAATAATCCAGTTTTTTGCAAGTGTAACTCTGACCTCCTGATTTTAGACTTTGTACCGTTGGATACAAGCTTTTAGGATCATCCGTTAGCACCTATCTAATCAAGTGATAAAAGATAACAACGTGACACCCGCTGATTTTAGTAAATATTTTCCCTCACAGATTCACAAGATAAAATCCCTTTAAAACGTTGTTGGCTTATATTAGGCATTTGTGTGGTTAAACGGTGATCATTGTTTGTGTGTGCCTTCTTAGCAATCTTCTAGGGATACATGATCTATGCATTTTGTCACTATCATTCTTCCACCACACTCCACTCCACATGTCTCCTTACACTATTAAATCAACATTAAGATGGCAAAGCATCCAATTTAGGAATATAATGTTCCCCTTGCTGCTAATGTGCACTGATGCATTGAGCTACCCCTATCATGGTAGTTCAATTTGAGATTCAACCAGCTATTATCAATATGTTGCCAAAGTTTCACGGGCTTGATCGAGAAAGCCCATATGTCCATCTTGTAAAGTTTCTTGAAGTCTATAGTACTTTTAAGAACCAAAACATAAATGAGGAAAATGTGAAGCTTCGCTTGTTTCCTTTTTCCCAAGAGGATTGGGCCATTTCAAGGCTAAACTCCATCCCTGCCGATTCCATCAAATCATGGGTAGACTTAGTGAGAAAGTTTTTAGAGAAATACTTCCCCATGAGAAGGACCATAGAAATTAAAAGAGATATTAAGGAGTTTTCTCATACACATGATAAACATTTTTATGAAGCATGGGACTGCTTTCAAGATTTAATCATCAAGTGTCCTCATCATTGCTTTGAAAACGAGTTTTAGTGCAGATGTTTTATAATGAATTGACTGTCGAGTCTAGAAATATGATTGAGTTTATGCACCAAGGAAAATCCATGCGTAAGACTGGTACTGCTGCTTATACCTTTCTAAGTGAACTTGTTGATGATTCTAGATAATGGGTTGCCCAAATCTTGAAACCTAGTACTTCTAGAAAACCGCATCTATTTTAAACAAAGGAAGAATCGGAACATCAAAACATTATTCAAGGACTTTGCTAAAGAATTAAATCTATTGTTACATACTCCGTCTCCCAAGCCATAGAGCAAACTTCCAACCTTGCACCTTTTGCGTCATGGTAGATCATATCGATTCTGATTGTCCTCTATATCCAGGAACAATAAACCTCAAGAGAAGGTGTGTGTGTGTGTGTGTGTGTGTGTGTGTGTGTGTGTGTGTGTGTGTGTTTAATAGTGAACGTGAATCCAATACATTCAGTCAAACCTACAAATCTTCAAATCCAAATCACTCTAGCCTTTCCTACAAGTGATGACTTTTATGAGCAACTACCCAAGAGTTCAGGGAAACCTATTGGTTTCCTACACCCTAGGCAACCTAGTTGACAAACCCACAACTCACACACCTATCATAGGCACAATCAACATTGATATCAATCTAATCAATGGCAACAAACCAGTATCTACCTCAAGGAGGACAATTTTCATACCAACAGCATTACCCTATGCACCTCTATATGGTTCTCGTCCCTCATAATTCCTATGGTCAACCTCATCATAACAACTCTTGTGAGTTGGTGCCTCAAACTCAATATGTTGTTCCTGTACCACCTCCAAAAACATCATTGGAGTATATGATGCACCAATTAATGGCAACCAATGCTGCTAATTCCCAAGCCATCCAATAGCTTTAGCACCAGTTGCAACATTTTACTGTGGGAAGGGAAAAATGAACATTTCCAATCCAAACCATCCCTAATCCAAAGGGTCACTACACCAAAAACCCCCTTTAGCAACGGTTCTGTACCGTGGGCGTAACCCATTGCCACGGCTAAGAGCCGTTGGCTACAGAGGCGTCGCGAAATTTGTTGCAACGGCTATAAACCGTTGCTAAAATGTTTAGCAACGGTTTTATGTTTGAGTACGGGTGGTGATTTTCAGCATTTAGCCACGGTTTTAAACCGTTGCAAGGAGAATAGCAACGGTTTTTAGCCGTGGCAAAAATAGCCACGGTTTTAAGCCGTGACAAGGTGTAGATATTAGCAACGGTTTTAAACCGTGGCTAACAAGGTAGCAACGGTTTTTAGCCGTGGCTAACCCTGGCCACGGTTTTAAGCCGTGACAAGATGTAGCTATTAGCAACGGTTTTAAACCGTGGCAAACGTGATAGCAACGGTTTTGAGCCGTTGCAATAGTTAGCCACAGTTTAAAACCGTGGCAAATTTTTTTTTTTTTTTTTATTTTTTTATTTTTTTTTTTTATTTTTTTTTATTTTATTTTATTTTTTTTGCTATCAAATGACTTTGAGTCATTGAGTCAAAATCTATCAAATAATGGAGGCAAAGTAATGTAATTAATGGAGGCAAAGTAATGTAATTAATAAGAAAATGTATTACATTGAGTCAAAATCTATCAAATAATATCTCAAATACAAATTTCTAGGAGGCATATCTAGGAGCATATCTAAGCTTGTTTCATCCAAATTTCTTCTACTGTTTGAATCTTGACTTTTCCTTGTTAAACTTTGTTGATTGTTCATGTGAGTACCACTATAGTTCTTCATATGGTCAATGAGAGTCTTTAAGCATATCTAGGAGGCATTTCATATTTAAATCCTCCTTAGCGTCCCTATCATCAGCAACCTCATCCAATTTTTCGAGAAAACATTTCCTATCTTGGATATCAAGTGGATGATCCTTCTCACCCTGCACTAGTTTAAAGAAAAATTCATAAGATCTTCTGAATATGAGAAAGTGTTCTCGTTTAGGTAAACTCAATGCAGTCATCAAATTTGCGAAAATCTTACATCCTGAAATTTTGGCCAGATTTTCCCAGGTTCCACCAAATCCATATTTTTGCTGTTGGCTAATGTCCTGTACCTGTTCATAGCCAATAGTCAATGACGAGGTCAATCATAAACGCTACTTCGGGTTGATAAAAGCATTTATGAAAGAAATATATTTGTAGTAGAGTTGTCAATTATGGAATGAAATGAAGTTCAACCTTGAACCTAGTACTCTAGAAAACAACTGCAGTTCATTTATTGTTTCTGTTTGTCTAAACTTTGGCAGCAACTGTGGAGAAATGATTGGTTTCAGATATCGATGATTTTCTTGGTTTTTAGTTTTGGAAGAGAAGTTTGAATTTCAGTATGTTCTCCAGTATAAAATGAACAAGAAAAGAGAATTTACATTGAATACCGTGATGAACAAGAAAAGAGAATTTCAGTATGTTCTCCAGTATGTCCTGAAATGAAGCAATTAAACAATGTAAGACAGCCAAAAATATGAAGAAACAAATTTATAAAGCAATTTCCATACACAAGCTCACATGCATTTTATTCCAGATTTGGGATGTTTGATGACTGCAACAGTCTGGTTAATTCAGTAATTGTACATATCCTTCCTGCCATTGTACATATCCTTCCTGCCATGCAAATGGTTAATGATCAGTAAACATGCAAGATGGTATCTATCATTCGACGTAGACATGGGGAACCATCAAGTGGTGACATGACTCACACACAGTGGGACTATTCTGCCAAAAATCTTGAATTGAGATAATTACTATTTTACGAATTAAATTATGAACTTACATAAGGTTCGATATGTATATGTGGATTCTGGAGAAGGCTCCGGACAACGCGCATCAAAGCAAACAAGAGACGAAAATCATTCAAACTCCGAGTAACCTAGGGTTATCAGAAAAAACACAAATTTGGAATGAGCTAACCTAGGGTTTTGTATTGTGGAAAATTTAATTAAAAATATCATCTTTACCACCAAAAAAGAAGAGTGGAATTTTAGGGATAAAAATGAACTATACCTCATCAGAAATGAAGTATGTGAAGTAAGGAACTAAGGGATGAAGTCCTGAATCTGTAGCCAAACTTGCTAATGCTTGTTTGAATAGAACCGTGTCAGATTTAGTGACAGTCAGCTCTGTGATTTTATCAAAGTATAACTGCAGATACAATCAATAAGCATTTCATTCAAGTTGATTGATGGAAGTTAATAAGAAAATTGCAATACATATATAACACTGTATACCTGAAGTTCCCTAGATAATACGTGCTTAACAGGTAATTTAATTTCAACAGGTAGCGCATCCTCTTTGTGTTCTGACTTTCTGTTCTCAGTCGGAGCTACCAGCGCTACAAATGAAGCATGGCAGTTAATTTCCCCTCTTTATAAAAAGAATTTAAACTTCTAAATATATTTTTGGAAAGGAGTGACATCCACATGATCGGAGCAATATAGAGAAAGGAAACAAGATGCTATTACTTGCTTCTTCGTTCTCAGGCTACTTCTCATAAAACAAAAGGGAACAAAACAACTCTAATGCAATTCTTTGATTCTAACTTTTTTTGTTCATTCATTTAGCAGTTGCAACTAAAACAAGGAATCAAAAGATAGAACACCACTAGAATACTTTCAGACCAAGTGGCTCCAATATGGCATGACTGAGATGAGTATTGACAGTTTGACACTAATTTCACACTCACCTAATAAGATTTATATATTCAAGCAATGCCTTAACCAATTTTCTCTGTAATGTTTAGTTTCTAACTATGATGGGGTTCTTGGATTAATTTGAAATACATGCATGTGATGTTGAAAATGTCAATGTTAAAAAAATGACAATGTAAAAGGTTGTCTCAAACTCTTTATACGAGTAATTTCTGCATAAGGTGAAACTGGAGCTAAGAGACAGACCTTCAACTGGAGCATTTTCTGGAATGGCTGGTTGTACACCTTCAATAGCAAGCCAATGAGCTACAACTGATGTATCTAGAGGGGCTTTCGGCAGGGGAGCTTCGATCACCTACACAATCGAATACTGTGTGGGATAGAACGAATCTGAAAATAGTTACAAATAATAATCTGGAGTTAACAAGACGATTGATTCTTACATCTTTAAATTCGACATCCTTGTTGTCAATGTAGAATAAATCCTTGTGACCTATAGCTCTTTTGAAGCGCAAAGGATCTCCAGTAGCAAAGCCATAAATTGGCTGAAGTAACAAGAGTTGACATACATAAGCAAATGGAAATCCTGTAATAAAATTTATATAAATTTACTTTGAGAAAAGAAAACGAATACTTCCCAAATAAAAAACACCATACACATGCAGAACCATTGAAATGAAGTACATTGGAACCCTTAAACATCAACAAATACCTTTCCCCAAGGCAGAAATGCAAATAAACAAAAACCATTAGAACTTCAGTGGGAAAGGCAAAATTAAACATTTGCAGTTTCTGGATGCGAACGTGTACGTTCTCCAGATAACAAACAAACAAAAACAGACCTAAGAATAGCAAACAGGCAGGTAAAAACACTCAATTCTTTAAGTATTTTATCATTTTAGCAGTTATATACCTCCACATTGCGTAATTTAAGTGCACAATCCACATCATCTGTTGTCAAAATAGTTCGCTTTGAGTGTCGCATGCACTTGATTGCCTCCTGTGATTGTGGAATGATAGACGATGTCAGTTCCTTTGAAATGACTAATTTGTTGAAGTAAATAATTATAAAGGGGACTTTTAACAAAGTTTTGTAAAAATTCTGCGACATAAGATGGTTTAAGGAGTTTGGTAAGGCTGCCTTTCAAAGTATTATCTTTTTAACTGAATAATTTAAAGGAGCTTGACCCCAAGAAAAAGTGTTTGGGAATGGGATGATAAGTCGGGCAAATTTTTAGGAGCTGCTACTCCTTTCTCTGAGATCAGGGATTCTCATATCTCTGAGATGGGTTTAGAAAAAAACATCTGAAAAACCAGCCACTTAATCATTAAAATAACGTGAACATGGCACTGGATTAGATTTAGTCCCCAAGTTACTCATCCAGAAGCTATTGATCCATACCTAAATTAGCAGAGAATTCTGACAGCAGTCTGATAGAGATAAGTAAAGAATGCCGCAGCTGACAAAATCAGACTGATGATTGTTAAGACTGCTGCAATATAGAAGCAGCCCATTGGTTGCATTTCGTGCCAGCTATAAAGAATTTAGGCCTAAACGTGATAAAAGACAATTAAGCTTAACAGGCTCACCAAAAGAGATGATCCCCACTAGATGCAGTCTTCTCTGATATCCAGTCTGGAACTAATTCTTGTAACAACTTCAGCTGCTCTTCAAATTCAGCTGTAAATCAAAACATAATTATTAAGTCTTCATCAAGGTTTAGAATCTGTTTGTGTTGGTTGTTTCTTAATAACCAACAAAACCTTACCTCTATCTACAATATCAACGTTGCCCGAGATTATTCTCTGCATTAGCTCCTGCTTTGTAATAACGTTACACTTATCCAAGTTAAACATAAGACGGATCATGTTGAACAGCTTTGGCAGGGCTGCAATCATCATTCTACGCCTTTTGGCATAAGCATCAGAACTGATGTAGCTTCTTCTTCTAGTTTTTTGTAGTTTGTAATGTATTCTACAGGTTGGTTCTGTTTTTCTCTATGCTCAAAATAATCCATGAAGGAGTTTGGCATAATGAAGACATATTATGGAAGTTGAACTCAGTATATGGTATATGTATTCAACATATCACCTAAGAATATAGACATTTTGAGTATAGCCAACATTTCAAACTTACATAAGAAGCGGCATATTATCTCAGAACTAACCTGCATCAAAATCATAGCCAAAGTTTCACCAGCTGGTGCAAGACGGCCAAATTCTGCTGGAAACATAGTCGCAAGTATTGCTACAATTGCTGTGACGAATGGGAGGTTTCCTCCTTGGATTCTCAAAGATTTTGTGAGGTATGTGGCAACCTTGCAGATGCCAAAGGACACAGCAAGAGCAGTAGCAGTCTCTAGAACAGGTAGCTTGTTTCCAGGCTTCGACCCCATATCCGCAAGATCATCTGTCACAGTTATGATCACTATCAGAACTCAGAAGACAACATTTTTAAGATTCTACTATCCACATTTAGCTGCATTTCTTTTTATAAATTAAATTTCAGCTTCAGATGGTCAGCCACTACGATTTAATCTATTATCTTCTGCGAAGTAGTTAAGGTATTGAAAGCTAATACCTTAAAAGTGTTTCCTGCGTATCATGATGTGGAAAACCAACACGTTTAGTGAAAAATCATAGATGATAGATTAATGTTGGGAAAAACAACACAGTGAGATCTTCATTCCATCATTTTCTTTATAACCACAAGACAACAAAACTATCATCTCATGGTATAGACAAATATAAGACCTCAAAAATTTAATGGCAATGAGCTATTCCTATGAAAAACATGAAAACTCTAATTTATCAAAAACTGATTTACAAGAAAAAAATAAAATACAAGTCATGTATATTATTTTTATATAGAAAATACGAACATTATCAACAGTGTTTTGGTAATTCTGACACAACAATTGAAAAATTCTGTTCGAAGACATGAACATGAACAATTCTAACCTCTCATCAGAAGTCTTTTAAGCTCAGCTGTTAAAGAAACCATTTTTTTTCGTACACACATCTCTCGTTCAGCCAACACTATGAAGGCCATCGGATTCCACGTGCCATTTTTCGGTCGCTGCATATACATTTGATTGATAGCAACATCTTGATATCCGAACAGTCACATGCAATGCATTGCAGCAAAGAAGAATCAAGAATGCGAACCAAATAATTCTATAACGAAAATTACGCAATCAAGAATCAAAGAAATGCTACCAAAGACAATGTTTAGAACTTAATAAACCAAAACACATTTTACTGGCAAATAAATCATATCAAATGAAGTAAATTAACATCTACAAACACAGAATACAGATCTGATTTATTTCACACACGATAAGAACATGAGAAGGAGGAAACATGCTAGTTTAGTAATAGCAACGGTCTGGTGAACTAACATGCATGCTAATTTTCTTTTATAAGAACATTTACGCTATTGTTAAATAGATCCTAAAAAAGCACAAAGTGAACTATAAGCTACCAGGGCATGTCCTTTTTTTTTTTGTTTGAAAGCCAAGGCAAAAACTAAAAACAATGAAAATACAAAACTTAAAGCAATCAACTTAAACCAACTCACAGTCAGTCTCTCAACCGTAGAACACGCAGCACACGCGCGTTTCTGCGACAAATCAAGTTACACCGGACTGCCCAGATCAACCGGCATACACACGCTCCAACCGCATGTCGCCACATCTCAGCATGTCAACGCATATACAGACCGCAACAATGCGTCGCAGCAGAAGCAAACCCAGCAGCAAAAGCAACAGCAAACCCAGCAGCAAACAGCAACAGCAAAGCAGGGCAGTAACGCGCCCTGGCGTAGCAGCAGCAGCAGCAGCATCAACGCCGCGCAGCAACAGCAGCATCAGCAACAGCAGCATCAGCATCAGCATCAGCAACATCAACAGCAACAGAGCGCAGCAACAGCAAGTACGCCAGTCCGCCCCCGCATGAAACAGCAGCAGAAAAAAAAAAAAGATGCACTCTGTTTTGCGACAGAGTGCTCTGCCTACACAGCAGCAGCAGCATCCCCTGCATGATTGTAAATTTTTTTTAGAAGCAAAACTTTTGTCTTTTCTGGCATCCGAAACTACATTAGTAAAGGATATCGCTATCTACTACAATGATTGTTTTGTTTTATCCAACATTCGAACCTACCTTAGTTAAGAATATCACTACTCTATACAATTTAGGGTTATCTTACATCAATTTATTTGTTTTTGTCTATCGATGTGAACTACCTTAGTCAAGGATATCGCTAGTTCATACAAGAGTTAGGTTAACTTATACCAATTTATTTGTTTTTGTTTCTCTGACGTTAAAAATTACCTTAGTCAATGCTAAGGCTATTCCATATGTGCAAAAGTCCAAAGGCCAGGTATCTTGTTCTTTATTGTTTTTTTTTTTTCCTTAAAAAGCAATACTAACGACCAAAGGGGTAGAAGTGTCAAAAAACAATATCCACAAAAAAAAGGTAGAAGTGTCGAAAACAATGAAGTTGTGAGAATATGATTGTAATCATAATCAGAACCTGGAAAAAGAATAGCCTAGAAATATGAACAAAAAGGATAAAAAATTTCAATGTCCAAAGCCAATTGACAAAAAAAAATTGATACTTTGTGTAATGCTGGACAAGTATATCAATAAAACTGATAATCAAAGTCAATCACAATTTCTCGGGGAGCTCACTTCTAATAAAATTGGTAGCTAAGCCTTTTTTTCTTGGCAATTCTAAGATGGTCATAAGCTTAGTAAGTGAGGACACAAATCGCAAGTTTCTAGAATTAATATTTTTATTCCCATCTTCAAAATCCACTAATGTTTCTTCTACAACTAATATGAGGCAGTCTGCTATTATTAACTAAGAAAGAATTGAATGATAAATATGAGCAGTTTGCTAATATTAACTAAGAAAGAATTGAATGATAAATATGAGGCAGGTGCTATTTCCAAGAGTTTAACTATTATAAGTCACTGAGAATGAGGTAAGAAATCTTAGTCTGGGAGGATTCAACCAACCCACTTAGGCAGCTAACAGATTCGACGATTGAACCATCTAATTCAGTCCAAATTTCTGTCACAACTCAGCCCCCAGCTTGCTGTCACAAAACAGAGTCAGCCCCAAAACAGACCGGTTGAATTCCCTGTTGCTGCACTTGCTGTCTCAGCTTGATGTTGCAACTGGGCCCGTTGCATTGGTGGCAAAGATTGCATGAAATGCTGCGGCTGTTGATGTCAAAGTTAGTAAAGAGCTATACGATGTATTTTGCAGAATCTCTACTAGCAGTCCAAGTAAAAACCTTTAAAACTGAAAAAAAAAATTCCTGGAATAAAATTTTTTAACATGAAAGCAAGGAAAGAAGCAGAGTTCAAACTACGTAAGTCGTGGCAAATTTGGAAAGAGTAGAGACACATGAAGATGAAGAGCACTTTATTAGAAATGGGCCATAACCACCATACTGATAGCATCCTATTATTATTGTGGAACCAGCCTCTAAAATTTCCACAAATCAATCAAAAATGCTCTCACAGTCTCTCAATACTATTTGTTGATATGGCTTTTTGGCACGTAGAAAATTGTCTATATTCCTCATGTTATGCAATCATATTTCTTTTGTTATTAAGTTTTGGTTGAATTTTATTATAGTACAATGCAACTGTAAGTCCAAAATATATTGCTTTTGCTTTTTCAAACACATTCATCAAAGAACCACCCCGAATTATGGATCAATGGATCAATGTATGGAACTAAATAATTTAATTTATTTATTTAGCAGGAGGAACATAGATAAAATACAGAGTAAATTTTTTTACTACTACTGCTCTATATCTTACACTTTGGCATGCAGGTACTGATCCAAAGTGATAGGTTTAGGACCACCAAACATGTTGATCAAGAAAAACTTTTCAATGCCGAGTTTGAAAAACTGGAAATTGTGACTCTTGGGCCAATCTGCCAAACATTCAAAGCAAAACATATAAAGTGATCAATAATGAGCAACCAAGAGCAACAAAAAGATGAAAACAAATTTTAATTGAAACCATGCATGAGATGTCATCAAGATTTACCCTTCATCTCAGAGTGTTTTGAGAACAAGGCAGTTTCCGCAAATTTAGCTTCCTTCGAATTTCCATCAACCACCGTCAACTGAAATACCAAAGATGCAAACAATCAGCACAGAAACTCACACTAAGCAGTTCAGAATGAACAGATCTTTATATAGTACCAACTTATAAATTCCATTCTATTAAACCACGTTCAGTAGTTTCAAAAGATAATAGGTATATGCAAAAATTTCCATTACCTGCAATGCCTAACATTCTTCATCTTGTATAACAGATAAAAAATGGTTCTCTCTCGACTTCTACCTTCTGAAGATGACAGCCTTATTTTCACTATTTGATATTTATTGTACACTAATCATCTAAGATTTATCTGAACAAGCATATGGATTTTTATTTTCTATTCAGGTATAGCAATTCATTAAAACTGAAAAATGCGGGGTATGTGCATCAAAGAAAAATTATTTTGGAAAAACTGATTATCAAATAGCAGGAACTCAGGTAAGCAATGATGAAAGTTGATAGTACCATCTCAAAATGAGGTCACCCTCAGCTGAAGTGGTAAAGTCATAGCGTGGTTGAACCAACTTCTTACAGGGTTTAAATATTGCTAGAAAACATCGATTCTTTAATCTTCGAGGCCATATTTTTCATTTATTTAAAGTCACAGTATATAAACTTTCTAGTGTACAACTACTGATTGTTGCTTCTAATATGATCCCTCAGTGTTTAATCATAGTTCTATGCAATAATAATAACATTCTATCCCAATACTTTGTGATTTATGGTCAGGCGAATCTCGAATTTAGGCTTATAGGATAACGAACAGGCTAGTGCGATAACTCGAGACAAGCACAGAAACTCGGTCTGTTGTGAAGGTAAGAACTATACCTAATACAGAATTACATTCTTAATTAATGATATGCATACAGGTATGAAAGTTATAAACATAAGCATTTATCATTGTTTGAAATAGCCAATGTCAAAGCTTTAGACTAAGATATATTCATTGGACTAATGAAAAAAGTGCTAGAAATGAAGGTCAAGTCATCCATAGTACATCATGTATTAATGAAAATATCGACACAAAAAAGATGAGTGTTCAAAATGTTTAATTATTCACCTTTCCATTAAGTGTAAGCTTTGCACAAGTTGGGTTCTCAGGATCTGTCTTGCCACAAGTTCCAAGAGGGAACTCACTGAGTGTAAATGAAGCCCTTGAATCATTCAATGCATTACTTGCAGTAGGGTCAAGAGTGGTCAAGTAGAAGTATGGGATGCCCCAGCCTTTACCAGGTTTCCCATCACTAAATGAAACTACATTTCTGAATACATCGGAGAATAATAATGTCAATCAAAAATTAGTTTGGTGTAAAAAAATAACTTAGCCAAACTGTATGAAAATGTAAATAATTTACCCAAAGGGAGCTCCTCCCAAGTCACTGGAGATGATACTGCAGGAACAAAGTATCAATGTTAACATCATGGTCCAAATTCATATGAGAACTTAACCACAAATACAAATTTTGCTTCCCAGAACAAGGATAGTGGCTAATGCCACATTAATTTATCAAAAGAAACATATACGAGTCGTTCTTTTCATATTACATAGAGATCAAAAAATGCAGAAAGTATAGAATGTGTTCAAAGATCTCGTAAATGAGCTTTTCAATGCTTTCATGCTTTGTATCGTATTTGTAATCTTAAAAATAGTTGCTTGTTTGTTTGTTCAGTTTTCAGTTAAAATCTATACCTCAACAATTCTTTTATTCAGCCAGTCACAGACATGATGACATGTATTTAGACAGAATTGTAAAATGGGTGTTTTCATCATCATTGAGACAAACACAATCCAAGTGTTAGTCATAAAAATTGACAAGACTTCTTTTATCTCCACCAAATCAACTAACCCATTTTACAAAGAGAACCAAAGGTGCCTCCAACAAACCACATTTAACAATTATTAACCAAATCCAGCTACAACCAATTATATAAACCTAAGAATAACCATAACCCGTTTCATATAACCAAAGATAAAACACCGCTACAATCCACGAACACTTAAATTAGACTCATAAAAAATTCTAATTGGAAAAAATGGAAATAGAGAGAGAGAGAGATATAGAGATTCACCTTAAGACCCCCCATGTGTTCTCAGAGACCAACCATCTAGCAAACACAGCAGCATCATTAGGATTTGGTTTTGTTTTCAATACAAGTTTTCTCCCCTGTACTGCAATTGAAGCTTCAAGGACAACAAAAACGAAGAAAAAACATAGAGCAGAGACTATTTTGGACACCATTTTACTTTACTGGATGATATGACATGATGGAGCAAAGGGTTTTGGTTGTTTGGGTTGCTCGAATTCTCCCTCTCTCTTTCCTTCTCCTTCTCTTTCTCCTTCTCTCTTTCCCTCTCCTTGAAATTTTAGGGTTAGATGCAAAGGGTTGAAAAGGGGGAGATGGAGCGGGAACGCGCGGGAAGCAAAATTTTTTAGCAAAATTTCACCCGCCAGAAATTGACCTAATTCTCCACACCTTCACGTGCAACGCACGTGCACGTTGGCAACGGTTTTAAGCCGTGGGTCATTATAACCACGGTTTTTAGCCGTGGCAAACACACCAACGGTTTAGAACCGTGGCCAAGCCTTTTTTAGCCACGGTTTTAAGCCGTTGGGCACTATAGCCACGGTTTTTAGCCGTGGCAAACACACCAACGGCTTAGAACCGTGGCCACCCCTGTGTAGCTAATCAGGTCTTTTGGTGTAGTGGGTGCTACCCAAGCGCAAGTCAATGAAATTGGAAGTAGTTCTGATTCACATGGTGAAGTTAAAGCAGTTACCACCCTTCGTTATGTGCAAGCAATTGATAATGGTGTAGAGTAACCTAAGATAACTTATGTGATTTCCAAAAAGAATGTTCCTAAACCTATCGAGAAAGCTAGAGGTTCTTCTAAAACCAATTTAGACCCAGCCTCTTAGCTTCCCTTAGAGCCAAAAAAAATATACCTAAGGCACATTTTCCCAAAGCCCTTTTAGGTAGCAAAAAAGAGAAGCAATATCAAAAAATCCTAGAGGTTTTCAAATGAGTGCACATCATCATTCCTATTTTTCAGCTATCCAGCAAGTACCAGTTTATGCAAAATTTTCAAGGACTTGTGCACAAAAAAAAAAAAAAAAAAACAGAAGTCCCTGAAACTAAATGCCTTGCAAGCGATGCCGCATCGCTTATTCAACAAACTCAAGTAGTTAAATACAATGATGTGGGAACTCCTATCATACCATGTTTCATTGGAAAATACTTTGAAAGTCGTGCCTTGATTGACTTAGGAGCTAGTGTGAATCTCTTACCTTATAATATATGTTTGGAACTTGGTTTGAATTGAAGGAGATGCTACCAGCAAAGGAAGTTTATAAGCTAACAAATGAGTCAAAACGGTAACTGACATGAACCGTTGTGGATGTGATTGTACAAGTTGTTGATTTCTATTATCCAGTTGACTTCATCGTCGAGGACACTAGCCCGTGCCCAGATAATCCAATTCTTGTCATATTAGGGTGACCTTTCCTAACAACTATGAAGGTCAACATCAAATGTAGAAGCAGTAGCATGTTTATTTCCTTTGGGAACCTTAAAGCTTAGTTGAATTTTTTTAAGGCTATGGAACATAGAGATGAACTTGATATGATTGAAGATGAGGGAAAAGAAGAAGAAGTGTATATGATTCAATCTTTTGAGTCTATGACTCAATCATCAACAGATGATGCATTGCTTTGTTGTCTTTCACACTTTGGTATGAACCATGATATTGACGAAGTTGTTGAAGAAGTCAACAATGTGTTGGATAGTGTTCCTATATTGCATACTACCAAGTCTGAGTCATTATCACTTTATCAATATGAGGAAGAGTTGTATTCCTATACAGTGAGTCATCCACAAGCTCTCATCAATCATCAGAACTTAAGCCTTTGCCAAATGAATTGAGATATGCATCTCTCGGTCCTGAGGAGAGTTATCCAGTTAATAATTGCCTCAGATCTCACTATGGAATAGAGTAACATGTTGTTGGGAGTCATTAAAGCTCACAAGTCAGCCATTGCTTAGAGTATTAATGACATCAAGGGTGTTGACCCTACTTTCTGCGAGCATCATATCTATTTGGAAAATGAAACCAAAACCTCTAGAGAACCCCAGCAATGTCTCAATCCCACTTTGAACAATGTAGTAATGGTGGAAGTATTGAAACTTCTGGATGCAAACATCATCTATACTATCTCTGATAGCAAATGGGTTCCCCGGTCCACATGGTTCCTAAGAAATCAGGAATTACAGTTGTGGAAAATGAGAACAATGAGTTTGTGCCAAAAAGAGTGAAAAGGGATGGAGAGTATGTATTGATTGTCGCAAGCTAAACTCTAATATTAGAAATGATCACTTTCCCCTCCCCTTTATAGATCAAATGCTTGAGAGGTTAGCATGTCATCCGAACTATTATTTTTTGGATGGGTATTGTGGATACAATCAGATACCCATTCCATGTAAGGATCAATAAAAGACCACAATGACTTGTCCCTTCGGTACCTACGCTTATCGTCGCATGCCTTTTGGGCTATGCAACGCACCCTTGACATTTCAAAGGTGCGTGACTAGCATATTTAGTGATATGGTAGAAAACTTTCTTGAGATATATATTTATGGATGATTTTTCAATATTCGACTCATCTTTTGACCAATATCTAAATCACCTCTTACTTGTCTTAAAACGTTGTGAAGAAAAATGCCTCGTTCTAAATTGGGAAAATTGTCACTTCATGGTGAAACAGGGCATTGTTCTTGGGCACGTTGTCTATTCAAAAGGCATTGAAGTAGACAAAGCTAATATCTTTTCCGATTCCCAAATCTATTAAAGATGTGAGATCCTTCTAAGGGCATGTTGGGTTTTATCATCGTTTCATTAAGGATCTCTCCAAGATAGCACACCCTTTGAGCAGTTTCTTAGCTAAGGATCACTTTTTTTACAACAATTATAGTTATACATTTGCGTCTCAAGTCTGAATAAGTCTCACTCCTATCATTCGAGCTCCTGATTGACCGCTTCCCTTTGAGATTATGTGTGATGCATCTTACAACGTTATAGGAGACGTTTTGGGTCAGAGGATTAACACGCTCCCTCCTATGCTAGCATGTCTGTGAACGAGTCTCAACTCAATTATTCGACCGTTGAGAAAGAGTTGTTGGTTATTGTATCTGCCTAGATAAATTTTGTTCCTATCTCATTGGAGCTAAAGTCATTGTGTATACTAACCATGCGAGCCTTTGATACCTTCTAAATAAGGACATCAAGCCTCGTTTGATTTGATGGGTCTTTTTGCTGCAAGAATGTGATCTTGAAATACGAGATAAGTCCAGTATAGAAAATGTAGTTGCCAACCACTTGTCTAGGCTAATATCAGAGTTGTCTACTAGTTTATATTTCCCATTCAAGAGAATTTACAAGATGAACAACTTTTCTTGGTTGAGCAAGAACTTCCTTGGTATGCTGACATTGTCAATTTTTTAGCAACTGAGGAACTCCCTTCACACTGGTCTAAGCCAGATCGTGACAAGTTTTTGTCTCGGGTCAAGTATATTCTTGGGGTGAGTCATATTTGTACAAATACTTCCTAGACCAACTTATTAGAAAATGTGTTCCACAAGCTAAACAGTTGACCCATCCTCTCATTTTGCCATGACCAAGCTTTCGGTGGGCATTTTAGTTCTAAGAAAAAACATGGAGAAGGTTCTTCAATCAGGTTTCTATTGGTTTACCATTTTTTGAGATGCCAATGAGTATTGTAAAGTCTGTCATCGATGTCAACAACTTGGGCGAATAACTCGTTGACACATGATGCCTCTGAATCATGTTCTAGTGATTGAAGTTTTTGATGTTTGGGCATCGATTTTATGGGACTGTTTCCATCCTCCCATGGGTATCAATACATCCTTCTTGCAGTGGGTTACATCTATAAATGGATAAAAACAATTTCCATTAAGACCAATGATCACAAAATTGTTGTTTCATTCATAAGGGAGTTTATCTTTAGTAGATTTGGCACCCCAAGGGTATCATTAGTGACGGGGTAAGCATTTATGTAACCGCGTCTTTAAGCATCTTGTAAAAAGCACAGGATTACTCACAAAGTTGCACCATCTATAAACAAGTGGTCAAGTTGAAGTCTCAAATCGTCAAATCAAGCACATTCTTGAAAAGACTATCAATCCTCATTGGAAAGATTGGTCTTTGCGCCTTTTTGATGCCTTGTGGGCTTATCCAACTCCATTAAAAAATCCATTACGGGTGTTTCCCTATAGATTGGTCTTTGGTAAACCTTCTCACCTTCCTTTTGAACTCCAACATAAAGCTAATTGGGCTATAAAGATTCTAAACTTTGATCTCGATATGGTTGGTTAACAACGAAAGCTTCAGCTTGATGAGCTAAAAGAATTGAGGTATGATGCTTATGACGTTTTTGCACAATGGCTAGTCAAATTTTTTGCACAATGGCAACATATGTAGTTGGAATAAATAAGTAATTTCCTGAGAACCTAGAGGAATAATAGTGGAGACTTTTAACGTGTGAGCTATTAGACCTTTCATTTGTTCAAAGGGTTTTTACACAACTCTGAGTCAAATACTGATTCAAAATTATTGAATCCCACATTATCTTGTTGTGAAGTCTCATTATTCTTTTTTTTGGTTGATCATTGAGGATGACATTTTTTCAAGTTAAGAGAAACATGGTTCTTATGGTCTATTTGGGACTTATAACCATTACCAAACCTTAGAAGGTAAATTAGGCATCTCGTCCATCTATATCTTCTCAAAACCATCTTGCCAACCATTCCATTCAAAACCAATGTGAGCATTTCTCTTGGTTTATTAGACAAAAAAGAAAATTCGGTGCCCATTTATGTTTCTGAAAAAGTGTTAGGAAGTTTGTGAAGAAAAGGGACGAGTGCAATGTGAAAATCCAACGTCCAAGGTATTTAAAAAAACAAATTGTGAAGAAGAAAGTAAATATATATATGAAGAAGATAACAAATAAAAAAAAGTTGTGAAAAATAAAGGTAAATGAAAGAAAGTTATTGATGAGTAGATTAAGCTACTTGAAGACCCACCTTTTCAGAAACATTTCTTTACTTACCATTTACCCCACTCTTCCTCATAAAAAACAAAAATCAATCAAGATTTTTTTTTCTTCTTAAAGAAGTCCTAATTAATCCTATAGTAAGGTATGGTAAGAAATGGAGAGTAGATGAGAAGGCTATGGTGGGTAACTCGACATTCTCACAAGTGATCAACATTCCTTCCATGAGACTATTTTTTTTTCATTTTTGTTTGTTCTTATGTGCACGTGAGACTTTTGAATTTTCAGAGAGATAGACAAGTAAGTTTTGAAGTCAAGATGACTATTCCAAAGATGGATTAGGATATACCTTACTTTGACAGGAAAATTTGTATGTTGTTGGTTATTCACACACAGACCTTGTTCCAATATTGCTCAGTCGTAATGTTCATTTTAGCAACAAACTAAATATGGCTCGTCTTCCTTACGATTGAATAATAATGATATTTTTGAGAAAAATAAGGAAAACACTTATATTTTCAAAAACAAAATTATGTTTGTGGTTGTTCATCCTGGATAACCCTCAAGAAGCTAAAACTCATCCATTAGTGTCATGCTAGTGGTCAAGGCATTGTTGCACATTGTAAATGCATTCGAGTCGCTGGAAGTGGCAATGAGTTCTTTGTGAAGTTTAGGAACAATAAAAAAATGGTTTTGTGAGCTTTTCTTTCTTTGGACTTCTCTTTACTTGAAGACTAGCAAAAGGTAGTTTTGATGGTGTGATAAACACTCAAAATATTAATTTTTACACTCCATTTAGCTATTTATTAGTCTCTAGTTGTGCTTAAAATTAGTTAAAAGCCTCTATTTGTATCGAATTTGATTATTGTTATAATTTTTGCAGGTAATCAAGAAAGATGCAAAATTCGAGACAATTTTACCATAAATTTGCATGACCAGGAGCAAATGGAGAAATTATGAAATCAATGAAAAGTACGAAGTTCAAGGCATTTGGACACGTTCATGGCATATGTGGAACAAGAGTTTCATTTCAAGACCAATAATATGGAACTCAAGATTTAATGTCAACTGGTGGTGATTTATGATGAAGCATGTGGCAAGTTTTAAGATAAGAACTTCAAACGTGAAGTACGCAATCATAAAGACAAATAATCTATTAAATTCGACTTCAGTGCCTCTAATAATGTAGCAGAATATGAGCCTTCATAACTAGGATGAAATTGGCTAGGGGGTCGGAGTAAAAGAAATCACAGTGTTCGGCGATTCCCAACTGGTAGTCAACCAAGTGAATTATGAATTCAATGCTAAAGACCCCCGAATGCTGACCTATTTTGAAAAACCAGTTGATGCCAAAAAAGGGTCTAAGAAAATTTTATTTCGTCGATGTTCCAGGATACACAATGAGGAACTAACACTCTAGCCAAGATGGCCTCGTCCGCAACAGACAACGCTGACAGACTTATAGAGTTTCAAGAAAAATGGGCTCTAGAAGAGAAGGAGTTCCACGAGACCTTCTCCACAAATGAGGATACTAGCTAGATGAGTCCCCTAGTCAGCTATATCAAATATGGAGTCCTACCAGCGGAAAAGTTAGATGCTCGTAAGCTGAAAAAATAGGGCAGGGTGGTACACATTCCTTAATGATAAATTACATAAAAGATCAACAACTGGCCCAATGCTCAGATGCTCGATTCCCTACGAGGTGGACTATGTCCTTAGAGAGATCCATGAAGGAATTTACGGGAACCATCCTAGGGAAGGTCATTGGGCCACAAAACCCCCCACCTTAGGGTATTATTGGCCCAAGATGCAACAAGAGGCTAAAGATCTAGTTATAAAATGTAATAAATGTTAGAGGTACGTTCTGTACACACATATGCCCGCGCAAAACCTGGTCCCATGACCAATCCATGGCCCTTGACACGGTGGAGAATGGGCATTGTAGGCCCACTACCCATCTCTAAGGAAAAGAAATTTCTCATTGTGGTCATCGATTACTTCACCAAATGTGTAGAGGTATAACCACTCTCCAAGATTGGAGAAAATCAAATAGAAAATTTCCTCTTGAAGTCCATCATCTGTAGGTTTGGGATCCTGAAAACATTGGTCATCGATAATGGGACCCAAATCGAAGACATAAAAGTTAAGAAACATTGTGCTAATTTGAACATTAGTCACCACTATTAAGCACTCGGACATCTCCAGGACAACGGACAAGTGGAAGTCGCCAACGGAACGATTCTTGAGTCAATAAAAAAGAAACTTGAAGCAACCAAAGGGCTATAGGTTTCCGAACTACCAGGCATCCTCTTGGCTTACCAGACTGCAAAAAGGACTTCGATTAGAAAAACATCATTGGCTCTCACCTACGACTCCAAGGCAATGGGTCCAGTGGAACTAGGGATGCCAACATTCAGAACAGAGGAGTTTAGGTTGGAAGACAATGACGAGGCTCTGAAAGTCGAACTAGATCTGCTTGAAGAACAAAATGTTGGAGCTTCCGTCGCGATAGTGGCCTACCATCATAAATGGCCCAGTACTATAATAAGAGGGTCAAGCCTCGAGAATTCAAAGTCAGCAATTGAGTACTCAGAAAAACCCAGCCAAACATGAAAGACCCAGAAAATGGAAAGCTGAGCCCAAACTAGAAAATGGAAATCAATAGGCCCGAAACCTATTGGTAAGAGAACCTGAGTTGAGAAAGTCTTAACAGAATGTGGAATGTGGAACACTTCAAGAAGTATTATCAATAAAGGTACTATCTTTAAAATTTTCAATTTCATATACAATTATATATGCAGGGGCAAGCCTTGTCTGACCAAAACGATGACTCACAACGGCCAAATTCAATCCTCTTCAAGATGATGAAATTCGACGCACCAAAGTGACCTAGTCCGACCAGAGGACCACAAAGTCTAGTCCTATTCAGGATGTTAACAACTCGCCGCATTTAAATGACCTAGTCCGTCTGAAGAGCCACAATGGCTGAATTAGTCATCTTCAAGATGATGAAATTCGATGCACCTAAGTAACCTGGTCCGACCCAAAGACCACAATGGCCGATTCTAGTCCTATTTAGGATGTCTACAACTCGCCGCATCTAAGTAACCTAGTTCTTTTGAGAAACCACGTTGGCTCACTATGGCCGAATTCATTCCTCTTCAGAATGATGAAATTCGACACACCTAAGTAACCTAATCCGATCAAAGAAACACAAACTTTAGTCCTATTCAGGATGTCAACAACTCGCCACGTTTAAGTGACCTAGTCCGTCTAAAGAACCACGGAGGCGCACGGCGACTGAATTAGTCATCTTCAGGATGATGAAATTCAACGCACCTAATTAACCTGGTCCAACCAAAGGACCACAATGGCGCTCAACGGCTGAGCCTAATCTTGTTCAGGACGTCAACAACTCGCCGCATCTAAGTAACCTAGTCCATCTGAGGAGCCACAGTGGCACACAATGGCCAAATTCAGTCCTCTTCAGGATGTTGAAATTCGACGCACCTAAGTAACTTGGTTCAACCAGAGGACCACAATGGCGCACTGCAAGTCTAGTCCTATTTAAAATGTCGACAACTCATCGCATCTAAGTGACCTAGTTCGTTTGATGAACCACGATGGTGCACGGTGGCCGAATTCAATCCTCTTCAGGATGATGAAATTCAATGCATCTAAATAACACGGTTCGACTAGAGGACCATGATGGTGCAAGAAGGTCGAGTCTAGTCTTATTCAAGATGTCGACAACTCGCCGCACCTAAGTGACCTAGTCCGTCTGAGGAACCACGGTAATGCACGACGGCCAAAATTCAATCCTCTTTAAGATGATGAAATTTGATACATCTAAGTAACCCGGTCTGACCAGAGGACCACAATGGCACACGAAGACCGAGTCTAATCTTATTTAGGATGTTGACGACTCATCGCACCTAAGTAACCTAGTCCATCTGAGGAACCATGGTGATGCACGGCAGCCAAATTCAGTCTTCTTCAAGATGATGAAATTCGACGCATCTAAGTAACCTGGTTCAACTGAGGACCACGATGGCGCGCAGTGGCCAAGTCTAGTCATATTCAGGATGTCGACAACTCGCTGCACCTGTGACCTAGTCCGTTTGAGGAACCACGGTAGTGGACAGTGGTTGGGTCTAGTCCTATTTAGGATGACGACAACTCACCGCGTCTAGTGACATAATCCTCTGCAGCTTAGGTCATTTTCATGAAACCTAGTCCACCCATACGGAAATGATTTTTCTACAACTGAACTCCTATTCAGGATTAAGTTATCTTATTTTGGGGTCTAGTCCAATCAGACCAAGATGACTTCCCTGCAACTTAAGTCCTTTTCAGGATATACTAGCTTATATCATGAAACCTAGTTCACTCAGACGAAAATGGTTTCTCTACAGCTTAACTCCTACTCAGGATTAAGTTATCTTATTATGGGGTCTAGTTCGATCAGACCAGTATGACCTCTCTGCAACTGCAACTGCAACTTAAATCTTATACTATGAAATTCAGTCCGTTCGGACATAAATCATTTTCTACAACTTAAGTCTAGTCTGCTTGAACCAGCATGACCAGCCCTAGTCAGGAATAATATGATTTGCATCTAATACAATCATACATATTACAAGAAAAAAGGCATAGATACAAAAAAGAAAACAAATTTTATTGATTAAGCAAAGGGTTCTTACAAAGCTTAACCTACTGCTCAAATTGAATGTTTACACATAGCAAGCATCTAAGCTTGGTGGAAAGGAAGTTGAGAGCAAAGATCTACTAGAACACATACTGGGAATCCACTCCGCCAGTCTGTCTTCTAGAGGAAATGCCAAAGGTGCAGCTAAAGAAGAAGTTGCGGATGCAACCACTTGTTGATAGAGAAAGTTGTTAGTGTTATCTCAGAAAAATAATAGAGAAGTTGTAGGTGCACCTCATGCTGGATGATCAAGGACATACCCGCGACTTCTTCTCCACAAAATAAGGGTAAGTTTGGAAGCTCTCAAAGAGCAATTGGAAGCACACTCAAGCCACTGGACTGCCTCAAAGTGTAACTCCTATTAGGATTCATCGCTACAAATGTCGAAATATACAGAGACTTCGTCAACGGATTCTCTTTTTATCCCCTGGAGAGATCAGGGCAGAAGAACATTCAAATAACTCCATTAAGGAGAAAGGAAGTAAACTCTGCAAACAAGGAATAAAGCATGATACACCCAATAGTTGTATCAACTTTAAATGTTGTGCGAAAATCGAAGAGGCATCAAATTCAGTTACCAATACTATGCACAAGTCCTTACTCGATGAGTTGATGGTCTTGCGCGTAGCCCCGCTAACTAGGGGAGTAACTGATGAGACATCAAACAGCCATTCGATCCCAGCTGAACACGTGGCATAGATCAACGCTAGTGCGAAAAAAAACCCTAGCCTGGTCTAATACAAGCTCAAGTCAAACCTAACTCATGCCTAGGCTAATTACTATTCAGCCAGTAAGTCAGGAGTCCAAACCCAGATCTCGCAAGCCAAGTGTGGTGCAAATCTTGGAGTTTGGCTCGGACAATAAGGTCCGAATAGAGATCTCTGGAGTATAGTAGGCCCAGGGTCCATTTGTGTAACTCTTGGACCAATCAAGTATTGAGTCCCAAATAGGGCCAAGTGCCAAGGGAGACTCAGTCATGGACGGGTAAGATTCTAAGCGAGATCTCATCACTCACCCCCATCGACAGTAGAGTTGGTAAATGAGTGAAACACTCACTATATAAGGTGAACAAAACGGATGAGAAAGGTACACACATGCAACCCTAATTTTGTCAATCTATCTCCATCCTTGTTCATCGCCTGACTTTACCATCAGAGTGTCTTTGGTTGCCGCAATGGTGGTCTCTGGTTCACCATTGTTCTTCTTTGTAGGTCAAAAATCGACAGGGGCGGATCAATGCAATTGTTGATCCAAGTTTTTTTAATTTTTCAATTGTTTCCTTATTTTGTTTGCTGAACAGAAATAGTTTGTAATCTCTTCCCATGTCAACAATCTATTTATGTCATTCAATCTCATCAAACCACCAAGATTTATTAGTAAGGTACTGCACAAATAAATTTATGAAACCCGCACCCCAATTAGAAGAAATCAGCAGCCAAGAGTTTTTCCCAACAGAAGTTGTTCAAAGTGAAATTGCCACGCGGAAGGTTCTGCAAGCCACTCATGATTCAATGGTCTGCATCCTCACCTGAAAAAATAAAAATAAATAAATGAAATATATGCAACGTCAGAGCCTTGCTCAGTGACGCTCAATTTCTTACGTTAACGCAAAAGCAATGCCATTCTTCATCATCATTTCTCTGGCTATCTGTGCTAATGTTACTACAAGAGTTGGAACACCACCCAAGTCCATGTGCATGCGTGTGCCATCTCAGAGAGATCACGAAGTGAACAGTGAACAAGTGTGGCTGGCTGGTGAAGGTTGCCAATGATTGGAAACTGTGGTTGTGAAGGTGGTAAATATTGTTTTTCAGACCAAGCTCTATTGAGCTTCAATAGAGAGAAAAATAGTGAAGATGAAAGATAGAGAAGAGTGTGATATGAGTCCAGCCATTATAGCATAACTAGTTCTAAAGCATTTCCTCATTGTTCAGATTAATTGAAACCCAAATGGCCTCTTTACAACATACCCGCTGGTGAGTGGTAAAACCCAAGAATCCAGTGCTTTTTGTTTTTGAGATTTGCTTCAAGAGTCCAAATGAAAAACCGTGCTAGAATCAACAACTATATAGTACAAATGTTTGAACATAATCGAACTTGCACCAAATTGTTGCATCTAGCGTCATTCATATTAAAATAGGAATAAACTCGCTGAAAGAACAATTATTGCAAATTGTTGGCTGACACTTTGACTACATTTGTATGACATCTTTCTTGTAAATACTAACATGAATGGATAAAACTCTTCCTAAGTGGAGCTATAAAAAAAAAAAAAAAAAAAAAAAAAACACCCAAACCAAGAGAGAAGAAGAAGAAGTAAAGAACAGATGATATGGTTTCCAATTAACAACACTGCCTGGAAATTGAATTACACTGGGCCTCACAGCCTATTCCGACTTACTACACTAAGCAATGGTTTGATGACAATCTGTTAGGTTGGCGACAGTACTGGTTTTGATTTTGATAGAGACCTAATTCAGCCTCATGGGCACTTATTCAGATAACAAAGATGCTCCCAGATGCCATCCTTCTGGTCCCTTAGGGAATTGATTTGTGTCTAAATGAGCTAGATCTTTATAATAAATAGGGTTAAGCTTTGGATTTTTTGTGCTTGTAGCACACCCACGTAAGGTGCCAACTTACTTGAGTTCAACAAATTATGGTATGTGAGTAGGTAGTTCACTTATACACTTGCTTTTTGAAGGCCTTCAATGCAGTCGCTGTGTATAAGTTGGTATGAAGGGCGCTTAATAGCCTAGCAAGCCGTGCCTATCCTTCCTTTAGGCCCTGTAGGTTTTGGATACCATCAACTTTAACTGACGATCCTAGAAACTAAAGTAAAAAACCAAAACCTACTATGAACATGGACGGACCTACTAAGGGGCGAGGGGAGGCAGCTGCCCCACCCCCCTCTCAACTTTTTAAATATTTTTATTATTTAAAAAAAATCGATTATATAATATAGAATACAATATGATAATTGTTTATACAAACATTTTAACTTATCTTTATTGGTGTAGTGGTTAGAGGTTTATTCTTTTTAGTAAAAGACCTGGGTTTGATACTGTTCGAGTGCATTTTTATTTTATTTTCAATGCAATTTTATTAGTAATTGCAAACATTAAAAAATATTTAGTTTAATAAAAACTTATTAACAATAAAATATTGAATTATTTTTCACAAGTGGTGTAAAACCTCCAACAAAAAAATATTTAAAATTAATATCTAAAATAATAACTATAGAATTCAATGAAAATATATATCACTAGCCAACTCGTACAAAATTTGAGCCTCATATAAACTATTTTTTCTATGAAATTGTATTATGATCATATTAGATTCAATTTTTTTAGCTTCACCTAGATACTTATCCTAATTATTTTGTGATATTAGTTATATATTCTAGTTATTATGCTCGTTTGCTCTTTTCTAAGGTTATCGATAGTGGTCTTATTTTGGCTTAAATTTGAACTACACTGGATCCAATTTGGTATATGTAATGTATTTTTTATAGTTGTGATTTTTTTATTAGTTACTAGCTCAGGTAGAAAAAAAATTTTGATTTTACCATTGATAGCTACTATTATCAATTAATAAATATTTTCCATATTGCCCCCTCTCGACTAAAATCCTGGGTCCACCCCTGACTATGAATATTGGCATTTTTATTTATTTTTCTTTGTCAATGACAGTAGCAGAGAGATAAGGAAGTTGTACAATACTCATTTGGCTCTGCCTCCCTTTCACTCCCCTCACCATCTATAAGTTACATTTGTATGTGCTAATTCAGTCCATTTTCAAGTCTCCTTTAGGAAGAGACCCTGTAGTAGTGGACTTGCTAAGTATGGGCAAGGGCTATGGCGCCATGCTTGTGTGAAAAATAGACACAGCATTGGGTGTGGTGCTTTTTGGTCCGCCATCAATGCAAATCATGAAGGATTCACCATGTGATTATCATGGAAATACAAGGCCAAGAAGTTCTTGTGCACTGAGGTTATCTTTCTCAAAGATGGTGCACGGAAATAAGATGTCTGCAACTTATCAGAAATTCATCATGCACTAATTAATAACATTTTGTTGCACTGGTATCATGTAGATGGATCTTTCCTCTTTGACATTGCAAGCATTTTTTTTTCCGAGAACTCAGTTGTTAACCTGGCCAAAACTTGTGGAATTTGAGAACGCATTAGAGCTATTGTGTCAAGGAGACCTACAAGGCTCATGAATCATTTAAGAATGGCACTCGTGGAACTGACAAAAGCTTACCTATGCTTCAAACTGTAAGTTTTCATCCTCAAACAAAATGTTAGAACTTATATTTGAATGTTCTTGCAGGTGTATGTCAATAAAGAAACTTGTTCAAGCAATCAATTTGTTTCCTTAATTTTCTCATCTCTATATTTATTGTCAATGTCATGGTCATGTTCTTCTCATGGATATGTGCTTGGTTTTGAACTACAAATACAAGTGAAAAACTATACACATACAAAAAAAAAAAACCTTCTGGTGCGCACAATGCAATTTTATCTACATAGGAAGAAAACCAAACATACAAAATCATTTCAACAAGAGTCTTCCTTTGATGTAGAGCAGGTCGCGGAAGATTTTATGGAGCTCTGTCATAGAAAGAAATTACAAAAGTTTACTAAGAAACGTGCATTAACTTGTCCAGTCAGACACCTGAGGGGAAAAATAAGAATACCTTTCAGCTCGAAAGTCCCAATTGATAAACTGTTTTCAGTTCTGGAAACAAGACTACAAGAGCTTTCCAATGGCATGGAGCATGGTATATGAATGTTCATCATTTAACGCAGTTTTAATTGTAAAGTTACAGTTGTTTATGGATACAGAATAGTCACAAGTTCATGAAAGTTAGATAGTCTGCCAAGGTTCATTGGACCATTAATACACTGACTTATGGATGTTTTAGTAGGTATCTAAATGGTTTCGTTTTGGCTATAAATATATGTAATGGATGTATTTGAAGCAAAGCATTTTTTTTTGGAGTTTTTAATCAAAGAAGAGAGATGTTCTTCTTCCTTTGTGCCTTTCCATGTATTTGAGATTGTTGGTTCTAGTTTCCTAGCTCTCTACTTTTTGTAGGGTGGTGCTAAGGGGCTGCACACAGTGGCGGAGCCACATAGAGCCCAAGGGGGCAGTAGCCCTCCCTCAATTTTGAAAATTCTTTACAGTACATGGTCTAAGTAGGTCTCAGTTGTTTGAGATTTGTTAAGATTGCTCCCCTTCTATTTATCACACTTTCCAAGCTGCCCCCTCAATTATGAAAATCCTTTGTAGTGCATGGTGTAAGCGAGTCCCAGTTGTTTAAGATTTGTTAGATTGCCCCCTTCTATTTATCACACTTTTGAAATTTCCCCCTCAATTATGAAAATCCTTTATAGTACATGGTGTAAGTGAGTCCTAATTATTTGGGATTTGTTAGATTGCCCCCTTCATGCAAATAAATGTTGTACAATATAACTCAAGATTCATGCAAATAAATGTTGTTTAGTTATTTTATGCATTGTGTCACTTTGCCCCCCCCCCCCCCCCCCCCCCCCCCTAATGAAATTCCTGACTTCGTCACTGGCTGCACACTTGGGTTTTCAAGTCACTCTAAATGCACAGATTTAGTAGACCCCTTGTCAACTCATTTTACCTTGGTTTTCTCATTGGGAACCCCATTTTTTCACCATTATATCATTTTCCACAATACGTTATTCACTCTTATAGTAGTGAAAACATATATATATATATATATATATATTTCAGTAAAATGGATGTGTTCAAGAGCCCCTATATCACTATCAACCACCATGTGGGTTGTTATTGTGTTGTGCATTGAGCGAGGCAAAGAATGCATAGCTCCACATGATGATTGGTTTGTTGTTTGGAACAATGACATACCCATATACTGCGGTAATCAAAATTACTAAAAAAATTGTATCCTTTAGCTGATAGCTAGAAAAGTGGAGATTGAACTACTCTTCTTGTAGTTAAACATTCTGAGAATTTGAGGTATGTTATGATACTCATTGAGAGTGTACAGACACTAGGCTAATATCGACTAGAGAGGGTGAATAGTCAATTTTCGAAAATCTAATTTCTTTTGAAAACAAGCAGTGGTATTCGGCTTTCGAAAATTTACGCTCGCCTAAATTTGTTGAAGGCCTGTGTTGTAGAGTCACAGGCCACAAGTTTAATTAATTCACTTGAAACTGAACAATAATTAAAAAACATTTTGCAAAATCCCCCAAGCAAGCATGCGAGTTGAACAATCAAGCATTTTAAGCTATTAAGAGTAAATACAACTTATCTACACATGCAAGGTACAGTAAATAAAATTAAGGGGTGAAGAAAGCAAACAAATAAAGACACCAATATAACAAGGTTCACATAAGTTGGAGTTTTATTGACTCCAACCAGTTACTTTCTCGGTGAAAATGGCTCGCAAGCCTCAAGTTTCTATTACTTGATAAAAATAACTCTACTCTCAGTCAGCGTTTCACAACCTCGCAAGATCCATTCATCGCGCTCCTACAAGACTTAGTGGCACGAACCAAATGCTTCGCTCCGCAAGTCTTAGGAATACCTTGGAAATCCTCAATGGGATGCAACCACAATCAAGTCTTACGAACATGTGCTTGGGATCCCGAAGATACAACTTGTCTTATGTTCGTGCTCTGTCAGACTTACCGATTAGCCAATGATCATACCATCATGGGATGCAACATAACCAGCTTGAGATCACCAGAGTGATAGTTATATGAATCCAGTCCATGGATCAAGTAACCACACAGAGTGAATGTGAGTTTAGGCAAGCTTACACTCAAAGGGCTTCTTTATTCTAGTGACACTCGTTTGTTAGATAGAGAGGCTTAATAGCCCTTTTACATTCGCGTCGTTACTCAATGGAAGATGGAAGCTTCATTCAAGGATGAGATGAAGTAGTTGAAGGCTCAACTCTCCAAATGAGACATATACTAATACAAAGCAACCTTCAACTTTTCTTCCTCATTTCACTCCTTTCTTAGCTTTAGATAATCAAATAGCTTGTGAAGATAGAAGAATGTTTCCTAAAAAACACCACAGATCACCAACAAGGGATAAAGGTGTTGAGTGGGTAAATGGATCTAAAAGGGAAGGCAAAAAGGGGATAAAATGATAATTTTAAGAATTTGAAACATTAAAGACAGATCCAAGTTAATGGTCTTGAACCATATTTATAGGCTGAGCTAAAAAGGGTGAAGTCGACTTTACTATCGTTACCACATGTTTTTTATAACGGCTCCTTACTTGATCAAAATAGTCGCCACCTAAAATGACTTATCAGAGGTGAAGTTGATGTTGCTTAGCCCAAATCTCTTTTTCAAAAAAAAAAAAAGATTGGGCAAAGTACTTTGACAAGTACTTTGTCATATGGACTTGTGCATCATGCACATTGGCATGTCTCATGAGAGAATATTTTATTTTCATGAGGAATATCTCCAAATTCAAATTTTTTAAGTTGAATTTCAAGTCTTGAGTTATTTGTAGAATATTTCATCTTTGACTTTGTTGACTTAGCTTGCTTTGACTTTTTAATGTTGGCTTGTCTTAGTCTTTATAGCTTTGACATGTCTTCATGAGTTGACTTCATTCTCTTCCTTTGACAATAGTCTTCATGAGTTGGATAATCTTTAAATGATCTTTACAAAGTATAGACCTAATCCCAACACTCGACATACGATTTATAATTCCATTGTATGTTTTTACATTATTTGGACATAATTCGCAAATACTTTATATCATGCACCCAAAGTATTAATTGGTAAAAAGATAACACATTGGGCGTAAAGAAGTTCAACACCCAAATCAGAATAATGCATCGGTAAGAAAATCAACACATACTCTTCAGAAACACATAACATATAAAGAAAACTAAAAATTAAGGGTAATCTTATATGGACCCTTAGATTTTGATTTTAAACCCCAACAAAAATAATTCAATTATCCACATGGGTCGATTGATATTTTTAATTTAAACCTATGTCCTTTTACAATTTTTATTAGTTAGACCCCAAATGCAACAACTTCCTCCCTCCACATAAAAAAAAAATTACCCCATTGATGAACCAAGTGTAAGGGGTGAAAACAGATCTTTCACTTTTAAGTGGTGGAAGGTTCGCTCCTTTTGATGGAAAAATGTTTTCTCCTCTAAATGAGGGGAAAAGACAATCTTTTGAGAATTTTCATGATTTCCATCTTTAAACCTTGAAGTTTCAATAAATGTTGTGTCATAGATAACCAACCTGTTTTCAGGTAAAAATGAAGATGCTCATAGCATGAAAATATTGAACAAATAGATGAGATGCTCCATTTTGGCTACGCATGTCAAAAAACAACTCGATTCTGAAATATCGACATTCAAATGCTTAAATCGTCCATATAATTTATTCACGAATGTCCTGCAGTTTCTCTAAAACAACTTTTGATCAGGGGATTGTGATATTCACAACTTCGTGATGGCTAAAACATCGTTCACAGTAACTATAAAAAAAACTCTCAGACGTGAGATTGTGATAATCACAACCATGTGAATGCTAAAACATTGTTTGCAACAACTATGAGAAAACTCTCGGACACGAGATTGTGATAGACACAGTATTGGGACACAGAGAAGCTATGTTCATACTATCCAAATGAATGGTATGAACATAGCTTCATTGCCATAATGAACATCTCCAAAGCCACTATCACCATCCGCGCCATCAATTTACCAATATTATTCAAACAACCATGAACCATCATTAACATTGACCAAAATTTGTCATTTTTATGAGATTTAGGGATTATTACATGAAGTTCTTCCTCAACCACATTTTAAAATTTGGATCCAAAGCTTCCTTTCCCTTTTTCGACTATAGGTTGTGTTGTGGATTTGGTTGGCTTCAATTTGGTTTTTTTTTGTTTTCAATTTCACATTTGTTTTTAAACATTAGGTACTGAAAGGGGGAAAAAGAGTATAAGTTGAAGAAGAAGATGTGGGTTTGGGGTTTGAAAAAGCAAAATGGTGAAAAATTAAAGGGGTTTGGGTTTGGGTTTGACAAAAGTAAAAGGAAACTCCATTATTTGGGGTTCATTTACTACAAATGAAAGTTTAGTTGGAGTTTTTTTAACTTGGGGTTTAAAACAAAAAAAATGGGGTCTAAATAAGATTACCCAAAATTAATAACTCGTATGTCTCATCAAAATGTTAAACAATTTGAATTTACAAACTTGCTATAGCAAGAATCTATAAAACCAACAGTTACCATTTTGAACAAAGAAATAAACAAACTATTGACATGCAATTTGTAATCCAGGTCTCAAGAATGAAATAATCAATCAAACATGAACAAATCAATGTTCTTTGAGATACGTGTTTAGATCAACACAATTAAATATCTTGATAAGCGGTCTTTGTGAGTGTTTAAGGACTGACCTTTTGTGTTGTTTGAATAGTGGGCACTGCTTCGCCTTTGAATAGCCTGTGTCACGCCCAAGGTGGGTTGTCTCTCGCTCCGTGATTATGATAAAGAAATTCACATTTTTCACATTTTAATGAATATCTTCTCGAGGCATTAATTTAAAAATAGGATGAAACTTTGCCACTTTTGTTTATGATGTGAATCTTTATTTTTCCTCTAAACTTCAACTCAAATAGAGTAATAGAAGGCTGTGAAATTAAAATAAAATAAAAATAAAAAAATTGTCTTTTGCACATGTAAAATATGTACAACTTCAAGGCCTTGAAGGGAAAAATTAGCATGCAAAATGCATATTAATGCAAATGGAGGACCCGATGTCCTATTTTTATTATAACAATAACAACAACCATATGATGAATTCCTAGGTCCGCCTCAAGCAGGTCGTGAATTAAGAGGGTGAGTTACTTCATCGTGAAAAGCCAAAGGGTGTTCCAGGTCGTACAGACAATGGAGATGAGAAGTTGGTGTGCAAGAGATTTTCCCATGGATTGTAAGAATGATCGAAGGTGGGGTGGAGGATTGTTGTAGTATTAGTCATTTCTTCTCTGGTTTGGTTGGTTTGGTACTTATTTGGAGGTCGAAATTTGCACTGACGATGATGTGTTGATTTGGTGTTGGGGGTTTTAGTGTTAGTTTGGTTCATATTATTTTTATGCTTTATATCTAACTATATGATGAATTGTGAATTGTCCAAGTTTAGCAGAGAGAATTGGAACAAGAGAAGTTGGTGGCAGTGATTAGAGTGAGTGGCAATTTCAGGGGTTTTCTGTTTGTTGTGATATCCTTGTATCAGCGACCTAAGGGGGAGGGTGTAAGAGAAGTCAAAGAACTCATGGATCTCAAGAAGGCTGATAAGCTAGGGTTTTCTGTTTGCTGTGATGGTGTGAGAGAAGCCAAAGAACTCATGGATCTCAAGAAGGCTGATAAGCTACAACGATGAGATTATAATCTCAGATCACTTGAGTAAGGTAAGGGGGTGTGCCATATATGTACGAGTTTGAATCTTTAAAGTCGTGCGGGCCTTGGGCCTAAAGCGGAAAATATAATATTTTTTGGATCAAATCGTTACAGAATGGTATCAAAGCCTGACTCGATCGAAAGTGTGCCCACGAAAGTTTGGCTCCCAAGGGAGGTGAACTGTGATACCCTCGTGTGGGCGGACTTGAGGGGAGTATGGAAGAAGCCCAAGAGCCCATAAATCCTAAAAAGATAGGCAAACGACAACGGAGAAAAATTATAATCCCACGTCGCCGGGTTCCGAAATGGGATGTGCCATATATTGGTCAGGGGGTGATTGTAATTTTAGATTTTAAGATATTTTTAAGTCAAAATTGGTTTTTTTTTTAAGTTTTTTTAATCAAATTTGGTTTGACAAGTCGAATGAGTTTCTGAGTTGGTACTCAAATGCAAAAGCATTTTTCCATAAATCCAAAGTATTTTAGATTTTTGGGTATTTTTAGATTTACTTAACTGCAAAAGCATTTTTCCATAGATCCAAAGTACTTTACTTTTTTTTATGTGTTTTCGAGTCGTTACTTTATCTTTTTAATTTTTTTCCAAGTACACTTGAATTATCTCAACAAAAAATAAAATTATCGTCAGTTTCAGTCTTGATGATACATAAAAAGGTCACACTCCTGAGTTGAACACGTGTCATGATGATCTCGTGGAATTACAGGCTCAAGCATCGGTCCAAGTGGATCTAAGCCCGCTCAATTTCAGCCCAACCAAGCGGACCCAGACTCTCACCGCATGCTAGGCCCACACGTCTCACAGTCATCCTCAATACCCATAAGTCATCTTCATGCACGTATCTCGATGATCACCTTCGGACGGGCAACTATAGCTACTCTCGACTTCCAACAAAAAAGCAAACACCAGAGTATTTTCCACATAGGGAAATTCATTTCTACGGATTGCTCTTGGATTGGAAACTATCTCCTGCGTATCTAGGAGTGCAGAGCTAACAGGGAACTTCCCTCATATAGCACGACTCTTAATTAGATAGGGATCTCCACGAAGATATTCTCTCTAAACTACGACTACGATGGCTTGATTAAACCAGAATTCCTTGCACTATAAATAAGACATGAGGTGGTAAGCTAAGGTACGCTACAAAATTCTTGTTACAGCATTGCACCTTCCGCAGATCTCTGTCTGACTTTATCATCAGAGTGTCATCGGCCACCCCACGATGCTCTGTGGCTCACGTGCGTTACTTGTGAAAGGACGTAGGAACATGGTCAAAGCAGAGAGCGAAAATCGAATGCATCAATTTGACGTCGTCCATGGGAACGACACAGTTCTTAACTTTACATTAAGCGTCGTCTCCTACCAAATTTCATAGAGATTGTGACTACTAGGTCACACAACAATGAACCAAAGGACACGTCTAATGCTCCGACTGTCCCTATACCAGTTCCCACCATACACGGGCATCCTACTCACGCCCCTGCACCAACGGCGGCAACGGCAGACCCCAGAGTCGAGGAGTTGGCATCTCAAATACAGTAGGTTATCAAGGTTGTGGTGACACACACACGATAGAATCCACCTGCTACAAATGGATACTAGGAACAACACGAACCTCTACCTCCAATGGACGATAGGGAGCAAGTGCAAGAGAACCAGGCCCCCGCTAATTCCCATTGGACTAAGGGAGGTTGTGCGGCTAACGCTGATTCAGCCGTCAGGACAGAGAGGCTCGGTCTTGGGAACCCTCTCCACAGAGGAGCGCATGACCCGGACGTATTATATCGCCTCTCCGTCCCACCCTTTGTGGATCGAATCATGAGTGAAGCACTTCCTAGAAAGTTCACTCCCTCGAAACTCGATTCCTATGATGAAACCACCAATCCTTTCGATCATCTACGTCGTTATCAACACGTAATGGCATTTAAGGAAGGATCTGAATTCGTCATGTGCAGAACTTTTCCCACCAGTCTTAAAGGCCCTGCATTGACGTGGTTTCACAACCTTCCACTGAAGTTAATCGACTCCTTCAAAACATTGGCGAAGGAATTCTTAACACGTTTCGTCAAAAGCCAGTGTTTCAGAAAATGCCCACACTACATACTCTCTCTAAGGCAGAGGTCCGGCAAAAGGCTCCGAGAGTATGTCACACGCTTCAACAATGAGCTGACCCTCATCAACGGGTGCAGAGGGAAAGCTCTTCGAGGACCTCACCTTGGATCCCCTTCTAGACATGGCAGAGCTCCTTAAGAGCGTCTAGAGACACATCACCCTGGAGGAGTCAATGACCGCTAAGAGGGAGATCGAAGGCAACAGGAAGCCCTCAGCTTCTAGGGACAAGAACGAGGGAAATAGACACAAGGATGATGAGCGGAGCAAAAGGAAGCGCATTTACAATAGACTGGATCTTGATCATTCCAGGCCAAGGAAATCATCCAACTACGTTGGATCTAGAGTCGTGACACCCCTAAATGCTAGTATGTCGGATGTACTCAACTCCATGAAAAATTGAGAAGAATTGAAGTGGCCCCTGAAGACACGCGGAGACCCTGCCAAATGGGACAATGGCAAGTACTGTGTGTACCACAAGGAGGGCGGCCACAACACCAACGACTACAAAAATCTGAGGTATGAAGTAGAGCACAGGATCCGCAAGGGAAAATTGAAAGACTTCCTAAAGTCTGAGAAACAGTCAGAACAAACCAATGACAGGGGAGGAAGTTGGAATTTAGTTAGTGTTTGTCCACTGATGACGACGACTCGCCAATGGATCATTGCTCTCAATGCAGACGATGATCGCCGAATTAGCTAAATAAGCTTAGTCAGTTCACGACTGATGAGGACAGTTTCTGATGCCCAAGCCTAATCCGCTCCACGCGAGTCACGACGGCTAAGAAAGTGGGAGTCTAGTTAGCGCTTGTCCGCTGATGACACGACTCGCCAAGGGATCATTGCTCTCAATACAGACGATGATCGCCGAACTAGCCAGGTAAGTATAGTCAATTCGCGACTGATGACGATGGCTTATGGTGGCCAAAGCATTATCCACTCCGCGCGGACCACGACGGTTGAGGAAGTATAAGTCTGGTCAGCGCTTGTTCGCTGATGACGATGACTCGCCAAGGGATCATTGCTCTCAATGCAGACGATGATCGCCGAATTAACCAGGTAAGCTTAGTCAATTCACGATTGATGACGACGACTTTTGGTACCCAAAGCATAATCTGCTATGCACGGGTCAAGACAGTTGAGGAAGTGGGAGCTAGTCAGCGCTTGTCCGCTGATGACGACAACTCGCCAAGGGATCGTTGCTATCGATGCAGACAATGATCGCCGAATTAGTCAGGTAAGCTTAGTCAGTTCGCAACTGGTGACGATGGCTTCTGGTTTCCAAAGCCTAATTTGCTCCGCATAGGTCGTGACGGATGAGGAAGTAGGAGTCTAGTCAGCGCTTGTCCGCTGGTGATGACAACTCGCCAAGGAATCGTTGTTCTTGATACAGACAATGGTTGCCGAACTTACCAAGTAAAGCTTAATCAGTTCGAAATTGATGACAACAGCTCCCAACACGGAAAGCCTAATCCGCTCCGCGGAGGTCACAACGACCGAAGGAATGGAGGCAAAAGTCAGCGCTAGTCTACCAACACTGAGGGAGTCATTGCAGACAACGACTTAAAAGAATTTGGTCAACTCTTGACCAACGACGACACCCGTTGATCAACACCTAATTTGCCGCGATAACAACACAACACAGCAATATAAGACTGACAAAAACAATTCGTCTGACAGTACAAACCCTACAGTTTATAAAGCAACAAAAGCAAATATGACGATGCAAGGCAGAATAATACTTTCATTCAAAAGAGAAAACGTGTCTACATGATATTGGCCCAAGAAGGAACATTACAATCTAAGGAGAAGCATCTTTCTCATCAATTAGCCTCGCAGCCAGAGCCTTCACCTCGCTGAATCAGCCCAAAAGCTGCCCTCTATAATGGATGAAGTCGAGATCAATGTTGGGATACTCTCCCTTAATCAATTTCAGGAGCTCCAGTATGCCTAGAATTATCCCGGACGAGATTAGCGACCTCTTGCCAGACACATCAAAATTTACTGCTCCGCCTCCAAAGCACAGCAAAGCTCTTCTTCTATCGCGGCTTCCAGCCGCTGCCTTTCGACAACCCTCCACCTCTGACTGATTCCTCTTAGCTTCTTCAGCTCTTCATTCAAAGACCCACCTGTCCATAACAGTATCCAGGCACTCCAACTCTACCCTGGTTCGCTTCAGCTCAACACAAGTCGACGCCGAGTTGGACTCAGTAACCTTTAGTTGAGCCCTCATTTCATTTACCGCATCAGCAACAAGGGTCGTGGCCTCCACACCCCCGCGATCCGCGACAGTGCCAGAACCCTTTTTTCGATAAAGGGCATTGAAAAAACCAAAGCATTTTCCTTGGCCTTTGGAAAATTCAAAGCATCTTTTTCGAACAAGAACATTACAGGAAATAAACTCAGCAAAAGATGGTGCCTACAACGATTAAAAAATGTCATTATATAGACATAGTGGTTCACCAAATGGGCACTACAGCATTAACTGTCAAGCAATTAAATGCCATATGGGAAAATGGAAGACGATGGTTCCCAAGAAAACTGCGCAGACCACGTCAATTAATTAATGACACTGCACGCAACCTCATCAATTGAGGGAGAGTAACCGATATACTCAAACGTCACGCAGCCCACACCATACACGTGTCACCGCCCGATCTACGTCGTACACGCAATATACCACGCAGGAAACCCTAGCCCTTCCTTTGCGAGCCCATAGGCTCATTAGAACAGCACCATGTCGCATGCTTGACATGAGCACCCGAGGATCCTAGTCAACTTTGATGTACGAACTTTACCACACGCTGAGTTAGCCCCCACCGCGCAAGGAGGGTGTCGACGGTTCGAAAGGTGAAAAGCCTAATCAGCCTCGAACTGATTCCGACGGCTTGCCACGAAACCACTGCTCTTCAGCCTAGTCGTCAAACCTTTACTCCCCGAATTAGTCGACTGATTTGCTCGGTCATAAATAATTTGGAAGATGGAAGTCTAGTCAGTCTCGAACCGATTCCAACGCCTTGTCACGGGACCACTACTCTTCAGCCTGGTCGCCAAACCTTTGCTCCCTGTATTTGTCAACCGCTTTGCTTGGTCATAAATAATTTGGAAGGTGGGAGCCTAGTCAATCCCAAACTAATTCTGACGACTTGCCACGGGACCACTGTTCTTCAGCCTGGTCGCAAAATCTTTACTCCTAAATCTATCGACCGCTCTCTAATAGCTCTCAAATAGCTCTCTACACTACATTCGCCCTCCCCCAGGACAGCGGACGCAAATATGAGCTTGGCTGAGTCAACGCCTTCAAGCTCAAACAGATTAACATTCTAATATTGGAAAGAGGTCATTCGTGTTGATACAAGGATAGTACAACCGGTGCCCAGATGAAAGCTAATTAAGATGCCAACCCGAGCTTACGGCGCCTAACTCGGCGCGAATGCTTTGACACGTACTTTCGACCACCACAACTTGCCCGCGGCAACAGCTACAGTTGACCAATCAGACAAACAAGAAAAAACTAAAACAGCATACCTACGGGACATGACACAACTCAAGTTACAACTTTCAGTTAAATTGTTCGCAACATGCCCACTATCAGACATAACTACGTAGCAATGACTCCGAGTTATTCACAATACAAAGCGGTCAAGCTCCTTGCCGCAGACAAACCAGACAACGTCCTATTGATTCAACCATCTTATGCCAAAGTTAGACGACAAGGCAAAACGAAAAAAAATGCAATAGATATGCCAAGTATGAAACGAAGAATATTGTTTTCATCAATGGTCAAGCAAAAAGTGTACAAGTACACAAAGTTGCTCCTAATCAGAAAAATGTACAGAAACGGAAGAGCTATAAGCCTAGAAGGAACAAGTGCAGATACCTGGACGTTAGGGACTGAATTGTCCTCCTCACCTGACGACTCAGAGGTAATAGACAAGTCCACATATGACATCTTCTTGTAACGGCTAAGATCTCACTCTGGATGCTCCTCCTTCATCAGCTTCAACCGGCCATGAACAACCCAGCGGAACTCACATTTGTTTTGTTCTTGAAGAATCTCTTCCTCTCGAACCTTTGCATCAATAAGGCCACGCTACAATAGCTCCAACTTGCCAGTTAGCGCATCGACCTTAGACTGCTCTGTAGCCAGACTGCTCTTCACAGCACTGAGTTCATGTCATCTCAGTTCGAGTTGGTCATCAGTCTTCCTAGCTTCTCAAGCATAGAACTTTACATCAGATTTCAACTATTGCTTCTCAGCAGCCCATTCAGCTCCCTTCGAAGTGCTCTCCTCAGCAAAAGACTACAGCTCAGAATACGCCTTAGCCGCAACTTCTTGCGCAACCTCGACCTCTAGGAGGAGCCGGCTCAACTCCTGCTTAAGATTGTCCTTCTCGGACACCGCTTCGGTCATATTGCGCTTAAGGTCCTCCAGACGAGCCCTCTGAGCATCAGTGGCCACAGTTGATTGATCCGACTGCATCTCTTCAACCTGTTTTTTAAGCCGCTCAATTTCATGAAGCGCATCAGAATACAACGTCTGCACATGCGAGAAGACACTCCAAGGTATATAGTCTCTCGCGAGCCGCCTCTACTTCCATCCCAGCAACGGTCGCGTAGCTTATATGAGACATACCAAGCATAAGATACTTCAAATCCTTGTCCACACGTTCTTCTAGCATATCTTCCTCGAGTTTCAAAGTTGGCTCATCAGCCAGCTACGATGCCTTCTTATATGTTTCCTCAAAGCATACTCAACATCCACCTCTTGGTGCCAGATATGTGAGCTCATCTTCACAAGTCTAGTGCAAACAGACTTATCCATGCATCAAGATGAAGCTTCCCCTGATCAAGAACTGTTCCAACGTCGGCCTTTACGATCGCCACCGTCCTCATACTCACGTCCGTGGCTATTCCCTTGTGAAGAACAACTGACCCTTTATTACGAGACGGCCCAACAGGATCCAATGGCAGAGGAGGGACCGGAGTATCTAAAGGACCTTCCAATAGTTCTAATTGTGGTCTAGAATAAGACGGTGAGCAATGCGAACTATAGGAGACATGGTTGGCCGTGGCAAGCGAGTCAACGGTGGGGTGATCAGATTTCACCACCTCAGGCGAATCTTCAACAGAGCCCTCTACCGCCATTGCAGCCCGCACGATCATACAGAGCCTCAACCTGTGCGTCACTATGGTTCGACCCATCAACAACTCCCACCAACCGCAGATGATATTTCTCCAAGTCAGGAACATTAGTCTCATCCTCAACATGCCTAGCAGACTCGCGCTCCTCTTTCAACAGGGCGGGTCGTGCCGAAGACGACCCAACCCTAACGCGAAGCTTCTTTCTCACAAAGGAAGCAAGTGTCTCGGATGGATCCTCCGCATCAAACAGAACGAAAGTCTTGGCCTTAGCAGTCTTCATTTTCCTGGAAGGGGCCCATTTTTTCAGCTTAATGTGCGACTCTCGAAACAAAGTGGGAGCGACATGCAAGGTTTCCTACAGCCCACTACAAACGAAATTGGAAACTCTTATGATATCAATCGTTCTCCCTTTTTGCCATGACGCGAAATGTCTCCATGGTGGTTTGCTCTTCTAAGATAAGGGGAGCAGTGGAAAATCTTCCTGCAAAGAACACAAGTGGTGATCACTCAGTCCGCTATCAAGCACATCAAAGTCAAAGGAAATGAGTTGAACTTACGAAGCGGCCTAAACTATCACTCAAGCAAACGACCCTTGCACCGAAAATACTTCGAATCCGCAAGAGCCGAGAAGCAGTACTTCTACCAGAACTTGAAATCGTCAGGCAATTTACCGAAGCACTTTGGCGACTTCATTTACAGACAACATAGCTCTTCAGCCAAGGATAGGACATCAACTAGATCACCCGCGGAGTTACGCTAACACCAGCTTTCTTAGCACTGAGCAGAATCATGAGAACGATCATGTATCCATTAGATCCCAACTGAGCCGGAGGAACCCCAAGAAATCCAAGAACTCTCAAATCACGTTCAGAACCGAAAAACACACTCCAGCTTGAAGCATCCCTCGATGCAAACAGATGAAAACGATCGAATGCGACATTGGTGTATGATTGCACGTCAGAAGGTACAACGGGAAGTCTTCAGGAGCTCCAAACCTTGCACGAATTTCAGCGAGATCAGGCTCGGACAGCAACTTGTCTTCAAAAAACTCCAAGCCCTAGGCTAAAATAGCGTCATCAAGAAGGTGTTCTCAAGCCATGAAGAGGACGAACGAACCTTTCAGAACAATATCTTCAAAAACAAGTGAAGTAGAAATGTCAGCCTCAACACTGTGGATGACCTATATAGAGGACAGGTTCCCTCCTCTTTTTCGCCTAACCAACACATGCCCAATCAATGCAGCATGCGGCTCAAGCAACGATTCAGACTCAATCATCATGAGCGTCACATCCCTTCAAGAGATGACTTAGTGAAGCGATGTGACAGCCCACTAACTAGGGGAGTAGCTGATGATACATAAAAACGATCACACTCCTCAGCCGAACACATGTCATGATGATCTCGAAGAATTACGAACTCAAGCATCGGCTTAACACAGATCAAACCCAAGCAGACCTAAGCCCGTTCAACTTCAGTCCGACCAAGCGGACCCAGACTCACAGCATGCTAGACTCACAGCCATCATCAATACCCATAAGCCTTTTTCAGGCAAGTATCTCGAGGATCAACTTCAAACGAACAACTACATTTGCTCTCTGCTTCCAACTAGGAAGCAAACACCAGAATATGGTACCACTTGATCTTGGGTTCAAACTCAGCTTGCGACATCTTTATCAGTTTATGGTGTGTTGATCTTTAATGGGTTCTGGAATACTATAAAAAACTTTTCTCGCCTTCCAAAAAAAAAACACCAGAATATCTTCCACACAAGAAAACTCAGTTCTACAAATTGTTCTTGGATTGATAACTATCTCCCACATATCTAAAAGTGCAAAGCTAACAGGGAACTTACCTCTTACAGCACAACTCTTAATTAGATAAGGATCTCCACAAATTTTCTTCCCTAAACTACGCCTACAATGATCTAGTTAAACCAGGACTCCTTACACTATAAATAAGAAATGAAATTGACAAGCCAAGGCACTCTACAAAATCCCTGTTACAGCATTATACCTTTCTCAGATCCCTATTTTACTTTGACATCGAAGTACCATCAACCACCCCACAATGATTTGCGACTCACGCGTGTTACTTGTGTAGGTTAACAGAAACAAGGTCAAAACAGGGAATGAAAATCAATTGCATCAATCTGATTTTTATATGAAATATTAAGCTGATCTTCAAATTTCTATATTTAAAAGGTTTAGCCAATGTTCTAGCCTGTGTGATCCGTTGGGCAGTGTATTTAGTGTTATGATTGGCATATAATTAACTAAAAAAAAAATAGTATAATTTATCTTACAGCAGAACTTTGGAACTAGCTTCAATGCTCCAACAATAAGTGGTAACTACAATCATTTTCGATTTATGATCAAGTCAACGAAATTTACTAGCTCAAGCTTAATCATGAGTTGACCAACCTGAGAGAAAATGATAATGACCTCAATGATAATGACCTCAGGAGATAGCAAGAACACAACAAAAAACAATGGTAAAGAAAAGAGATGGGAGGACTACCCATTTTTTCCTCCACAGAAGAACCCAAGCTTTCCACAACACTATTGTTTAGGTAAAAGATGAGATGCCAAACTTTAATCAACACTAATGTTTAAATAAAAAGATGAGAAGTCACTGTTACGATGTTTGGTGATGACAACAATTGATGAGAACAGGTGGCACATCCTGAATCAAATACTATCTGCCAAGCAGTTTCCAGTACTCTAATCACGCTCGCTAATAGCTGTCAGGTGCTCATCGATCTCATCTGTTGACAACACTCTGAACTCCGGGTTCTCTTTCCTAACGACTCCCACCTATCAAGATCCAGATGATGTTATAACATGATCAACAAATTCTGTCAGAACGAAAATTAAGTTCTAAAAAACAACAAAAAACTGAAAGAAGAGAAAAAAGGAGCGGTGTAGGGTAGAGGGAGTGGCAGGCATACCTCGATTTCAGTGGCCTTAAAATCCTCTTGTAAAACTGATTGCAGAGCAGATATTGCAGTCTACAACATTCAACATAAACACAGAAATATGAGGCCTTTATCATTCATCAACACATAAGGTCGCAAACTTGCAATTCAGTCTATAATCTCGGAGCTAATAGAATATTATGATTAGGAGGTTCACGCTGATCAACTTGATCCAGAAACCAACACATCAACATGATTACCAGAAATTCAGTCGTACATAAGCCTACATTATGCCATATTGCTGAACTTGAAAATCAATTCAAACCAAAGAGAGCCTAGCACATTCCTGAACATGTAGCACACCCTCATACGCAAACATCTTTAAAAAAGGCTCCACTCAACTATGCTTTTCTAATTTGTAATGTAGAGAACAATCAGTTTTGAAAAAATTAACTTGCTACCTCATAGATGAACATCTTTAGTGAAAAAGGCTCCACTCAACTATGCTTTTCTAATTTGTGATGTAGAGAACAATCAGTATTGAAAAAATTAACTTGCTACGTCATAGATGAACATCTTTAGAAATGGCTTAACCGGACTATGCTTTTTCTAATTTGTGACGTAGAGAACAATCAATTTATCAAAATATTAACTTGCTACACAGGGCTTACCAGATAAACGCGCCTCTCATGCAGTAATTTTTCCCATAAATAGAAAATGTTATGTTGGTCCAATTTCTTGAAAAAGCTTAGAAGCAAATTGCTAGTTTTTTCATGGAGTTCAACATGCCAGATATAAAAACTAACAAATCATCAGTTACATATGAAAATTGATTTATATCTTTGATTATTTAAATCAGTGTTCTAAAAAACAGCCTAGGCGTTAGAGAAATGCCCAAATTAATGGCTAGGCGGGGTGGGTCTAGGCGAGTTTTTTTTTTTTTTTTTAATAAGGTTGATTGTGTTTTTACTTTAATTTTCTATCCTCTTTTTTGGAAATAAACAATTTAATTATTTTTATTCAGTATATGTCTGAATGTAGCAAATGATGATTGCTTAATGGAATTCTCAATGGATTTTTAGTAATATAGATTTTATCAAACATGACTGAGGTCATTCGTTCAATTAGAAGAAAAATAATGAGTATGTTTGGATATTTGTCCATAAATTCAACTTTGTATAAAGTAACTATCATGACCAACTTCAGTCATTTGAGTTTTAATAAATTTTGTTCATGATTGTTAATTTTTCATGTTTTTTAAATTTTGCATATGTATCTTGTCATTAAATTGGATGTAATTGATAAAGTATTATGCTTAACTTTTGTAAATTATTAAAGTTAAATACAAAACCTAAAACCGCCTAGGCCCCTGGGCGCTGGGCACCTGCTCGCCGTCCGCCCACCACCTAGCGCTTTTTAGAACACTGATTAGATTTCAATGAAAACAAGAGAAATTTTATCAATCATGAAGACAAAAATACTATGCTTGTTGAGGTAAGTTTAGTCCCCATTGGATAGGTGATGGGGGTGATCCTTGGGTTATATGGACATTCGAGACCTTCACTCAATAGTCTTTTGGGTTGGAAACAAAGCCAATGACATTGTGCTATAATTTGTTAGGCCAAAAATACATTTTGAGACGCATTCAATCTGTAATTAGGAAACTGATAAAATTTACCCTCTAGTACACTGCCACAATGACAAGTCAACAACTGTGACGCATAAAACTAAATATCCTCTGATGACAAGGGACAGTTGCATGTGTTAAAATGGTGTGAAGTGAGACTTATACTTGGTAAGTAATAAAAGAAAAGTCTCAGAGATACATGCAATCCCGTTAGGTGTAAGGCTCATATTCAGTATAAATTACCTCCTTAAGATAAAGCAAAATAACCTACTTAGTAGTGTATAATTTCTGAAACTTGCAAGTGACTAAGCAAAGAAGATAAATTGATTGAAAAATATCCATTTATATTTCAATGTTACAAATGATCAAAACAACTACAAAAATAAACCAAAAAAAAAGTTATATAATAAAATCAACTATGAAAAAATGTGTTGACCTGTACTGTCTCCTCGTAAGAGAATGCAGGATCACTCTTCATTTTCTTCTCCAAGAAATTAATTGCCTCTTGTTCCTTTAGGCCAGCACTAGTTGCCTACATCCAAACACACAAAAAAGACGGGGTATAACTCGATCAAAGTTTATCCGGTAAGAAGTCCCAGTTGTCAGCAAAACTAGAATCGATCACACTCGCAGGTCAGTTTTGACAAGAAAATAATAAAAGAAAAAAAGCTCTTAAATATCAGAAAGAGAAGTATATCATTAGCAACATATGTAAATAACTGAGAAAGCAACTCCACAAAAATGACAAGTTCAAAAATAAGGGACCAAAAAATTAATATTATTAGTCGGGAAAGATTAAATTCTCCAAAGCTCTGTGCATAGAATGCTGGGATCTTTTGACAAAAATCTCTTTAAGAAGTTTCTAACACTCCAATTATACACAGGCTTGAAAAATCTTTTCTTCTTGTGTGTTCTGAATGAAATTCTGTAGAACTTCAGTTACCCATGTAGAATTTTAAAACCCCACTTAATTCATGGAGTACGTACATATATATACAAAAAATGTACATTTTAAACTTAACAAGCAAATAACATACCTTGTGGCCAAAGAAATGACCAGCTGGATCACACTTGAACAGTTGTGGACCAATTTCTTCATCAATGCCCAAGATCATGGCAGCTTCATAATGCAAAGTTGAAAGGTACAAGAGAAACATCAGTGAGTAATCTATAAAAGGGTTATCTATGATAAGAGAACAAATGCTAATCTCAGACATCTGATGATGGTTAAAATAGACAGCCTGAAACAGTTTAGCATTTCAATGTACAATACAAAAGAAAACATTTCGCAATTTGAAGGTTAGAAACATACCTACTCCAAGAGGCCTCATATACGCATGTTGGGTATAGACCTGTGATTTGTCAGCAATCCTGTATTATGTATATTGAGAAGTCAGCATAGAGATGACATGAAACTGTGGTTAAAGTAAAAAGACAATCACAAGAACTATAAGCAGAGTTTTTTATTTTGTTTTTTATTAGTAAAATGAAAGATACATATTGGAAGAAGATAGATTGACTAGCTGACATACACAAACCAACATGGGAAAACCAACAAAAGAAGCGTCGACTAAAAAGTAGATCATCCAAGTGGACTACGAGATTTTTTAATCCAGATGCTAGACTACATAAACACCCTAATCCCAGATAAATAACAATCTTTTGATAGGAAAAATACAACCATGAATGTCCTGTTTTTCCCCCTCAAATGAGCCACAAAAGCTTCCAAGTTCCAAGTCGTCAGATGTCTCCAAACATGTCTTACAATAATCTTATAAGATTCATTTCAACTCTGAAATGCTTATACAATAGTGATTAAATCAACTTAGTATTCAACTTTCTTAGTCCTCTTTAGGAAATTTGAGTTTCAGATCTATACATAGAGAAAGCCGTGTGCAATGACAAATGCAAGCACGGTTTGGGGAGGAATTTTTTCCTATTTTATTTCAATAAGGACCTCATCTACTCCATCCGACTAGTTCCGGGTTCGAACCCCGGGCAAGCCATAATGATATATCTTTTTTTACTCATTTTATTCATTCACAAATAATTATAATAGATATACCCAAAGAATTTAATATCTATTTATATAGGTTGACACGGGCATATAAGTCATGTTATACTGTTGAATAACAAGCCTACAATTATTTAGATTATATTTGTAGATAATTTGTGTGCTTGGGAGTCCCTGATGATTGAATAAACCATGATTTTACCATGATTGCAATTTTAGAGAGACGCGAAAGCGAAAGCCTGTGGGGTCGTTTTTGTAATTGGATACTTCTCCCATCCAAAAGTTAGTTATTATCATCATAAAGTTCTTAATTCCATTCTTCCGCAGCCTATGCCAACCTTAATCTATGTTCCCATACATCATATTCATACACAAACTACCTTCTTCTCAATAACAACTTCTCCAACAATGAATCGTTTGCAACTCAGATAATGCTTTTACTTCAAACACATACACTTTAATGGCATACACTATAGCATTCAAATAAGGGTCATTAGGTTATTTATGCGGCGAATAATCGGTGATTTAGTGTAAATCGAGGGTAAACCGATCCGAACTAGGTATTTAATGGTTGGGTTTAGCTGTCAGTGATTAATTGGTTAGAAATTGGTGAGTCACCAATTTATAGGCGAGTCACTAATTAATCGAGAAGAAATTAGTGACAAATCGAGATTGTTCTATTGGGTGGTGGTTGTTGTCATGTTGGGGTCATGGGTGGTGATGGTCGTTGCTCTATAACGTGTGATATTTTGGACATGATTACATAATTGGCTCTATATATGTGAGGGTATAATATATATATACTTTGAATAAGTAAACCAATTAAATCCGATTAATCCGCTTAATCTTAAATCGGTTCCAAACCGCGAAGGGTACGTTATCGCACTTACTACATATAAGGGTATAAATAGACAAAGAAAGAGGAAAATTTTGTATTGTATTAAAAATAGAAAATAGAACATTGCATTGTATTGTATTGTATTAAAATTAGAAAATTGTATTGTATTGTATTAAAAATAGAAAATAGAAGGGTATAAATAAACAAAGAAAGAGGTAAAAATAACATATTTTATTCATGTTAACTAAAATGTGTATTGTATATTTGTATTGTGAAAGAGAAAATTGTGGAATGTGTGTAGGGATGTCGTCGGTGATTCGTCGCACCTCAAGGCTTCTAATACCACAATGTAAGACAACTTCTATCAATGATTAAAAAACTTATGAATGCCAAGAGTTCTTGTATCCATGGCGTCATTGGAGACAAAATATCGATTGTCACTGTTGCTAATAACAAAAGTAATATCAAGATTCAAACTAAACAGTACTTATTTGGAGAGGAATATTTAAATCTAAGATATCTTATTTCATGTTTCCTTTATGCCGCTAACCAAAGAATCACTATGACCTGAAGAAGAATATCTCTCTATCAGATGAGGCCCAATGCTCTTATAACTCTAAAGTATACCTATTAATTCAGTATCCAACACAAGATATTTGTATAAAGTAATAAGAAAAATGATCAAACTTTATTGTATTCGCCAATCCAACTCACCAAAGTGGCCATCTATTTCAAGCTAGAGAATTGGCGTAACTTGACTTGTACCAATAAGACAAGGCAACTTGCAGACGAAAGACGCTAGAAAAATAGTTAAAAAGATGAGGTGGCTTTGGCGTTACTGGAATTTAACTTGGAACTAACAGCATGTCTAATCTGACTGTATAAGTAAATCTGCATACCACTTAGCAAGTACATCTACAGGCATCTCATATCCCCACTTGAAACGAAACTCAGCTGCTTGATTCCTTGCTTGTTGGACCAATGACCTTGCATCAGCTAGAATGACCAAAGAGATTATTAACTTGAGTCAGGCATCAAGGATTAAAATGATTGCCATTTAGAGAAAGAGACAATGTTTTTAAGAGAACAAATCTTAAAAGAGAGTGAGAATTCCACGTTTCATAAATTTTTAGCTTATAGAAACAGAGTTAATTAGAGGTATTTTTATCCTATTGGGAGGGATTCTGGGCGGGCAGTAATGGTTTCTGTAGAGTGCTCTAATACTATTATTTTTATGTCTCAACTTGTAGGTTGTTTTAAACCATGAGAATACCCAATAAGAAAAAGAGGTGAAAAATCAAACCTGTCATGCCGGTAGCTAGTAACCCGAGGTACTTAGTAATGGGGAAAAGATGAGAGACGCTAGTTTCATCCAAAAGCTTGTCCTGCAACCAAGCAACAAAGCAAACGATTTCTAACATAACAAGTAAATCCCCCCGCAACCAAAGCAAAGCAAAGCAAAGCAAAGCAAAGCAAAGCACGGGGAGAGAGCGAGTGACTCACCGGAACCTTCTTTTGCGTGACAACGCATACGGAATCCTTTCCTCGCACACCAATTGAAGTAATCCCTGATGCCTTTACTGCTTTAAAAGCATATTCTGCTCATACATACAATACAAGAGAGGTAATTTTATTTGTTCTTTTTATTAGGGCTTGCGCGATCTCTCTAGATCTGATCTGTGAGATCAAAAACCCTAAAAAAAACAGAGAGAGAGATGGTTTGTTTGCTTACCAACTTGATAGAGTCGACCTTCAGGAGAGAAGATTGTGATGTGGCGATCGTAACCTGCTCCACTTCCACGGCTCATGTTTCAGATTTCTCTCCTTCGCTAGCAAGACTCCACACACTATGTTTTGTTTTGCAGAGAAAAAGGAGGAAAATTGAGAAAAGTTGTTTTTAAAGTGAGAGTGAATGTGAGAACCGAGGACTAGTCTTGGTGAGCAAGCAGGTAGGAAGACACTATGCACATCCATACTTTCCTCCTTTTACCACCGTGTTTGTACGTTACCCCACTTCCACTTTGTATCACCAGAAAATTCAATTCCAAATTTTTTTTCAAAAAAATCCTCAAATTTTCGAAAAGTGAAATTGTCAAGTTTTTCAAAAGATTCAAATTTTCTGAAAATATTTTTTAGAATTTTCCGATTCAGTTTCCAAAATTTTGTCGCGGGTATATTCCCATGATGATAGTGTTTTTCATAAATCAAACTTTGTTGTTCAGCATCTTGGACTAGCTATCCCTTAGAAGGTATTGTTAAAAGCAGCGGCTTGTTGTAACTCAAGAGTGTTTACTTGATCAAGGATGTGTGATATATATGTCATTCCAAAGTGCTCTATTAATCTGTTAATCATTCGTTTCATGGCAAATCCATCTATCACTTTATTGTGAAAGACCAAATCGGCCCATTCTCTATAAGTACCTCCCGATTCCGATAGTTGGATTGGACAATAGGTTTGAGTAGGAATGAAAATTAGAAATGAATTTCAGTTTCAAAAATCTTTGTTCAATATCGGAACACCTATTTCCAGTTCAATATGTCCTAAAAAAACAGCATTATTGCTAACTAATTAATATCAATAATTAACTACTAAATTGAGGATTTCAAGATGCAAATAGCACTTTTAAGTGTTTCAAATGTACGTGCTTGGCCACTTATACATGCTAGAATATTAATCCCACTTAAGTTATCCGCGACCCTAAATTCTCTATGTGTTTATCCTTGGTAATCTCGTATGAGTTTACGATGTACTTGTGTTGTTGGTTCTAAAATGTTTTAGTATTCTCTTTGTTCTAGTTACTGTATTTTAAGGTAATTTAAGTTGAGTTAAGAGTTTATCAACAAGAAAGAAAAGAAGAGTATAATAAAACTATAAATTCTTTTAACATTTTCATGTGAAGCTTTCAAGCGAAAATATGTTTATCCCATTTCTAACTTTTAAAATTGAGACATAAAAATAAAATGTACTATTTCAATGTTTTCAACAATAACATGAAAACTAAACTATCACATAAATGCATATGAAGTTTAATCAAGGGCGGAGCCATGATTTTTTGAAATGGGGGTTCTCTAAGAAATAACTCCCAAACATAAAAAATAAAAATAATAAAACCTTATTGTACAAGTTGTGTTTTCCTCTGAGATATAAAATTCTTAATCATAATAATTTGCTATTAACATACCAAAAATTTTGTTTTCAAAGGCTTTATTTCCTTATAATTTTCCTTAAAAAATTGCATTTCTTGATTTCATGAAGACATTTTTAATTTTAAAATTACTTGCTAAAGGAAGGCATAATTAAATTATGGGCAAAGTAATGTGTATTAAAAAGGATGATAATGTTATACCAACTTAACCACTATCTCCATAAGAGCCCCAGTTAGTTAAAGACAATCACTATCTCACACCATAACTTTCTCTCACCCGCACCACCCATCTAATTTTTTTTTACATGTTTTCCAACACCTTTTTCACCCCATCTTCTCAAGAACAAGAATAACAACAACAAAATGAAAGGGGGTAGCAAGGAAGGGGAACGATTGATTGTGAGAAATAGTGAGATACGACCGACGACGGCGAGAGATTGAAGAGATGGAGCCACAACATCGTCGCCCCTTCTCCATTTTCTTCTTTTCCTTCCCCTCCCCATCTTATTTTTCTCATTCCCCTCTCTCAGTTCTCCCATTATTCCCTTCTCTTATTCTCCCACTCTATTTTCTTCTTGCATAGGCCATCACTCATTTCCCTCTCCTTCTTTTCCTTCCCCTGGCACTATGTTTTTTTCGCCTCACGGCTGACCGTGCGAAGATGGGTTCCCCACTCGCACGGGCCACTCGAGGGCAAAAACTTTTGACCCTCGCAAAAGCATCGGTGAAGGAAAAACTCTCTATCGCGGAAGAAAAGAAGAAGTGGGCGATGGCGGAATCTAGGTCGAGATCCTATAAAGGCTCCAGATCGTCTGCTTCTTTGACTTCATCTTCAATTTTGATTTAAGATAATGAAAAATATATGCGAGGGGTGCTCTATGGTGACTCAAATGGGAAGGGAAGAAAAGAAAAGAATTGAGAGAAGAAGTTGCAAAGAAGAGTAAGAAGATGCAAAGAGGAAAAAGAAGATCATAGAAGAAAAAGATGTTGGAAGAAGAAGGGTAGTGGTGAGAAGAGAAGAAGTTGGGCAGGGAGAATGAGGCTTTTCATCATTTTGAATTTGGGAGGGGAGAAAGATTTAGGTTTTTCCTTTTATGAGTGGTGTAGAAGAGAACATTGGTTTTGGAAAGAAGTGCATAGTGTTGGAAAGAAAAAATTAGATGGGTGGTGTGGATGAGAGTAAATTGTGGTGCGAGATAGTTGTTGCCTTAGTTAAAACATAGCTAAATGTAAATGGTGGTGTAAAATGAGTTTGATTTCATAAAAATAATTGGATGAATGTGGATTGCTAGCAAGTATTTAAATGAAATTGAAATGGAGAATAGTATTGCACTAGTATTAGAGGGTAAATTACATTTTTTTCATAGAACCAACAATAAGTAAGACTGAAATCTGGGGTGGCCGAACGCGGAATTTTCACCCATTAAAAGTGGAGGTTGGGTGTTTAAAGTAATGTTATGTTGAAGATGAATTATTATATGCATATAGAGAGGGTGGAGGGAGGTTACATTACCCATATGGTAGCTGCAGAAAATTTGAAAGTTGAGGGGTGGTGGTGCCTCCCTAAGGCTCAACGTGGCTCACCGTTGGATAGGAATGGGTACGAAATCAGTATGAGGATACAACAAATTTCCAAAATTGATGATACGGTAAAGGGTAGTATATAATAATAATAATAATAATAATAATAATAATAATAATAATAATAATAATAATAATAATAATAATAATATATTTTTATAACAAAAAATATATGGTAACACAATCATTAATCAATTAATCATATTCATAAACCATAAACATAAATGCATAAACACCAATGTCATACGATTATCATTTCACTAATTTGTTAAACACTAACAAAACTATCATAACTCATCAATATATGCATCCTAAACATGCACATCCCACAAAAAATGTTCATATACCATCATAGTCTCGCAATTTTTATAAAGACAAGTGAGTGTTGATCAAGCCGTCGTGAAGAGATGTATTGTTGAAGCAAAACTTCGTGTATAAAATGAGAATTAGAGGTGTTACTGCAGTATATGATTGTTATATGTGACTCTTGTACTTGTGCTATTTTTCATAGTGGATACGTGATCTTGTCATGGATGTAGCCCTGTAGCGGTGAATCACGTTATATCTTTGCCTCATTTTATTGCACATTTACTTTATTGTATGTCTGCTAAGCACAACACATCCACAAGTTTAATACGATCAATCTAATTGCAAATTACAAATTTCATAAATAAACAAAAAAAACGTATGTTTGCAAAAGTAATGTAAAGATGTCTTATGTGAGCAATGTGTTGATGATTTGAAATGAACTTGAATTTTAATCAAGTTACCTAAAAATTAGGATTGAAAACCGAACTAACGGTTTGATTTTTCACCCAAACTGAGAACTGAACCGACTTTATCGTTTTCAAAATTTTTAAATCCAACTGAACATGAAGAAAATCGAACCGATCTTAATTATGTATACCATAAACCGAACCCATCGACAAAAATCGAACCAACTGACTAAATTAAACATATTGTATTATTTTTATATATAATACATATTATTGATCATATATTCCGTCGGTTTGGTTTTATCGGTTAAAATCACTTAAAATCGAAAACCAAACCAACCAATCAATTTGAATTCTCTAAAACCAAAACCAACTCGGTAATCGATTTTTCATTCAACCCTACTAAAATTCCATCTTTTCAACCATTAAGAAAGTAAAATAATTATTTTATCATTAATAATACCATCTAACTATACATACCCTGGAAAAAAAAATTCTTCTTAAAATCATACAAGGCATACGCTTATCTACCACTCAATAAACTATACAACACGAGACCAATTCCATTCATTGCTTTAAGTTGTTCATATTTCAACTTATACCTCCACAAAGTTATTAAAAAAAAATCTAATAGAGGTTGCTAAGCTATAGGTTATTTCTCTATCTCGGAATACAAAGAGTGGAAATAAAATAATTTTTTATGATAACCTCCCATATCAAGGATAATTTGACACTACGGCTCCGTTTGGTATACTGTAAAATAATGCATTTTACAAAATTGATGCAGATACATTAGTTTGCATTGCATTATTTAGTAATGTATTACTTTACATACACTTGGTAGCAACTAAAGAAAATCATGTAAATTCGACAAATGATTGTTGGTGGTATTGATTATGGTAGTAATTGTAATTGTGGCATGATCATGGTGGTGGTGATTGTGATTGTGGTGATGGTGATTGTGATTGTGGTGATGGTGATTGCGAATATGGATAATGATGGTGGTGGTTGTTAAAATGGGGGGTGGTTGTAGTTGTGGTGATGGCTGCAGTGGCTATGGTGGTTGTGGCGGTGGTAGTAGTAAATGTGGTGGTAGTTATGGTGGTAATAGTGGTTGTAACGACGACGACGGTTATGGTGGTACTAGTGAAGTTGGTAGTGGTGATGATTTTGTTATGGTAGCGGTGATCGCGCCGGTGGTGGTAGTAGTGATGGCTATGTTGGCTGTAGTTGTAGAAATGGTGGTTGCTGTGTTATGATAGTTGTGGTAGTGGCATGCTATGGCGGCGATTATGGTAGTAATAGTGAAGTGGTGTGGTTGTGGTGATTATGTTGTTGTAATGATGGATGTGGCGGCGGGGGCGGTGGTAGTGGCATGGTTAATGGTTTCGATGGTTATGATATGGTGGTCGTGATAGTGGTGACGATGGTAGTTGTGAAGATGGTGATGGTCAGGGTGTTTCTGAAAGAGTTGTGAGTACTTGAGGAGATGATGAAAGTTTTGCAAAGTAATGTGGGAGATTTTATCCTGCAAAGTTTTGTAAAATTTTATAACTAAGAGATGCATAAATCTTGAATTCAAATTCCAATAACGGTTTTCCGTAAAGGCAACCAATAACCCAATTTATGTAACCGTTGTAAACTTTTGCAATATACATTATTTTACCCTGTACCAAACGGAACCTACATACAGAGAAAATGTACATTCTGCATTCAAAGTACACAGAAAATTCATCTCTCATTTTGTATCAGCTAAAAAATTTTCATATGATCAGCTCCATAAAACTTCTCTGCTCATAGTCAGTTACTTCGACAGTTGTTATAAAACGATCATGCCAACCATCTAAGAATGAAGGCAGAAACAATACAAAACTCCTTTGATCATCTTACATCCTCATTTTCTTTGCTGTATCACTTGATGATTTTGTAGGTAAACGCTTCGTTGATGATGCAGGTGGATCTGGTCTACCCCTTTTAACTTCTCTATTAACAAATTGGGAGAAAGATGGAATTGGAGGAAGTTCTCTGGGTGGAGAAGGCAGTTTTGGTTTTGGCACAACGGATGACTTAAACTCACCGATTTCATGGTTTTCTTCTTTATACTCCTCTGCAGGTACAGGTTCTTGGACTTCATCATCATGGTCTGGCAAAGATGAAGATGATACTAATACAACAGCATTGGGTTTACAGATATCACTATCACAATTTATACTGGGATGAAGCCGATTAATTATGTCCTCGAGACTTGAGGTTGATAACCATCTCACTGTACTTGCCATCTGTGAATTATAGATTGTTTTTGCAACTTTTCCATATTTCTTGTAGCACTCACTTTCGAGGAAGGCTGCAGCTGCCTCAAATTCAATCCTGCAAACGGAAGACAAGGTTTCTAAAGCACAGAGCACTAGTATACTAACAAGTACAATGGGAGAAGAGGACACAGGTACCTACCTAAAGTTCACAAGCCGCTGCTGTGTTTGCTTTAGAGCATTTAATAACCTTTGTCTCCCTGCTTCTCTCAAAGCTTCAGATATTGCTTTCTTATCATGGCTAGCATTCTGTTTCCAAATATAGTAGTTAGTGACGATGTAATGATAGACAACCTTGCTACATGTAAAGTAGCTAGTAGCATAGCAGTAACTAATGTCCCCTTTTTCAGTAACTTGTGCATGTCTCAATATATACTCTTCTTATCTTTTGGTCAGTATTGGAGAAGTACATGCATGATAGCCAGGACCAAACGAAACTGCAAGATCTCAAGTTAAGGGATGTCTGAATCTACAACCATCTGGTTTGTTCTGTAGTTTCAAGTTTTGGGATAGGCATAGTGTCAAATACTTGAGTGGGATATGCTGACCATGCACTTTGAACTTGTACACCTAGAACTCGATGGGGGAAGATCTAAGTTGGGAAAACATGTGAGAGTAAAAAATCAATGTGCCAATAGTGCAAGGTACATCATACTACCATTCAATTTTTAATTAGGTCCATAAGAAACTTTCGGGCTAGGGAAGCCTGAATGAATGATCACAAATATCACTGAGGTAATATAATCAGCAACATGTCACTCATATGGAACATTTAATCTTTCCTCCGTCTTTGATGCTAAAGGTTATGATTGACCCAAACAAGAATGATGAGGATTACCATGTAAAATAGGTTAAACATAAATATCGATTGTTCGTGTATTAAACCCCACTCCAGTAATCTATGGGCATTTCCCATGTGTCTATCCATGGCAATGCCCATGTCAATTTATGGTGTAGTTGTACTATAGGTACCCAGTGATACATGTTGTAGTCCATGCCTCTGCTTACGCTTGATATGTGATTAGTGTTAGGTACCAATAGTAAAACCACGCCATAAACTCACACGGGAATTACCAGGGATAAACACATGGGAAATGTCCCTGGACTATTGGAGAGGGATTTAATATTCAAACGTATCCAGTGTGGTCATATCATAATTGCAGCATCCCTGTTGCATGGTTGCACCAACTTTACAAAGAATGACACAATAATACACTACGTAAACGTCCACAGCACACCATAGTACAAGACTAGCATGTTCTCTTTGACCATAAAACAAATCATAGGGTGTCATGGAAAAAGAAAACTGTTCTCCAAAAATTGAGTTTTATGGTGATTGATTTTCCTAGGACAATGTAAATTTTTCAGCCGGTGAAATGTTTATCCACTTGAAGCAAAAAAACATTTTTTAGGCTCCCCCTTGGAAAACTTTTTCCCGTTCGATCTTTTCACCCATCGATGACTCTCTCGTTGACTCAAAGCCCTCAAGAGACTCAACATCTGAATATTCAAAGCCTTGTTGAATAGATTCCTCTCTTCTCCTCAACAATTCCTACACAAAATAGAAATGTTCTCTCTAATGACATTTTTTTCCTTGGTGCAATCAATCAGTGAAAGAAAAATTTTGAATTTTGTTTTTCAATGAACTTTTTTCCAAATAAAACTTTTTTTCTTTGAAAACTTTTCCAAAAATCAAACATCCCATTATGGTTTGTGAATTTCTAGATCACACAATTGGTAATTCTTCTGTAATCTGCTAAAATATTTTCTGGTTGAAAGGATGTAGTGCAAACCTGTTTTGAAGAGTCTTTTTTCTGGTAATATTTTTCTTCTGCCTGCAGCAACAAGTCTATTTTATCACTTATTCTTGATTTTGATAAGAATTTTGAGTTAGTCAGGCTGTTCACGACTTCAGCATCATCTGCCAAATGAAAATATTAACATATAAATAATCATAGATAACTGGGAAAAATTATGGTAAAATAACGGCATCCATTGGTAGAACACTGTTATTTTCAAAATTAAACTTATGTGGGTGTCAAAAATTAAACTTATTTAAGTTAACAGCAGAACATTTATTTCAATCAGCAACAAAGACGACAGGGATGCAGTGGCAGATGAAGCTTCCCCATTGCTTGATTTGGACATAAGAGTTAAAGAAAATGGAGTAGAGTAAACTCTAGGGACTCTGAAAGTAGGCAACCTAATAAAACAAGTTTATTACATAAAATGGTAGACCTGTAAGTGGCATGGGAAAAGTTGCGAGGGAATCACTCCCTGGAAGTCCTAGCTAAAAACGTGAAAATTAGATGTAAGAGCAACATGCTCTAAACCAACCACTGGAGTTTCAAAAATAGAAATAGGACCTCAAGTCCCTCATTTGCACTAATAGGATGTCAAAAATTGTTGGCTCAAAGTCAAACACTTTATTAGCATATGCAGACTTTCTACCACCCAACAATAATCCCTAATATGCGTCATCTTCCAAAGGAAATTACCCTTTAAGTTTTTTCAAGCACTACGGCCACCGCAGAAACCACTACACCACATGTTCCACCATTACCATGAACACCACGATATAGCAGTACATACCCACTTTGAAGATTCCTAGGGCATCTGCGGTGAACTCTATACAAACCTTTCAGTGAGTTATAATGTTCATTCCAAAACTCATTACCTTGCTTCAAAGACACTTCAACCTCTTCGTATGAAGTTAGTGTTAGATTACACAAATCCAAGGGTGATAGTTATCTTTATGCAACTTTAACAAGGTAGGTCACAAAATAACTAAAAAACACTACAAATAAATTAAAACACAACAGTAGAATGAGAGAAAATGCACAGGACCCATTATACCTTTGATTTCCCCAAATCTAAAACTCAAGTTTTTCCAGGAATTACCAAAACTGCCCCAACCCTTCAGAAACACACCAAGGGCAGTTCCACTATCTAGATACACAGTCAGGCAAACAATGCGAATTCACCCTTGAGACTCAGGAAACTCTCCAAAAACCTGGGTACCTTTGGTTACAAACAGTGTCTTGATTTATTCTTTCCAGAACATGATAGGATTTTCCCACTCCCTCTCCTTCACTGGCCGGACAAAGACAAACTCCCACACTCTCTCTACCTCAACCATTGTCTTTCTTTGCCTTTAAATTCTAGCGCTATTGGACATGAAATAATTATGAGCCAAATGAAAAACCTATCGTGCAAATAATTCAAGTATTAAAATTTATATTTTCGTATTTCATTAGAGTTACTGCCTGTTTGAGAATTTAATCATACCTTCATCATTAAGTCGAAGTGAAAGAAGTCAAAAGGGCCAAAGTAATTGTATCCAACAACAATAGCAGATCAGCAGAGATTAACTGCATGTGCATTGGGTCTCTAAATCTTTAATGAACTAAGATCATGCAAATTCAAATAGAACTTTTGATATGCACAATGTGAAAAGTTTCATTAATACTTTGCTCTACTCGACCTTCATCCGTGGCTTAAGGTTGAAATCATAGCAATAAAACCCATGTTCATGGATTGGATTTATAATTTAGAAATTTCCTTCCAACAATATGACAGCTATTCGGATTTCGATCCGCCAGATTTTGGTATGATCCATTACCTATGATGTCTTGATCCCTCCAAATGGGTTCATGATTCCTTCAATGGGACTAACCACTCCTATCAAAATTCAAGAGTAAAAAATTACCTAATCTATGTGATAATGATTGATGCTATTAGAAAGAAAAACTAAAACTATCCGATTCACCAATATTGCAAATCTAGTGGTTCATTTGTTGAGAAAATATTACTTATTTAATGAGGTTCCAAATGAGAAGGAAGAAAAAGGTTGAGCGAAAGCAAACACAAGTAGTCTGGTTGGATTGTTGTGGGCGATGGAGAATGTAAACTTAAGCTTGTGCAATATCAGGGGAAAAATAAATAAATGATTGAGGAGAATCTTATAATTTTATGGATCCTCTTAGTTCATCTACTCACTCAATCTTTTTTCTATCCCTCCCATATCACATAGAAAATTTGCGAGGGTAGTGAGGGATTTTCAAATGTCAGGGAACTGATGAATTAGCAAAAGTAAGGTTTATGGGTAGTTAATAATGGTAGGAGAGAGTTTGTAATTTTTACCTGATGTTAGGTTTGTGGGAGCAAAAGACTCGTACAAAATCTTTAGTAGTTTTTCAGCCCAATCCAGTAAAATATCCAAAACAAAGAGAAACAGGGAAAGAGAGAAGAAGAGAGGGAATGAGTAGCTGTACTCCTTTACCAAGTTGAAGCACTAACTTTGAGTTTCTTTCCTTTCTTGTTTTTGCCTTTCTCATATTTTTTCTCTTTTGTTTCTCAATTTTCCAATGAATTCATATATGATGTTGATTTATTGCCCAAAACCCATCCTAACAACTTATTTAAACCAAAAGAAAACTTAATGTTTGTTCAATCCTCTTTTGAAAATAACCGCAAGTCTTCTTTTCCCCCTTCTTCACAACCACCACCAAATCCATTACAGGATTTCACCATCACCATTGATTCTGACACCAACACCCAGGACCGATTGCCACCACCATCCCCAAATCCTTATGAAGCTAGTTCCGGCTATCACTGCTACCACCATCAGATAATAGTATCATCAACCAGAAAAAGGTCGCATGTGCCATAGACTACACATGAGAAGGGACTAAATAGACAATAAGGTTGTTTTTTATTTTATTTTTTTGCTTTAAGTTTCATGCGGGGTTCAATTAGCAATCATCAATTGCCTGATAAACAAGGATTCACAGAATCTAAGAAAACTTGTTGCATCCATGTCTGACATGCATTGCATCGGATACTGACTAGCACAATACGCCTCCAACACGCGTTGATACATGGTCAACACGTTAGTAAGTGTGGATATATGGTCATTGTGGTTAACTTGCTAGACACGCCTCTAACACACTCAGAACTCGATCAGTACATAGTCAAGACTCAACAACCAGCTCGTTTTATTTGTTTTATTTTAAAGGGTGTATATTAGGTGGGTCCAAATAACCACCTAATTTCAAAGTTAATTCATCTGAGACTAGATTCAAGATAAAGAGAAGGAGATATTAGGATTCTTGCGATGAATATGCATTGAAGCGTAGAGGTAATCCATGTTTCTTTATCTTTTTCTTCACTCCTTTGCTTCTTATCTTCTCTACATTTTGTCATCTCTACTTAGTTTTTTCTTGCAACCGAGCGTCAATCTTATTCTACATTTTGTACTTCTTCACCTCTATTTCTTTTTCTATTCCTTTCTACTTTTTTTTTTCTACTTGCAACAACAAAGGCCCAACTTGGTTCACTGAAAGTCTATTGCAAATGAAAATAATTTTCCTAAAAATGAAATTTTGGGTGCTCGATAATCTTTAGCATATTTTCATAGAAAATCAATTTTACAATATTTTCCATTTTACTTTAGCAATTTTGCAAAAAAAAATGATGAGAGATCTTATGATATGATGGTTGAATGTGGTCGGTAGTTGTGACACATGGTAGTGATCGTGGTGGTTAGCAGTGGTGGAAGTGGCATGACAAAAATTGTAGTGGTGGTTCTAATGTGGTTGTGGTAGTCGTTTTGCTATATAATGGTGATCATGGTGGTACTGGTGGAAGTCACTGATGAAGGTGGTGGTGTTTGTGATTGTGAGAGATTTATTTTCACAAAACTCAAAATTGATTACCAAGCAAGTATGGTAAATTACTTTGCATGGGAATTTATTATACGTGTACGACATAAAAAAAAAGTGTCACCGAGTCTTGGTTTTTTGGAAAATTGCCTAGGTGTCACATCTGTGTGATACACAACAACGCAAAGATAATAAATAAAGAATACAAAATCAGATCCAATCCATCTACTATATTATTACAACAATTACATAGTAAAACAAGGATGACAATCTCTAAAAACAACTTTATTAAGGCTCCAATCTTTGGTATCTTATTAATTAAGAAAAGACCATAATTCTCTCTCGAGAACTAATTCTCGAGGCTACTTAACAAGTTCTTCCTTTCTCTCAAGAATAGCTCTCTTGAGGCTCTCTCTCTCTCAAGAACAACTCCCTTGAGAGTTATGCTTAACAAGCACTGGATCTACATACTTTCCCTCATCTTTACAATTTCAAGACTACGTTTATATGGATTTTCCATGTCTTAATTGACAAGAAAATCTATCCAAACTAGGAAACTTTCATTATCCTAATCGAGCAAGGAAAATTTCGTCCAGAAAGGAAACTTCCTTGTTCTAATTTCCTAATTGATTTAAAAAACTCTCATTGTTTTAATTGAAAGAGGAAACCTAATTCAAATATGTAACTTTCCTTGTCTCAATCGGTCTAGGAAACCTTATCCAAATAGAAAATTTTTCTTGACCACTAAGCTCCTAAAGAAAGATAATAATCTATCACCATATCTGTGCATCCTTTCTAATAAATAAATACTATATTAAATCAAGTCTTTCGTCTTATTTTTTTTAATGAAACAATCTACATGCTAAAAGATTGGCTAATTCATATGTAAAGGGTTGATGGAGATAATGGAATGCTTCAATTCTATACCAATAGCGACACATTTCACTCTAATAGCACAAATACCACATCCACTTAAACACTCCAATGGATGCGTAGGATCATATAGCTCATCACGTCATAGTTTTGAACCCTAACACCTGTGGTGTCATCAATCACAAGCTTTGCCAGTTAAGATAAAAAGGTCCTTAGAATTGGAAGAATGCAAATCCACCCTTAATAATCTTCACTTGGACAGTTGCAAGACTACCTACGCGATGTGGGGCAAATCCTATTGCAACCATCACCTCATCTTGCACTAAGTGCCTCCAGCAAACCTCTTAGTATTAGAGTCGTGTCACAATCGCCCATTTAAGCATCTTAGGATAACATAGGCATGGCAATCGTAACAAGTCTTCTGTTTGTAGTACCACTCATTCTATCCCCACTTAACCACCTCGACCAAAGTGTAAAATTTTTCGCTAAAATCGTTTCTTTAGTGTTGGCAGGGTGGTCTGTGGCAAAACAATGATAAGAGTTGAACTAAGAAGGTCTTGATGTTTAAGAATCTTCACTTGGACACCTTCCTAAAAGATGGGGCAATCCTAACAAAATAATCATCTCATTTTTGCTAGGCATCTTTCAAGCACAATACCTCCAAATTTGCGGTGTTACACAACATTTTCTTTAGAGGTAAAAATTATTAGTAAAGCATAAAAATTACAATGCTAAACCTTAAAAACATTAAGCCCAAGTATTGATCACTCCCAATTTATAATAAAAGTATATCCCATTAAAATTTGCAAGATGAAACTCCCATCCCCATTGAGTGATAAACACCTCCATAACAATGTGTTAAAATTTGTGTCCTTTATATTACCTCCACAAAGCTAGCAACAAAAATTTGATGTTCTAGTCCATTACACAAACATTAGCTACCATTCTACCACGACGAGTGTGACCCAAATATTGAGGATAGGAGGAAGTGGTGTGTAACCCAAAATGAGATAATGGTTGCATTGAGATGTTTCTCACATTTATAGTTATCAAAACGCATCGTTTCATGCATTAGAAACCTAAATTTAAGATATGCGCACTGTAGTATCGTGTATTGTAAAATATGGTGCAAAATAAAGACATAGATGTAGCAATCTACATATTATATTTAAACGAGACTTAACCAAGGAGCCCCCCGAAACAATTCTAATGATATATGACGTGTAACACATAAAAGCCAAGCTATTGTCTATCCCCCAACCATAAATTTCACGCAACATGTACACGAAGGTACATCCTTGCATCATCCTAAGATATATATGTATCGTAGTGATGAGGCTTAGATATGATATGCATCAAGTATCTTATCGTGCATATCATACGATAGTGGCAACTATGCTCACACCTATTAAGCAATCATTCAAGTAAAGATTCTCAAGTGTGGAGCAGCACTCTTTTAACACTGAGGCATTTTCAACTAAACTTGGAAAAGATTGTAGTTGTTGCCTTCGCCTTTTCATATACATAAATATGAAACAAGAAGTTGCACTAGAGCACAAAATCACATCAACACGACAACCCCAACATGGCCCTGATCTCTGTAAACTCTAATACTAAGCCTAGCTTCTTTTGTGTGCTTCTTATAGCCAATAAGTCCATCTATGACCACCCTCACCTATGCCTGGCCATCTAAACCTTTCAATTTTTTATCTGACCTTGTTTCTATCATATCTCGTATCAAAATTTTGGCACTCGTAGCTCTGTGTTTGATAGTAAAGCCAAAAAAAAAGAAGAAAACTACACGAATAACAGTTTAAAAACAGAGGGGAGAGGAGGGAAAATGTTAAGATGATATACATATGAAAAGGGATATATCACTAAGGATTTTTTTCCTAAGTTTTGTACTAAGCCCTTTGGTGTATTTAGAAAACTTGAAATTCATGGATCCATTGACTAGGGGTTTCATGGACTAGGTTTCTTAGTAAAGTCATATGTACTTAGAAGAAAATTCAAAAGTGATTGATTTATTGTGAGGTTGATCTCTTTACCATGTATATTCTTGCCGCCAAATATCAATGTATTTCGATATTTTATAACCCCCAAAAAGTGCTTCATATGTTGAATTACAAACCATCTGTTTTACCATTTATTTCAAGGACATGTGATGGGGTTAGAAATTTCCAAAGCAAATAATTTTTAGAGGAGGTAATTCATAGGGAGAAGTGATCATCCATATGGAAAAGATCAGCGAGTTTTAAATTTTCTAGAGTATACCAAAGGTGACTTAGTGGGAATAGTAGTACAAAAAGCTTAATCCAATGATCCTTTGAGACATAAATAATATAAGAAAAATTGCCATGTTCAACTTGAAGTTCCACAATTTTTTCTCTTGCTCTTCCTCCCCCTTTGTCTTTCATAAAATTACTCTTTCTAAAACCAAACACAGCCTGAGAGTTTCAGAATCAAGTTTTGTAAAACCTTATCAAACACACGCAAATTTCAGTTTTCTGACCAAATTTCTTTATTGCTCCTAAACATACAAATCTTCTGCACAGTGTCTTAGTGGAAATAGTAGTACATAAAGCTTAATCCAATGATCCTTTGATACATAAATAATATAAGAAAAATTGTCATCTTCAACTTGAAGTTCTGCAAATTTTTCTCTTGCTCTTCTCCCCCCTTTTTCTTTCCATAAAAGTACTCTTTCTAAAATCAAACACGGCCTGAGAGTTTCAGAATCAAGTTTTGTAAAACCTTATCAAACACACGCAAATTTCAGGTTTTCTGGCCAAATTTCTTCATTGCTCCTAAACATACAAATCTTCTGCAAAGGTGATGACTGATACATATAAAGACTGAGAAGTCAAAAAGAAACACTATCACAGAATTGTGAACATACATAAATGAATAATTCAAGACTTCTGATAATGCTGATACAAAATAGAAGAAAAAATGAATAAATTGATAAATAGCAGATGAGGTAAATATGCAAGGATCATTTTTATTGAAAACATTTTGTTCCAAAGCGCATGATTAGGTAAAAATGAGAAATTACCATCAGAACCAGAGATGTCTTCCTCAGAAACACTTGCTTCATCATGATTCCAAAACTCGGAAACTTGATCTTGATTGGCCAAATCCAAGGAGCTGTAAAGAAGTTTACAAATTATGGAATAAGAATCAAGCAAATCATTTAAGTGTTATTTTGCAAATAGGGCATGTGGTTTATGAGTTTAAGTCCCAAGTTTGTCCATGTTAAAGTCTAGGTCCCAATACCACATCAACCTATACTACAATGACCAATATGCCCCAAAAGTTATTACCCATAACCAAAAAAAAAAAGTTGCATTACGAATCTTTTATTTAAACAACAGTCAACATGGTCTTGGGTCTAAACTCTATATGGTACAAACTACAAGATCCAAAGTTAAATAATCCATCATAAAAATGGCTTTTTGTGTCACATAATGATAGAAAAGTTCGAGCAAGGCCTTATCTAGGCACTCATTCATTGTATTCATTTTTTCCAGACTCGAAATGTCCGGAATGTACACTCAACATGATCTTAAATATTTGCCTTCTTCCAAGGCCCACGTAACTAAACCCAACAACCTTCAATCACCAACCAATAACCTCAATAGTTTCATGATTAGTTTATCACACCTCCACAACTACCTTAATTTGCAATCCATTAACACCACTTCAGTTGTACACCTTGACCCCATCACTATACAAAATGGCCTAGAAGAAAGAATTGCCGAAAATGTATCAGATTTGTTAAGGAAGTTTGATTAAGTGTCAGTCAAGACTCAAGACTGAACCTACTCAGTTGATCTATGACTGCTAGACAACCAATTTGAGATCTTGTTTCCCTCCACCTCCCACCTCTTCGTGAATCATGATAGGCTTCAAGAGGAAAAAAAATTTGCAAAGGACAAAAATGCTATGCAGTTAAAACGGATAACGGACCCATAACGGTCCAAGAGCGTTATAGGTTATAACGGGATATACTGAGATATAACGGAATAGTTTTTTAAATATATATTTTAATATCCCCACAAAATATTAATGTATTATAGTCAAAAAAGTAAATCATGTTCATAACATTAAATTCAAAAACAAAAATCTTAATAAAAAACATATTCCCTTAGTATGAGAGTGAGATCGCAAGAGAGAGTGTGATCGACTCTTCGTCTTCTTCCCTTCTTATCTCATTCTCTGACGATTGGCAAGCGAGCTTTAGTCCTTTTTTATGAGTCTAGGTTTTGGTTCGATCGAGAATGAAATGGGTGATTTTTTTAATGTATTAGAACAAAACGTTAAAACGACATTATTGAAAGAAAAAAAAAAAGTTATCTCAATAACGGCCACATAACGCCGTTATATCAGAGTTGTGATACCATAACGTGATAGTGTCATAACCTAACGGCTCACCCACGTTAAGAGTTTTATCGGCGTTATAACGTTGTTTTAACTACACAGCAAAGATGTGGTAAAGGTTTTGGACAATGGTCAATCTAGCTCTGGAAGGTATTCCAAGAACAATAATTTTGGTAATTTCCAACTGGATTGTCATGGTAACCTTCCCATCTCCTAATTTTAATCATTTTACTGTTTTATCTAATTGGGAAGGTAGTGAGGGTGATTATGATACCGATAACTTTGGCATGATCAAATTTGAGGGGTTGTTTTGCTATCTTGAGCAAGTGCAACACAACGACATTAAATAAAAATCAGTATAAGATGAAACAGGAGAAGGGGATGCATTCGTTGACTAGGTGAATGAAGTTGGCAAGGCACTGGGAGTACAAGAATTTGAACTGGTGCTAAAGCAACCCGGTTAGTGGCCACCAAGTTGATGGGGTATGCCATCACTTGGACTGACCTGGTGATGCATGAAGCATTAATCCCTGATGATTATGAAAGAAGACTTTTTGGCAGGTTACAAGGTTCGTCGGTCACTGAGTATAAGAAAGAGTTTCATTTGTTCAGTAGTTGCTTAAAGCCCATTAATACAAAAATAACAAAAGACTTACAAGTATTTCAATGTCTCACAATGGGATATTCAGAAGGTGGGTTGCACATATACAGGTACGCATGTCAGACACAGACATTGACACGGATTTGGAGTGTCTGACACCAGAAAGGGAAAATTTAGGAACATGGGGTTGAGTTCATTAATTATATATTTTCCTACACATAATTAATATAAAACTTATGATATGAGAAATCAATTCTCATGATGTGTTCCATTTCACTAAGAAATTTCAAATCATTAAAAATAATTATAAAGTACTAGGCTCTAAACTTTGAGTTTTATTGTTACGTAGGATATTTTTCTTCAATTTTAAAAATACAAAGCACACAAGAATCTATACGTGTCAAACACAAGTGTTCGCGCAACCCAGTTCAGAAATAATTAAATATAGTGGACAAAACTATGGCTGAAGCTAAAAGATTTGCAAAAAGCTGAAATGAAATCGCAAAATTCTGTCCCTCTACTCCCCCAACTCAGAGTGCCTGAAACTTGCCGAAAAAAACTTGTGCAAGTTGCTATTACGTCCCAGTCATTTGTGTCTAGTTTTAGATGCTTTGGTTGTGGCCAAACTGATCATTTAGCCAGGGCTTGTTCAAACAGAAAGACAACATTAGTTGCAGAAGGAGAGGTTGTACAAGATGAAGTCCCTCTGCTCCTAGCGAACATGATGTTTCACGTGAATTAAGAAGTATTGAGACCATTATTTAGGAAATTATTAAAGTTTTTTATTTTTTATTTTTATTTAATTCAGTGGGTTTGGTTTCAACATGTTACCATATGGTTTCATTATCTAGGTTCCACTTTGGGAGTCCATCAGGGTTAGGTTACTGATAGGAATGACAATATTTTATTATAAGTAGATCGACCGTAAGCTTCTTTTGGGAAGACACAATTTCTTGAAGCTTTGTTTTTCAAGCCTTTATTATATTTAGCACTTCCCCTGTTATTATCAGTTTTTTATAGGCCTCAACCCTCAAGCAACTGAGTTCATGTCCTAGATTTTTGTTCACACACCCATCCACAAGTGTGTGACTCTGTGTTTATCACTTGTAGTTTGAATTCTTTGCACCCGGTTCATTAAGATGCCAGGGACTGGGAGATCCTGTCCTAAACATAACCAACATAAAAAAAAAATAATAACAGTAAAAAAAACAACAAACAACGACGACGACGACGATGACAACAACAACAACAACAACAATAATAATAATAATAATAATAATAATAATAAAAATAATAATAATAAAATAAACTTTTTTCATTGGTTGATTCTTCTCTTCTCCACGTCCCTTAATTTTAGTTATACAAATATGGATATTTGAGGGTCTGTTATTTAATCAATTAGAAGTTTCCTATTATGGATATTTGAAGTAATATCTTTTACACTAAACATAATCAGATATCTAAAATAAGTAAACACGTCAAATAGGCTCTAGTGACGGGCCTTAGCGTCTTTGCTCCCCGTCTAAACACTTACAATGTAGCTACATTTATATCTTTATGTTAGTAATACACAGTACATCTAGAGTTAACACATTGAATATACAGTATGTTGGCAAATTATAAAGGTATGCATATGTAAGTGACAAAAAGAACGTAGATTTGTTCAAGAGCATTTACCTGCTGATAAAGATATGAGAGGCTTTGTTTTGACGTACAGAACTAAGTTCATTCAAATACTTAGCCACTAGATTTGGGTGCTTACAGGCATCACACGACTTACTACATAATGACATGGGTACCTAGTTGGACAAAATAATAAAACAAATGAGCATTCAGAAAGACAGAATGTGCAGGTACAAGCACACATAAGTCAAGCTTAGATACCTGTTCCCCAAAACTCTCAAGAATTTTTTTTCTACGACAATCAGATCCTTCACAATACAATACCATCTGCAGCAGAATGTACCATAGGTCCACTCCCATAAGCAGCGGGCAAATAATTTATTTTGCAACTCTAGTAGACATGAGAGGTTAACCTTATTAAAATCTGTAAGTGAACTTTTCAAAGATCCATCATGAGAGCTTAAAAACTGTTTCTTCTTCTCAGAATTACTGATAATGAATTCCTGCAAAATTTTCCTAAAATAATGAATAATTTCAAAGAAACATTTAATGTGATAAGTTTTATAATTTATGACGTACCATTCGTTTGTAGTCATCAATGCTATAGTACAACAAGCTTTTTGAAGGCAACTGATCGCGTCCAGCTCTTCCAGACTCTTGATAGAATGCTTCCATTGATTTGGGTATATTGAAATGGCAAACAATTCGGACATCCTTTCTATCTATACCCTGTAATTTGGCCCATAAATCATCAAATTTTACATGTCTGCTGGCAGATGTATAAGTGAGAAATGTTGTAGAAAAATTGTACAAAACTTTTTCGTGCAATAGGTAGCATACCATCCTGATAGAGAAAAATTATCGCTCAGTGCCCACATGCATCGAAACGTCCCAACCAGAAGTGCAGGCAAAACACAAAAACACTTGTTCAAAAGCTCAAATTAACCATAGTCAAAAGCAACAACAATACACAAATTGAGAAAGTCTTAACAAATAGAGAGCAGATGAGACCATTAACCACAACAAAGATATTTTTGGTGTTTGAACTTTGTTGGCCTTCTTCAACAGCTTCTTCTATTTATATTTTTTCAAAATGTCCTCAGAGGAGTAAAACCATACATTATTGGATGACAATTTTGTTGGCCCTTCTTCAACAGATTCATCTATTTTATTTTTTTTCAAAATGTCCTGAGAAGGAGAAAAGCCAAACATTATTGGATGACAGTTTTTTTTTTAATATGGTTGGCATCCCACTTCAATTTATTTTGACAAATTTTGCCTTTTCTAGTCCACAAGGCCCAATGGTAGTGTTCCCTAAGATACACAGGCTAAAGCTTGAATTGATCACTAGTTAAGAGCAACAAAAGCATACAGAAAGTGGAGGGGTCCACCAGCACAAACACAAGAGAAACAGCTGTTCATATTATCATGACCAGTGTGGTAGGATTTGATTTGTGAAGCTCCGTTAGCCATCTTCTTGCATATTTGCAGTTACTTGATTTCACTTTATAAATAATAAACACATTCACATGGTTAAATCTTCAATTCTGCTGAACTGAAGTGTCCTGATTTGATTTACACGCTTCTCATAAGTTATCACTTCATTTCTTTTTTACTTTTCCAGTTTCAGTAGAGACCCAAACAACATTGTGCACCTTCACTCTTCCTTTTCTCAGTCAAAGTCGCTAATTTTTCAATCAACAAGTTGCATTTTAAGTAAAATTACCATATTATTAAAGCTCTAGCTCTAGCTCTAGCTCTAGCTCTAGCTCTAGCCAAAGAACATATTGACTAGTACTGGTACGATCTCCTGCACATTGAGATTATCTTACAAAATATGTATACATATGCACTGTTTTAAAATGCGATTGATGTGTACGCATCAATACATGTATTGATGTTAAGCGGCCAATACGAGTTGAATGCTGGCTATAATGCGTATGGTGATTGTTCTTATTATTTAACACCTCATGGTTTGTTTCATGTTATCTCTTTCGTTAATGATTGTTTCATACAAATTTTTTTATTTGTTTATATTTTTTTAATATTATTCATCATTTTTCTTTTAACTAAATAGTCGAGGCGTACACCTCATTACACTTGTTACACATTAATGCGCCGCTTCGCATCGAGAAAAGCCTAATCCCCTCAGCACTGGAAAACAATTTTTAAAGCACTGTATATTTGTGTATATGTATACACATACATTTACAATGAACATGCAACACTTCTGTATTACAATGAGCCAGTAAGACTTTTGTACCAGGGTCTTGACATTTGGGTTACAAGTTTGTGTTCTAACACCGTGAACTCATACCTACAACACTACCACTATAGAGCTAGAGCTTGCTGAAGACAAGCCTGGGCAGTCCGGCCCCAAATCAATAGTCTATTACCTTCTTTAGAATTGGGCCAGCTCAACCCTGTTTCCGTAAAGAGTCAGGCCGGGTGAGCTATTATTTTAAGACCCAAGTCCTTGGCCAAACTCATAGCCCTATGTATTAAGGATTTCAGGCCAGGGGTTAGGGCAAGAAGAAATCAAATACACTTGAACTGCAACTTTATCTTAATATTTTTTTATTGTGCATGCAAGCAATTGAAATAAACAGTAAAATTCTTGCAAAAACTTTGATTATTTCAGTATCACAGTCTGAGCCTGGATATTTCTTCAATTAAATTAATTTAAAACACAAACTTTAATTCTCATTAGAAGAAGACGGTGATGAAGATAATGTAAATGATAGCATTTTAAGTATCTGAAAGACATGACACAATTAAGTAGGACTCATTTCTTTCACGAATATTTAATGGCTATAATGATGTGAATGAAGCGAATTTTTGTGAGTATGATATTCATGGTGGGGAGATCAACTTCACAAACAATCAGCCTATAAATCCCCTCCATGTCGGCCCCACAAAAATAACGTGACTAATATGACATAAGGAGTACATTTAAAATATGCCATTTACTAATGATATCATTCTGTATATTCAAAAGGGTTTCACGATCAACTACAAGGTTTTAATGTAACTGTACCCAAAAGCCACTGTTGCTACTACGACTTGTATTCTGGAAGAAAGCCAATCATCTAAAACAGAACTTCGCAATTTACTGTTCAAACCCGCATGGTAAGCTGGAAAAGAAAATGAAAGAGCACCAAACAGGATAAGAAAATTGATTACACACAACCCAAAATATTTTATGTAAAGAAAACATAAGAGTCTACCAGCACAAGAGACACCTTTCTTCAAAAGATGAGCAGAAAGATTATCACAAGTTGCACGTTCAAGGCAGTACACAATTGAGCATACATTTCCACTAGATTTAAGTTGATTGGATAAATCAGCATAAGCGTCCTCCAGAAGATCCTTATATCGAACTGTATTGAGATTATCTAGTTAGCATATGTAACTGATATATAATAAGTACATAAAGGTAACACATCTCTTCAAACTGGTAAAACATGACAAAATAATAAGCATATCCAATCATAAAGAAAAACTGTATCCTTCATAATTTAATGATAGATTCTAACATGGGATCTTAGAATGCACTGGTCATTGTTATGGTTTCCCTTTTTCTTTCATCATATCATTACTGACTATTGTTCAAGTGAGGGCTCTGTGATATCCTGCTTTGGTTTGAAACAGCATTGAGTTTAAGGGTCAATGTTATGAAAACCAAACTTCATCCGGTAGTAGAGGTTCCCAATCTTGTAAGCTAGCAAAATTTGGAGCTCTCTGAAAGCATATCAACTCAAGCTGCTAAGGGTCTTTGAGCTTGGGAGAGGGTGCTGCATGAATTAGCGTCGGTAGTATGAGGGGAAAGAAACAATAGGATATTCCTAAATGTACATAAGAATATAAATAGCCAATGGATGGAAGTAGAAGTTAAGTGGATATGGGGTCAGTCTTGGTGTAAATTTAAGGATATCCTTTCTCCTCTGGCATGTTTGATTGGGTAACCATAGTTCATAACAGTAGCACTTGATGTAATCTTGTTTTTGGGCAGAGTGCTTCAGTGATTTCTCTTTCACTGAATGTCTGTTTTCTCCTCTTCAATGGAAATCTTCTTGAGAAAAAAAAATTTAAATAAGAGAATTTTGAAGAGTCTTCCAATTCGCTGGGTTGTCCTACAAGCACTTTTCCTTCCAAGTATTTGGGGGTTCTTTAGCAGCCAAATTTAATGATGTGTCTGTGTGGGACCAAACTCTTGAAAGGGCTATTTAGATGAAAATACATTTCTAAGGCAGTCCAGCTGTTCTCCAATAAAACCATAATTTCTCTTGAATTATAGTTCTCAAAAGGTCACCTTCCTTGTCTGTGTGGGACCACATTTCCCAATTCTCCAGATCCACTTGCAGAGCATGGCTTGGTCGAGCTGTTTGATTCTATATATACCAAAGCTTACCTTGTCCTTTGGTTTGCAAACATTTTCCACTTTATCCAATGATAACCTCTAAAATCTGCCTTTGTATCCCGTAGGAAGTCCCTACAAATCCTTTCAATGTCCTTCACCACTGAGTTTGGCATTGTACAGGTTGACATCATAAAGACAAGGATGCTTGAAATTGTACTTTTGATTAAGGTTACTCTGCGTGCTTTGGAAATGAACTTTCTCTTCCAGACTGCCAATCTTGATCTTATATTCTCGATTGTGGATTCCCAACGTCTCTGTTTTTGTATTTAGCTCCCAAGGGCATGCCTAGACACTTGGAAATTTTCCTTGACTGCACTGTAAATCTCCACCAATGCTTAATAATTTTAACCTCTCCCACTGGGAACAAAGTGGTTTTGGGAACAACGTGGTTTTACTGATATGAATGCTCAGGCCAGAAACCACCTCAAGCCACTGAAGAATTGTTTTAGTAGCTTGAAATTGCTTAATTGTAGGGTCCATGAACAGGATGGTATCATCTGCATATTGAAAATGGGAATTGAGGTACCCCCTTCCTTCACTTTGAAGCCTTGAATGAGGTTGAAATAGTCAGCTCTGAGGAACATCTGAGTTAAGGCTTCTGCCACTAAGGAGAAAACAAGGGTAGAGAGGCTTGCCTGATCCCTCCTGATACTTTGAAGAAACCCTTAGGACAGCTATTAATATTCACAGAGAAGTTTGCAAGTCTTAAGTAGAGTAGACACCCGGCTCCTCTATTTAATACCAAACCCCGTCTTTATGAACATATAATGAATGAATTCCCAATTAAAGTGTCAAAAGCCTTTGGAAATTCTAGTTTGCAAACTACTCCAAGAACTTAGATTTCAAACTAGCATCAAACAGCTCATTTGCAATGAGGGGACGATCAATAAGCTACCTACCATTGATTGACTGGTGTGTGTGTGTGTGTGTGTGTGGGGGGGGGGGGGGGGGGGGGGGGGGGATGGGCGAGTAGGAATTAATTTGTGCGTGACAGTTTTCACTCTCATAGCTAAGACTTTGGAGGAGATTATCTTAGCAACAAAGGAGATAAGACTAATGGGTCTTAAATCCTTGATGGAGATGGCACTCCTAATCAGGGGGGAATGATGGAAATGATAGTGGAGTTAAGGCACCAGTCAAAGAAAGAGTTGGATATCCTCTACTACTTTCTTGAGATCAATTCTATCTGTCCCCCAGCATTTGTGAAAGAAATCCACAGATAACCATCCATTCTTGTAGCTACATTCTGAGCTATATCAACAAAATCAACCTCTACCTCTTCTTCGGCTATGGCCTTGTCTAAAAAATCAGCGTCCTGCAGTCTAAAGAGTTGAACACCACACCATCGAGTTTGGGTCTGCACTGCTACTTTTCCTTGGCCATGTTCTGGAAATGGTTCACAATATGACTCTCTACAGTATCCAATAAGAAAAGAGTCAAATCTTTGATGATCGTTCTGTGGCGTGCAAGCTTGTGACACAGCTTAGAACAACAGTCCCCCTTGGTGCCCCATTTGACTCTTTCCTTTTCCAGGAGATGAAATCTATCTTAAGAAGACTAGTGAGCTCCTTTTTACCTTGAATTCTTGTTTCATAGTTAGATCTCTTTTTTCTTTAATTTGATCCCACTTAGTCAATCTTGCTCACTGGTTAGCAAAAAGAGAGTCAAGCTTGCCAAAGTGCAGTCTAATTCCAGTCTGAGAAAGCCCTGGGGGAGTTTCAACTTATTCCAAAGAACAAAACCGGGATGGCCATTACAATGAACAAGCTGCCAAGAATTATCAACAAATTTGATGAATTTCGATTCTTCAAACCACATCATTTCTAACTTGAAAGGGGGAGGCCTAGAGTTGAAATGAGGCTGTTCTAGAAGGATTGCATGATGATCAGACCCAGCAGTCTAAAGGAGAGATTCTTTAGAGGCTCCAAGAGTGTGTGGAGAGGCAAGAAAAAGAAAGAATGATCAAAGGAATAACAAGCAAAACTAAAGAGTATGGAGTTGCACCTTTACCTGACATTGAATTCTTAATTTTATTATAATTTGTCTTAAATTGTGACAAGTCTCAAAGAAGGGTTAGAGTATGAACCAACTGCATGCTGCAATTGTCCCCCGATCCTTTCCTAAGGTTTGCACACATTATACCTCTCACGTAAGTTTTGATGACCTGCCGTGTTTCGAGATTTGTGGGGATGTTGCCTTACTGCTGTTCAGATTAGAGATGGGACGTGAGGGTAGTAGCTTGGGTGGGGAGCACCTAATTAGTTGGCCCACTTGTCCTTGGTGACTAGACAAGGTAGCGGTTGCAATTACTTTTTAGTGAGTTAGACAAGTTTAATTCTTGTTTGACTCGGCCCTTTGACACAGCTAGAGACCGAGTTGCTGAGTTTGACCTTGTGCACTCAAAATTGGGGAGCATTCTGATTAACCAACTCACATTAAGTTGACCCTGGGTTTGTGCCTCATCTGTTGGGTTACTCAAGTAGGCATGATTAAAATTCATTGACTGCAACCCCTTCCCCTTCTTGAGATTACTTGTAGCAACGAAGTAACTGTTCAAATCTCATCATTTTTTCTCACACTATAAAGGTTTAATTTGCTCACTTGTCTTGTTCATCTGGACCGTGCTTTTTTAGGTAAGCTTCTGTCTAATCCTTGATGATCATCCTCTGTGTTAATTATGGCATTGTCCCCCTTTACACCCCGTGTTAGGGGTAATGTCCTTCCTCATCGGTGGGTGAATACCCTCCGGCTTAAAAGTCAGAATGCCTCCCTCATCCACTGTTAGGAAACTATTTTGCAACAGGACTTTGCTCCACTCTAAAGCATGAGTTGGAACCCACAACATAACCCAATCATCATTGTTGTCTATGTGAAGCTTGTCAATGAGGTGTTTCCCTAAAAGCTCATATAGGATGAGATGTATTAATACCATATATGTAGCTTGTTTAGAGGTGGAAGCCCAAGAGGATGGCAATGGAGGGGAGGTGGTAGAGGAATGGGTTGTTGAATAGGTGATTGGGACCTACCGACCGTTCGAAGGAACTAGACATTTGGGTTGACAATAATAGTGATTTTCCAACCCTCTTTGTTTGATCCTATTGGGAAAATAATCAGTTTGTAGTTCAAGCTTCAATAGAACCAAGTTCTAGCACACAATCCAAATTTGTTATTAAGAATCTCCATGTAAGCCCATCTATTTCCAGTTTTGAGTTGATCGATCGCTAATGGAATTGTAGTTTCGCAGCCTCAAGCAATGAGTTCGATACCCAATTCACCTGCTCCCAATTAGGCATCTTGTCTTCTTAAGGTAAGGAGTTGTTTCTATTACATCAAACCAATTAGTCTCCCTTTGAACAATCCTAATAATTTTCTTCTCAACTTTCTGAGCTGACATCCTAGAGGAGCCTGGAGGTGAAAAGAGTTTGGACTAGCCTTCCAATGGACCTGCTACGAGAGCTCACCAATTGTCTCGCTTGATGTCGTGAGTTTCAGGCTCGTATGCAAGAACTAGTGGACTCATATGCAAGAACTAGTGCAACAAGGAGGCATTCAGTCTTCAGAAGCTGGTCAAGTTGGAGTGTTTTAAAATTGCCATGGACTTCTATGAAGAAGTGTTACATCCAAGTCATGCTTATGCCCTTGACGATTTCGAAGAGCCAAAAACTAATGATTCTTGGGTGTATGGATATGAAAAATCCTCTGACTCAATTGATAGCTTTAACACTTACGATGTCGCAAACCCTACCCACAGTGATGAAGACGATGATGATTACTATCCAAGCAATAAATGATCTATGTAAAAATAGAAAAAGCAACAAGAGATTTGCTGGTAAGCTATAAAGTGAAGGTATTTTGTAATCAGTGAAGGTATTTTGTAATCAGCGAAGGAAGTAGGGAATTTTTTTTTTTCCATTGGGCCTTTTTTTGTGTGTTTTTCCAAAGCTTCCCTTTAGAGGATCTCATCCCTATCCAATCGAATCATAATGATACCCAGCCCGAATGGATCTTTATCCATAGCACGATCAAACTCGAGATCCCTATCATCCTCGAGTTTCGTGGGATGGAAAGCATGGCTATGATCTTTTACTTTGGAAGGGATACCCGCATGATTTCTGCTGCACAAGGAAGTTTAGACAATTGGTAGCAAGTTAAGTAAGGGTTAACTAGTTACTCGACCAGAAGGGCTAGTGGGTTTCTCCATTAGAGCAAGCAACAGCTAGTGGGTTTCTCCATGAAAGTTCAACCGTGAACTAACATATAGAGGTCAAATGTAAGACCACATTGAAATTCCTTGAATGAAGATCTTCCATCATGATCCACAGAGTTGAAAATCATTGTATTAATGCTTCAAAAATTCTCTATCCCATCAAATAAAAAACCGATAGAAAAATTGGAGTGGTAGGGTGGTTTTGGTTGAGATGAAATGCAGGATGTGGTGAGAAATACAAACTCTTAAATCGAGGAAGATGAAAAATCCAACCCCAAAGAAAATTAATCTCTCCACAAGAACAAGTACCAAAGCCATTGCCTTCTTATGGAAGAATAGATTAAAAATTTTATTGTTCGTTTTTTCCAAATCGTCCAACTTAGAGCGAATGGAAACACAATCCACAAAGCCTTCCCTTTTGAAGATAAATATAGGGGCCGGATTTATCGAGGAAAGTTTTCATTCGAGCGATCGTGCAAACAACCTAGCTTGTTTGGATGAAGCGGATGTAAAATACACACCATTTTTATTAGGACGAGGAACAAAATAGGTGTGTAGTCTTCTAATCTATGCTATGTGAAGCTATGTAGCGACTTCGTTGCGATGGTCATGGCGTCAATTTTGCATTTAGATTTTCGCTTCAAAGATTTTGCCCCAACATGACTTTTTTCGCCTAATAGCACCGTACCACCATGTTTCAACTTGGGTGCGCTCCAGTTGAAGCGCTAAATTGCCTAATTAAATAAATAATTAATACTTACTTAAAAAGTTCAATAGATACTAATAGCTTAACTAATTTTAAATATAAATTGCTTCTTTTATTTTCTAAAAGCCCCAAAACACCGACAGTGTTCCTCAAGTATTTCAGAGTCCACTTCCGCTCAACTTGACTCGACTAATCAAATCTAGTATTTCTTCTTCTTCAACACTTTTTCTTCTCGTCACTTCTTCATCCTCGATTTTTCATCTTGCCTCTGAATTCTCTGCTTGACCTCTTCCTCCATCCTTATTCAATTTTACTTCTGCCTTCTTCCTCTTCTTTATTCACTTTCCTTCTCGTCTGTTGACCTATATTTTTTCATCTGTCTTTCTTCTTTTACCACCTTCTTCATCATCTTTTAAATTAAATGAAACGATGTGATCACTCATAACTACAAAATAAAACAAAACAATTATTATGGTTTTGCCTCAACTTCGCAGTGACTCCTTGGGCCTGGAGCGACCTCTTAATGCGTTGGGCAACACAACTTCTAATTTTGGTTTTTTAAGATCTAGGGAGCAAACTTAATAAATAATAATAAAAAAAAAATCTAGTGATAGACCATGTAAACCTTTCCTGCTTGGATCCACTGAAACAACTACGGGCTGCAACAAAGTTTTTATATAATCACTAGAAATTTCAAACCCACAATGTGCAACTCAAGTAGTTCCCACCGAAAGTCATTTCAACAACATCCAAACACCCAGAGGTCGTTTACATCATCTCTCTTGTACCAACAAATGTGTTTCCATCTCTCTCTGTTTGACCTCTTCTTTGTTCTCCTTTTATATTTCTCAAGCATAAAATACTAGAATTATGATATTAGTTTCAAATCATTGTTGCATGATTATGAGTCCCATCATATTACTCTATCTATTATAATTTGTAAAGGGTTAATACATCTGACAATTTGCTACAAGGACAATAACTAGCAAATAGCTTTCAAGAGACGATTAAGACCAGGTGAGGGTTTGTCCTTATTCAATAAATCCTGAGAAGATACATTTTTTTTTCAAAAGCAACCAGGGCTTCTAATGGATCCCTAAACTGTTAAAATGCATTGGGCAAGAATCAAACTCTGGACTAGCGAGACCATCTGCCACAAGTCTTACCTGTTAGGCTAGTACCCATTAGCGAAGCTAGAATGTTTGAATCCCCAACATCATATAAGAAAATGGAAGAACTAATAGAGTGATCCATATCCATATTATAAATACAAGACAAATTATTCACAAAACAATCAAGCAACCATGAGAAAATTTTGGACTGAATGCTATATAAAATACAGCTGATCAAATGATCACATAAATCCTTATCCCAATTATTAGGCAGCTATGACCTGTTCACATTATACGAATGAATTCATCAATTTAACAATACCTAACCTTGATAGAATATATTAGGGCGGTTGAATGATGACCTAAGGATTAATGGATGCTGCAGGCACAATGACTCTATTACATCCTTCTCAACCCTGCAGTACCAGAAGGAAATCAGCTTCATAAGTAATGGTCTTAACCACTGAAATTTTCAAAAGTAAAACCTAATCACAAAGTGGATATTAATCACTGGTACAGTGATAGGCCCTCTATACGGTTTACGTATACAAGAAGGAACAAGACATAAATCTTGGCTGTCATTTGAGAATGCAAGCAAGTAGGCAAGCTACCATACTGTTAGTTACAAGTTGTTGTCAAGTTGTTGCTTATGATGGTAGTTTTTGAGTGTGCAAGTAGTTGTATGATGAGTGAGGATTGTGGGGAAAATGGCTTCTATAAATAAGAGAGGCATAGGAAACATAAGGCATTCATTCTCCGTAATCAAAAGTGTACAAAAGAGCACTTGCTCTCAGGAGTGACAGGCCACTCGAAGAGCCATTTCATTTCATTCAATACAAACTATACATCCATTTTGTTTGCTAAACTTCATCATAGTTGCATTGATCATTCTTTTCTTGTCTACTTATTAGATGTTGTTGATACTGTGAGGCACTTCCTTTCCTTGAATTTCATAATCTTTGTCAGCCAATCTAGACTGACAATTGCTCAAACTGCAGTTCATAAGCAAACTCATCAGTTCATAACATACAGTAAATGACTTTCAGAGCATAGGGCTGACTTCATGGAACATGAAGCCAGATAGAGTTTTCTTACTGATTATACGACCCAAATTCATTAAATCGCAATCGTCAAATGTGTATGTCAATTGCTATTCAGAAATATTTTTGAGATGTGGCCTTGTCATTGAGACAGCCTGGTAATATTTGCATTTGAGAGCACAATAGGAGAAATGTTGTGCATGAATTCCTTACATATACACAATGGGTGTAAATTATATATTCTTGTCTCAAAGATTTATATATATAATTTTTTTTTTTTTGTTAGGCAAAAGCATATGAATTTTATATCTAATGAACCGAAAAGGATGGTCAACAGTGAGATAGGGCCTCAATACAGACCAACCACAAAATGTAATGTATGCTTGCAACATAATGAAACTCTCCAAGAGAACATAAACTTATCCCAAAATCAGCTTTGCTGTGATCCCAGCTACATTGACCCAATGCCAGACAACCGATTGAATTGTAGGATTAAATGCTCGAGACTTCTATGCTTGGCTTTAAAAATATATGCTTTCTTTCTTTCTGTACATTCAAAATCACAGCGTGTGGCATTCTTTTCCAATGCCAGCCCCCTAGGCATGGTTTTAAAAAATGTTGTGAAGCTACGATTTGGGGCTCGCCTCGGTGTGAGGCTTATGGTTAAGGACTGAGCATGTGCCTCATAGGCTTACCCTTTGTTTGCCCTAAGATGGGGGATCTAGAGAAGAGAAGAGAAGAAGCTTTTTGAAAGTCCAGAGTTTTGGTTGTACGGTCTTAAATGGAAAGAATGCTATTGGTTTGTATTTCAACTCACAAGCAAGTCAAGTGGCCTATGGTATTCTTCATTATTCAAAGTTTCAAGTATTCAACCAATTGGATACCAACCTTTGGTCCATAGAAAAAAAAAGAGAATATCAGTGTCACTCGATCCAAATGTTTTTTTATTAAATCATATCGAGTTACGCCTTGCACCTCATGAAATGAGCCATGCCTCAGTTCCAAAAAAATTTTAACCTTGCTCCTACGGTCATTAAGCTCCTGCTTTCTAGGCCACTTCTTCACCACTAATTAACTTATCCTTGGATCAGTTTGTGCACCTTGAATTCATCCAAGTATGCTCGACATAGAATCTCCCCCATCTCTCAAATGAGAAATAAGTGTTTGACTATTTCTTCTAAGTTCTCACACATTAAACAAGATTACTCACTTGCGTTCCTCTTCTTATTAAACCATCTATGGTCAGAGCTGCCCCTAGCTTAAGGATCCAGATGATGAAGCAAACGCGGGGTGGAACATTCCTGACCATACTTTTTTTATTGTCTAGATACCCCATATTCCTATTTTCCCCCATAGAGATAATTGGTAAAAGGATTTAGCAGAGAAGCCTTCTCCTTTGTTTTGCACACCCATTTATCTTCTCCTCGAGGATACTTTGCCTGAAATGACACCGAGCAACCCAGCAAGTTGATTCATCTCCCACTCTTTAACATCTCTTCTGAAATGCAGATTCCAATCTGGCTGATTCTGAAATGCAGATTCCAATTTATTCTCTGACTAGGTATATCAAAGGGTACCCATGTTTTAGGGTACTCTTGTATATCAGCCCAGAATCGAATTCTTTGATTAGTTACTTCACAAGTGATATTTTGAGAGAATTGGTCCTTTATTTGTTAGACTTCTCGATAATACAAATAGAAATAGGAAGTCCTAATTAATCAAACTTATTCCCAAGAAATATAGCTAAACAACTTAAAGAACCGATGGAACAGTACTTAGAGTAGTCATAATCAAAAGAGGAAACCAATATAAAAAGAAAAAAAGTGAACTGATAAAAAGGCTGGAAAAGCCTATCTGCAATGCAACTGTTAGTTTGCATTAATGCCGAATTTTCTGGATCACTGCAAGTTGTTTGATAAATCTACAATGAGGTTCTTGTTACTCATATTCCATAGTCCTTGTTTTCAGGCGTGTTCTTGTCCTTTCATGTTATATTCGTTTAGTATTCTAAAACATCTTGGGATGTTCTGACATCAAGCACTAACATCAAGCACTAACATTCTCAGTCATGCTCATATGGCTAAGATCTCCAATGCCTTTCAACATAGCACACACCAATATATGTTTGTGCTTCAACAAGTCACTAGTTAGATTTTAGAAATAAAATAAAGATTATTAAAATCCTTACAAGCATACAGACAAGTTTAGATATAGATATTAAACAACAATCATGCAGTGCTCTCAAGCAAAGTGTGTACAATGAAACTCACTTGGGAGCGGCTGTGGCGGTCAAAGCCAATATTGGCACATCTGGAAGGCGCTGCCGCAGAGTTGACAGATTGCGATAGCTGGGCCTGCAGTGCAGAAAAGATTTATTTAACAGCCAGTAACAAGAAACTAAAGTCAATAAGAGATGTTAATAAATAAAAGTATCATATTTGCACATTTGAACAAGACAGAGCAAAGGTTTGGAAAGATAAACCCCATGCACACAAATATATATGGAACATATATACCATATGCGCTAGGATCCCGTGCTTCTGTGACAAATAGTTATTTCTTTCGATAACACATCAGCAGAATTTCATTCGTAACAATAAAAGACGAGTTGTAACATAGAAATCCTGGACTGAGTTGCAACAAAAGTTTCCATTTTTAACCCTTGAGGACAAGGGTGTTTTAATGTGGATGGAATGTTATAGCACATCAGTTGGTTGCAAGCAATGAAGCACGGATTCTCGGAAAAACCCTCCGAATCCTAGTAATACGCGTGTCGGATACGGATACGCATGCGATTCACGTCCGATACGTATCCGACACGCGGTCAACGTATCGGTCAACGTGACTTGGTCAGGATACGGCCTGACCCGGTCCGGATACGTATCCATCGATCTTATCAAGCACAGAGATCCAGAATTTGAAAAAAAATCGACCAAGAAGTTACGCGTATCCGACACGGTCACAGAGATCCATCGAATCAGCCGAGTCGATCAGAGATCTGATTTTATCAACCGAATCCTGACAGAGAGATCCAAAGATCGAGCACAGAGATCCATCGAATCAGCCGAGTCGATCAGAGATCTGATTTTATCAACCGAATCCTGACAGAGAGATCCAAAGATCGAGCACAGAGATCCATCGATCAAAGAGATCGATCGAGCGGGGAGAGATCGATCAGCGAGATCGATCGACTGGGAGAGATCGATCGACTGGGAGAGATCGAGCAGGGAGAGAGATCGGGGAGATAGATCGATCAGGGAGAGAGATCGATCGACTGGGAGGGGAGATCGAGCAGGGAGAGAGATCGACTGGGAGCTTTCGCTGTTTCTTCAACCTCCTGCGCCTCCCATCTTCTTTATTATCATTTATGAGATATTGGTCAGGATATGTTGTTCTTATGGATTGACTTCCATTACTTTGTGCTATCTATATGGATTACATTAATGTGTTGCGTAGGGTTAGAATCCATTACCCTAGTTTTCAATTATGTACCTAAACTTTTCATTCATTCAAATAATTTCATTAATTAAGCTTATTGCATTTAGATGTTTTATATGTTTAGATTATTAATTATTGTTTATGAGTTATGACATTATGTTAATAATTTTTTAATAAAATATAAAAATATAAAAATAAAAATAAGGTTTGACGTGTCGCTGAGTCGCCGAGTCCTAGTTTTTTGAAAATTGTCGAGTCGCCGTATCGTATCCGTGTCCGATACGATACGCGTATCCGAGTCCGTGCATCCCAGGTTGCAAGTAGTAAGTAACAGGAGCGGACCCAGGATTTTAGTTGAGGGGGGGCGAAATGGAAAATACTTATTAGTTGATAATAGTAGTTAACAATGGTAAAGCCAATTTTTTTTTCTACCTAAGCTAGTAACTAATAAAAAAATACAACTATCAAAAATACATTGCATATACCAAATTTGATCTAATGTAATCCAATTTTAAGCCAAAATAAGGTCACTATCGATAACCTTAGCAAGGAGAAAACGAGCATAATAACTAGAATATATAACTAATATCGCAAAATAATTAGGATAAGTATCTAGTTGAAGCTAAATTCTTTTTTGAAATTTGCGAACCTAATATGATCATAATACAACTTCATAGAAAAAATAGTTTATATGAGACTCAAATTTTGTACGAGTTGGCTAATGGTATATATTTTCATTGAATTCTACAGTTATTATTTTAGATATTAATTTTAAATATTTTTTTGTTGGAGGTTTTATACAATTATACCACTTGTGAAAAACAATTCATTTCTTTAATGTTAATAAATTTTTATTAAACTAAACATTTTTTTAATGTTTGCAATTACTAATAAAATTGCATTGAAAATAAAATAAAAATGCAATCGAAAAGTATCGAACTCAAGTCTTTTACCAAAAATATTAAACTACAACCACTTCACCAACAAATATATGTTTAAATATTTGTATAAACAATTGTCATATTGTATTCTACATTATATAGTCAATTTTTTTTAAGACTAAAGTATATACACTAAAAATATTTTAAAAGTTGAGGGGGGGCAACTGCCAAATAGTTATGCTTATGTGGTTGTAATTGGGCACTAGGTAGTTACATGTTCTCTATATAATTGATGTAAGAAGTCAGATGTCATCTAGGATGCACGGACTCGGATATGCGTGTCGTGTCGGACACAGATACGACACGGCGATTCGACAATTTTCAAAAAAATAGGACTCAACGACACGGTCAAACTTATTTTTTTTAATATATTTTTTTGTAACTCATATGAACATAAAATCATAAATAATAATATTCAACAATCAACTTGCAGGTATACATATATCAAACAAAGTGAATCTTCACTATTAAAGTCAACTTATTTATTTTTATGTTGGGGGCCGTTTAGTATTCTCCATGTAGGCTTTTCATCACTGGGGTCCGTTTAGCAAATCTTGGGGGCCGTTTAGTATCCTCCAACAAAACACGTGCTTTTCATCACTTTCTAGTTTCTTTTCATCACTCACAGAAGATCTCTCTCTCACAGAGCCTCACACAGAGCCTCCAAAGAAGGAAGCAGAGTGAAGACCAGGAAAACAGAGCCTCCAAAGATCTCTCTCTCACAGCAGATCTCTCTCTCGTCCTCCGCTCTCCTTCTTCCTCCTCTCTCATATCTCCCATAAGAAAATCGACCAAAATGTTCACATTTTTTCTGCAAATAAAGATGCCAAACACTAAGCAACCTGAATGGGCTTTGAAAGTACATACTTGGATCTTGAAGACTGTCGAAATCAATCTCTGCACTCTGCCTCTCTCAAATCGATCTCTCCCTCTCTTTGTCGATCGACAGATCGATCTCTCCCTCTCTCTCTGTCGATCGATCTGTTCTCTGTCGATCGATCAGTTCAATCAGTTCTCTATCGATCGAGTTCGATCTGTTCGATGTCGATCGATCTCTCCCTCTCTCTTTCGATCGATCTGTCGATCGATTTGTCCTTGTCTCTCCCTCTCTGGACCGAGTCTGGACCGTGTCCGGACCGAGTCCGAGACGTGTCGATGTCTGTCAACGGATTTTGACCGTTGACCACGTGTCAAATACGTGTCGAGCGCGTATCCGTGTCCGACACGTATTTGACACGTGATACGGGGGTTACCCGGCGAGTCGGTGCATCCTAGGATGTCATGGTACTCTCTCAATAAAAATTGTTGTATTTGGAGGGTAACTCCTTGAAGAAGTCAATTCCAATTTATTTCTAAGTTACAATAATTCGTCTTGCAAGTGCCTCTTTATGATTTTTTGGGTAAATCAATAGCCCAACCCAGAAAGAAAAACAAAAGAGTGATGCAGGATGTGTAGTCAATTATGAAACTTTATCAGTTTTAGAAGTCTAAAATTTACAAATTATATCTCCTAGTTTATAATCTTATGAAGTTTGTTTTCTTGAAAACTTTATCGTTTTAGAAGTCATAGTAGTCTTATGCTATAGTCTAATTAGGATTAATATTGTTTCTTAGATGGTACAAGTTTGCATTCTAAGTCTACAAAATAGAACTTATCATAACAATTGTATCGTGGGTTGTTAAATGAATGGCTTTTAGTTTGGTAGTAATTCTACAAGTTTTCTTTGCCAACTGTGGTTTTCATCAAAGAGGAAGATAATGGTATCTTCGTGTTTGTAGCCCCAAGAAGTAAATGCAAAATGACTGATCAGCTTGCTACTTGTTTTTGTTTTTTTCATGAAAGAGGAAGGAAAATGGACTGATTGATTGCTACCACTGTCTCAATCTATGGCTACATGCTCAGCTTTCTCCAAATAACATGCAATCTATATAAACACATCGGTTTTTTCTCCATCTATGGCACAACATTTTTTTTTATGTCTAGCTAGACATAGGTTGGGTCCATACTAGGCAACTCTTACAAGTTTTGCTATATATGTACAATTCTCAATTTTAAACTTTTGATTTCACATTCTATGGCATAAATTCTGAACATTTTAACCCCCCCCCCCCCCCCCCCCCCCCCCCCTCTTTCTGTTAAAGTCATAAATCCTCTTCAAATTCTATGATTCACAAATTGATTAGCAAATCTTTTTACTTTTTTTTTTCATTTTATTTGTGCCATTTTTATACACTGAATGCTTTGAAAGTAAAATTTAACTGATTTGGTTTATTATAGATGCAATGGTTCTATAAGAGTAAAATGCCGAAGATCATGCATATTAGTATTTTTTAACTCCAGGATTTGATCTATGACAAACCTGAAGTCATGACCCCATGTCGAAACGCAGTGTGCCTGAGAAGTGATATTAAAGTCGATTTAAAAAGTTATTATGAAAATCCTTACAGAAAAATTGTATACAAAATACAAGCATAGTGAATTAAGAACAGATATTTATACCTCATCTATGGCAATCAGATTTAACAATCCTCTAGTATAAAGCTTTGTTAGCTTTGACAAAAATCCTTGTGTCGCAATCAATTCTGGGGTAACATACAACAACCTCAAAGATGGCTTCCCGGAGGAAAGGTCTTCGTGGATCTTGCAAATAAAGAATAACTCGTGTAAGAGACAAAGTAAAGCAAAACTCTACCAACAATACGTAATAAATGTAATATCCACTTGGTCACCAATTGAAAATGAAGCACAACCATGGTGTCTAACATCGAAATCTGAACCCTAATTGATTGATCATCAATCAAGTTCATTTTCTAAAAAGGATAGAACGATCGATCTTCCTGAGGATGATCTCCATCTCCCTCACAAACGAAGAGAAAATCCCACTAATCCTTAAGAGTATGAGTGGCTGTGTTTAATTACAAAGAGTTCATGAATGCCTGGTTTGGCTGAGTTATAGGCCTTGCCATCAAGATGGAACAAGTTGTCTTTTATTTTTTATTTTTTTTTGGTGACCAATTTATCTCATTAATTTGGTACCACATAATAATACCTCAGTAATTCATACCTTTTCCCTAACACGTGATGTTTGGGTTGAGGATAGATATTCAGCAGCAATCTTCTTTTCCTTGAGTGCCAGTACTTGATTTTCCTATCAAAGATAAGCCACAGATGGTCAGCACTTCAGTATACACCTGCGTGGGGTAGGGGGAAGGAAATAGTAAAGGAAGAAGTCATACCATCAATGCTGCGGAATTAATTCAGAAGCCAATAAAACAATCAGAACTGTATCCCATTAGCAGCTTCCCAAAAATTTCTTCCGCGCAAGCTTATTCTAAAATGTAAGAGAAAGAGAAGAGATATAATATTCACCTATTAATGGACAAACAACAAGCACAATCCCAGGTTTTGCTAATGCAGGAACTTGGTAGCACATGGACTTTCCACCACCAGTTGGCATGAGACAAAAACAATCTCTTCCTGCAGAAGGTAACACTGAGATTATAACTCGAGTATTTGGTCATGAATACATCCTGCAAGTGATAAGTGTGTTATAAAAAACCAAATGATTACCTGGTTCGCATTGACTTTGTTTGTCCGAAGGGTAAAATTAATTGTATTAATCTTGTGAAACAAGATAAAATGGATAAAATTTATGAGACAGTACAAGATTTTATAACAGTGTACAAATGTATATAATATCTTTAATAATATCCTTCAAATGTATATAAAATATGACATGGGTATGTATGTGCTGGTCACCACAGCACACCCATACATTTTATTTAATTAACTGCATATTTTTTACTTCAGTATTGCTACTTAAGTGGACGAAGGAAGTTCCACCTAGAGCTCATTTTCTGCTATGGACGGTCATTCATGGTAGAATCCTGACTGTTGATAACATTATCGAGCGGGGTCTCCTGATTATAAATTGGTGTCTCTGTGGTAATGTGTGGTAATGCAGAGGATTAGTGGATCACATTATGAAGGTTTGCGCCGATCAAGGGATTTGTGGAGGAAGATTTTAAAAGAGCTTAGAGTGAATGTTTCATCAACTCAGTCTTATATGGAGTGGGTGGAACTAAGGAGGAGGAAGAGGTAGTTTCTCGATAGCATCTCTAGAGCTCATCTTTCCACGATCATTGGAATAAGGGTGGGTCTTTCTCAGTCTCATCTTTCCACGATCATTTGGTTGAGGAAACTCCTATTCTGGGCCTCAAAGCTAATTTCCTTCTTCATTTGTGTAGACAATATGTATGCTTCCCAAGTCGACTTTTGTTTGAGTGTTGTTTCATGACCATGCGGCCACGCATGATATTTTGGCTAGGAGTATGGTGGTGGATATGGATTTTCGTATGTGTTATCATGATTGTGGAGTCACAAGAAAATCTTTTATATTGCGACACTGCAAGTTTGGTCAGTGTAGCATCACTTTATTGATGTTTCTGACGTCTCCTGAGGACGATACAAACCATTATTAATGTGTTTAGTTGGTGGTTCGTCAAGTCTTTTTCAAAGATAGGGGAGGGATAGTTAAGTCTCTTATTCCCTACACCCTTATGTGAGTGTTGTGACTTGTGACAAGAGGAGAATAGCTTTGGATGTTCTTTCATGTTTGGAGATCATAGTGTGATGGATGTCCTAGGCTTTTGTCGCAGTCATGCATCACATCTATTCTTTCAAGGGATTAATTTATGAGAGCAGATGTGCATTTCATATTAGAGTGGGTACAATTTATCAAAGCTCAATAGGCTTATGTGGTGGATTTCGGGAAGAGGAGCTTCACCCTTGTAATTGTTGTATCCCTTGCTTTTGTACAACCTCATTTTTGTTCTAAGAAAATTGGATCTCTTTCAAAAAAAATAAAAAATGAGGTCAATGAAGCTCAATAAGCTGAAGTTTGAAAAGGGGAATTAGAATAATCTCGGTAAATAGTTCTTATTACTAGCCAAGTAGTCTAGCAAACGAGTTAAGCATAACAACCACTTCTCCAAATGCAAACGATAGGCCTCAGTTTTGAACTAGACTCTAAACATACTCGATCAAATAGTATGAGAAAATATAAAGCTAGGGGAATATAATTAATATATACAGATATAAGCTGTTCATATTAACTATTTGTTGAGATAAACATGACATAAATCTAATAAAGGATTACCTTAGAGAAAGATGGTCAGCATTGCAAAAAAATATCATCAAAAAATTCACAGAAAAACTCTAAAAAAATGAAAGAAATGTACTTGACGTAAATTATTAAAAACAATTAACAAATAAATAAATAGTTTAGTGAAATAGTAAGCCCCAGAGCTTCAAATGTCACTTTTTAAAATATTTAAAAGCCCCTATGTTCTAAGCCGAGTCATTGACTAGGTTTGAGTTTCAAACTCAAAAAGGTGGGAAAAAATAATGGTATACGCATCAAGATTAAACGAAAGAAAGACAAAAAAAATCTAGTTTGTCCATTCGCAAGAACCCTAGTTTTCTTTGAGATTACATCAAAACTGAGAAACAATTCGTATATGTTTTCCTAAATGGTGCCTAACTCTAGAAGTTAAGTGGTACCTCTTTATTATTACTTACAAGTTACAACCATGACACTACACAGTAACATTGCTAACTATGCCCCTATTGTTGTCCATGATATCAGTAAAAAAAAAAAAAAAACAAGTTCTTAATTTTTTCATTTTTTATTTTTTAAAAAAGGTCCTAAGAAGGTGACATATACCTGAAATGAACTCCAAGTTGTGAGTTGTAGGCTCCTTAGGATAAAAGTTCTTAAGAGAAGATTGTAGGAACATGTTTCAGATCTGATTATAAATGAATACCTTGGAAAAAAAAATTTAGAGCCCCATCAACAATAACCTTTGAATCTTCTCCTTTAAACTCCTTTAGATCCGAGTAAAAGGACAAAAGGGTTCAGGTTTTGAATTTCCTTGTAGGTGCCATCAAAGCCACTTGGAAGTTTGACCCTCATTGTTCTGTTTCTCAGTCCAACGATTTCTCCGTGTAGGATCAGTGGTTCACTTTGGATGTAAGGGTCGAAGACAAAAGCTTCAAACTTATGTGTATATGAAAACAAGTTTTCTGAGATTAGACAAGCATCTGAGAATGGCCAGTGTTTGTGCCAGAAAAACAACAACGATGGGTGAGCGATTGTTTGTCCGAAACAGCAGACAGGAGAGGTGGCAAGGATTTTTATTTTATTATATTTTGATAAGTAACACAGCAGCAAAGGTTGAATTAAAATTGTTGCACGTGAGTGAGAAACTTACCCAATTGAGATTGAAAGATGCATACCTTACAAGGTTACAGAAGAAAGAGGGTCACTAAACATGCAATGATGAAAAGGAAATTCATGTAGTATTCCACAAGACACACTCAACCCCACAAATACAAGTTTCGATTTCAATAACAAACTGGCTAATGTCTTTGCTTTCATTTTCAAATATTACCCGGTTACGCTATTTCCAAATGAGCCAGAGAGTAGCTTGCCCAAATCCAATTAGCTTTGAGTAAGCTTTCCCATGGCTAATCCATTGTTGGAGAGGGCCTGAAGGAGGCATAGTACCTTGAATATCAGATACCAAGCAAGACTATATTTTCAAAGAGAATGGACTGTTGTGATAAATGTGAATGATCAATTATGGGACCTGAGCACAAAGAGGATGGTGGTTCAGAATGGTCATGCCTCTTCAACTCAAGTGTTTCAGACTCATCAGTTCTTATCATGCATCAGAAATTGCACAATCTGTTTCATAAGGTTGGTGGGCATCAGAGACTCTTCAAACACAACAATTTTTCGGAGAACAAACAAGGTTTTTATTGGATTCCAGATCCATTTAATGCCTTTAGCAAGGTTCAAACCTTGGACTTGTTATAATATCTGCCAAGGTCTTACTAGCTGAGCTAGCACCCACTTTCTTGTAAAGCACGACTTAGTTATTCTCCTTTTTCATGTTTAGAGATGTGACTAATTGATTGGATGAATGAACGGGACAATGAAACTAGGGATCCTCTCACCATAATCTCTTCCATGATTGCACTCATGAAGACGACCGTGATATATGTTTCTGTGGTTTTTAGACATTACAAACAAAGAAATTAATGCATTTGAGGAAATGAAGGATGAAAAACGATCATTAATATATTACGAATTATGATCAAGAATAATAATTTAAATCGTATGAATGCTTTTTTCATTAAATGTATTTCAAATAGTGACTGGTATAAAAAAATTAGTAACGAAGTCCATAATTGTTATACAACTTAGATAAACTAAATAAAGTTAATGTCACATATATCATTATAGTTTCTCCTATCGTATCGTCTGTTATTTCAGATGTCTTATTGTTTCATTTGAATCCCGTGTTTCTGTCTATCTTGGTGCTTTACATATTTGGAAAAGTCAAATAGAAGCAACGGATAGAAGAATATATAAACTAACCTGATAAAACAGCTTCAATTGCTTCCTGTTGTTTCCCTCTAAACTCAGAATGCCCAAAATGTTGTTTCAAAATATTCACTATATCTTCTTTTTCACATAATTTCTTCTCAGTGCCAGCTATATATAGCATTGGCAGTGGAGATTTCTTCATTTCTTCGCTGTCCAACAAAATATAATCAATTGCAGAAAAAAAAAAAAAAAAAAAAAAAGAGAGAGAGAGAGAGCAATAAACAAGAAGAAACTAATGAATTGATTAATGAGATTAAAACAATAGTGTTCTGAGGCACGAAATTCTAAGATACATTGCACTCCTAATTTCCAGAAACGCCATGCAAAAGGTTCAACATTTAAGTTAACATACAAATACCGGTCTACAATGCAAAAAATAAAAAAAGTATATTTCTAAGTTCTACAGTGACATTATTGACTCCACGAAAGACAAACTTTGCTTAAACTCAGAAAATACTCTCCAACAGGTGAACTTGTGCCAATAAGGTTTATGGAGAAAAAGAAAAATCTTGTGGAATCAAAACCTTAAGAAAGGGTGGGAACACATTGATGATAAAAAGAGATCATCTGAGGCACCTCAAAATGTTAAACTCTAACTTATAAATATTTTGAATAAATTAAGGAATAAAAGTAATAACAAGGAAAAGGCAAGGGAGGCAAAAATAACAGGGAAAAAAAACAAACTGTACTACTAGAGATTGTCACACAATTGCAACAAAGAAAAGAGGGAGAAAAGAAATGAAAGAAAAAAGTCAGTGTCACATAAATCAGAAGGAAAAGGGGAAAGAAATAAGAAGGGAAGGAGAAACGTGGGTTAAAAAATAGTTTAGACTTTATATATCTATATATATTCAATTTTGTATCAATAAAACACAAAGAATTCATTACGAGTCAGAAAATCGCAAGGCTGGCAAAAAGGGAAGCAAGTAAAGGGGAAGTGCAGAAGACTGCCCCAAACAGAAAACAACAGAGAGGAAGAAAGAGAAACAAAATCAAAATGTAAACACAAACTAGGAATGCATCAGATGACCGCAATGGAAGTGTTGATCCGGCTCACTGCCTTCTTTACATAAGCCCCAAGTTACTGCCCATAACCAAACCGTAATTTTGATTTTCAAAGCCAAATGGGAAGTTCTTTTTTCTTCTTCAGAAATGTGCCTCTTTGCGCTCATTCCAAATCACGCAAATGGAAGCTACAAAAAGATGATCCCATAACCATTTGCCTCTTTCTTGAGAACGAATTAAAATTGTACCATTAAAGAATCCATTCCATAGTTACAAGAATGAAAGGGGGATGTAGAATAACTCAATATTTATTGTACAATAGGCAAACAATAAAAAACAGACAAGATATTTATGGAGTCTAATTTATACAATAATATGCAACACACTAGATATTTATGGAGTCTAATTTATGATAGAATTAGTTGGAAGTTCAAGCTGTTTCGAAAGACCTGTTCCTTATTTTCCAGCAGTTGCGACTTGAAAGTTGAAGGACCACTATCTTCCACCTATGCTTCAAACCCAATATCTTCCATCTCCATAGCGCACTCTCTCCATTACTCCCTCTTTCCATGAATCTCTCCATTACTCCCTCTTTCCACGACTCTCCTTCCACTTTCCTTCCATCACTTACTATTCACAGATGGCTGTGGTTGATGCTCAGAATGATCCAGGTTGTTATCGACTTTAACAAATTTGATTCATTAAATTTATAGATCCAATTTGGAGGGTTCATTAAATTTATGGATCTAATTCACTAATGTATTGCAAAGCAGTACACCATACCCAGTTCCAAATTCTGATGGTGAATGAATTCAGTAATAAAGAGTTCCATTCTTCCAAAGACACATGCACTGGAAGAGTCCCACCCATTTCCACAAATAGAGAAAACAAAGATTGTGCGAATAGGACATGCGAACAAAATATGCTCGATAAACTCCTAATGAATCTCATGAAGACTGCAGCGGTTAGGGATGAGAGGCCCCCTCTTGCAAGATTATCGATTGTAAACGTTCGGACGTGCGGAGGTCTGCTTCAACCAAAGAGCTTTTTTACATTGACCGAAATTAGGATTTGGAGAGGAGGGACACTAGATTCGAAGACAATACTTTGAGTACGACCAAAGAGAGTACTCAAATATTTTTGTTCCACAACCAGAATCCACTTCATCCGCCAATTGAGAGGCATAAAGTAACTGAAGAAATCTAGAACTCTAGACACTTCTCAATTGTTCAAACCTTTCTTGGAATAATATCTCTATTGCCTCCATTACCAATATCATAAATCACCTTGAAGCAGAGAAGAATTCTTGAAAGTCATCCTTTAACATTGTTATGTTTAACCGTCGCTCAGTCCAAAAGTGTATGCGGTTCCCTTTTCCCAAACTAAAATAGCTTTTTTATGGAATTTAGTTTTGAGGTTCATAATTGGCTTCCAAAGAGCACATCCACACAAGGGGGGAGGTATCTTGGAGAACCGACCATTTGGCTTGACCCCGTATATTTCACTAATTACCTTCCTCCAAAAAGCATGTTCCTCAACTCTAAGACTCCATAGCCATTTAGTGATTAGAGCCCAATTGAATAATTTCATACTTCTAATTCCTAAACCTCCTTTCTCTTTAGGGCTACCTTTTATCTGATAAAATAAAATTTTCGAAGGTTATTAGAAGAGCCCCAGAGGAAATGTCTACACATTTTTTCCATCTCTTTCACCACTAAAATCGGCATGGGGGTGGTGGTGGTGGCAATCATAAAGACCAAAATACTACACAAAAGTGCTCTTGATCAAAGTTAACCTTCCCACATCAGAAATGCACTTGTGCTTCCAAATGGCTAAATAACTATGCATTCCCTATTGTCCCAACTCTTCTTCTTTGCTTTGTATTTTTGTCCCCTTGAGATTAGATGTTGTGAGGGATGCCACCAATTGGGAAGATGATGAATTGTGGAAGTTGACTTTAAGGCATGTGGCCAGTGTTGTCAAAATCGTTTGGATTGTATGATCCGATCGTACCCCATGCAATTTGAATCTATACCCGTGATTGTGTTTGGCTCTAATTGTACTAGTTAATGTGGAATGAATTGCAAATCGTGATTAAAATTGAGTGGTACGACTCAATTTCCGTCAAATCAATGACTATTTGTGTTCAAAATACTCTATCCACCCAAAAATGTGATCAAAATATTGTGTTTTCGTAAAATAAGATGCGCAAGGCCGTAACAGACGAGGAAGAAGTAAAAAAGGGAAAGGAAGAAGAAAGAAGAGATGATGCATAATACCTTATTTGTACTTTTCTGTGTGCAGCGGGGTATGGAGTTAATTACAATGAAATGAAAAGTGTTTTGGGTTTTGGCTTTTCGGATGTTGTAGCTTCAATTTTTAGGCTTTAAAAACTTGGCCCAGTTGCCCAAGTTTAAAATTGCAAATCTTCAATTGGGCTTTCCAAATAGAGCTCAAAATCCAATCTTCTATAGCCAAGTTGATAAGTTGGGGCCAACATAATAAGACCATCTTGACCTTGACACAATTCTATTTTTGCACTTATTTGACCAACTATATATATTTCATATATATTTACTTTACGATAAATTTGTATATTATATTTTAAATCTCAATTTGAATTTACGATTTGAATCGCTATTCGATTTTTCAAAAGGCTCACGATTTTTTATTTGATTCACGCTTTGACAACCTTGCATGTGTCTACGACAAACCAAAGCAACATGGACCTAATGAAGTGAAGATGGTTAACACATGGATCACAAACGATGGTGTCATCTGCATAATGTAAAATTGGCATCAAAGTGCCTTAGTGAGTAGCTCTCATTACCCTTGCACATAATTGAGTTGGTATGTTTGAATAAACATACGGGTGAAGGATTCACCAATAATGATGAAGAGAAGGGAGAGAAGGGATTCCCCGGACGGATATCCCTAGAAGCCCGTAAGAAACCTTTAGGAGATTTGTTGATAGTAATGGAGACAAAGGTGGTGCCTAATGGAGTTGATATCAAATTGATCCACTTCTTGCCGAACCCCATCTTCTTAAAATGGAAAAGATAAAAGTTTCAACTAACCAAATCGAAAGCCTCAACAAAGTCAAGTTTACAACCAAACCAACCTCACTTAGATGGAGTCTAGAATATATAAGTTCAATGACTATTAGAGTCAACAATTTGTCTTTTGGGTAGCATACTACGCTTAGTGAGAAGAAACCAAAGAAAGAACAGATCTCAACCTAGTACCTAAAGCCTTTTTCAAAAATTTACAAACAAAATAAATAAGACTCCTTTCAACTTCGGAACGAGAATAATCAATGTGAAGTTCAACGTTAGTCAAGAAAAAAAAAATGTTGACTAAAATACTCAACCAGTGTTAGTGAATCGTGAATTGAAGTAAATCGGAAAGAGTAAGATTTTGATTTAGTCGTAAATCGAATCATAAACCGTAAGATTCATAATATTATAAATAAATATATTTAAATATAATAATTTATAAAAAAATCGAATATGGAGTGCATTTTCATTGAATTTGCAAGTCCAAAAGAAACCACTTTTAAAAAAAATATGTCCAAAAGAAAAATGAGACCATAACCGGAAAAATTAAATTAAATGAAGCCCAAATGAAAACGATATTAAATGAAGCCCAAATTCATCATTCATTTCATTTTAGAAATCGACATGTTCAAGGATGTTTATGCATTTCATTTCATTTCATCTCTCATCATTTCAATTTCATTTTATTTCATATCTTTGATTAAATAAACTCATCTCCCAATATCTCATTTACAGAGAAAACAATCTTTATTTACAGAGAAAACAATCTCTATTTGATTCTTCTTTTTCTATTCTTTTCCCTCTCTGTTCACATTTCAAATCTCTCTCTCGGCTTAGATCTCTCATAGAGACAACAACACAATCGAACGATTGGGGAAATTTTCTTTCTTAGAAGAGAAGAGCCGGAAGAGGAAGAAAACAAGTGGGGAGACTATCTTCTTTCTTCTTCTCCATCTCTTTTTCTTCTCTAAAATCGAACAATTCTTTCCTCAATTCTCTAAAATCGAACGATTCTCTTTTTCTTCTCTAAAATTGTTCCTCCAATGATTTGTCAAGATCTAGGGTAGTTAGGATTTATGGCCCAATTCAAATCGGGATGTGGGAGATTCGCTACAAATCACAAGTTAACTCACGATTTTCTGATGATTTGAGCAACAATGACCTTAAACCACACTAATGAAGTCCCAACACTTCGCAAAAAACCCAATATGGTATTTGCTGATTTTTGCAGAGACATCTTCAGAAATCGAAGTAGTAGCAATTCTAATTTACTCCTTTTTGAAGGTCTTGGCAAGAAGCTTAATCAATCAATAGAAGGCCTCCAATTCTCTAGTTCAGAAAAGACATTCTTACAAAAGTGAGAATGCGGTCAAATATTTTCTCTTTTTCCATGAGTAAGTCATCTCCAATCATAAGAGCATTAATTTTACTAAAACTATGTAAATGGTTTGCCATCTATCAAAGAGTTTCGAGCAGTAGTCACCCTTTTTTCCACACTTAGAAGTTGATTTACACTTCCAAGATATCAATCCCCATTTTCTATAGTTGGTCAATATTTTGTTTTGATAAGTTCCTTGTCTCAACTTTGCTGGAAATCTGAACTGGTCAATTCCTCTTGTGATTGGGTGATTAGGATCTCAAGCTTGTAAACATAGTCTTGCTCCATTCTTTCAAAAGAGCCTTGAGCTTACTCCATAAGACGTAACCAGCATTGTTAGAATTTCAAAGTTTTCCCCAAAATGAGCATACCAACCGTTGGATGCAAGAAATCAATCCAAACAAGAAATAGTTGAGGTTGTTGCCATTACTCCAAGTGTACTCGCCCTCTGTACAACAAAATTTCAAACTCAAAGTTGTTGAAGTCTCACTATATTTTTATTCTTTCCACACAATGCTGAATCACCCTTGAAGCCCCCCCCCCCCCCCCCCCCCCCCCCCAAGAAGCCATGGGAGTTGCCAAAAAGGCCTGGACTTGATTCCATCCCTTCCTGAAATTGAGCATGGTAGGGATCATCACAAGGACCATATACATTAGAGCCAAGGTTGCACGGATACAGATACGTTTGTCGTATCGAACACGGGCAAGGCACGTCGACTCGGCAATTTCCAAAATATTAGGACTCTGCGACACATCAAATTTAATATTTTTATTTTTCTTTTAGAATTTATTTATGATGATAAATAATTTCTACTATAATATGTTTACAAAAAATAGAGAAATGAAAAAACAAATTGAGAAGATTGTAACGGCGCTAGTGCTAGAATATCCTAAGTTGAATACTAGAAATGTATTGAAGAATTCTTTGAAATAATGTGGACAAGATAACAACTCCTCTAAGTAGTTAACCTAAAGTGTATAATTATATATTATTTTCACTTTCAACATGCACCAATTAAAAAAATCCAAAATGTTACTTTTGGACGTGTTTGACCTGGTCAACCAAACAAAAACATTGACCTTATGTCGAGCGCATGTCGGAGTGGCAAACATGGATTTTTTTAAGAGTCAGTGCATCCTTGATTAGAACACACACACGAAAAGCCCCTTCCACATATTTGAAGTTTATGGAAAGGAAATAGACACCCAGTACCCTTTGACACATCTATACACCTAACCGATCTAACATCCCATACCATAATCAGACCACCTGTACTACACATAGACTCAGTACAATCCCATTAATAGAAGTCTCTGCCCTAAGTATCTCTGACAAGAAGAGAATCCAGTTCATGCACTTTGGATTGTTAATCAATGTATTATACGGCCTAACTTCATCAATTAGATTCCTAAGAATCTCCATTTGATCAAAAGACCCCAAGCCCCTGACAATTTAATCATCATCACAAACGCTCTCATACACATCATATTCATCACTATCCTCCAATTGTACGCTGTCCAATCTCTCACTGGCTCTGCACTCTGCAGGGGAGATCCATTGCTGAACCAGAGTTAGCACCCAATTGAACACCCACCAACCTGCCCATTTTCAAGTTTTTCTACTCTATGATTAAATAAGAAAATAGAAAATAAAGATGTACTTGATCTTATTGGGTATTTTCCTCTTGTCTCAATTCATAGTCAATGCGCTAGGAGCATCAAACAAATGTGTAATGAGAGGGCCAAAAAAAAAAAAAAAAAACTGGTCATTCATTAATGCGAGTGCCTCAATCACCGAGCCTCTTGGTCTAAGGCAAACAATGTGGCCTAGGGTACATGCAGTCTATTGCATTGCTTATTGTGACACACTGTTTTCTATGGCTCATTTTAAGGCACAGTGTTACTTTTGATTGCACTTGGTCGTGATTGGCCTTCGTAAAAAATTGGGTACATTGTCATAACCATTGAGCATATGCTGAGTCTGCCCACAAACGGTTTTGTATGGGCCAAAATAGCCATTAGTTTAATGGACTTGGTATCATCATGATTGATTAAGGTTTTGTCTGCTCCTCCTTTCCTTTGATCATTTCGTGATTGTTCATCAATCCTTTGTTAGTCCCATTGTTTCAATCATATATGAGAATGTCATTATTATTTCTATGACTGACTCAACCAGAACTGAAATCACATTTAAGCTACAATGAACTTGATGATGCATCTTTGGATTGAGATTGCTCAATCCAAATAAGACATCTCCTTCTCTCAAAGGAGAGATGTTATCGATTTCTCCTGAATAACTGGATAGCTTGGTTAGCTGGGTGGTCAGGCTGCTGAATACTAAACAAGTTGAATTATTTGATGATACTGGTTGAGGTAGTTGATGGATGTCCTAAACCCGCACTTCAGATATCACCAGCAGTGGTGGGATCATTCAGCTTCATGGCACCATGTCCATTGTCCACCACATTTTGAGGCTATCTGTCATATTATGAACTATCTAAAAAACATTTCGCTTGAGATTTTTTAAGGGAACTTTCATTTCTCCAAACTAATCATAGGGAAAACTGGATGGTGTCAATAAATACCCATCGGATGGTATTTTTAACAGTCTTCATAAATTTGGTAATGATCTTTGTCCTCTTGCTTATTTGCAAAATTGCTGAAAATGTTTTCTTAGGGGGAGCAAAGAAAATATTTCCGAAATACAGTCATCTTCATGGTGGAAACTATTTCCCACTCTCTCCCATCTCTTCCCTATATTTGTACCTTTCGTTAGAACCATACACACCCTAAGGACAAAAGGCTCCTGTTCATTAAAACCTCTACTTAAGTAGTGAAGATTCCATGACATACCCAGCATCCTCCATACTAGGACACACCTGGTAGAAAGATAAATTCCCAACACTTATTCCAATTTTTACCCATTTATAACAATTTGATTATGTTCAACAAAACAAAGGGTTGATTTACTTTTCAATGCGGAACTCAGTTTTGTCGTTGGCAAAATAAGAAAAATAAAATTATTCCCGCATTGTTTGTGAAAATATTCCCCCAATGGCCCAGTAAAAAGGTTCATCGCAATTCAAACGGATTGTTTGATTAATCAAACTTTTCATATCAAAGGAAAAGAAGCTAACAAAAGTCTGAGCCCTAGTGTTCTTTGTAAACTTTAATAATATCAACAGAAAGAGAGTGAGAACCTGAAGTCGAATCCAAAGTCGCCCGTATAGTATAGATGATGATCAAGCAGAAGCAAGGAATGAAGGCTCTAGCAACCCTTGCCTCCGCAAGTTGGTTTGCAATCCCTCTTCTACCTCTTCCTTTGTGTGCTACGTGCAACTTTTACAAATGTTGTGTTTAATAACTCAGTTTATCCACGGGTAATTGTTTTTTTTTAACAGACTAAAAAATCGTGGGACACTTTAGACAGAGTTTTTATTTTTATAAACATTTTTTAAGTGTAACTCGAATGAAGTGTTTGTTTTGCTTTTAAACGAACTGTTGATTAGAAGATGTAAAATTAAGTGGTATTTGTTTATAGGTGCTGACTTTAAATTTTTTTATATTTTTGCCCACCACCACAACTCTCACCGCCCACCACAAACCATCAAATTAATCCCCTTTCTCCATTTGTTTTTTCTTCTCCAAATACCATTGAGACTATTTTATACTACTACCGAAAATCACCTTATATCTTTCTTCATTCCTCATACAATTTTCAATAGAGAGGAAGAGAAAGAGGAATAGGAGCAAGAGGAGGAGGAGAGGGTGAGGAGAGTGGTGGCGATGGTGGTGGTATTGCTCGCATGATAAAGATGAGGTGAAGAAAAGATGGGATGGTTAGTACAGGAGAAGAGTAATAGTAATCATTATGAATTTATTGTGAGGTTATTATTGGAATAAATTTTCATGAAGCACTCAGTGTTTACTGATCAGCACAATGGGGGTGCTTACTCCAATCAGAACTTCAACTTTTAGTTAGAACTAAAAATAGACACTCTAAACAAGGTATCCTACTTCTTATTAAGATTTCTAACTCTATTTAGAAGCAAAAACAAACACCCTATGTTTTGATCATAAGTTGAAATTCTGATGGGAGCAAGTACCATGGGGGTATTGATCACTTAACACTAAGTGTTGACTAAAAAATTATTCCAATAGTAACCTTAAAATAATTTTGTAATGATAATTCTTGCCATCTTCTTAAAAGCAAGTAGGGCTAAATTTTTATGGTATACCTTCATTTTCTTCACCAAGCATTATTGTTCTATTTACCTTCACAAGGACCCTTCAACGGTAAGAAACTTATTTCGTTTCTCTCCTTTTAAAGCTTTGAAAAATTAATCATCACTGTATAATGTCATGTTTCCAACCCACCATTCTCTCCATTCCTATATGTGTCTTCTCAGTGGAGCGAAATTGTCAAACAATTATCATTTAGCATCTAAAAACAAACACTTTTTATTTTACTGCTTCTAATCAGCAGCCCATTCAGAAACAAAACAAACAGTTCATTCAGAACTTCTAACTGGAGTTAGAAGTTAACTTCTAAGCACTTAGAACAGACAAATACCACCTTAGCATTGAGTACTTAATGAAAACTTATTCCAATAATAATCTCACAATAAAATTGCAATGATTGCTGCCACTCTTTTCCTCCACCAATCATCTATTATTTTCTCCACTTCCTCTTTATCATGCGAGCAGTGCCTCCACCTATCCACCACCCTCCCTGGTCTCCTTTCTTCCTCTTATTATTATTCCACTTTTACTTTTACTTTTACTTCCTCTCTGTTAAAGATTATATGAGGAATGGAGACGGATATAGAGTGATTTCTGGTAGTGGTGAAATGGAATCTTAAAGTCAGCACCTAAAAACAAACATATTTTAATTTTACAACTTCTAATCAGCACCCATTCAAAAGCAAAACAGATAGAACTTCTAATTCCAATTTACAAGTTAGCTTGTAAGCACTTATAACAAAAAAAAACACCACCTAAAACTCGATTTTTTTTAAGGTAATTTCTCTAGGAGTGGCAATTAGTGACATGACATGATAATACAACGTGACTAATATCCAACATGACAAAACCAGCTCAGTGGTGGATTTGGGTTTGAAAAATAAAAATATGACATGATTAATAACTGCGTTGATACAACATGACCTATCAAATCTGTTGGTTGGGTTTGTATTTGAGGTCTTGATACGATTGTAACGAGACCAACACGTTTATTATTTTGTAACTATTATCATTAACTAATAAAATAATTATTATAGATACTGGCCCAAGGGTTTATTTTGGTTTTGTTGTTGGGCATGATCTATTGTGTTTTTATATGTAAATTGAGGACACATCACGAGATATCCTCTCATAACGGCTCAACACTTCATCGTATCTAATGTTCACACACATAGCAAGTTCCACCTCATTTTCCTTCTCAGGTCTCTCACTCTCTTTGATTTCCTCCTCAGGTATCTCTATTTATTCTTCTTCGTGTGTGCAAGTATCTCCCTCAACATGTAAATATTTGTCTCCATTTATGTGAGTTTATATTGTTGAGTGTAATGAAGAAGAAAAAGTTTAATATGTAAATACAAATAGTATGGTAGACACATGTTTGAAACAACCTGGAACATGCAAGTATTTGGTAAGCATGATTTTATATGTATCTTAGAGTGTATATTTATAGTAGGCAAAATTTATAATCAGTTTAGTTTTTTAAGTTTTGAGAATTATTATCAGAATTAGGAAACATTGTCTGCCAAGTTTCAATTATATTTTGGTTTGTAAGCTTCTATAGAACACATCAATTTTTGAATCATAGTGGTAAAATCTTAAAGAAAGATATCACAAAAAATCATCATTTACATCTCAAAGTAGATTGTTGGAAGAAGAGAGGTGGCCATGTTGATTTGGAAAAACCAAAAGTGTTTGATGTGTACAAAGGGTATATGGTTATCCACAATGGCACCGTGATACCGAAACACATCAAGAAAATTTTGCAACAACCCTTCACGTGAAGACCAACCCAAAATCGTTGTTGTTCCAGTTCATTTGGAAAAGATGACAAACTTAAATTTCGTGGGTGTTATTTGCACTCTTAGAAAATGTTAGTACGACCTCATAGTTTTAATGGTTCTATTGCTATTTATATCCGCAGGAATGGCCCTATACCATCACAGACTTATGATTTTGATAGTGAGATTGTTTACTACCATAGCATATCATGTACCTCTGCGTGATAGACTTTGTAATCCGATTAGGGACAATTTTGAAGCTCGATTTTGAGAAAAAAGTGTGCACAAAAGAACAGTGAAATTTTACAATGTCCTTTGAGTCGGGGACACATCTTCGACTTATATTTTGTGGCACAATTTAGATTTAATTGTTTGTGGTACTAGTAACTACAAAGGCAAATTTCGAGGTCGATTCTTACCGACACATTTTTCGGATGTTGCATCCTCAGAGCTTGAGGACGAGCTTTTGGAAGTAGGGAAGAATGATGTAATATAGTTTTTGTTCATTGTATTATTTAATCATTAATTAGGCCAGTACATACATAAGCCGAAGTAAAATTATTAAGAGTCAGTTGCAGACTCTCCCTTGATAATTGCTTGTACCATGAAAAAGTGAATCAATTTATTGTTGCAAAGAACAATATCTCACATGAATCCATGGCTAACTAGAGATACACTTTATGATTTAAATATTGTGCACAAAATTCTCTTCAAAATCCGCCGTAAAATTGTCCCAAATTGACTCACAAATTTTGTTTCAACGTGGTACATATCATGTCTTGTAGTGGATAATAACCTCTGAACTAGAGTCATTAGAATCAACAATTTGTGGTGGAACAAGATCTGTCTTGTAGCTATGAATAGTAACACAATCGCTTAAGTTAAATTTTTATGGAAGTGCTGAATGATTGTGAGGGGGAAGATAATTTCTTCTCCCCCAATTCATTGTCTCACGATCTGTTTCATGTTCATTAGAAGAATTATTGCTCCTGCAATGAAAAATGCCATTGACATGAGGGTTTGTTCGAGGGGCACGACTATGTGTGGAGTAGGGTGGTCATGCATAGTCACTCTCCACTTTCCTGATGATCTTTATTAGCTCGGTGGCGAGTCAGGTTGGTGCAGTGGAATCAGTTAATCTCAGTTCTTATTCAATGGTCATTGATGATGTCGCAGGGGTTGTTGGCTATGATAGAAGGATGTGCTTTGGTTTGTTTCAATGATTTCTTATTCTAAATCGTCTTCCTCAACTTCTCTTCTTCTCCCTATTTGGGTTTGGGTAAGGTTAGGGTTCCCAAATTGCAAATTACAGTCCAACGAATTGAGGAAATTAAGGTTATCATAGACCACCATCCCATTCTTGCAAATTTCTTCGATTTTTAGATTTAATGTGAAAATCTACAAAAATTTTATGATGTTTTTAGTCTCACAACGCAATGATTTACTAATAACCGTATACCCTCTGTACATATCAAACACAGGCGATTTCCCCCAATCAACAGTGACATAAAAACTGGTGATTTCTTCCAATCAACGGAGTCTTTTCGCGAAATCTTTCTCCAAGATCTTACCGCTCTGATACCAAAATTTATGGGTTCCGCAGAAGCTTACAAACTAAAACATAACTAAAACTTGATAGACAAAGTTTCCTCACTCTACTAATAATTCTCAAAATTTCAAAAACTAAATTGATTATAACTTCTGAATAAGCCTATTTAAGCAAAAGCAAAACCTAATTCCTACTTGGACTTTTAATAGCTCCTTGAGCTTTTATTGGACCGACCAAATTAATAATTGAATAATACAATAAATAAAATACTCATAATACATCCATATTGCATTATGCATTCACAGTATACATGCCCTTTTCTACAAGGTGAATATGAAAACATAATTGGCGAAAAATTTTAGTATTGTATTCTTTTTTGGTAGGCAAGTAGTGCACTAACAATCAAGGTGTGATAGTATTCATATTTATAAATATACAATAAATAAAAAAATTTAGTCCTTTTTTTAATAGTAAGTTCAGTCCTAGTTATACATATTTCATATGATTAACTAGCGTTCGCTACTATTATGACCAATTAAAACACTTAGAAGCTAGCCTTGAGTTCTATATAGCTATCATGGTTGGGGAGATTTCAAACTCAGTAGCAAAAGAAGTGATGATGCTGCCGACATAATCCTATATCAGTCATGCTAATTGCTTCAGTAGATTGCATTTTTATTTTTTATTTTTTACTAATATAGAGAATATCATCCTACCAAACTAGGAAATATTTAAGAAGGGGTTATTTACTTTTTGGCCCCCATAGTTTATGCATATTCTTTCTTGGATGCCATTAGTTCTTAAAATTCAGCCAGACACCCAAATTAAGCCTTGACTATTAAGTCAATGATGTGGACTAGCGAAAAATATCTAAAGATAAAATACCCAAGTAAGACAAGTAGCACCAGATAGCCCTAGGAACAAGGAAGTGCAAGCGGGCCTGAAATATGACCTTGAACAGACAAATGCGCCCCATCGTTCGAACAAAATGAGAATCACTTTCCCAATAGGAGTGATACTCACTGGGGATTTCGTATTGCTGACAAAGGGCAGTCAGGTCCTCTTCTGGCAACAGTGGCCCTTTGAAGAAGTCTAGACAGCCTTGGTGCCTCTCGCGAGAAATCAAATTGCATAGACATGGTTGAATAAAAACTCAAGCTCAATCAGACGAAAAAGCAAAATACAGAACAAAAAGAAGCTCTGAGAAGGTAAAAGTAAAAACTCCTCCAAAACAAGCTTATATAGGTTTGGGGAGAAGGGGAAATGCTTACCTAACTGTTGCATAAACATTAAATGCGACGCAAAAGCAAAAAATATGCCATCATAGCACACCACGAACCCCCACACACTGCTAGTTAGTGGCCTAGTGCGCAGACCCACTAACTAGGAGGAGTAGCTGATGAGACATCAATCAGTCATACGATCACAACCGTACATGCATGTGGCATGGGCTAACCCTAATATGATAAAGGCCCCAACACGATCCCAAGCGGACCTATTCATAAACTGTTGTTTAGTCCGTAAGTTAAGTGCCCAAGCCTAAGTCACGCCAGCCCAATAGGCAGATATCTTTGGGCTTGGCCCATGACAATAAGGCTCGAACATGAATCTCATAGCTGTCATAGGCCCGAGATCCATTCACACGAATCAGCTCTTAGCCCAATCAAGGATTGGGTCCTAAATAGAGCTAAGTGCCAAAGAGACTCGGTCATGCACTAGTAAGATCTTGGGCTAGATCTCCTCCCTCCATCACACTCTCAATTGCAGGGACAGTTGATGAGGGAATACTTTCTATAAAAGGTGATGAAAAGGAAAAAGAAAGCATTGAAGTGCCTTCGGTCACCACAATGGTAAGATCATGCACTAGTAAGATCTTTGCAATTTACATCTAGTCTTCCCTCTTCCTTGCATCAATATCTGACTTAAGCATTGAAGTGCCTTTGGCCACCACAATGGTGGTATTTGGCTAACCGTTGCTCATTTTTGCAAGCTCGAGACCAACAATGATAGATTTGGACACATCAGTGGTGTTTATTTTTACTTCTGATCAGAACTTTTGTTCTAATTAAAAAGTGTTTTACTTTGACTGGATGTTGTTTTTACTTCTAATCACACCTAGAAGCTCTTAATAGGTTTTGAATTCAAAATATTTTAGTAAGCGACAAAAAGGTGAGTGCTTAGTGGTTGATGTTGTAAGATGCTAGGAAGAGTCTCTTCAACAAAACAACAGATGAATTTACCATCATAATGTGGTATATTCCATTCAGTCGAGATTTGATTAAAATTATGATAAATGACATTTTCAACGTCAAATATTCTATTGTTGAGATCTTCAATTTTAGTGATTTTAACATTATGAGAAGAATTACTGTCCCAACATAACATTTACTACCAAAATGTTAATGAATTCATGAATTGAACTTGTAAGTGATACAAAAACCTTGCTTCTTCAATATATAATTGTTATTTCCGTAGAAAGATTTGCTGAAACATGTAGCATGACCAATACGGGATTATGTGAGCATCACCGATCACTTCTTTATCTGTCGAGTTTGAAATCTCCCCAACCCTAATAGTGGATATAAAAATCAAGGCTAGCTTCTAAATGATTGAATCTAGTCAGAACAATTGTGAAAACTAGTTGGTCATACATAACTAGGACTAAAAGTTTCTCTTATAACGAGAAGTACTAGTCAATTATGTTTTCATATTCACCTTGCAGAGATAGGCGTGTATACTATGAATGTAGAATGCAGTACAAATAAGCGAAAGCGACTAGAATGATACATTAAGTTGAATTGCAAAAAGTCATGGCAACTAAAATTTGCTAAGGCTCTAGGTAGTAAGATGTAGTAAGCGTGTTGATTTGAATTGGAGGAGAGTGAATTGACCAAGTAACTTCTAGTTACCAGTTTATTACTTTAGGTAATCATAGAAGGGTCAGTTCAATGCATGCTTTGTAATTTTTGTTTTTGTCGTCTATACCTATCTCCATGGTTTACCAACACACTAGCTAGTTCAAGTGTTGCTATACATGCAATTAATCAAAGAATGAAACAAAGTGGAGTATTTGGCTAGATTGTTCTGTTGGATGTAATCTAGCATATTGAAACCAAGCAATCCAATAACTCGGTTATTAAAAACGAGTTTCTAGCTAGGTAAAGTCATATCCTTGAACTTAATGTTAGGAAAAAGTACCATACCCATTAGTCCCAGTGTCCCATACTGAAGGAAAGCTAGTTCAAACTTGGTTTTGAATGAGAATCATCCTTTTTAGGTATAGTGGCAATGACTCAAGCTCGCTCCATGGACAAAAAAGGCACTACTAAGTTGGGGACCCAAAAACAGGGTCATTGGTGCATGCTTTAGTGATACAGACTCGAGCACCATGGACAACAACATGAAACGTGTTGATATAGATTGATTTGGCATTTGTAAATTTCAACATGCAAGATCACTGCTTTATTAGCATATATGCCGATGTTGGATTTTTCTTTTGTTATAAATTCAGTACATTTTAAGCGGTTGTAATAGACTGTGTGGCTAATGTTTTAGATCTTATGGGAGACCTGTACCGATTTAAAGCTTTATGGACAAACAATACGTGAGACCTTTTGGAATAACACTTTGGCAGGATTGTTGCCATCTACAAATGCAAACTCATGACAATTACTTTAATGAACCTATATCAGACTTGCCAATTAAGTCTCGGCCTTTTCTTATCAGCTAGCCACTTCTGTCATTGAATTTGCAGTCTCTCAAAAACCTGAAAATGCAATTGATGCGTCCAAATCAGTCCTTGTTGATCTCGAGCCTGCAAAAATGAACAAGGGTGAGCCAGGAACCACCGTTGTGGTGGCCAAAGGCACTTTGATGCTTAAGTTAGGTAACGATGCTAGGAAGAATGCAAACTAGATGTAATTAGCAATATGTATGCTGATGATCCATCAAACCATCCTGTCAAGCAGAATGTAGCATGCCTGATTGCACACTCAATCTAGCAAGGCCAGACAACATTAAGCCGACTTTTGGAAGGATCTAGAATGTCAGACCCAAATTACAAGGTGCCACTAAGCCCAGACGTCACACTGTCAAGCCCAATACTCGTAAGCCCTGATAAGACAAGAGTAAGCTCTGATAAGGCAAGTATCTGGATGATCGACCCAAGACAGGCAGGCCAGCAATACTTTGGTTCTGACTAGGAAATAAATATTGAAGTATGAGTCGGGGAAGGAAACTTCCTTGCATGGACAACATTCAAAAGAGAAACCTCCCTTGCAGATGTAGGAGTACAAGTCGTGTAGGGTAACTTCTCTACATGGACAACTCCAAACAAGGAAAGGATTTCCAGCAAGATCCCTTTCCCTAAACTACGCCACCAAAGGCCGAGTCGAACAAGGGCTCTCACAGGGAGATAAGGAGGATGAACAAAGGTATGCTATAAAAACCCAATTTACAACTTTAAGCCTCTCCTAAGCCTTATCCAACTTAAGCATTGGAGTGCCTTTGGCCGCCACACAGTGGTACTTGGCTCACGTGCATTCCCTGTGCATGTCCAAGTAAAGGCGACAGAAGGAGAGTAAAAACTAAATACATCAGTTTGGCATTGTCTATGGGGATTGACAGAGTTCCTCAGAAGAAACAATAATGCCATCTTTCCCATAGAGCCATAAAAATGGTGACAACAAGGTCTTGCAACAATGGAGACGTTGCTGAACGCTTGAACTAGCATAGCGACGCCAGCTCCAGTGCCACCAACACCGCGGGACGAACCCTCTCAGACTCTTGCCTTAGTGGTAGCCACGACAGACCCAAGGGTGGACCTACTGTCAACCCAAATGCAACAAATTACACAAGCGATGGAGATACTCAATCAGCAGAATCACCCACCAGAAGGAGGAGATCGAGAGTAGCGAAGAGCTCAATCCTCAGAAGGTTCCACATAAAAAGTTTAGGAGAGCTGCGCTGCCCCTACAGCTTCTCGGTGGACCAAAGGTGGAGGAACGGCCAACAGGGACCCAACGTCCAGAGCCGACAGACACGTCTCGCATAACCCCATCTCACAAATAGCCACAAATCCAGACATATTGTTTAACCTTACTATCCCTCCGTTCATGGATCATATCATGGACTAACCGCTGCTAAAGAAGTACTCCCCGCCGAAGCTGGAGTTTTACAACGGGACGGGAGACCTGTCCGATTACTTGCACCACTTCCAGCATGTAATGGCACTCAAGTAAGGGTTCGATGCGATAATGTGTCGATCATTCCCTACCAGCCTGTAGAAGTCAGCGTTGACTTGGTTCCACAGCCTCCCTCTGAAGTCCATCGATTCATTCTGGACATTGGCGACGATTCCTCACGCGCTTTGTGGGCAAACAATGAATCGAGAAGGGCCCGCACTATCTACTGACCATAAAACAAAAGCAGAATGAGACGTTGAGGGAATATGTCATGCCTTTCAATGATGAGTTGACTCGAATTGACAGATGTAGTGATGACAATGCCGCCACAACCTTCACCTTGGGTCTAAGGCGAGGAAAGTTCTGCGACTTTCTTATTCTAGACCCTCCAATTGATATGGCAGATCTAATGAAGGATGCCCAGAGATATATCACTCTAGACGGGATGCTGACCGCCAAGAATGAGGCGGAATTCGGGAAGAAACCTTTTGTTTCCAGGGACAGAAAATAGGTTAATAAGAAGGAGGATGACGACGGGAACAAGAGGAAGCACAATGACAATAAAATCGACTACAGCCGCACCAGGCAGGACAATGCCTCTAATTATGTCGGGTCCAAATCTGTCACCCCTCTCAATACCAGTCTGTTCTACATCCTCAATTCTATGAAGAATTGGGAAGAACTGAAGTGGCCCCCAAGCAGTGAGGAGACCCTGCTCGACGTTAAAATAACAAGTATTGCACCTTCCATAAGGAGGGCGGACACGGTACTGAGGATTGCAGAAACCTCAGAGGAGAAGTCGAGCACTGGATCAGGAAAAACAAGCTCAAGGAGTTCCTGAGCTCAAACAGAAGACAAGACCAGGCAAAGGAAAGGGAGGACGTTGTCAAGGAGATAAAAAGGAAGCTCCTGACATCATCTATGTCCTTCATGGGGTCGGTCCTGATGAAGAGCAATCCAACAGGTCCCGCAAGAGGACGCTGATCAAGATGCTTACGCCACCCTTGTGCGAGGACAAACAAGTGCAACATGCATGAGTTCAGAGCCTGATCCCACCATTGGCGTTTATGGATAGGGATCTCCAAGGTGTACATCCTCCTCACAATGATGCTCTGGTCATCTCCGTCTTCATTGCAAAGTGGTAGGTAAAAATGGCCTTGGTGGATACGTCAAGCTCGCTTAATGTCATGTTTCTCAGTGCATTCCGAAACATGCAACTCCAAGAGAAAGACATAACCCCCGCCACCCACCCAATGGTCGGATTCAGTGGAGAGAAATGCTTCCCCATCGGGTAGATCAATCTAATTGTGGTGGTGGGAGAGCCACAAATGCAGAAATACCTTGTCCAAGAATTTATGGTGGTTATCGCTCACCTACAACTTTTTTATTGGAAGACTTTGGCTTCATCATATGAAAGCAGTGGTTTCCATTCTGTACCAATGCATCAAATACACAACCAATCAGGGCCAAGGAACCATCCGAGGAGATCAGCCAGCCGCAAAAGACTACCATTATGTAGCCTTGAAACAACTGAATTGCTACCAGTTGCAACTCGAGTCCGCGAAACAAACATGTCAGGCGCCGAGCCTAGAAAAAATAGGATAATCATTCTGCTCGGACAGAGAAAGAGCCCCGACAACCAAAATACAGCTACGCGGAGAGCTAGAATTCAGAGCTGGATGCCCAATCCAGACCAACATAAAGCTAAGTAACGATACTTAAGAAACAGGCGCATATTCCAAGAATTGATAATCAGCAAGGAACTTCCCGCCAGCACGAAGTCCACTCTTCAGTAACTTCATTAGCTTTGGCAAAACAAGACACTTAGCTAGAGGGACTATGCAATTCGAGCCAGGACCAATATACGCATCCTTAAGGGCCGAGATAGCTTAGTCCCTGCTCGAAGTTAAATTACTTTGTTACTTTGATTTCGTTTTTGTTTTCTATTTTTTTTTTTCAGTTTAGGAGAATTGTTCATACCAGACATATTTTAGAAATAAAACAGATTTTATTGATTGCAATGAAAGTTATTACAAAGCTTGCCGACCAACTAGTATAAAAGTTTATACACTACAAGTATCTAAGTCAAACGTAAATATGCATTTGCTAACACACACATCGAAACTTCGATCTGCCAATCTGCTTACAGAAGAGAAGGTAGTGAAAGTAAAGTACTATAAGAAGGCTACACGCACTCGCTCAACTCTTTGCTCGATCGAATTATTCTGCATGGATGATTTGAAAATGGCAGTATGATCCTCGAAATGAAATACAGACACCTTTGCCCAGTCAATCTACCCTGGAAAGAGAATTTGGAACTGGGGAAAAAGAGGGAAGAGGAGGATGACCCTCAAAAGGGGAGTGCCCAGTATGTTGTTGAGTTAACGTCCCTGGAAAGAAGGCTGCATTCATCAAAGTTTTGCTCTGCCAACCTACCTTCCGGCTGTGGCGTCACGCGTGAAGCCTACTAGATACATTCAGAGCGACCGCCCCAAAACTAGCTGCGGGCATAATCTACCAAACTAGATGGTGCGAGGAGTCGTAGGGGCACCGCAAGATGAAAAATAGTCCTGACCCCTGAGGGGAAGTCCATAACTATTCTTTGCAAAGTAAGAAGATATTACAAGATCTCATGGAGTCAACTGGATGCTCATCCAGATAAGGTGGCACCACATAATAACAGGTCTTAATAAGACTCATTGCTGCAAATGTCAAAACATCCGGAGACTCCCAGAACAGAGATCTTCGTTAAGCCTTTGGAAAACCCAAAGCATATTCTTTGGAAAGATACATTTAATCAACATACTCTACAACGCTAATGCAATGCTTGGGATAGCGAACAACTAGGCTATATATATGCAAGGGGGTTTATGAAGCAACGTCAACCAATCGTTACATCAACATTAAATGTCGTATGGAAAATAAGGAAACGATGATTCCAATTGCAACTGCATGAATTCAGATTCATCGAATTAATGACCCTGCATGCAGCCCTGTTAATTGGGGGGAACAATCGATACTGAATCGTCTCGCAACCTGCGCCGTACACGTGGCATGCTGATCTATACAATTTTTCTTCTCTCTCACATGCAAAGACACAAACAGCTAAAGCCTTGAGTGCCGATGGAATAAGGAGCACACCTATAACAAATTCAAGGCATCCATTGATAGGAACATAATTGTGCTATTTTAGTATCATATTTATATATATAATTTTGGCTATTACTTGTTAATTATGGTACTAATTGCTATTTTCGTGTTTGTATAAGTTTTCAATAACAAGATTCCAAAATAGAAGCTAAGTGAGTCAACTTGGCAATTTAGAAATACTGATTGCAAAAGGAAATCGAGAAGAAAACAATTATAAAAGGGACAATACCTGCTTCGGAGAGATTACCCATCCACAACAAGGCACCCCTCATCGCTGCCGCAAGCCTCCAACTGCTCTTCGCTCCTCATTGCAACAGTCAAGCAACCTTCTCCTTCGACCATAATCACATTTACCTTCACATCACAAACCACAACCACGCCTTCACCAACACACCACAGTTTCGCGAACATCTCTCTGCTCATCGCCATCCATCAAACCCACCTTCCTCCCTCATCCCGTCGTTTCTACTCTGTCACAAGCAACCCCAGTCTCCAACACTCAATTAGATAGCCCCCATTGCCATCATCTCTCCCTTCACAGCCCAACAGTCGCCATCATTCGCTAGTCGCCGTCCAACCATCTTCTCACTGATCACCACGAACGCATCGTTGTCAGTGCACCCTCCATCTCTTTCCCTGTCTAATTTCATTTTCTCACAGAGCAGAAATCGTGAAGAAGAAGATGAGAGATTTAATTCTCTTCTTAACGCTATTTTCACTACCAGTTCCATTCATCACCACCACGCAAGTGACATAGTTTCTTCTTACATTTTTCTTATTTAGAGTTGGATATTTAATTATGGATTACTGTCTAAACATGATTAATATGTCTAGCTAAATTCCCTTTTAGCTAGGGGTGGATTCGAAGCCCGAAACAAGTGCTTTATGAAATAACTCAATTTAATCTTGTTTGCTGATTAGTGATTGTGTTTCGCTTAAATGCTTTATAGAGAACTTTTCTTTATATGTTTGTTAAGGTGGCTAACTTAGTAAGCATGCTAAGATCTGGGGCTAGAGTATAAGAAAGTTTCACCTAATCGTTATAATCTTGTACTCACAAGTAGTAAATACCAAGGAACGTTGGTAAGGTTGAGTAAAAACTTGGGTTAAGAACAAAATGTTGATCATACTTGTAATTGCCTAGTCAGTGTTTATATTTTCCATAGAAGTTAATGATTTTGGATTATTTATCTAAGTTGCGATTCCTGATTAGATAGCATGATAAGAATAGTTTGAAAGTGACGCTTAGTTTAATTCAACGAATTTGGAAAAATAATAAGATTAATGCAGTACGATCACGATTCATTTTGAGTATTGACTTTCACGACTTAGCAAGTGATTATTGAATATTGATTTATGAGCATATGTTTGGTGTGTGGAGATAAACCCTTAGCTAATTTCTCACCATCTACATCTCTTAAGTTTTATTATTTCTTCTTAATTATTTTCTTGGTTTAAATTAGAAAAATCCAATCCCCCAAATATTTTCTTAATTAGGTTGTTAGCTGTCCCTTAGTTATCCTTAGTACTAGTTAGCAAGTCCTCCAATCCCTGATTCAGAACGATCCTTACTTATTCTTTACTACAATCACAAAGCAGGGTATTAAGTTGTGTGCTATTAAAATAGTGCATCAATTTTTGGCACCGTTGCCGAGGATTAGTAAAATTGCTAATTACTTCATTAGTTTTTTTTTATTAATTTTTCTTTCTATCTTTATCTCAGGTACTAGTTCATGCGCAATAGGAGATCCAACGAGAACTTATTAAAGTATTATTCGGGGCCTGAGAAAACATTTAGAAGATGAATGAGAGAAACAAAAGAGTCACAAAATGTTTAGCTCTGAATCTAAATCAAAAGAGCTTGACATGGCAGACAACAAATCTATTTAAAAACTTTCAGCATCCACATTGGACTATGCCGCATCCCTGTGCATTCAATATCCAACAACAGTGTAGGGTGAGACAGTCATTCGAGTTGAAATCTAGCATATTTCACCATATTCCAAAGTATTACGGTCTTTCTATGGAGGATCCAAATAAGAATTTATAGGAGTTTGAAGTTGTGTGCTCTAGTATGACGCCAATCACGGTGGATGAGAACATCCTGAAGCTGAGAGCATTTCCCTTTTGTCTGGCTGATAAAGTTAAAGATTGACTCTATGAACTACATTTCGGAATAGTATACTCTTGGGACAACATGAAGAAGGTGTTTCTAGAGAAATTCTTCCCAACTTAAAAAATTATCTGTTGAGGAAAAAAATCAGTGGCAATCAGCAGGGTCCAAGAGAATTATACCCAACATACTATGCGCACTTCAAAACTCTCATAGCATCATGTCCGCAACTTCAGATGAAGAAGATGCTCTTGATTCAATACTTTTATGAGGGATTGCTTCTTCTTGAACGACAAATGCTAGATGCAGCAGCGAGAGGAGCTTTGGTTAATAAACTTCAGCAGCAACGAAGACTTTGATTGCAAACCGAGCCTTAAACGCCCAACAATATGAAGGAATTGGAGAGCATTCAAGCCAAGTCCATGAGGTAAGTACTAACTCTAGTTTGGAAGCTCAAATGGCTAATCTTACTTCACTTGTGATTCAGGCTCTGGGGAAGTCAAATGTGCTAGAAGTTGCACAAGTTTGTGGTATGTGCACTAAGCCAGGACATCCATCTGATCAATGTCCTCAACTGATTGAGAATGACGGTTGGGAGAATGTTAATGCAGTAGGTTTTCAGGGGCAAAATCACTATAGGAATAACCCTTATTCAAATACTTACAATGAAGGTTGGAGAAATCATCCCAGATTTGAATGGAGAAATTCAAAACAACTTCAACAACAAACTTTGAATCGACCACCTCTGTTTTATTTCAAGGGCCGCCAGAACTACCTTATCACAATCAAGGTACATCCCTTAATTATGATGCGATTATTAAATCATTAACTATCTCTCAGCAAAACCAAACAAGGGATATAGCAAATTTGAAGCTATAAATGGGACATATAGCTGAGTTTATGGGACAAATTTGTGAGCAAGGAAAACTTCCTAGTTCTAACATTCCAAATCCAAAAGGCGGGTTTGAAACGCAAAAGCAATTACATTGAAGAGTGGTAGGAAAATAAAGAGTGAGCCAATAGTCCCTAAACAGAGCTAGGGAAGCTGAGTTACAAGAGGATGATCCAACCACCATTGAGACACCAAAGCCCCAAGGTAAGAAGGTGAGTATTCCAAATTCAATTTATGCTAATCTTTTTCCACCTTTTGTGTCTTTCAGACAGGTTTGCCAAGTCTAGGAAATATGAACAGGAGATGGAAATCTTGGAAACCTTCCAAAAAGTCCAGGTTAACATTCCGCTTCTTGATGCTATTAAGAAAATGCCTAAGTACACAAATTTTTTGAAGGAGCTTTGCACCACAAAGAGAAGACTTCAAAACGGGGAAGTGGTTAAGGTGAGTGAGAATGTTTCTGCAGTTCTTCAGGGGAAAATGTCACTGAAGTGTAAGGATCCGGGTAGTTTTACCATCATTTGTGTCATCGGTAATACTAAAATTGAAAATGCAATGCTAGACTTAGGTGCCTCAATTAATGTTATGTTGTATTCTATTTATCGCTCTAAGAATCCCGGGAAGCTAAAAAATGATGGTGTTATTATTCAATTGGCTGACCGTTCTAATGCATATCCTTAAAGTTTGTTGGAAGATGTGTTGGTGCAAGTTAACCATTTGATCTTCCCAGCAAATTTCTATGTGTTTGAAATGGAGAATTTGGCATTTTCAGCACATTTGCCTCTTCTTTTAAGGCACCCCATTATGAAAACTGCAAGGACAAATATTGATGTGCATGTGGGGAAACTGACCATGGAATTTGTGGTGATGTGATTGGCTTCAACATCTTTGAAGTCACGAGGTATCCCACTAAAAATCGTTCTTGTTTTTTTTTTTTATTAATGTGATTGAAAATTTAGCCTAGAAATTTTAAGACGTCAGAAACGAGGATGAACTTGAGAAAACCACTACTACCAATGGATATGAGTGCAATAAAGTTCCCTATGACATAAAGAAGTGGAAGAAATTACAGTTGAATGAGCTCGAAAAGATTCAGGATGAGGCCTATGAAAGTAAAAACAATTACAAGGATAACACCATAGTTTTTCATGATAAGATGATCTGTGAACATACTTTTGTTGTTGGAAAGAAAGTCTTGTTTTTCCAATCATGTCTTAGACCTGGTAAGTTACGTTCTGAATGGGTTGGTCCTTTTATTGTTACTAATGTTTTTCCCCATGGTGCTCTAAAGATTAAGAGTGTCACAAACGGTAAGGAGTTTAAGGTGAAAGAGCATCGACTTAAGCTCTTTTATGAGTCATTTGTGGAGCATGACGTGGAGGACGTATCACTCCATGTTCCCATTTATTATGAGGATTATTGGAGATACTGTCAGACTGCACAATGTTAAAACAAACGCTTCTTGGGAGGCAACCCAATCAGATTTGCTTTCTCTATCCCTTTATTTTATTTTCGTTATTTTTGCTTTTGTTTGTTAATAGTTTGTTTTTCCTCTTTTAAATCTTTAACTGCATGTGCTATAATCTGTTAACATTGAGGACAATGTTAGGTTAAGTGTGGGGGGAACAACATTGTTTTTATTTTGATTTTTTTTAAAAGTGTCAGTCCATTAAAAAAATAAAAAATGTTGGTTTTTGTTTTTCTTTGTAGGTAGTGTCATTAAAAAAAGATATTTTATTGTTGTTTCGAGTCTTAGGATTTTCCAACACAATGATGAGATTTGGTTTTTAATTGCATGACTTTAAGGTGATTTATAAACATGAAATAAGGTCTAATATTATTCTTTGGTTAATGCTTATTCATGGTTATCATATGTAAATTCACATGTAATCAACTGAGTAATTGGTATTCATAGCCCGCTTAATTGAATTTAACTCAATATAACCCATATGTGAGTTTTGAGCCTATTGTTCCTTTGATTTTGAGGTTTTTTAGTTAATTCATTTTTCGTTTCTTTTGTTTGCATGATCTCATTTTTGTTTGCTATTTGGACTGCATTCATATTTTAGAACTAAACACTAGAACTTGTATTAATTTCGTTCAAAACATTATATTGAATTGCACAACATGCTTGATATGATAAAAACACCTAGTTTCCAATTGCCAAATAAGTCTGATCCATGATATATTTCCTTTAGATTAACCCCCGTTGAGCCTGTTATTAAGCCCTTTTGTTTCATTACCCTCATTTTCCATCCCTAACCTAATCAGAGTGAAACATAATTTGATTTGCAGAGACTATATTGTGGTTCAATGTATGTTGAAAGAAAGTGTGGGGGAAGGCCCTTATGGTAGATACTTCAAGAAGAAAGAGCTGCAAAAAAAATAAAAATGGTACAAAATTACAGAAGGGACACAAAACTCTTCATTATTTCATTCAGTATTTCAGTACCATACAGATAGTCAGTTTTTTTCATTCAGTACATACAAAATAATGGCTAAAACTCTTTATTATCAGTAGGACACTTCTTCATTTTCCTTTTCCTACTCATGTCTTGAACAATGTGATTCCTTGCTAATGTCTCTAATCTTATTGCATGCTTTAACCATTTCTTTAAGCCCTTTGTAATTTTCTTATCCGTTCTTTCTAGTCCTTTGACCCCTTGGCCTCATTCCAACCTGAAATAAGACCTTTTGATTGAGTGTGTTGTGCAATTTCACAATGTGGAGATCTGAAAAGAAAAGAAAATAAACATGTCAGAAAAATCCCTTTCTTTCTTATTATATCACATGTGAGCTATTCATTTCCTTTTTACATCAATTCTTTTAGCTCACACTTGAGTTTCACAGTCGCTTGGATTGATTTAATTGTGAATTTTAATACCATTGCTATGAACGTGTATTAATTTTCGAATGATGTGAATTTATTCTTGTGTTTATAAAGAATCTTAACATGTTATGATCCGTTGAAAGTCTCTTAGACAAATGTTGGAAAGTATAGATTGAGTCATTTGAGTCTTTTATTTTTGTTTTTTTTATTTGCTCGAGGACTAGCAAAATATTAGTGTGGGGGAATTTGATAGGAGCATAATTGTGCTATTTTAGTACCATATTTCTATATATAATTTTGGCTATTACTTGTTAATTATGGTAGTAATTGTTATTTTCGTGTTTGTATAGGTTTCCAATAACAAGATTCCAAAATAGAAGCTAAGTGAAGCAAATTGGCAATTTAGAAATACTGAATGCAAAAGAAAACTATGCAAAGAAGGAAACCAAGAAGAAAACAATTAGAAAAGGGACAATACCTGCTTCAGAGAGATTACCCATCCACAACCACGCATCCCTCATCGCAGTCGCAAGCCTCCAACCGCTCCTCACTCCTCATCATAATAGTCAAGAAACCTTCTAACTCGACCTTAATCCCCTTTACCTTCACATCACAGACCACAACCACGCCATCCATCGAACCCATCTTCCTCTCTCATCGCCAAGACGATCAACACACCAAAGTTTCGCTAACATCTCTCTATTCATCGGCATCCATCGAACCCATCTTCCTCTCTCATCTTGTTGTCTCTACTCTATCACAAGCAACACCAACCTCCAATGCTCAATCAGACAACCCCCATCGCCATCATCTCTCCTTTCGCAGCCCAACAGTCGCAGTCGTCCGCCAGTTGCCGTCCAACCATCTTCTCACTGATCACCACGATTGCACCGTTGTCAGTGTTCCTTCCATCTCTCTCTCTGTCTGATTTCATTTTCTCACAGAGTTGAGATCGTGAAGAAGAAGATGAGAGATTTAATTCTCTTCTTAACTCTATTTGCACCACCAATTCTATTCATCATCACCACGCAGGTGACAAAGTTTCTTCTTACATATTTCTTATTTATAGTTGGTATTTAATTATGGATTACTGTCTGAAGATGATTAATATGTCTAGCTAAATTACCTTTTAGCTAGGAATGGATTCGAAGCCCCGAACATGTGTTTTATGAATTAATTGAATTTAATCTTCCTTGCTGATTAGTGATTGTGCTTTGCTTAACTGCTTTATATAGAACTTTTCTTTGTATTTGTTAAGGTGGCCAACTTAGTAAACATGCTATGATCCGAGGTTAGAGTATAAGAGAGTTTCCCCTAATCGTTATAATCTTGTACTCACAAGTAGTAAATACCAAGGAACATTGGTAAGGTTGAGTAAAAACCTAGGTTAAGAACAAGATGCTGATCATACTTGTAATTGCATGCCTAATCAGTGTTCATATTTTCCATAGAATTTAATGATCTTGGATTGTTTATCTAACTTGCGATTCCTGATTAGATATCATGATGAGAATAGTTTGAAAAGTGGCGCTTAGTTTAATTTAACGAATTTGGGAAAATGATAAGATTAATGCAGTGTGGTCACGGTTAATCTTGAGCATTGTCTTTCACAAGTTAGCAAGTGATTAAAGATTAGTTTATGAGCATATGTCTGGTGTGTGGAGATAAGTGCTTCGCTAATTTTTCACCATTTACATTTATTAAGTTTTATTATTTCTTCTTAGTTATTTTCTTGGTTTAAATTAGAAAAATCCAATCCCCCAATATTTTCTTAATTAGGTTGTTAGTTGTCTCTTAGTTATCCTTACTGCTAGTTAGCAAGCCCTTTAATCCTTTGTCCAGAATGATCCCTACTTATTCCTTACTACAATCACAAAGTAGAGTATTAAGTTTTGTGCTAGTAAAATAGTGCATCATCCGCCCATTTATAATTCCTCTGCTGTTTATTAAAGCTGGTCAATTTATTATTAGTTTGATCAATCGATCCAGTTCCTGAATCAGACCGCTAGGCGAGTTAAGTAAGTCAAGACACTCAAGTCAGACTTGCACTCCCGAAATCTTATTCTGACCGAAGCTTAGTCAGACCCGATTTATCAAAATAGCTTATGGTCCGCTTTGACGCCTAGCCCGCCAAAAGTGGACGACGATGGGTTAGAAAGTGGGAGTCTAGTCTGCAGTCTCGATGCCTGATTAAGATGGCTTGTCTGGGATCATCGCTCTTATGTAGACGATGATCACTGAACCCAACCAAAGTGTAGTCAGTGGTCACTGATGACGATGGCTTCAGGTATGCTCTAAGCCTGGTTTGATGAGTGTGGATTCTGACGGTTTAGAAAGTGGGAGCTTAGTCAGCACTATGACGCCTAACCACGATGGTTTGCTAGGGATCATTGGCCAACTACAAACAATAATTGCCGAACCCTGCCAAAGTTTAGTCAAAGCGATTGACGATGATTACTTCTGGCTCACTCCAATTCCTAGTATGCCAAAAGTGGATCAAGATGGGTTGGAAAGTAAGAGTCTAGTCATAGTCGTCGACGCCTAATTAAGATGGCTCGCCAGGGACCACCGTTCAATTACAAATGATGGTCGTCGAACCTGACCCCGGTTTAGTCAATTATAACTGACGATAACAACCTTTAGTCTAACTAAGCCTATTCTGCCAATAGCAGGTAAAAACGAGTCAAAAGTCCGACTAGAGCTCTGGAAGCTCGACTCGGAGGACTTACGAGGACTATCATCCGACTATCTATGATAGTGGACGTGCCAAGACCAAAGTCTAACTAGTTCACTTATAATAGCAACAACAACTGCTGGTCCGATATACAGCCAGGCCGCCAAAGAAAGGGTGAATCACACTCCCTGATTTCTAAGAGGATTCTGACTAGGGTTGCGCGGGCTATCACAACACAAGCAGTTGGAACTCTCACCAGCAGATTAATCATATGACTTCTTGACCTAGCAGGGACTTCTGACAACTAATGTCGTGATAAGACAAAGCATATAAAAGCTAGCAGGGAAAGTAAAAAGAAAATGCCCAAGTATAGAATGCTCTATTTATTTGCCAGCCAAAAAATACAAGGTTCACTTCTCATCAGGAGGAGAGTTAGATACAACAGAGCTAGATTTAGTAGGAGAGGAAGCAGGAGACATCTGTATGTACTGCCTCTTGATCACCCTCGATCATCAGGGTCACCTTCCTCTTCGGACGGATCAGAGGCCGCTCCAAACACCGCATATGCTACCTCTTCATAATAGGAGAGATCCCATTCAATATGTTCCTCCTTCATAAGCTGCAAAAACTCCAGCTTTCCATGCACGACTCTGCTGAACTCAAACATGCCCTAGGACTTAAGAAGCTTCTCCTTGTGCATCCTTGATTCAACAAGTCCCAACTCCAGCTGCTCCAGCTTGCCCGACAACATGTCAGTCTTGGACTGCTCGACGCCCAACTTATCATTAATAGAACTTAGCTCATTCTGTGCCAGAAGGAGCTGCTCCTCCGCGGTTTGTACGCTATTGACATTAAAATCAACATCAACCTCGAATTTCTGACATCGGACAACCCATTCGGACTCCTTGGCCTTTTCAGTATTCAGTGCCTGTATCTCAACTTGCACTCCAAGCACAACTTCCTAGGAAAATTATAAGTCACGATGGGCAAGGTTTAGTTCATTCTCTAATCAATCCCTTACGGATACCGCCACTGCCAGGTCAGACTCTCAGTCTCTGACCTTGTGTGCCAAGACTCCGCTCCAGCATCCGAGTGAGCTTCGAGTAGCTTCATTAATGATTCAATCTCGTAGAGAGTGTCAGAGTATGACTTTTGCAAGTTTGTAAAGACTCGCTCCATGGTATACACTCTCTCACAAGCTGCCTCAACTTTAATCCTAGCTGCGGCCACTTGATTCAGGTATGACATCCCCAACACGAGTTGTTTTAGCCTTTTATCCATATGCTCTTCCAACATCTCTCCTTTTGGATCTGGAGCACAGTTCGCCAACCAGTCATTCCACCTGTTAATATGCTTCCTGGAAGCATAAGAAATGTGAACCTCTTGATGTCGAGCTTGGTTGCTCATTTTCACCACATTAAGAGCAAACCAACTGATCCACGAATCCGGATAGAGGTCATTCGGGACCAGAATCACTCCAGTACCACACTTCAATGTCTTTACTGCATCAGGACCCTCATCTACAACTTTCCCCTTGCTCACAACGATCTGTTCTCTTTCACAAGCCGACTCAGAGTCAGTTGACGGGGAAGAAGGAAACGAGTTATTCCTTTGTCATAATTTAAATCATCAGGCAAATTGCCAAAGAAATCCGGTGATGTAAAATGCACACAACTTGCTCATTTATCTGAGGAGAAGTGAACAAATGGATCATCCTCGAAGATACTCTAGCACCAGTATCCTTCGCCCTAATAAGAATGGCGATCACAATCCTATACCTGTTCGGCACTAGTAGAGCGGGCGAAATGCCGAGGTATGACAGGAACTCCTAATTTTATTTGATAACAGGAAAACAGATACCCGGTTGAAGCATACCTCGGTGGGGACGGATAAACCCCTCTGGAGGGAACAATGTCGTCAGATTAGTGCCAAGAGTGAAAAACACCAGATCTTCAAGGACCCCTATGTTTTATGGAGGACTTCTAGGTTAGACTCAGAAAGTTATATCTCCTCAAAGAACTTGTGGCCCTTAGCGAACAGTTCATCGGAAAGCTGATTCAGGCCCGCAATGAGAGATTGTACTAGTTTTTTTATTACGAAGGAAGAACAAAGTCAAAAGCATGGAATGCGGTACGACAAAACAAAGTCTTTGAGATCGAAAGAGTAAAAAAGCCAAAACTCCGAAAATAGGAGATCTATATAGAAAACAAAACTTTCGTATTTTTATTCTTTAGAGCAGATGCACGCCCAATTAATGAAGCTTGCCGCTCGAGGAAACAAATCAGACTCAACCACCATGACTGCACAGTTGCTTAATTAAATGACTTGGTGGACTGATGAGATGGCTTACCAACTCAGGATGAGTAGCTAATGTTACATCAAACCGTCCTCTGATCAGCACCGTACATGTGTCATGATAATCTCGTCAAGTAGAACGTAACATACCTGATTGAACGCTCAATCCAGCGTGTCAGACCCAAATTGCAACATGCCACTAAGCCCACACATCACACGGTTGAGTCCAATACTCGTAAGCTCTGATAAGGCAAGTATCTGGAGGATCGACCCAAGACAGGTAGTCCAACAATACTTTGGTTCCGACTAGGAAACAAATATTGAAATATAAGTCGGGAAAGGAAACTTCCTTGAATGGACAACACTCACAAAGGGAAACCTCTCCCATAGATCTAGGGGTACAAGTCGTGCAAGGTATACATGGACAACTCTCAACAAGGAAATGATCTCTAGCAAAATCTCTTTCCCTAAACTATGCCACAACAAGCCGAGCCGAACAATGACTCAGATAGGGAGATAAGGTTGATGAACAAAGGTACGCTACAAAAACCTAATTTACAACTTTAAGCCTCTCCTAAGCCATAACTAACTTAAGCATCGGAGTTCCATCGGCCACCACACGGTGGTCTCTGGCTCATGTGCATTCCCTGTGCAGGTCTAGGTAAAGGCGATGAAAGAGAGCATAAATCAACTACATCATATGCGTACCTTTATTCTTCCATTTGTTCACATTTTATAGCGAGTGTTCCCTCATCAACTGTTCCTACTATCGAGGGTGTGATGGAGAGAAGAGATCTCATCCATAATCTTACCTATGCATGAATGAGTCTCTTTGGCACTTCGTTCTTTTAGGACCCAATGTTTGATTTGGCTAAGAGCTGATTTGTATAAGTAGGTTTCCGACCTATGACAGCTTAGAGACTTGTGTTCGGGTCTTATTGCCTTGGGCCAAGCCTTCGACCTGTGCCTCTTGGGCTATGTGACTTGGGCTTAGGCGCCTGACTTATGGACTGAACAACAGTTTAAGAATGGTTCCACTTGGGACCACGTTGAAGCCTTTCTTGTGTTAGCTTTGACCCATGCCACGTATACGACTGTGATTGTATGAGTGATTTATGTCTTATTAGCTCATCCCTTTAGTTAATGGGTCTGCTTACTAGACCACTAGCTGACAGCGTATAGGGGTTCGTGTTGTTCTATGATGGCATATTTAGGCGCATTTTCGGCTTCTGCGCCGCATTTAATGTTTATGCAGCGGTTAGGTAATCGTTTCCCCACACGCCAAACCTATATAAGCTTGCTTTGGGGGAGTTTTATCTTTTTACCTTTTCAAAGCTTCCTTCTGTTCTCTCTATTTTACCTTTTCAGCTTGATTGAGCTCGAGTTTTTATTCAACCATGTATGTGCAACTTAATCTCCCGCGCGAGCGACACCAAGGTTGTCTAGACTTCTTAGTCTGGACTGAAGCTCTTTCTTGGCTTGTCCAGGCTCATAATCTGGTAATAGTAATAACTTAATCTTTGGTAAGAGTTAAGCTGTAGGGTAGTCACCTTTTTTTGTTCGGGTCGTGTTCCCTTAGTGACGCAATTGTTGTCTCCCTTAGCAGTGGAGCTTGTACAAAAATTGTCTTTGCGTTGAAGACTAGACTTCCTTGATGGTCCCGGACCTTGTATAGTATTTAGTTTGCTTTAGAAACTATATATTGTTGGACTGTATTTTAGTACTATATACCTATTTTCACTCCTGTGGTGGACTTTGAGTTGGAGGGGAGTCGCCTTTGCCTTTCTGGGTTGGACTCCCATAATAAACCCCAACTCTGAATAAGAGTTGGGTTGCTGAGGAACCATTTTGCCCAAACCAACTAGATTCCTGTATTCATCTGGCTCAATCATTTAGAGGACTTGAGCTAGAATGACGTCGTCTCTGCCCGTCTGGGCTGGAATTTATAATAGAACCCAATCTTAAACAAGAGTTGGGTTGTTGAGGAACCATCAATCTTTGCCCGAATGGGCTAGGTTCCTATATTCATCTGGCTAAATCCTTGAGAGGACTTGAGCTGGAAAAAAGTCATGTCCCCCCGTTTGCGATAGACTTCATAATAGACCCAAATCCTGAACAGGAATTGGTTGTTGAGGAACCACTTATGCCCGAATAGACTGGGTTCCCGTTAAGGGGCTAGGTTTTTGTTAAGGGGACTAGTTCACTTAACAAGTTGTTGTAATCCTTATCAGGACTAGACTTGGTCGTTGTGCGCCATTTTGGTCCTCGTGAACGGAGCATGCTTCTTTTGGGCGGTGAGCTGTCCAAGTATTGGGCTCGACCGTTGTATCGTACCTCGATTCCTTGGGTTAACTAAGTTACTTGTGCGATAGGCCGCCATTTCCCTAAATAGGACTAGGCCCGACCTTGTGCACTATTTTAGTCCCCATGACAGGATTGGGTTTTTAGTGATGTAAGCTGTCCGTTGACTAGGCTTGACCCGCGTGTGGCAAATGTTAAGTGGAATGAGTTATGTACGGGTATCCTTTCGTGGTTCTTGAAGCGGATTAGGTCACTTATGCGGCAAGCTGTCGAATTCTGAATAGGATTAGGCTTGACCGTTGTGCGCCATTTTAGTCACGTACTCGGACTAGGCTTTTTGAGCAGCGAGTTGTTCGTGGATTGGATTTTGTCCACTGTGTGGTACCTTGGTTCCTTAGGCAAATTAGATCACTTTTGCAACAAGATGTTGTCGCTCTTTATAGGACTAGGCTCGGTCGCTATGCGCCATTTCAGCCCCTGTGATCAGACTTGGCCCTTTCGCTGATGTGAGCTATCCATGGCATGGAATCGACCTACTACGTGTTACCTTAGTCCCTTTAGGCAGACTAGGTCTCTTATGTGGAAAGCTATCGTCACCCTTAATAGGACTACGTCCGGCTGTTGTGCGCCATTTTGGTCCTCGTGGTAAGATCGGGTTTTCCCTATTGAAGGAGTTGAGCGTGGAATGTAATCGTTTTTAAAAATATTACCTTTATTGGTAGTTCTATTTCAAAAATTCTACATGGCACTCTCTTCACTCATACTCTCTTACCAATAAGCTCTTTGCCTATTGGGTCTTTTCATTTTGGGGGGACTCGAGCTATTGCGACTACTTACCCGATAACTTCATTGCAACATGATGGAATTCCTGGCAAAATACTGATCTCCCATGACATTCCCTGTCTCTCTGTTAAGGGGGTATTTGAGGCACCGGTGTCGTGTGGAGACCACTAGTGCCATTTCTTCCTTATCCTTTTCTTGGGGTTGTTTCTTATCATAATTTTCAAATTCTCCGAGTCTTCCCTTTTGAACTCAATACTCTATCTCATTCTTGAGACTCTGGCAACTTGAGTGATGTGACCATGCTCCTTGTGGTAGACACATTACTTGCTCTTATCATGCCTTGAATGATCGCTTTTGAGCTTGGGGGGCCACTTGATGTCGTCCCAGCTCTTCGTGGTAGAAAGAATTTTAGGCAAGCCGAAATTGAGAGGCACAAACTCAGTGACCGTGAGCCAATGTAGTTGGTAACCTTGTCAGGTTTTTTCTTGTCGGACCCAGTTTTGCAGTCACTTTTCCTCCTTTTCGACCTGCCTTCATCATTATGTCTATTTTCCTCTCCCCTATCTTGAGCCTTAGAGATCTACTTGGCTTCATTTTTGCCTCCTTTCTTGGCAACCAACATTTCTTCAAGAGTGATATACTTCTGCGCACTTTTCAGTAAGTTCGCCATATCTCTCGGGGGTCCCGAGGTGAGGAAGTTGTAGAACTAACCTCCTCAAAGGGCAGAAGTGAAAGCGGTGGCTGACGTGTCGTCCCTGAAACAGTCGATCAAAGTAGGCTTGTCGTTAAAACGTGTAAAATTCTCTCTGAGGGTCTCACCCTACTTCTAGTTGAGACTTAGCAGGTAGTAAGGGCCATTTCTAATCCGCTGGCTCCCGACGAAGCTGATGATAAATGCCTTCGCCAAGACCTAGAATGAATCGATAGATATTGGCTAGAGGTTATGATTTGACAGATCTGATGTTCCATTGTAGATCTCAAGTTTTGGAGGATGGATTTATGTGGTGAGGGGCGTTCATGACCCCCTCGAAGAATGGTGGGACAGTGAGGTCGTACAGAACATCCGAAGTTGTTGCCCCTAGTCAGGGAGAGATCCTGATCGTGGTCTTGTTTGTCTTTGGGGCATGATCCTCGTCATCCGTTAAGCTCTCCTGCCGGCCAACTTTTTGCGCTTCCTCGAGGAGGTTATCACTTTCCTGGATGCGTTCTCGAGCGTCTTCTCGGGTGTGGGACCTCCTTGGATCTTTGGAATTTTTGGATGGTTGTTGTCAATCCTTGGTGATTCTTTCATACCACTCGCGCTAGATGATCCATGTGGAACATGATTTGGTCTATGCGAGGGTCAGCTATGGCTGCCTCTGTGACTGGGTTGCACGAATGTTCTGCTCCCTTGGTTGGATCGATTTGGCCCTACGGTTGGGCTTCCATAGCTGGAGGGTTGTTTGGTTCAACATTTTTGCTAAATGCTCGAGATTTGGTGCGGATGCCATGTCTCGATGCTCTAGTTAGCTACAGAGAGCTTTACACATTAGTTTAAAAAAATACTTGTTGTTCTCCCCACGGATGGCGCTAAACTGATGTGTCCAAATCCGTCCTTACTGTTGATGCAAATTTTACTAACCAAAATTAGTAGTCTAATTTAACCTGATTGTTATACCACAAATACATGGTTGCCTAACTAGTATATAATGACAAATATGGGTTGATCCCATGAGGATTGAAGATAAATCGAAAACTACAATCTATTTAAACCAATTTGAAAGGGGGATTACAACAATTGAAAATTTCTAAACTAATGGAAAGCGAAAAAACAATTGAAAATTGAGTTTGAGAATCAAAGAGAGAGATGCTAAGGCTTTATAATCATCTATCAAGTTCATAAAATTACACTAATGTCAATTATTGTCTCCTAGTAATGCAGTGGATTGATTTTAGCAAAGATGCATACCCTAGCATTAATTGTCTATTTAAGGCACAACTAATCCCATGTTTAACTAATACTAATAAAACATGCTTAAACAAAAACATATAATAATTATAAGTAACCCAATGTTAAATCATATAATGCATCAGAAAACAGTAAAAGATAAAAGAAAATTCTACTAAGCCCGAGGAATCATTTATGCCTTAGCGGAGGTTTAAGAAACCCATGGTGGTGGTGGTTCCAGAAGCGGCATAGGCGAACATCTCTTTCTCAATGAACTTAAGGTACGTGCTGTTATTCAGTGGTGGTACAAATTAAAATGGTCAGGTGCAAATAGTGAAGAGAAAGAGTTCAAAAAAACTATTTCTTTCATTTTCTTCTTCTTCCTTACCGTGTCTTCTCTCTGTACTACTACTCTGTGTTGCTGTGTGATGGTTTTGCAACTCTGTCTGTGTATGAGAGAGATGCCATAGATGGAGATGAGATGCGGAGAGAAGGTGACGAGGTGGTGGAGGTGGTGTCAATGGAGGAGGTTATGACAGTGGCTGGTTGTGAGAGCTCGCACAAGAAGAAATATGGCGTAAGAGAGAATAGAGGGTCAGTGATAGAGGCGAGGTGGCTTTGAGTTCGAGAGAAGGAAGATGAATAGGGAAGGAGGTTGAGGGGAAGAAGACATGAAGGAGTGCGAGATGCTGCTTTGTTTCTTGCTTTGGCATCGAATCTATGGCTGTGAGAAAGAGAGAAATAGAGAAGGGGAAGAGATCCTGATGGAGATGAGAGTAAGGGGCGATGTGGAGAAGAGGGGTTGTCGAGATGAGATGAAACAGAGAGGGTGCGAGGTGTTGTCTGATGAAGAAGAATAACAGGGACGTGATGGAAGAAAGAGATGGTGAAAATGTCTATGAAAAAGAAGAAAGAGAGTGGATGGTTCATGGTCTGTGTGTGCGACTAAAACGAGAAGATGGTGGATGGTGAGAAGGCGTGATGAGGAAATAGAAGAAGAGATGTCTGATTTTTCTCTGTTCGATGTCTTCAAACAGAGAACAAGGAACGTGAAGGAGAAAAGAGCAGGAGGACAAGATGGTGAGTGGCTGGTTGGTAGCGAGAGACAAAGGTATCTATGTCTCTGTTAAGAGAGGATGAATAAGGGATCAAAATGGAGAATAAAGGTTCTTAGTTGGTTTTGGGAGGAGAAAAGATGGGTTGTCCCCAGAGTGATGGAGAGAGAATTGACGATGGAGATAGGCTTTTAGTTTTACTTTTGGGTTTGGGCTTGGTCTTGAGCTTAGCTTGGATTGATTCAAACTATGGTTGTTACAATTTCACCCATCACTTTGTATCGCTATTCAAAACTGTCAAATAATTAATGTTTTATGAGTTGCCGCAATTATATGATTTTACCGTTTAAGCTCCCAATCTTATGAAAACACGAAAATGAAATAGCTAGAATAAAATAAAATATTCGAAACACTAATAAATATAAATTATAAGGTAATTTAAAAAACAAATTAAGTGAATATCAAATATCCCCAAACCTATATTTTGCTAGTCCTCGAGCAAAACAAATATAAAATCCTAACTCACTTTCGCATGAATCATCGGTTATACTTATCTTAACATGCAACAAGGCTTTGAACCCCTAGATTACTTATAGTGGATGAATTATAATTTCGTGAGGGTTTCCAGAAATGTTACCCACAAACATTACTAACTCAATAAAAGAAAATCTACTTTCTAAAAAATTCTAAAATATGGCCACTCTCCTTTATTTTCCTCAGAGTAATTATCAAACTGCCCAAATTTTCAAGAAAAACAACAAACTAATCGCATTATAGTAGCATATAAACATATTTTGACAACAATTTAATAATATCCAAAGGTTACATAAGTTTCATCGTCATTCCCAACTCGAAGTGTGTGTGCATTGCCTTGTCAACATAACTCTCTATTTCATAGTAAAGACAAGAATAGATAACCTTTCGAAAATACGTTTCGACTTCAAATCTCTCATGTCACTAAAAAATAAATCACTCAAAGATTGGGTATTTATCACTCAGTTTATATTTGAGGAAAATAATAAATTGTGGAGACACAAACATCTCACATAATTATCACGAAAAAATAGATTTTTCAAATAATAAAATGAATATGATCTCATGGACAGAAGTATCAGTTACTTTTGAAAATGTTGGATCAAACACCATAATTCTTGTCTATTCAATCTCCACATATACAGACCAAACCTTTACTTAAAATCCATTAGGTCTTTATTAGGTTGTAATAGGGCTTGGATTATGGCTGACAAGAACGAAAAAGGGTGTAAAAAAATTCTCTAAGAATGGATACACCCTTTAATAAACACATAGGGCACTAAAGAATAAACCAATGTTGCACATCATTAATTTTTCTTCCCGCGAAATTCTTTTTCACATATATTGAAGCATCAATTCTTCCTTCAATTTTTTGAAGCATATATATTGAAGCATCAATTTTTTGAAGAATCAAATTTTTCCTTTTTTTTATTTATTTATTAATGATATGTTTTTCCCCTTCTACACAATAAAATATTTCAGCCTTGAGGATTCATGAAATATCTAGTTTAAACTTTTCTATTTGCTCATTCCAAAAATATATCAGGCATACACATTCTCAAAGAAATTAGGTAAGGATAAAAATAATATGGGGTATTACTCCATAATTGGAGTATGTAATGGTGAATGAGGTTAGCAAAGAAAATGCTATTCAAATGCTCAAAGGCTTGCAAACAGATATTTATTACTGGGTAGGCTAAAAGGCTTAAGAATTATTCAAAGAAAAATGCCTATATCGCTTCCTAAGCTCTAGGTATTATGACATCTCAACTAAATAAAACAACAAGTTTTAGCGCAATGATCAATTTTTAATGTCATTATCAAAACAATCAATAAGAGAAACAAGAATAAGGAGATCATCAAAAAGATAATGCAGACTCAAGAAAAATAAGAGTTCATTGAATAACCCTTAAGAAAAATAGAATGGCTCAAAACTCACAAGGGTTAAGTTTTCCCTATTATTCTAAGGCTTTCTAGTAAATATCTCACTCATCAATTTCAAATTATGGTAACTTGGTTTATAATACAAGAATAGTCGAGTTAAAAAATCCCATATCAAACCTTATGTTCCTATTAATATATCAGTGTGACAAGTGATAACATGTATTTTCTCAAATTTAAAAGCATACTTGAAAGAATATTATCTTAATTGGAAATGAACTTCAAATTTTGAATGCATTTTCATATCAAATACAAAACTTTTATATCAAGTACCAGATTCATCTACGTATTAAATAGAGATTTGTAGAATACAATAATTAATCGGTATAGTTGTGAAATGCATTTCAGCTCAAAATTTTGAAAAATGCACAAAAACTCATAAACTCCACCTACAAACCTAAACCAAACATTGTCCTTATTGTATAAAAATGAAGAATCATGATAAATGAAGGGAAAAAAAAAAGATGAGGGTTAGAGTGATATTACCATGATGAAGTTTTTTACCAATTTTGAAAAGATAATCCACCAATGAAAGCTAAAAAAACATAAAAACTGTGGACTTATCATTAGAAATTGATAAAACACATGCATGACACAAAAAAATTGCACAAATGAAAATTACATGTACTGATTTTAAGTCAAAATTGTTATGGAGCTAATGAGTATGAGTGGATTGCAACTAGAAAGAACTCGAAAATAAATCCAGACTAACCCAAATGACACAACTTAAGTCGGGTTACCTCCCAGGAGCGCTTGGTTTAACACTGTCAGCCCAACATATACTCTCCTTCACAAATGATTAACCATAAAATGAAGAGGATGAACATATTGAACACCCTCCCCCAAACCTAGACACTTAGTCCATAATGTTAACTAGATCAAAAGTGTTAAAGAATCATATAGCAACAACCTAAAAAGTTGAGGATTGGTTCAACAAATAGTTGCAATCACATGCGACACAACATATACTAACACACCCAAAAGCAACGAAGGCACCATGCATCATCATCATCATCATCAAAGCCCCTTCCCGAGATTTTCGGGGTCGGCTACATGGATTTTGGTTCTCCAAGCAATGCGATCTTCCCACATTTCCTCGCCTAATCCAAGCTCAATGATATCTTCATTCACCATCTTCATCCAAGTTTTCAACGATCTTCCCCTCCGTCTACACCCTCCGACACCATGCATAATCATAGAAAATGAAAATAAACTCACATTTCTAGGAAATCCGTAGGGACCTGGAGCAGAAAGGGATCACAAACATTGATATCCAGCAAATTACTCTTGCCTACTCCTAAAAGGGGACATCCCAAGTCATGTGTCAAATCAAGAGATTGAATGTGTTCCACTATATGATGGTCAAAATTTAAATCATCCCTTAAAAACAATGGATCCACATAAGTAGAGCCAATCATTGTAAAAGGGATGCAAGGATGTATGTCTATAGATATATTGAGTGGTACAGGCTCATCATAACAAAATGAATCACACAAAAATAACGGGCTAGACAATTTAACAACACCCCCAAACCTGGAATCAACATTACTTATGGCATGTAGTCTCTCATTAGATTTAACTTTCGATAATGCCCTGACTATTTCTTGAATTATGGGGTCATTCTTATCATGAAAATAGTTGAGGCATGACTCCAAAGAATATTAAGAATTAGACTTCATGCATGAGTCACTAGGAAGGCATACGTCGAATGAGTCAATATGAAAAAGGTGGTGTCACGCCCCGACCCGCCACGGGAATTGCAGCATGTCGATGCGTGAACTAACTCATAATACAGGCGGATCGTAACTGGACACAAACAAAAATAAAACCACGATAAAATTTGGACAAAATAAGAGTATACGATTCGCCCCGCCAGAGTCATAGTGACAAAAACAATATATACAAACATCTAGTATTTAACCAGATAATACAAAGGAAGCCAAACATACCCGTACAGGGTGGACACGACCAAACAACACAAAATAGTCTACCGCTGAAAACTAGGCCTAAGCGCCACGATCAACAGAAACGCCAACACTGCCTGCACTCCAATAGAAGCACACCCCTTGTGGGGTCAACAAAGCACAAAGCTAGCTGGTGCGAGCGAACTAAATTCAAATAACGGAATAATATACAGTAGAAATTCATGCCGCACAATAATGAATAAGCGAGTAATCCTAGATGCATGATCCATAAAATGGAAAAGGTGTCCCTATACAGGTTCTAAAGTCTAAATCACACCGTGTCTCTAAGGATAATATTTCTAAGTTCAAGCAACAACACAAGCATTTTAGATTAAACAATAACTACAATATTACGAAATATGCCGATCATTACAGGTGATTCAAACATGGTAATGATCAAGCGATGAAAACAAAGACTATCATAATTCTTCATAATATCCTAGGTATAACAATCAAGTCGAAACCAAAAAAATTATGTATAAGTGTCTCATATCGTAGGTATCCGCATACCCTACGAATGTGTCTCACCCAGACACATCCCACAACATGCACCAGTACCACTTCGGGTGGTTTGTATCCCAATGGGGTGCCATCTGCTAGGATATAAACTTAAACATCCCAAATGACTGGCCTAACACGGCCAACCTAATACAAATCAAACTCAAGTGCGCTGGGAGGGAAAGCGAGTAATCTCCAAAGCACGTCCTCTGGGACCCGTCCTACTGCACTCTCTAGTGGCAAGTGCATGCGGGAGCTCACCGCACCTCAGCAAGCCTGCCACATGTAATAACGCCCTCAATATCTGGTGCGAGTCATCTCAAGCTCCATCAAACTCACGATGCGAGCAAGCTCCTAAGCATCGGCACAATAGGCATTACAGCGGGGTAAAGACACTTACACTAATATCAACATGCACATACTACGAGTCTGTACATAATCAAATGTAACAGACGTGTAACCATAATCAGTTAGGCAATTTGACCCAATTCACCACAATAAATTCATACGAGTCGAACTATCATACATGCTCAAAACTCAGCAATCTACGGTAAAACATGACATACTATGCAAACTCGTAAACGAAGCATACAAGCCCAATGCCATTACACCAAAGCCTAATCACACCCAAATTCAACCACTATTCGATTTCATTATTGTATATCATGCTTTCAGAAAACTCAATACATAATTCATTAACAAAAGAACCAACACAACCATTGAAACCTCCAAAAACCCCAAATTTCAAACTTGTATTCACTTATACACAATCGACGGCATAATGTAAAAATTAAATTTAGAATTTAAAATAAATATTTCTCAAGGTAAATATTATAGTTACACTCACCTGAGCAGAATAGGTTTTCGGAACCCAAGTCCTACTGGTCGAAGCTCCCAACTTGCAAAACAGCGAATGCGGGACCACGTAATTTTTTTTTAAACTGCAAGGCAGACCCAAAAGTGAGCAAACTAGCCAAAAATTGGAAAATGAAATAAGTTACAACGGCGCATGACTGAAAGAAAAACTTACAAGCAAATACAATCCGACAAACACCCTGACGAAACCCAAAGTTTGGCGAAAACTCGCCGAAACCCACCCTACTCCGGTCTGATTACCTCCGAACAACACAACAAGCCGAAAATAGGTCCAAGAACACTCGGAATCATGAATTGCAGTTCACCCACGCGCCCAAAGCTCGGATTCACGTCGAAGAACCTTCATAATGAACATGCACACTAATTTTTTTTTGAAATTTTGGCCAACCCTTAAACCACCATTGCATGTGGGGTTTACAGGTACCAAAGGACGCCACAAATGCCCCTGAAAGGGCTGATTGGAGCTACGCAATCCGATCAATCAAAACCAACACCCTTAAGCTCACACAAACTGAAATTTTTGATTTTTAAAATGAAAAACTGAAGTAAGAAGGAGAGGGGAGAAAAAGAAAGAAAAATGAGAAGGAAGAGATGAGTTTTGGGGGGAAGAAATCGGCAAATCAATCGAGATTTCGCCGGAGAAGAAGAGGAAGAAGGGAGAAAACGCTCCCTGGAAGAAAAAAGAGAAAAAGAAGGAAGAAGAAAGGAAGGGGTTTTCTCTTAATAGGTGGGTGGCTATTTTCCCCCATCGGATTTCTGAGTACACCCCACTTCCAAACAAATATTTTTTTTTTTAAAATTCGACAGATATTACAGGTGGGGAGGAGACTAGGAATGACTAGGACTCTAACGTGCAACACAAAGCTCAGATGAAACATTTGTGGGAGGTAGGGGTTGAGTCAAATTAAAAATTGCATCTATTTTCTGAGCCATAGTCATAATAAATGTTTCTAGCTTTGAGGTAGAAGAGGAGAAGTAATCCTTAAAGGCTTTCTCCTCAGCCATCTCCTTGGTCTATGTAGACAAGGAGGGGGAACCTAGAATTTTTTTTTAATTCAAACCTAACCTCTATATTAACTAAAACAACTAAAACACCAAGTAATCACAACAGAAACCGCATGCAGATGTGGTGGGGAGAAGTTACCTCTTCGAGTTACTTGTGACGCCTACTAGAAGTTGAGTTGCCGTTGATAACTTTTGTGAAAACTTGTTGATGTAGTCAATTCCTGTTCTCCTTCCTTGCTACTTACCTAGACCTGCACAGGTAGCAAATGTGAGCCAAAGACCATCGTGTGGTGGCCGATGGCACTCCGATGCTTAATTTAGATAAGGCTTATAAGAGGCTTAAAACTGTAAACTGGGATTATGTAGCGTACATCTAAATCATCAACCTTATCTCCCTTTTATAGTATATGAGACCTTGTTTGGCTAGGCCTTTGGTAGCATAGTTTAGGGAAAAAGATCTTGCTATGGAGATCCTTTCCTAATTGAGAGCTGTTCATGTGGGATAGTTTCCCTACACGACCCGTGTTCCGAGATCTTTGGGAGAGATTTCCCTTTCTGAATGTTGTCCATGCAAGGAAGTTTCCTTGCCCGACTTATACTCTAATATATATGTCCTAGTCGGCTCCGATGTGTTGCTGGCCTGCCTGTCTTTGGTAAATATCTCAAATACTTGCCTTCGATGTCTTACAAGTATTGGGCCTGATCGCGTGACGTGTGAGCTTACTTGCTCATTGCAACTTGGACCCGACTGTCTGGATTCAACCAATGATGGGCTTAGCGCTGTTTGTGCCTCGCTGGATTGAGCGTTTAATCTGGCTTGCTTCGTTGTGTTGACGAGATTATCATGACACGTGTATGGTACTGATTAGAGGATGGTTTGATGTATCATCAGCTACTCCCCCCGAGTTAGTGGGTCGTCTTATCAGGTCATTTCATGAAACAACTGTGCACTGATAATTGAGTCTTAGTGATTCCCTCGAGCGGTGAATTGCATTAATTAGGCATGCGCCAACTTGAAAGCAGAAAAGGTGGGAGTTCAGTTTTCTATATAGATCTCTTGCCTGTGGAGTATAGCTTCTTTACTCTTTTGATCTTAGAGATTCTGCTTTGCCATGTAGTCTGTTGTGCTTTTGACTTTTCTTAACCTTCGTATTCGAAAGCTTGTACTTTCTCTCATGGCGGGCCGGGATTAGCTTTCTGATGAACTGTTCGCCAAGGGCCATAAGTGTTTTGAGGAGAAATTGCTTTCTGAATCTGATTTGGAAGCCCTCCGTATGACATACAATATTCTTGATGATCTGGTGCTCTGCACTTTGGGCGCCGATCTGACGCCATTGTACCTTCCTGAGGGGTTTATCTGCCTTCACCGAGGTGTGCTTCAATCGGGTGTCCGCTTTCCTGTTACCAAGGAGATCTGGGAGTTTCTGGTATACCTCGGCATAACACCCACTCAACTTGTGCTTAACGGGTATAAAACTTTTGATCGCCATTCTGATTAGGACTAAAGACATCGGTGTCCGAGTGTCTTCGAAAGCAATGCGATTGCTCACTTCTACTCTGATAAATGAGCATGCTATATGTATACTAACGTAGCCAGACTGGTTTGGAAAACTATCTGATGATTTTAAATCATAACAAAATTTATGTTTCATGGCTCCGACGGACTCGATGTATTTTGAGCATATTGGTCGTCCTGTCGAGCGTGAGTTTAGACCACCGAATAAGTTGACTCGTTCTTCAATGTTGTTTGGGTAACTGCATATTAGATTGACTTGTCGTGGTTTTTGCAGGGTGATTCTCTACTTTGCCATTTTCTACTGAAGATAAAACGACTTTGGATGCGTTCCGCGGCATGCCTCGTCTGGAGGTAGAAGATGTTGTTAAGCCTTCTAATGTTGAGAGCAGCGGTTTGTGGGCTCATTGGCACATGCCTCCCACTATGCATCGGGTGAAGAAGCCTAAGCCTGAAGGTGCATCTGTTTCGCGAAAGAGGAAAATTCCCAAGATCAAGGTTCCAAGCCCTTCGAGGAGGGCAAAAATAGATGAGGCGCTTCCTTCTCCTGCGCATTCGAAAAGGTTTCGTGCTTTGTCTAGGTTCGTCCGCAAGCATCTGGCCTTGTTCGAGGGACATGATGTTGTCGGGCAAAAACATGATGAGATTGTTGCTTTTGAGGGGTGTTATGCTCAAGCCGAGGCCTCTGTCTCTCTTCCTGACTTGAAGAGAGAGTATCTACAAATGGTGGGCGTGGAGGATGTTACCAAACTGAGCACCAAGTAGGCAGAGTTTATGAATAAGATGTTGCTGCAGGCGGGCATGAAAGCTTCGAATGGTCGTCCTTTTTCAATAAAGGACTTTGAGCTCCGCATTTCTCTAGATCATTAACACAAGAGTTGTTTGATCGTCAATGTCATGGTGAAGGTTCTCCTTCTTGTTGGCCGTACTATGCTCCATCTCGTTTCTGTCCTCATATTCAATTGACAATGGGTCCAAAGAATAACTCACTTCCCTCTTCTCCTTCAACTAATGTTGGATCGACACATGAAAAAGAGCCAACTCCTATAGGAAAAGGGAAAGTTGTTGATAAGGGACCTGATGCAGTGAAGACGGTTAAGGGCGGTGTTGGGAAACCAAGCTTGGCATCACAAGGTTGACATCTCTTACGTTGCGAGGAAGTATATCAGCAGGTGGAATGACTGGTTGGTGAATTGCACTTTGGAGCCAGTGGGAGAAACGTTTGGAAGGCGTTTAGATAAAAGGCAGAAACATCTTGTGTTGGGGATGTTATATCTGAATCAAGTGGCCGCATGTGGAATTGAAGTCGATGTCGTTCATGAGAGGGTGTATACCATGGAGCGAGTATTTGTAAACTTGTAGAAGTCATACACTAACGCTCTCCATGAGATTGAGTATTTGAGGAAGCAACTTGAAGCTTTCTCAGATACTGGAGCAGAGTCCAGGTCTATTAGGTTGGAGGCTAAGAAGGCTCGCTTAGAGGTTATTGAATCCAACTTGGTGGGGGCATTGTCCGCGAGAGATCGGTACGAGAAAGAATTGAGCCTTGTCCATTGTGACTTGCAGCTTGGCCGTGAGGATGTGGTTGGAGTGCAGGCTGAAATGTAGGTTTTGCATGCTGAGAGGATAAAAAAAGAGTTCAAGTGGACTGTCTCATGTCAGCAGTTGGAGGCCGACGCTGAATTTCATGCCAAAGTGAGTTGAATATTGCCAATGATAAGCTGGATACTAAGCGGTCCAAGACTGAAATCCTGTTGGACAAGTTGGAGCAAATGAAGCAGGAGCTTGTTGAATCAAGAGGGCGTGAAGAAAAGCTTTTCAAGGTCAAGGACACGTTTGAATTCATCAGAGTCGTGCATGGAAGGCTGGAGCTGTTGCATTTGATAAAGGAAGAGCATCTCGACTGGGGTCTCTCATATTATAAAGAGATTGCTTAAGCAGAATTTGGAGCGCCCTCCGATTCATCTAAAGAAGAAGGTGGCCCTATTGAGGGGGATCGAGAGGCAGCACCTAAAATGTGTCTCTTGCTTCTTCCTCTTCTAAGTCTAGTTTTGTTGTATTTGACTCTCCTCTTGAGGAGGAAAGTCTTGTATTCAAGTTTGCAAATGACTAGTACTTCGCACTTGTGTGTCTTCTGTTGCTTTTTCTGCTAGCTTTTACCTGCTTTGTCATAAATATTTCGACATTAATTGTCTGACGAGGAACTTTGCTGGGTTACGAAGCTTATGTTTGATTTGTTGTTGGGAGCTCTGACTTCTTGTGTTGCAATAGTTTGTCCAGTTCTGGTGATACTTCTTTTTAGAGATCGGGGAATGTAGTACACCATTTGTCTGGCGGCTTGGATGTCTTTTAGACCAACAATTGTTGTTGTAGTTATAAGCGTATTAGCCAGACTGTGGTCCTAGTGCTTGCACCCATGGAGGTGATTAGACATTAGTCCTTGCAAGTCGTTTGGGTTGAGTTTTCTGGGTTCCCCACTCACATGAACCGCGTCATGGGCAAAAAAATTTGACCCTCGCAAGGGTACCTGCAAGTGGAGGCTTGGAAGTTGCAGTGGATTTTCTTGCCCTCCTCTCCCAGGTACCTCTGCGACAGGTCAAATTGTTTTTCCCTCGCAACAATTCATGCGAGTAGGGAACCCACCCTTGCACGGGCCCCTACGAGGGCAAAACAAAGTGCGAGAAGGAAGGATAAAAAGAAAAATGAGTAGGGTGATGACATAATCGAGTGGTTCTTCGACTTCGAAGGGTGCTTTAGGGGTGCCCCAGATGGGGAGAGAAGAGAATAAGAGAAATGAGAGAATAAGATGCATAGAAGAAGAAGATTAGAAAATAAGAAGAAGTAGAAGATCAGATTAGAGAAGAAGAAGGCTGGTGGTGAAAAGAAAAGAAGTTGGGAGGGGAGAGAGAACTTTCCATCATTTTGAATTTGGGAGGGGAGAAAGATTTAGGTTTTCTTTTATAGGTGGTGTGGAAGAAAACAGTAGTGTGGGACAAAAAGTGCATGGTGTGGGAAAGTAAAATTATATGGGTGGGGGTGAGTTTAAGTTGTGGTGCAAAATAAGTGTTGCCTTTACAAAAATGGGATAAACGTTCCACCAAAACGTGATAGTCCCTTTAATAACATAATGTAACTTGTTGTAATACAAAAGGGAACTAAGCCACATGTATTCATTGCAGTACGTCATCTGTACTCTCACTAACGAGATTCTCCCAAAAATCAAAGTGAAATTTGAGTTATTTGATTTTTTTTAAATCGATTAAAAATAAAAAATTTAGGTAGCACTGACAATGATGCACAACAAATGTAGTGTCGTCTCATTGATAAAATGTTTTTTGTGGGGCGTTAACTAAAATATTTACCCTAAAACTTCATGCTACCTCGGATTATACACTTGTTAACTATGGGTTTATTTTACGGTATCGTACCCTAAATAAAAAATTTAGGGTGATTCTCTAAAGTGTTTGTCCTTCACCACAAAAACCACAAAGATGTAAAAGAGCTCTTGTTTGATTGGCACATTTTTTTTTTTACCGTACCCAAAACTCCATACATGCTACTTAATGAAATTTATAATCTGTGTATCAAATTTAAAATGTTTTTTAGTAACGACTATCTGAAAAAGCCCTTTATCAGGAAACCAAGAAATTATGTAAAGAATCTTGCAAATGATAAAATTTGTTTTTTATTCTCCCCCTTTCCAAATTAAGAAACAAACATAGAGCGTTAAAAGTTCATTAGTTTTCCTCTTGTAGAGCAAGCAAAGCAGAAGCGGAACTCGCGCTCGTTCATTCTCAATTAAACTCGCCTTTCCTTTCTTAGAAATATATATATATATATATATATATATATATATATATATATATATATATATATATATATATATTAGGCTAGGGAACCATGTTATGCAACCATGGTGATGTGGCGTGATCTTGAAAAAATGATGAACTCCCCAAAGTGTTTATGTGCATCTCAAGGTTGTAGAAAACCTTATATGATGATACCACTTCATCTTGGTTGCAAAAGCCGGTTCCCTAGTCTGACTATATATATATATATAAAAGGAGGAAACTCCAACTACAACCTTCATTACATTCCATTGCTAGCAGAGCAGAAACCCATCAAGAAGTTATTTCTTCTTTTTGGTTCTTTTCAATCGTATGGTTCATGTTTAAGCAATATCATCCATCTCTCTCCTCTTCCTTCAATCCTTGTTTATTGAAACCAGACCCAATCACTATGAGTACACGACAATGATTCTCCTTCAAACTCTTTGGAAAAGAAATTGTGTTTAAGAGTTAGAATAGCACCAAACCCTCATCTATGCTATGGAGTGGCATAAACATTGTAACTGTTGATCATGGCTCTTCTTTTCATCATTGTCCTCCCTTCTTCAAGCTTTTTGATGCTTTGATTAGTTTCAAAGAGGGATCCTCATCCCATTGCCATGTTCAAATCTTTAAGGAAAAATAAAGGTCTTATCACATGATTTCGTTGAAATCAGGATGAGGAGAGGCAAGTCTCAATTGCAAGAAAGCTTCGCATCTACATCTTCTTTAACAATGTGTAATGAACAAGTTTCTAATGTTGGTGCTTATTCTCAAAGATCTAGAAAAAGAAAGGGCAAGTCCTAACTGGTGATGATGGCCTCCACATCGTCAACAAGCTAGGAACAATAGGTTTTCCATGTTGCTGCTCATTCCCAAAGACACAAAACGAAGAGGACATATTCTTGCACCACAACAGTAGCAATCAACCATTACGATGATGGGTTCTGATGAGACATCAATTAGCCAGGAAATCATAGTCGTACATGTGGCGCAGGCCAACCCTAATATGTTAAAGGCTTTAATACAATCTCAACGGACCCATTCATAAACTGTTGTTCAACTCGTAAGTCAGATACTCAAGCCCAAGTCAAGCTAGTCCAAGAAACATGGGTTTTGGGGCTTGGCCCTGAACATTAAGGCCCGAACATGAATCTCAGAGCTATCATAGGCCCAAGATCCACTCGCACAAATCAACTTTTAGCCCAATCAAACATTGAGTCCTAAACAGAGCCAATTAGAGCGGTCAATATCCTGCCCACACCACTAACCACGACGAAGAACAAATCACTGCGTTCAATAAATGCAGAACTGAGAGCGTCAGAAAGGGGCATGAGTGGTAGGGCGAGAAAGCCGACTTTAGCCCTCTCTTCCTCACGAGAAAGAAAAACAACGTCATGCCCCCTAGTTGAGAAAACAAGTGGTACGTAAGAAAAATAATAAGTGCTACACTATAAATCATCAAGCAAGAAAAGTCAAAAGACTTACTGAATTTTTTGAATTTGCAGTAGATTAGTCGTTATTCATGGTCGAAGTGTCCAGACTGCACAGAAATGAAGAAGCAGTACCGCTACCAGTTCTTTGTGTGCTCAGAATGCCCGCTAAAATAAGAAGGCTTCACCAGCCAGCATGTACGATGGCTACTCGTCCTGATAGAAGCCATGGAATGAATCAACCTAAGTGTTAGGTGGACACTAGCAACCTACATCCTGGCCAGGGTGGCAATCAGATCTTCCACCCATTGGGTGCTAATGAGACATCAATAAGTCATACGATTACAGTCGTACATGTGGCATGGGCTAACACTAACTGAGAAAGGCCTCAGCACAATCCCAAGCAAACCTATGCGCAAACTATTGTTGATCCCACAAGTCAGGTCCCCAAGCCCAAGAGGAACAGGGCATAAGGCTTTGCCTAGGAAATAAGGCCCGAACACGAATCTCAGAGTTGTCATAGGCCTGAGATCCACTTGCATAAATCAGCTCTCAGCCCAGTCAAGGATTAGGTACAACCAATTGCCTAAAAGACTCATTCATGCACAAGTAAGATCTTGGGTGAGATCTCCTCTATCCATCACGTCCTCAATAACAATGACAATTATGGAGGAAGCACTCGCTACTTAAGGGAAGGAAATGGAAGAAGAAAGGTAAGCATACACTTTGCAATTTACATATTCTCTTTACTCTTACTTGCATTGATATCTGACTTAAGCATCAGAGTGCCTTCGGCCACCACAACGGTGGTCTCTGGCTAACTGCTGGTCTTTTTACAAGCTCGAGATTAGCGAGATCAGCAGGGGAACATATATGAATACATCAGTTTGGCATTGTCCGTGAAGAAACACCAAGTTTTCCCTAAAACGAACATACAAAGTTCTCTGGCTAAGCAAAGCTTTTAGAAATGGTCACCATCACCAGATCTTGAGTGATCAACAACAATGCTAAACTAGACAACCCTCTGGCTAGAGAAGCCCAGCCATAGGGCCGATCCAACAACAAAGAAGTGGCATGGCCCAACCATAGAGGCAGCTGTGGCTGACCCCCACATAGACCAAATCCTGCTTCACATGGATCATATAGTGTGGGTGGTGGAATGACTCACCTAGGACAAACAACAACCACCCAAAAATTGAAGAAATCCGAGGAGAGCCCCCACCCGAGAGGATGCCCAAGAGTACGTCTGGTAAAGTGCGAACCTCCCTAGAAATGAGCAAAAAGTTGGTCGGCAGGATAACTTAAGGGATGAAGGAGATCATAGGGTCCACACCTTGAAAATAGACTGTACTGCGGTTAGGAACCCGATCCGACTGGGGGCAACCAATTCGAACGTCTTGTACGGCCTAACAGTCCCTCCATTCTCGAAGGATATCATGAACGAACCACTACCAAAGAAGTTATTTCCTCTAAAGCTCGAATTCAATGTTGGAACATCTGATGCGTCAGATCACTCTGCATCATTACCAACACGTAATGGAACTGAAAGAATGTTCAGGATGGGGTAATGGCGTTGAAGGAAAGTTTAGAAGCCATCCTGTGCAGAACTTTCCCACCAGCCTAAAGATGTAGCACTGACCTGGTTCCACAGTCTCCTTTCAAGATCCGTTGACTCGTTCCAGGTCTTAGCAAAAACATTTATCACCAGGTTCGTTGGAGCGTATCAGGAAGGGGCCTCATGACCTGCTAAGTCTCAGAGCATATGTCACTCGTCTCAACGATGAGTTAACTTTGTTTAACAGTCACAACGATGACATGTCAATAACTGCCTTCACTTTCGGCCTTCGAGGAGGCCAGTTCAACAACTTTCTCACCCTAGAACCTTCGAGAAAGATGGTGGACTTACTGAAAAGTTCCTAAAAATATATCACTCTCGAGGATATGCTGGCTACCAAAAAGAAGCCGAAAATGAAGTCAAACAGGGTCAGAGGAGAGGAAAAGATGCGCGAAGATGAGGACAGGTCAAAGAGGAAGAAAAATGAAAATAAAATTGGGTCCGACAAGACCAAACCCAATAGGGCCATCAACTACGTTGGTGCAAGGTTCAATGAGTTTTCTCCCCTCAACTCCAACTTGCCCAAAATCTTCTCCACCATGAAAAGCTGCGATGACATCAAGTGGCCTCCAAAGCTCAAAAGCGATCCTTCAAGGTGTGATAGAAGCAAGCATTGTGCTTATCACAAGGACCATGGTCACATCACCTAGGACTACTGCAATCTTTAGAACGAGATAGAGTATTGGGTTCGAAGGGGAAGACTCGGAGAATTCATAAATTCTAACGAGAAATGGCCCCAAGAAAAGAAGAATGAAGAAACGACCCTAGAGGCTGAAGAAAAGATTGCAGACGTCGTTTACATCCTGCACAATGCACACAATGGACAGAAAAATCCAACCGATCAAGAAATGGGCGATCCGAGAACTGCGGACAGGTTCTCACTTTGGAGAGCGCCCAATCCAGTACACCTGGGTAGAACACCCAGCCCTGGATGGGATATGCAGGGGTCTATTCCCCACACAATGTACGCTGATTATCATGATTACAATATCAAAATGGGGCATAAAACGATCGCTAGTAGACACAGGGAGCTCGACCAATATCCTACTCCTAGAAGCATTCCGCAGGATGCGGCTGAAAGAAGAGGAGCTGAAACCAGACAACCAGGTGATGGTTGGCTTCAACGTCGCTGGGAGTTACTCAGTCGGGAGCATCAGCCTACCTGTAGGAGTAGGGGAACTAGTAAAGCTCCTTATGACGGACTTCATTGCGGTTTACACCCATTCCTCATACAATATACCTCTGGGAAGACCTTGGCTCCAGCAGATGGGGGCAGTGGTCACCACATGGCACCAGTGCGTCAAATACCCCGTCAACTGAGATAATGGAAATATATGAGGAAATCAATCTTCTGCCAGGAAATGCTTCACGTGGAAATGATGCTATCAGGTAAGTGACCGCGATGGCTAAAGTCCCCTTGAAAAAAGATGAACTAACTCGCCAAGGGCTTATTGGTAAGAAGTAATGAGAGTAGCATGTTGAATTTTTGAAGAAGAACTATCAATAAAGGTAATCTCTTTAAACATAACTCTAATCCACACCACGCTCAACTCCTTTTACAGGGGAAAACCCGGTCCTTATACGGGGACCAAAATGGCACACAAGCGGCCGAGCCTAGCCCCACTAAGAGTGATGATAGCTCACCACGTATGTGACCTAGACCGCCTAAGGAACCGAGGTACGATACTGTGGGTCGAGCCCAGTCCACGAACAGCTCACCGCTCCAAAGGTTTGGTCCGAGCACGGGTACCAAAATGGCGCATATCGCCCAAGCCTAGTCCTATTCAGAATATCGATAGATTGCCGCACAAGTGGCCTAGTCCACCTTCGGAACCAAGGAAGTACATCTGCAAGCAGAACTTAGTCCACATATGGTTCTCCGCAAGATGGCCGAGCCCAGTCCATGGACAACTTACTGTACGAAAAAAATTGGTCATAATACATGGACCAAAATGGCGCACAAGCGGTCGAGTTTAGCCTTACTGATGGTGACAACTGCTTGCCTATTCCGAGCATGGGGACAAAAATGACGCACATCGGCCGAGCGTAGTCTTTTTCAGAATGTCAACAGCTTGCCGCACAAGTGTCATGTTCACCTCCGAAACCAAGGAAGTATGTCTGTGAGAAAAACTCAATCCATAGACGGTGCTTCGCAAGTGGGTCGAGCCCGGTCCACGGACAACTCACCGCTAAAAAACCGATCCTCGTATAAGGGCCAAATGGTGCACAAGCGGAACTTAGCTTTATTGAAGGTGATGACGACTTGCCGCATAAGTGACCTAGTCCACCAAGGAGCTGAGGTACAATACAACCGGTGGAGCCCAGACCACGGACAACTCACAGCCCAACTGAAGCCAGGTTTAATCACATGGACAAAAATGGTACACAAATGACCGATCCCAGCCCTACTTAGGGCTACAACAACTCACCGCGTAAGTCACCTAGTCCGCCTAAGGAACCAAGGTACTGTGAGGTGAACGAGTCAAGTCTATTGACGACTCACCGCAGCGGGATAATATAGTCTGAAGGACAAAGATGGCACAAATAGGCTTTGTCTAATCCTGTTGAGGATACCAACGACTCACCCAATAACTGACCTAGTCCGGTTAATAGGAACCTAGCCCGACAACCCAACTCTTGTTCAGAATTGAGGTATATTATGAAGTCTAGCCTAGATGGGAAAACACGACTTCTTCCCAATTCAAATCCTCTTAAGGATTGAGCCAGATGAGACAAGAACTTAGCTCGTTCGGGTAAAGATGGTTGCTCAACAACCCAACTCTTGTTTAGGATTGAACTATATTATGAAGTTTAGCCCAGATGGGTAGACACGACTTCTTCTCAGCTCAAGTCCTTTCAAGGATTGAGCCAGAGAATTACAGGGACCTAACTTGTTAGGGCAAAGATAATTCCTTAGCAACTCAACTCATGTTTGGGATTGAGGTATGTTATGAAGTTAAGCCCAGACAAGCGTAGAAGACTTATTCCCAGCTTAAGTCCTCTCAAGGACAAAATCAAATGAGCACAAGAACCCAATCCATTTTAGCAAACAAAGTCCCTCAGAAACCAACTCCTATTCAGGATTGGGGGTCTAAATAAAAGGTCTGGCCTAGATAGGCTGAAATGACTTATTCGCAGCTCAACCCTCTCAAGGATTGAGCTAGATAAATGAAAAAAGTCTAGCCCATTTGGGAATAAAATGACTCCTCAACAACCTAACTCATGTTTGGGAATAGGGCATATTATGGGAGCCCAGACCAGAAAGGCAGATGCAACTCTCATTTGATTCAAAGTCCTCCTCAAGACTGATAAGACAGAAAGTATATGATACCGAATTTTAATCTGATAGGAAATGGTTTCTCAAGCAACCTAACCACTACAAAAGTCAGAGTCCAGCAAGGAAGTTCAGTCTTCAACGTGCCTGCTCAAGCTCAACCAGTAAGGGAGACGATAATTACATTATTAAGGGAACACGCCTGCACAAACAAAGGTAACTATCATACAACTTAACATTCATAGAAGATTAAGTTATTAATGTTGAGAGAGTATGAGCTCGGACCAGCCAGGAAAGGGCTCCAGCCTAGACTAAAACCCTAATTCAGGTGGGGGTAGGAACAGTCGTCTACTCAGCCTAATATAAGTTGGAAATGGCAAGTATGAAAGCTATAAAACAGACAAAAATGAAGAAAAAGGAAAATCAACTTCTCATTAATAAAAAATTTCTTTCATTACAAAATCGCTCATGCAGTCATGAACATCTTTTTGCAACTTAGAATCAATAATGGCCTCAGGGTCGGCAACAAGGTTTAGAATAACAGGATTGGATGTCATTTCTATGACAGGTAGATCAAACTTAGGTCAACTCTGGGAAGAAGAAGAAAAATAGTCTTCCTTCTCAAAGTGGGCAAAGTCCACCTGTTTGTAGGCGAAAAGTTCCAGTCCTCATGATCTTGTGCAATGTAGTCCAACAACTCCAACCTACCAGAACGACCTTGCTGAAGTCAATAATCTCAGCGGCATCAAGGAGTTCTTTCTCCTTGACCGCCCACTGTGCCTTCAAGCCAGACAGTTCTTCATCCACTCTGGACAGTCAACTTTTGCAGTTTGCTAACTTTCATTCAGCCACAACTCGGCTTGCGTGCTCGAAATCCCATTCCTGAGTAAGCTGGGATACTTGCAGTAGAACAACATCATGGAGTTCCTTCTACCAAGAAAACTCAACGCGTTTATGATCCAGAGCACTATGGATTTAAGTAGCAGACTTCTGGGCAGATGGCAGACGGTCAAAAACATTCTTCTACTCAGCTACCAATCTATCCCAATCCTCCCAAACTCCCCCGAGTTCAGTCATCAAATCGGTCTGGGCAGCTAGGGCCTAATCTAGATTATCCTGGACTCCTTTCAGCCAGACCTCTAGGTCAGCCTAAGAAGCTAGAGCCTTGTCTAGACTCTCATGGGCCTCCCACAACTGAGCCTCCAACCTGTGACAAACGATCAACTGCTTGCCCAACGAGTCCATTTAAAAAATAATAGCCGAAAGCCGCAAGTAATGCTCAACAAACGACCTCTCCATGGCATAGACTTTTCCTATGCATAGTCAACTTTAGTACCCAACATCCTAACATACGTCAGGTGGGCCATTCCCTGATAAAAATAAAGTAGATGGATACAAACAAAAAGTGTAGTTAGTAGTCCAACAATAAATGAACAAGAATTAACTCACCTACATGAGTTGCTTCAGCCCTTGATGGTCCCCTATGGGTATCTTCTCCAACGACAAACGATCAACTAGATGGGAAAAATGCATCTTTAGAAGCTGAACGGATATGCTTCTCTAAGCAACCTCTTAGTGCTACACATGTCGGCCATCAGAGCTGAGATGAATAGAACCATGGCCTCAAAAATTGACGTGAATGCCAGAATCGAGAACCTTGGGGCCAGGGATAGGTCTTGCACCCCCTATCGAAACTATGACCTTCCCCCCCTTCCATTTGTTGTTAGCATATGGCAAGGAAATGGGGCAAGCTTGAGAATCCAAGCGAGATGACGATTCGGATGAACCGCATGCCAGATCCTCCAAAGTAGACGACTTTCTTAGGGCACCCGAAATCGCCAATATGTCACGGGCAGCACCCTTAGAGCACGAGGCTCCAAGCCTGAGTCAGCACCAGTGGAAAACCTTATGGTTGTTTCAAGAAGACGAGCATTGGTACACTTGAGCTGCTCTTCATTTAGCCTACTGGGGTCCTCCACCCTAGAAAGACTAAAGTGCTCCTCTTGAAGGAAGACATCAGGGTAGGAGGACAAGGAGGTAGACTGATGGGCTCAAACACTACCTCCTCAGAAGCACGCAAATGTACCACCGACTGGGAGTGCTCGACAAGCTCCCTCCCCTCGCAACTATCTTCTTCTACGCTCGGATGTTCTGGCGCAAGAAAAAGAGCAAATCAGAGCGGTCAGTGTTCGGCCCACCCTACCGACCTCATCGAAAAAGACCATTACACTCGATAAATGCAGGACTGAGTGCATCCAAAAGGGGAAAATAAGCGGTAGGGAGAAAATTTCGGTTTTAGCTCTCTCATTCTCATGGGAAAGAGCAACAACGTCGTACCCCCTGGTTGAGAAAACAGGTGGCACGACAGACATACAATAAGCATCATGCTAAAAACATTAAACAAGAGAAGTCACATGACTTGCTGATGTTCCTGAAGTTGCGATAAACCAACTGATTTTTGTGGTCAAAATATCCAGACCGCACAGAAGCAAATAAGTAATATCACTGCCAATTCTTTGTGTCCTATAAATGCCCGCTAAAGAAAGATAACTTCATCAACCAGCAAGTCCCATGATTGCTTGTCCCGATGGGAGCCATGGAATGAATCAACCTAGGTGTTAGGAGGAGCCCAGTAGCCTTTTGGTGCCATCTAGGCATGAGCGATACCATGGAATGAATGGAATTGCCAAATAATTTTATGAACACGGAAGCGCAGGCTAACTCTGAACATGGCCTTATATAGAGCTTTGTATCCCTCCTTTGGTGTTATCAAAGACTCACCATCAACCAAAAGCATTAACCTTAAAACACCAGGGATACGATACTGGCCGCGAAGGTCGACGAGATCCTTCTCCGACATCATAGATGTCCTAAAAACCTCAGTACTAGCCACTAGACGGTCATGTGAGAATCGAGTAGTCATGATCGAAAAAAAGTTTGCACCTAACCCAACTAAAGAGAATTCTTGGAAAGAAAATAGGAACTTGGGCAGGGAAAAATGTCAGACTCCCTTAAAGAAGGTCATATAGACTTGATTTGTAGGGGAAACAATTAGCAAATCACCGCACAAGCAACAACTGCAACACATAAGCTGAAAAGGCACCTAAATATATCATCATGACCTTGCGTGACACCTACACAGACAATTAATGGTCCAATACGTAGACCTACTAACTAGGGGGAAAGCTGATGAGACATCAATTAGTTATACAATCACAGTCGTACACGTGACATGGGTTAACCCTAACATGAGAAAGGCTTCAACACAGTACCAAGCGGACTAATGTACAAACTGTTGTTCAGCCCGTAAGTCGGGTGCCCAAGCCTAAGTCACGCCAACCTAAGAGACATGGGGTCTTAGGGCTTGGCCCGGGATAAAAAGGGTTGAACACGAATCTCAAAGTTGTCATAGGTCTGAGATCCACTCGCAATAATCATCTCTCAGCCCAATAAAGCATTAGGTCCTAAATAGAGCCAAGTGCTGAAGAGACTCAGGGATGCACAACAATAAACATTAACTCTGGGATGGAAAATGTCAGACTCCCTCAAAGAAGGTCTATATAGACTTGACTTGCAGGGGAAACAATCACCAAGCTGCTGCAAAAGCAATAACTGCAATGCATAAGTCGAAAAGGCGCTAAGTTATATCATCATGACCTCACATAGACCCTTATGCACAGACAGTTAGTAACTCAATATGATGACCCACTAACTAGGGGGAGTAACTTATGAGACATCAATCAACCAAACAATCACAACCGTACATGTGGCACATGACAATAAGGCTCGAACATGAATCTCAGAGCTTTCATAAGCCATAGATCCATTAGCACAAATCATCTCTTAACCCAATCAAGCAGTGGGTCCTAAACAGAGCCAAGTGCCGAAGAGACTCAGTCATGCACATGTAAGATCATGGGTGAGATTTCCTCCCTCCATCACGACCTCAATAATAGGAACAGTTGTGGAGGGAGCATTCGCTACTTAAGGTGAGAATAGGGAAGAAGAAAGGTACGCATAATTTTTGCAATTTACGTTTAGTCTTCACTATTCCTTGCATCGTTACCCGACTGAAACATTAGAGTGCCTTTGGCCACCACAATGGTGGTTCCTGGCTAACCGTTGTCCATTTTTGCAGGCTTGAGATTGTCAACATCAACAAAGAAAAATTTGAACACTCAGGTTCAATATCAGATAGATACTTAAGTTGAGTGCTGTCAACGCAAACACACGACTTATCTTGCCAAAAAACTTAGTTGAAACCCTCATTGACTCATCAATATAAAATGGATCTTCAGAATAGTGAAAAGGGTTTGAGGATGGTGATCAACAATCTTGATATGCGTTCTCACCAAACTTTGAAGTTCAAGTTCCAATCTTGCACAAAGTGATATATTCTCATTTCCAACTAGAGGCAAAATTTTGTTAGGCGTAAGAGCTTGGAAATTGGAGATAAGATTGGGATGGTATGGAAGTGTAATAACTTGAGCTTTGATTTCTCTTTCCTTCAACATGCCATTCCTTGGGCATTAGTGATTGCTGCCTAATAAACATGGTGAAAACTTTTTTGTAATCATCCATGGATATTCATCTTTTAGTATGATCTGATCATGATGTAATTAACATATTTAGTTTCTCAATTATAATAAAATCTCTTATTTTTATGTATATTTTTCTTTATGTCATTGCAAGTTTATTGAATATGTTTCTGTTGTCTATAAAATTGATTTTTTTTAGCTGTAAAATACAATAGCTTGTGGAGTTTCTTTATAAATATAGGGTTTTGGATGCTTTATTTGGGTCCATTTTAAATAGAATTTGATGCAGTCATTTTTGGTTCCCTGCTTTGACCTAATCCCGCTGACCTGCTAACTTGCACAAGTAATGCACGTGAGCCACAAACCACCATTGTGATGGCCGATGGCACTCCGATGCTAAAGTCAGAAAGGGATTTGAGGAAGGCGTAATTCTGCAAACAAGGAATTTGTAGCATACCTTAGCTTACCAACCTCATGTCTTATTTATAGTGCAGGAGTCATGGTTCTACCAGGCCATCGAAGGCGTAGTTTAGGAAGGAGATCTTCATGGAAATCCTTTTCTAATTAGGAGTTGTGCTGTAGGAGGGAAGTTCCATGTTAGCCCTGTGTTCCAAGATACGCGAGAGACAGTTCCCAATCCATAGAAAGAAGTTTCCCTGCGTAGAACGTGCTTTAGTATTTGCTTCCTAGTTGGAAGCAAAGAGCGGTTGTAGTTGCCCGTCCGAAACTGATCCTCGAGATACTTGCCTTAGTAGGAGTTATGAGTATTGAGGATACCTGTGAGACCTGTGGGCCTAGTACGCTGTAAGAGTTCGGGTCCGTCTGGCAGACTGCATCAGGCAAGCTTAGAACCTCTTGGGCCGGATCGGTGTTGGGCTGACGCTGAGGCCCGTAATTCCTCGTGATCATCATGACACGTGTATGGCTCAGGGATGTGACTATTTTTATGTATCATCAGTAAATCCCCCGAGTTAGTCGGGCGTTAAGTCGATTCGCCGACTCTTCAAAAAGAAGACCGTACCATCGGGATGATTGGAATCGAAGCGTTTACCTCGAGCGGCACACAACATTAAATGGTACGTGACTGCTCAAGGAGGGAAAATGCGATTTGTCTTTCCTATACATATCGGCTGCTTTGATGCAGATTTTCTTATTCTTATCTGTATTGTTCTTTCGAGCCATAGTATTGCTGTAAAATTTGATTTGTTCTTTCTACCGATGGTTGACAATGTTGAACTTTCTCCCAATGACCTATTATCCCTCACTTGCATCCAATTCTTCAAAGGTAGTTTTGTCGACAAAACTGAGTTGATCATACTTCATAGTTTGTACCGTATCTTAGGCGATTTGCACATTGTTCCCGCGTTTGGAGGTTTGGGCTCGACTGTACCTCCTCAGGGGTACATAGGTTTGCACCGAGGCATGTTTGAGTCTGGGCTTCGGTTTCCAGTGCCAGATGATGCCTGACACTTCTTTGTTTATTTCCATATGCCTCCTGCTCAAATGGTTCCGAGCGGGTTCAAGATTCTGCTCACGATCCTCCTGAGGGCTCATGATGTTGACCTTCATTTTACTTCATCGGTGATCCATCACATGACTGCTGCTCGATTGGATCCAAGGGGTCTCTGCGTATTGAATTGTCCTCATTGTCTACGCTTGGTAGTAGACGACACTGGGTCTTGGGAGAAACATTGGTTCTTGGCTTCAGTGGATTCTGGGTACTTCAAGTTGAGAGTCGTAGAGTGTCCCAATACTTTCAGTTTGATCTTGGTGAGTTTCTTGGTTGTTGGTGTATGCATATTTTTGTATATCCCTTGTGCGGTGCTGACTATGATGTTATTCTTCTGTTTCAGGGAAGTTCGCCATTCCGTCTCTTAGTAAGGAAGATAGGAGGATAGAGAGGGAGTTTATCAAGCTCCCTTTAACATACACTGAGGATGTTATAATGCCAGGCGATGTTGTGTGCAGCGGGTTGCTGCGGTGTTCTCAAGGTGCTCGCCTCGCGCCAGGTTCACCGGTTTAGGGTGTGGTCACTCGTCCTTCGAGGAAGAGAAGTGCGATTTTGCCCAACCCATCCAGGCTTGCTGACTTGGAGGCAAATGTGCCTTCTGTTGTTTTTCCAAGGAAGAGGCAACCACTAACAGGGCGGCTTCTCCCCTTGGGATTTAGCGATCTGCCCAGGCACATCCTCGGGGGGTCGTGGCTTTCCAGATGCTTTTGTTTCACTTGTTGACATAGATTGGGAGGAAGTTGGTCCGCATGTTGATGCTTCACATTATCGTGGTTCTGAAGTGATCACTCGTGCCCTTGAGTCGTACAGTCCTGTTTCGCTGCACCCCGAGGCTCGCAAGAGGGCTTTTGCATTAGAGAAGGCCTTTGCAGATGTCATATTCGAAAGCTCTCTATCGAGTGGATTCCCTGAATTGTCAGTTGCAAAATTATGATAATACCGCAAACCTTGGAGCCGTGGCCTCTATTACCGAAATAGAATTTACTGGTATGGGGTCTCAATTGAGGGAGGCCAAGTCTGATCTAGCATCAACTCGTGCTGAACTGAGGCAAACCAAGGCCAAATTAGAGCATCTAGATGTGGCCGTGGACCGACGGTCTTCTGATCTGGAGGCCAAGTAAGCCGAGAGGAGGTGGGCGGAGGCAGAATGGGCCTTTGAACAACGACAATTGGAATCCATGATTGATGATGGGCTTCACTGTGTTCGTGAGGTAGAACGACTGTTGGTGGATGAGCATTCGCACTACGCTGCTCTGGTAGGTGCGGTGGATTTTGACGTGTTGGGCAAGAGGCCGTTAGTCTCGTTTGAGGTTATTCGAGGTAGGTTGGAGCTTTTGGAGCTAATAAGAGGAGAGCATCCTGGAGTCGACCTTGATTTTGCTTGCTACAGGAGGGCTATTTTCAGACTGATTTATTGAAGGGAGTGCTCTTGCTCCATAGGACTAGCTGCTGAGGAGGATTTTTTTTTTGAAAGGCAAGCCTGGGGGTTTATATGGGCTCCCCAGACCACTGAAAAAAAAATAAAGAAGAGGTTTGTTACATTCGAGAGTATTTTCTACCTCTAGCATCATCATACACTATTTTCTTAATGTCTTCCGCAAAGGAGCTCGGAATGATCTCCACAAACTCATGATTAGGAAGAAGCTTAGCTAGTTTATCTGCTGCCTGGTTTGTCTCCCTTACTACGTGCCTTACCCTTCATTCCCTGAACTTCTTTATTTCCTCTTTGATACGTTGAGTAGTATGAATTGCTTCCCATGGAGGAGCTTTGGTGGTGGTTATGTACTTGAAGGCATTGCTTGAGTCCATACTAATCTCCACTCTCTGGTAACCATGTCTACGAGCTAACTTAATTCCCATCTCAATCCCCTGTAACTCATGCAAGACAACTGTTTGTGCTTTCTGAGACCCTGCTGCAGCTGCTACCACTAGGCCTTCATGGTCCCTTATTAGGGCACCGTAACCTCCCCTAGCTCCTGTTAGAGAGCCATCAATATTCACTTTGACCCAACCTTGTTCAGGCCTCTCCCATGTATGCCAAGTGCTAGTACACATATGGTATTGAGCTGCAATTCTCCATTCATAAAAAAGCCATCGATTATAACCATTGTCTTCTACTTAAAGATCCAGGACTGATACTCTTAATTTGACATTTGCAATCACCTTTGGGACTAGCTCAACTGCTGATTTAAATTTGGAATCGAACACTCTACAATTTCTTCATGTCCATAGGTGGTAGATAGTGGCATGCAAAGCTAGTTTTTAAGCACATTACCAGGAGATTTCCCCATGAATTTCGCCTCACACCATTTCCATTCAGCTAGCCAGTCCATAGGCTGATGCCTCTATCCTAGGCTTACAAGAATACGTGACCATACAAAACAGGAGTATCTACACTTAAATAAGAGGCGCTCTATACTTTCTAGCTCATCACTACAGAGTGAGCATACTGAGTTTGCTATGACTCTCCACTGTTCTAGCTTGTTTTTGGTCTTGAGGGCCTTATTCAATGCAAGCCAGGTGATGAAGTTGTGTCTCGGGATCCTACTTGTGAACCATACCAACTTGGACCAGGATACTGGTGGTGATCTCTATCTCATTGAGTGGTAAGCACTTCTGTTGGAGAACTCACCTTCTTGACCTCCCATTCAAGTAATTTCATCTCTGTATGCATTGTCAGTTTCAACCCAGCCTAGTTCTTCATAAATATCAGCAAGGTTTGCTCTCTCATTCAGCATTGTGTTCCATCTATTGTCTGTGATGAGTGCACTAACCTTGGAATTGCGGTGAAACATAAAGTGGTATGTGAAGTGCTGAGGTAACCTATTGATAAGGATGCCCAAAGGATGCCACGAGTCTTTCCACAAGAAGGTACCCTTCCCATCTCCAATTGAGTGAACAATCAGCCTTGCTAGCCTGCGGTCTGGACTTCAGGATATTGCGCCAGCACCATGATGACTCACTTGGAATGTCCATGACCCAAAAGTGTTTGTCCTTGATTAAGTTTGCTTTGGTCCAGTGTACCCATAAGTTATCCTTACAAGAGACAATATTCCACACATTGCGCATCATTGTTGCTTTGTTTGAGGTTTCAATACACCTTATACCAAAGCCCCCCTCATTATAAGGCCTACATACTCGTTGCCAACTAACCATATGAGTCGTAGAGTATATATCTGAGGCAGACCACAGGAAGTTTCTCATCATTCCTGTAATATCATCTCTCACACTAGAGGGTAGGATGAAGCAAGAGGTCAAGTATACATGAAGGCTATTCAATACTTCCTTAATCAAGGTAACTATTCCTGCATATGATAAGGTCATATTCTTCCAAGATTGGACCTTCTTACGGATTTTGTTGACTAGAGGAAGGCATTGGTTGTAATCCAATCGAGAAGATATCAAAGGCAACCCTACATAAATACTTCACAGGAAGCACTTCTAGATTAAATTCAAGGCGCCTAGTTATCAACAGGAGCTCCTCATTGGGTACTCCTGCATCAAACAGGTTGCTCTTTGAGAAATTGATAGCTAGTCCCGTGCATGCTTTAAATAGACTCAATCCACTATGAAGTGCCTTTGCAGATTTGATACTTCCATGAAAAAAAGCAATGAGGTCATCAGCAAAACATAAATGAGTGATCTGTGGGTTTGTGCACTTAGGATGCAAAGCATAGTCACCTTCATCCACCTTTTGCTTCAGTATAAGATGCAGGAGTTCCATAACAAGAACAACAAGTATAGGGACATAGGACACCCCTGACGTATTCCTCTTTTGGCCCTAATGAAACCTTTAGAAGACCCATTGATAGAAATTGAGAATCTAGGTGTCGTAATGCAGGCCTTCACCCAGTCTATGAATTGTCTAGGAAAATGCATCTTCCTCATGACTGCCTCTATTGCTTCCCATCTAACCATGTCATAAGCCTTTCTAAGATCTATCTTGGCTGCACATCTAGGAGCTCCTCTGTTCCACTACACCAAAAGGCCTGTTTAGCTACACGGAGATGGTCACGGCTCTAAACCGTTGGTTTATTTGCCACAGCAAAAAACCATGGCTATAATGACCAACGGCCTAAAACCGTGGCTATAAAAATAAAAACCGTGGCTATAATGGAGAACTCGAGTGGATTTCACGAGTGCGAAAAAAATTTCGCGGTCTTGCGAAAACATTTGGGGCTCTCGCCTCCTTCCATTTTCATTTTAGAGTTTTAGGGTTTTGTAAGAAAATCACAGATCTGTTTTTGGCTCAAAAGCTCGAGGGGAGAATCGAAATCACAGATCTGTTTTTGTGTTGATTGCAGAGAAATCAGAAATCAGATAAATCGATCGAAAACTCTAGCCATCGACCTCGACCTTTTGGTGAGAAATGGTTTTGTAAGAAAATCGCATATCTATTTTTGGCTCAAAAGCTCGAGGGGAGAATCGAAATCTCTAATATGTTTTTGTGTTGATTGTAGAGAAATCAGAAATCAGAGAAATCGATCAAAAACTCTAGCCATCGACCTCGACCTTGTGGGGAGAAATCAGAGACAAGATCTGAGCATCGTGCTAACTTGCGACGTCGACCTCGAGCTGTGGTTCGACCTCGTGTTGAGTTTTGACCTCGATCCAAAACCTCGACCTCGACCTCGACCAGAGGTAATACACTGTCACTTGTCTTGAAATTTTTTCTTCTTTGGGTCTTTGCAATCTCAATTGTTCTGTTACATTTAGGTTTCTGATGAATGTTTGGTCCATTTTCACTAATAAATGGGGAAATTGTGAAAAATGGTGAAATATAATATGGGTTTTTTCAAAAAATCGAATGGGGTTGATGGGTTTTGCAGAGAATCGAATGAGGAAAAAATCTTTTTTCTTCTTGATGGGTTGATGGGGAAATTGCTGTGTCTGTTAAGTGTTTTTTCCTTCTTGAATGAGAAAGAAAACCAGTTCTTGAATTTCTTTTCTTCAAATGTTCATTTTCACTGATTTTTAAGAAATAGAGATTTTTATGTTTGGCTTCAGCAGGCTCTTAACTATAGTGTGTAATAAAATTTATTTATGCTAATTTTAGGGATTAGTAAATCTTCTGTGTTGCTCTCCATCATTCGAAGCTGTTCTCAAACTCTTTCAATTCCATCTAGATAATGGTAACTCTTTCAGTTTAATAATATCTCAACATTGAAGTAATTAGAAGTTCAAATTATTTCAGTTAATTAGTGTAATGTTTTATTTCTATCATGTCTTGGATTATATTATGATGGTACTAGTTTTCACCTCATGTTGAATAACTATTTAGCTTATGTTTACATGTATTATGTTGTTTACATGTTTGTTTACTATTTAGCTTATATTATGTTTACATGTTTGGATTATATTATGATGGTACAAGTGTAATGTTTACTATTTAGCTTATATTATGTTTACCTTTATCAATTTTTGTGTTAAGTTTCATTATATTTTTTTCATTGTGATATGGTTATCTGGTTCTTATATATATATATATTAAATTTTTTGATGTGCAGGTGGCTATTTTCATCGTCTCAATGATCTATCTTATGGAGTCGACTTGCAATATATTAGGTGGATGGGTATACTGCAGGTACGAGTTGTTTACTGCTTACAAAAAGGGCACTTTTATACAGGATGGATTAGGATATTAGAGAAGTGTCTCGGACACAACATTTCTTGAAATCCCGGCATGGACATGGTTATCTGTATACCCACTGATTTGCCCTAATTCATGTAAGAGTTTAACCTTGTTGCTTACTACTGTCAATGTGGCTACAAGAGTTAGGTTTCATGACCATTCTAGGCAGACGTGTTCACTAGCAGCATTCATGGTTGAGACAATTTATGCTACTAAAATGTTGCTTTATTTTGTGAAAGAATTTGATGAATGAGAGCACGTTCATTTTTCCAGAGAATCGCAGTCGCATATCTATTGACAGCACTATGCGAAATTTGGCTCAAGGGTGATGATGATGCCAAATCAAAATTTCCATTGTTAAACAAGTATCGGTTGCAATGGTAATTACTATGACATTGACACATATCTTTATAAAATTTTAGCAAGGTTTTGATAATGATTCAAGTGTGCCTAAAGGTCCCAATGCCACCCCTTTACACACAGAAACCATACCTGTTACCAGATAATTCCCTACCGTAACAGTTTATGACTTTATACTGTATCCATCTTGGTTTAGGGTTGCCTCTTGATCTGGATAGAGGTCTGAACTATGATGAAATATTTCATAAAAGCCAGACACCTTTATTTTGAGGAAAATGAATCGCCTCCTTGGTTTAGGTTTCTTGCTGTGTCCCTCAATTTATGATGTCCTACAATCAACTATCATAGCAAGTTAATTTGTTAAACAATAGTAGGCTAGATTTTTATATGTATTTCGTTTTTCTCCTGCAGGGTTGTGGTAGGTTTGCTTACAGTCATCTACATGGTCTTATTATATGGTTTACGTGTTCCTGACTGGGAATATCAAATTCCAAGTGAAAGCTCTGCTGGATTGAAGGAATTCACTGTAGGTGTTCGGCGTGACCCTTTTTTTTATGTAGTATGCAAATTGATTGCTAGGCCTGAAGTTCATCCTTCCGCGAACATATGAACTCTTTTCTGGTGGCTAATGGGCTAAATATTATTTTATTTGCAATCCAAAGGTGAAATGCGGGGTACGGGGTGACACTGGACCTGCTTGTAATGCTGTTGGAATGATTGATCGTCAAATCTTGGGTATTCAACATCTGTACAAGAGGCCAATTTATGCAAGGACAGAGGTTGCTATTTCCATAAATTACTATTTGTTTACTTGTTTTTACTGTCCAAGATGGTTTGTTTACTACTATTTATCGTTCTGGAGCAGCAATGCAACATTAACTCCCCAGATTATGGCCCACTTCGGCATGATGCTCCATCATGGTGTCCAGCCCCTTTTGATCCTGAAGGAATTTTAAGGTCTATTATAACCTTCTTGCATTATTTCCATGTAAATCTTTTTCGTAATCTTGTACATAAATATTTTTTAGTAATAAATGGGATTCTAGTTCTTTAATTTCCTGTAGCTTGGTCTCATTTGCTCTGATACTGCAGTACTGCGATGGCCATTGTCACATGCTTGATTGGTTTACACTACGGGCACGTGATTGTTCATTTTAAGGTAAATTGCCCCCTTCTTTCATGGAGTCTGCGCTCTGAATAAAAAAGAAGAAGGAAAAAGCTTATGAATTAATTCATTTGATCGTATATGCAGGATCACAAGGACAAAATTTTGCACTGGATGATCCCTTTGTTCTGCCTTGTAGTCACAGGCTTCATCTTGGATTTTTCGGTGAGGAAGTATTTTCTTCTTAATTTATCAAAAAGAAAAAAATATCTTCTTTTCTATCTTAATTTATAAAAAACAAAAAAACAAACTTCTTCAGGACGCGCGTATGTGGTACGCGAAAATGGAGTCTTTTCTTCTTTGTTTTTAAGAAAAGAAAAAGGTAAAAGAATCTTATTTTCTGTCTGAATTTATCAAAATGAAAAAGCATTGCCTTCTTTTCTGTCCTTCCCTTGCTCTGTCCCTCTGATTGCTTCATACTCACTTCCCTCTCCCCTGCTCATTCTCTGCTGTCTAAGGTATGTGAATACTTTCTTCCTTCCTTCACTTTGGTTTTGGATAGATAAGTTATCATGCATGAATTTGCTACAAATCAATTTGTCATGTTGGTTTATGGAACTGGTGCTTATAACATTATTCTGTTGCTCTGGTTGCTTACTACTGCTACTTATACTACTACTTTTGTTGATAGCAGAGATAAAAAGAAGTTAATGTTTATCAATTATCAATGTCTGATTTCATTTGCAGTTTGGTTTAGTAAATGGATTGACATTTTGATTGAAATTGTTTCTTCATTCAATTAAAAAAATTAACTTATTGTTTATTGCAATCTGAAATCATATCCCTGTACTGAAAATGGAATGAATTGTTAGTGATCATGGTGAAGGTGACCACACTAATTTCATTCTAAGTTTCACCACCGGATCTCGCCACCAAACACCTCCACCACCTCAGATCATCCACCTCCATCACCACCACCACCGGATCTCACCTCTACCTCCACCTTCTTTGGTGAAGAGCGTTCTTTGTTGAAAAATCTTGGTAGCTGGCTTGGAAAATTTACAATTGGGCGCAATCAAGCATTACAGGTCAGGGACTCTCACAAGTCACTCCATCACAGTCATCGTTTCCAAGAAGTCAGGTATGGTAGCGAACCTTGGTCCTTTTTCTTACAAATTCTTATCAATTTTTTTCTCTGAAAAACTGAGTGGATTTTTTTCAGCTGCAAAGACCAATTGCTAACATGAGGAGTCATGTTGTTATTAATCAGAAACTTACTGCTTTTGGTCCAGAAATTCCTATTCAGAGGTTAGGTTTTTACTCAGTTATTGACCATCTTGAGTTTAGTTAGCTTTATCTGGCCACTCATAACTCAGTTGCTTGTATCAGTGTCCTCCCTAGTGCAATGGAGAGGGCTATCAAGGATATAATGGCTCCTATAGTTCAGCGCAGTGTCACTATAGCAAGTCAGACAACAAAAGAACTTGTTCTCAAGGTCAGATATTTTTTCCCAGCACCTAGTATTTTAATATTTTGATTGCTTGTGACTGGCTAATTGCTTCTTCTGTTTGGGTTTTGGGGTGTATGACGGGATTTATTCTTCTCTCTTTGGTATAATTCAGTTACCTTTCCCTTTAACTTAACTTTCTGCCTTGAATCGCTTAATTTTCTGAACTTGGTGGTAAGTTAGTATCATTTGAGGAAATTGTAACGGATCTTGTAGAAAAGCTCTTATGATCTTTTTTCATATTGAGTGCTACTGATAATGATGAATTGGTTGATCTTTTTTCATATTGAGTGCTTGATAATGATGAAATGATGAATTGATTTTCTTATTGTGTGACCTGCCTAATTATGCATATAGCATGTCATATGTTCAATTGTTTGAAAATGTAGTTCTCTTCCAGATTAATATTATATAGTTTCGTGAGTTGACATTGCTGTTCAAGAATACATTTTTTATAATAATCTACCCAATATGAAATTAGATGTTCATTGGAGATGGAGCAAAGCTTGTTCGTGATGCAGTTCAGCTTGCAAAGGAAAAATCTCCCTGCATCATTTTCATTGACGAAATTGATGCAATTGGTACAAAGCGATTTGATAGGTACCTTGTTTCTACCTTTTCATTCTTATGCCCAATGAGAGATAGCTGTTGAATTTTGTCAAGAAAGGAAAAAAGGGAAAGTTTTCTAGGTGCGACTTATCTTGTATATTGCTGACCCAACTTTCTTGTTTTGTTTAATGCTTTGTTTACAACCTGCAAAGATGAAACTTTCTTGTTAGGTTTAAGGTTCTTCACAACCCACTGTGGGGAGCATGTGTAATATGTAGGTTACCTCATTATATGTGCAACATATTCATTGATTTTGGAAAAGTCTTTTAAGTACAATTATTTGAAGAACAACCTTACCATGAACTGATATGATTTATCTGTTCTTAGCCTTCTCTATAATTACCTGAACCTTGCACTTTACAGTGAAGTGAGTGGAGATAGGGAGGTTCAGAGAACTCTTAGCCTTCATTTGGTCAATGGAGCAATTTCATTACATAGACTAAATGACTTTTAGTATTATACTTTGGTACTCCCTTTAAGTTGATAATATGTTGTTAAATTTCAATAACATGCAACTTGAAGTGTATAGAGACCCACCCATAGGCTGTTTGTATGTCGAGCATTATGTTTGTGTTGCTTTTTTTACATTATGCACTGACATCTTAGGAGATAAGTGAACTGTAATTTTAATCTCCTGGGTAATCATTATGAAAAGTGAAATATTTTTTGGTCTGCATAATTGATCAAAGTGAACTATCAAAGAATAAGTTGATTCATAAGGGGACAAGAAGATTAAAGTCACTAGGAGCAAAACAGTATATGCAGAGTTTATCTTTTGTTGCACATGTTGACTCAGTTCTGGTATTATGGTTTTTTTGCAGGTGATCACAAAAGAATCTCTTTTAGCAGCTCAGGTGAACCCTCACACTCTATTTTCATTCATTTGTTAAGTCATAGTTCTGTTTGCTGGATGTAATTTCATTAACATAGAAGTCTTAACTCATGCAAAGGGAAGATCTCCGTAGAGTAATGGATTTGCTAGAAAACTAAACGAGCAACATTCTCGGACTTTACTTATTCATCATTGTTGGGATGTTGAGCAGTTGTTTGCAGTGCTTGTGGAGAAGGGAAGAGATAGATTATTTGCTGAAGCGGGTGTAACCGTGCTTGAGCGTAAGAGTCATCCATCAGCGCAGTCCTCATCTGAGGTAGCTTGTATTATCTGCATGGAGGGTATTTCCATAGAAGAAGTCACAGAGATGGATTGTGGCCATTGCTTTTTGCAATAACTGTAAGTATTCTTTCTTCCCCCTCCCCATTGTAAGTATTTCCATAGCTGAAGGAATTGTTGCAGGAAGGTAGATTCAAGCGTGTGCGTGAAGAGAAAGGCAGAGGACTCGATCATGGCACTTGGGTTCCACTCATGCTAATGTACCCAAAGGCCAACATCCCAGTCTGCCAACTTTCAGTTGAAACAAGGAAGGATGGTACCCATCACTACAACACGGGCAAGGCTTTGGCCCCTTTGCGCGATGAAAATGTGCTTATAATTGGATCAGGGAGTGCTACGCATAACTTGAGGGTACTTGGGGAAGGTGGCGATGGTGAGGTCCTCCCTTGGGCTCAAGATTTTGATTCTTGGCTCACCGAGTCTCTGGTGAATGGAAGGTAAATTCACATTTCACATGCGATTTATTTCATTATTTTGTATGAGAATTATATAAAGGTTGTTAGATAAAGAAGTGATTGTGAAAATGCAGGCATAGCGATGTGAATAACTTTTACCAGAAGGCGCCTTCTGCCAAAATGGCGCACCCATGGCCAGACCAAATTTACCCGTTGCATGTAGCACTTGGTGCTGCAGGGGAAACTGCGAAGGCTGAATTGATCCATACTAGCTGGAGCCTTGGTGCCCTTTCATACTCCTCTTATCGTTTCAAGACTGACTGATCTCTGATCTCCTATGTGAATGCTTTGAACATATTATGCACTTAGTATGTTATGAAAACATGACAATAATATTGAATTTCAGATGATGAATGCAAATGGTTTATGTATAAAGTTATGTTATGAACTTAGTATTTGTAAGTTTTATTTTTATTTTTTGCATTCTTTTAGGATCATAATCTAATGTTAATATTTAGTTAAAGGTTAAAGCATATCTTAATGTGGCAATCCGTTGGCTCTTACAAAGCAAACTCAATGCCTAGTTTCTACCATGAAGGACTTCCACTTAAGGTTGAGCATAAAAAGGTTAATCCTGTTATTGTACATTAGTGCTATTTGTTTACATGTTTTTGTTTGGCGTCAAAACTTGACAAGGTTCCATTTTACGGTTGATTTTGTATTTATCTAGCATATAGTTTGTGAAATCCTATTCGTACCGGAGGCATGACACGGTAGCCGTGTCGTAGGCACGGGTACACGCCACATGGCAAGTGTCTGGTCGATCTTAGTAAGGACTGATTTTGCAGGTGTGGGGCTGTGATTTTGCTGCAGCAGCAAAAAAAATGTAATTTTTTTTCGATTATATTAATTTGCAACGGTTTCAAACCCTCGCAACAAACCAGATTTCTTTTTTTTTGAATTTTGTTTTGACTGGCCACGGCTTAAAACCGTGGTCATGCTTGCAACGACTTGAAACCGTGGCCAGATTGCAACGGCTTATAACCGTGGCCATTATTCTTGCAACGGCTTATAACCATGGCTAAATGTAAAAAATCATCAAGCATCCTCGAACATAAAACCGTTGCTAATATGTGTTGCCACGGTTTAATGCCGTCAATGGTGATTTGGCGACGCCTCAAATGCCCACGCCTCTAAGCCGTGACAATTGGTTACCCCCATGGTCCCAAACCGTTGCTGATGGGTATTTTTGGTGTAGTGTTCCTATGATAATTTCTGACCAGTTCATGAGCTAACATCACATTGTCATGTATATATCTGCCTCTTATGAATGCTGATTGGTCCAAGCTAACCAGTCTATGCACCACTTTTTTCATCCTATTAGTCAGGATCTTAGTGATGCACTTGTATATCATATTGCAACAAGAAATTGGTCTGAAATAACCTAGATAAGAAGCATTAGAGACCTTAGTAATTAAAGTAATATACGTTGCATTTACCTCACCGAGCAGCTTCGTACTCCTGAAAAAAAATTTGACTGCCCTTGTGAAATCATTCCCTATAATTCTCCAAGCTGATTTGAAGAAAAAAGGCTGAGAATCCATCGGGTCCAGGGGCCTTGTCTGATCCTATAGAGGCCAATGCTTCCGTGATTTCATTCCTCCTCACTTCCTGGGTCAGCTCCATAGACTTTGCCTCATTCATTGTTCTTTCAACTTGCAACCTATCCACTATTGAAGTATCATAGCATTCCTGTTCTCCCGCAAAAATACCATCAAAGTGCCTGATACATTCATTTTCAATGTCCTTCATATCTTCCAGTTTCTCATTCTGAGAGTTGTAGATGGATTTAGACCTCCTTTCCCATAAGTAATGGTGAAAATAAGTTACATTTTCATCACCTGAATGCATATGCTTTGCTTTTGCTTTTTACACTACTTCAGACTTTGCATTACGGGCTGCAATTGCATATTGCTTAACTGCTTATTTTTTTGTCTCTGCTAGGCTATGGTTAAGAGGGTCCAATTGAAGGGAGGTTTGTATGATTTCCATGTGTTGCTTTTCAGTTCTGACTCCACTATTAGCATTAACAAAGCTATTTTTTCTCCATGCTATCAATTAAGCTTTCACTCTTTTTAGTTTCTAAACAAGACTATAGGTTGCATTACCCTTAACTGGTTGTGCCCAAGCAGTTTGTATCACCTCCATATAGTCCTTCTCATGCACCCAATAATTAAATAACCTGATTGGGATAGGTCCAGGATTTGTATGTTCATAAATTGTTAGGATAACTGGTGAGTGGTTTGATACGCCTGGATTAAGGAAGTCCACTTCAAAATTAGGCATATCAAGAAGCCTTTCCTGGTTTATCATCGCCCTGTCCAACTTGCACATGATTCTATTCTCCCCACTCTGCTTATTGCTCTAAGTTAAAAAACATCCTTTGTATTGACAGTCAAAGAGTCTGCATTCAAAGTGCATTCAGCAAGATCTACTAATTGGCCTGGTCATAGCTCCTCTCCACCTACTCTTTCCGGATAATTCAGGATAGAGTTAAAATCACTCAAGACAGACCATGGAAGCTTATTGGCCCTTGAGAAGTAAACTAATTCTAGCCAAAGCTTCTTCCTGATGTTGTTATAATTGCTGCCATATACGAATGTTAAGATGCAAGTGTCTCCATTAGGGAATATGGACTTCATGCAAATGGCTTGATCAGACCTAGATACTACACTCGTATTCATTGCTTGAGGGTCCCAGAGCACCCATATTCTACCTCCTTGGACAAGATCATTGTTATCAACAACTAGCCAATCCCTCATAAGTTCCTTTTGGATTTTGTCCCTCTTTTCATTACTCACTTTTGTCTCGACCAAACCTATAACACTGATATTTTGTTTGTGTATTAACTTCTTGACCTCACTCTGCTTTAAGGGGTCATTCAGGCCCCTAACGTTCCAACAAGTTGTTCTAATCATCTAAACCAGCATAACTTTGTTCTCCTCCCCAAGTGGATTAGCCCCTCCTTGTCCTCCAATAGGCCTATGTGTTTTGTTGGTCTTCCTGGCTAGATTGTCAGGTCCTTGTTCTGGTCTTTGTAGCACTTCAAAAGGATTGCTCCTACTTCTAAGGTTATGGGTTTTAGTTTGAGTCTGCTTGTGAGCTCCTTTATTCTGTTTGGAATTGCTACTAGTAACAGTGTCCATAGCCTTATTTGTAGCTCCCTGTGAAGGCCTCAATGTTGTCTCCTTCCAGCGCCCAATATCTCACACCAAACTAGGTTCATTGGGTTCCTTACAATCATGCCTAGGTGGTGGGATTGCCACTATTGATAGGGTAGTTGTTGAATAGCCCACCTTGGTTGCCCTATCCTGCTTCTCATTATATATCTCTGAATCTAGCTCATTCACTGGCTCACTCTGCATGCCATATGGAGTATCATTTTGTGTAGTACCTTGCCCTACATTCTGAGCACTGGCCTTTTCAATCAGCACCTCATTGTCTTTGTCATTCTTCTCATCTACCTGGGTCTCACTTAGCTGTTCCTCAGGCTCTTCTTGCTGCACTCTATCCTGTAAATCTACTGGATTTTCACTCTAAGTATCAATGTGCTTATTGGAAGCAGTGCGTCTACTTGTAACTGTTGTCCAACCTTCTTGAGTCTCTACGGTGCTATTTTTGCCCTGGACCTCTTTCCAGTACTTAGCAGTTGGTGTTGGTGTTTTTTTTGCTTTGGGCATTTGGTAGAGTTATGACCAAATCCCACACAGTGCTTGCATCTCTCCGGTTTCCAGGAGTACTCGACATCTACTCGAGTTGTCCTTCCAACATCTTAAACAACTTGGATTTCATTAGGGAACATACTGTTTGAACTAATCTCCACACAGACTCTTGCAAATTATAATTTAGATCTTTGCTTCGTTGCTTTGTCAAGCATTAGGGGTACCCCTAGTGCATTGGCTATGGATTGCAGACCTTCAGGACTCCAGAGAAAAAATGGCACCTTCCTCAAATTGACCCATATGGGTACTAAACTTAGCACCTCCACATCTTCTTCCATATATGGCTTCCATGGCCTGATAAGGAATAACTTGCTGGCTATATGCACATGTCCCATTTCTAGAACCTTTGCTCTAACTGTTTGATTGAGGAACTTAAATACAAATGCTTTGTCGCCATATACAGCCATCTCAAATCCATTGTTAAGTCCCCAAATTCTCTTCAAACTATCATTGACAAATCCGTATGATAGCCTCCTTCCAACAAAGTTGCCTATGATATGCTGTTCACATTCAACCATTCTTTTTGAATGATTTGCAACCTTGATCTGCACTACAGTTTTACCCTCAACTGTGGAGGGTGGGACGTAGGCCAATCTAGTTGTGCCTTGTTCTCTTCGGTTGGTAAACAACCCAGCCCAACTAACCTTCCTCTTTTCAGTGTTGTTGTTGTTGGCAGCTTGTGGTTCTTCATGGTTTTCTATTGTAACAACAGGCGTATCCAATAGCATCAGTGGAGAAACAGTACCTATTGCAGTAGTATCCAATTGCATGTTCCTAGGTCCTAGGTCTGGTTCTTGTTCATCCATTCCCCTCTCAGTATTTGACTCTTCTCCACGAGGGTTCATGGAGGCGGTAGATGTCTGTGCACATATTGTAATCATCCTTGCCCGTTCAGCCCAACAATCATCATCAACATTGACATACAGAAATTGATCTCCTAGCACAAATCCTAATCGCCTAGAAATGGTTGTAACATCCTTTCCTGGACATAAAAATATTCTTTTTTTTTAATGAAAGTGTTGTTTTGTCCCGCATTGTCATGTTTGTTTTAGATGCTTCGTAGATCATAGAGTTTACACTATTGGGCGGAGTGCCTGTCAGTCAAATTAAATTTTTGCTTTTGATTGTTGCGTTGATCTTGTGACAAAAACCATCACTGGTTGAGGGTTGACCAGGCTACCTTGGTCATTGTTTGTAATGACTTCTTGGTGAGTTGTTAGCGCTGACTAGACTCCCACTTCCTCGGCCGTCCTGGCCCGCGCGAAGCGGACTAAGATTTGGGCACCAGAAGCCGTCGTCATCAATCACGAACTGACTAAGCTTACCTGGTAAGTGTGGTGATCATTGTTTGTTAGAGAGCAATGATCCATTGGCGAGTCATTGTCATCAGGGAACTAGCGCTGACTAGACTCCCACTTCCTCGACCGTCGTGGCCCATGTGAAGCGGACTAGGGTTTGGGCACCAGAAGCCGTCGTCATCGGTCGCGAACTGTCTAAGCTTACCTGGTAAGTTTAGTGATCATTGTCTGTTGGAGAGCAGTGATCCCTTGGCGAGTCATCGTCATCAGCGGACTAGCACTGACTAGACTCCCACTTCCTCGGCCATCGTGGCCCTCGCAAAACAAACTAGGCTTTGGGCACTAGAAGTCATCGTCATTAGTCGCGAACTGACTAAGTTTACTTGGTAAGTTTGGCGATCATTGTCTGTTGGAGAGCAATGATCCCTTGGCGAGGCGTCGTCATCAGCGGACTAGTACTGACTAGACTCCCACTTCCTCAACAGTTGTGGCCCACGTGAAGCAGACTAGGCTTTGGGCACTAGAAGTCGTAATCATCAGTCATGAACTGACTAAGCTTACCTGATAAGTTTGGCGATCATTGCCTTTTGGAAAGCAATAATCCCTTGGCGAGTCGTCATCATCAGTGAACTAGAACTGACTAGACTCCCACTTTCTCAGCCGTCGTGGCTCGTGCGAAACGGACTAGTCTTTGGACATTAGAAGCATTTGTCATCAGTCGCAACCTAACTAAGCTTACTTGGTAAGTTTGGTGATCATTGTATGTTGGATAACAATGATCCCTTGGCGAGTCCTCGTCATCAGCGGACTAGCGCTAGCTAGACTCTCACTTCTTCAGCCGTCGTGGCCTGGGCAAAACGAACTAGGCTTTGGGCACCAAAAGTCGTCGTGGCCTGTCGCGAACTGACTAAGCTTACCTGGTAAGTTCGCGATCATTGTCTGTTGGAGAGCAATGATCCCTTGGCGAGTCGTCGTCATCAGCAGACTAGCTCTGACTAGACTCCCACTTCATCGACCGTCGTGGCCCACTCAAAGCGGATTAGGCTTTGGCTGATATTCTAGTTTGGCCATAGTTGGGCTTCTCAAGGGTTGTAACAGACAACCGTGGAAGTTTTAAGTAAAAGCAAATATTTTATTGATAATACTTTTTGAGATGCTATACATTCCATGGTTGTTTAAGCCCATCGCCGACTATATCTTTCAGCCACTACGTTATCGGCCCGTTGACCTTAGTAACTCTGTAAGGTCCTTCCCAGTTTGGGTTTAACTTTCCTGCACCGACTTCTTTGGTTTTCTATTGGGTCTTCCTGAGCACCAAATCTCCCATATTGAACTCATGTGATTTGACCTTATTGTTGTAATATTGTGCAATTCGCTGTTGTTAAGTGACTATTTTGGCAGAGGCTAGATCCCACTTCTCGTCAAGGAGGTCTAGCCCTACGCGCAAGGCTTCATCGTTACCATCTGGTCTGAACTCCTCCGTTCGGAAGGTCAACACCTCGAGTTCTATACGGTCTTTTTTGGTTGTCTGATATGCCCAGAGTATTCTTGGTAGTTCTAGAACTCATTTCCCTTTGGCCGTGTCAAGTTGTTTTTTGATGGCCTCTAGGATTGTCTGGTTGGTAACCTCCGTTTGGTCGTTGGCTTACCTGGCGAAGAGAAGTGTTGGTCGATATTTAAACTTTCGCACAGTTTCTTGACATTGCTCCATTCGAACTGGGTTCCGTTGTTGCTGACCATTACTTTCGGGATGCCAAATTTACAGACGATGGTTTCCCATATGAATTTTTTGATCTGGATTTGCCCTATTTTGGATAGGGGCTCGGCCTCGACCCACTTGATGAAGTAGTCAACGGCCACAAAAAGGAACTTTTTGCTGGAATATACCGGGAGCAGTCCAACGATGTCCATTCCCCATTGTGCGAATGGCCATGGGCTAGTCATTGAAATTAGTAGTTGGGCAACATATGTGTGTATGGCGCGAATCTTTGACATTTGTCGCATTTGCGGACAATATCTTTGGTGTCTCGCTACATGGTAGGTCAGTAGTACCCCAGAATTTGGGCTTTATGGGCAAGGGTTCTCCCGCCCGGGAGATTCCCGCATATACCGTTGTGGATTTTTCCAAGGACTTAACTTGTTTCTGAAGGTGATAGACATCAAAGCAGGGGTTTGTCACTGATCTCCTGTATAACTTTTCATTTAGAAGAGTGTATCTCACTGCTCTATTTTTTAGTCTCTTTGCTTCGGCCTTCTCGGTTGGCAGGGCTCCGATTGCTATGTATTCCAATATCGGAGTCATCTAATTTGGCCGCGTCTTTGCAGCGTAGATATCTCTATGTTCTGCTTCGTTGAGGCTTGACTGCTCTTGATATTCAATGAGGCCGCTAGAGACTTGGTCGGAGGCTGAGGCTTCTTTAGCTAGTGTGTCGGCTCTTTTTTTGTCATCACAGGGGCACTGCGTGAGTTCGCAGCTCTTGAACCTGCCCATTATGCCAAGTACTTTGTCGCGGTAGGCTATCATGCGGATATCCATGCTGTTGAAATCCTTTTTGACATGGTTGACTACTAGTCTCGAGTCATTGTTTGCCGTTAGAAAATCTATACCGATCCCTAATGCTAGCTTTAGGCCGAACAAGAGGGCTTCGTATTCGGCCTCGTTGTTTGAAGCGAGGAAACCAAACCTTGTTGCCTTTTCAAGGGTGAAGCCGTTGGGGGAGTGGAGTGTGATCCTTGCTCTGCTCACCTTTCCAGTCGAGGACCCTTCACAGCGCAAGATCCTTGTTTGGACATCTGAATCTGAGGGCTGATGGTCTACCTTTGGCTCTTGTCCGCCAGTGAACTCAGCAATGAAATCTGCCAGCGCTTGGGTTTTGATGGCAGTTCTTGGAGTGTAGTTTATGTCAAACTGTCCGAGCTCCACCGCCCATTTTACCATCCTACTTGATAGCTCGAGTTTATGCAATACTAAGCGAAGTGGATGCTTTGTCAGGAAAGTTATGGAGTGGGAGTGAAAGTAGGGCCTTAGTTTCCTAGAGGATACAATTAGTGCCAAAGCCAACTTTTCCAGTTCCGGATAGCGTTCTTTCACTTTTGCGAAGGTTTTGCTAGTGTAATATATTGGTTTCTGAGTCCCTCGATTGTCTCGTACGAGGGCGGAACTGACAGCGTGCTTGGAGACAAATAAGTGCAAGTAGAGTGTTTCCTCTGTCGTAGGCTTTAAGAGTAGCTCTAGATTCCCCATGTATGCTTTCAGGCTCTGAAAGGCTTGTTCGCACTCTTCATTCCAGGAGAATCCCTTGCTCCCTCTTAGTATCTTAAAGAAGGAGATGCATTTGTCGGATGACTTTGATTTGAATCTATTGAGTGTTGCCACCCTCCCAGTCAGGCTCTGAACGTCTCGGATATTGGCAGGAGCTTTCATGTCGAGAAGGGCCTGAATCTATTTTGGATCGGCCTCGATTCCCCTTTTGTTCACTATATAGCCTAGAAATCTCCCAGACTCAACTCCGAACATGCATTTTTGTGGGTTGAGCTTCATCAAGTATTTCCTAAATTGGTTGAATGCTTCAGCAATATCTTGTACGTGGTCGGGGCTACGGAGTCTCTTGACCAGCATGTCGTCTGTGTACACTTCCATGTTTCGGCTATCTGTTATTTAAACATCCAATTGACCAGTCGTCGGTACGTAACGCCTGCATTCTTTTAGTTGAATGGCATCACCCTGTAGAAATATATTCCCCTTTCCATCACGAAAGAGGTCTTCTTTTGATCTGATGGATGCATCAATATTTGATTGTAGCCTGAATAGGAGTCCATGAAGCTGAGTAAGTTGTGCCTAGAAGTGGCGTCCACGATCTGATCGATACGGGGGAGTGGAAGGTTGTCCTTTCGGCATGCTTTGTTTTGGTCAGTGTAGTCTACGCATATTCTCCATTTCCCATTTTTCTTCTTTACAAGAATAGTGTTTGCTAGCCAGTTGAGGTATCGTGTTTTCTTTATCATGCCCGCGTTGAGTAGAAGTTGTACCTCTTTGTTTATGATCGCTTTCCTTTCGGGAGCTACGTGCATCTTCTTCTACCTAACAGTTTTCTTTGAAGGGTCCACTTCTAGGCGATGGGTGATTATCGTCGGTCAATCCCAACCATATCCTGCATTGTCCATGCAAAAATGTCATGGTTACGTCGTAGCAGCTCTGTGAGTTGCTTCACCAATTCTTTGTTCAAACGGAAACCAATCTGGATGGCCTTGCTGTTGTGGGGCAGTCAAGGTAGACCGTAACAGTTTCTTTCTCTAGTTGTTCGGCATTGGGCTTGCTCCGAGGGCTTACTGGTGCCTCATTGTCTGAAGTTGGCTATTCCTCTCCTATACTTTGGATAGAACAGAGGGTCGTTGTGATACCCTGTGTGGGCGGACCTGAGGGGGAGGGTGAGGGAGAAGCCCAAGAGCCCATGGATCCCAAGAGGGTTGGAAAGCTACAAAGGGAAGATCATAGTCCCACATCGTCTGGATAAGGGAGGGCGATGTACTATATATGTACGAGTTTGGATCTACAAAGTAATACGCATTTTAAAGCCGTGTGAGCCTTGGGCCCAAAGCGGACAATATAGTACTCTGTGGATCAGGTTATGACAGAATGGTATCAGAGCCTGACCCAGCCGGAAGTGTGCCAACAAGGACGTTGGACCCCAAGGGAGGTGAACTGTGTTACACTTGTGTGGGCGGACTTGAGGGGGAGGGTGAGGGAGAAGCCTAAGATCCCATGGATCTCAAGAGGGTTGGCAAGCTACAAATGGTAGATCATAGTCTCACATTGCCTGGGTGCAGGAGGGTGATGTACTATATATGTACGAGGTTGGATCTACAAAGTACTACACGTTTTAAAGTCGTGCAGGTCTTGGGCCCAAAGCAGATAATATGGTACTCTCTGGATCGGGTAGTGACAGAAGTCTTAGCCGCTAGGCTGGCCATTGATTGAGAATCGCCAGGTGGTGCGGTCGTCATGTACTGGCACTCCCTAGCGGCTACTTGGGGATACTTGACTCTCTGGATCAGTTCGTTGGATACTTAACGCACTGGTGCATGGTGGAGACCGCTACTCCCATCTGGTGTATCCAGGGTCTCCCTAGGACTGCATTATATGTCGAAAGCGCGTCGATCACTATGAACTCTTGAAACAAGGTTTTATAACAAGACTGCTCTTCCACTGTTGTAGTCAGCTGTATCTTTCCCATAGGGGACAGTCTTTCGCCACTAAAGTCGATCACCAAATGACTATCAGGGGTCAATGATGTCTCTTCTAGTTGCATGTTGCAGAACGTATGGAGAAACAAGACGTTCATAAAGCTCCCTATGTCCACTAAGGACCTCCTTATCTCCCAGCCCGCTAGAGAAATTGTTACCTGCAGGGCGTCATTATGCGAGAGTTGTATGCCCTGGAGGTCTTTTTCTGTAAATACTAGCGGCACGAAGGGGCCTCGCTTTCGATCATGCAGTCCCCATTATTCACTGCATATCTCTTGGATCATCATACCTCGTAGGGCTCTCTTCCTGTTGGATAGTTCAGACTAGGACTCAGAATGGACCTGTTGGATTGTTCAGACTTGGAATGGCCCCCATGTAGCACGCATATTCTGTTAACCAATTGCTCCTTGGATTCGACTTCTCTTCGCGCTACCCGTTCTTCTCCTAGGGCGAAGAAGCTATGTGTTTCCTCCATCAGATCTGCCATGCTTGCCAGAGGGTCCCTTGTAAGAAAGTGTTAGAACTTTCCTTTCCGCAGTCCATTAATGAAAGCTAAGACGATCGTCGCGTTGTTGCACACGTGGACGGTGGTTAACTCACTATTAAAGCGGGTTAAATACGCCTTTAGTGTTTCGTTAGACCTTTGCTTCATTGATGCGAGCGTCTTAATCATTGACCAAGCTTGGTGTACGAGAAAAGATCGTACACCTGGCTCATAGTTCATTGGTGCTGTCGCTGTTGCAAGAGCGCCAACTTGGTGTTTGCACGCTACTTGCGTTGTCGAAGGTGGTGAGTTGGTCCCTGGTTGAGAGCCTGACAGTTCCTCTAGCTTTCCTTTTTTACGTGGACTAATCACCATCTCTCTGTTTCGAGGGGAGACGTTGCTAGTGAAAAGTCAGGAACTTTGTTGGTTCCCATAGAGGGCGCCAAACTAATGCAGTCATTTTTTGCTCCCTACTTTGACCTAATCCCGCAAACTTGCAGACTTGCACAAGTAATGCACGTGAGCCACAGACCATCGTTGTGGTGGCCGATGGCACTCCGATGCTAAAGTCAGATAGGGATCTGAGGAAGGCGTAATTCTGTAAACTGGGAATTTGTAGCGTACCTTAGCTTACCAACCTTATGTCTTATTTATAGTGCAGAAGTCCTAGTTCTACCAGGCCATCAAAGGCGTAGTTTAGGAAGGAGATCTTCGTGGAGATCCTTCTCTAATTAGGAGTTGTACTGTAAGAGGGAAGTTCCATGTTAGCCCTGTGCTCCTAGATACGCAGCAGATAGTTCCCAATCCAAGTGTAATGTGTAGAAGAAAGTTTCCCTGCGTGGAACGTACTCTGGTATTTGCTTCCTAGTTGAAAGTAGATAGCGACTATAATTGCCCGTTTGAAGCTGATCCTCGAGATACTAGCCTTAGTAGGACTTACGGGTATTGAGGATAGTTATTAGGCGTGTGAGTCTAGCACGCTGTAAGATATCGGGTCTGTATGGCAGACTGAATCAGGCGGGCTTAGAACCGCTTGGGCCGGATCAGTGTTGGGTTGACGTTCGGGCCCATAATTCCTCTAGATCATCATGACACATGTATGGCTTAGGGAACCATTTTTATGTATCATCAGAATTATTTCCATTTTAAATAGAACTGAAACAATTATTATGCCTATGGTTTGTTAGGAAAATGTATATGATTTGGTCATTTGGTTAGGTTATTGCTTTTGCTAGAATTCTATCTATAGCCCTGATAGAAATCTGTCTCACTTGGCGATAATAATTGGGAAATAGAGGCCTAGATTTTCATTCGATCGATGATCATGGTATGCATTCTCACCATAATTTGGAACTCAAGTTCCAGTCTAGCACAAAGTGCACTCTCATTTCCATCTGGAGACAAAAATTTGTGAGGCACAAGAGCTTGCAAACTGGAGATGAGATGATGTAATTACCTGTTTGGTTATCGATTACAATGAAATCTCTTATTTTTCTATATATCTTCCTTTATGTCAGTTCAAGCATGTCTGTTGTTGTCTACAAATCTATAACTTTTTTTTACTATAAAATATAGTAACTTGTGGAGTTTTGTTCAAAAATATAGGTTGTGGATGCTTTTTAGGTTGGTTTTTGATGCAGTCAGTTTTCGCTTCCTGCTTTGACCTAATCACGCTGACCTATTGACCTACCCAAGTAACGCACGCGAGACACAAACCACCGTTGTGGTGGCCGATGGCACTCCTACAGTAAAGTCAGACGGGGATCTGAGAAAGGCGTAATGTTATAAACAGGAAATTTGTGGTGTACCTTGGCTTAGCAACATCATGTCTTATTTATAGTACAGGAGTCCTGGTTCTACCAAGCCATCGTAGGCGTAGTTTATGAATGAGATCTTCATGGAGACCCTTTTCTAATTAGGAGTTACGCTGTAGGAGGGAAGTTCCATGTTAGCCCTGTGCACCTAAATATGCGGGAGACAGTTTCCAATCCAAGAGCAATTCGTAGGAGGAAGTTTCCCTGCGTGGAATGTACTCTGGTATTTTCTTCCTAGTTGGAAGCAAAAAGTTGTTTTAGTTTCCCGTCCGAAGCTGATCCTCGAGATACTTGCTTTAGTAGGACTAACGCGTATTGAGGATAGTTGTGAGACGTGTGGGCCTAGCACGCTGTAAGAGTTTGGGTCCGTCTGGTGGACTAGATCTGGCGGGCTTATAACCGCTTGGGCCGGATTAGTATTGGGTTGATGCTGGGGCCTGTAATTCCTCGAGATCATCTTGACACGTGTATGGCTCAGGGATGTGACCCTTTTTATGTATCATCAGTTACTCCCCCTGAGTTAGTGGGTCGTCATATCGGTTCGCTATGTCTTCTCTTCGAAAAGATGTGCCGCTCATGGTAATGATTGAGTCTGAGTCGCTGCTTGAGCCGCGTACTGCATTTATTGAATGTGCGTCAGTTCAGCGGAAAAGAGGCGGAAACCTAATCCCTTTTTAGGTCATATGTAGTGCAGAGTCTGACTCTTCTATTTTCCTTACTTTTGAAGCTACCGCTCTACTCATTTTTTGATTAAAGAGGCTTGTTTGTCTTCGTCATGGCTCAACGAAATCTTCTTGACGACGCAACCTTGGCAAAGGGCATGGAGTTCTTTGAAGATAGGTTGCTTTCTAAGCCTAGCCTTGCTGAAATCCGTACGAAGTTCGGGGTACCCGAGGACCTACCATTGTATGTCCTGGAGGATGACCTGACGCCAATGTCGCACCGGCGGGGTTCATCTGTTTGCATCGAGGGATGCTTCAAATCGGAGTGCGTTTTTTTGTTCTGGATGTGATCTGGGAATTCTTAGATCTTTTGAGGATTCCTCTAGCCCAGTTGGGGCCTAATGGATATAGAATCATCATTATCATCCTTATTAGGGCGTAGGAGGCTGGCGTCCACGTGACTTCGCGAGTAATCAAGTTGTTGACCTCTCCTCAACTGATGAGTAACGTTGTCTGTAAGATGATGTTGCTGGCTTGTTTCGTGAATCTACCTGATGATTTTAAGTTCTGGCAGAAGTACTACTTCTTAGCCCCTGCGGATTTGAAGTATTTCCGATGCAAGGGTCGACCGCTCGAACGAGAGTTCGACTTTTTCTCTTGACTTTGATATGCCTCATTGCAAGCTAACGGATCATCACTTGTGTTTCTTTGTAGAAAGGTTTCCCAGTACTCCTCTTACCTTAGAGGAGCAAATCACTATAGAGACATTTCATGGTTTGTTGTCGAAGAACGTGGTGGGCATCATAAGTGTCTCCAACTTCATTCGTAGTAGGTTGTGGGACAACTGGCACATGGCCCCCACTGTTTATCGAGCATCGTGAGTCAAGTCAGAGGATGGGGCCCCTTCTAGGAAGAGAAAGGCCGCTGGGGCCAAAGTTCTCGTTCTGCCTTACGTGGAGGAGCCGTTTGAAACGTTTGCCTCTTTTGTGAGTTCAAAGAGGTCCCATGTCTAATCTAGGTTGCCTTCAGAATGACCTACTCGAGGGGAGAAGTGTGTGAGTCTGATTGGCCTATAAGGGCAGAGACTGATGTGTCCGGCTAGGAGAAGGATTACCTGTAGTTTGCAAAGGTTGAAGACAAGTCAAATCTCAGTGATGCGCAGGTCGAAGCTTTGAATGAGCGTCTAGTGCGGGTTGAAATGGCGGCTTCTGGCGGTGTTAATTTGTGCGAGGCTGTCCCAGTAAAAGGCTTTAACGAAGGTTCGCCTGAGGTTGTAGAATATGATCGTCCCATTGGCGTGCCATCTAAAAGTGGCCATGGCACAGTTTTTTGTAGTCCGCACTATTCGCCGTCTCGTTCCAAGACAAAATTAGAAGTGTTGGAGGGTCCTTTGGATAATTCGTTTCCTCATCATCCTCCGGACCCTGTTGACCCGTCTCGCACTAAAGGGCCGGTTGTTCATGACGAGGGAAAGACCGCGGAGAAGAGCTTGGGAATAGTTGCAACTGCAAAGGGTGGTGTCGGCGTGATTCCAGATTCGGGAAGGCTTCATCCGGATGCGGATAAGTCTGTTTGCATCAGACTTGGTGAGGATGAGTTCTTAGGTCTGGCACCAAGAAGTTGACGTGGAGTACGTTTCGAGGAAGCATATAAGTAGGCATCACAGCTAGCTGATGGATTGCGTTCCGAAGCCTGAGGCGGATACGCTAGAAGGGTGTATGGATAAGGGTTTAAAGTACCTTATGCTGGGTACACTTGAGCCAGGTGGTCATTGCTGGGACAGAAGTCGAGGTGGTTCTAGACTTGGTGAGGATGAGTTCTTAGGTCTGGCACCAAGAAGTTGACGTGGAGTACGTTTCGAGGAAGCATATAAGTAGGCATCACAGCTAGCTGATGGATTGCGTTCCGAAGCCTGAGGCGGATACGCTAGAAGGGTGTATGGATAAGGGTTTAAAGTACCTTATGCTGGGTACACTTGAGCCAGGTGGTCATTGCTGGGACAGAAGTCGAGGTGGTTCGTGAGAGGGTGTACTCCAAGGAGCGTGTCTTCTCCCACATGCAAGCGTTGTATTCTGATGCACTCTATGAAATTGAGCGGCTGTAAAAGCAGACTGAGGAGAAGAGGCTGGATAAGTCAACCACGGTCGCTGAGACCTAGAAGGCTCGTCGGGAAACCTTTGAGCGTGATCTGGCAAAGGCGGTGTCTAAGGGAGACGAACTCAAGCAGGAGTTGAGGTGGATCCGCTGAGACGTAAAGGTTTCGCAGGAAACTGTGGTTAAGGCGTATTCTAAACTACGGTCTCTTGCAGATGAAAATGCTTCGAAGGAGGCCGAATGGGCTGCTCAGAAGCAACAACTGGAATCCGATGTGGAGTTCAATGCTCGAGAGGCAAGGAAGGCCAAGAACCAGCTCGAACTGGAGTGGCATGAGCTTCTGCAAGAACAAGGCAGATGCGAGTTTCGTTGGGTTGTACACAACAGGCTGAAGCTGCTGGCGCTAATGAATGTCGAACATCCAGAGTGGGATCTCGGCCGTTACAAGAAGATGTCGTATGTAGACCTATCTGTTGCTTTTACATCGTCGGACGAGGAGGACGGTTCGGATCTTGATACCCGAGACGTGGTGCTTGCTGACACAACTCCTACTCCTTCAATTAAGCTTAGCTCTTCTGTTTCTGTACCTTCTCCTGATAAGGAGTGAACTCTGTACTTTTGTACTTATTTTGTCGACCGTTAATAAAAAACAGTTTAATCGATTTTGTGCTTGTCGTCCCTATCGCATGTTTTTCGTTTCGCCTTGTTGTCTTTCTTTGACATAGGTTGGTTGAATCAATAAGTCGCCGAATGGTCTATCTGTAGTAGAGAGATTGACTGCTCTATATTGCAAATGATTCAAGATCATTGTTGTGTAGTCATGTCCAATAGTGGGCATGCTGCGTACAATTTAGCTAGGGGTCGAGTTGCTCGAGCTGTGTCTTGTCCCAAAGGTAAGCTGCTTGAGGCTTGCCTTGCTTGTTTGATTGGTCGGTTGCAGCTGCTGATATGGGCGAGTTGCAATGGCCGAGTTTATAAGTCAAAGCGTTTGTGTCGAATAAGGCGTTGTAAGCTCGGGTAGACACACTATGTAGCGTTTATTTGGGCAATAGCCATACAACCTATGTATTAATTCGAATGGCCTTTGCTGGTAATAGGGTGCCAGTTTGTTTGAGCGTGAAGACGCTGACTCAACTAGATTTGTCTTGGCAGCCACTTTTTTGAAAGAGAGCGAGGGTCGCGTGGCAAGCTGTGTAGGGCTACCACCTTTCGAACCATCTATGTCCGAACAACATGGACTACAGGTTCGGGGAGTAAGAATTTGGCGACTAGCTGAAGAGCGGTAGTCCCGTGGTGAGCCGTCGACATTAGTCGAGGACTGACTAGTCTCCCACCTTTCGAACCATCAACATCCGCGCGATGGGGGCTACAAATTCGATTAAAAAGGGTTCGGCGACCAGGCTGAAAAGCAGTGGTTTCGTGGCAAGTCGTCGAGATCAATTCGAGACTGACTAGGCTCCCACCTTCCAAATCATCTACACTTGTGTGCATCAAGCTACAAATTTAGGAGTTTTCAACGGCCACGTAGAAAACCAGTGGTCCCATGGCAAGCTGTCGGAATCAATGCGCGGGTGACTAGGTTCCCACCTTTTAGACCATCTACACCCATGCAATGGGGACTACAAGTCCAGGGTTGGTGATTTGGCGACCACGCTGAAAAGCAGTTGTCCCATGGCGAGCCGTCGTAATCAGTTCGAGACTGACTAGGCTCCCATCTTCATTTCCCAAACGGTATTCTATGTTTAGCAGTTAATGCAGGAGGCCCATTTGGTGAACCATTACGTCTATATAATGGTGTCTTCCAATTGTTGTAGGCACTATCTTTCATAGAGCTTATCTCTTGAATGTTCTTGTTTGAAGAAAATGCTTTGGGTTTTCCAAAGGCTGAAGGGGGATATCTAGCAATGGAGTCCTCGAATGTTCTGACATTTTCATTGATCAGGTACGACGATAGTTGTTGTTATGCATGGTCACCTGTTCTAGGTGGGCACGTAGTTGATCTGCTGAGGTCTAGTAATTTCTTATCACATCGCTGAGAAATAGTATAGATTTGCTACCAAGGGAGATGCCTTGGTGTTACTTCGTGTCGCTTGCGTCCGTGTGTATGTGGATCTCGCTGCTAACCAATGGCTGATCGAAGTATTAGCCAATGTGCGATGCTTCCAGGTTTGGTATCTCTCAGTCACTCCTGGCATCGTTCATGGGAAAAGTGACCTCGCTTGGCAACATTGTAAGACCTCGTTTGTTTCACCGCTTGTGGCCATCCTCATCTGCCTTCTTCCACCCCTCTGTGTGCCAACAACCATTTGAGGAAGTCGGGAAGGGGGGTAGGATGTCTCTTGAGGAAATCAGCAGTCCATTGTAAGGTCTACAATGCCATTGTACGGACACTTTTCTGGGGTGATTTGGCAGAGCCATTTGGCCGCTCAGTCCTTTCAATCCCCTCTGACACCTTGTCTTTATCTTGGGAAGGAGTCGAGCAAAGTCCGTTAGCATATCTTTGTTGTCATCTGCAAATAGCTTGCATGTCCTCTTTCAGACACATTTACGTGGTTAGATCGTCTAAGCGGGTCTTTTACTTCATCTCGCACTGTATTCGGATGCTTGTAGTATGTAGTTTTTTGTATCCATCTCAAGGCGCTTGTTGTTACATCTTTCCAATAATCAATAGAGTTTGTTTTCATAATTCTTCCGTTATTTCTTAAATGATTGCAAATCACGTTGTCTTTAATAACTAAAACTCTACATTGACTATGGAAAGGGAAACAAGCGGCTGAAAGTAGACTAACTATTGATAGAAAGAAATTGATCTTGGCCTTGAAGTGAATTCGGGTTGCTCAAGTGGATCATTCAGCGGGTTGTTGAGGTGCTTCGGAGGTTACTAAAGAGTAAACCTTGTAGAGGGGTCAATCTCCGTACTGACCGAATGTCGAGGGGATGTATTCCCGCTTGCTTTGGCCTCTCCGTTTCGCTGGGCAGAGGAGCTTATTGCTTTTGTGCTACTTAAATGAGACGTCTCTGTCGTCATTTTTCCTAATACTGGTTCAAGCTACTCTGCAGGAGGTAGTTGGATCTGGGAGCATTCTATCCATTTAAGTGCTGCATAATGGCAGCCTCGTGCCATAGGTTGGTCAACACGTATTGTCCCTTCGGAGTGGTTAACGGTATACTTAACGCACTGGTGAAGGGTGAAAATTAATGCTTCCATCTGGTGAAGCCATTGTCTTTCCGAGATAAGGTTGTAGGTTGATGGTGCATTTACAACCATGAAGTCCAGAAACATGACCTTCCTTAATTGTGGCTCCCCTACCACTGTTGTTAACCTTATCTTTCCGAGGGGGAAGCATTTCTCCCCATTGAATTAAATCAGCGGATGATCCGAGGGTGTTAGGTTCTCCTCCTTGAAGTCCATGCTACGATACGCACTATAGAACGGGATGTTGAGTGAGCTTCCTGTATCCACCAGAGCTCTTTTTACCTCCCACTTTGCTATGGAGATCGAGATGGCTAGGGCATTGTTGTGGCGCTCAGACTCCTTCAAGGTCTTTATCCTAAATGTCAAGATGGGAATGCGGCTCTGAATCTTTGAGTGGCAGATGTGTTTGTCCTCTTCCACGGGTTGTGTTTGCATTTCCAGTAAGGTTCGCTTGCGAGACCAGTACGATTGGTCTTCATTCGGTCCGACCCCATGAAGGACATAGATTATCCTTGGGGTGTCCTTCTCCATTTCTTTAACTGACTCCCCTTGTTCCTGATTTGTTCTAGCCACTTTTTAGAGTTCAGAAATTCCTTCAACTTGCCTCTGCGGATCTAGTACTCAACTTCATACCTCAGACTCTTACAGTCATTAGGATCGTGGCCACCCTCATTTGGTATGCGCAGTACTTGTCATTGTTACGCTTGGCGAGGTCCCCGTGCTACTTCGGGGGCCACTTAAGATCCTCCCAATTCTTCATGGAGTTTAGTAGGTCTGACAGGCTGGAATTGAGGGGTATCACAATCTTGGATCCAACGCAGTTGAATGTTTTATCTGGCCTGGACCGACTAGGTTCTAACCTGTTGTCATTGTGTTTTCTCTTGCTCTGTTCCACATCCTCGCATCTCTTTCCCTCCTTGTCCTTAAAAATGGAGGGCTTCTTTTCACCTTCGGTTTCCCTCTTCATGGTTCTCAGCTCCTCCAAGGTAATATGCTTCTGAGCGCTCTTGAGGAGCTCTACCATGTCCAGAAGGGGCTTTAAGGTGAGGTCTTCGTTGCGCTTTCCTTCCTTGAGGCCCGCAGTAAAAGCTGTCACGGCCGTGTCGTCGCTGCATCCATCAATGAGAGCCAGCTCAATTTTGAAGCGCGTGACATACTCTCTGAGAGTCTCGTGGGACCTCTGCTTTAGAGAGAGTATGTAGTGTGGGTCTTTTCGAAAATACTGGCTCCCTACGAAACGTGTCAGGAACTCCTTTGCCAGTGTCCTGAAGGAGTTGATTGACCTCAGCGGAAGGCTGTGGAACCATGTCAGTGCTGACCTCTCTAGGCTAGTTGAAAAAGGTGATGCACATCATCGACTCTGATCCTTCTTTTAGGGCCATTACGTGCTGGTAATGATGCAGGTGATCGAATGGATCGGTGGTTCCGTCATAGAAGTCGAGCTTCGGAGTAGTAAACTTCCTCGGAAGGGCCTCATTCATGATTCGGTCCACAAATGGCGGGACTGAGAGGCGGTACAGTACATCTGGGTCATGCGCCCCTTTGCGGAGAGGGTTCTGAGGGCCGAGTCTCTCTGCCCTGGCGGCAGGCAAAATGTTAGTTGCGCAGCCTCCCCTAGTCCAATGAGAACTAGCGGAACTTGGCTTTCCTGTGCTTGCTCCCTGCCATCCTCCATTAGCAGGTGGTGGATTTTGTCACGTGAGAGCCTCTACCGCCTTGCCTATCTGTTGTATTTGACATGACAGCCTATCAATTCGGAGGTCCATCGTTGCTATCATCGGCATGGGGGCGTGAGTCTACTGCTCGTGCATGATCGAAACCGTTGAAAGTGGCGGTGCTGCGCCAGCCTGAGCGTTTGATGTGTCCCCTTGTTCACCGTTGTTGTGTGACCTAGTGGTCACCATCTCTCTGGGTTTTGAAGGGAGACGACGCTAGTGAAAAGTTAAGAACTTTGTTGTCCCCACGGACGGCGCCAAACTGATGCAATCGATTTCCACCCTCTGCTCTGACCTAATCCTAGTGACCTGCTGATCTGCACAAGTAACGCACGTAAGCCACATACCACTGTTATGGTGGCTGATGGCACTCCAATGCTAAAGTCAGACAGAGATCTGAGGAAAGCATAATGTTGTAAATAGGAAATTTGTAGCGTACCTTACCTTACCAACCTCATTTCTTATTTATAGTGCAGGAGTCCTGGTTCTACCAGGCCATCGAAGGCGTAATTTAGGAAGGAGATCTTTGTGGAGATCCTTCTCTAATTAGGAGTTGTGCTATAGGAGAGAAGTTCATTGTTAGCCCTGGGCTTCTAAATACGCGGGAGATAGATTCCAATCCAAGAACAATCTGTATGAGGAAGTTTCCCTGCGTGGAATGTATTCTGGTATTTGCTTCTTAGTTGGAAGCAAAGAGCTGTTGTAGTTTCTCGTCCGAAGCTAATCCTCGAGATGTTTGCCTTAGCAGGACTTAGGGGTATTGAGGATAGCTGTGAGACATGTGAGCCTAGCACGCTGTAAGAGTTCGGGTCCGTCTGGCGGACTAGATCAATCGAGCTTAGAACCACTTGGGTCGGATCAGTGTTTGGCTGATGTTGGGGCCCGTAATTCCTCGAGATCATCATGACACGTGTATGGCTCAGGGATGTGACCGTTTTTTGTGTATCATCAGTTTTATATAGAATTGAATCAATTATTACCTATTCTTTGTTAGGGAAATCCTGATAGAAATCTCGCTCACTTGGCAACAAACAGTAACGGGGAATAAATGCCTAGATTTTGGTTTGTCGGTCTAACCTATGTAAAACATTGGTGAAAGTACTAGAGTACAAAACAGTGCATTTTGTCCAATGGAGCTATGTAGCCCATTTAGCAAATTGCCACAAAAGTTCTCCTCTTAATCTGATTGTATGGGAGGTTGGAGCGAGTCTATTTTTATTTTGTTTGTATTTTCACAAAATTAAGCTTTCAATTTGATACCGCTATCTTGTTACCAAAATAAGTTTCAATTCTGCAAGTCCACACTCAACTCATGGTCTCTTACTCAACAAAATCTTAACAACACACTCAAATTTCTTCTGGCATCCCTGCAAGACATCCTCAAATTGGGGTACAAACTAAACGACCTTCTAGGTAAAATACAATGGGCACAACTTCATATAATTAGTCGCTTTTTCAGGTAGACTCTAGTTTAGTTTGGATGTAGCATTGCAACTATCTGGCTCTCTGTTTGATTCACTATTAATCTTTTTTTTTCTCATTTGGAGTCACAGCCCTAAATGCTCTCGTGTGGTATCAACATGCACAATAGCAATACTTCGAAAATGGTGTTTGTTTGATTGCTTAACAACTATACTTTAGCGTAGGCATGAACAACAAGGCAAAAGGCTTGGCTTTGTTGGAAGGTTTATGTCTTTGTAACAGGATGGGTGTGGCAAAGGTTAATGTCCAAACTGATTCAAATTTGGTTAAAAGATGGTTTCATGATGAGATTTTTTTTTTTTTTTTTTAAATTAAACCTCCAGTGGGGAGAAGCAACTATGGGATGTCAGGCCTTTATTATTGAGAAAAAAATTCTTTTACACCATGGTCCTTTGAAAATGTATGGAGTAACATAAATAAGGCTAAGGAGGGTATGGAGATCCCATGCATTCATGTGATCCGGGAGATAAACGCTGCTGCGGATTTGTTAGCAAGTAAGGCTCATAAGGAAAAAAATTTCCAGAGTATATGATCCGCAAAATCTGCCAACCAGAATTAAGGGATTGGTCAGATTAGATCGGGTGAAAACAACTTATTTATGGGTGCCTTGAGTTGTATGGGTACTCCAAAGTATGTGGCGGATTGGAGTAGTGTGATGAATCTGCTTGACTATTTTTATCAGCTGAATATCTTTGGTTTTGAGACTATGTTTGGGATGATTTGGGGTCTCGAGGATGGGTATTCTGCGGTAAGGAAGAGAGGTATTAATGCTCTGTGTTCTTTGATAATCAGTTATTTTTCTGCAGGAGCTGTGGGTGTGTTGGTCGTGTGGTCTAGTATGAAGATGATTTGGCTGTATGGAGCTTTGCTTGCTCTGTATGGTCAATACCGAGTACAAAACAGAGCTTTAGTGCTCTGTTTCTAGGCTGCAGGGATGCAGTGCATTGGTCTTAAGGGAAGCATTTGCTGTCTTGTTTTAGTGCGAAGTCTGTTTTGTGGTCTTAATAGATTTTGGATGCTTCATAGCTGGATGGTTCGTAAAGTTCATGGGTTCGTTTGGCTCATTATAGGGTCAGGCCATTGGGAAGAGCTGAAGTGTCGTTGCAATGAGGGGGCATTTTGCTGCTCAAAACAGAGTGGTTCTGTTTACAGCAGTTTTTGTTTTCTGCTGATGACAGAGCTTGTGTTTTTGTTATAACACTCTGTTTTGCTTGTTGTTTATGTTTTGCTTACTGTTTCGGTGTAAACCCCGCTGGTTTTCAAGAAGGTGGGAAGTTCCCGGACACAATGTTCAAATACTTGAGGGTTCTAGGTTTTGACGTTCAATATTGAGGGAAGTAGGTGTTTTATTATATTTTCGTATAGTGATTTTTTGGGTAAAGTCATCATGTACCCCTACTAGATTGTAATTCATTTTTTTTTATATGTAATAAAAGTACGTCATCCCATAGCCCCTCCTTGAAGGTTTAATTTTAAAAAAAAATGCACAATATAGAGGTGTTGTGGAGTTGATTATACAATTGTATTATCAATTGAGAACTTTTGAATGCTGCTAATATCGAAAAGTTTGATAAAGTCGTGCACAAGCCTGTCAATAGATATTGTAATTGATTGATTTTAAAGATAAACTAAAGAATTGATGGATCCATCTCAGAAAGGTTCATGAGACAGGTGCTTATAGTGAACGAACAAAAAATAAATCAAATTTATTGCTGATGAGACATCAATCAATCATAAGATCATAGTTGTACACATGACATGGATCAACTCTAGCATGAGAAAGGCATCAACTCTAGCATATGAGAAAGGCATCAACTCTAGCATGAGAAAGGCTTCAACGAGATTTCAAGCGGACCCATTCTTAAACTGTTATTCAGCTCGTAAGTCAGGCGCCCAAGCCCAAGTCACGCCAGCCCAATAGGCATGGGTCTTGGTGCTTGGCTCAGGAAAATAAGGCCCAAACACAAGTCTTTGAGCTGTCATTGGCCCAAAACCCACTTGCAGAAATCAGCTCTTAGCCCAATCAAACATTGGTCTTAAACAGAGCTAAGTGTCGAAGAGACTCATTCATGCACAGATAAGATTCTTGGCGAGATCTCCTCCCTCCATCACGCCCTCGATAACGAAGACAGTTTAGGAGGGAACACTCGCTATAAAAAGTGAACGAAGGGAAGAAGAAAGGTAGGCATACATATTGCTAATTATATCTAGTCTTCATTCTTCCTTACACCGTTACCTAACTTAAGCATCGGAATGTCTTCGACCGCCACAACTTTAGTCCCTGGCTCACTGTTGTTCATTTTTGCAGGCTTGATATCAGCTGATATTCACATAATTTATACTTAAATTACCTTACAATTTATATTTGTTAGCGTTTCAAATATTGTATTTTATTCTAATTATTTTATTTTTGTGTTTTTATAGGATTAGGAGTTTAAATGGTGAAATCGTATAATTGCGGCAACTCAGGGAACATATATTTGACAGGTTCGAATGGTGGTACAAAATGACGAGTGAAATTGTAACAACCCGAACCCGAACCCATCCAAGCTAAACTCAAGAGCAAGCCTAAACCCAAAAGTTAACCTAAAGGCCTATCTCACTAGCTATTTATTTTTTATCCTCTCCATCGTCAATTCTCTCTCCTCCTCTCTGGGGTTGCCCCTCTTCTCTTCTCTCCTCTCCTCTCGTCTTTCTCCTTCTCCCAAAACTAACTAACAACCTCTCCTCTCCATGTCAAACCCTTTTTCATCCTCTTTTGGCAGAGACATAGACCTTCGGTCTTTTGCTACCAACCAACCACTCACCATCTCGTCCTCCCGCCCATCTCTCATTCACGTTCCTTGTTTTCTGTTTGAAGACACCAAACATAGAAAAATCACGCCTTCTCGCATCCATTTCTTCTTCTTCTTTTTCATCACGCCTTCTCGCATCCACCATCTTTTCCTTTCAGTCACACACACAGACCATGAACCAACAACTCTCTTTCTTTTTCTTCAAAGACATTTTCAACATCTCTTTCTTCCTTCACGTCCTTGTTCTTCTGCTTCATCTGACAACACCTTGCACCCTCTCTGTTTCATCTCATCTCGACAACCCTTATTCATCACAACGCCTATTCTCTTCCTCTCCATTAGGATCCCTTCCCTCCTCTCTTTTTTCTCTCTCGCAGCTACAAATTTGATCATAGAGCATCATCATCTCACTCTCCTTCACGTCTTCTCCCCTTCGACCTCCTCCCTATTATTCCTCCTTCTCTCCAACTCAAAACCATTTCGCCTCTGTCATAAATCCTTTATTCTCTCTCTAACCTCATGTTTTTTATTGCTCGAGCTCTCACAACCAGCCAACGTCACACCCTCTTCCATTGACACCACCGTACCACCTTGTCACCCTCTCTTCGCATCTCAAATCCATCTCTGGCCCTTCTTTTTTTCACAGACACAACCGCACAACCATCACATGGCAACACACGGGGGAGATGCAGAACAATAGCGCCAAGAGAAAATGCAGTAAGGAAGAAGGAAATAAAGGGACAATAGAGTTTTCAAACTATTTTCTCATTGCTATTTGCACCACACCATCTTATTCTGTACCACCAAAAAATAATCGCATGTACTTCACGTTCGTTGAGGAAGAGATGTTCCCTTGCACCACTGCTGCAACCACCTCCACCATGGGTTTCTAAATCTTCCACTAAGACGTAGATGATTATTCAGGCTTAGTGGAATTTTCTTGTCTTTTACTGTTTTCCGATGCACTGTATGGTTTAACATTTGGTTGATTTATGAACAAACACATATTACTTTCACCGTGTATGTCATGCATTCATGGTAGCTAAAATTGTTCTATCATTTTGGTTAAGCATGTTTTATTCGTCTTAGCTAAGCCCGTGATTAGTTGTGCCTTAAACAAACAATTAATGCTAGGGTTTGCATCTTTCCTAAAAGCAATTATCTACATTATTATGAGACAATAATTGACATTAGTATAATTTTATGAATTTGATGGATGATTCAAAAGCATTAGCATCTTTCTCTTTGATTCTCAAACTCTTTTGATTAGTTTAGAAATTTATGATTGTTGTAACCCTTCTTTCAAATTGGTTTAAATAGATTGTATCTTTAACTAGTGTCTACTAGTTAGGTAACCGTGGACTTGCGGTATAACAATCAGGTTAAATTAACCTATTAATTTTGGTTAGTAAAGTCTGCATCAAGTTCTTGGTGCCGTTGTCGGGGATTGTAACGGTACAATCAAATTCTAGGGTTTATTTTCACTAGTTTATAGATTAGCTATAATTTTTTTTGTTTAGGAATAGTGTTAGGGGTCACTTGTTTATTGGTATTAATTTGTTAGTTAGTTGAGTTTTAAATTTTTGCATTTTTTTTACAAACAATCATACACACGTGATGATACATCAAATCGTCCTCTGATAAGCACCATACACATGTCATGATAATCTCGTCAACACAACGAAGCAGGCTCGATTGCACGCTCAATCCAGCGAGGCTCAAATAGCACTAAGCCCATCATTGGCAGAATCTAGACAGTCGAGTTCAAGTTGCAATGAGCTAGTAAGCCCACACATCACGCGGTCAAGCCCAATACTCGTAAGACCTCTAAGGAAAGTATCTGAGAAATCTACCTAAGACATGTAGGCCAATAACAAATTGGATCCGACAAGGAAATATATATTAGAGCATAAGTCAAGCAAAGAGACTTCCTTGCATGGACAACACTCAGAAAGGGAAACCTCTCCCGCAGATTTAGGAGCACAAGTCGTGTGGGGAAACCATCCCATATGGACAACTCCCAATTAGGAAGGGATCTCCACAACAAGATCTTTTTCCCTAAACTACGCCACCAAAGGCCTTGCCGAACAAGGACTCCACTTAAAAGGGAGATAATGTTGATGAACTAGAGGTATGCTACATAATCCCAGTTTATAGTTTTAAGCCTCTCCTAAGTCTTATCTAACTTAAGCATCGGAGTGCCATCGGCTACCACACGGTGGTCCTTCGCTCACATTTGCTATCTGTGCAGGTCTAGGTAAGCAACAAGGAAGGAGAGCAGAAATTGACTACATCAGTTTGGCGCCATCCGTAGGGGGCGACAAAGTTCCTAAGAAAAAACTATAGTTCCACCTTTTCCAGAGAATCGGCGTGATGGTGACAACAAGTTCTTGCAACCATGGAGATGCTTTTGAGCCTTCAAACGCTCAAACCAGCATAGTGTCGCCCGTTCCACAACCACCACGGGAGGAACCTCCTCAGACCCCCGCACCAGTGGCAACCGCAGCAAACTCAAGGGTGGACCTACTTTCAATGTAGCAAATCACAGAAATGCTAGAGGCTATCAAACAACAGAATCATCTACCTGCGGAAGAAGAGCATGAGCAACGAAGGGCCTAGTACCCAAAAAGTTCCAAAGATCACGTTGAGTCGCGCTGCCCCAACAACTTCTCAGTGGACAAGAGCCGACATGCACGTCTCACATAACCCCATCCGCAACGAGGCCACCAACACAAACGTGTTGTGTAAACTCACTGTTTTTCTATTCATGGACACACCGCTACCCAAAAAATATACCTAACCGAAGTTGGAGTTTTACGACGGGATAGGAAACTCGTCCGATCACCTGCGCCACTTTAAGCACGTTATGGTGCTCAAAGAAGGGTCTGATGCAATAATGTGCCGATTTTCCCCTGCAAGCCTAAAGACATCAGCACTGATGTGGTTCCACAACCTTCTTCTGAAATCAATTGATTCATTCTGAACGTTGACATTGGTGTTCCTTTCACACTTTGTGGGCAGCCAACGGCTCAGGAGAGGTCTGTATTATTTGTTGACTCTAAATAAAAAACAGAACGGCGCATTGAGGGAGTATGTCACTAATTTTAATGATGAGTTGGCCCTCATCGACGGATGTAGTGATGACACCGCCATCACGAATTTTGCTTCGGGTCTGAGAAGAGGCAAGCTCTATGACTTCCTTACCCTAGAACCCCAGCCAATATGAAAGACTCGCTCAAGGATGCCCAGAGATATATCACTTTGGATGAGATGCTGGTCGCCAAGAGAGAGGTGGAGTTAGAAAAAAACTTTTTGTTCCAAAGGACAAGAAATAGGGGAAAAAAGAAAGAGGAGGATGACATTAACAAGAGGAAGTACATAGACAACAAGACCAACTCGGGCCGCCCCAGGCAGAACAAGGCCTCGAATTACGTCGAATCCAGGTCTGTCACCCTTCTCAATGCCAGTTTGTCCGACATCCTTGATTCCATCAAGGATTGGGAAGAGCTGAAGTGGTCGCCTAAGCAGTAAGGAGACCCTGCTCAGCGCAACAACAATAGATATTGCACCTACCATAAGGAAGGCGAATATGATATGAGGATTGCAAAAATCTCAAAAGAGAAGTCGAGTATTGGATCAGGAAAGGTAAACTCAAGGAAGTGCGAGCAAAAGAAAGAGCGGACGTTGTCAAAGAGATTGAAAAGGAAGCTCCTGGCATCATTTACGTCCTCCACGGGGTCAGTCCCGAAGAAGAACAATCAAACAGGTCCCGCAAGAGGACATTGACTGAGATGCAGACACCATCTCAGTATGAAGATCGATAAGTACAACACGTGCGAGTTCACAGCCCAATCTCATCTCTGACGTTTACGAAAAGGGATCTCTAGGGGGTACATTCTCCTCACAATGATGCCTTGGTTATCTCCTTCCTTATCGTTAAGTGGGAGGTAAAAAGAGCCTTGGTGGACACTTGAAGCTCACTAAATGTAACACCCTATGTGGGCGAGCTCTGAGGCTGACAGGCTACCATGTGTGGGCGGGTCTAGAGGCTAGCAGGCTACTAGGGGGTTATAGTCCGACTTCGCATGGGTGAGGGAATGATATGTGCTATATATGTACAAGTTGGGATCCACATGACACAACCCGTTTTAAAGTCGTGCGGGTAGTTAGGTTGGGCCCAGAGCGGGCAATATTGTTTCATGTGGATCGAGTCGTGACACTAAATGTCATGTTCCTTAGTGCATTCTAAAACATGCAGTTACAGGATAAAGACCTAACTTCCGCCACCCACCCTATGGTCGGATTCAACAAAGAGACATGCTTCCCCATTGGGAAGATCAATCTAATGGTGGTAGCAGAGGAGCCACAGTTATGGAAGTACCTTGTCCAAGAGTTCATGGTAGTTGATGCCTCGTCCACCTACAAGATTATTCTGGGAAGGTCGTGGCTTCATCATATGGAAGCAGGGGTATTCACCCTGCACCAATGCATAAAATATAAAACCAACCATGCCCAAGGGACTATCTGAGGAGATCAGCCAGCAGCAAGAGATTGCCATTATGCAGCCCCGAAGCAACTGAATTGTTGCCAATTGTAGCTCGGACCCACAGAACCAACATGTCAGGCATCAGGCTAAGACAAAAGAGGTGAATCACTCTAAGAGGGCAGAGGAGCCCAGATAACCAAAGTGCAGCTATGCGGAGATCTAGAAGTCAAAGCTAGCGACGCAATCCCGACTAATAAAGAGCTAAGTAACAATACTTCAGCAAACGGGTAACAACTCCAAGTGTTGTTAATTATCAAGGAACTTCCTGCCAGCACGAAACCCACTATTCAGTAACTTCATTAACTTTTAAAAAAATAAAAATAAACTTCACTAGAGGAACAACACAATCCAAGCCAGGACCATTTGCGCATCCTTCAGGGATGGATTAGCTCAGTCTCTGATCGGTGTTAAATTATTTGTTACTTTGATTTCATTTCTTGTTTTTTTTTTTTCATTTCAGTTTAGAAGGGTTGTTCGTACAAGACCCATTCTAGAAATAAAACATATTTTATTGATTGCAATGAAAGTTATTACAAAACTGGCCGACCACCTAATACATCAGTTTATGTACTACAAGTATCTAATTCCGATGCAAGCATCTATCCACTGAAATAAGGGTAGAAACTCCGATCAACTAATCTGCCTCCAGAAGATAAAGTGGTTAAAGTAAAGCGTCTTCGAGTGGATACAAAAGAGCGCGCTCAATTAATTGCTCCATCGAATCACCCTAGAAAGACGATTCGGATGTGGCAAGCAAAGTACATGAAGAGGGTTGTGAATACTCCCCCTATTCTTTGCTCCACTAGTCTGCCTCATGAAGAGGAACAAAAGGAAGTGACAGAATGTTGACGAGAACATCCCAAAGCAAGAAATCGTTGAGGTTTTACAATGCTTCCAAATGGAGATGCCTCTCTAGCGTGTAATGCTTGGAGTGACACAAAGATACCACCCTTGAGTTTATGCGATATTGAACTGTCACGCAGAATGCACTGTATCCCTGACACGCTAATTCATATAGATTTTTTCTAATTGGGCCCCTCAACTAATGGGCACAAGTTTATGCTCTACCAGATCCGGCCTAGCACATGCAAAATAACAAATAACAAAGGCCTTGAGCGCCCATAAAATAAGGAGCACGCCTACAGAGTGTTATCATTAAACCCAAGGCATCAACTCCATTATTATTTCGCTATTGTTCATTAAAGCCAGTCAATCTATTATTAGTTTGATTAATCGATCTGACATTGTAATCAGACCGTCGGTTGAGTTAAGTAAGTCAGGACTTCCAAGTCAGACTTACACGCCCAAAATGTTGCATGCGAGCTAATTAACTCATGACACCCAAGTCAGACTTAAGCACCCGAAATTTTATATGCGAGCTAAATAAATCAGGACACCCAAGTAAGACTTGCCCGCCCTAAATCTTATTCTGACCAAAACTTAGTTAGCTCTGATTGATTATAATAGCTTCTGGTCCGCTCTAACACCTAGCCCACCAAAAGTGGACGACGATGGGTTAGAAAGTGGGAGCTTAGTCAGTGTTTGTAATACCATACCAAAATGGCTTGCCAGGGACCATTGTCCAACTATAGATAATGGTTGTTGAACCTGGTGTTCTAAAAATCGGCCTAAGCTGCCGCCTAGGCGCTAGGCAGTAGAAAAATGCCCAGATTAATGGCTAGGCGGGTTTTGGGCAGTCTAGAAGGATCTGGGCGGTCTAGGCGGGGCTGGGAGGTATCTGGGCAGCCTAGGCGGGGTCTGGGCGGCCTAGGAGGGGTCTGGGCGAGTTTTTTTTTTAATAAGGCTGATTGTGTTCTTATTTTATTTTTCTTTCCTCTTTTTTAGAAATAAAAAAATTTATTATTTTTTATTCAGTATATGTCTAAATGTAGCAAAAGATGATTACTTAATGGAATTCTCAAAGGATCTGTCGGTACCAATTTTAGTAATGTAGATTTTATCAAACATGACTAAGGTTATTCATGCAATTTGAAGAAAAATAAAAGAGTAGGTTTGGATATTTTTCCACAAATTCAACTTTGTATAAAGTACCCATCATGACCAACTTCAGTCATTTGAGTTTTAATAAATTTTGTTCATGATTGTTAATTTTTCATGTTTTTAAATTTTGCATATGTATCTTGGCATTAAATTGGATGTAATTGATAAGGTATTATGCTTAACTTTTGTAAATTATTAAAGTTATAATACAAAACCTAAGACCGCCTAGGCCCCTGGGCACTAGGCACCTGCTCACCGCCCGCCCGCCCACCGCCTAGCGCTTTTTAAAACACTTGTTTAACCTAACCAAAACTTAGTCAGTTTCAACCTATGACAATAGCTTGTGGTGCACTCTAACACCCAGTCTGTTAAATTAAATGGGTGTCATTGGTTTAGAGAGTGGCAACTTAGTCAGAGCTCTGATGCCTGATCGAGACGGCTTGTTAGGGGTCACTTTCCAAACATGGGCAATGGAGACCAAACCCGACCAAAACATAGTCGGTGACAACCTGCAACGAGAGATTTTGGTCTGCTGAAGCCTAGTCCGTGAATAACGATTCCAATGGCCTAGAAAGTGGGAGTCTAGTCAGTGCTCTCGATGCCTGATTAAGATGGTTTGCTAGTCGTACGCAGACAGTGATCATCGAACCCCGACCAAAGCTTAGTCAATCGCCGCTGATGACGATGGTTTTGGATTTCGACGACTTAGAAGTGAGCTTAGTCAGTGCTTATGTAGCCTGGTGAAGATGGCTTGCTAGCAATCATTGGCCAACTATAGACAACGATCGTTGAACCCCCGCCAAAAGTTTAGTCAGAACGACTGAATATGATAACTGCTGGCTCGCTCCAATTCCTAGTCTGCCACGAACGGATCAAGATGGGTTGGAAAGTGGGAGTCTAGTCAGTTCCCTCAAAGCCTAATCAAGATGGCTTGCCATGGACCACCATGGTCGCCGAACCTAACCCCGGTTTAGTTGGTCATAACTGGCGATAACAACCCCCAGTCCAATTAAGCCTATTCTACGAATAGCAAACAAATAAGAGTCAAAAGTTCATTGATTGCGCCGCCACCTCTAGTCCAGTGAGAACTAGAAGGGGCTTGACTCTCCTGTGCCTGCTCTCTGTTGTCATATGAAAATTAAGGTCTATGCTACTCCTGATCTCCATCGGTGGGTGGAGTGTTATGCTAAATGAGAATCTCCACTGCTTTAGTGATCTGTTGCATTTGTGATGATAACAGATCCATCCCGGGGGTTCGTCGCTGCTGCTACTACTGGCGTGGGGGTGTGAGCCTGATGCTCTTGTGTTGCTGACACTACTGGAAGAGGTGGTATAACGCCAATTTTAAAGTTTGACGTGTCCCTCTGTTCTCCATTGTTGTGAGATCTGGTGGTCACCGTCTTCTTCAATTCGAGAGAGATGATGTCAATGTTTGGTTAAGAACTCTGTCGTCCCCACGACGGCACCAAAATGATGCAATCCATTTTTGCTCCCTGCTTGACCTTGACCGGCTGACCTTTACAAGGAACGCACGTGAGCCACGAACCACTGCTTTGGTGGTCGATGGCACTCCGATGCTAAAATCAGACAGGGATCTAAGGAAGGCTTAATGCTATAAACAGGAATTTGTAGCGTACCTTTACTCACCAACCTCATGTCTTATTTATTGTCTAGGAGTCCTGGTTCAACCAGGCCATAGGTGGCGTAGTTTAGGGAAAAAGATCTTCATGGAGATCCTTATCTAATTAGAATTTTTCCTGTTAAACCTGTGCTCCTAGATACGCAGGAGATAGTTCCTAATTGGAGTGTTGTCCATAGATGAAAGTTTCCATGTGCGACGTATATCTGGTATTTGCTACCTAGTTGGAAACAAAGTATTGTTGGCTTGCCCGTCCGAAGCTGATCCCTGAGATACTTGCCTTAATAGGCCTTACGGGTATTGGGGATGGATGTGAGACGTGTGGGCTTAGCAAGATGTAGTGATTTTGGTCCGTCTGGCGAACTGCGCAATGCGGGCTTGAAACCACTTGGGATGGATCAGTGTTGGGCTGACATTTTGGCCTATTATTCCTTGAAATCATTGAGAAAAGTGTATGGTGTAGAAGAAGGGTCGTTTCGACATATCATCAAATATTATGAACCCAGCCTGATTTATTTCAGACAACACCCACGCATATTCCCTTGTTCAAAAAGAGGAGACAACAACCATCAAATCCAACATCACTTTGGCCACTTCTGCTATCCAGTCGGCTGCGGCGACTGTCGTTGAAGGGTCACCTCCTCAGTCACGATGCTTTCATAGAATGCTCGAGGCATGGGGCCTATCAAAGTGTTCTGAAACTTGAAGACCCTCTCCCAAAGTCCAATGGCGATATAATTTTTTTGTCTGAAACCAAGTCTAGCTCTTCCAAGATGAACCACTTATGTCGGAGACTGGCTTCGCACATGGAGCATCAGTGCCAGCACATGGACTAGCTGGAGGACTTGCACTTTTTTGGAAAGCAGCTATTCACCTTACCATTCTTTCTTCGTGTTAAAATTATTTTAATTGTGTTCTAGATGACTATTTTACTTCCTCTACATGGTCGGTCATTTTTGTTTACGGTGAACCGAATCCCATTTCATGGGAGATTTTCTGGCATTCCATGTCCAACCTGTACTTTATTCAACCTTTACCAGGGATTGTTATGGGACATTTGAGTGCTATCAGTCAACCTGGGAAAAAAATGGGTAGTAACCAACCTTCTTGTTCTAGTCTCAGTTACCTTAGAAATTTTCTTGACAGTCATCAAATGTTGGATTTCCCCCTCAACGACTCTCAATTGACTTGGAACAACAATAGAAAATAAAAATGAGGTTAAGGCTAAACTGGATCATATCATTGTTTCGACTGAGTGGTTAGACTTGTTCATATTAATTAGTCTCAAACTCCATCCCTAATCCAAAACCTTTCAAATTCTTTCACATGTAGACTAGAGATCCTTCGTGCAGACGGGTGATTCAACATAATTGGGCCCCTAGACAACACCCCTCTCCGGCTCACAATATCAATCTCAAAACCAAAAAGCTTAGTTATAGCCTCACTAGGTAAAATAAGAGAGAGTTTAAGAACATTCACTTGTGCATCTCTGATACTCTCTCATCCTTGGATAAACTAAAAAATGATCCTCCTTTGAAGGACAATGCCACAACTATCTCCTTATTGGAAGAGCGTCCTTTTAAACTTCAGCTTCTTAAAGAAATGTTTTGGCGAAACAAATATGGTTCTTACTGGCTCTGAGACAGTGACAAGAACACCAAATTCTTTCATTTTACTTCCGTGCTTCGGAGGAAACGAAACATGATTCTTCGCCTTGAAGATGGCAACATTGTGTTGCATTCCACACCGAAAACTGTTGGAGCCACTACCAATGGATAAATTTCTCCAGTATTTTTCAATCATCTAATCCTACTACTTGCCCGAGGATTCATGCCTTATTTAGTCTGATCGTCTCAGAGACGGATAATGCAGTATTGTTGGCTATTCCCACTGCTGTATATATTCAGGCAGTTTTCGATATGGGCAGCCACAAAGCTCTAGAGCCCGACGATTTTCATGCTTTATTTTTTCAATATTACTAGGATATTGTGAAAACTAATGTCATAGAGGCCATTACCCATTTATTCAATTCCGAACAGTTAGATCCTAAGTAAAATGAGACATCCATTGGATGGCAATCAAGATGGATATGACTAAAGCATATGTGCAAGAAGAAGAGAGAATGGGAGAAGAATAGAAGGGAACTGAGAGATAGTGGGAGAATAAGAGATAGTGAAAGATCTGGAAGAGGGGAAGGAAGAGAAGAAGAAGATGGAGAGGGGAAGGAGAAGAAGAAGATGGAGAAGAGGCGACAATGGTTGTCGCTCCATCTTCTCTATCTCTAGTCGTCGCTAATCGTTTCTCACCGTTACTCACAATCGATCGCCCCTTCCTCGCTACCCACTTCCATGTTGTTTCTGTTGTTCTTTTTCTTGAGAAGAGAAGATGATGGAATAAGAAAATGAATAGTTGTTTTTATGGGTGGTGTGAGAGATAAGGTAAAAAAAAAGATGGGTGGTGTATGTGAGTGTAACCTGTGGTGCCAAATATGCGCTGCCTTTTGTAAGAGGTTCCAGAATTTGTTGGGACACATTACAAAAATGTCATTTTAGAGACATATCTGGAAAAAAAAAATTGTGCCTCTAATAACATGATGTGGGTATGCATGAACAACTCCTAGCAAAATCCAACAATTTAATAAAAGGTTTGTTCCAAAACTTATATAACAATATTAAAATAAAACCCCAAAATAGCAATAAAAAAAATAAATATGTAAATAAATGAGAAGAAAACACCAAGAAACAAAAAAGGCAAAACAAAAAGAGAGTTTGAATGAATACCCATTAAAACAGTCACATCCCTGAGCCGTACACGTGCCATGATGATCTCAAGGAACTACAGGCCCTAGCATCAACCAAACACTGATCCGGCCCAAGCGGTTTAAGCTCGCTTGACTTCAGTCCGCCAAGCGAACCCGGACTCTCACAGCATACTAGGCCCACACTTCTCACAACCCTCCTCAATTCCCGTAAGCCCTCCTTAGGCAAGTATCTTGAGAATTAGCTTCAGACGGGCAACTAGCTGTTTTCTGCTTCCAACTAGGAAGCAAACACCAAAGTATCTTTCACACACGAAAATTCCCTTTTACAGATTGCTCTTGGATTGGGAACTATTTCCTGTGTATCTTGGAATGCAGAGCTAACAAGGAACTTCCTTCCTACAACACGACTCCTAATTAGAAAGGGATCTCCACGAGGATGTCCTCTCTAAACTACGCCTACGATGGCGTGATTGAACCAGGACTCCTTGCACTATAAATAAGACATGATGTTGGTAAGCTAAGGTACGCTACAAATTCCATGTTACAACATTACACCTTCCTCAGAGCCATGTCTAACTTTAGCATCGGAGTGCCATCGGCCACCACAATGGTGGTCCGTGGCTCATGTGTGCTACTGATCAATATGGAGTGAGGACTTGCTGTCTGATCGTACAAGCGACGCAAACAGTCTGATGCAAGCAGAACCATGATCCAGCAAACGCGACCCTCAAATATGGTATGTGGGGGTACAAAATCAGCAACCAGGAGTCCCGCGATGAGCCATTGCCAGATACGGCCAACCCACACACTCGATCCGTCGGAACGGTGAACCAGGGACAAGTATCTGGTCGACACAGGTAGGGTGCACTTTCCGGCTGCAGGGATGAGAGGGACATCCAGGAGTCAATGGCCTAATCCATGGACCATGTCCAACTCCTCTTCATCTCGAGATTATGAGTTCCAGCGCAAAGCTGGACGATGGGGTTAATTGAGAAGTGGCGGAGGTGGCCACCACAGTGTAGGACGCAGATGCTATCTTTGAAATCAAACGTTCAGGAACTACGATAAGGCACCTGCACATAAAGGACAGACACTTCCCTTGGGAGAGAATCTGTACTACTTCTCTGCAATATGAGAAGAAATTACGAGACCTCGGTGGATCAATTACGTGCCCACCCATATCAGGTGACCACGAATAACAAGAGCTATCTCTATGCCTAATCGGTGCAAATGTCAAAACATTCGGAGACTCTAGAGATGGAGAATCAACTTCAGCCTTTGAAAAATCCAAAGCATTTTCCTCAGCCTTTGGAAAACCTAAAACATCTTCTTCAAGCAAGAACATTACAGAAGATAAGCGCTATGAAAGATAGTGCCTACAACGAGTGGAAAACACCATTATATAGACATGATGGTTCACCAAGCGGCCACTCAAGCATTAACTGCCAAGTATTGAATACCGTACGGGACCCCTTTGTTTCCTTTTGTTTTTGGTTTCCAATTTGTATTTGGTTTCCAATTGGGTTTCCAATAAGGAGTTGTTTCTTTCTACCATAAATACAGCAACACACAACGGGTAGGAACAACAGATAGTGCATGAACAACAGGGACGCACACAACGCATCAACAGCCGAGTACGCATCATTAATCCACCACGCGTTGCCATGAAGTTGAACACCGTTATTGCTATCATCACCTTAACCATGTGTCACTAAACTCAACGCAAGGCAAAAAGATGAACTCCTAGATGTAATGCACTTAATTGGTATTTGATTCGTTTTATGCTTTCACGATGAATAATGGTATTTATGATTTTCAATTTTATTTAATATAGGAGTTTATGTTATTTTAGTGACCAAGATGTCATCAACTTCTTCGTAGATTATTATTCCGGTGGTTGTCTTTTTCTTTTCCATGTAAGTCTACTCATGTTTTTCTTATGTGTGGAGTTTTAAAGATCAAATAATTTCGGTAGGTTAGTTATATGTGATTGTCTTTTATTACGTTATTGTCTCCGGATATATCATAAATTTAGGATATCATATATGACCAATCTTTGTGCTTTCTAGAAAAAAGTGAAATCTAAAATCTATTTACATTAGAATATATTGGTGCATTAAAGACTATTTTTCCAATTATGTTGTTTGGGATGTGAAACACGTAATTCAGTTATCATAGCGAATCAATACTAGTTGGCGCGTGAAATCTATGAGGGATTCTTGGAACCTTGTGATTTTTCTAAACTTGATTTTTATTAAACTAAATTCAATTTCATATTTTAAAATTGTTAGAATTTCTTAAATATAGTTTCGCGTAGTTCTTCTTCCTTAACCTTGTTTTGTAGATCGCTTTTCCTCATGGGATCGACACCCCAATCTATATTGCAATTGACCGCGTGTACTGTTTGGGAGTAATCAACAGGTCATCAGGAACTCCAAACTTCATATGAATTTCGGCAAGACCAGGCTCGGACAACAACCTGTCTTCAAAAAACTCCAAGGCCTCAGCCAAAACAACATCATCAATAAGGTTTTCTTGAGCCATGAGGAAGACGAACGATCTTTTCATAGCAATATCTTCGAAAGCGAACAAAGTAGAAGAATCAGACTCAACACTGCGAATGATCTAAATAGATGATGATTTTCCGCCTCTTTTCTGCCGAACCAACACACATGTCATTAATGCGGGGTGCGGCTCAAACAACGATTCAGACTCAATCATCATGAGCTGCGAATCCCATAAGAGATGACTTAGCGAACAGATGTGACGACCCACTAAATTGGGGGAAATAACTGATGATACATAAAAATGGTCACACCCTTTAGCCGTACACGTATCATGATGATCTCGAGGACTACAGGCTCCAGCATCATCCCAACACTGATCTGGCCCAAGCGGTTTAAGCCCGCTCAACTTCAGTCCGCCAAGTGGACCAGAACTCTCACAGCACGCTAGGCCCACACGTTTCACAGCTGTCCTCAATACCCGTAAGCCCTCCTTAGGCAAGTATCTCAAGGATCAGCTTCAGACGGGCAACTACAGCTGTTCTCTGCTTCCGACTAGGAAGCAAACACCAGAGTATCTTCCACACAGTGAAACTTCCTTCTACGGATTGCTCTTGGATTGGGAACTATTTTCCGCGTATCTTGGTGCGCAAAACTAACAGGGAACTTCCCTCCTACAACACGACTCCTAATTAGAGAGGAATCTCTATGAGAATCTCCTCCCTACACGACACCTACGATGGTCTGGTTGAACCAAGACTCCTTGCACTATAAATAAGACACGAGGTTGGTAAGCTAAGGTACGCTAGAAATTCCATGTTATAGCATTATACCTTCCTCAGAATCCTGTCTGGCTTTAGCATCGAAGTGTCATTGGCCACCACAACAGTGATTTTTGGCTCACGTGTGCTACTTGTATAGATTAACAGGTCATCAACAACCAAGTCAGAGCAGAAAGCGAAAAACGACTACATCACTTATAAATTTTTGATAAGCCTTTACAAACTTATAAGCAAACCATTCAACATAAATGGAGATCAAACAATGTTCAAGAAAATCACCGGACACTAACATATAATATATAATTAATCCCTTAAAATATATAATATCTAAGTTAGGATACGCTATTCAATTGGAAACATATTATTCTCAATAAACTAAAAAGTAATTGAGTAATTGTTTTTATGGTGACAATTGTGGTTCTTGGGATCTGAAAGTAGGAATTATGGATCCCTCGAAAAATGTACTCTTTTCGTTTGCCACATACAAGAGTATTTTTGGCATTATGTTATTTTATCTCGTTATTGCCCTCGAAATAATTCCTCACATATCCCCATTACATGATAAAGATCTAAGCCTAATATATGGAATATGGCTAATTATAGGTTTTCGTCATCTACATCATTATAACCATTTCTTTTTTAAAAGTAAGTTGGGTTAGGCCCACACCCTAAAATTGTAGAAACAAATATGTAAAAGATGGGATAAACCATACGTTTAAATGAAGTCAAAGTTGTCACTAATTGATTGATACAAATAAGGCACTCTAACCGCCAATCATATTGGTATCATCAAACAACCAAGCCTAAAACCCTGATTGAACATCATTTACATTACCTTGATATATATTCACTGATGCTTATATTTATTCACCATTGCTTGTCTTTGGGGTAAATTTGATGTTGGTCCCTTTTAATAATGGGACAAATACCTTCAATTCAATTTACAAATTGTATTTGATTTTCGTCACTTAATTGTCGTTGAATATCGTTGATTGTTTGGTCAATAGTTAAGTTGGCATGTGTCATATGGCTATTTTTTTACTCAAATACCCCGGCTTTCATCTCACCAAAAACCAACGTCTCAAAGAAGTGTTGGAATCATGGCTTCGTTTTGCTCACCAACATCTCAAAGAAGTGTTGGAATCATGGCTTCTTTTTGCTCAAACCAACATCTCACCAAAAACCAATTCTAAAATAGCTTCCTTGGTCGTCTGTCGTAGGATGTAGCTAGATAGCAAGACAAGTGACAAGTCACAACAATGTTGGAATCATGGCTTTCTTTTTGCTTAAATGGCTTTACTAATACTTGGTGTTTTTGTACATGTGAAAACAATACAAAAGAAGGTGCGTTGGAGTCTTATGTTTGTTCTTTATCTCATTTTATACATTGTTGATCACTGCTATATGTTTCGGTTTCAAGAGGGCAATGGGTTCTTTAAATTTGTTTATTTGAATTACTATTTTGAATTATTTCGTTAGAAAGAATTAGAAAGTTGATATTCTACATTCCCCCACCCCTCAATTGTATAAACAGGGGTGATGAATTTGTGGGAACCAGTAATGAGAGTTTCAACATAGTGAAGTAAAGCCCCAACACTAAAGTTTTCAGTAATATGGGTCTTCCAAGTTGTTCAATAAGATACTTTCAGGAGGAGAACCAACACCCACAACAATAACACTTAAACTAAATCTGATTATGTTACTATCTATGGTTCAATGGACAATATCCTCGCTTGCTAAAACGAACTGGATAGATGCTCCATTTCAGAAAAACAAATGAATCATTAGATTCCAAAACATAATAGGACTCAAATTGAAGATTGCATAAAGATTGAGGTAGGTGCACATGATCATATAAAAAAAACTACGTAAATACAAACATAAATTGTAAGAATTTATGAAGAATTACTTGAAATCTACTACAGTATCAGAGAACATCCATAAGTAAAATATAAGGTTATTTATTTGCAATAGCTAGTAAGTATAACAAACCGTTTTAGGTTGACATTTTCATGTGTCTAAGCAACCCTCATCTTGACGAGATACATCAGCTCAAAAATTTTCCAAAAAACTAGGACTTGACAACATGGAGTCGTGCCACACCTTTTTTAATAACTCTTATGAAAAGTAAACTATAACCCAATCAACAAAAACACTCAAGTAGGATTATTAGGACATGAAAATGACGCACAAGCAAAGTGCATTTCAACTCTCTTGTAAGTAGGAAAATCAAAGTTGAAAAGAATAAGACAAAAAGGAAAAGTAGAAGATGTACTGAAGTCGAGAAGTAAAGAATAAAATAAGCAAAGACTACCTTAACGCTTTAGTAGCTCTTAATCTCAAGAACCATAATTTCTCCACCTCTCAGTCTTAAATCCAATTGAAAGAATTGTCAGTTTGACTGGAGTACAATCTTCAAATGAGTGGCTGTTTGTACTCGACTAGTGGCACCCTTTTGAAAATAACCAACAAAGTTATTTGCCAAGTTTGACTGTGTTTTGAATGAGTTCGGGGAGCGTGTTGTACTTGTTGACCATATTCACCACATATCTGATACAAGTCAACATGTTGACCATATGTCGGATGTGGGCAAACGGGTCGAGGATCCGCGGGTTAAAACCGAACCGGACCGTTTTGTTCTAAACGGTTCGGATTTTAATTTTGTATTTTTAGATACGGTTCGGATCGGTCCGGATCCGTTATAAAACGGTCCGGGTTGGACCCGTCCGGACCGTTTCAAATCGCATTTACTATAAAAACCTAAACCTAAACCAAAACCTAAACCTAAACTCTCCTCTCTTTGTCTCTGTCTCGAGAAGGGGAAGGAGATCTCCCTCTCCTCTCTCTGTCTCTGTCTCGAGAAGGAGATCTCCCTCTCCTCTCCTCTCCTCTCTCTGTCGAAGAAGAGATCTGTCGAAGATCAGCAGCAGTAGATCTATCGAAGATCAGCAGAGAAGAAGAGATCTGTCGAAGAAGAGAAGAAGAGATTTGTCGAAGAAATCTGTCGAAGATCAGCAGAGAAGAAGAGATCCGTCGAAGAAGCCCTCTCCTCTCTGTGTCGAAGAAGCAGCAGCAGAGAAGAAAGCCACCACCACCAGTAGATTTGGAAGATGTGGATGAGTTACCAATTTGATGCAAGTCTAATGGCAGAGTTACCAGTAGAAGTTGTGGATGAGGTGTCTCCTGCTCGCAACCCAGAATAGAACCCTGTAATGGAGGCGCAACAGAATGTGAATGACGTGTCTCGAGCTTGCAAAGAATTGACAGCAAACGAAGTGCCTAAATCCACAAAACTTGCACAAGTGATGGGTATGAAGGGGGACTCTGGTGTAGAGGAAGTTGAGGTAACCCTTAAAGAAGATGTCGGTGATATGGGAGATTTGCAAGTCCAGGCCAGTTCTGAGTCCAGACTGAGCTTTAGTTGTAAGTTTCTTTTTCGTTTCCAATAGAATCCCTTTTCTTCTAATTGTTCCTTCCCTGTTTGAATCCAAATTGTTACTGCAACATTGTTGCTCTTCCTCTGATTGAATCAAAGTCACCAGAAGAAACCAACACAGTAATCATTAGCTTTTTCAACTATTGATGTATGTATCTGATTGGGTTATTCACTCTGTTTGTATCTGTTTGTAGCTTTTTAACTATTGTAGATAGTTTGGTTGTTTTGATGTTCTTGTTTGGATTTAGTCCAAAAACAGTAATCATTCTAGCAACTTCTAACCAGAAATTGTTGCATTTTTTAGTAGGAACCGTTTGGAACCGTAGGGACCGGACCGTTCCAAACGGTTCGAGTTAGGTTCGGTTCCAATATTCAAAATGAGAGGATCCGGACCGGACAGAATCCGTTAATTTTAAACGGTTCGAGTTAGGTTCCTCCAAAATTGGAACCGATCCGGACCGTGCCCACCCCTAAGGGTAGTTATTCACCTCACTAGTCAAATTTATTAGTAATTATATGTGAGATTTGTGGAGCAAAGTATCGGTTGGACAAGTTTGGGGGTAGTCTTTGTACTGGTTTTTCAATCCGTGTTATATTTGTAGCAGCGGCATTTTTGCGAGGACTCAAGTAGTTATTAGCATTTGAACCATTGGAAAATTCAATTTTGGGGTTTAGGGCCAAAGGAAACCAAGCCCTTCACATTATTTTGAGATATTACCGTTTGTAGTAAGAGGATGTGCCCAGGTTACACATTGGCTTTTCTCTTACATGGGGTTTGTGTGGAGTTTGCCCACCGGAATGAAGGTAAATGATTTTAGCATGGAGGTGCTTTTCAGGTTTTCCACTCCTCAAAAGTTTTCTCTTATTGTCGTTACTGAGAATTTGAAAGAAACTGGAAAGTATTGTTTATGTTCTACTTTGAGTAATTAGTTAGGTCCTAGATGTTGTTAATGTATCTTAAGCTTTGATTAGTGTCTTGTAAACCAATGCAAACGCATTTGTTTGTGGATAGGCCTTCAACTTTTGGTACTTGGTATGACTTTGCAAATTTAGGTATTTGATTCACACACTTCAGTAGTCGTTCAAGTAAAGATTCTTAAGTGTGTGGTCTTGCACTTTTTTTAACAATAAGAGGATTTTCAACTCAGTTTGCACAGACTGACAAGATTAAGGCCAAGTTGTTCTTTTTCATTCATCCTCCAGCAATATAAATACTGTAGTCAAAATACAATAGGAAACCACCATACAATAGGAGACCTACCAAACAAAGGAAACAAATCCCCAGCCATAGAAAAGTCTCCTAACCCCATACAACTTCTTACCCTATACAACTCTAACAAATATGCTAAAATAGAATGGAATATATTTTCCTAACAATGAAATATATTTTCCTAACAATAGGATATATTTTCCTAATACCCCCCTCAAGTTGGAGCATGAAGGTTAAAAATGCCCAACTTGCCGAGGAGATAATCGAACTGCGATTTCCCAAAGCCTTTGTGAATATGTCGGCCAACTGATCAGTCGTCGGCACATAAGAAGGAGCAATAAGACCATCCTGAATGGCATCACGAACGAAGTGACAATCAACCTCAATATGCTTCGTACGTTCATGAAATACAGGATTCTGCGCAATGTGTATGGCAGACTGACTATCACAAAAGAGGGGAACGGCCTTGGGATGAAGTACCCCCAAACTCAATAATAAACCTTTCAACCATTTCAACTCACAAGTTATTGCTGTCATAGAACGATATTCCGCCTCAACCGAAAAACGCGAAACGATATGTTGCTTCTTAGTTTTTCAAGCAATCGGAGAATTACCCAAAAACACCAACCACCCCGATAGGGACCGCCGAGTAATAGGGCAAGCAGCCCAATCAGAATCACACCAACCTTGCAAAGACAAGTCACTATCCGAGCGCAGTAGAATACAGTAACCCGGAGTACCTTTCAAATAGCGGACAACGTGCAATGCCGCATTCCAATGCTCCTGTTGCGGTTGCTGCATAAACTGAGATAGCACATGAACCGAGTATGTCAAATCAGGACGTGTGACCGCCAAATAAACCAAACGCCCCACCAGACGCCGATAAGACTCAGGATCCGAGAGAGAGAGCCCGTGGCACGCGCCAGTTGATGGTTTTGTTCGATTGGAGACAGAGCAGACTTCGAACCCAAGAGACCCACCTCTGAAATAATATCAAGTGCATATTTACGTTGACAAAGAAACAACCCTGCAGAGCTGCGGGCAACCTCAATACCAAGGAAGTATTTAAGAACCCCTAGGTCCTTCATATGAAAACAGGAGCCAATGTAGCCTTTAAACAGAGTCAAAGCAGCATAATCATTCCCAGAGAGTATTAAATCATCAACATACACGAGCACATTAATTTGAACAGACCCCTTCTTATTAGTAAAAAGGGAATAATCAGAATAGGACAGTAAAAAACCATACCCCTTTAAAGCTGACACGAGCTTAGCAAACCAACATCTAGGAGCTTGTTTCAATCCATATAGAGATTTACGCAACCGACATACCAAACCAGGTTCATCAGATGTAAAGCCAGGAGGGAGTTTCATATAGACCTCCTCATCTAGATCCCCGTGCAGGAAAGCATTGTGTACATCCATCTGATGCAACTCCCAATTTTTAGAAGCCGCAATCGCAAGGAATGCACGAACAGTTGTCATCTTTGCCACCGGAGCAAATGTCTCGTCATAATCTATCCCTTCGGTTTGATGATTACCGAAAACAACTAAACGAGCCTTCAATCGCTCAATACTAGCATCAGATTTGTACTTTATCTTATACAACCATTGACTACCAAGAGCCTTCTTCCCTGAAGGTAACGGTTCCATAGTCCATGTCCCATTGTCTTCCAAGGCTCGCATCTCTTCTTGCATAGCGGCGCGCCACCCTGCATATTTTACAACCTCCTTAAAAGATTGTGGCTCTTTTCCAGCTGTAATAGCTGCAATAAAATTTCGGTGTTTCACAGAAAAACTGTCACAACTAACATAATGTGCTATAGGATAAGGCGTACCTGAGGGAGGTGAAGATGTAGAAGCAGGAGAAGCGGAGGATGGACTATTTTTCTTTACTGTAGTGTGTGTAACAAACTCACGTAGCTTAACCGAAGAATACTTTTCCCGAAAACCACGACCTAAATGCTCGCTTGGCGGAGCATCTCCCGACACTGCCTCCCTGGAATCATCCGTATGAGAAGGCGTAGGCAAAGCCGTTGGCTGCGATGTAGTGAGCACGGGCTGCAACGGCGTGGCGGAGGGCTGTGGTGTGGCTCGTGGCTGCTGGTCAGATGCAGTTCTGGGTGTGGACTGTGTGGTGGTTGCGGCTGCTGGTCTGGAGCACACCTGGGCGTGGTAGGTCGTACCTGCTGCACCTCCTCACCCTGTTCTAAAAACTCCGTAAAATCCACAGCCACACCTTCATCCAGATCATCATGAATGTCATTGCGAGGAGCAAAATTAGTAACCTCAACATCAAGATATGGGAACACATTCTCATAAAACTTTACATCCCTTGACACAAAAAAATCTTGCTTGTCCAAATCAAACAAATACCAACCCTTCTTGCCAAACGGATATCCCACAAAGACACATTTACGACTCCTACTGGCAAACTTATCACCCTTCGCCTTCTGATTATGAGCGAAGCACAGAGAACCGAAAACACGCAATTCACTAAAGGAAGGCGGACTACCAAACAAGACTTCATATGGAGTTTTATTGCCAAGAATACTAGAAGTCGTCCGATTGATTATATGAGCAGCGGCAAGGGCACATTCCCCCCAAAAATTAATCGGTAGACCACCCTGAAATCGTAGGGAACGAGCAACATTCAAAATGTGTTTATGTTTCCTTTCTGCCCGGCCATTTTGTTGAGGAGTCCCCACACAAGAAGTTTGAAACAGAATTCCATTGACCAAAAAATAATCCTTTAGGCAATTAAATTCAGTACCATTATCACTACGAACAATCTTCAATTTCTGATAAAATTGTCTATCAATCATAGCTATAAAGGACATAAACATTTTAAAAACTTCCGTTTTATCAACTAACAGATAGATCCACACAGCGCGGGAGAAGTCATCCACTAGTGTCAAAAAATAGCGAGCCCCACAAGACAAGGGTGTATCATATGGCCCCCATAAATCACAATGGACTAACTCGAAAATGCGAGTTGATTTATTGTCACTTAATTGAAAACTATCCCTAGAATGCTTAGCACGATGACAAACTTCACATGCTCTATTCAAGTTACCACTAGAATTGCTAAAAAAAAGGAAGCAACTTCACTACTTTCTCGGAAGGATGCCCCAATCTGCGATGCCATAGCTCCAAAGAAGTTGAAGGATCGACTGAAACTGCTTTCACCTTTGTCTCCTCCCGTAAGTAGTATAGTCCATCCCTTCTGTCACCCGTTCCAATCACCTCCCTCGTGTGACGGTCCTGGATAGCACACAAGTCGGAGTTAGTTATGAATTCACAGATTATATCATCACTCAATTGTGAAGCCGAAATTAAATTACAATTTAATTTTGGAACATAAAGAACATGGTTAAGAATAATTTTATCAGTAAGCTTGACAAGTCCTTACTTCAAGGCAACAACGTTCTGACCATCCGGGAGGCCAACCGAACAGGGAGTCACATTTCTTAGATCCGACAAATACGACAAATCTCCCGTAACATGATTGGAGCACCCAGTGTCAATAATCCACTTACCATTCAACCGATTAGGGGGAGGGTGAGGAGTGCCGAAAGCAGCCATGAGAGCCTGCCATTGTTCGGCAGAAAAACCTTGAAGAGGTGTAGCCAACGAGGAACCTGGCGGTGCATTCACGGCCTGGTCAGACGTGGCCTTGTTGGCCTTGACGTTTCCGCGGCCACGTCCAGCAGCAAGTGGTGCAGCAGTGGCCTGTCTGTCACGCACAGCAGCCCCCTTCGTCGCACCTTTAGACCCATACTTCTCAATGAACCAGTCTGGAGTGTCGTGCAGCTCAAAGTAGGTGGTGTCGTTATGACCCGTCTTGTGGCAGTGTGAGCAGACCAGGGCAGCCTTCTCGACTCGAGTAAGGCGCGGTTTGGAACGATTGTCCATACGTACCGCAAAGCCCGTAACTTCAAATGCCTCGTCTTTAATACGTGTTATCCCCCTAACTCTTTCCTCTTGAGCTATTATTTGGAAAGCTCTATTTAGTGATGGCAAAGGGTCTTGAGACAAGAGAGTAGAGCGCAGGGAGGCATAATATTCAAAAACCAAACCAAGCAAAAATTGATGTAATAGATCTCCCTCACGCCTTTCCGCATGTTGTTTACCTACACCACAAGTACACCTGCCACACTTGCAAGAGATTAAGGGTTCGTGATTATCAAGTTCATCCCACAACATAGTCAATTTGCTTAAATAAACCGCGACGGGCATAGTCTTGGATTGCTCACAGAGATTTATGTCAGATTTTAGTTGTTGTATTCTTGGACCATTGACAAGACAAAATCTTTCATGCAAATCATCCCACAATCGTTTTGCATCATCATAGTTTGATAACATAGATTTTACCTCAGAGTCTATCGTGTTCATGAGCCAAGAAACAAGCATGCAATGAATCGTAATCCAATCATCCTTCGTGCAAGGGGGAACCAGGTCTTTAATGGAGCCATCAAGGAAACCAAATTTTCTGCGGGAAGTAAGGGCAACACGAATTGCGTGAGACCAATCATCAAAGTTGTCGAGTTTGAGGCGAATCGGAGTGATAAAATCCCCAGGCCTATCTTGCGGCCCTAGAAAGAATGGTGAATTAGCCTCGATCTTTGGAGGCGGTGATGGAGAAGTTTCTCCACCAGCCATAGCAAGCAATCAAGAGAGAAGAAAGTTTTAGGTAGGCTCTGATACCATGACAAGATTAAGGCCAAGTTGTTCTTTTTCATTCATCCTCCAGCAATATAAATATTGTAGTCAAATACAATAGGAAACCACCATACAATAGGAGACCTACCAAACAAAAGAAACAAATCCTCAGCCATAGGAAAGTCTCCTAACCCCATACAACTTCTTACCCCATACAACTCTAACAAATATGCTAAAATAGAATGGAATATATTTTCCTAACAATATGATATATTTTCCTAACAATGGAATATATTTTCCTAACAATAGGATATATTTTCCTAATACAGACTCTGGTTGTTTTCACTATTAAGGGGTTTTATCCTATATGGACTAAGAACCCCATGCTTCTAGGGTAGGTGGTTAAGTAGGATAATACAAGTGATATTAGAGTTTATATTTTTTAAGACAAAGGAAACTTACGCCTCAAGGCGAGGATGAATTCATCAAAGGCTTACGCCTAGATAACGTGGTATTACTTTCTATGATCAATTAACAATAACTATAAGGTTGTTTCTAAATAACACCACCATTCTGCTGAAGTACATTATCAATCCCTTACTTTTTGAAGGACACCACCAATATAAACAAAAAACCCTAACCTCTCTTCTCTTCTCTCACTTTCTTCTCCATCAATCACCACTGCCACCTCTCCTCCCATTCACAACCAACACCTCGCCACTGCCACCTTTCCTACTTCTCCTCCTCCCTTTTTTTTATTTTTTTATTTTTTTCTTCTTCTTATTCAATCACCACCACGTCATGCCACCGCCACCTCTCCTCCTCCTCCCCTCTTATTATTCTTCATCAATCACCACCGCCACCCCTCCACCTCTCATCCCACTTCCTCCAATCTTCTTCTTCTCTATTTTTTTTCCCTATCTTCTTCTTCTTCTTTTCTCCCTTTTTTTACTTAGCCCTCGTGGAAGTTTCGGCAAGTGGAGGTTCCCCACTCGCCGAATCCTTGCAAGGGAAAAAACATTGTCCCCCGCGAAGGCTCCTACGAGTGAGGAACCCACACATGGAGAGCTTTGGGAGAGTGTGGGTTCCCCAATCGCAGGAGGCTCTGCGAGGGAAAATTTTTTTTGCCCTCGCAGAGGTTTCAGCAAGTGGGGAACCTCAGCAAGGGCGAAAGAGAAAAAAAGGATAAGAAGAAAATAAAACATTGATGAAAATAGGGAGAGATGAAGAAGAAAAATAAGGAAGGTGGATGAGAGGTGGCGGTGGCGAGGTGGTGGTGGTGGTGGTGAAGGGGAGGAGGAGGAGGAGTGGCGCGGTGGTGATTGATGGGTAAGAAAGGGAAAGATGAGAAGAAAGGAGTGGTGGTGCAGGTGATGGTGTGGCCAGCGGTTGCAGGGTGTGATGGTGCGGCCAGAGGTGGTGGGGCGAAGTGGTGTGGCCAAAGGTGGTGGGGCGTGGTGTTGCTCCTGTGAAGATAGAAGAGAAAGTGGAGAAGGAAAGGTGGTGGTGTCCTTTAGCAGATCCAAAAAAAACAAGTGGGGTGGTGGTGTCCTTCAACGAAAATGATGGTGTAATTTAGCAATGTCCCAACAATAAATATAATGTACACCACTTTCAAATTTAAAGATCTAAAACAACCAAAAGATAATTAAAGGCAATGATTATGTTCTTCTTTTTTCATTATTTATGTGTTTTTTTGCCTTAGTTTGAAGGTTTGATAGCTTGGCAACAAAAGTGAGATTGTTTAATTATTGGAATTTGATTTAATATGTTTTCTATTTGATATTGATTTAGTTTAAACATTTTTTTATTTTATAAAACATGCAAAAAAGATTATGTGACTACTTACAGCAATGTTGTCGAATTGCAAATCGATCTCAAATCATACTGCTAGCGCAAAATTATCTATTGATTTAGATAACGACAATTATGGGTCAAATCCCATAAGGAGACCTAAAAATATCGCAAAACTAGTTTTCAAAATCTATTTAAACTTAATCAAGTTAGAAAAGAAATGGTTGGTGAAGTGTTTGAACTAAAAGCTAATACAAAATGTGAGACAAATGAGTTAGTGTGGAGACTCATACATGGTGGATTTGTTAGACTCATACACGGTGAAGACATCTTTAGTTTATGAATTTTAGAAAGATGAAAATAAAAGAAAATAATTTCATTTAAATATAACTCCCAAATGCATTTATTAAGCTATTCATAACATAAGTCTAATAAATATGGAAGAAAATAAGTTGAGAAAACCTAATTGAGGTCATCCTCTCATGGGGATCGCTCACACCCTAAGAGGATGTTTAGCCACTCATGGTAAATCTTAGATTTTTCATGATGATAAACATAAATAACATGATACTAAACTTTATAAATGAAATTCTCAAATCTCTAAAACTTTATCTCAATATCTCAAATATCTTGGATGATATTTGAATGAAATGAATGTGCTTTTTATATAATGATGGTATGCTAGTAAGGTGGGTGGCGATAGGTTATGACTATTTAGCCTAAAAAATTGACCAAATGTAAGAAATTTATTGCGAATACATAGTAATTTGGAGGCTTTGTAAAAATGTTGTGGTAAACATATGTGAAATAGACATTAGGGAATGTTCATTTGGTGGTTTGTTGTTGAATTTATGTGTTTGCCATAAATGGTAAAATCTTTTGGTTGAAATCAAAATTCAATGGTTGAATTTTGATTTGAAAATGTAAAAGAATTTTGATAATTAAGATATTGGGTTTTGCATGTTGGGCTTTGTTTGGTCAAAATGGGATACAGCGCCTTGATTGCTTGTGGGCTTGAAAATATCCATGAGCCTTGATTTTTTACTTTGATTTTCTGCGATTTTTGCAAGATGATGAGATGACTACTTTTCCATGCTATTATGTCCATTTGTGTATATTTGATGACTAACGCTTGAATTCTTGCATTATATACAAAGTACACAAAATGAGAGCATTTTATTTATTAAGACATAACGACTAAAGATTTAGGGGCATAAAATGTACCATTTATAAACCTATCAATTTCCTCCAAACCTATATTTTGCTAGTCCTAAAGCAAAAGAAGAATAAGTACACTAACTCCCTTCATATGAATCACGATTGCATTTAGTAAAACTAACTCACTCCATAAATGATACCCACAAACATTAGAGATACTTGGGAATCAGAATAAAAATTTTGGTCAAAATAATTTTTTCCTTATTTAACCTCATAGAGTTTTCACTTGATTGTGTAGAGACATATTCATGTAACTTATTGGTCAGCGTTAAGTCAATAAGTGATTTCAGTAAGCACTGCCCAAAGGACATAGGAATCATTCATTCAAGTTTATATTAAGAGTTTGACAATCTTCTTTGTTGCAAATTTCAGTTTAAAAGTGGACATATCTCTAGATCACATTTTAGAATATTCGCTTCGACTTCAAATATCACGAGGTAAATAATCACTCAGAATAAAACAAGTCAGAGATATTTGGCTATTTTCTTTTAATTGTATGTGAATAAGATGAAACAATGAATAAGAAACATTTTACATACAAAACAAAAAACCAAAACTCGATAATATAATAAATATGATCTCAAGAAGAAATATTATCCATTGAAAATGTTGACTTCATTCACCACAATATTTCTTAATTCACTCTCCACACCTTGGCCATATTTTCTTAAGGATCATATAAGTTTCTGACTAGGGTGTAGTGTGGCTTAGGAAAGGGTAATAATGAAGGTTAAGAAAAAACAAAAGTATTTATGATAATGTTAAAGGTCTTCTATAAGTGTTGAACTTCATGATCGACTTAACTCATTTTCTATTTTAGAGTTTTACATCTTCATTAGTACGATAACAATGGCTACTTTATTGTTGATTTTATTATTATTATTATTATTATTATTATTATTATTATTATTATTATTATTATTATTATTATTATTATTATTATTATTATTATTTTAAATTGGTAGCCTTGTACAAAACTGTGAAGCATTTTTCTATTTGTTTTGGCACTAAGGAGTATATAATTATCCATTGATGATGATAAAATTTTTTTGTTAATCATTCATTTGCGACATTCCTTAAAAGCACATGGGTTCAAGGAAAACTTTTTATTTGTGGGTTAACAACAAAAATATTAGTATGACAGGCTTCAAACTTAGTCCAAATGGTGAAGAATACATGGTTAAGTTAAAAGGCTCAATCTAGGAAAATAATGAATTTTCTTTACTTCCCAAGAATAACTTAGTTTCTATGCATTGGGTGAACTTCAGAACATATTGTAGTTATATGATTCAACTTTGATTTATTCTCAGTTTTTTACATAAACAAGAAATTTATAGAGATCATGCAACAAGATAATGTCAGACTCAAGAAATTCAGAGTTAAAGTATAACCCTCAGAAAGAAGAAAGGCTAGAAATCTCACATGGTTCAAGTCTCCACTAATCCATCTTTTCAACTTTTAATAAGAAATTGAAGCTAAAATACAACTCTCAATGCAAACTCTTTGAAAATGTGTAGCTTATAACTAGTACAAACTATTATCTAATTTTGACAAACTACTAACTTTCATAGTTTCAAATCCTCCACTTTGCAACTAGACTTATCAAACCTAATCTCATCATGGATAAGTACTTAGGTAACAAATCAAAAAACTTTTTATAAAATTTATTTTTATAATGAAATGAGTTTGGACAACCGATTTTCAAATGAGACGTATGTTTTGAAATATCTCCCCCAAACATAAATCAAACATTGTCCTCAATGTTCTAAAATAAGACACCATGTGTCAAATATGAACTTAAAGAGAAGCAATAACAATGAACCAAAGGTTAGAGATCATGAAAGCAATAGCTTTGATAAGGATAGTTAGGCGATTTGGAGGGTTGTTTTGTCCAATTTTTTAAAAAAGTTTCTATCTCTTTTCTAAGCCTCAGGATCTTAGAACGGGTGGATCTGGACATTTGGATCTAGGTCAGCCGTCTTCTCTTCCATGGTGGCTTTTAGTCTTACAGTCGGCCATGTCTTCCCCCTCTTCCTGGGGATGGAGGCACTCAGAAAACAGTGGTGACGCCTCCAACATCTTTCCTTGATGCGTTGGGTGTTGTGAAATCATCAGCTATTGATAAAACATCTTTGGAAGGCACTCGATTCCGTAAAGAAGGTCTTCCCGCATTGTCCCTCACAACTACGGATGCTAAGCGATTGATTAACTATGTGGAGAAATATATTATTGTTATTAAGTTTTTGAACTTTCCCCCATCCCTTGAAGCTATTAGAGAAACCAATCACAAATCCTGGGGGATTTTACCATGGGGTTACTAGACCCGGGGCATGTTATTGTCAGATTCCAAGCGGAGGAAGAAGTTGATAAGGCTCTTTCTAGGGATTCTTATCTAATCCATGGAGTTAGGTTTAAAGCTTTTCGATGACATCAAGGTTTTAATTTAATAGCGGATCCTATCCGTGTGCTACTATCGGTAGATCTTCCTAATAATCCATTACGGTATTTTCATTTGGTTTTTTTGGAAGAGGTTGGTGATTCTCTAGGCACCTTCCTACGTATGGATGAAAGTACCCAATGCTACACAAAACCTTAGAATGTCCGTTTTGTATGGAGATGAATCTTTCTGTGGAGTTTCCATAGAAGATTTGGATTGAAACTTTAGGAAGTAATGGCTTTTGGCAATCGATAACCTATCCTGGATTTAAATATTGTGATCACTGTGCAATGATGGGAATCCACGAATCTTATTGTCGCAAGCTTTTTGGTTAGAGAAAGGCCAATTCCCCCAAAACTAACGATTTGGTTAATTGGAATAAGGATGAAACAAAAAAGGTTGAAAAACCTGTGAAACAACATTATGTGCAAGTGACTAGGCAAACCAAAATCTCATTGAAAGAAGGACCTAGTGGTGCCAAGGATGGGAAAGATGTTGAAATTAGAGATGAACAAGGTAAAAAAGATAACATCATAAACTTGATTGAATCAGGAAACAATCTGATTTTAGAAAAGACGACAGGGAATAGAAATACAGGGGTTAACAGAGTTTCGGGTACAAACAATGCAATTCCGAAAAAAACTGCAGAAACACAAAACAGGGATGTTGCGATTGGGAGTAAGTGGAAATTAGTAGGTGACGCAGGGAAAGTCAACAGGTCTATAGTAAAAACAAGGGATCTACGGGGCATGCGAGCTGCAGAATAAATTTGTTGCCCTCGTTCAATAAGGCAACAATGACATGGAGGTGACAGGAGCCCAAGACGACCTTGTTAGACATGCTGAACAGGGTGCAACTCAGGCTGTGGAGGGGGCGAACTTGGTGCTTGTTGTAGGCAATGCTGGTGAACAGGCAGTAACAGATCAGTTAGCAAAAGAGGTGGTGCAATCTATTTTCGTTGGCTCAAAAATGGTTAGAATAAGGATCGACCTTGAAGGGGCTAGATATAACAGTGGAGAGATACTTTCGGCTGTTTAAAAAAGGCAAGAAAGGTCGCCAAGTAGCATGGCGCTGAGGGAGGAACAAACCAATGAGGTTGTAGGCGTGATTCCGGTTCCAATCGAGATGAGTCAGGTTAGTTCAAAATTGCAGAATAAAGATAATGGGGATGAATAGCCTTTTAAACAAGTGGATTTAGTGTCGTTGGGCGTGGAGATTCAGCCTAGCATGGTACAAATAAACTCATAACAGGATGATGCAGTGGTAACATTAAAGATGAGGAGTTCACTTTCGGATCAAGAGGAGAGTAGTGGCAGCTCTAATAAACAGTTAATTGAAATTGGTTATGTATCAGAAGATGCGCTAAAAAGAAAAAGAACAAATAGGGGAAGAAAAGTAGTATCCATTTGGGGGAGAGGTGAAGTACGGGAAACAATCCATCTGTTTAGTAATGATTGACAACATTATGTTTTGAAACGTGCGGGGAGTAGGAAACAGAGCCACCCGTAACAGACTAAAAAAGTTAGTCCAAGAGTATAGTGTCAAATTGTTGGCCATTGCAGAACTAATGATCGATTCTAGTAGATGTATGGAAGTTGGAGGTAAGATTATTTTGCCTGTTTTTCATTCTAACGAGTTAGTAGGAGGGAAAATATGATTATTTTTGTCTAATGAGATGCAAGTCAATATCTTAGGTGAAACAAATCAAGTTATTCATTGCCAAGTGACTTCAAACAATTTAGAAATCTTTGTATCTTTTGTTTATGCTAAATGTTCCATAACTAAACGCTATTCTGTGGGAGGAAATGGAACAATTTGGGATTGGTTTATCTGATCCTTGGCTGATTGGTGGAGATTTCAATGTTATTTTGGACGGGTATGAAAAACTTGAAGGAAGGGACCTATCCAATTCGGCTATGACAGATTTTCAGAGTTGCATTTCGACTTATGGTCTTGCTGATGTCGGCTTTGAGGGCCCTAAATTCACGTGGTGTAATAATCAACAAGGAATAAATTGGATGTGGGAAAGGTTGGACAAATTTCTTGGGAACGTTGAATGGGTATCTTCCAACCCAAATGCTAGAATAGAATGTCAATACATAACTTGCTTAGATCATTCTCCTATCCTGGTGTCTTTGCTTTCTGTCTCCCGAGCAGGTATGGCCCCTTTTAGATTTCAAAAAATGTGGATTATTCATGAAAATTCCAGGATTTTGTTAAAACTCATTTGCAGGAAGACAATATTTTTACTAGAGCTATAGATAGACTGGATTTTAAAATAAAAAAATATGAAAAGGAAATTGAAAGGATGGAACAAAAACATTTTTGGCAACATTTTAAGCAAATTGAGAAGTTTAGAAAATGAGATCAACCAATGGGAACATGCCTTATTAAATGATTTGGGATGTTAATGCTAGTGTGAATCTGAACAGATGTCAGGTAGAATATAAGCTAGCTCTAAAGAGAGAGGAAATTTATTCAAAACAGAAATCAAAGAAGGCGATGCTTGCACCAAATTTTTTTTTTGCTTCAGTCAAAACCAAACAAAAAGGGAGATGTATCTCGAAAATTGTTGGGTTAGAAGGAAACCTGGTGACAGATCAAAAGGAGATGTTGGGGGAAGCAAATAACTTTTACAGACATCTTTTGACTTCAGAAGGTTATAAGGAAGATCATGAGCTTTTAGATTGTATTCCGCAGATGGTGACAAGCGAAAGTTGTGATTTTTTTTTATTAGCAGAGCCTTCTATGGAAGAAGTTAAATCAACAATTTTCAATATTCCTAGAGACAGTGCTCCGGGCCCTTGCGGGTTTACTTCTGGTTTCTTCCAGGATTGCTGGCAGATTGTGTGTTTTGATATTTGGGTTGCAGCGAAGGATTTCTTTAATTGTCAGATGATACCTAGGGCTTTCAAATCTAATTATCTTGCTCTCATACAGAAGACTGAGGAACCATAGTCTTTTGCTAATTTTTCCCTATCAGTCTCTGTAATGTAATCTATAAGGTGTTCAGCAAAATCTGTTGTTCGCGTATGTCTTTTCTCTTGCCGGATATTGTGTCCCATGAGCAAGGAGCTTTCGTGAAGGGGATGTTGATTACCGAAAAATATCGGAATGGCTAAAAAATTGATGAGATCTATAGGGAAGAAGGTTGTCGGACATAATTTTATTTTCAAATTGGATATGAAAAAGGCTTATGACATAATAGAATGGCGGTATCTCCTAGCGGTCCTGAAAAGGTTTGGCTTTGACAATAGGATATGTTTATTGATATCAAACTGTATAGCTAGTTGTGGTTTCTGTATGCTTCTACTGGGTAGATATGATGGGTACTTTTGTTCCTCTTGTGGTCTTCGACAAGGTGATCCTTTATCTCCTCTCCTATTTGTTCTGGTAACTGAAGTTTTAAGTAGAGGTCTTACAAGAGCATTTTATAAGGATGAGATAGGTTCTTATTATACACCCAGGACTTGTGCCCCTGTTACACATTTGCTATATGCTAATGACTCGCTTATTTTTCATAATGGGAAGAAAAAAATAATTTCCTTAAAAGGTATTAATTTCCTTAAAAGGTATTGTATGGCCTCTGGGGGGGGTGGGGGGGGGGGGGGGGGGGGGAGAAATCAATACAGGAAAGAGTTCATTTATGATTAATGCAAAGGCTCCGGCTGAAAGAATTATGTTGTTGAAACAATGGACTGGATTCCGACCTCAACTTCCTAAGCTCAAATATCTTGGGGTGCCAGTTTATCAAGAGAATTGCAAATTTTTTTTTTTTTTTGATGAACTCACAAATAAAATTCAGATGAAGGTGCAAGGATGGAAGGCTCGTCTCCTTTCTACGAGTGGCAGGTTGGTTCTTATCCGACACGTGCTCTGTTCTATGCCAGTCTATACAATGGTTGCGACCTATATTTCGGTAAAGGTATCTGAGAAGATATAGAAAATTATTCGATTTTTTCTTGGGAGATCAATGAAGGCGGGCAAAGGCGTAAATAGGTTGCTTGGAAACGTGTGAGTATGCCTTAGAAGAAGGAGGTCTGAGGGTTCGTGAGTTGCAATATGTGATAAAGGCTTTCAGAATCAAGGCCTTATGGAACCTGGTTAACACAAACTCCCTTTGGGAAGTTTTCATTCGTAGAAAATATATAAAAACAAGAGTTCCAATTAGCCAACAAGAGATTAAAACTGGTATGTCTCCTTTAATTTATTAAAGAACTTTTGAGATATCGTCTATTTTTACCCCAATATACCACTTGGAGAATCGGTCGTGGAAACGTAAGTATTTTTTAATGAAAATTGGGGGCTTTCTGAAGTATTTGAACGTACGAGATGGGCAGTTGAGCAAAATATCAGGCCATCCCTGAGATCTTTGCATAGAGAAGATTTCGCCTTTTTAGGTCATTTTCTACGAAATAGGGCTCAATCTTGTTTCAGAGTAGATTGTAGGGTACCACGGATCATCCCGATGTTAGGATATGGACTTTAACTGATGATGATAATTTTAGTATTAAATTGGCTATGGAAGTGCTCAGAAATAGGGGGAGCCTGATCGTTTTGGAAACAGATATGGCATCCTTTGATGCCGACCAAAATCTCGGTGTTTGTATGAAAGGTGATTAATTAGAAGAGTTGTGCCAGTGGATGGGGAACTAAGAAGTATTTCTTTTCATTTGGCATCTAAGTGTAGTTGTTGTTCTTACCCAAGTTCTGAATCCATGAAACACTTGTTTATTAAGGGAGATTTGGCAGCCATGGTGTGGTCCCACTTTGAATTAATTTTGTATGTCCATTCTATCAAGCTAGTGGAAGTTCACATTATTCTGAAGGCTTGGTTTAGAAACGCGAATAAATCTTCTCAAGTTGGCATCCTATTTAATTTCACACCCTTGTTTATCATATGGGAGATGTGGCTTCAAAGAAATACAAAGCTCTATGGGTTTCTTCAAATTTTGTCATTATCAAAGTTTGCCAATGGATTTGGTTGGTGTCAAAAAATTTTGTTCCAGAAAAGAAAAATAAAGATGATTGGCTTCTTTGTAAATTGGGTTTGAAATTAACCCTTGTTTCTGCCCCTCCTTTGTTGGTGGATTATTGGGTTTTCCCTATATCTAGTTGGTTTGCTGTTAATGTTGATGGATCTTCGGTTGATAACTGTAAGAAAAGTAGGAGAAGAAGAACTGTTTTTCTTATTATTTCAGCAAGAATTAGAGAGGTATAAATAGAGGATTACAACCCTAACTTCCCTAACCTCTTCCTTTTATCAAGGAGAATCACACAAGTTAAGGAAATTGATAACTACTAAGTAACTACCAAATACATGACATGAGTAACTACCCTCTAATACAATCAACACTCCCCCTCAAGTTGGTGCATAGATATTAATCATGCCCAACTTGCTTACAAAGAAATCAAAATTCTTCCTTAGTAACCCTTTTGTGAAGACATCTGCGACCTGTTGAGTAGATGGTACGAATGGTATGCATATCACTCCACTTTCGAGCTTCTCTTTTATGAAGTGTCTGTCGACCTCTACATGTTTTGTTCGGTCGTGTTGGACGGGATTATTTGCAATGCTAATTGCGGCTTTATTATCACAAAATAGTTTCAAGGGAAGTTTCACAGATCTGCCAAGTTCTTCTAAAATCCGTTTTAACCAGATTATTTCACACACTCCATTAGCCATTGCCCGGTATTCTGCTTCTGCACTGCTTCTAGCTACCACACTTTGTTTTTTACTTCTCCAAGTTACCAAATTTCCCCATAGGAAGGTACAATAACCAGAGGTGGATCTTCTATCAGTGCTTGATCCAGCCCAATCTGCATCAGTGTATATCACAATACTATGTTGATCACTCTTCTTGAAGAATAAGCCTTTCCCTGGGGTCCCCTTTAAGTATCTCAAAATTCTGTAAACTGCTTCCATGTGTTCTTCATAAGGAGCATGCATGAACTGACTTACCATACTCACAGCGAATGAAATATCTGGTCGAGTATGAGATAGATAAATCAATTTCCCTACCAATCTTTGATACAGACCTCTGTCAACAGGAACTTCTTCCTTTGCTCTTCCTAGCTTGGAGTTAAATTCTATAGGAGTGTCTGATGGCTTGCACCCAGTCATTCCTGTTTCTTTTAAGAGGTCTATGATGTATTTCTGTTGAGACACTGCGATGCCGTTATTTGACCTGGCAATTTCCATCCCAAGAAAATATCTAAGCTGTCCAAGATCTTTAATTTCGAACTCAGATGATAGACTCTACTTCATTTTAACTATTTCCTCATCATCATCACCAGTGAGGATAAAATCATCTACATAAACAATTAGTATCGCAATCTTTCCTTCAGTTGAAGTCTTCATGAACAATGTATGGTCTCCCTGTCCTTGTGAGAACCCTTGAGTTTTGATGAAGCTTGTAAATCTCTCAAACCAGGCTCTCGGGGATTGCTTGAGCCCATATAAAGATTTCTTTAGCCTACAAATATTCTTGCCAAATTTGTCACCGAATCCAGGAGGAGCTTCCATGTACACTTCTTCTTCCAAATCACCATTTAAGAAGGCATTTTTAACGTCCAATTGATGTAATGGCCAATCCAAATTCACTGCAAGTGATAGTAATACCCTCACAGTATTCAACTTAGCAACTGGAGAGAATGTCTCGGAGTAATCAATACCATAGGTTTGTGTAAAACCTTTGGCAACCAGCCTAGCTTTGTATCTTTCAAGAGAGCCATCTGAGTTGTATTTTACTGTAAATACCCACTTGCATCCCACAGGAGTCTTTCCTTTTTTAGGACTAACCATTTCCCAAGTTTTATTCTTTTCCAGAGCTCTCATTTCTTCAAGGACTGCCTCCTTCCATTCAGGAACTTCTAGAGCTTCCTGTATATTCTTTGGAATAACCACACATGATATTTTAGAGGTAAATGCTTGGAATGATGGAGACAGACTCTGATAGGATAAAAAATTATGCAAAGGATGTTGAGTACAAGTTCTAGTACCTTTCCTAAAAGCGATTGGCATTTCTAGAGTCTTATCTAACTCTAACGTGGGATTAGGAACAATAGGACTATAATTGAACTGAGAGTTACCTGACTGGTCTACATCTTCCTGATTTGTCTTTGGTTCAGATTCTTGACCATGCTCCAAGTTGTTGGTTCCTTTTCCTTGTTCTGGGTATTTCCTAACATAGACTTTCCCTTTATAGCGCATGCCATCTTGCCTCGCACACATTTCTTCTTCTTTTTGAGTTTCATCCTGTAATGGCACAGATATTTGATCCCTATTTTCATTGTTTGAGATATTATTATGAATGAAATCCATATCTTCCCCAGTGTTGTTCATAGCGTCAGATTCCTTATGGTTTTGGCTATTGTTTTTAACAAGATATGGAGGCAAAAAATCATTAATCAACCAATCATATGAATCTTCACTTGGAGTCTCCCCCTGAAGATGAGTAGAAGAAAAAAAAGGTTGATGTTCAAAGAAAGTGACATCCATGGAAACAAAATATTTCTTGGATAAAGGATCAAAGCATTTGTAGCCCTTTTGATTATAAGAATAACCAATAAAGACACATTTTCTAGCTCTAGGATCTAGTTTTCCTCTATGATAATCATGAATATGAACAAATGCAACACATCCAAATACCTTGAGAGGAAGATCATTAGAGAGCCTAGAAAACGGAAAACTTTTCTTAAAACAATTTAATGGGGTTTGAAATTGTAAGACTTTGGAAGGCATCCTATTAATCAGATACACAGCTGTAAGAATAGCCTCTCCCCACAAATATTTTGGAACTTTGGTGGAAAACATTAACGACCTAGCAACTTCCAAGAGATGTTTATTTTTTCTTTCTGCTACTCCATTTTGTTGTGGGGAGTTAACACAAGAACTTTGGTGAACAATACCTTTTTCAACAAAAAAATTCCCTAGTATCTTGTTAAAATATTCTGTGCCATTATCACTTCTAAAAATCTGTATCTGAGTGTGAAATTGTGTTTGAATCATTTGAAAAAAATTTTGAAACACATTGGCAGCCTCAGATTTTTCATTGAGTAAAAATACCCAAGAAATCCTTGTGTGGTCATCAATAAAGGTTATAAACCATTTTTTTCCAAGGTTGGTTTTAATTTGTGACGGTCCCCAAACGTCGCTATGAATCATAGTGAATGGTGTTGTGGGTTTATAAGGCTGAACAGAGAAAGAAATTCGACGATGTTTTGCAAGTTCACATATTTCACACTTAAACAAGGATGGATTTTTATTAATAAAGAGTTTTGGAAACAAATGTCTCAAATAATGAAAACTGGGATGTCCTAATCTAAAATGCCATAACATAAGTTCATTCTCATGAAGAATCGAAATAGAATTGAGACAAGTCTTCTGGGATTGCCTATTTGAGTTATACCCATCTTTGAAAAAATAGAGACCTTCAACTTGCCTAGCATTGCCAATCATCTTCCCCGTAGTCAAATCCTGAAATTGACAATCAGACATGGAAAACTTAGCTAGGCAATTCTGATCAAGAGTTAACTTACTGATTGACAATAGATTACATGATAACTTAGGGACATGAAGAACATTATGAAGTACAAAGTTAGGGGAAACAACAACTGAACCTTTCCCGGCTACAACCGAGAAAGATCCATCAGCTATCTTTACCCGTTGATTTCCTGCACATGGATTATATGAAGAAAACAATTCGGAAGACCCAGTCATATGATCAGTTGCCCCAGAATCAATTATCCAAGACGTACTAGACTCAACACTAAGACACGAGGATACTAGGTGATTACCTTTATTTGCTAAAGAACAAGAAGGATTATTGTGGTTTTGTGATTGAAGAATTTTACAGATTTGCTCTATTTGTTCCTTTGTGAATGGCTGCTGTCCAGCAGTAGATTCGTGTCCTGATTCAGTGAGATGCGCTTGAGAATTAAGAGTCTCTCCTGTATTCTTCTTTTTCCAATTAGGTGGCTTTCCATGGAGCTTCCAACATGTATCTCGAGTGTGCCAAGGACGTTTGCAATGATCGCACCAAGGCCTTGACTTGGATTTTCTTCTTTCTCCTTCAGCATCTGTCCCCCTAGAAACAAGTGCCGAACCATCAACAATAGGTTCTTGTTTCCCAAACATCACTTTCCTCCTTGTTTCTTCTCTACGCACTTCGGAGAAGACTTCTCGTATAGAGGGCAGCGGCTTACTTCCCACAATTCTGCCTCGGACATCATCCAAATCTTGATTCAGTCCTTTGAGGAAGACATAAACTCTATCATTTTTCTTCTCTTTTTTTGTGTCGAACACTATCAGTGGTACAAGCCCAATCATCCTCATAGCAAAGATCCAGTTCTTGCCACAAAGTCACAATCTCATTGTAATAAGGTGGGTAACATCCGATCTCCTTGTTTGGACGTCCACAACTTTGATTTTAATTCAAAAATCTGAGAAGAGTTTTCAACATCAGAATACATTTCACGTACTGCTTCCACACATCCTTGGCTGTAGGTAGAAACATATGTGGTTTTGCAATAGTTGGTTCCATAGAATTGATAAGCCATGCTGTGACAAGAGAGTTTTCTGACCTCCATGCTGCCATTTTCGGATCTCCTTCTGGCGGCTTCCTTGTCTCACCAGTCACTAGGCCAAGCTTGCCTCTGCCATCAATAGCCAACTTTGTGCATTGGGCCCACTCCAAATAGTTCTGACCATTGAGTTTGTGACTTGTCAGACAAAACGAATGACTGTCACTGTTACTGCCATGGGCAAATGTTCTTTCATGGTCTGGTGTTTCTGCGGTGGTGCCACCTCCCGGTACTACCTCCTCCAGTCACATTTGAAGTGTTGCCTACTGCTGGAGGGTTCTTCTTTTTGGCCAGTGGCCTGTCGATAGTCCATCTAGATCCTGTGAATTGTATTAACCTGTGGGTTAATGGCTCTGATACCATGTAAGAAAAGTAGGAGAAGAAGAACTGTTTTTCTTATTATTTCAGCAAGAATTAGAGAGGTATAAATAGAGGATTACAACCCCTAACTTCCCTAACCTCTTCCTTTTATCAAGGAGAATCACACAAGTTAAGGAAATTGATAACTACTAAGTAACTACCAAATACATGACATGAGTAACTACCTCTAATACAATCAACAATAACAAAGTAGCTATCACTACACCAAAGGCTTGTTTAGCTACGGGGAGGTGGCCACGGCTCTAAGCCGTTGGTTTATTTGCCACGGCCAAAAAACCGTGGATAGCGTGGCCAACGGCCTAAACCGTGGCTACAAAAATAGTTGGCACACGGCTCTAAGCCGTGGGTGCATTAGCCACGGCCAAAAACCGTTGCTATATTTTGCAACGGCCAAAAACCGTTGCTAAACTAAACCGTTTTGCACGTGCCGCGCTCCTGCGAGTGATTTGGAGAGTGAATTTCGCGCTCTGGTAAAAATGGGTTTCGCGCTTTGTGCGAAAAAATTTGGGGAGAAAAATTTGGCGCTGTCATTGCGAAAATTGGCGAAAAAGAATTTGTTATTTCGACCTAAATCAGTTTGCGCGGTCATTGTGAAAAAAATTTCGACCTAAATCAGAGTCAGAGAGAGGTTTGGCGCAAGATGAGAGATTGAGGAGCTTCAGAGAGCTTCAGAGAGAGTTAATGGAAGATAGCAAGTGATTTCAATCCGAGTACTGTAGAGGAGAAGAGAAGATTAGCCACAATGGTTCTCAAGTGAGTTCATTTTCGATTATTGATATGGGTTTTTTCTTCTATCTCTCACTGTTCTCTTCTTTGTTGTGTTAGTTTTCTGTTTTATAGTTGGTTTTAACATTTATCATCTAGTTTCTGATCTGATTTGATATTGTAGAGTTGAATGAAATCGTTTTATACTGAAGTGGGGTTTGAAAAATCATAATTGTTCATAATGGATATTCGTTATTTTTCATGGGTTTTGGCTTGTTAGATCTGATTGGATGTTAGGGTTCATTTTGATTGGGTATATGACTTGTTTCTGAGATTTATGTGTTCTGTTTCGAGAATGTATATCTTAGTTTTCTGAGATCGTTGTCCCATGGAAACTAATAGGCTCAACCATAGGACTTGTTTTATTGCAAGTACATTATGTATGCACTTGATGTGTAGGACTTGAAACTGTGTGTACATTATGTATCGCGGGAATGGTCAAATATTTTGTTGTATGAGCATACCATATAAAATTTTGTGTGAGATATGGGGTACTTATCTCTTGTTTATGATTGCAACTTTCAGAAAGTTTTGAATTGAATGATTCTTTATTGTCTGTTCTTCAAAACTGAACTCTGCCGTTTTAGTGGTCAAAAGATTTACCCTGGAAAGGGTTATATGATTTATTCGATCCGATTCACATGGTACCATATGAAACTATTTGTTTCCCAATACAAGAGTGATGTAGTTTTCTAATATGTTTGCATCATAACAATATGAAACTCTAAACAATTTCATAAATGTAGGTTTTCCTCTTTGCAAACTCAAAATGCAATAGGTACTTCCACAACCGACTCAAGCCATCGAAGCTTACATGGACTGCCATGTACAGAAAGCAACATAAGAAGGTGCTTATCTCTTTATAGTTGTCACCTATTCAAGTTGAACGTCATTTTTTATGTGGCATTTTATTTCTCTTTAATTTATGTAATTGGATCTGAACTTGTGATGTTTGCAGGACATTGCTGCAGAGGCTAGTGAAGAAGAGGCGCAGGGGGCTACCAAGAAGCTTATTCAAGGTCTATTGTTGGCGCTACCTTGGAAGTTATCCAGAAGAGACAGAACAAAACAATATGGTGATTCTGTCTTGGATGGCGTCTATGTTCTTTCGTATCTTTTGTTTTACTTTACTGTTTTTCATGATCACTATGAGTATCAACTGATGAAATTATAAAATATGTTGCTACAGACCGATGAGATGGTAGCTAAGGCTGCAAGTGAAATTAGAAATGGGACTGACCTGAACTCTTGTGACCAAGAGAAAGTTAACGATAAAGAGATAGAAAAAAATCAGATAAGCTCCCCGCTTTCATCTCCTTGGGAAAGAGCTTTCTTCAGTTCTTTGTGGACTTAGGTCTCAGAAAAAGCTACTGTTAGAAAAGGTGCATAGTTTGATCCCTTTTCTTACTATTAGATTGAGGATTATTGCATTTTATGCTGTAGTTTTTATGTGAATAATGTTACTGCTGCATCTGATTATTGCTGGTTTTATGGCTTTTCATTAAAAGAGAGATCAAAAGTTTGCATAAGTGGTGTTGTTGTGGTATGTTGTATGTAGTTAATACTATATGATCTTTTGCTTCTTTGCTTATCTCTGTCATCAGTGGGGTTTTATGGCTTTTCATTAAAAGAGGGTGATACTCTTCTGAGGTTTCCACCAAAAACTAAAGGTACAAAACCCACTTTGGGGTGGAAACATTGATGTTGTTTTTGTGTTTTCTTCTTCACTCATTCATGTAATTGTGTATATCTTTTCACTCAACTTTGGTTCTTGTAGAGTAGATGGTTTTTTGTGTTTAGAAGAAGTGATTATTGCATGGACGGTCATAGAGTTGGAATGACTACTGATCTATCAGATTCAAGTCATCACCACAACATACCACCACCATATGCTACTATGTTACATGGACTCACCACCATATGCTACTATGTTACATGACTACTGATCTAGAAAGGTAAGATTAGTATGTTTCTGAATTTGACATCTTTTATCCTAAAAACAGATCCAATGGAAGACTAACGTTACAAGTTAAAAGAAAAATCTAGAGAAAAGGATAACTTTGGCCTGAATTGGAGTATCGGACTAATTTTAGTTGTTCTCTAGGCAACACTTAAAGGGTTACCACTTAACTTTTAGTCTAAAATAGAATAAACTTGGACTAAACAATTGGAGAGAATTATAATCGGTCAAAACTTCTCAATCCAAGATTTAGACTTCTGCTGGAGTGGCTTAAGTTCAAAGCTCCATTTTGCATTGGAGATGTTGTACAAGGTAAAAGTTAGATCTCTACCACCATACCCCACATGTGTCGCTCCCATTTCATTGCAGATAGTATCTACGCGTTTTTTTCTTATTATTCTTCTATATTTACCCTTTCTGGTGGACGGGGTTCATTTAACAATCTGATGACGTTTCTGAACAGGAATGCGAGGCTGAGGCTTAAGCTTCAGTGTACAGATGATTCTGCTATTTGAATTTGCATCTGATCTTCATAACAGAAAATGTAAAGAAAGAAAAAGAAAGTGTTCTGAGAATTTATAGATGTTCTATTGGTTCATAAATCACATTCATGTTAATGCCTTTCTTTCACCCATTGGACAAGCAAAAATATCTATATTATCTTCACTCTACAACTAATTACCACCAGCACTAATAATGAGTACCATATTGTAATGTCCTACACAATGCCTGTTTATATGAGTGGAACAAAAACTGTTTGCAGTGTGCTGCTTCATTAGCACTGCATCTCTCTTTGAAAGCAGCTGTGCTTGATTGAGGTTTGGTATTACCAAACAGTTCTTAACACAAAGCATGTTTTTTTTATACACTTTGTTGTGTTGAATGTTTTTTTATTTTGCCCCTTCAATGTTATATCTTGAGTTTTGCATTGCATTTGCATGATGACTAGTCATTAGCTAACAAAATAAATAGACAGGCAACTTATTGCGCGAATTGATTCGGTTCTTTTCATCTATCTATTTTTGAGAATTTTGGTTCTTTTCATCTATCTTGTGTTGGTCGAACCCGAAAAAGTATGAAGTATAATGGAGGAATGCTTAGGCTCCATGTTTTTGACATACTTTGGTAGTAAATGCTTAGAATATAATGCAAAAGAATAGGTAGTTATTAACATTGTGGAATTACAAAGGTGAGTATAGGAAGAAGAATATTATAAGAAGAATTTTCAGTTGTTACAAGGGTATGATTAATTTTCAGTTGCAAAGCACCAGATTATTATAGGAAGGAAGAATATTATAGGTGTGATTTGGGATGCTTTTTCAGTATATGAAACAGAGATGTATACCCTGTTTTTTGCTGCAACAAAAAACAGAGAATGCTCTGGTTTCGAGCTTTGTTTTGATGAGTGTTTGGAGTTTTCTTTGAGGCGTTTGGTGGTCTCTTGGCTGTGGTTTGTAAATGACAGAGGTTAGGATGCAGTAAGGACCTATTTTCCTAATAAGATTTGCTGGAATATAATTCAGGGATTTACACAAAACGTCACTTACGGGGCAGATACAAAACTTGGGTAGCTTGCAGGAACTGGGAGAAATTGTAATATTTCCTATCTCATTCATGTTATAGTCTATTGCTACACTGTTTATTAGTAACTAAACTATCATTGCAGGAATGACAACATTTGCTAAATATTGCAGGAACTTGAGTTTCAATCAACTAACGTCAGTTGGATATGATTATCTCCACTTTGGCTAGCCTTCATATCTTAAGTTGCAAAGTAGGGATCACTCAAAATTATATTCCTAAGCCTCATAACAGTTAATACTTTGTGAATGGGCTGTGGTAATAGGCTCCTGAATATCAAGTCCAAGATTGGTGGTGGTGGTGGTACTGGAGGGAGGAGTGGTGGTTTCAAGATTGCGAGAACCAAGCAAAGAAGGATTGTACTCATAGGAGATGTAGGACTTGCTGCAAGAGCCGTGGGTTTGATTGTGCTACTCACGTGAAAAGCACATGGGTCCCTGCGGCTCGGCGTCGTGAACGTCAGCTATGTACTACCACCACTGCTGCTGCTGGTTCTTCTGGGTCTTCTTCAGCTGTCAAGAAATCTAAACTGTCTCAGACTACAAATTCACATACTTCAACTTCTAATACTACTCCCTCTAGAAGCTTAGATACTAGCTCTAGCCACCAAGGTATGTTAAGATTCTTCTCTAGCTCTTTATTGGTTGTGATTTCATAGATCAAAACACTTCAAATGGTGTTTTTTTATTTTTTTATTTGTGATTTTATCAAATTCTAAAAAAAATTCATATAAGCTAAAAAATTATGTTTAAATAGAGATCATATAAGCTAGTTTGAATCTATTCTTTATTTTATTTTTTTGTACTTATAGTGTAAACATTTTTTCTTTTGTTATGTTTAAATAGAGATCATATAAGCTAGTTTTCTTTTGTTATGTTTGAGCATAACCATGAACAGATGAAGACGAGCAGCTGCATGTCATAACCATTCTCTAACATGTTGCCCTTGCACTTTGTGCTACTTGTGGTTGGTTGAATTAATATGTTAATTGGGTTTCTTTGGTTTTGTTTTGTTGCTCAGCTGGGCGATGATGCTGCTCAGCTGATCAGAGATTGGCATGCGGAGAGTGCGTTTTCGAGGGTGGGTTTGCTTCAAAACTTCTGACTTATGTGTTGGTTTATTGATTTTTTATTTGTGATTGTGGTATTTTATTGTATGGGTTTTTTATTTGTGATTGTTGCATTGACTGGATCAGTTTGAGTCTTTTATTGAGAAAGCATGTTAACAGTAGTACATGAACATATTTATAAAAAATCTACATTTCCTTAAATTTCTATGCGTTTGGTTGCTATGTTCTTATGTTTATGTTAAGATGTAATCTGGCAGCTAAGTTGATTTTGAAGTATTTTACACAAGCTAAGCATAGTTATGGTCATGGTTTTTCACTCTCAGGTTTAGAGCGACCACTTTGAGGAATTTTTCGCCCCTGAATTGGATAAACATGGTTATCAAGCTCTCTACAAGAAAAAAACAACAGAGGTACTCTTATGAATTTATTTGTTCTTAAGAGTTTTTTTTCTGTGGAATTTTGTTGTTCTTTCTTAACTTTACTTTTTTTGTGTTTTCTTAACAGGTCTATAATGAATTTGCTTCTTGCATCCTACTTATTCTCCAGTCTGATTGGAGTAAAAAACCCTATTAAAACCTTTTCTGGTCATCAGGTTTGTTGTTTCTTCGATTGATTATTGCATCTCTTTTTGTGCAAAATAATTGTGTGGGTATCTAGTTCTTTTGTCATTTCTTGCATGTGATTAGGGAGATGACCTTCATCCTCGTGTTTGCCCAGCCAGCCGCCCCTGCTGGCTGGCTGGGCAGTCTTGTGTTGCAATCGGATGGGTCACTGCTGCTCAGAAACAGGCTCCGGAACGGCTCTGCTTTGCGGCTCTGTTTGGCCTGCAGGGGCGGTGTAGGCGATTCAGCTGCGAGGATCACAATGCGCGCAGAAACGAGGTGCACTCAGCCTGGTTTCTGTCAGTTTCCATTTGCGAGGCTGGCTGGACTGCATGTGCACTGAGCACATAGAAGCTGATAGGAGCTTTCAGCATGGGTTCTCCCCTGTTTTGCACGGTGCCCTTGGCACTGCAGGAGCGAGGAGACGCGTCGAGCAGGGAGCTGCTAATGCATGTCGTTGTTTGCACGGTGCCGTTGGCGCTGCAGGAGCGAGGCTGCGCGTTGAGCAGGTGGACTTTTTCGTTTGTATGGGTCTTTCTTTTCCTAGGCTTGTTAGGCTGTCTTGTGCTTGGTTTTTGCAGAATTTTGATTGGGCACCGTATTAGCAGTGTCTGAAAGATGTTTTTGTGTTAGATTTCCTAATTCTAAGCCATTTTCAGGTTATTCTATCTCATATGGTTGTGTCCATTTAAAGGTAATATTTTATTGAGCACAAATCAGTCAATGTTTCTCTTGTGGCCTGTGGGGCGTTAAAAGCTGAAACTTTATAACTTATAAAAGTGGTTTCTATATTTGCTTGTCAAGAGATAATGATGGAGGTCACTAGACGGGAGAAGGAGGCTGGAATTGTAACATTAAGCTGGGGCCGCAGACTGTAAGCTACCCTGAGATTTTGCTTGTGAGGTAATTCGTCTTTAATATTTCTATGGAAGTAAGCTACCCTGAGATTTTGCTTGTGATTCTTTGCAGCTTTTTTCACTACCAGACCAGCTGCTACTCTGGAAATGTTCCCTTCATGGCCAATAAAATTTCAGCCAACTCCAAGAGTAGTTTCTTCTCCTATTTTGACCATTTATTTTCTTTGGGTCTTTTTTTTTTTTGTTTATTATACAAGCATAATAATATATAGCTTGAACTTATCTCCCAACTTTTTTTCATTTTTCTTCTCATTGTGCTCTTATCTCCAAAACACCCATTTCATGTTTTTCTATCAAAATCAGTATAATACCCATTAGGTGCTTTTTCATGAATGATTCTTGGATTCCCATTTTTATTAAATTCATATTTTTATGTTAACCTAATCTCGAACCAGCGCATGTTGCATATGTATTTATATTCTTTTTCCAACTGTGTGGGCGTAAATGAATTTTCCAATTTTGAATTGTCGTCTCTCATTGAGACATCCATCCTTGTCAGTTTTTCTACAAAATTTTAACATGTATTAGAATCACTTATATCGTAAGCTCTGTTGAAAAATCAAAACAAAACAAAACAAAAAGAAAAGTCTTATCATTTTCTACATACAATTTTCAATCGAACTCATCCACTCATTCTTCCTGCTACGTACTATATATTCTACTTCCTCTCTGTGTTCTGCATATCCCAATTCAGCCAGGATGGGTTTTCATGGTTTTATTCGATTACTTATCGCTTTGTTATCTCTTTAAGCATGCCTTATAGAGTCATTTATCGCTTTGTTTTTCTTTCTTCTTTTATTCTGACATGATATAATACGATGGCATGTATGATTCCAGCGGAGAGCTTTGGGCTACCTTATCTCAGTGCATATCTCAATGCCATTGGATCCAACTTCACCACTGGAGCAAATTTTGCTACAACCATTGTACCTCAACGCAATGTTTTCCCCCTGGGTGGCTTTAGCCCTTTCTCCCTTGACATACAATACAAACAGCTCCTTCAGCTCAAATCTGGATCACAGTTTTTCACCCTAAAAGGTAGCCATTTTTTTTACTGTCTACCATATATACTAGTATTGGTTGATTAATCATTATTGATTTTTTACTGATCGGTTTCAGGAGGCATTTTCAGTGAATTCTTACCTAAAGAGGACTATTTCTCAAAAGCCTTATACACATTTGATATCGGGCAGAATGATATTGGGGCAGGATTGTTCAGTAACATGTCGATACAAGAAGTGACTGCTTCTATCCCTGGTATAGTCAGTAATTTCTCAGCTGTTGTTAAGGTAAACTGTCGATTCAGATATTAAACACCTTGTGTGAGTTTTGTCATTAACAGTAATCGGATGTTTAGTAAACATATATTAATTGTGCAGAATGTATATGATCAAGGAGGTAGATCATTCTGGATACACAACACTGGCCCTATCGGCTGCCTCCCCTACATTTTCGTTAATCTTCCTGTCCCAGTGTCTCAAATAGACAAAGCTGGATGTGCAGCTCCTTACAACGAGGTGGCTCAACATTTCAATAGCAAGCTAAAAGAGGCTGTTTTTCAACTACGAAAAGAACTTACCTCTGCAGCAATTACTTATGTCGATGTTTACTCGGCTAAGTACACTCTCATAAGCCAATCCAGCAAATATGGTTAGGAGTGATGCTTCAGCCTTGTTGGTTTTCTATGGGTTCATATTGACAGATTCTAATTGTAATTCATACGACTTTCCATGCAGTTTTTTTTAAGAGAGTACCGTAAGTTTATCTTATTGTAGCATCTTTGTTAAGTTTTTCTACGGACATTTTGTGTTGTAAATGTTACTTTCAGTCTGCTGATATGTTTCAAATGGTAGTAACCGGTTTGCAACAATTTGACATGCAAGGACATCTAATCCAGTGTATTGCATGGTGCAGGAAAGACCTTTCTAGCTCTGACTGTATCTTGCTTTACTGCAGCAGTGATGCAATTCAGTAGAACTGCATTGGCTTAACACCGTGACCAAAAAAAAAAATTTTAAAATTTTAAAATTTAAAAATTAAAAAAAATAAAATAAAATATTTGCCACGGTTTAAAACCGTGGCTAATTATTGCAACGGCTAACAACCGTGGCTACCTTGCCACGGCTTATAACCGTTGCTAGTACTGGCCACGGCTTAAAACCGTTGCTAAACTATTGCAACGGCTTAGAACCGTGGCCATAACTTGCAACGGTTTTAAGCCGTTGCTACTCCTGGCCACGGCTTAGAACCGTGGTTAAGATTGTTGCAACGGTTTATAACCGTGGCTAAATCATCAACCGTCCTCGAGATAAAACCGTTGCTAATATTTTTGCCACGGTTTTTAGCCGTTACTGGGGATTTAGCGACGCCTCTACAGTCCACGGCTCTAAGCCATGACAATGGGTTACCCGCACGGTTTAAAATCGTTGCTAATGAGTATTTTTGGTGTAGTGTATGGGGATGGTAATAAGAGATTCCGAAGGTGAAATTGCCATTGCAAAGTAGAGCTTCTTTGGAAATGGCTCTAACAATATGGAAGAATCGAAAGCTCTCTTGGAAGGATTACGATTGTGTAGATATTTTGATAGTAGGAGATGCATCATTCAGACGGATTCTAAACTGGTTACACAATGGTTCTTTCGTGAAATTAAAATACCTTGGCAGCAACTAGAAAACATTTGGCAGGAAATTAGAGATTTTTCTTTGTTGTTAAACTGCAATTTTTTTTTATAACTTTTTTTAATCCCTTCAACCCCAAATGCCGCCGGCTGAGTTCAATCCAGTGAGCTAATGATACTATCCGCCACTGTTCAACCACTGAGCCATCACACCTTTGGCGGTGGCGGATGCTTTGACAAGCTTGGGACAAGTAGAAGAGATGTCTAGAACTTTCTTGAGGAATTCTTTACCTAAAAAATCGAAGGTTCTAGGTCGGCTGGGTAAAAGGAGAGTTCCTTATGTTAGGAAGAGATAATGAAGGTGAAATGTTGTTTTTTTTGTGCAGTGAAACGAGCTTAATATGCTCTGTTTTGAAACAGAGCAGGCACCAATTTGGCGAGCTGCAAGATGATAGGATGCAGCGAGGTAGTTTATTTGTTGCAGTTTCACTACAATTAAATTTGCTGCAGGTTAGGTGCATTTCTTGATGCAATTTTGATGACGTTCCCAGCAGCCTGAGGTGTTTTAATTCCAAATTTGAAGGGAGCAGGGACGTTTGCTTCGCAATTGTATTTCGGGGCAGTTTGCAGGTGCATTTGGATTGGTAGTTGCGGTTTTAATGTTGCTGAAAGAACTGATGCAGCTTGAGCAGATTTTGAGTAGGAATTTCCAGGTTTGAAACAGGGTTTGTGAAGGAAATTGATTTGTTTGTTTGGTTGAAACATGTGGTCTAACCATGTAGTTTTGAATTTGATTAACATGTTCAGGCATTTTGATTGGTTTTTTTGTTTAATTTTGGTGAGTTAAGTCTAGACCTTAGGTTTTCTGTTTTTTCTCGGAAAGTCGTGATGCACATTCGACAAGTGTAAAATCGTTTTGATCAATTCATAAAAGTCTGACATCCCATAGTTGTCCCTCTCTCCTGGAGATTAATTTAAAAAACGAAAAAAAAGGTTAGAGATCATCGTAAGGCGTTCTAACTTGCCAATCATATTGATATCAAACAACCAAGCCTAAAGGCTTGATTGACATCATTTTATGTTGTCCACTGATGCTTATCTTTATTCCCCCATTGCTTATTTTTTGGTAAATTTGATGTTGGTCCATTTTATTAAAAGGAAAAATGCATTTGATCCCGTTTACAAATCATATTTGATTTTGGTCTCTTGATTGTCGTTGGTTATCTAGTCAATAGTTAAGTTGGCATGTGCCTTGCATGTGGCTATTTTTTTTTACTCAAGTACATTTTCTTTCATCTCACCAAAAACCAACATCTCAAACAGTTTATATCGAGTAAAATCTAAGTGTATCTCGATAAAGATCCATGGTTAAAAAAATTCATATTCTTTGACCCCTTTCCCTTCCCCTTCTTCTTTGGCTCTGTGTGATTAGATTTGCCACCGCCTCCGGGCATCCCATCCCATACCCCTCTCTGATTTTAGTTTCCCTCCACCCCATCATTCATTTAGCAAAAAATCTAGAGAGCCAGGCTTGCAAAGGCCAGCCCAATACCATCTATCATTCTAGAGATTGGGCAATTTTCAGCATCTCTAAAATGATGGATGGTATTGGATTGGCCTGGCGCAGGCCTAGTTCTCTAGAAAAATTGTTCGTTGTGTAATTCTAGGGAGCGAGGGAGGACCTCCCTCACACCTCCCTCGGTCTCTCTCCCTCGCTCCATAGCAACGCTCTTGTTCGTTTAGATCACAAATCAACATTGGCCTGGTGCGGGCCTGGTTTTTGCTCTTATCTCTTTCTAATTCAATTCACTCACCCCGAAGCCAAACCTAAATAAGAAGGAAACTCTCCTCCTAAAAGCATTGTTTGGGTACTTCTATTTCTTGAACTAAAACATTGGAGTCAACAGCTCGTCTACTTCTTATCAAGGTTGTAGGAGTGGCTTCTCGTCTGGAATTTGAAAGCCCATATCCATCTCTTTTCTATTAGATTATTTTCTACAGACACAGTTGTATACTCCATATTGAATCAATGAGAAGAGAATAACAAGAACAAAACGGAAGTGTACCTTGATCCATGATAGCACTTCAAGAATGGGATGAGTCTTGATCTTCTAGTTTATAACGTATGTTTTTCTGTGTATCTCTTTGTAGAAGGGAATTGCAGAAGAAACAAAACCATACGCTCTACTGGGGACCATAACCCAGAAGTTATAATTGATGGGCTATCAGTTATTCTAACTTACCAATTTCTAATTTGGTCCCTCATCAAATTAGAAATTGCTTAAATGTATCTACACATTAAGCCCATGACATTTCAATACCTTAGCTCAATTAACCATATTAGATCACAATTTATTTATGCTATACTTTAAGATTGCAATACACATTAAATGCATATGTGTGCCCACACATGTTGAATTTTTTTCCAACAATCTCCCACTTGGGCCACATATGCTACCTTAAAAATGTGTATATCCTTATGAACTCAAAATTTGCTCTCACATATGAAGGTATTTCCAAACAATCTCATCTATTGACTATACAGGTATAGGATTAAAGGAACTTTCGTTACAATTAGCGCAACTAAATCCATCAATAATCACGTATACCCATACAATCAAATCACATAGATCAATCATGGATGCGTAGCATGGAATATACACATTTTTAAGGTAGCATATGTGGCCCAAGTGGGAGATTGTTGGAAAAAAGGAACTTTCGTTACAATTAGCGCAACTAAATCCATCAATAATCACGTATACCCATACAATCAAATCACATAGATCAATCATGGATGCGTAGCATGGAAATTACATGTAACGAGATCTAAACAAGCCTATTTCCAGCTGGTCCTACTTTAAACTTTATTGAGATCGTACTTTAACACAATAAACCAGAGTATGAATAAACTGAATACTTTATTTCTGCAGAAAATACCCAAAAACACAAAATGTGTCAAAAATCCAATATAGAGCAATCAAATATACAAACTCCCACTAAACCAAAATATCTTCAAATGATATAACACCCATATGAGCAGTATGCTCAAGAAAGACCTTGGGTGGTAATCCCTTAGTAAGCGGATCCGCAATCATGGAGTTTGTCCCATTGTGCTCTATCTCATTAGTAAGCGGATCTGCAATTTTTCTCCTTCTTCGTAATCATGGAGTTTTTCTCCTTTAGGGAATCTCTTTCATTTCTTTAACTTCAAGTTTATTCCTAGAGCATTGTTTAAGACTGAATTTTTCTCCTTTAGCTACAGGAGTGTCTCCTGGTTTACAATTTTGCATGCCAAATCTTTTAAGCACCTTTTCTATATAGCCCTTTTGTGATAATCCAAGAATACCCCGAGAGCGATCTCAGTGTATCTGAATCCCTACAACAAAATAAGTTTCACCAAGATCTTTCAATTCAAATTTCTTTGATAGAAATATCTTAGTTTCATGCAACATGTCTTTGTTATTAGTGGCAAGCAGTATGTCATCAACATACAAGACCAAGAAGATATGCTTACTCCCACTGAACTTATGATACACACAATTATCAACTGCATTTGTCTCGAAACCAAATGAGACAATTACTTGATGAAATTTGTGGTATCATTGACGGGAAGCTTGCTTGAACCCATAGATGGATTTCTTTAGTTTGCAAACCATATTCTTCAGGTCTCCAGACACAAAGTTTTCTGGTTACACCATATAAATTGTTTCATCAATGTCGCCATTGAGAAATGTTGTCTTAACATCCATCTGATGTAGCTCAAGGTCAAAGTGCGCAACAAGTGCCATGATTGTCCTAAACGAGTCTTTATTTGAAATTGGAGAGAAAGTCTCTTTATAGTCGATGCCTTCCTTTTGAGTGAATCCTTTAGCTATAAGACGAGCTTTATATCTCTCCACATTACCTTTTGAATCCCTCTTGGTTTTGAATATCCATTTACAACCAATGGGCTTTGTATTTTTAGGTAATGAGACAAGATCCCAAACTTGATTGTCTTACATAGACTTGTAATTCTCATTCATAGCATTTATCCACTTTTGAGAGTTAGAATCCTGCATGGCTTGATGGAAGTTGATTGCATCATTTTCCACCAATCCATCATTTCCTCATATTTTTGGAGAAAAATTATATAATCATTCGGAATAGCATTTCTCCTTTCTCTCGTGGATCTCCTTAATGGCATTTTTCCTTGAGGTTGTTGAGTTTGTTTCTCTGGAACATTTACTTCAATTTGAACAGGGAGTTGTACAACATTGTCTTGTCGACGTTCCAGATCTACTTCTTGATCAATGACAAGTGCAGAAACATGTACATTATCAAAAACAGTAGTAGGAGTCAGAACCGATTCTCCTTAAAGACAATATCTTTTACCTTATTTCTCCTCCCAAACCTAACATCCTCAAAAAAATGTCGCAACCCCCGTTTCAAAAATATACCTAATTGTGGCAACATAAAATTTGTAGCCCCTAGATCACTCTGAATAACCAATAAAAGTGTGCTTGTTTCAGCCTTATCGTTTTTTGCAAAATGTTTTTCAATTTCAGCAAGGAAATCACTGGCCTTAGCCCTTCAGATATTGCTCCTCTAAAGGCTTCCGAAATGTCGCGCTTAATGATCATTAGACTCATGCGATTAGAGCGTTTCCACTTTTCACAGTTCCTCCTTTCTTCAGAAGAACTTTCAGTCGTAAGAGTAGCGGGTTGCTCTATCCTTAGTGCAAGGTTTAGATCCATTAAGATGTTATCTTTCCAATCCTTGAAGTTATCCTTAGTGCAAGGTTTAGATCCATTAAGATGTTATCTTTCCAATCCTTGAAGTTCGACCCATTAAGCATGGGAATATTGTTTGCATTGGCAGATATTGAAGTGGCAGACATAATAGATATACAGAGAATTAACCTAATGAGCATGCATGTGCACATCATAATCTAAATAAACAATCTATAAATTCAAACATTTATGGAATACATCTCAAGATACCTAGCACAACATTAATATCAAGTCTTTGGACAGTAATATGAACTTGTAAGTGGTACTCTTGGTGTGGTGATCAAATATTGACAATAACTTCTGTCAAACAATAAGTCTATCTTTGGATCAACTTATTATTCACATGGAAATCTTATAATTTTCACATATTTATCACTACAGGTGTGTATGCAATTCGACAAAATATTATCCTTCCTTTGGGTCGGCTAATATCCGCATGAACTCACAAACACAAACATCTTAACATTCTCAATAAACTAATCTACACAAGAGAGGGCACTTTGGTGACATCTTATTTCAATTAGTTCAATCAAATGTTAGACAAACTAAATAAGTCATTAGATGCATCCAAAAAATCATTTAAATTTAAAAATTTCAAATAAATAGCCTTGAGAAAAAATTAATAAATAAATAACGAACCTAAGTAATCTACCGGATTTACTTGATGTAAGGTCCATTATTTAATTTTTTTAATTTTTATTTATAATTTATTTTATTATCAGAGGTGCTCAGACAAATTCTGCTGGGTGCAAATAGCCAAAACATGATGGACTGGTTCTCTGAACTGGACCAGGGTGACCCATTTGACCCAGAACCAACAACCCAAATACCTTTCAACCAAGTTGTGGCCATAAGAATGGATCTAGTATAGTTAGAAATAATTAACAAATCTGGAAGCCCAAGACCCGACCAAATGACCCTTCTAACTTACCCATCTTTCTTACCCAATATCTTGAAACAGAAAGAAAACAGAGAATAGGGAAGGATGAATCACGAATTCCTCACCCAATCATGGTTGGGTTAGCCGAAAATATTTGGCTGTTGTCAATTTCATCCCAAATTTCACAATCTCTCAAGGAATCAATCATGGACCTTGTTCTGATACCAATTATTAGATTATTTTCTATAGACACAGTTGTATACTCCATATTTAATCAATGACAAGAAAAGAACAAGAACAAAACATAAGCATATATTGATCCATGATAGCACTTCAAGAATGGGACGAGTCTTGATCTTCCAGTTGATAACGTATGTTTTTCTATGTATCTCTCTGTAGAAGGGAATTGCAGAAGAAACAAAACCATACGCTCTACTGGGAACCATAACCCAGAAGTTATAACTGATGGGTTATCAGTTATTCTAACTTAGCAAATTCTAATTTGATGACCAATTTCTAATTTGGTCCCTCATCAAATTAGAATTTGCTTAAATGTATCTACACATCAAGCCCATGACATTTTAATACCTTAGCCCAATTAACCATATTAGATCACAATTTATTTAGGCTATTCTTTAATATAGCAATACACATTAAATGCATGTGTGCCTACACATGTTGGATTTTTTCCAACATTTTCCCCATCGCTTAGGGGTACAGTTTGAGCTCCCTATTCTTCTATAAAACCTCCATGGAATCTGTTGGAAGTAGCGGAAGTTACATTGATTTGGCGTAGTTGTGGTGTTGATGGTGATGAGCAATTGATTGACTGCCTGAACATGGCTTGCAATATCGATACACTTTGGATTCCTTCAAATCTACATCCTTGATTTGGGGAAAATGCTAAGGTTGGTTGAGAGAGAATAGAGATAGAGACACACATAACTGAGCAGTGAGATCTTTGATGGAATGTTTAGGTGTTGGAGTAGAGACATTGCTATTATCGACGAGCAGTCTTGGTCGTCTTGTCTTTTGATTGATGATGTTGATGTTGGCGAAGTTGATGTTTTTCCTTGGAACAAGCTATGCAACTAGTAAGCATCTTGCCTTCACTCACTAACTAATTGGCGAGGGCCAAATTGATAAGAGGTTCTTCAACAAAAAACCAGTAGAGAAAGAAAGAAATTGGGTGGGAAACATACAAATAAGAAATAAATATGGGATTAGCTAGGGAGAATGAGGTGAATAAGCAATTAAGTCAGTAGTTAGTGCCACAAGAAAATGTAAGAAAGAATAGCTTAGAGTTAAAAAGGGAAGGGGGAACTTCTGATACGGTGGTGGTGGAAAAATCTAATCATAGAGAGGGTGAAAGGAAAAGGAAAAAGTCGCATACAAAGCACATGTCAACTTAATTGTTGACTAGACGGTCAATGGTAGTCCCGATTAGTTAGGAACTAAAATTAAATACGATTTGTAAATGGGATCAAAGGCGTTTATCTCATTAATAGAAGGGGCCAACATCAAATTTACCCTTATCTTTATTCACCCTATGGTTGAATTTCCAGATCAAAATGAGAGACGAAGTAAGTGATACCATAACGACCACTATTTGTTGCAAGACCGTTAGCCACTCTATTACATTTTCTAGAAATATTCTCAATAAAGAAATCTTGTATCAAAGAAATCTTAAATTGAATCTTCTTCATCAACTGAATCTTCCTCCATGAAACCTGCCACAAAAAGTTTAACTATATTCACAACTTCTTTGTTGTCAACAATAGGTAGCTTCTATGTCATTCTATCCTAGGAGAAAACCAAGTTCTAAACCTTCGTAAAGAGCCGATAATTTTGCAAAAAGGCTATCAATCTTCTGCATCATTCCCAAAAAAATTGGAAGTTCATATCTGTTGTTGTTGTTGTTGTTGTTGTTATTGTTGTTGTCGTTTTTGTTATTGTTGTTGTTGCTGTTGTTATTATTATAATTATAATTATTTCTATATGACTTTGGTTAGCAATATCTATTTGCCCCAAGGATATCTTAACCCGCCTTGGAGCTTTCACTCAAATCATGACATCTTGGATATAATTTGGTTCACCTGTGTATATTCAGAATCTACAGCAAATGACCATTAAATTATAAACATACAACAGAGGACTATTCTAATTATTTGTAATTTCAAATAACATTTATATTTTCTATTGGGTTTGTTATATATTGACAAAACATTTATATCTCCCAATAGTGACTGATTGGGATCAGCAAATTGCAATTTACCATCTAACACAATGGATGCTCTAAAATGAGGTGTGAGTAGTATTTTCCCAAAGACTTGTTACTCATCTGCAAATTGCAGTTGCATTAGGTGCTCACCCACTTCAAATGTTCAAAAGAGCTTCCATTATCATTTGTTGTAAGATGTAGCTAGAGAGTCATAACAATGTTGGAATCATGGCTTCCTTTTGCTTAAATGGCTTTGTTAACACTTGATGTTTTTGTGAAGGTGAAATAAATATAAAAGAAGGTGCGTTGGAGTCTTATGTTTGTGTTTTCTCTCATTTTATACATAGTTGATTATTGTTATATGTTTCGGTTTTTAGAGTACAATGGGATCTTTCAATCCGTTTATTTGAATTGCTTGTGTGAGTTATTTTGTTAGAAAGGTGATGTTCTACATTTCCCCATCCCCCCCAATTGTAGAAACAGGGATGATGAATTTGTGGGAACTAGTAATGAGCATTTCAACACAGTGAAGTAAAGCCCCAACACTCAAGTTTTCAGTATTCTGGGTCTTCCAAGTTGTTCAATTAGATACCTTCTGGAGGAGAACCATCACCCACAACGAGAAAAAAAGAGAACAATACTAAAAGAAGGCGAATGCTCAATTAAATGTACAATACATTTTGTGTTGGTTGAAGAAGAGATGAGAGAATGAAGAAAGAAAAAAACAATTCACAGAAGACCCATCTTAACGTGTGGTGAGTTTATGTTGCATTTGAGGTTGTGTTAGTATGATGGTTTGATGATCAAGTAAAAATTAAACTAAATCTGATAGCGTTACTATCTATGGTTCAATAGACAATCTCCTCATTTGCTAAAGTCAAGTTGATAGATGCTCAATTTGAGAAGAGCAAATGAATCATTAGATTAAAGCATAACAGAAGTTAAATTGAAGATTACGTAAGGGTTGAGGTTGTTGCCCAGGATCATAATTAAAAAAACACTACATAAATACATACAAAATTTGAAAGAATTTAAGAAGAAACATTTACAATCTCACTACAACAAAAATGATCTTTTACAGCATTTGAGAATAGCGTTTTTTACACAAATGTTATAAAAAACCTACTTTTAGTATCATTGTAATCTCAAAACGCTCTTAAAGAATCAAGCGCGAGATTAAAAATGCTTGACCGCCCAAATATTTCAGATCCTGCTCTCTCCTCCAACTTAAAACCTACAAAGAAGAGAGAAACACACAACCCTGCGATTCCCCTCAGTCCCTCGCTCTGCCATTCGCCTCCCACCCTGCTTTCGCTCTCTCTATCGCTCTCGCCGCTATGTCTATCACTTTCGCCTCTCTCTCAATCTGATTCATCTAAGATGGGGTGGAGGAGAAAGTTGGGGAGAATGGAGCAGTGAAGGTTTAGGTTTCTTTTCTTTTTGAATGATCAAATAAGGCCAACAAGAGCATAATTTCCTCTTTAATCTATGTCATTCAGAGAGAGTCGGTGAAATCAGGGGCGGAGAAGAAGCGAGTCTGTCGAAATTTTTTCCCCTTTTTCTTGGAGTGAAATTTTGAGGTAACTCAGAATCTAAGATCTCAAACAGTTATAAGTTGGTATGTATTTTTTCATTTGTTTGTCACTTTGAGAATTCTTTGCACTTTCCTAAGATCATGCAAGTCTTTGTATAACTCATATCTATTACTTGCAGCTGCCGGCCCTAATTTGTAATGGAATAACTCTAGTTGTGTCTCCTCTTATTTCACTCATTCAAGACCAAATCATGCACTTGTTGCTGGTAATGCCTGATATAATTATTTCTTTGGATGATTAAGTTGTTTTGTCTAATTTTGTCATTCATTGTCTAATTTTGTCATTCATTGTTAAGGTTTTCATTTAAGTTTGCAATTTAGGCAAACATCTCAGCTGCTTACTTGAGTGCTAATATGGAATGGAGTGAACAGCAGGACATCTTTAGAGAACTGGCTTTTTGATCACTGTAAATACAAGTTGTTATATGTCACACCAGAGAAAATTGCAAAGTAAGTCCTATTTCTAGGATATCATTCTAGCCTGACGATATTAACTTCCAATGGTTTTAAATGAACCAATTTTTTTAACACAGGTTGTTGGTGGAATCACTTTACACCATAGTGGTGCAATCACGTACTCACGCTCTAAGAAATGGGTTTATTGTCAATATCTTTGATGATGAATTGGAAGTTCTTTCTTTATGTTCAGAATTATGAGTGCATATGGAACAACTTTTTGTGATTTCTGTAGAACTGCAGATTAAGAACATTAGTTATCATTTAGCAATAAGATTTCACCATATAGGTACTTATTGTTTCAAGATTTAAAATTTTCAAGACTTTGCAATGTGTCATTCAACGTGCATTGAACCGCATATTTTTATTTTTTTAAGTGAAAAAGAAAAAAAATTCATGGGAAGATATTTCAACATCGAACTACTTCTCGTGCATTCTCATTAGATGGTTGGATCTATTCCCTGCTTTTACGTTGGCCTTTTCTGTTATTTCCCTTGGATTTGGTGAGATGGTGGTAATATGGGATCATCCTGGAACAAGACCTCACCTGTATGAAATTCTTCATTATTTTGTGGTCCTTATGGCTTGATTGATTGTCATTTCCCATCTGGTTTCATTCAGTAGATAGTTTTGTTTGTCCCTTTGCAATAAGGACACTCCAAAAAACGAAAAAGGAAAAAATAACCTCTGGTGTCAAACACTCAGACACTGTTGGGTTTACCGGGTTTACCATGGATCTGAGATTCTATAATGGTTGAGACAGAGAAGTAAGTTATACATCTAGCAGGAATATAATAAGTTTGTGATTATTATATCTTGTTCAGCTTAATATTTATTTGATGCCAACACTAGGGCCATTTCTGATTCTATTTGTTTTCTTATGATGTTTTCATTTAGTACAGAAGTGATGCTCTCTTGAGGCAATTGGATAACTTACATGCTCGTGAGTAACTTTCTAGAATTGTTATTGATGAAGCTCATTGTGTAAGCCAATGGGGACATGATTTTAGACCAGATTATCAGGTAGCTGCTTTCCATATGATTTTTCCTATTGTGGACAATAGAAATACATGATGTGTACATTTTGCACTACCTTCTAGAGTTCTTATCTCTAGCAGTTAGTTTTTCTTTAACGAAATATTTTTTGTTTTTCCGATTTAAAAAAAAAGGTTTCACTTTTGTATTACATGAATGAGCTGTTATAATATGCATGGCTAATGTTGTGCTGTATCCGTTCCAGGGTCTAGGTATTCTGAAGCAAAAGTTCCTGAAAACCCCTATGCTAGCTTTAACTGCCACTACAACAGCAAGTGTCAAAGAAGATGTTGTTCGGGCTCTTGGTCTTGAGAACTGCATCATTTTTCGACAAAGGTTCAACCGCCCAAATTTGTGGTATGTGTCATAGTTTATGATTAATCATCAGTGACATTGGAAAGCCTCATACATATGAAGATGGCAAGTATTCTGTGAAGGCAAAAACAAAAAGTTGTTTGGATGAAATTGACAAGTTTATCAAGGGAAATCATCTAGATGAATGTGGCATTATTTACTGCCTTTCAAGAATGGACTGTGAGAAAGAAGCTTCTTAAGAATCTTACGCATCCAAACATTGTCGTGAAGTATGATTTCATGGTTGTGTCTGTGTTTGGTGACATTTATGTTTGGTCTCTTGTTCCATGGTTTGATTTATTTGGTTGCAGAGATACTTGGGAACTGCTAGGGAGGATAGCACATTGAATATTCTGCTTGAGTTTGTACCTGGAGGATCCATCGATTCTCTTCTTGAAAATTTTGGCTCTTTTCCTGAGGCGGTTAGTCCTTGCTAAATTTCTAAGTTTAAATTGGGGTGTTTCCGTAGCTGATGCGTTTTCTGCCATTTGCTTCAATAGGTTATAAGAACATATACTAAGCAGCTGTTGCTGGGTTTGGAGTATCTCCATAAGAATGGGATTATGCATAGGGATATTAAGGTATTTCTCTTTGAGGTGAATCAAGGTTGATTTAGACATTTAGACATTGTATTCTCCGAAGAGGCGGAAGTTCAAGCGAAAGGGTATCCATCTCATTTGATGAAAGCTATTGTAGCTTATGAAGATCGTCGTTTCTACCGACATTCAGGAATTGACCCTATTGGAATTGCCCGTGTCGTGCTGTTGTTCCCCAATGGAGGTGGTGGGAGTACCATCACTTAGCAGGTGAGCAAATCAATTTAATTTTTTTTTTTGTAGCTAGAACTGAATGTTTGTTGCATTTATCAATGAGTTTGAATCAACCAACGGAACCCCGTTAAGTTTTTGGAATTGAGTTTACGAATGTTGTATTGAGTTTTATGATCCAACATTGGTACTGAAATTTCTTTCATGAACTTAAAGGAATTTTACTATATTTAATTACAGCTTGTGAAGAATACATTTCTTAAGAATGAGCAAACTTTTTCGAGAAAGGCTGTTGAGTTATTGTTGGCATTGATATTGGAGAGAAGAATGTCGAAAGAGAAAATTCTAAGTGCCTGCTTGCGAAAGGTAATAGTTGATTTTTTTTTCTTATTGTGAAGTAACATAAATTATCAAATTTATGGATGATAACTAATTGAATTTCTTATGCGATAGATATACTGGGGACATGGTGTATATGGAATCGAGTCAGTGTCCAAATTCTATTCAGGAAGTGCCCGTCATTTCTTAGTTTAGGAGAGTGCGCAATGCTGGCTGGCATTGTATCTGCACCTGAACTTCGGTCACCTTTTAATGACCCAAGCAGGTATGTGTATTAGTAGTTCTAATGAGATTTCATTGTTTCTTGCGTCTCTGGTTTATATTTGGTGTTATAAATTACACACACAATTAAGAGGTTTCTTATTGAAATATCTATTTTTTTTGCTTTGTTTTAGAGGGAAGTCTTCGCAAGCATGAGCATTGGGAAGAATGGTGGATGCTGGATTTCTTGACATTGAGGCAGCACTTTTGGACGTGAATCAACCTCTTCATTTATGTGGTGATCGGATTGAAGATCAAAATGTTCTTCCATATTCTTCATCGAAGGTATGTCGATGCCTTCTGTTGTTGTTGTTGTTTTCCACCTTTCGTCACATTATCCATCAGTACTATCCACATTATGTTCTTACTTAAGAGTTGGTATTTGACAACAAGTACAAGATTTCATCTTGTGTGCACCCTCTCACTTTCTAAATCAGTTGAGTACTAAGTTGAAGAGAATACTAAATTCCACAAGCTGCACTGCATTAGGATATCATTAGTTAATTTCCCTCTTAAGAGGCAATATACTTTAGATGATGTAATTTCTATTGCTTTTTCATGCCTTCCTTAATTTATTGACCAGTAAATGCTTAAGGTTTTTTGTCAGATTAATGAAGATGTACATCTTCATGTTTTCAGAATAAATCTATGTTTTCGAACGTAAGCAGTTCATAACAGTTTAAATGGCTCTCTATGTTATACTCAATATTGGTAACCCAGAGTGGTGTACATGCTTATGTCATTTATATGAATTCTTGGCTTGCGCCAGAGCAAACTAAGGCCCATTTGTCGGAATGTCAAGTTTTATGGACTTGTGGTATCTCTTGTAAACTGCTGCTTAAACTAGAAATCCTTTACATGTTATGGGTGGTCCAAAACTTTTAATTAATTTTTTCCTTTTTCAGATATGGTGGAACTGGTCTTGGTTTATGCATAGTGCGGACCTTTGGTAAGCTTAATGTTTGCATTATTCATTGTGTGTCGGTGTAGGAAAATAGTCAAATGTCATTTTGAAGAATTGTGCTTAACTATTATATGTGCCCACATTAACAGCTACCTCGGAGAAGACCGCTTCCTGAAGAAGTATCTCCCATTGGATCCAGTCACTGATGATCTTTTCAATCTTGTGAAAGATTGTGTTCTTCTCTGGTACCAGCTTTATGTTCATGTTATCATACTTAATAAAAGTAGGTAATAATGTGTAAGTGATTTTTTATGCATTTTGCACTTATACGCAGTCAACTGATCAATGTTGCTGTGCTGGCCGAGAAGAATTGACAAGCGAGCCATCAACACCAAACGGATAATTAACCCTTGGGAAAGGAATGAGAACCATACCCTTTGTCTCAACTCTGCAAAGGCTATTGGATGCACTGTGGTTAACATTGGAACACAGGACTTGATTGAAGCAAGGGTGAGCCAAAGCCAATTTCGAATGCTAAATTGAGTTTTATTAATGTCATTTTTTTACTGACTTGGTTTCCTTTAAACTAACCTTATTTGTTTTTGTAGCCACATCTAGTACTTGGGTTGATTTCTCAAACTATTACGGTGAGCACTTCAGGGTGTCTATTTTTTTCGTATCCTTTTATTTTACTTCCAAGCTTCTGAAGACGCAAAACTGGAATAACAATTATTACTCACTATTGTTATATAGTAAATGATCTAGAGAGAGAAAATGAAAATATGATAAAAAGCAAGTTAAAGAGATTGAACATGTGAACACAATGTTCATGGAATTTGCAGGATGTGGAGGAGCTCATGGGTTTAGCCCCAAAAAAGTTACTGCTCAAATGGATGAATTTTCATCTAAACAAAGCAGGCTACAAGAAACCCATTACAAATTTTTCTACAGATGTAAAGGTAAGATGGTAGTGTATCTTCAAACCCCTGCTTGTCTCGTGCAAACTAACACACCCAAAAACAGGAGGAAAAAAAAAGTTGATCAACTAGAGTATGTCCATTTTTTTTTATGAATAGTTTGCAAGAACTATTTCATTGTATTTCTGGTAAGCATGCTTATTCCACTTCTAAGTCATGCATTAGGATATATTGGCAGTTGATTTGTGTTAGTCAAAGGTAGGATAGCATTTACCTAATATGCAGAACAAGGTGGAGTTGAGCTTAATTTATCAGAACCTTACATATGGTGTTGTAATTCCAACATTTATAGACACAATATGCCTTTTTCCATTTTAAATTATAGTCTCTTTCATGCTCTCTTTCCGTGAAAAATCATTCTGTGCCAAATGCTTTTGATGGCGACATGCATTGTCATCCCTACACGAGGACATACGTAATTCATCAAGGGATATGCTTACCTTGGCATTTTAGCTAAATGCGCTTCTTGAATAGTTCTTAATTAGCAGCTTCCCTATGATGACATTAAATATTCACTTTCAGGATGAAGAAGCATATGCTTACCTGCTTAATGTTCTAGAACCAGAACATTGTAGCCCATCTACTTTAGATACTAACGATCTTACTCAAAGAGCATAACTGATACTTCAGCATGCAGAGAGAATGAACTGCAAAAGATACATATCTCCAAAAGATATCATTGAGGGGTCATCAAATTTGAATCTTGCATTCGTTGCTCACATATTCCATCACAAGTAAGGATATGCATGCTTTCATTTTTCTCCGGGCACTGCAGATGTAGAAGTTATGTCTTCTATATGTCTACCTCCTCACATGTGATTCTCAAGTGTACGCCAATTTTGAAATTTTTTCTTGATTATGGACTATAGAGTGAAAATTTCCAAACGAGATGGATTCATAGAAGCACCCTTCAGCTCATCTAGATGTAGGTTCTACTCAATGGTGTAATGATGACATGACCATGTTTTTGTATAATTTTGCATGTGGTGTTTTAACTTTTAAGCTATGGAGCTTTCTCAATAAATGTTGGGGTTATGGATGCTAATGGAGTACTTCTTTTGCAGGAATGGCTTGTCAGTGGATAGTAACAAGATATATTTTGCTGAGATGATGCCAGATGATGAACAAGTTTCAAGAGAAGAACGTTGTTTCCGACTGTGGAACCAAGGGTTGTCAACTGGAACCTTGTTACGAAGGGTGAAACTAGTAGGTTTCTACCAATCAAGATAACTTCAAACTCATCACATGTTAGAATTAATACTCATTTGGCAATCAGTTGCTCTAGCAATAAGGTTTTTCCCCTATGATGAGAATTATATCATGAAGCTTTTTCAAAATTTTATGTTTTTGTTGAGGATGAAACCAATTTTTGTATACAAAGAATACTTGAATTATACATCTTACTTCTACTGATTATCAACATGGCAGATGACGAAAAGAAGCTGAATGCAACATATATTATCAGTGTGGCTAGAAAGCTTGGTTGTTCAATTTTCTTGTTGCCCGAGGACATAATGGAGGTAAGAGTATTTGGACGTCTTGTATCATGTTTAGTCACTTTATCATTCGATTGCAGTGTTTTATTATCTGTTTTAGTCAGATGCATTTTTGAATGAGATTCTTTGTTTACAGTCTGATTTCAAGGCAATCAAGAATCAAACTGAGGACTTGATTACCCTGAACTCTGCTTTCGATGATTCTATTCATTGGTTGTTGTCATATTAATTGGAATATATTACAAGGGGGTTCAAGTGGTACCAGTGGCGATGTTGAAAAATACAATCAACAACAATTTGTTCAAGTTTGAACACTTATAGGCTGTTACTTGGATGGTAGATTGTGTCCTTGGGACTGGCAGAAATACAAGTCTTGTACATTTTACCTTAGATGATGCCAGTGTGAGAAATTTGTCAATCATCTTTCAAGGGATTCACCAAGTGCACAATGGTTGCTCCTGCGTCATCTTTTTTATGTAATAGTAGTTAGAAGAATCTTCAAGAGATGGACAAGTAGACACCCGAAAACCAGGAATTTCAAAAACTGTCATTGTACTTGATATATTTTGATAGATTTTGTGACTCGATGTAATACATTATCTTATTAATTACATTACTTCGCCCCCATTCATGGAAATGTTTAAGTTTGACACATTTAGATTTTTATTTTCTAGAATTAATAATTATAAGATGTTATAAAAAATCATTTGATAGCACTTGATGAGTGCTATAGAAAAAAAGTATTGAGAAACGCTATAGAAACTAATACAATAGCATTTGTTAAATGCTACGTGAGAGAAGACAATAGTGTTTCTGAAACACTATAGTAACTGTACAATAGTGTTTCAGAAACGCTATTATAAAGTATACCATAGCGTTTCAGAAATGCTATAAATTGTCTACTTTCAATAGCGTTTCTAAAATGCTATAAATAAGTATGTATATATTATAGCTCCGGCAGACACAGCGTTTGCTAAAATGCTATTAATGAGCGTTTTTCTTGTAGTGTCTACAACAGTGTCAAAGAACATCCATAAGTGAAATCTGAGGTTATTTATTTGCAATAGCTAGGAAGTACAAACAAACTGTTTTAGGTTGTCGTTTCCGTGTGTCAAAATGACACTCATCTTGACGAGGCTTGCATCTAGGTTTACGCAAGGATTCACGAACATGGACACGTGTCACACATGATCAAGACACCAACTCAAAAGTTTTCCAAAAACTAGGACTTGACAACATGGTGACGTGCCAAACCATTTTTTTTTAATAACTCTTATGAAAATAAACTATAACCCAATCAACAGAATCAATTAAGTAGGATAAGGAGAAATGAAGCACAAGCAAAGTGCATTTCATCTCTCTTGTAAGTAGGAAAAATAAAGTTGAAAAGAATAAGACAAAGAAAAAAGTAGAAAAGACGAAGATGTACTGTAGTGGAGAAGAAGTAAAGAATAAAAGAAGCAAAACTACCTTAATGCTTTGATGGCTCTTAATCTCAGGAACCGTAATTTCTCCCCCTCTATCTTAAATCCAACTTAAAGAATATGTCAGTTTGGGTGGAGTAACATCCTGCAAATGAGTGGTTGTTTGCACACGACTAATGTGCACCCTTTTGAAAATAATTAACTAAGTTGATTGCCATGTTTGACTATGTCTTGAATGAGTTCGGGGCTTGTGTTGTACATGTTAGCCATGTTCACCACATGTGTGATACTAGTCGACACGTTCACCAGGTGTCGGGTTTCAATCCGTATTAATTTAGACTTTGTCCCCTAGGGGAGGGTGGTCATTCACCTCACTAGTCAAATTTACATGTTGAACTGGTTTGTCAATCCGTGTTATATTTGTAGCAGCGAAATTTTTGGAGGGACTCGAGCAGTTTTTTGCATTTGAACTTTTGGAAAATTAAATTTTGGGGTTTAGGCCAAAGGAAACCACGCCTGAAAGGTTTACAGGAATATCAATCATTGTGAAGGGACTTTATTTTGAGATATTATAGTAAGAGGATGTGCCATGGTTCCACGTTGGCTAATCTCTTGCATGGGTTTGTGTGGAGTTTGCCCATCAGAATGAAGGTAAATGATTTTAACATGGAGGAGATTTTCAGGTTTTCCACTCCCCAAAAGTTTCTCTTATTGCCATTAGTGAGAAATTGAAACTGGAAAGTATTGTTTATGTTCTGGTTTGTGGGTATTTGGCTGTTATGAGTTATGTATCTTAAGTTCCGCTCGGTGTCTTTAAAGGTAGGCCAACAACTTTTGGTACCTGGTATCACTTTGCAAAATTCGGACATTTGCATTCACTTACCAAAACTCCGTGTTTTCTTCTATAAAGATGCATTTTAATGCGGAGAAAAACTCATGGAATTAATTTGCATGAGCCAACTCACTATTTCAACTTTTAGTAAGAATCACTACTAATCACTATATCCTTACAACTACCACTTGAACTCAACAACCACACCACTACTACTGCAACCACCGCCACCATTTTCACCATAGTAGCATAGTTGTCATTGCTATCACCCTCCATAATTAACTACAATAGCTAGATCACCACCACCTTCATTATTGTCACTACATAACATAACCACCACCACCAGCATAGCCACTACTACTAACACAACTACAGTACCATAACCACCCTCATCTTCACAACCACCATAACAACCATCACCACCATATTTTGAAGCACCACCACAATCACTATCTCTGCCACCATCTTCACAGCCACCGCCACCACCACATTCGCAGCCACTATCATGTCACAAGCATCGCAACACAACCACAACCACCACAATTATAGCACAACCACCTCCATCGCAACCACCACCCACAACCACCACCATCTAGATAAACCTAATAATGATCAAGCCTTGCATTGATTTTTTGTTATTACTACCAAGCAATTGTAAAGTAATGCCTATGAAACTAATGCATTTGCTTACATTGTCCCTAGCAGAGTCTTAATTTAAATTTTTAATGAAAAATCAATAATATTACGGTAAACTACCCATTTTTATTTTATTTTATTGTTACTTTTTAGAACTAGGGCCGAAAGCTATCGTCATTATTCCCGAACCCTAATCCAATAGGGAGGCATTACACATCTGTAGTGTTAAAGAAATATTCAATCTTCTTTGAAGATCAAAAAATCAGTATGATAATGATGCATTGCCTCCATCTAAGAAGTCAGCTCACTTCAAACCAATTCCGAAAGCCATCATCAACAATATCAAAGACTAGTGAAACTGAACCCAAAGGCTAATCTACCATTTGGCATTATCAGGTTAATCATTCAAATAACAACTATCACATGTGCTGGTATATGCGAAATTCATCAATAATAAATAAAACAATTGAAATTGTGAGAAAGCTACATGCAAATGATAAGAATTATCCTATGAAAGGTTATGGTTGAAGCATGATTTGTCTCGCGCATTTAGGTAGTCGTTCAAGTAATGATTCTTAAGTGCGTGGACTTGCACTTTTTTTTTTTTCAGAAATTCTATTTGTCGAGGAAACCAGCGAGGGAGATGGAGGACCCTCTATCTCCCTCGCTAATTTCCTCGCTGACTAGAATCACTCTTTTTTTTTTTTAACAATGAGAGGATTTTCAACTCAGTTTGCACAGACTATGGTAGGTTTTACTATTAAGGGGTTTTATCCTATATGGACTACAAACCTCATACTTCTACGGTGGGTGGTTAAGTAGAATAGTACAAGCCATATTAGAGTTTATGTTTTTTCAGGACAAAGGAAGCTTATGCATCAAAGGCTTGCGCCTTGATGACTTATGGGCTTAAAAATATCCGTGAGCCATGACTTTTGACTTTGACTTTTCACAATTTTTGCAAGATAATGAGATGACTACTTTTTCCATGCTATTGTGTCCATTTGTGTACACTTGATGAGTTAAACTTGAATTCTTGCATACACAAAGTACACGTAATGAAAATATTTTATTTATTTAATTTGACATAACGGATAAAGAGTTAGGAGCTTAAATATACCATTTATAAGCCAATCATGAATTGCAATGGCAAAAAAGGGAAATTTTGATTTTCAATTCAAATTGCAAATTGCAATATTTAAAGGCGTGGCTAAAAAAAAACTACATCTAGGAGACGTGTAATAAAAAACTACTCTTAAAAAGAAACCAAGTCACTGCCCGTGATCCTGGTTTTGAGGCACTATAACATAAATATTAAATAGTATATAATAGCAATTCAATTTTTTGATGGTTGTACATATATGAAATGCTATGTAAGGCACAAAGAATGTTTTCATATAGTTAGTTGTAGATGGCATTTTTAATCAACGCGCCAAAAAAAAAAAATATATATATATATATATATTATGTGAATTCTTGACTCCGACCCATTTTATTTTGAATTTTCTCAAATTTCACCATCTTCTCCTCTCAGCCCATTTTATCAAAATCTCAAGCACAAAACTGAACACACACAAATCGTCCCCAAATCGTGTTCTATCGATCTGTGATTGTTGGAGTCTCCCAACCCATTTTATCGATCTGTTGGAGTCTCTGTCCCCAAATCGTTCGTTCGTGATAAAGTAATGTTATTTCAACTCTCTGTTCTACTAATCACCTATATTTCTTGATCGGTTTTCATGTGATTTTGAAGTAACTCCTCAGGTTTTCTCTCCATTCTTGCTTGGTCTCTGTTTCGATTCACGTTTTTCTTATATACTGTTCTTCATCATCATCTTCTTTAGTCAGTTGTGCTCGTTTGATTAGAGTGAAATCTTCTTATTTATGTTAGTAAAGCTTGCATGAGTTGAATGTTACTTGGAATGAACTTGTTCATCTGATTCACAGTTTTGATATGAATCGCCAGAGTACCGACACTGCGGCGCCATGGACCTCTCGCTTATCTGTTCTTGCTAGGTATGCATGTTTTCATCCCACTAGTTGAAATTTGTATCTGTTTATGTGTTTGAATGTTGAATGTTGATTTTAGTTTGAATTAGGCCTGGAAGTTGAGTGTTGTGTTGGAAAAATTCGGTGAATTGATGAGGTAGAAATAGGTTGATTTACTTATGGTTCTGAAATAATAGCTTAGTTTGAGATGAAGAGATGTTTTGCTTTGTATTAAGAATGCAATGATCATATTAGTGTTTTACACTCTTTAAGTTTTATGTTGAATTGCAGTAGATGTCAATTCGAAACCAAGGTAGACTTACTCTTCTTCTTCTTCTTTTGACTACTGAAAACTGTTTGATGAAATGCCTAGCTGAATTGAATGCAAACAAACTATATGCCGGGTTATAAGTCGGCGGTGATTCAGGATGTGCCGATCTCTAAACCATTGTCCAGGGCTGATGTTACGCAACAAGCTGCGCTGGACATGGCGCAGGATATTCCCTAGACTTTGGTTCAAGTCCCGGATTTGCATCAGCTGCAAGGGTTTGTTGATCGGCTTAAGCATGTCGGGGACTTGCTTAATATATCAATAACCCAGTATGGAGATTTTCATTTGCATGTCTACACTAATCTCATCTCATTGGTGCTGAGTTTCACAAGTTATGAGTGCTTAAGGTAGTCATTTAATTGAGAAATGATTTCATTATACTAGTCATATTTCCATCTTAGATAGCCACAATAGTTGATTATCCTTTGGGGGCTTTGTTTCAGCAGATGTTCCAGCCGGTGATCGTGATATTAGTGCTCAGACCCCCGCTGAAAGGGCATTACAGCGAGGAGAGGCCCTCTCTGTGGTACGTTGTACTTTGTTAAACTTTAATTCCTCCTGGATTCCCATTTTACACTTTACTATATAGTATCTTTGGGAGCACTATTACAATATAAAAGAATATACGGTATGAGAATCTGATTGTTTTACTCTTTTCATGTGAACTAGGACAGCAAATGAGCATGAAGCACTTAGCCAAGAGCTTACAATGCCAGTTGTCAAAGCCAGATTGTGCATTCTATTGTAAGGATTCTAACGGATTTTCATGCAAATGTTCTGTATTACTCTCACTAAATTCAGTCATTTTGAAATCATATAGGAATAAGTTGATAACGCTAACATTGATACCATAATTAGGCCTTCAGTGAATCTTTCTTCTTTGACTGAGTTACAAATTATAATTCTGTTTCCGCAATATTTTCTTCCATTAGTAACAAAACCTTACATGTTTTTGTTGTATATAGAGATACTGCCAAATTGTTACATAAGTAATGAATGCTTTTTTCTCCCCCTGATCTTTACAGGGATTACCCCAATGGGTGCTTCTCTGACAGTGATACCATATTTCAGGAATGAAGGTATGTTTGGATCTCTGTGACTTCAATGCTCATCCATCAATTCTGGTCAGAGATACTGTACACTTATTTGTCACCATGGTTTTTAATTTTAGAATTTTGTTGTTTCGCTTTCAAAACATGTAACAAAGCTCGAAAAGCATGTGAAAGATTTCATTCATTATCTGCTGAAATCTTATTTATGTAAGAACTAGATCATAACAAAAAGAAGAATCAAGATTTTAATCCATCCCCATTAAGGCTAAAAAAAACAATATACTTACAGTTAATGTGCCTTGCTTGTAATTGCTTGTAAGCTTTATATGTACTGTTATCATTATCGCCAATTGCTTGTTTTCGTTAATCAAGGCATTTCAGACCAACCCTTGCATATGTGTATTTTCAACTGGGACTGTTTTTAAAATAAAAGGGGTAGCTAGAGATGTCTCTCACATAGCCAAAGCAATCAAATCCCTGGTATGGGAATGGGGGTTACTTGGGGAGTCATTACAGACCAACCCTTTCATATGTATATTTTCAACTAGGTAGACTGTTTACTTTGAAATTGAGTTGTGGCTTGGGTACTTTAATATATGCGCATTGCCTCTTACAGCTCATCATGTCTCGACAAATTCACCATACAGCTGGTGGTTTGAGAACAGAATTGATTTGTGAGCATATTTATAGTGGCATAAAGCATGAACTTAGCATTTGACCATCAATCATTTGAGTAATGAAGAGTAAGAAGTAGATTATTACTAGGTACAGTAATCAATTATCATTTAATTAAACGAACCAATAACTAATAAATTCCAATAGGGCCGGTAAGACAAGTGTAATTATCAAGTAAAACCAATTTTTCTGCTAACTCATTTTGAAGAAAGAATCTTATTTAATTTGTTTATTGTGGCTGTTGATGCTTCTTATTCCTGGAATTTCATCCCTTTCTGTCTGTCCTTTCTTAGTCTCTATAATCACTTTGAATTGTCAAATATTTCAGACTTTGCAAAGTCAGTCAATCCACATCAAGTTGTTTAATTTAGTATGTGGTATACTAACCAATCCATTTCAACAAAATTCTTCTTGCCTCATCCACAAAATCATGGTGAATTATTTTGTCACTGAAAGCTTATAAATAGAGTTATACTACTATATTGTTTATGTAAGCATATAAATTTAGTGTGTACCTTTGTAAGTTCCGAAGAATTAGTCATGCATTTCAAAGAGCGCGGTATCCCAATATCCACCATAATTGTTGCTCTTAAGAGTCATTTATAGGGTTCGTGCAATCTAGTAATATGTACGGGGCCTTAGTAATATTGTTGGCCGATTGTTGTCCATTAGAATTCAAAAGCTTTTGTTTGCTCTTATGAAATTTGTTTAGATGCATCAGTAAACAATGTTTTTATTGTAATGTATGAATATTCATATTTCACTTGGGTGCAGGAGATTATTAGAGGTAGTGGCCACAGTAGTGCTATTGATTGGTGGGCTCTTTGTAAGTATATGTTGTTCTGTTGACATGCATCACAATCATAGTTTTTGAAGTTCTGTTTTCTTACCTGCATCTATAGAGATTGTCATTGGTACAAGCCTAGTAGAATTTGTTCATCAGTTCTAACTCTCTGTTACTATATGTATCTATTGTTAAAAAGATAACCATGTTAAACCGTGTCCTGTTGGGTTAACTGCTCCAGAGCTGTGTCCTGTTTGGTTGTGACCCAATGTTTTTTGCACCAAAATTTCATAGAAAACTAACATCTCTGTTAACATCTAATCCATCTTTCACCTAATAGACTCTTTGGAATAAAAAAATAAAAAAGAAAATCATTGGGTCATACGATTTTTGATGAATATATTTTCTTCATGGAGCAAAACTCAATTTTAATATATTTATTGATTTTTTCCAGGAGGTTTAGCATTCCAGAGTGAAATTTTGATGACAGAAATGGAACCTAAAAGTGCAATAGTTTTGGTCTTTCACATTTTATGCTTACTTGTTGCATTGAAGGCCTTTTCATGCTTCAAATGTTTTCCACTCACTGCTCTTTGGCATTGCAGGAAAATTCGGTATGAGAATGTGGTATAGTTCATTGGAGCATATACCAGACCTCCATGTTTATGCATTGTGATAGGTAAGCAATCGATTGGCTTCCAGATGTGTTTGCTGCTGTATGCTGATGAAGAGGTCTTTTCAGTTTCAGTTTCTAGTCTATATCCGAATTCTTCTCTGATCCTGTTTTAATGGTCACCAGTTTCATTTGGGGTTTACTTGTGCTTCAGAATTTATGGCTGGTGGAAGTGTATATGATTTATTACTTTCCTGACTGAATTAACATAAAACATGTATGTACTATGGCTTCTTAGAAATTGAAAATTTTCAAATAATGCCACATTATACCAAGTATAAAGATAAGACATGAGATTTGGTCTGACTACAATAAGAAAGATCACTTGTATTTCATATAACTGAGGGTGGCTGAAAGTTTCCTAGTCTAATCTGATTTTCAAAGTCCTTATTTAGTTGCTTAATCTATCTTTGCATATGTTTTAATCTCTTTGTTCTAAGTAGAGTATATCATTCTTTGGTTACTCGATGTTAGCTTTGTAAAGTTATTTGTGTCCTAACACTTATGTGTGCTTCGGCAGTTCTCATCACGCCACCTATTCAGATGGACCAAAGAAATGGCATGTGCAGATTATTATGAGCTTGCCCTCACAAATGGAGTGTTGAGTATTCACCAAGGAAGGGAGCCTGGAGTTATGATTTATATGCTTCCTCAGGGCCGTGGAGAAGTTGTTGCATAAGACAGTACAAGCAAAGATGCTAATGAAGGGAAGGTTGTTAGCCAAGTTTGTAAATAATGTGACTTATTTAATTGGGCGAAGTTTGTAAATGATGTTGCCAAATTGACGAGGGCACTTTATGCCCCTGCCTTGTAGGTTGTATTTATTTTATGCGTTATGTTAATAGAAATAATTTTAACGAAAATATTTCAATTTTTCCATATTTAATTTATATCTTGTACCGTAATTATTTGATTATTACATTTTAAAAACTCATTTACGATAACACTTTCTGAATGTTAAAACAAACAATTGATAGCATTCATATACATGTGATAGATAATACAACCATGGCATTCACAATACAAACATTACACTCTCAAATGTTATGATAGATAATACAAGATGACATTCACAAATGCTACATTGGGATAGCATTTTCTTAGTGTTATGTCAATAAGAACATGGGTTACTCTTAACCATTTTTGTTGTAGTGAGGAAGTCGTAAGGAGCCCTAAAAGATAGGTAACAACTTTTATATTGATAGATGAAAATAATAATTTAAAAAATGAAATTTTATTTTTACCTATTATCCAACATATTTAAAAGTGAGACAGTGGTTATTAAAATTCTTTAGAAGTTGGAAGACTTTGGAAGTCTTGCCCCCCCCCCCCCCCCCCCCCCCCCCCCCAAGCAGCAGACTCCCAGGCTGTCTAGAATTAGGGCTTTTTGTATTACAAACAAAATAGATTTGAGGGTTTGTAGTCCATTCAGAGCCACGATGCTTACAGGTAAGTTTATTATTTGAATTTGTCCTTTTACAATACTTATTCTTTTTCGTCTATATTCATTTTTTTATGGGCTTATTGGGTTTGGGTCATAGTTGGGAAAACAATACACTAAAATAACTAGGTTTAGGGTTTTAATACACCCTCTCTCATCTTTGTTTGTAAACAAGTAAAAACTCAAAAGAATGGATTTTTATTCAAATAACACATCTTTAATTTAAAAAGATTGTCCAAGTTTTGAATTTTGCAAGTCTTTGAGTTGCTCAACCCATTTAGTATGCGAGTTGACTTGAATAGCGAGTCATCTCTCACAAGAAATAAACTTTTTAGGACACTGCATAGATGAGTTCATGTCACAACTTAACATTCATAAACATTTTGAATTTCTAAATCAACTTGTGCAATTGCACGTGATATAAGTTTAGGGTGTGAAATAATGAAGTATGGCCTATTATTATTGATGCGTCCAAAAATTGTCCTCCTGTGAGTTTGACCCGCAAAACAACTGTTAGATTGCCAAATGGTGGCATAAGGCACTCTGATGTTTAAGTCAGTAACTCTGTTGGAAGAAAGATGTAAATCTGAACAAAACTCAGTTAAAGTTGTATACCTTAGTTGGATGTTTCTCTTATCTTTTATAATTGTCGTGTTTAACTCTCTGTGTGACTTAAGCATGTGAGGTGCAACGGAATGAGATGTTTCTTGTAACAGTCTCCTCCTTAATGGAGATGTGTTCGTGGGGGCATAAGCCCCTCCGCGACTCTTTTCTTGGTGCAACATTCCTTTTCTTTATGAGGGAACTCGCATTGGGCCTGGATCCATGTCCTGATCCGTTTTGGCATGGATTTAGGTCATGTTTGTTTTCCTTATTGGCAGGCCTCGTCCGGGGGTATGTAATTGGCTTCATCTTTCCTAGGCTTTATGAACTGGCCTAATAGATCGAGCGTTGTGTTCTCGTGATGGATATTTATGCCACGTGTATGGCCGTGATGATTAGTCTATTTTGATGTATCATCAGCTACTCTCCCCTTAGTTAGTGGGCATGTTGACGTGGTCACTAACTTTGGTGACAGTTTGCCTTTCGATTTCATAAATACCTTATATTTAATGATATTAGTTGCTTTTCGCAGGTTGGTGTCTCGATCCTTTGTTTGCCCGTTCATTTTTTCCCCACATTCATGGGATTTCACATAGCCATCATATCTCGCACGTTATTCCATGAGCCGCTTCTTCATTGCTCGGTTCTATAAAAGAAAATGTGACAAATACATTTTCCCTCTTAATGCTATCTGTGAATTTAGGGTTTGTTTGTTCTTTCATCTTCTTCATTTTCATCTCTCATTCACTCTTCGATAGGGGTGGGTAGGAATCTCGGTCCCAACCCGTCCGACCCGGACCAGTATGGTCATGAACCGATTTAAATCGGGACCAACATGTTTATACAGTTTTTATCCCAGTCCCGGTCCCGGATTAGTTCCAACCAGTTCGAGACCGATTTTCACTAATTTTGTCTCGGACTGTTCCGGTCCGCCACATCTCTTACACATCATCCCACACCACATCTCTTACACATCATCCCACATTAGCCCAAGCCCAAATCTCTTACACATCATTCCACAACAAATCTCTTACACATCAGCCCAAGCCCAAATATCTTACTACACACCACATCTCTTACACATCTCATAAACCAAATCTCACACTCACAGAGAATATCTCATAAACCAAGAGAAGTCTTCCCCACTCCTCCTGTATTTCCTCTTCTTCCTCCTCCAGCCCATCCTCACCTCCTGTGTTTTATCTTGGGGTTTGTTAATTTGAACAAATGGGATGGTTGGCTCTACAAATGTTTGATGTTATGCAGTGGTGATGATTGAGGTGTTTATGTTGGTAGTGAATTAGTAGTGGAATTGTTGCCAAATGGATATGTGGGTAACTGCAGTTGGTGCTGGTGCTGGGTATTTAGCTAAGAATTGGCAGAAAATAAAATAAAAGGATGAATCAGGTGGGAAATCAGATTCGAAGCCTTTACTGGAACAACTCCTAGACAAGACTTGTTCCATATTTTGTTCATTTTGGATTTTAAAAAAAAAAAAAATCGGGTAGGCATGGTCCTGACCTAGACTGTCCTAGTTCCAAACAGTCCGGGTCCAACTGGGCCATCCAAAAAAAAGTGGTTTTCCCGACCCAGACTGTTCCCGGTTGACATAACCGGGACTGGGACCAGGATAGGCCTTAACCCGGACCATGCCCACCCCTACTCTTCGATGATGTTTGTTGGTGACAAGTTAAGTGGTAAGTTGCTTACTCTTTGCGAGGCTCATTACTTTCCTAACAAAGCATCTCAATCCACTCTGGAAACTCTGCGTTCGGATTATAATCTTTCGCCTGACCTCAAGCTTGTTATGTCTGGACAGGACGATAGGCTTTGTAACCCAAAGGTTGGATGCATCGCCTGTATTCATGCATGTTTTCTTCAGGCCTTCGATTCCCTATTCCGGAGCTGTTATGGGAATATATGAATTTCTTGGGCATTCCTCCTGCCCAAATGGGCATTAATGGTTGGAAGGTGATGGTCTCTTCTTATGCAAGGGCTACTCTTTTTAATATTCCTTTAACCGCTAGGATTTTGCACTCGGTGGTTGATCTGTTGGTGTATAGGGAGATCTGCTCCCTTCGTTCTCCTGATTGTTTCGAGAAACTCAGTGATGACATTCGCGAATTGTCGCAGTCTTTGTTCTATGCTTCCGTGAATTTCGACTACTTCCAATTGCGAGATCATTCAATTTTTCGATCATTTTGAGTTCCCAACATGCGGAAGAATCTTCCCTTATCAGCTGAGGAACAGAAGATCAGTGAACGATTCTCTAAGCTTCACCGTTTCCTATGCAGGCAGTTTTTCTGAGGGCATCCTAGAGCGTAGTGGTTTATACACTATGAGTGAAGTGAAACGAGCATTATTTATCGAGTCTCGTGCTAAGGCCTATCTTGCTCGTGTTGCTCGTGCTGGTGTTAATGATGCTAGCATTGATTGGGAAGTGAGCTCGGCCCAAAATGTTACGAATCTCGATCCTCCTGTTATTGCTTCCGCTCTTGTTTCACAAAAAAGAAAACTTACGGAGTCTACGAGTCCATCAAGGCGGTTGCCGGTAGATTCTGTTCGAGTTCCGAGGAAGAAATGACTTTCGAATTGTAGTTCTGCTCGGTTTGTGACTCGTCAGAGTTCTGTTTGGGATATTGCTTCTCACCCAAGTCCTTCCCGCGATGTCGTTGTGAAAAAATATCGTGTATCTCTTGAGGAGGCTGAGGAACTAAGCCCGCATTGGAAATGAGCGAGAATGAGACTATCCGTCCATTGGATGGCGATGAGATGAAGCTTCTTTCTGGTTACGGTGTTTCGAACACTGCTGACTTGTCCAATGATGATCCTCGAGTCATTAATGAGAAAATGTTCCAGTTGGCAGTGGAGCAATCTAAAGACATTGTTAGTGGTCAGAGTTTCAGGGGACGTTCCTCCTCTCCTTCTGCCGAGTTCCTAGTTTCCTCTCCTGTTCAACAGGTTTCTCCTGCTCCTACTGCTATCGTCAGTCCTTCCCTTGTCGCAGATGCTTATTTACGGGAGGGTAAACATGGTTTTTTTCATTGTTACTGTTATTCCATCTGTTCTCCCTACTATCAAAGGTGGTTCTTTGTTGCTTTCGGATCCTCATGTCCTCCATCCACGGATTAGTTGGATTGAGCCTGGGCCGAAGGACATCCGTATCAAGTCTGACGGCGAGTTCTGTTGGTTTACCCAGCTCGATGTGTAGAATGGTGCATGTAGATTGGTAAATGAATGGTATAGGCTGTCGGTGGAGAGGCCTTCGATGCCCGTGCTTGACCCGTTTGATCATACCGACCATGTTCTTGAGCAAATAATGGACGTGATGAATCATTTCACTTACGCGGGGGTAATGAGCTCGGTTTATTAAGCTGGTCGTGATCAAATGGTTCTTTTGGAGAGGAGGTTAGCAACGTTATTGCTGGTATTTTCTCATGTTCTTTCTCAGTTTGATGTGTTGAAAATGCAATGCACGAGCTTGGAGAAAACTGCAATGGTTGCTCGGGAGTCTTTGACGAAGGTGAAGAATATGCGGGATAAGTCTGCTGCTAAGCTTTATTTCTTGAAAGTTAAGCAAGATGGGGTTTTCACTTGTCTTTGCCATGTGAAAAAGAGTTATCCGCTAAAAAAATGGCTTTCGATGAAGCTTTTAGTTCTGAATTGGAGAAATTTGTTATGTGTGATGTTGCTGAAAGGCAGATGGAGTAGAAAACTGCTACGCTTAATCATGTCAAGGCAGATGCTTCCTATATGCTCTCAATTGTTGAAGGGCAGTTTGCTGCGACAAAAAATGAACTCGCTGCTTTAAGGATAGGCTTCGTGTGGTCGAAGCCGAAGATTGGAAGCGAGTTGTTGATGAGCGGATTGAGCTTCTTGCTTATATCAAAGGGCTTGGCGAAGACTTGTCTAGGTATCGTGACTTGGTTAGTGAAGCTTTTGAGGATGACGATGTTGAGGAATCTGCTCCAGTGGCAGAAGAGTCATTGCCTTTTCTACCATTGGGCACTTCGAAGCCATTAACACTTTCTTACCCTGGAAAGAGTTCTTCTCCTGTTCCAACGAGTATTGATCCTGCTATTGCTTCTATTTCTTCTCTCACTTATGTATTACCTTCTTCGAATGTAATAGAGTAGTGTTATCAATAAAATTGACTTTTGTTGTTTTTCTTTTTCTTTTTGGTTTTGTTGTAGCTGTAATTGCTTCAATGCTTAGGCTCATTTCTTGCCTGATTTGTTGGTTACTATTGTCCTTCCTGATTTGCTATAAAGAGTTGTTTTTCGCCTGTACTTTTTGCATTGCATTGACTTGTTCTCTTAATTCTGACTTCTTGTCTGTAGATCGAAGTTCTTTTGTCAATCTATTTGTTAGGTATTTGTTTTGACACCTTGGTTGATTCGAGGTTTGTGTTGACTCAGGTATCCAACCTTTACTTCGTTCGTTCGAGATCTCGGTCGATTTGACGTTTCTTGTTTTTAGGTGACTCAGGTATTCGACCTTTATCTCGTTCGTTCGACATCTCGATCAATTCAAAGTTTCTTGTGTTTAAGTGACTCAGGTGTCCAACCATTACTTCATTAGTTTGATATCTCGGTCAATTCAAAGTTTTTGTGTTTAGGTGACTCAGTTGTCCAACCATTACTTTGTTAGTTTGACACCTCGGTCGATTCAAAGTTTTTTATGTTTAGGTGACTCGGGTGTCCAACCTTTACTTCGTTAGTTCAACATCTCGATCAATTTGAATTTTTTTGTTGTTTAGGTGACTCGGGTGTCCAACCTTTACTTCGTTAGTTCGATATCTCGGTCGATTCAAAGTTTTTTATGTTTAGGCGACTCAGGTGTCCAACATTTACTTCGTTAGTTCGACATCTTGGTCGATTCAAAGTTTTTTGTGTTTTGGTGACTCGGGTGTCCAACCTTTACTTTTTGGTTGATCAAACTAGAAGTTGTGTGTGTTTGATTGCTTTATACGGCTAATTTATTGACGTGTCTATTTTATTGTCTGCGCGAAGATTTGGCATTTCTGAATTCGTAATTTTTATTGATATTTTTTTGATTTTGTCATCAGCCTTGGTCGTCATGGTGTTTATGCTGATTCGGAGTATGATTTGTTTCATATTCCTTTGCTTGTTGTTGGAGGGGCTAGTGTTTTTGTTGCTTTGTTGTTCTTTGCTTTGTCCTTGTATGTTGTTAGTGATTCGAGTTGAGCTTGTAGCTGCTGATGGGGCCCTTTTAATTGGTTGATGCAAAATTCTCCTTGTTTTATGCACTCGTGAAGTGCTTCCTTAGTACCCTTGTTCCAATATAGGTCGGTTCGAGTAAGGAGTTCACCCAGTTACTTCGCGTGCACTGCTTCCTTTAGCTATGTAGTGTGTGGCATATATCAAATCTCTGGATTGTTTTTTTGATCCTGCAGTATTGTCTATTTTTTCCTTCCACACTATCTATTTATCTAACATTCCAATGAAGTTGTTGAGTAGTCCTTTCTGAGCCCAGTACTCGATTTCATCTTTTAAGTTGTAGCACTCCTCTGTATCGTGCCCATGATCCCTATGGAACAAACAATATTTATTTTTGTCTATCCCTTCTCGGTCCCCTCTCATTCGAAGCAGCCAGTTGACGTTGTCCCACTTTGTTGTGTTTCAGTACATTTGCTCGGCTTGTCTTCATGGATGTGTATGGCTTGTACGTGGTCTTCATTTCGCTTGCCCGTTCGTGTCGAGTTCGCGTTGGTTGTGATCTTTTTGACTCTTGTCGTCGTGAATCGCTCCTACCGCTACTCCGATGTTTTTTGACGGGTTGTTGCCTTCTTGTTGTCCGTCATCCTGCCTTCTTTCTTCTTTTCTTTACCTTTTTCTTGAGATTTTTTCTCTTTCTTGATTATTTTTCCTCTTGACTGCCTTCATTTCTTTTAGGGAGATATGTTTTTGTGCTATTTTTAGCAGGATTGTCATGCCCTTTAGAGGCTCCAGGTTAAAAGCATCAAAGAATATGCATCTCTTTAATTCGGCCATGAAGGTTGCAGCAGCTGTGTCATCACTACATCCATCAATCATTGTCAATTCATTGGTAATACAAGTGACATATTCCCGTATTGTTTCATCGAGCTCTGTTTGATGTGCAGGAGGTAGTGCGACCCTTTCCTCATCCGCTGGGTTCCAATAAATCTGGTGATGAAAGCGGCAACCAGAGCTTGAACGAAATCTATTGACCTTGGTGGTAAACTATTGAACCAGTTCATCGCTGTAAAAGTGAGGTTGATTGCGAATTTTCTGCATAAGATTGATTATGTGGTCTCCTTCAGGGCCATCATGTGGTGGAAGTGCCTCAAATGATCAGCTGGATCGGAAGTTCCATCATATACCTCGAACTTTGGCGGAGTGAACTTTTACGGCATTGTTGTTTTCATGAGGGCGTCAGAAAATGGTGGTTTTGCCAACTTGTATAGTACATTAGGATTCGTGAACTTTATTCTGAACGAAATTTCAGTAAGCGTCCCTTCATACAGTGGATTCTTGCCTCGAGGAAGCTCACCACTTTTGAAGTTTCCTTGTTGGGGTTCTGCTAGGATTTCATCCCTCCCTTGAGTTCGATTGGCGGAGTTTTTTTTGTTGCTATGCCTGAACATGATTAGCTAGTTAAGTGTGTTTTTGTATGATCTTCTCTAACATCTTTGTTACGTGTTCCATCTGGGTTATGAGAAAATCAACTTGAGGGTATGTGGCAGCGTCGTCAGATGCTTGGGTTGTCACGACTACTGCACACTGTAGATCAGCATTTTCGGATGCTACCGGAACTGCGACTCGTGCTGCATATTATCCGTGAGCCGTTAGTGATGCGTCAGCGGGATAATTGTTGTGATCATTACTAGATTGGGGATCTGTAGACTGCATTATTTCTTTTGATAGGTTTGTCGATCTTTATTTAGGTTGTGGTGAGCCCTGTTACTGTGTGTTTTGTTCTTAGAAAGAGGAAACTCGTCGTTCCCCACGGACGGTGCCAAACTGATGCGAACAAAAATTGTCCTCTTGTGAGTTTGACCTACAAAACAACTATTAGACTGCCAAGGACCACCTTTTTGGTGGCCGAAGGCACTCTGATGCTTAAGTCAGTAACTCAATTGGAAGAAGGATGTAAATCTGGACAAAACTCTATTAAAGTTGCATACCTTTGTTAGATGTTTCCCTTACCTTTTATAATGGTCGTGGTTAACTTTCTACGTGACTTAAGCATGTGAGGCGCAATGGAAGGAGATGTTTCTTGTAACAGTCTCCTTTTTAATGGGGATGCGTTTGTGGGGGCATAAACCCTTCCACGTATCTTTTCTTGGTGCAGCGTTCCTCTTCATTATGAGGGAACTCGTATTGGGCCTGAATTTAGGTCCTATTTGTTTTCAGTATTGGCGAGCCTCATTCGGTCCTATGTAATTAACCTCATCCTTCATGGGCCTTATGAGCTGGCCTAATAGATCGGGTGTTGTGTTCTCGTGATCGATTTTTATGCCACGTGTACAGCGAGGAGATCAGTCTATTTTGATGTATCATTAATTATTATTTGTTTCTCCAACCATATAAAGTTATAACGCTCGTCTTAATTTGAAATATTCACTTGTAAAAGGTTGGTTCCTCACTCCTCACAGCACGCTTGAAAATGTAAGAACCTTATTAAGAATTGAATGTTACAATTGGTACAAAAACTCCTAGGCTCAATCCTAAGTTGGGGCTTATGGCTCCCAAAACCTGAAAAAGAGGAAAAAGAAGTGTGTTGGAAAGGCGCAAACTCAAGATGATGTGGTGTTTTTGTTAAGATTTGTCCAATACCCCTTACGAAGTTGTTCCATTAAAATTGTTAATGTCAACAATAGCTTGAACCTTACCAGGACCCAATTTATTGGCTATCATCGGGTTTGAAATGGGGGACAATATCAATTATATTAGAGTAAGGTGTCACATAGAGTTAAAAAAAAAGTTTCAATAAATAAATGGGTAATATTGAGAATTCCCTCAAGCCATATCCTTTCTTTAACAGCCAAGGCACTAAGATAGTTTCTAATAAGTGCATTTTTAGAACATCCATCGATCGGAGGTGAAGGTGGCCTGGGTCAATCGGTTCGAGTCCTGAGTAGAGTATGAGAGGTTGCTTAACACATTCCCGATGATTGGTAACTTCGAGATGTATTTAGAGCCTTCATTTTTTTTCATCCTTTACGATGAGGAAAATACGTTCCACTTGAAGTCGAGGAACCCAAAAAAATATCCTTATTCTACTAGAAGTAGTGGAAACCAACTAGGCATTAGAAGAATGGAACTGCAAGGTTTTGTATCCCTTGCCCATCCATCATTTCGATCGAACGGTGAGTGTCAATCAATAAATTGGAAAAAAACATATTTTCTCAGCCTCTGTCCACCTACCCCTAGCCCTCTTCCCTTATTCCGAGTTGCGCCTCCATGAGCTTGTGATGGAAGTGCTCGTCTTTTGGGGAGGGACGCCTTTCAACCCAACAAGTCATGTAAATCCACCAGCCATATGGAGATCCCCTTCTCCCCTCATGTCCTAAAATCCCCTGGGTTCAACGATTTTTCTCATGCATGAAGCCATTATTTTACTACGAAGAGTCTGTCCCTGAGCCAGTTTCCTGGGTTTGTAAGAGATCCATTAGCCCAAGTTGTTGTTCAAACAACTACTTAGAATGCAGTAGGAAAACACCCTTCATCTTCATTTGTGAGAGAAAACAACATAGAATAAGATCTTGATTGATTTCTGAGTTGATGTGCAACACCTATTGACAATAATGAGGCTTTTCTTAACCAATTTGTCGGTAACAAGAGCCCAATGCGCCATTGCCCCTTCCAAGAAAATTTCCGCAGTTCAATTTCATCCATAGAAATGTGACAGAAGAGTTAGCACCATTAGTCACCTACAGAGCTCGGGGTTGCACTGCCAAGAAAAACTGTAGTAGCTTTTGACATTAAGGAGGTGTTTGTTTATAACTTCTTTAATCATCTCCAATGGGCAAAGCTCAAAACCAAAATATGACAACTAATTGAGCTTTGAAGGTGAATTTTCATGTTCTAATAGAAAGCCCAAAGCTTAATGGGCATACAAAATAGTTTTGTACATGCATGACTATTGCGCAGCTCAAATGAGTATTTTGACCCTATATCTGGCAAATAGTATAAAAAAGGTTATTTGCTCCAAAAAATTATTTTTTGCCATGTTTTTCAAGTATTGTTGAATGGCTCGTTGAAGTATACCACCCTCAACCTCAAATTTGCCCACCTGTTTTAGCTTTACATTGAGCTTTCTATTGGAGATGTTCTTATTATGTTTGAATAAGAGGTGAAGTGTTTTTAGTGGACTGCCCTTCTTGTATCACCTAATTATAATGAGGGACTAGTAATGTGAATTGTCCATTATGAGCGCTTACCTTATAGTTAGAGGCTCTAATTGAAGCTTAAATAAAAATTTCAAACCTCAATTGGAGTCTCTTATTAAGAGTTTTGACCATTTAATCAAACAAACAACCCTATAATCTTTAGATTTTATGATCCCATACTACAATACAACCATACCCAAGAATCAACCAAACAAGTGATTTTCTGGAGTTCCTGGTCGATTAAATCAATTTCGAGGACCAAATATCTATGACACCCCCCAATCTAAGTGTAACTTGCGATTGGCCATGATTATTTATATATTTTATGATGTAATTAGGTTTTTTGTAGTAATAACAGTTGATGCAGTCATTTTTCGCTCCCTACTTTGACCTAGTCTCGCTGACCTGCACAGGTAACACACGTGAGCCATAGACCACCGTTGTGGTGGCTGATGGCACTCCGATGTTAAAGTCAAACATGGATATGAGGAACGCGTAATTCTGTAAACATAGAATTTGTGGCGTACCTTAGCTTACCAACCTCATGTCTTAGTTATAATGTAGGAGTCTTGGTTCTACCAGGCCATCGTAGGCATAGTTTAGGAAGGAGATCTTCATGGAGATCATTATCTAATTAGGAATCGTGTTGTAGAAGGGAAGTTTTCTGTTAGCCCTATGCTCATAGATACGCGGGGGATAGTTCCCAATCCAAGAGCAATCTGTAGAAGAGAGTTTCTTTGTGTGGAATGTACTTTGGCAAAGAGTTGTTGTAGTTGCCCGTCTGAAGCTGATCCTCGAGATACTTGCCTTAGTAGGACTTACGGGTATTCAGGATAATTGTGAGACGTGTCGGCCTAGCATGTTGTAAGAGTTCAGGCCTGTCTAACAGACTGAAAAAAGGCGGGCTTGAAACCGCTTGGGTCGGACCATTGTTGGGCTGACGCTGGGGCTCGTAATTTCCTCGAGATCATCATGACACGTGTATGGCTTAGGGATTTGGCCATTTTTATGTATCATCAGCTACTCCCCCGAGTTAGTGGGACGTCACATCAGTTCGCTAAGTCGTATCTTTTAAAAGATATGTCGCTCATGAGGATGATTGAGTCTGAATCGCTGCTTGAGTCGCACGCTGCATTAATTTAATGTTCGTCGGTTCAACGAAAAAGAGGCGGGAACCTTATCCCTGTTTAGATCATCCGTAGTGCAGAGTCCGACTCTTCTATTTTCCTTGCCTTTGAAGCTACTGCTTTCTTCATCTTCTTATTAGGAAAGATTGTTCATCTTCTTCATGGCTCAACAAAATGTTCTTGATGACATAACCTTGGCTAAAGGCCTGGAGTTTTTCGAAGAAAGGTTGATTTCTGAGCCTGGCCTTGTAGAAATCCGTATGAAGTTTGGGGTCCTTAAAGACCTGCCGCTGTATGCCCTGAAGGGTGACTAGATGCCAATGTCGCCACCGGCGAGGTTCATCTGTTTGCATCGTAGGATGCTTCAAACTGGAGTGCGCTTTCCCGTTCTGGACGTGATCTAGGAATTCTTGAATCTTCTGGGGATTCCGCCAGCCCAGTTGGGGCCTAATCGATTAGAATCATCCTTCTCATCCTGATTAGAATCATCCTTCTCAGCGTGGCTCCGCGTGTAATCCAATTGCTGACTTCCCTTCGACTGAAGGGTAACGCCGTCTATAAGATGATGTCACCAGCTTGTTTCATGAATCTACTTGATGATTTCAAGTTCCGGCAGAAGTACTATTTCTTAGCCCCCGCGGATTCAAAGCATTTTCGGTGCAAGGGTCGTCTGCTCGAACGAGAGTTCAGGCGGCTTTGTTAGTACAATTTTTTTTTCTTTTGACTTCGGTATGCTTGATTGCGGGCTAGCTAATCGTTGCTTGTGTTTCTTTGTAGGAAGGTTTCCCACTACTCTTTTTACCCTAGAGGAGCAAAATACTATGGAGACGTTCCACGATTTGTCAATAAAGAACGTGGTGGACATCATAGGCGTTCCCAACTTCATCCGCAGTGGGTTGTGGGACAACTGGCACATGGCCCCCACTATTTACCAAGCATCGCGAATTAAGTTGGAAGATGGGGCTCCTTCTAGGAAGAGGAAAGTTGCTGGGGCCAGGGCTTCCGTTTTGTCTGACGTGGAGGAGTCGTCTGAAACGCTTGCCTCATTCGTGAGTTTGAAGAGGTTCTGTGTCAGGATTGGGTTGCCTTCAGCACGACTCGCTCCAGTGGGAGAAGTGCACGAGTCTGATCGGGCTATCAAGGTGGAGATTGAAGTGTCCGGCTAGGAGAAGGATTACCTGCTGTTTGCAGGGGTTGAAGACAGGTCAAATCTCATGCGTAGGCCAAAGCTTTGAATGAGCGTCTAGTGTGGGCTGCAATGGTGGTTTCTGCTGGTGTTGATTCACGCGGGACTGTTCTAGTGGAAGGCTTCTACGAAGATCTGCCTGAGGTTGTAGAATCTGATTGTCCCATTGGCGCGTCGTCTAAAAGTGGCCATGGCACAGGCCAAGTTTCTTGTAGTCTGCGTTGTTCACCATTTTGTTACATGTCATAGCTAGAAATGTTGGAGGGTCCTTTGGAAAATTCGCTTCTTCCTCTAGACCCTGTCAAGCCATCTCGCACTAAAAAGTCGGATGCTCGTGATAAGGGAAAGGTCGCGGATGAGAGTCTGGGAAAAGTGGCAACTGTGAAGGGTGGTGCCGACGTGATTCCTGATTTGGAAAAGTTTTATCCGGATGCGCGGATAAGCCTGTTTGCACCAAACTTGGTGAGGATGAGTTCTCAGGTCTGTCACCAAGAGGTTGATGTAGAGTATGCTTTGAGGAAGCATATAAGCAGGCGTCACAGCTGGATGATGGATTGCGCTCCGAATATTGAGGAGGATACGCTGGAAGGGTGTATGGATAAGGGTTTAAAATACCTTATGCTGGGTATGTCTCACTTGAGCTAGTAATGATTTGGCGACTACACTAAAGAGCAGTAGTCCCATGGTGAGTCATCGACATCAGTCAAGGACTGACTAGTCTCAAACATTTCGAATCATCTATGCCAGCGTGGTGGGGGCTACAAGTTCGAGGTAAAGGGATTTGGCGACCAAGCTAAAAAGCAGTGATCCTGTGGCAAGCCGTCGGAATCAAATTGGGAATTACTAGGCTCCCACTATCCAAATCATTTACACCTGTGTGCATCAAGCTACAATTTTTGGAGTTTTCTACGGCTACGCTGAAAAGCAGTAATCCCATGTTGAACCGCCGGAATCAGTTCGCGACTTACTAGGCTTCCACCTTCTAGACTATCTATACCCGCGCAGTGGGGGCTATAAGTTCAGGGTTGGTGATTCGGCGGCCACGCTGAAAAGCAGTGGTCCCATGGCGAGCCGTCGAAATCAGTTTGGGACTGACTAGGCTCCCACTTTCTAAACTATCTGCATCCGCACAGTGGGGGCTACAAGTTCAGGGTTGGTAATTTGGCAGCCACGCTGAAAAGCAATGGGCCTGTGGCGAACCGTCAAAATTAGTTCGGGACTGACTAGGCTCCCACATTCCAAACCATCTACACCAGCGCAGTGAGGGCTATAGGTCTTGGTTGGTAAGTTGGCGGCCACGCTGAAAAGTAGTGGTCCCGTGGCGAGCCATCGGAATCAGTTCGGAACTGACTAGGTTCCCACCTTCCAAACCATCTATGCCTGCGCAGTGGGGACTACAGGTCTGGGCTTTGATCAAAATCTTTCGTTGCCAGTCATCACCAGCTAGGCTTACCTAATCGGGCTCAACGATCATTGATCTCGAAGAGGGCAATGATCCCTGACAAGTCGTCGCCACCAGGCGTGATAGTGCTGATTTGACTCCCACTTCCTAGACCATCAAAATCCACGCTGAGCAGACTAGGTGTCGCGACATACCACAAGCCGTTGTCATCAACTTTGGCTGACTAAGCTTGCCCGGTTGGAGAGGGGTTCTGCCCGTTTAAAGACGTGTGAACCCATGTCCACTTGTGTCGCGCACTATGTGGACATCATTACCTTAAAACAAACAGCGATCCGTAGGTATGATCCGTGTGTCAAGGTTGATTTGGATTTGTGTTCATGCCAAGCATGTAGCAGAATATTATTTGAATGGTGGGCCGAGCCTCAGCAGAGGAAGAGTTAGGGTTTCATGTGCGGTTGCGCTACGTGTACGAAATAGATCGCACGGTGACACTATACGGCGTAAGTTACAGAACGGTTGAGTACCAATTACTCCCCCTCGATTGATGGGGTTGCGTGCAATGTCATTAATTGAACAAACATGGTCTGCACAGTTTCCTTGGGAACCGCCGTCTCTTGACTTTCCATACGGTATTCAATCCTTGGTAGTTAATGCAGAAGCGCCCGTTTGGTGAACCATTATGCCTATATAATAGTGTTTTCTAATCGTTGTATGCACTATATTTGGCAGAGCTTATCTCCTATAATGTTCTCGTTTGAAGAAAATGTTTTAGGTTTTCCAAAGGCTGAAGGGAAATCTCTAGCAATGGAATCTTCGAATGTTATGAGATTTGCACTGATCAGGCACGACGATAGTTGTTGTTGTGCGTGGTTACCTGTTCTGGGTGGGCACGTAGTTGATCTGCTGAGATCTCGTAATATCTTCTCATACCGTGGATAAGTAGTACGGGTTTCCTACCAAGAGAGATGCCCTGGTGTTACTTGTGTCGCTTGTGTCCGTGTGTACGTGGATCCCGCTGCTAACCAATGGTTGGTCGAAGTGTTAGACGATGTGCGATGCTTTTGGGTATGGTAGCTCTCAGTCACTATTGGTATCGCACATGGGAGACCTTGAAGGCGTCGTTGCTTGTGGCCGTCCTCATCTGCCTTATTCCATCCCCTCTGGAAGCCAAAAACCATTTGAGGAAGTTTGTAAGGGTGGTGGGACGTCTCTTGAGGAAATCAGCAGTCCGTTGTAAAGTCTACCACACTGTTGTACGGGCAATTTCCTGGGGTGATTCAACTGAGCAATTTGGTCGCTCAGTCATTTCAATCCACTCTGACACCTTGTCTTTATCTTGGGAAGGGGTCGAGTGAAGTCCGTTCGCATATCTTTGCTATCACTTGCAAATTGCTCGCATCGAAGGGTCTGCACGACCTTCTTCGGATACCTTTACTTAGTTAGATCATCTAAGCGAGTCTTTACTTCATGTTGCACTGATTTCAAATGCTTGTAGTATGTAGTCTTTTGTATCTGCCTCAAAGCGCTTGTTGTAAAATCTTTCAAGTAATCAATAGAGCTTGTTTTCGTAATCATTTATTTAATTCTTGAATGATTGTAAATCACATAAGCCTTTAAGAACTAAAACTCTACATTGACTATGGAAAGGGAAATAAACAATTGAAAAAAAACTAAATGTTGATTGAGAGAGATTGATCCTAGCCTGATGTGAACTCGGATAGCCCTTGCAGATAGTTTGCGCTCTCCAGCGGACTGTCAAGACTTGCTGGCGTTACAGTGGTTACTGAAGAGTAAACCTTGTAGAGGGGTTAATCTTCACACCAACGGAAGGTCGGGAGGTTGTGTTCCCGTTTGCCCAGTCTCTCCTGTATGGCTTGACTGTTGTGCCTCCCCTGTCACTCGACCTGGCACTAGTTTAGGCTGCTCTGTAAGACTCAGTTGGATTTGGGAGTACTCTATTTGTTTTAGTGCAGCGTAATGGCAGCCTCGTGCCTTAGGTTGCTCTTCACATATTGTCCCTTCGGAGTGGTTAGCGGTATACTTAACGCACTGATGAAGGGTGGAAACTACTGCTTCCATCTAGTGGAGCCATGGTCTTCCTAATATACGGTTGTAGGTTTATGGCACATCTACTACCATGAAGTCCAAAAACATGACCTTTCTTTGTTGTGGCTCCTCTGCCACTGTTCCTAACTTTATCTTTCCGAGGGGGAAGCATTTCTCCCCACTTAATCCAATCAACGTGTGATTTGATGGCGCCAGGTTTTCCTCCTTGAAGTCCATACTGTGGCACACGCTATAAAACAAGACATTGAGTGGGCTTCTGATATACACGTAATTATTACAAAATATATCCCTTAATTTATATATGTTAGTGCTTCAATTAATATATTTTATTCTAATTATTTCATTTTTATGTCTCTGTAGGAATCGGCGCGCGTGAACGATAAAACCACATTAACGCGACAGTTTGATATGGTGGTACAAAGTAGAGAGAGAAACCCTAAACTAAATCCATAAACCCAACACCTAGCTCTTAAGCTAAACCCATATCCATAGTTCAAGCCCAAGCCCAAGCCCGGATGCTAGACTCCTAAGCCCAATAATGTAGGAAACCTAATTAGGTATTCTTCCTTTTGCTATAAAATGGAGTCTCGACCACCAAGAGAAAGGGGCCTCTCTTTGCCAAAATCTCTTTCTCCTTCCAGCCGCCATTCATTCTCCATCCAGGCAGAGACACAGGGGTCTGTGTCTCTCGCCACTAACCACCATCTAACCACCATCTTGCCACCATCTAACCACCGTCCTCGCACAACACCGCCGCTCCCTGTTTCTCTCCCTGTTTCTCTTCCTCTCCACCTTTCAAACAGACCATCTAACCACCGCCGCCGCCGTCGAACAGCACCACAACAGCTCACGAACCACCGCCTCCGCCAGAGCTCGCAATCGCGCAGACAGAATCGCGAAAAAACAGGGAGTTTCTTCCCTGTTTCTCGCTCTTTCATTTACTGTTTTATTTGGTTTTTCTTCCCTTCGTTCTTCTTTGCAGGTTCTAGGACCACGTGGAGGATGAGGGAAGCCGAGAGGACCGAGAACCGCCGGACTGAGCCGCGGCAGAGTCGCGAAACAGCCCTGAAACAGGGAGTTTTCCTTCCTGTTTTTCCTCGATTTGTTTGCTGTTTTTATTGGTTTTCCTCACCATTTCTCATCTTTTGCAGGTACTAGAATCGAACCAAGGTAGAGGGAAGCCGCGAGGAGCAACGGAAAGCCGCCGGACAGTCGCGACAGAGTCATGAAACAGGGAGTTTCTTCCCTGTTTTTGCTCGGTTTGTTTTGCTGTTTTTCGTGATTTTATTCACCCTCTCTGGTCTTTTGCATCTTGGAGGTCGTGAGGAGCGAAAACCAAGCCGCGAGGAGCGAAAACCAGGCCGAAAAACGCGATTTCTCGCGGGAGAAGACGACTGCTACTGTAGCGTACTGTAGCGCACTGCAGCAGGGCGGTAAATTTGATTTAAATCCGATTTTTGGCTATTTCCACCCCTTGATTTGTTCTGTACCATCATAGAGCGAATTAAGGGCTATTTCCTCGGGATTCGTGCACACACAATCGTCGATTTGCTGTTCGACACCACATCGAGTTTGTGACGACTTTAATGGGTTGTATAAATTAATTTGATTCATTTTACTGAATTGTGTACTTAATTGTTAATTGTAATTTATTTCTGAATTTTTGATAAATTGCTTTCACCTTGCATGTTCGAGTAATTAAACTTGATATGCTTGGTAGTTAGAATTACCCTTTATTAATATTCAAAGCATGTGCTAAAAATATTAAGCTTAAACTTTGATTAAGTGTGCCCTAAAAAGACACTTAATACTTGGTAAAAGCGTATTTGCTTGAAATACTTTGTTAAGGTTTAAAAGAACATGATATAATTTAAATTGGATTTTAACGATCACATATTCGGTGTAAGCAAGGGATTTTCATCCCTAAAGCTTCTCGTAAATTCAGTAATTTAGATTAAATAATTTTGCTAACTCATTGGTGAGTCCAAGCCCACCAAACCCATTTCATTCCATCCTTCTCATTTCATCTTATCATTTTATTTTGTTTTATTATCTTTAATTTAGTTTTCTTTTAAAAACACTGTAACCCCCATTTTCCATTATAATTAGTGAAATAATTTCTTAAATATCAATTGCATTCACCTTCTTCGTGGGATCGACCCGTACTTGCCGTTGTCTACCAGTTAGACACCGTGCACTTGCGGTATTACAAGTTGGTTTAATTAACCTATTAATTTGGGTTAGTTAAATCTGTACCAAGTTTTTGGCGCCGTTGCCGGGGAAGGTAGAATTGTAATTAAATTTAAGATTTATTTTCACTAATTATAAAAAAACAAAAAAAACAAAAATTTTAAATTAAAAAAAAACAAAAAAAAAACAAACAAAAACAAAAACAAAAACAGCAAAAACAAAAACAAAAACAAAAACAACAAAAACAAAAAAGAATTATTTTTATTTTGTTCTTTTTACACTAATTTTGTGTTTGATTTTGCAGATTACACGCTTCTCGAGGATATTGGACGATCCTGCGAACATCAAGCAATTATTTTTTTATTTTTTTTGTGAAGAGAATTGTAATTTTATTTTCACCTTGTTTTACGAGTGTGTGGTGTAATAATTTTGAAACTTTACTATTTTTCATTTTGTTTGATCACAAAAAAAAAAAAAAAAAAAAAAACCCAAAATTTTCTAAGTCAAAAGAAATTATAGGGAAACAATTTTAATTGTTACCCAATAATTTTTATGATTTAGAAATCCGACTTCTAAGACCAAGACCAGTAAATTTATTTGCATATGCTTATGTGTTGAGTGAAACGGTTAAAAAGAAGTCGGAATTTTTTTGAATTGCGCTAACTTTTTGTGCAGATTGGAATACGCACACTAAGTATTTCTGTCACACGCAACGTATTAGCGACCAGAGTGCTTGGTGTAATTGTTTGAAATTGTGTGATTGGTTGTTTAATTTCTGTAATTGTGGATGCTAAACTTTAGTAATTCATAATAAGCAGACCCAGCTTCTAAATAGAAACTGGTGGGACTTGATATCCCCACCTCATCACTCCAGCTGTGTGCAACCAATATCCTAACATAATTAAAATCAATTAGCAAGTTAGATAGAGCTTCTCTTAGGTACGGTGTTCATAAGACAATCAAGACCAAGGTGAATCCAGTAATTTTTGTGTTGACCGCTGCTAAAAGTGACGTTGGGTTTAATCATTCTATGAACTCCGAGAGGCCACTGCCACAAGGGTAATTTACCCGGTACGCCGAGTCATAAGTAAGCTACGATCCACAAGAAGGATTGGTGTAATTAACAGTTTTGGATTAGGAACACAAGCCTCAAGTGTACATGTAACATCACATCGTTCTCACATCTATTGGCTTACAGAGCGGTAGCACAAGGAAGTACTTAATTGGACCATTGTGACCTCCTTCTCTTGTGCGATAATCCGGTTTCTTTGAAACAAAACTCTAGCCTACTGATTTTGAACTTTGCGGTGTAAAGTGTACACTCTTAGGATCAACTTGTAGCACCCATTATTCTATCATAAAGATTACATAAGAAATAATTGTCCCCCAAAGATAAAAAGATAATTGATCTCAAAAACGTTTATTGCTTAGGGAGGCATGTTTCTTGTCCATTTATTGGTTGCTGATTGTGTGTGAGTCTGTGCATATTTTGTTTAGAGTTAGTGTTTAAAAAAAAAAAAAAAAATGAACACAAGGGAATATCCAGCCTATTTTCCCGAGCAAGTCAATTCATTTCATGACGTGCGACGACCTGATTATGATCCATATTTAGATTATTACAACCCAGGTCTCGCCTATCATCCTGACTTCTCATGGGCTCATGGTCAATACCATGAAGGCCCTCTAGACACTCCTCAACCTCCTCAAGCTTGCATTCCTGATAATGAGTTAGAGGCTATAATGACCATGTTTATAAAACGAACAGGGGAAATGCTTGAGCAAAATTCTCAGGATATCGCAGATTTGACAGCTATTTATCAACAAAACTCTCAAGCTATCCGGAAACTTGAGATGACTGTGAGTCAAATAGCTAAGTCATTTTGTGAGATAGAGTCAGAAAAATTCCCTGGCCAACCTATTTTCAACCCAAATGGTCAATTTGATCTTAGTGGCTCATCTGAGTCAGATAGTGATGATGTCCAATTCATTACTACCTTTAGGAGTGGAAATTTGGTTGACAGTCAGGTAGAAATGCCTGATATGAGTGTCATTGAGTTGTCTAGACAGATTGCATCATCCTCTCATTCGAATGCTGATAAAGCCTCATTTATTGATGCACCTGTAGATTCTGCGACACTGCAGACATCTCCTTCCGATGTAGACATGTGCCTTAGTGACTCATGCATAGAATCAAACTGTGATCATGCTTTAGAGCCCCCCCTTTATGATTTTCATGATGCACATGACCATTTAGAGACTTGTTTGACTCACTTTAGTTTAGACTTTGATGTTGATGATTCCATTAGGGAAGTCAATGAATTGCTTGACTCAGTCCCCATTGTGGATCTTAGTTATAAATGGAAGTCTAAAGTGAATCCTCTTTCACTCAGTGAGTCAAAACTAGTCCCATCAGTTGAGTCACCTGAGCTTGACCTTAAACAATTACCTGACACCCTCAGGTATGCATTTTTAGGTGATGAGTTGTCTAGACCAGTTTCTCTATATGATTCATGTGATGAGCCAGTACCACCTGATATATCCATCGTCTCATCTACTTGCATCACATTCCCATTTGCTAAGGCTATTTTCACCGATCCCTTGTGTTGTAGTGAGGATTTCAGTTTTCACCATCCTGTTGTGAAAATTATCCAATCTTCTCATTTGGAACCAGACATAGGATGTTCCCTCTTTGGAGCACACAAGGATCATTTGTTGTGTATAACTACTAATCACTTTTGGAATGTCCTAGTGTATTTGGTGCTCCATGTGATTGCTATATTTTGGTGGACTGATCCTCAACTGTTCAGGTTGTTAATATACGGCCATGGACTATGTGTTTGTCATTTTCTTCCTCTACACTTTTTGATACACCATTTTTTTTAGGAAGAATATTTGTCTGGCTGATGACGTTAAACCAAGCGCTAATAGGAGGCAGCCTAGCTTTAGTTGTGTGTTTTTGCTGTTAGTCTGGATTGATTTTCGAGTACCCTATTTAGTTGTGTTTCACTTATACTCGTTAGCTCCGTAACAGTTTTGACTTACAACTTGCTTTTTCTTTTTAGTTTTCTTTGTTAGTGTTGAGTCTGCATTTTATCGATTTCTAATGAAAACTCCATGATTCTTATGTCTGTGAGCCTCATTGATGGATGACTTCTTGGAAATCGGTAAAATCTTCACCGCGGTAATACTGTTCTAACCTCCTCTCATGTACTTATTTCATTCTTTTGTCCGAAGTCTTTTGTTAAACATTGAGGACAATGTTTAGATTAGGTTTGGGGGTAGGGTTCATGAGTCGGTGAATTTTTCGTAGTGTTTTCTTTTCTTATAAAAAAAAAAAAAAAAAAAAATGTGTTTTTCTTGTTTTTCTATCAAGAAAACTTGGTCTTTTGTGATTTTGAATTTTAAATGTTTTATGCTCAAGACAATGCAAGCCGATATTGATAAAGACTTAAAGTTTAGTATGGTCCTTATGTTAGATCTAGTTCATGAGATTTTTCAACTCAATTATCTTTGCACCATGAGCCATGTTAGCATAACTTGAAGTTGATGAGTGAGATATGCACTAGAAAACCTTAGAATAATAGTAGAGACTTAACCCTGAAAGTTTTGAACCTTTCTATTTTTCTGAGGGTTATACATAAACTCTGATTTTTCTTGATTCCGTATTAACTCGTTGATGATCTCATTATTCTCATTTTTCTGATCAATTGCTTCGGGAATGACATCAAAATTGAATTATTACACTAGAACTTCTTGACTTATTCAATTGAGATGTCATAAAACTGACCTGAACTTAGGAAATGATCTAGGCATTTTTTTTCTTTAGACCATTAACTAGCCTTTTAACTTACCCATAACATTAACCTTTTTGTAGCCTTTTGAGCCTTAGAATAACTTTTATTTTGTTAACCCATTAACCTTGACCCAATTTTCTCTGGGAATGTATGAAAGAGCAAAATATGAAATATTTCATAAATCCTCTAAGAAAGAAAGAAAGAAAAAGAAAAAGAAAGAAAAAAGAAAGAAAGTTGAAGAAAAGAAAAATAGCTATAAAAAATGATTATGAAGATTCTTCAATGAGGATAAAGATGTGAGAATGAAGAAAAAAATTGATGATGCGCAACATTGGTTTATTCTTGATAGCCCTAATTGTTCGTTGAGTGGTGTATACATTCCTAGAAACTTTTCTTAGAATCATTTGACATTCCTTATTAACCATTACCCAAACCCCGTTACAACCCAACAAAGTCCTAGTTGATCTTAGGTAAAGGTTGGTTCCGTAGATGTGGAGATTTAATAACCAAGACCTATGGTGTTTGATTCAACATTTCCAAAAGCAATTGATATTCCTGTCCATGAGATCATGTTCATTCCATTCTTGAAAAGTCCGTTCTTCATAATACTATATGTGAGATGATTGTTTTCCATTATTTACTCTTTCCTCACATATAAATTGAGTGAATTACCAAATCTCTGAGTGCTTTATTGTGAGTGACATTACAGATTTGAAGTCAAAACAAACTTTCTATAGGAGATTTAGTCATTGTTTTACTCTGAAGTAAAAAGTTATGTTGATAGTGCTATTCACACACACACATTGAGTTGAGAATGATTGTGAATTTTTTCTAACTTTTGGAAAATATTAAAATTTTTGGAAAATTGTTGGTTCCTTGCATTTATTGAAGTTTTAAAATAAGCTTTTTGTGACCAAGTTTTGTTGAGTCAGTAATGTTTGTGGGTAACATTTCTGGAAACCCTCACGAGACTATAACTCGTCCACTAGAGGTAATCTAGCGGTTTAAAGCCTTGTTGCACGTTTAAGGTAAGTGCAACCGTGATTCCTACGAAAGTGAGTTAGGATTTTATTCTTTATTTTGTTTAGCTCGAGGACTAGCAAAATATAGGTTTGGGGGTATTTGATATACACGTAATTATTACAAAATATATCCCTTAATTTATATATGTTAGTGCTTCAATTAATATATTTTATTCTAATTATTTCATTTTTATGTCTCTGTAGGAATCGGCGCGCGTGAACGATAAAACCACATTAACGCGACAGTTTGATATGGTGGTACAAAGTAGAGAGAGAAACCCTAAACTAAATCCATAAACCCAACACCTAGCTCTTAAGCTAAACCCATATCCATAGTTCAAGCCCAAGCCCAAGCCCGGATGCTAGACTCCTAAGCCCAATAATGTAGGAAACCTAATTAGGTATTCTTCCTTTTGCTATAAAATGGAGTCTCGACCACCAAGAGAAAGGGGCCTCTCTTTGCCAAAATCTCTTTCTCCTTCCAGCCGCCATTCATTCTCCATCCAGGCAGAGACACAGGGGTCTGTGTCTCTCGCCACTAACCACCATCTAACCACCATCTTGCCACCATCTAACCACCGTCCTCGCACAACACCGCCGCTCCCTGTTTCTCTCCCTGTTTCTCTTCCTCTCCACCTTTCAAACAGACCATCTAACCACCGCCGCCGCCGTCGAACAGCACCACAACAGCTCACGAACCACCGCCTCCGCCAGAGCTCGCAATCGCGCAGACAGAATCGCGAAAAAACAGGGAGTTTCTTCCCTGTTTCTCGCTCTTTCATTTACTGTTTTATTTGGTTTTTCTTCCCTTCGTTCTTCTTTGCAGGTTCTAGGACCACGTGGAGGACGAGGGAAGCCGAGAGGACCGAGAACCGCCGGACTGAGCCGCGGCAGAGTCGCGAAACAGCCCTGAAACAGGGAGTTTTCCTTCCTGTTTTTCCTCGATTTGTTTGCTGTTTTTATTGGTTTTCCTCACCATTTCTCATCTTTTGCAGGTACTAGAATCGAACCAAGGTAGAGGGAAGCCGCGAGGAGCAACGGAAAGCCGCCGGACAGTCGCGACAGAGTCATGAAACAGGGAGTTTCTTCCCTGTTTTTGCTCGGTTTGTTTTGCTGTTTTTCGTGATTTTATTCACCCTCTCTGGTCTTTTGCATCTTGGAGGTCGTGAGGAGCGAAAACCAAGCCGCGAGGAGCGAAAACCAGGCCGAAAAACGCGATTTCTCGCGGGAGAAGACGACTGCTACTGTAGCGTACTGTAGCGCACTGCAGCAGGGCGGTAAATTTGATTTAAATCCGATTTTTGGCTATTTCCACCCCTTGATTTGTTCTGTACCATCACAGAGCGAATTAAGGGCTATTTCCTCGGGATTCGTGCACACACAATCGTCGATTTGCTGTTCGACACCACATCGAGTTTGTGACGACTTTAATGGGTTGTATAAATTAATTTGATTCATTTTACTGAATTGTGTACTTAATTGTTAATTGTAATTTATTTCTGAATTTTTGATAAATTGCTTTCACCTTGCATGTTCGAGTAATTAAACTTGATATGCTTGGTAGTTAGAATTACCCTTTATCAATATTCAAAGCATGTGCTAAAAATATTAAGCTTAAACTTTGATTAAGTGTGCCCTAAAAAGACACTTAATACTTGGTAAAAGCGTATTTGCTTGAAATACTTTGTTAAGGTTTAAAAGAACATGATATAATTTAAATTGGATTTTAACGATCACATATTCGGTGTAAGCAAGGGATTTTCATCCCTAAAGCTTCTCGTAAATTCAGTAATTTAGATTAAATAATTTTGCTAACTCATTGGTGAGTCCAAGCCCACCAAACCCATTTCATTCCATCCTTCTCATTTCATCTTATCATTTTATTTTGTTTTATTATCTTTAATTTAGTTTTCTTTTAAAAACACTGTAACCCCCATTTTCCATTATAATTAGTGAAATAATTTCTTAAATATCAATTGCATTCACCTTCTTCGTGGGATCGACCCGTACTTGCCGTTGTCTACCAGTTAGACACCGTGCACTTGCGGTATTACAAGTTGGTTTAATTAACCTATTAATTTGGGTTAGTTAAATCTGTACCAAGTTTTTGGCGCCGTTGCCGGGGAAGGTAGAATTGTAATTAAATTTAAGATTTATTTTCACTAATTATAAAAAAACAAAAAAAACAAAAATTTTAAATTAAAAAAAAACAAAAAAAAAACAAACAAAAACAAAAACAAAAACAGCAAAAACAAAAACAAAAACAAAAACAACAAAAACAAAAAAGAATTATTTTTATTTTGTTCTTTTTACACTAATTTTGTGTTTGATTTTGCAGATTACACGCTTCTCGAGGATATTGGACGATCCTGCGAACATCAAGCAATTATTTTTTTATTTTTTTTGTGAAGAGAATTGTAATTTTATTTTCACCTCGTTTTACGAGTGTGTGGTGTAATAATTTTGAAACTTTACTATTTTTCATTTTGTTTGATCACAAAAAAAAAAAAAAAAAAAAAAAAACCCAAAATTTTCTAAGTCAAAAGAAATTATAGGGAAACAATTTTAATTGTTACCCAATAATTTTTATGATTTAGAAATCCGACTTCTAAGACCAAGACCAGTAAATTTATTTGCATATGCTTATGTGTTGAGTGAAACGGTTAAAAAGAAGTCGGAATTTTTTTGAATTGCGCTAACTTTTTGTGCAGATTGGAATACGCACACTAAGTATTTCTGTCACACGCAACGTATTAGCGACCAGAGTGCTTGGTGTAATTGTTTGAAATTGTGTGATTGGTTGTTTAATTTCTGTAATTGTGGATGCTAAACTTTAGTAATTCATAATAAGCAGACCCAGCTTCTAAATAGAAACTGGTGGGACTTGATATCCCCACCTCATCACTCCAGCTGTGTGCAACCAATATCCTAACATAATTAAAATCAATTAGCAAGTTAGATAGAGCTTCTCTTAGGTACGGTGTTCATAAGACAATCAAGACCAAGGTGAATCCAGTAATTTTTGTGTTGACCGCTGCTAAAAGTGACGTTGGGTTTAATCATTCTATGAACTCCGAGAGGCCACTGCCACAAGGGTAATTTACCCGGTACGCCGAGTCATAAGTAAGCTACGATCCACAAGAAGGATTGGTGTAATTAACAGTTTTGGATTAGGAACACAAGCCTCAAGTGTACATGTAACATCACATCGTTCTCACATCTATTGGCTTACAGAGCGGTAGCACAAGGAAGTACTTAATTGGACCATTGTGACCTCCTTCTCTTGTGCGATAATCCGGTTTCTTTGAAACAAAACTCTAGCCTACTGATTTTGAACTTTGCGGTGTAAAGTGTACACTCTTAGGATCAACTTGTAGCACCCATTATTCTATCATAAAGATTACATAAGAAATAATTGTCCCCCAAAGATAAAAAGATAATTGATCTCAAAAACGTTTATTGCTTAGGGAGGCATGTTTCTTGTCCATTTATTGGTTGCTGATTGTGTGTGAGTCTGTGCATATTTTGTTTAGAGTTAGTGTTTAAAAAAAAAAAAAAAAATGAACACAAGGGAATATCCAGCCTATTTTCCCGAGCAAGTCAATTCATTTCATGACGTGCGACGACCTGATTATGATCCATATTTAGATTATTACAACCCAGGTCTCGCCTATCATCCTGACTTCTCATGGGCTCATGGTCAATACCATGAAGGCCCTCTAGACACTCCTCAACCTCCTCAAGCTTGCATTCCTGATAATGAGTTAGAGGCTATAATGACCATGTTTATAAAACGAACAGGGGAAATGCTTGAGCAAAATTCTCAGGATATCGCAGATTTGACAGCTATTTATCAACAAAACTCTCAAGCTATCCGGAAACTTGAGATGACTGTGAGTCAAATAGCTAAGTCATTTTGTGAGATAGAGTCAGAAAAATTCCCTGGCCAACCTATTTTCAACCCAAATGGTCAATTTGATCTTAGTGGCTCATCTGAGTCAGATAGTGATGATGTCCAATTCATTACTACCTTTAGGAGTGGAAATTTGGTTGACAGTCAGGTAGAAATGCCTGATATGAGTGTCATTGAGTTGTCTAGACAGATTGCATCATCCTCTCATTCGAATGCTGATAAAGCCTCATTTATTGATGCACCTGTAGATTCTGCGACACTGCAGACATCTCCTTCCGATGTAGACATGTGCCTTAGTGACTCATGCATAGAATCAAACTGTGATCATGCTTTAGAGCCCCCCCTTTATGATTTTCATGATGCACATGACCATTTAGAGACTTGTTTGACTCACTTTAGTTTAGACTTTGATGTTGATGATTCCATTAGGGAAGTCAATGAATTGCTTGACTCAGTCCCCATTGTGGATCTTAGTTATAAATGGAAGTCTAAAGTGAATCCTCTTTCACTCAGTGAGTCAAAACTAGTCCCATCAGTTGAGTCACCTGAGCTTGACCTTAAACAATTACCTGACACCCTCAGGTATGCATTTTTAGGTGATGAGTTGTCTAGACCAGTTTCTCTATATGATTCATGTGATGAGCCAGTACCACCTGATATATCCATCGTCTCATCTACTTGCATCACATTCCCATTTGCTAAGGCTATTTTCACCGATCCCTTGTGTTGTAGTGAGGATTTCAGTTTTCACCATCCTGTTGTGAAAATTATCCAATCTTCTCATTTGGAACCAGACATAGGATGTTCCCTCTTTGGAGCACACAAGGATCATTTGTTGTGTATAACTACTAATCACTTTTGGAATGTCCTAGTGTATTTGGTGCTCCATGTGATTGCTATATTTTGGTGGACTGATCCTCAACTGTTCAGGTTGTTAATATACGGCCATGGACTATGTGTTTGTCATTTTCTTCCTCTACACTTTTTGATACACCATTTTTTTTAGGAAGAATATTTGTCTGGCTGATGACGTTAAACCAAGCGCTAATAGGAGGCAGCCTAGCTTTAGTTGTGTGTTTTTGCTGTTAGTCTGGATTGATTTTCGAGTACCCTATTTAGTTGTGTTTCACTTATACTCGTTAGCTCCGTAACAGTTTTGACTTACAACTTGCTTTTTCTTTTTAGTTTTCTTTGTTAGTGTTGAGTCTGCATTTTATCGATTTCTAATGAAAACTCCATGATTCTTATGTCTGTGAGCCTCATTGATGGATGACTTCTTGGAAATCGGTAAAATCTTCACCGCGGTAATACTGTTCTAACCTCCTCTCATGTACTTATTTCATTCTTTTGTCCGAAGTCTTTTGTTAAACATTGAGGACAATGTTTAGATTAGGTTTGGGGGTAGGGTTCATGAGTCGGTGAATTTTTCGTAGTGTTTTCTTTTCTTATAAAAAAAAAAAAAAAAAAAAATGTGTTTTTCTTGTTTTTCTATCAAGAAAACTTGGTCTTTTGTGATTTTGAATTTTAAATGTTTTATGCTCAAGACAATGCAAGCCGATATTGATAAAGACTTAAAGTTTAGTATGGTCCTTATGTTAGATCTAGTTCATGAGATTTTTCAACTCAATTATCTTTGCACCATGAGCCATGTTAGCATAACTTGAAGTTGATGAGTGAGATATGCACTAGAAAACCTTAGAATAATAGTAGAGACTTAACCCTGAAAGTTTTGAACCTTTCTATTTTTCTGAGGGTTATACATAAACTCTGATTTTTCTTGATTCCGTATTAACTCGTTGATGATCTCATTATTCTCATTTTTCTGATCAATTGCTTCGGGAATGACATCAAAATTGAATTATTACACTAGAACTTCTTGACTTATTCAATTGAGATGTCATAAAACTGACCTGAACTTAGGAAATGATCTAGGCATTTTTTTTCTTTAGACCATTAACTAGCCTTTTAACTTACCCATAACATTAACCTTTTTGTAGCCTTTTGAGCCTTAGAATAACTTTTATTTTGTTAACCCATTAACCTTGACCCAATTTTCTCTGGGAATGTATGAAAGAGCAAAATATGAAATATTTCATAAATCCTCTAAGAAAGAAAGAAAGAAAAAGAAAAAGAAAGAAAAAAGAAAGAAAGTTGAAGAAAAGAAAAATAGCTATAAAAAATGATTATGAAGATTCTTCAATGAGGATAAAGATGTGAGAATGAAGAAAAAAATTGATGATGCGCAACATTGGTTTATTCTTGATAGCCCTAATTGTTCGTTGAGTGGTGTATACATTCCTAGAAACTTTTCTTAGAATCATTTGACATTCCTTATTAACCATTACCCAAACCCCGTTACAACCCAACAAAGTCCTAGTTGATCTTAGGTAAAGGTTGGTTCCGTAGATGTGGAGATTTAATAACCAAGACCTATGGTGTTTGATTCAACATTTCCAAAAGCAATTGATATTCCTGTCCATGAGATCATGTTCATTCCATTCTTGAAAAGTCCGTTCTTCATAATACTATATGTGAGATGATTGTTTTCCATTATTTACTCTTTCCTCACATATAAATTGAGTGAATTACCAAATCTCTGAGTGCTTTATTGTGAGTGACATTACAGATTTGAAGTCAAAACAAACTTTCTATAGGAGATTTAGTCATTGTTTTACTCTGAAGTAAAAAGTTATGTTGATAGTGCTATTCACACACACACATTGAGTTGAGAATGATTGTGAATTTTTTCTAACTTTTGGAAAATATTAAAATTTTTGGAAAATTGTTGGTTCCTTGCATTTATTGAAGTTTTAAAATAAGCTTTTTGTGACCAAGTTTTGTTGAGTCAGTAATGTTTGTGGGTAACATTTCTGGAAACCCTCACGAGACTATAACTCGTCCACTAGAGGTAATCTAGCGGTTTAAAGCCTTGTTGCACGTTTAAGGTAAGTGCAACCGTGATTCCTACGAAAGTGAGTTAGGATTTTATTCTTTATTTTGTTTAGCTCGAGGACTAGCAAAATATAGGTTTGGGGGTATTTGATATACACGTAATTATTACAAAATATATCCCTTAATTTATATATGTTAGTGCTTCAATTAATATATTTTATTCTAATTATTTCATTTTTATGTCTCTGTAGGAATCGGCGCGCGTGAACGATAAAACCACATTAACGCGACAGTTTGATATGGTGGTACAAAGTAGAGAGAGAAACCCTAAACTAAATCCATAAACCCAACACCTAGCTCTTAAGCTAAACCCATATCCATAGTTCAAGCCCAAGCCCAAGCCCGGATGCTAGACTCCTAAGCCCAATAATGTAGGAAACCTAATTAGGTATTCTTCCTTTTGCTATAAAATGGAGTCTCGACCACCAAGAGAAAGGGGCCTCTCTTTGCCAAAATCTCTTTCTCCTTCCAGCCGCCATTCATTCTCCATCCAGGCAGAGACACAGGGGTCTGTGTCTCTCGCCACTAACCACCATCTAACCACCATCTTGCCACCATCTAACCACCGTCCTCGCACAACACCGCCGCTCCCTGTTTCTCTCCCTGTTTCTCTTCCTCTCCACCTTTCAAACAGACCATCTAACCACCGCCGCCGCCGTCGAACAGCACCACAACAGCTCACGAACCACCGCCTCCGCCAGAGCTCGCAATCGCGCAGACAGAATCGCGAAAAAACAGGGAGTTTCTTCCCTGTTTCTCGCTCTTTCATTTACTGTTTTATTTGGTTTTTCTTCCCTTCGTTCTTCTTTGCAGGTTCTAGGACCACGTGGAGGACGAGGGAAGCCGAGAGGACCGAGAACCGCCGGACTGAGCCGCGGCAGAGTCGCGAAACAGCCCTGAAACAGGGAGTTTTCCTTCCTGTTTTTCCTCGATTTGTTTGCTGTTTTTATTGGTTTTCCTCACCATTTCTCATCTTTTGCAGGTACTAGAATCGAACCAAGGTAGAGGGAAGCCGCGAGGAGCAACGGAAAGCCGCCGGACAGTCGCGACAGAGTCATGAAACAGGGAGTTTCTTCCCTGTTTTTGCTCGGTTTGTTTTGCTGTTTTTCGTGATTTTATTCACCCTCTCTGGTCTTTTGCATCTTGGAGGTCGTGAGGAGCGAAAACCAAGCCGCGAGGAGCGAAAACCAGGCCGAAAAACGCGATTTCTCGCGGGAGAAGACGACTGCTACTGTAGCGTACTGTAGCGCACTGCAGCAGGGCGGTAAATTTGATTTAAATCCGATTTTTGGCTATTTCCACCCCTTGATTTGTTCTGTACCATCACAGAGCGAATTAAGGGCTATTTCCTCGGGATTCGTGCACACACAATCGTCGATTTGCTGTTCGACACCACATCGAGTTTGTGACGACTTTAATGGGTTGTATAAATTAATTTGATTCATTTTACTGAATTGTGTACTTAATTGTTAATTGTAATTTATTTCTGAATTTTTGATAAATTGCTTTCACCTTGCATGTTCGAGTAATTAAACTTGATATGCTTGGTAGTTAGAATTACCCTTTATCAATATTCAAAGCATGTGCTAAAAATATTAAGCTTAAACTTTGATTAAGTGTGCCCTAAAAAGACACTTAATACTTGGTAAAAGCGTATTTGCTTGAAATACTTTGTTAAGGTTTAAAAGAACATGATATAATTTAAATTGGATTTTAACGATCACATATTCGGTGTAAGCAAGGGATTTTCATCCCTAAAGCTTCTCGTAAATTCAGTAATTTAGATTAAATAATTTTGCTAACTCATTGGTGAGTCCAAGCCCACCAAACCCATTTCATTCCATCCTTCTCATTTCATCTTATCATTTTATTTTGTTTTATTATCTTTAATTTAGTTTTCTTTTAAAAACACTGTAACCCCCATTTTCCATTATAATTAGTGAAATAATTTCTTAAATATCAATTGCATTCACCTTCTTCGTGGGATCGACCCGTACTTGCCGTTGTCTACCAGTTAGACACCGTGCACTTGCGGTATTACAAGTTGGTTTAATTAACCTATTAATTTGGGTTAGTTAAATCTGTACCAGCTTCCTATGCCCACCAGAGCTCTCATCACCTCCAACCTTGCAATGGATACAGAGATGACTAGGGCGTCGTTGTGCGGCGCTTGGACTCCTTCGAGGTCTTTGTCCGTAAGGGTCAAGGTGGAAATGGGGCTCTAAATCCTCGAGTAGCAGATGCATCTGTCCTCATCCGCGGGTTGTGTTCGCATCTCCAGTAAGGTCCCCTTGCGAGACCTGTACGACTGGTTTTCATTCGGTCCGACTATATGAAGGACGTAGATTATCCCATGAGTCTCCTTTTTTATTTCTTTAAATAACTCCCACTAGTCCCTAGTTCATTCTGGTCGCTTCTCAGAGTTCAGGAATTCTTTCAGTTTGCCCCTGCGGATTCAGTACTCAACTTCATACCTCAGACTCTTGCAATCATTGGTATCGTGGCCACCCTCCTTGTGGTACGCGCAGTACTTGTTGTTGTCACGCTTGGCGGGGTCTCCGCTATGCTTTGGGGGCCAATTCAGATTTTCCCAAATTTTTATGGAGTTTAGTACGTCTGATAGGTTGGAATTGAGGGGTGTCACAGTTCTGGATCCAATGTAGTTGGATGTTTTCTCTAGCCTGGACCGACTAGGGTCTGACCTGTTGTCACTGCGCTTTCTCTTGCTTCGTTCTTCATCCTTGCGTCTATTTCCCTCCTTCTTGTCCTTAAGAGCGGAGGGCTTCTTCTCGCCTTCGGTTTCCCTCTTCACGGTTCTGAGCTCCTCCAAGGTAATGTGCTTCTGAGCGCTCTTGAGGAGCTCTGTCATTTCCAGAAGAGCTCTAAGGTGATTTCTCCGTAGAGTTTTCCTTCCTTGAGGCTCGCAGTAAAAGCTGTCATGCCCTGTCATCGCTACATCCGTCAATGAGAGTCAGCTCGTTGTTGAAGCACGTGACATACTCTCTGAGAGTCTCGTGGGACCTCTGCTTTAGAGAGAGTATGTAGTGTGGGCCATTTCGGAAACCCTGGCTCCCAACGAAACGTGTTAGGAACTTCTTTGACAGCTTCTTGAAGGAGTCGATCGACCTCGGCAGAAGGATGTGGAACCACATCTATGCTGACTTCTCCAATCTAGTGGGAAAAGTTTTGCACATCACCAACTCGGATCCTTCTTTGAGGGCCATTACGTGTTGGTAATGGTGTAGGTGGTCGAATGGATCAGTGGTTCTGTCGTAGAAGTCGAGCTTCGAGGGAGTGAACTTCCTCGAAAGGGCCTCATTCATGATCTGGTCCACAAATGGTGGGACGGAGAGGCGATACAATACATTTGGGTCATGCGCCCCTCTGCGGATCGAGGGGGCTCTGAGGGCCAAGTCTCTACTATGGCGATGAGCTCAGCGTTAGCCGCGCAGCTTCCCCTAGTCCAATGAGAACCAGCGGGGACTTGGCTTTCCTGTGTTTGCTCCCTGCCATCCTCCGAAAATGGAGGCCCATCTTGCTCCTGGTCTCCATTAGCAGGTGGTGGATTTTGTCGCGTGCATATCGATTTGGGGTCCGTCGTATCTTTTGTCGGCGCGGGGGCGTAAGTCTGCTGCTCGTGCATGACCAGAACCGCGAAAAGTTGCGATGCTGCGTCGGCCTGAGCGTTTGATGTGTCCCCTTGTTCTCCGTTGTTGCGCGACCTAGTGGTCACCATCTCTATGGGTTTTGAAGGGAGACAACGCTAGTGAAAAGTTAAGAACTTTGTTGTCCCCACGGACAGCGCCAAACTGATGCAGTCGTTTTTCGCTCCCTACTTTGACCTAGTCTCGCTGACCGGCACAAGTAACACACGTGAGCCACGAGCCATCGTTGTAGTGACCGATGGCACTTCGATGCGAAAGTTAGATAGGGATCTGAGGAAGGCGTAATATTGTAAACAAGAAATTTGTAGTATACCTTAGCTTACCAACCTCATGTATTATTTATAGTGCAAGAGTCATGGTTCTACCTGGCCATCGTAGGCGTAGTTTAGGAAGGAGATATCCGTTGAGATCCTTCTCTAATTAGGAGTCGTGTTGTAGGAGAGAAGTTCCCTGTTAGCCTTGTACTCCTAGATACGCGAGAGATAGTTCCCAATCCAAGAGTTGTTGCAGTTGCCCATCCGAAGCTGATCCTCGCGATACTTGCCTTAGTATTAAGGATAGTTGTGAGACGTGTGGGTCTAGCATGCAATAAGAGTTTGGGCCCGTTTGGCGGACTGAACAAGGCAGGCTTGAAACCACTTGGCCCGGACCAGTATTGGACAGACGCTAAGGCCCGTATTTCCTCAAGATCATCATGACATGTGTATGGCTTAGGATGTGACCGTTTTTATGTATCATCAATAGTATTATTATAATTGAGTATATTTATGAACAGCCTATAATAGTTAGTGTTTTGGTTTCCTATTAGATTTAGCTTTGCACATTGTTAGAAGTTATGTTTGTTATAAATAAGAGCCTAGGTAGTTCATTTGATGAAAATAATTTTTTTGTTTTGTTTATCAGTTTAATTTGTTTATCAATTTTATTTTATTTTTTGTGAATTTATTTTATTCAATTATTTCATTTATCGTGAATTGGTATCAGAGCCGAACAATTTTTATTGTTTTATTCGATTAGAAAAAAAAGGTTCAAAGAAAAAAAATTAAAGATTTGAAGAGAAGTTGTAAAGAGAAGAAGATGGAGACAACAAAAAGAATATTTCAAATCCACTGTCCAAGTCCAGTACTACCGCGACATTTACAACCATCCCTCAACAGTACAGCAACAACTATCCATACAGTAGGTTTGATCACAGCCCTTCTGCCGCCCCTGTCGTAGCCCTAATGAAAGTCCCACCCACCCCTTGCCCCACAACCGCTGTCACAGTCCGCATACCCATTCATTCCCCCCCCCCCCCCCGTTTTCTACATTCTGTTTCGAGGAAGGAAGAAGACTAATTTTCATTTTTGTCCCTACCTTTAATTTTTTAATTCAGTCCCTGCCCCATTTTTTTTACTTTAGTCGCTTGGTCCCAACAATTATTTCCACTTCAAGTATTATAAGGGCACCCCATCTATGAGACAATTAAAAAAAATGAGTGGCCAATATTATGACTCATACTCATACCCCAATTATTCCTACCATTAGTACCCATCCTACTTCCCGTCCCCATATTAATACCACCAGTACCCCATGGTGTCTTCTAGCAATTATTCTCTAATTTTTCCACCACGAACTACTTATGTCCCTTTTTACACCCCACCTAAACCCGTTTCTCAAATATCGCCACCACCTCCCATGGCCAATGCAATAAAGTTAATACAACCTGAACCAGTTTGCCCTATACCGCCACCCCTGCCCCAGGTGCTAGTGATGTACACCCCATTATCACCTCCATCGTGATGCAAGTTGAGACAGATTCAGATATTTCTTTGAACGAGATTATAGAAATCTAGCGAGAAGTGTGCAAGATAATTACCGATAAGATTCAAGAGCTTCAGGCACTATTGGATGTAGGTGACCTTGCTCGAATGCGAAGAGCAGGATGAGCCGTCTTGTTTGTCAGAGTCCATCCAACATTTTGAGAAAATTAAGGGTATCGTCACACGCACATGATTTCTGACATGTGTGTCATTTTACTTGTGTGACTCCATTCCCAATTTTTAGCAACAAGATGATGCTCCTACAACGGCAGATACAGTACATGGTGATGATTATGTTGATCAGTATTTTGACATTTTTGTAGCACGAGCTTATGTGCATGTGTCTTCTCAGGTTTCTTGCAGCTTCCGGTTCTTTGAGTCACATTGGTTATTTCTGAGTTGGTTCTTCGATTTTTAGCCAATGTATATCGTGGCAAGTTTCGGGGTAGACTACTTGGAATTTACTTCGCCTTATGTTCCGTGACTAGTTACTTGTGCTCATCAAATTTCTTCGAATTTAAACTCGAGGACGAGCTTCTTCAAACCGGGGAGGTTGATATAATTAGGTTCTTTTAGTAATATAAATATTATTGTAATTGGGCCTATCTAGTAACAACACATAATAGTTAGGATTTTTGTTTCCTATTAGGTTTAGGGTTTGTTTCTTGTTAGAAGTTGTATTAGTTATAAATAGAAGCGTAGGTAGTTCATTGAATTGAGTTGATCAATGAAAAAAAGTTTTTTTTTTATCAGTTTAATTCGTTTATAAGTTGTATTTCGTTTATCGTCAAATTATTTTATTCAATTATTGCATTGTTTTCATTTTCATTTGTTTTACAAGTTCAATTCTGTCATTTTAATAGTTGTTCAACAACCATTTATCAGTTTAGTTTGTTTATTTAATTCAAATGTCTGCTTAAGAGGCTGCTCAACAAGGATGCACGGATACGGACACGTGCGTCGTGTCGGACACTGACATGATACGCTGACTCGGCAATTTCTAAAAAACTAGGACTCGGGGACACGTCGACACGTCATACTATTTTTTTGATAAGTTATATAAATATAAATAATAATCTAATAAAGTGCCTTCCTAGAGTTGTATTGAAGAAGATGACACCGTCGCAAGAAAAAATTAAAATTGAGAAAAAATATAGTAGAAAAGAAGTAGAGGAGAGAAGAAGCAAATGAAAGAAAAATTATAAGCATAGACTACCTCTATGCTTTAGTGGCTTTTTGCCCTATTTTTCTTAAATCACAATTGAAATAGTCATTCACTTCAGATGGATCAACAACCATTATATTACGTGGTTATTTGCAAACATCTAAAAGTAAAAAATAAAACAAAGTTGGTTTTTGAGTCTTGACTGTGTCCTAACCAAGTTTCAAGTGTATTGGAGGCGTGTCTAACACGTTGACCACATTGATCATGTGTCTGACACCTGCTGACACGTTGACCAAGTGTCGTGTGTCGGATACGTGTCGAACACGGATACAAAATTTTTTCGAAGAGTCTGTGTTTCCTTGCTGCTCAGTCAGCCATTTATCATTCCAAATTTCTACTCTCCTCCCATTGTAGAAACATGCAAATGGAACTTAGATTTAAGGATCGTGATGGCCCTTGATTGTGTACATGAATATGAGTAATTGATGGCTTGGTAACCACCCATGTTTGTCAGAACCATATTCCTTTGCCATGCACATTTCCTTTTTGTAACCCTTCGTCTTCAACCCCCAGTGTCCATAGCTACTCAATAGCTAAGCTCGATTGAATTCTTTTTCTCTCAGCATAACAGAGGACATTCCCTTAAAGAAATCTCAGAAAATCTTTTTGATGTTTGTAACTCTTGAAATAGGACTGTAGTTGTTGAAATATACTGGGATGTTGATAGTGTGATTGTTATGAGGATAAACCACCCACCTTTTGAAAACTTTATCCTTTTTGACAACAATCCTACACATAATCCTCTCCACCACCCGATTCCATGCTCTTCTGCATGTCCATTTGACTTATAACCAAGAGGGAGACCCTAAGTATTTAGTGGGAGAAAAACTAGTTGTCAAATAAGCAAAGTTGCAAACTCACTTAGATAGGGAGCATTACTGACTGCATATCGAATCAGCTTATGAAAGATAACCTTTCCGTCCATGAATTAACTGATTAAATCCAAGTATGAGGATCTTAGCAAAGCAATTTCATCATTTCAGTCTTCATTATCTGAGATCTAGTCGAGCCTTGATGGAGCTTCAACTTACAGCCTGGGTTCGAGAAAGGATCCTTGAGGGTCGCAAGCTGTTATTTTTGTTATGCATATGATTGAAAATGGTGATAGCAAAAGTTTTGGAAGGACCATGGCACCCTTTGTTGATCACGATGAGTCCCTTGCCACAAGAGATTAAGTATGATTCTGCTATACACAAGAATGCTCTCAGATAAGTACTTTCATACAAACTAGTGAATGGAGCTAGCCTGACTGCCTTGTGATTGCTCTAGGGGAGATGGATGGCTACAATGTTACTAGTTGATGTCATTGACATCTCATTTCTGGCCCATCTCTTTTTCTCTCTATATGGAATTTTAGGAAATCGCCCTATGACAATTGTTTTTGATAATTTTTCTCTTTTCTACTAGGTATTCTATTATCTTTAATTTGTGCGATATTCACTTTCATCATTGTAATTGGATTCTATTATGAATTTCTGACTACATTCTCCTGAGGCCTCTTATCTCTTGTCTTCTTATGCAGGGGACATGAAACTTTTGAAAGTCGGTATCACAATAAGCTCTCAAGTGTAAGGGGTCGTGTGATGGAAATAGTAAAACTTGGCCTGGAGCCCCTTTAAGATAATGCAAGAGACGATTAGCTATGTCTAAATGATGTCAACGGGGCTCGTGCATGAATTGGCTAAGTGTTGCAGGTTTAACTGGCCTAAACAAACAGGCTAATTTGAGCCACTTGTAATAACCGCAAGTGCACGGTATCTAACTGGTAGACAACGGCAAGTACGGGTCGATCCCACGAGGAAGGTGGATTAAATTGAATTTAATAATTTACCTAAACTAATTTGGAGAAAATGGAGGTTACAGTGTTTAAAAATCCGAGTTAAACAAAAGTAATAAAAATAACAATAAATAAAATAAAAGAGTTGGAGGGAAGCCACAATTTGCAAAATATTTTTCAAGCTCCTAAAATTATATTCAAATTTTCTTATTATTCCAATTTCAAATAAATGACTCTAGCAATGTATAAACACCTAGCATTAATTGTCTTGTTAGGGCACAATTAATCACAAGTTTAATTATTCAATTAAAACATGCTTGATTTATAACATAATATTTTTCTAACAACTTAAGATGCATGACATATTAGGTGAAAGTAAAATATTATAAATCGCGAATCAATTAATATTAATCATGGAATAATAAAGTAAAATGAAATTAATTCTAGAGTTTGAGACTTAATTCACTGTGGTGTTACAGAGCATTCAGCAGGGTGCAAACAGGATCAGGTCCAGTGTGGTTCAGCAGATCCCAATGGGTGCAAATAGTTCTCATATTTCTCAGCAAGGTCCACTGGGTGCCAGTAGTGTCAACTTCTTTTAAGTCTTTGTGGTGGTACTGAGTTATAAGGTGGGGCGCAAATAGTACCCCAACCTTTCTTCCTCAATTCGAACAGAGAGAGAGGCGGGAAGACACTGTGGGCGATCTGCTCCTGTCTTGTGGTGAGCAGGGACTGCGACAAGAGCTGATGTGGTCTTCCGACGAAAGATGTTGGTGGTGGTTGATGGGCGCTGTGAAGAAGAAAATGAATGAGAGATGAGAACCGAGTGGTGAGTGGTGAGTGGTGGTGCAGCCAGTGACGGTGGTTGAAGATGAAGTGAAACAGGGTTGTCACGCCCCTGTCTCAGTGGAGTGAAGGAGAGAAAACAGAGATGGATAGGCTGTGGGTGGTGATTTTGCTTAGTTGGGATGGTGATGAGAATCACAAATTGTGAAGAAGAGGTTTTGGTATTCTGTATTTTTTTTCTTTCCCTTATCTTCTTCCCCTTTCTTATTCATTTATATTGTATTTATAAAGAATTAAGAAAATGAACTTGGACAAGTTAAGGGGAGGGTTCAATTAGTGATTTAAGGCTTAAATCAAACTAGAATCTTGGATAATTAAGAGAATATGCTTTGGGTTTGGGTATATGGATTTGGTTTTGGGTTTGGTTTTAAGTTTAGGTCATGGGCTTAGGCTATTCTCACCTCCACTTCCTCTGAAGTCACCGTCTGTGATTTATTCATTGCATTTTTCTTTGATTTCTTCGTTATTGCTCCAAATTCTACAAAAACACAAAAATTTAATAATTAATTTAAAATAAAATAAAACAAGGATTAACAAAAATATAATAAGAGGTAAAAAATTGTTATAATTATGTGATTATCAAATACCCCCAAACCTATATTTTGCTAGTCCTCGAGCAAAACAAAGAAGAAAATCGAAAAGAAAATCCTAACTCACTTTCGCAGGCATCGTCGATTGCACTTACCTTTGAAAACGTGCAACAAGATTTTGAACCCCTAGATTACCTCTAGGGGACGAGTTTTAGTATCGTGAGGGTTTCCAGAAAATGTTACCCACAAACATTACTGACTCAACAAAACTTTGTCAAACAGTGTTTATTTTAAAACTTCAAGATATGCAAGAAACCAACAATGTCATTTTCGTATATCACAAATCTCCAAATAATTTAATATTCTCCAAAAGTTAGAAAAATTCATAATCATCCTCAACTCAATGTGTGTGTGTGAAAAGCACTATCGACATAACTTTTCATTTCAAAGTAAAATAATGACTAAATCTCCTGTAGAAAGTTGGTTTTGACTTCAAACCTCTCATGTCACTCACAATAAAGCACTCAGAGATTTTGTATTTCACTCAGTTTATATGTGAGGAAATAGTAAATAATGGAAAACAATCATCTCACATATAGTATTATGAAGAACGGATTTTTCAATAATGGAATGAACATGATCTCATGGACAGGAATATCAATTACTTTTGGGAATGTTGAATCAAACACCATAGGTCTTGGTTATTAAATCTCCACATCTACGGAACCAACCTTTACCTAAGATCAATTAGGACTTTGTTGGGTTGTAACGGGGCTTGGGTAATGGTTAATAAGGAATGTCAAAGGATTCTAACAAAAATTTCTAGGAATGTACACACCCATTCAACGAACAATTAGGGCTGTCAAGAATAAACCAATGTTGCGCACCATCAATTTTTTCTTCATTCTCACATCTTTATCCTCATTGAAGAATCATTTTTTTTTCACATAGAGGATTTCTGAAATATCTCATATTTTGCTCTTTAATGCCTTTTTTACACCAAGTATATCCATCCATACACATTCCCAGAAAAGTTGGGTAAAGGTTAATGGGTTAACAAATAAAAGTTATTCTAAAGCTCAAAAGGCTACAAAAAGGCTAGTTAATGGTCTAAAGAAAGAAAAGGAAAAAAAATGCCTAGATCATTTCCTAAATTCGGGTCAGTATTATGACATCTCAATTGAATAAGCCAAAAAGTTCTAGTGTAATAATTCAATTTTGATGTCATTCCCAAAGCAATTGATCAGAAAAATGAGAATAATGAGATCATCAACGAGATAATACGGACTCAAGAAAAATCAAAGTTTATGTATAACCCTCGGAAAATAGAAAGGTTCAAAACTTTCAGGGTTAAGTCTCCACTTTATTATAAGGTTTTCTAGTATATACTTCACTCATCAACTTCAAGTTATGCTAACATGGCTCATGGTGCAAAGATAATCGAGTTGAAAAAATCTTATGAACTAGATCTAACTTAAGGATCATACTAAACTTTCAGTCTTTATCAATATACCAATATGTCAAGTTGACTTGCATTTTCTTGAGCATAAAACATTTAAAATCCATTTTCATAATCCCAAAAGACCAAGTTTTCTTGACAGAAAAGCACAAATTTTTTTTTTTTTAAGAAAAAGAAAAGAAAACACTACGAAAAATTCACCGACTCATGAACCCTACCCCCAAACCTAATCCAAATATTGTCCTCAATGTTTAACAAAATAATTCTTACAAATGAATGAAATAAGTACATGAGAGGAGGTTAGAACAGTATTACCGCGGTGAAGATTTTACCAATTTCCACAAGTAATCCACCGATGAGAGCTCAGAGACAAAAGAATTGTGGATTAGTTAATAGAAATTGATAAAATACACACTCAACATGCACTCTTACAACAAAAGGTGGGCTGCCTCCCAGTAGCGCTTGGTTTAACGTCATCAGCTCGACAAAACCCAAAAGATCCTCAATTCTGATACACAGGGTCCTTTAATAGAATCACATCAACCTCGACTTCTAATCGAGGTAACTCTAAGAATGGCTTAAGTAGTTGACCATTTACCTTAAATACATGGTCATCCTTAGGGTTAAGGATCTTCACAGCTCCATGTGGGAACACTGCTTTCACAATATAAGGTCCAGACCACCGAGATCTCAACTTTCGAGGAAAAAGTCGTAACCGAGAGTTGAACAACAAAATTTTTGAGACGGTTCAAAGGACTTACGAAGAATGGATTTATCATGAAATATCTTCGTTCGTTCTTTGTAGATTTTGGCATTGTGCTACGCATCATTTCGGATCTCTTCCAACTCATTAAGTTGAAGCTTACGATGCGATCCAGCCTTGACCATATCAAAATTGAACGTCTTGATGGCCCAATATGCACGATGTTCCAATTCCACGGGCAAATGACATGCTTTTCCAAAAACAAGCCTATATGGAGACAATCCAATCGGGGTCTTAAATGTTGTTCTATAAGCCCAGAGAGCATCACTCAGACGTTGAGACCAGTCTTTACGATCTGGTCTGACTGTCTTCTCTAGAATGTTTTTAATCTCCCGATTGGAAATCTCAACTTGCCCACTTGTTTGTGGATGATAGGGTGTGCCAACTTTATGAGTGATGGAGTATTTGTTTTATTAATAGCTCGAACGGTCTATTGCAAAAATGAGAACCACCGTCACTTATAATGGCACGCGAAATACCAAAACGAGAAAAGATATTATCTTTCAAGAATCTTACCACAACTTTGTGATCATTCATTTTACATGGTATCGCTTCTACCCATTTGGACACATAATCCACAGCAACAAGGATGAAAAGATTGTCAAACGAAGGCGGGAATGGTCCCATGAAATCAATACCCCAAACATAAAAAATTTCAACCACAAGAATATTAGTAAGGGGCATCATGTTGCGACGAGAAATGGAACCCATTCGTTGGCATCGATCACAAGTGGTGCAAAAGGCATGAGTATCTCGAAAAAGGGTAGTCCAATAAAAACCACTCTGCAAAACTTTTGCAGCTGCCTTTCTAGAGCTAAAATGACCACCACAAGCTTGCTCATGACAAAATGAGATGATGCTGTGAAATTCACTCTCAGGAACACATCTCCTGATAATCTGATCAGGACAATACCTGAACAAGTATGGATCATCCCAGAAGAAATGTCTAACCTCAGCAAGAAATTTGGATCTATCTTGTTTAGACAACTTAAAAGGAAGTTGACCTGTAACAAGATAGTTCACGATATCTGCATACCAAGGTAATTGGGAGAGCGCAAATAATTGCTCATCAGGAAATTACTCATTCAATGGTAAATATTCGCTAGATGACTCTACCAGAAGTCTAGATAAATGATCAGCTACAACGTTTTCCGAACCTGTCCCGAATTTCAATATCAAACTCTTGTAGCAATAGGACCCATCGAATTAAGCGAGGTTTAGCATCTTTTTTTACAGAAAAAAATATTTTAACGCCACATGATCAGTAAAAATAATTACTTTGGATCCTATAAGGTAAGACCAAAATTTGTCTATAGCAAAGACTACAGCTAATAACTCTTTCTCAGTGGTGGAGTAATTAAGCTGTGCGTCTTGTAGAGTTCTACTAGCGTAATAAATGACATGTGGCTTTTTGTCCAATCGTTGTCCTAGGACAGCTCCGAGTGCAAAGTCGGAAGCATCACACATAAGCTCAAAGGGAAAGTTCCAATTAGAAGATTGGATGATTGGAGCTGAAGTCAATAATTTTTTAAGCTTCTCAAAAGCTTTCAAACAATCTTCACCAAAAACAAAAACCGCGTGTTTAGCAAGTAAATTGCATAAAGGACGAGCGATTTTGCTAAAGTCTTTGATGAATCTCCGATAAAATCCAGCATGGCCTAGAAAAGATCTAATTTCCTTAACCGTCTTTGGAGGCGGAAGACTCGAAATTAAATCAATTTTTGCTTTGTCGACTTCAATTCCCTTGTGTGAAATTACATGTCCAAGAACAATGCCCTGTCGTACCATAAAATGACATTTCTCCCAATTTAAGACAAGATTTTTCTCCACACATCTATTTAACACTAAAGTTAAATGATGTAGACATTCATCAAATGAATCACCAAATACTGAGAAATCATCCATAAACACCTCGAGGAACCTCTCAACCATATCGGAAAAAACACTAAGCATGCACCGCTGAAAAGTAGCGGGTGCGTTACACAATCCAAAGGGCATTCTCCGTTATGCGAAAGTACCAAATGGACAAGTGAATGTGGTCTTCTCTTGATCCTCGGGTGCAATGGGGATTTGGTTATAACCGGAATACCCATCAAGAAAACAATAGTAATCATGTCCGGCTAACCTTTCAAGCATCTGATCAATGACAGGAAAGGGAAAGTGATCCTTCCTTGTGACCAAGTTCAACTTACGGTAATCAATACATACTCGCCACCCCGTGGTCATGCGGGTTGGTACTAATTCATTCTTGTCATTCTTGATTACCGTTACCCCTGACTTCTTTGGGACAACTTGATCAGGAGTGACCCAAGGACTATCCGAAATTGGGTAGATTATACTCACATCCAACAATTTGTGCACTTTGGCTCGGACAACTTCATTTAGATTAGGATTAAGTCTACGTTGCATATCATGCGATACTTTGGTATTATCTTTGATATGAATGCGATGCATGCAAACGATTGGACTTATTCCTTTAATATCCGCGATAGTCCAGCCAACTGCTGTTTTATGTTCTTTTGAAACATCTAACAATTTTCCTTCCTGTTCTTCAGTCAATGCAGATGAAATAAAAATGTCAGGTAATACTTTTAGGTCGAGCTTGGGTGGTTTTTCAACGGAAGGGACTTGTTTTGACTCACTGAGTTGAAGTGGTTCCATCCTAGGCTTCCATTTATAACTGGTTTCCATTATAGGGGTAGAGTCAAGCAAAGCATTGACTTCCCTGATGGAATCATTAATATCGAAGTCTAAATTAAAATGAGTCAAACAAGCCTCTAAAGGATCATTAAACTGAGGAAATGAATGTTTTGCCAAACTCTCAATCATGTTAACCTCAAAGGAATCCTCAGACTCGGGAGGTTGTTGACTTACATTGAATACGTTGATAGCATTTCGGCAGTAAATGATAGCATTGGATGTGGCAAAAAATGGACGACCCAAAATAACTGGAATGTGACTAGAGGGATTGTGAACAGGTTGTGTGTCAAGGACTATGAAGTCCATAGGGAAATAAAATTTGTCAACCTTAATGATCACATCCTCTATCACATCACGGGGGACTCGGACAGATCTGTCTGCCAATTGCAGTGTCACTTGAGTTGGTTTCAACTCACCAAGACCCAATTGCACATATACTGAATATGGCAATAGATTAACACTTGCCTCTAAATCTAACAGTGCCTTCCCAATCATATGATCACCAATCACACATGAAATAGTCGGGCAACTAGGATCTCTGTACTTAGGTGGGGTTTTGTGTTGAAGGATGGAGCTGACTTGCTCAGTTAGGAAGGCTCTTTTGTGCACATTCAGTTTTCGCTTTTGTGTACACAAATCCTTCAAAAACTTGGCATAAGAGGGAACTTGCTTAATGGCCTCGAGTAATGGAATATTGATTTGAACTTGTTTAAAAATTTTCATTATATCGTTGGCATTTGTTCCTTTCTTCGCCAGAACTAACCGCGATGGAAATGGTGTTCTAGGCATATAGGATGCCTTGGTGGGATCAGAGTCAAGATGATGATCCTCTTGAGAAGATGAGGCTTTATCAGCCTCCTTCTCAGATGGAGGTGTGACTTGCTTTGGCGTGGATTGAGATTCGGGATCAATCAAATTAGGCATTCTAATTTGGTTGTCAACTTGTTTTCCACTCCTAAGGGTGATGATAGATTTGACATCTTCATTGCGTGGCTGAGATGCACTGCCTATTTCGAATTGGCCCTTAGGATTTTGAATGGGTTGACCAGGGAATCTTCCTGCTTCTCTTTCAGGAAAGGACTTTTCTATTTGACTAACAGTCATCTCAAGCTTTTGGATGGCTTAAGATTGTTGTTGAGAAGTAGCTCTTAGTTCGGTGATAGCCTGAGAGTTCTGTTCGAGCATGGTTCCTGTTCTCTGCATAAATTTGTTCACTATATCCTATAAACTCTGAGTGTTAGAGGGAGGTACATCTTGATTGAACTGAGGCCTATTAGCAGGAATTGGAGTTTGAGGGATAACAACTGGGCCTCCTTGATGTTGACCATGGGCCCATGAGAGATTAGGGTGTTTGGCTAAACCTGGATTGTAAAATTTTTAGTGTGGATTATAACCAGATTGCCTAAAGGTATTGAATGCTTTGACTTGCTCAGCAAAATAAGCAAGGTACTCATTTTTCAAGTGACAGTCTGATGTGGAATGACTAGAACTTGAACATGCAGCACAAACCTCGGATGGAACATTGGTTTGGACTGATGGCTGAGACTTTTCCAGATATGCATCAATCTTCTGTGCCATTGTCATTACAACTGCTTCCAACCTTGAAGAAGGAGGAAGATGAGGAGTAGATGATGTATCCCTTACTTCATACAAACTACCCTTTCGCCTATCCAAGTCTCTTCATGAATAATCCCATTGTTGAGAATTTTCATAAATAGCTTCAAAGAATTCCCAAATCTCATTAGCATTCATCTTCATAAGTGACCCACCACTAGTGGCGTCAATCATTCGACGATTTTGAGGGGTTAACGCATCTTGAAAGTATTGAACCAAGCGCCACTTTTCAAAGTCGTGATGGGGACACCTAGCAATGAGTTCATTGAATCTTTCCCAACATTCATAGAAATGCTCACCCTCTTTCTGTTGAAAATTAGATATATCTCTTCGGATGGCATTTGTTTTATGAATAGGGAAATATTTTGCCAAAATTTTCCTGATAGGGCATCCCAAGTGTCGATGGTTCCAGTTTCTAAGGAGTTTAACCATGACTTCGCCCTATCTTTTAAAGAAAAGGGGAACAGCCTAAGACGAACTGAATCATCAGAAAAATTGGGATATTTCAGAGTAGCACAAATGTCAAGAAACTCTTTGACACAAAGATAGGGATCCTCTTTTTCTAGACCATAAAAGGAGGGCAAAATGTGGATAATTGATGGTTTTAGCTCAAAGCTACTTGCAGTGGTCTCAGGTAAGACAATGCAAGATGGAGTGTTATTGGAACATGGAGAGAAATAATCCTTAAATGCTCTCTCCCCAGCCATTTCAGTGGTCTCACTCGACAAGGAGAACGATTCTACAAGGTCAATGGGGACTTCAGACAACTCTATAGGATCCTCTCGAATTAGTCTAACTCTCGAATCCCGTTCCCAAAGACGCATAAACAGTTCTACACCAATTGAGGTTTGAAATGTTTACTAACCTTAAAAAAATCATGCACATACTCAAACACAATCAGCAACCAATTGATGCACAAGAAAAAATGCCTCCCTAAGCAATCAGTGTTTTTGAGATTAATTATCTTTTTATCTTAGGGGGACAGATTATTTCTTATGTAATCTTTATATCAGAGCCATGGGTGCTACAAGATGATCCTAAGAGTGTATACTTTACACCACAAAGTTCAAAATCAGTAGGCTGGAGTTTTATTTCAAAGAAACCGGATTATCGCACAAGAGAAGGAGGTCACAATGGTCCAATTAAATACTTCATTGTGCTACCGCTCTGTAAGCCAATAGATGTGCGAACGATGTGATGTTAAATGTACACTTGAGGCTTGTGTTCCTAACCCAAAATTGTTAGTGTAATACCTGTGTTTAAAAAAAAAAAAAAGGTTTGGTCAGGGGTGTACTCAGTCAATGTGGTGGCGGCACATAGCCACCCACCCTTTAAGAGACAAAACCCTTCATCCCCTTTTCTTTCTTCATTCTTTTTCTTTTCCTTCGCAGAGAGTAGCTCCCTGCCGCTGCTGCTCGTCCGCCTGCTTGCTTGCCGTCAGATCAAGCAATTCCTTCGCAAAAATCTCGCCCAATGTCCTTCATTTCTTCCCCCCTTCGTTTCCTCTTCGTTTCTCTTTTGGTTTTTCGCAAAAAAAAAAATTCAGTTTTCACATTTGGGTTTGGTGTTGGCTTGTTTGATCGGTTTCTGTAGCTCCGATCAGCCGTTGGGAGGGGCCTTGGTGGAGTCATTTGGAGCCCTTAGACCCCACATGCAAGGGTGGTTTCGGGGTTGGCCGGTTTTTTCAAAAAAATCAGGGTGCATGTTCGTTTTGAGGGTTCTTCGGCGTGAATCCGAACTTTGGGTGCGTGGGTGAGCCGCACATTCGTGACTCCGAGTGTTCTTAGACCCATTTCCGGCCTGTTGTGCGGTTTGGAGGCGATCAGACCGGAGTAGGGAGGGTTTCGGCGCATTTTCGCCAAACTTTGGGTTTCGGCGGGGTGTTTGCCGAATTTTTATTGCCTGTAAGTTTTTCTTTCAGTCACGCGCAGCTTGTAATTTATTTATTTTTTCAGTTTCGGCTAGTTTGCTCACCTTCGAGTCTGCCTTGCAGTTTTAAAAATTTTCGTGGTCCCGCATTCGTTGTTTGGCGAGTTAGGAGCTTCGACCGGTTGGAATTGGGCTCTGAAAACCCATTCCGCCCAGGTGAGTCGAACTATAATATTTATTTTGAGAAATAATTATTTGAAATCCTGAATTTAAGTTTTACATCATACCGTCGATTGTGTACAATTGAATCCAAATTCGTAAGTCGGGGTTTTCAGATATTTTGATGATTGTGTTAGTTATTTGTGAATGAATTATGTATTGGGTTTTCTGAAAGCATGATATACTTGAATGAAATCGAATAGTGAATGAATTTTGGTGTGATTAGGCTTTGGTGAAATGACATTGGACTTGTATGCTTCGTTTTCGAGTTTGCATTGTATGTCATGTTTTACCGTGGATTGTCGAGTCTTGAGCATGTATGATAATCGACTCGAATAAATTTATCGTGGTGAATTGGGTCATGTTGGGACCCTGGCATAGTCGTGGTTTTATAAAAAATTGCCGAATTGATTATGATTGCACGTCTGTTACCTTTGATTTTGTACAGACTTGTCATTTGTGCATGTGGATGTTAGTGTAAGTGTTTTTACCTCGCTATAATGTCTGTTGTGCTGATGCTTAGGAGATAGCTCGCATCGTGAGTTGGATGGTGCTTGAGATGACTCGCACCTGACATTGTGGACGCTATTGCATGTGGCAAGCTTGCTGAGGTGCGGTGAGCTCCTGCACGCACTTGCCACTATAGAGTGCAGTAGGACGGGTCCTGGAGGACGTGCTTTGGAGATTACTCGTTTTCCCTCCCAGCGAGCTTGAGTTTGATTGTGTTAGGTTGGCCGTGTTAGGCCAGTCGTTCGAGATGTTTGAGTTTGTATCCTGGCATATGGCACCCCATTAGGATACAAACGAGCGCGAAGTGGTACTGGTGCACGTTGTGGGATGTGTCTGGGTGAGACACATTCGTAGGGTATGCGGATACCTACGATATGAGACACTTATATAGAGTTTTACAGAATTTTTGGTTTCGACTTGATTGCTATACCTAGGAGACTAGGAAGAACCATGAGATCGTCTTTATTTTCATCGCTTGATATTTACCATGTTTGAATCACGTGTAATGATAGGCATATATCGTAAACTTGTAGTTATTGTTGAATCTGAAATGCTTGTGTTGTTGCTTGAACTTAGAAATATTATCTTTAGAGACACGGTGTGATTTAGACTTTAGGACTTGTTACTTATCCTTTATGGTTTGGCATGAATTTTCCTTGTATAGTATTCTGTTGTTTGTATTTAGTTCGCTCGCACCAGCTAGCTGTGTGTTTTGCTGACCCCACAAGGGGTGTGCTTCTATTGGAGTGCAGGCAGTGTTGGCGTTCCTGCTGATCGTGGCGCTTAGGCCCTGTTTTCCGTTGTAGGCGCGTTTTGTGCTGGTTGGTCGTGTCCACCCTATACGGGTATGTTTTGTTTCCTTTGTGTTATTAGGTGTACTATATTGTTATACTAGATGCTTGTATATTGGTTTTGTCGCTATGACTCTGGCGGGGCGAATCAAATATACTTATTTTTTTCAAATTTTTATCGTAGTTTTATTTCCGTTTCATTCTCGTATCAAGAATGTGTTATATTATGATGTTGTGGCCGGTTACGATCCACCTGTGTTACGGGTTAGTTCACGCATCGGCACGCTGCGATTCCCGTGGCGGGTCGAGGCGTGACAGTTAGTTACACCAATTATTCTTGTGGATCGTAGCTTACTTATGACTCGGCGTACCGGGTAAATTACCCTTGTGGAAGTGGCCTCTCGGAGTTCATTCAATGATTAAACCCATCGTCACTTTTAGCTTTGGTCAACACAAAATTATTGGATTCACCTTGGTCTTGGTTGTCCTATGAACACCGTACCTAAAAGATGGCTCTATCTAACTTGCTAACTGATTTTAATTATGTTTGGCTATTGGTTGCACACAGCTGGAGTGATGAGGTGGGGATATCAAGTCCCACCAGTTTCTATTTAGAAGTTGGGTCTGCTTATTATGAATTACTAAAGTTTAGCATCCACAATTGCAAAAATTAAACAACCAATCACACAATTTCAAACAATTACACAAAGCACCCAGGTCGCTAATACATTGTGTGTGATAGAAGTACTTACAGTGTGCGTATTCCGTTCTACACAAAAAATTAGCACAATTAAAAAAAATGTCCGACTTCTTTTTATCCGTTTCAATCAACACACAAGCATATGCAATCAAATTACTGGTCTTGGTCTTAGAAGTCGGATTTCTAAATCATAAAAAAAAAATTATTAGGTAACAATTAAAATTGTTTCTCTATAATTTCTTTTGACTTGGAAAATTTTGGGTTTTTTTTTAGGTGATTAAAAATGGAAAACAATAGAGTTTACAAAAATTATTACACCACACACTCGTAAAACGAGGTGAAAATAAAATTAAAACTCCCCTCACAAAAAAAAAGTATAAAATCAAAATTAAAATTTGCTTGATGTCTGCAGGATCGTCCAATTTCCTCGAGAAGCGTGTATTCTGCAAAATAAAACAAATAACAGGTAATGAGTGTAACAAGAACTTAACAAAATAAAAATAAAATTTGGTTTTTTTTTCTGAATTTTTTTTTAATTAGTGAAAATAAATCTTAAATTCAATTACACCGCTACCTTCCCCGACAACGGAGCCAAAAACTTGTTGCGGGTTTAACTGGCCTAAACAAACAGGCTAATTTGACCCACTTGTAATAACCGCAAGTGCACGGTGTCTAACTGGTAGACAACGGCAAGTACGGGTCAATCCACGAAGAAGGTGGATTAAATTGAATTTAATAATTTACCAAAACTAATTTGGAGAGAATGGGGGTTACAGTGTTTAAAAATCCGAGTTAAACAAAAGTAATAAAAATAACAATAAATAAAAGAAAAGAGTTGGAGGAAAACCACAATTTGCAAAATATTTTTCAAGCTCCTAAAATTATATTCAAAATTTCTTATTATTCTAATTTCAAATAAATGACTCTAGCAATGTATAAACTCCTAGCATTAATTGTCTTGTTAGGGCACAATTAATCACAAGTTTAATTATTCAATTAAAACATGCTTGATTTATAACATAATATTTTTCTAACAACCTAAGATGCATGACATATTAGGTGAAAGTAAAATATTATAAATCGCGAATCAATTAATATTAATCATGGAATAATAAAGTAAAATGAAATTATTTCTAGAGTTTGAGACTTAATTCACTGTGGTGTTACAGAGCATTCAGCAGGGTGCAAACAGGAACAGGTCCAGTGTGGCTCAGCATATCCCAGTGGGTGCAAATAGTTATAATCTTTCTCAGCCGAGGTGCTCTCAGCAAGGTCCACTGGGTGCCAGTAGCGTCAACTATTTTAAGTCTCTGTGGTGGTACTAAGTTATAAGGTGGGGCGCAAATAGTACCCCAACCTTTCTCTCTCCCGTTCCCATCACAGGACAGAGACGCAACAGAGAGGAGCAATACGAGCTCCTCCCTAGTTTCTCTCTTCGTTCCCTTTTTTTCTCACCCTTCATTTATCTCTCTCTTTTGCATGCAGGTTTCGCAGCCGATCGGAGGAAGAATACGCTCACAAAGAGCGAAGAACTAGGCGGCGTAGAGAAAATCTAGCTGGAGACGAAGGTGCAGAGAATCTGGCGGGAGAAAACGGTTTTTCAAATTGATTTGGCTATTCGCACCCCAGTCCATTACTCTGAGCCCCACAGTCCACCACCTGTCTCTTTTCTCGGGATTCGTGTTCACGCAGAGATGAATTTCACCTCCTTTGATGTTGTGACATCATCAACCATGATCTTTTAGACCCCACGCCGAGGCGAAAATGAAATCATAGGGTTTCCTAGAGTTTGTCGTATCTAAATTATTGTTTTCCATATGCTTGAATATTAAATTCAGTTGATTTCTGAATTTTAATAATTTGCTTTCACCGATTATATCCGGAATAATTATCTAGACTAATTGGTAGTTAGAAATACCCTTTATTGATATTCAAAGCCTGCTTAAATTAATTAATCTGAATCTGTGATTGTGTATGCCGTAAGAAGACATGCAATGTTGGGATTTATAATTAGTTAAAATAAACCTGTGATTGTATGTGCCATAAGAAGACATGCAATGCTAGGGGTTTATGACTTTGCTGAAATCAATTGCAATTGTAGATTAATCTTTAGATTAGTCGTGTTGATTCTTGAAAACAATAATTTAGAGTACATGAATCTCGAAGAACCTGTGGTGGATTCGATGTCTCGGTCCATTCTCTTATCATCTAATCAGTTAATTTTAGTTTTCAATTTAGTTCTCTTAATTTAGTGATTTTCATCTGCTGCAACCCCAACTATAAATTAGTTCAAATGAGTCCTAGAATTCGATTGTCTCGTCAATCCTCGTGGGATCAACCCGTATTTGTGACTGTCTACCAGTTAGACAGTCGTGCACTTGCGGTATTACAAGTAGGGTTTATTAGCTTATTAATTTAGGTTAATAAAATTTCCGTCCGTGGGTTGTCTGTTGGTTCGTTGTTGATGGCGGGCTGTGGTTGTGCGAAATAGTGAGATGGCGGCTGTTTTGCATGTTGAGAACAGAGGATGAGGAGAGGAGCGGTGTGGTCGCTGGAAAAAAAGAGAAGGGCTTTCCTTCAAAAGAGAGAGAAAATTGTTTTGAAAAATAGTTTCGCTATTCGCACCCGAATACTTGCTCTTTGTACCACCATAGTACGCTTGCAGCCCTTCGGGTCGCGTGTTCGTGCAGGAATTGATGAATTCCACCTATACCAGTGTTGTGACGTCATTCACCATGATCTTCTAGACCCCGCACCGAGATGAAGATGAAACCACAGGGTTTCCTAGAGTTTGTCGTATCTAAATTATTGTTTTCCATATGCTTGAATGTTAAATACAGTTGATTTCTGAAATTCAATAATTTGCTTTCACCGATTATATCCGAAATAATTATCTAGACTAATCGGTAGTTAGAAATACCCTTTATTGATATTCAAAGGTTGCTTTAATCAATTAATCTGAATCTGTGATTGTGTGTGCCGTAAAAAGACATGCAATGCTAGGGATTTAGAATTAGTTAAAATAAACATGTGATTGTATGTACCGTAAGAAGATATGCAATGCTAGGGGTTTATGACTTTGCTGAAATCAATTGCAATTGTAGATTAATCTTTAGATTAGTCATGTTGATTTTTGAAAACATTAATTTAGAATACATGAATCTCGAAGAACCTGTGGCGGATTTGATGTCTTGGTCTACTCTCTACATCTTATCAGTTTAATTTTAGTTGTCAATTTCATTTTCTTAATGTAGTAATTTACATCTGTTGTAACCCCCAACTCTAAATTAGTTCAAATAAGTCTTAGAGTTCGACTGTCTCGTCAATCCTCATGGGATCGACCCCTATTTGCCACTGTCTACCAGTTAGACAGTCATGCACTTGCGGAATTACAAATAGGGTTTATTAACTTAATAATTTAGGTTAATAAAAGCTCCATCAATATCCTGCAAGGACATGGTATTTCATTCCTCTCATTCACATAATGACGAGCGGTATCAATGAATCCCTCAATCCCCTTTTTGTATTCCGGACACTACACCAAAAGGCTTGTTTAGCTACGGAGAGATGGACACGGCTCTAAACCGTTGGTTAATTTGCCACTGCAAAAAACCGTGGCTATAACGGCCAACGGTTCAAAATCGTGGCTAAAAAAGGGTTGCCACGGCCAAAAACCGTGGCTAACTTCCAACGGTTTAAAACCGTGGCTATAAGCTTTTGATTTTCACATGAGTTTCGCGCTTTGGTGAAAATTTGTTTCGCGCTTTTGAGGGAGCAGTTTCGCGCTTTGGCGAAAAAAATTGAACAAATGAAGCTGGTGAGCTGTTTTGTTCAAGTGTTCGTGAGTTTCGCGAGGTGTTTTGTTCAAGCTGGCGAGGTGAGTTTCGTGAGTGAGTTCGCAAGGAAAGAGTAAGGAGAAAGTTTTGTTCAAGTGTTCATCAAGTAACAAATAAAGAATGTTTGTTTATTGTTCTGGTTGTTTGATTCGTTTAGTTTGATTGGTAGATGAAGTGTCCTGGGTTTTGAAGCAAGGGGGTGTTTGGATTTGTGGTTAGAAATGTTGGGTGTTATTCAATTTCTGATTTTTATGTGTTTCAAGTTTGAAGGGATGTTAGTCAGATTTGGGGTTTAAGTGATTAGGAAGGTTTGGGCTTTGATGAGTTTATTGATTTTGAATAAATGGGGTTTCAGATTTGTGGTTATTGATGAGTTAGAGATGTTGGGGTTTTGTTCAATATGCGGAAAGTTGAGATTTTGAATGTCAGATTTGGGGATTTCAGTGGTTAGGAAGCTTTGGGTTTTGATGGGTTTAGCGGTTTTGAATTAATTGGGTTTCAGACTCGTGGTTATTGACGAGTTAGAAATGGTGGGGTTTTGTTCATTCTGCAGAAAGTTGGGATTTTGGAAGGAAGACTATCAGATTTGGGGATTTTGGTGGTTGAGAAGCTTCGGGTTTTGAGGGGTTTGTTCATTTGGGGTTTAGTACATATGGTTGTTGATTTGTTTCAGTGTTTTGAAATGGACTATTTGGTTGCTTGTTGTTTGTGTTTAGCACAATGAGGTAATATGTTTATTTCATAATTGGTTTTAGGGGTTTTCAATGTAGAGATTTGGTGTCTATGAAGGTTGAGGTTTTGAGGATTTTGTTTCAGTTGGGTTTAACAATTGTTTGCTTCTTTACTTGTGTAAATTAGGGTTTTGAATAGTTTGATTTGCGGCTTATCTTAGTTGAGAAATTTAGGGTTTGCATGGTTGAGGGATTTGATTTGGTTTTGGCTATTGTTCAACTTCATGATAAAAAAAAATGATTGGATGTTTATGTGAAATTGGGGCTTTTTGTATGTTGTTATTAAAGTTCTGAATGTGTAAAATAAAGTTCTTCACTTGATCATGGTTCATGAGTTTCACCACTGTCAAAATTTTGTTATCTATAACAGTGTAGTAGTTTTTAAGGCAATTGATTTAAGGTGAATTTTTTATTGTTTCAAATTGTAGTGGAGTCATACCAGTTAGTGGTGAAGAATACTCTATACCAACCAGATGAGGTATTATCATTAGCGCAATGGAGAGTCCTGAACAGATTGCATGACAAGAACGAGACACTATATTACAAAGTAAGTTTGCCGGATAAAAGCTTAAAACTTCATTAGACTTTTGGAATTTCATCAGCTTAAAATAATCCCTTTACTTGGTTTCTCCAGGTCCTTATTGAAAACATTGAAAATTTTGCTCCAATAATATACAATCCGACTGTGGGGTTGGTATGTCAAAACTACGGAGGCTTGTTTAAATGCCCACGTGGGATGTATTTCAGTGCAAAGGATAAAGGAAAGATGATGTCCATGACCTATAACTGGCCATCTGAACAGGTTAGTAAGGGGTCAAGAGGATTAGTTGTTCTAGTTTGCTCTTGGAGGTTTGTTCTTTGTACGGATTTCATGTACTGTTCACTTCATGGAAGCTAATTTTGTGACCTGGTTTTTTGTTTCTTAGTACTTGGAATTGGAATCACATTAACATGTAACTTGCTAGGACTGTTTCACTGCTCTTTCATAATAACATCTATTCTTAAAATGTTCTTACATAAAGTGTGAGCTTGTCACACTTTTAATTCACTCAAGAGTTGAGGAATTTGTGAACTAAAATTCCAAGTTCCCTTGAGCATAGGTTATTGCATCATAAGGTGATTTTATAAGTTTCTTTTTTACGCTCTTAGTCTAGATCTAGATAGTCTTAGGACAAATGTATGAGTAAGACTTTTGTGGAGGGAAAAAAACTTTTACTTCATATAAGATGAAATAAAATAGAAATTTAATAAGGAATGTTATTTCAGTTGACGTTGTTTGATTTCTAGTTTTTATTTAGATTTTTGTTTGCTTCTGCCACAATATCATCATTCCTTTATGAATGTTGATGAATTTTCTGGGATTGACTGTTACATAATGAGAACAGTTACTGTATGCACTCTTTAATACTTTTCACATTTTTGGTTTATCTTCCATTTGTTACAGGTTGAACTGATAGTGGTGACAGACGGAAGCCGCATTCTTGGACTTCGGGATCTTGGAGTTCAGGGAATTGGAATGCCCATCGGGAAACTCGATATATATGTTGCTGCAGCCTCCGTGAACCCACGCAAAGTATATACCCTCTCTTTATTTATCTTCAATATATTATGTCTTCAGCTTTCGAATACTGCTGCATATACCAGATCTTATGTACCCTATGCTTTGTGGTAGAAAAATCATATATTGCCCCTATTAAGTCATTGTGTTTAAATATGTCTTTTCAGGCCTTACTGAACTTGTAGCATTATCACCACTAACATTTTACTGATGTGTCTTATGCATCACTTACAATAAGACAGTGACATCTTAGATGGCTTATGCAGATCCTGATTTGGGATCTGAAGATAACTTCGGGATTTGGAAGATTGATGATACAGACAACAGTTTTTATACGCAACCCTTTAGGATCAAATATGCAAGGTAGGATGTCCTGTTATCTGTTATGGTCTCTTTTGATCTCTCTCTTGGAAAACATGAGGTACATTTTTTTCTTAAACACTTCCAGTGATCTATGTAGTAAATTTTGTATCTTGAGCTTAAAACATTGCTCATGTTTTATGAATTTCACTGACTTGGGATGCATGTAATTGCCATTAGATGATTAAAACTTGTTACGTTAGTCTGGCTACTAACACGTGCTTCAATTTGCAGGGTCCCTCTAAATCTGCTGTAATCTTGAAGTTTGAACTTCTATATGCTCCACTATTGGAAAACGGGTATGTAGATGGGTAATATATCATGCATTTTTCTTTGTTCAATTGAGCTGAATCGCTCTATTCATCGTACTAGTACATGATTGACAATGTAAATAATACAATTATTGTTTAACCTTTTGTACTAAATATGAAACTTTTGTTGTTTTTCAAAAGGTCGGGGTGCAGGGTCCCCTGGATGTCATCCCTGCTGCAGTCCATGAATTTCGGATCCCACCTAAGGCTCTTCTAGGCTTGCATTCATATTGCCCAGTTAATTTTGATGTGTTCCATGCAGTTCTTGTTGATTTAAGTGTACACATCATTTTATTGAAAGCTACTACACGTGCACCTCTGAAGGTATCCAGGTTTGTTGCTACTCTAGTTTATTAGATGAAGAATTCAAACAAGACCTTTTCAATTTTAATTTATTTATTTGCACTGAACTGGTTTCCCCAGCTTTTGATCTTTACATAACTTGGTTTAAATGGAATACTCCAGTGAAAGAGTTGAAGATGGCGCTGGTGAATGTTTTGATGGGAACAATCAAAATCAAGTATGCATTTATCTGCCTCATTTTACATTTGTGGAACTCTATTTGTTTCTGTTTTCAGAGAACAGTGGACCTTCTTGGTTCACTGTCCAAATTTTCAACATTCCTTTGAGTAACAGGAGTTGAATGTATATATATAGGCTCATGATACAGAGTGTTTTGCAGAATGCATAGGACTCTTATTTAAAACCTAAGCTCAAAAAGTGTTTGAATAAGTTTGTTGAATTGAAATGCTTTAAAAATCTAGTGGCTAACATCTTTTATATGATTAAGATTTTATGTATTTTAAATTCTATGGTCGTTTTGGTTCTTATTGTTAATATTGTTGCTATGTTTTGCTGATAAAAGGAAAATCCTCATTTCTTAGTTCTAAGGTTAAAGGTGTTCTAGTAAACATGACCAAGTCTCTGGAACATCTGATAATTTGTTAACTCTTATTTCTGGCATTCATTTACGAGATATGGTGGCCACATACTTGAGTTTTGGCACAGTTCAAAATAGAAAATTTTCTATTTGATTAATCAAAGTAAAGCTCAAAGTTGCACTACACAGCTTAGGCATGCTCTGGAAAAGGAAGTTGGGAAGATTGAGGTAATTATTTTTTTATTTTACTTTTCGTCCATGTTTACAGGTAAAAATGTGCATAAGATTCCTTTCCCATTCCTCTAGAATTTAGTAGTTCTGATTCTGTTTGGTTGATCCGTAACATGTACTTGTAATTAATGTTGAAGGTCTAAACTTATTTATTCTCCCTGTTTTTTTTTTTAGTTGTGAGAATACAACAATTTGTATATCATATTTTGAAGATTCACTGCAGATGCAATCTTGGTCGAGACCACATTCATCCCCTCCATTCAGCAAGGATGGGCGTGCTGGAACTGAAATCATCCTTGATCTTGTAAAAATACCTACTGATGGCAATGATGTCTGGGAAATTGACCCTAGGCTGTTGAAATTTGAAAACAAAGTTGCATCTGGATCATTTGGAGATCTATAAGTTTTCCATGCTTTTACTTAACCCTTTTGGCCGTAGAACCACTTGCAATTTTTTTTCCTTTTCTGGACCCAGGTACAAAGGCTCTTATTGTAGCCAGGAAGTGGCTATTAAAGTCCTCAAGCCTGAGCGCGTAAGTGCAGATATGCAGCAAGAGTTTGCTCAGGAAGTCTATATAATGAGGTTCGTAAATTGATAGCCCTTTGACATGCATGGCTTAACATTTTTGGTTTTTTTCCTCAGGATATTGGTCATGCTCGCTCTGCTTTGTTCTAATAACATTTATAGTTTTCGAAATTCAATTACTGTTATCTAAAGACGGCAAATCTTTCTTAAAGAAGTCTTCCTTACTATGTTATCTTTTAGAATCTTCATATGGATCTTGACTGTTGTTCTCTAGACATTGTCTCAGATAGATCTGGTTTTGTTAAACTAGAATTGTCAAATTTTAGTTTTTTCTTCGAATTTGGATAGTGTCCATTTATGATGTTCAAGATATTTATGCTTCTGCTTATTAGATGTTGAGGTCGGACTTTTAATTGCGGTAGGTGTTTTTGCTGATGTTGGTTCATTTATGGGGTTGCATTGATGCAGAACAAGATGAGGGTCTTGAGAAATTGGAAGAGACAGTATAAAGTACAAAACATATTGCACTAACGGTCAATGAAGAGCTTGACTTGCACACTAGGCTCATTGTACGGTTCCCTCAACCAGTTTTCCACTGCTTACACTTTTTTTTTTTTTTACTGTTTTTATTTTTCTCCTTTGTAAAGTTCATACTGCTCTCAAATCTTTCATCTTGTTGACTGTTACCAGCCACTAATTTTCTTGTTTGGTTTCTCCCCACTATGCAAGATACCTTGGACGAACATGTGGATTCAACAGACTCTCAATTGCAGGCAAGACACTTGTTCTTTTATGCACCTTTTTATTAGAACATGCCACTTCCTATTTAAAATGCATATCTTTGGTTTTGACAATATGCCACTTCCTACATCTGAGCATATGTTAATGTTGAATCCATCATATCCATCATCATCATCATGAAAGAGTGCAATATTTGTATATCTGATATTAGAGCATGCCAGGAACATGATGCTTCCATCAATTTTGTTTGCTAGCTATGAAGTTTTACTTGATGCATCTCGTTTTTAAAACTTTTTTTCTCCTTATTTTATGGATCTGATTATGGTGGCCCTTTATGTAGGAAATAGAAATAATAATTCCAGATCTTTCAAAGACTTTTCCAAGTTCTGGCATGGTTGAATCCAAATCAGTAGGAACCTATTCACCATTTCAAAAGCAAGAAAGATATGGGTATGGAGGACCCAAACCAACTCTAGTGTTTTGTCTTGATTTATTTTTAGGAGATACAAATGTTCAGACCAATCAAGGGCTTCATCTGGTCTGTATGCATGCTGGGACAAATCCCTTTGAAGTCATTAATCAGGCTGTCAAGTAAGATTCCCTCGGCCTGTCGAGTTTTCTTGATAAATTTCTAAACTACTGCTATCTAATTGGTCGATATTGTCATCAAGAATTGTAATCCTACTATAATATGTATACATTGACTATTGTAAGACAGTATTTATGGCTCTTTGAAGAGCACAATGTGATGGAGTTTTTGGTTCTTGCTGGAGATCATCTATACCGTAAGGACTATGTGAAGTTTATTCAAGCTCATAGAGAAATAAATGCTGAGATCACTGTTGCTGCGCTGCTAATGGATGAACAACGTGCCATTGCATTTGGTCTGATGAAAATTGACGAAAAGGGCACATTATTGAATTTGCTGAAAAAGCAATTGTTGAAATTTGCGGATCAGAGGTTGTGAATGATCTGAATTGATGCACGTGCTGTAATGAATTGTGAATGATCTAAATTTCTGCTGTAATGAATTGTAAATGTTGCTGCTGTAATGAATTGCTTGAAAGCAATTGCTGGAATTTGTTGATCAGAGGTTGTAAATGCTGTTTTTAAATTTAATAAAAAGTCATATTGAATTTTACTTACCTGATGCACGTGTTGAATTATACTTACCTATAAGATGTAATAAAAATTCATTTGATAGCAAAAAAAAAATTTTGCTATGTAACTTTCCACGGCTTAAAACCGTGGCTAAAAATATTGCAACGGCTTAGAACCGTGGCCATAACTTGCAACGGTTTTAAACCGTGGCTATTCCTGGCCACGGCTTAAAATTGTGGCTAAGATTTTTGCAACGGTTTAGAACCGTGGCTAAATCATCAACCGTCCTCGAGTATAAAACCGTTGCTAATATGTTTTGCCACGGTTTGTAGCCGTTAATGGGGATTTAGCGACGCCTCTACAGCCCACGTTTCTAAGCCGTGACAATGGGTTACCCCCACGGTTCAAAACCGTTGCTGATGGGTATTTTTGGTGTAGTGGGAACAAGAATATTGCGGTTAGAAATCCATTGTCTCTCCATATCAGCTTTTATGTCAGTATCTACTTCAACGACCCCAAAAAAATCTATACATATAATTAAAAAATTACTCAACCAAACAACGATTGATTAAAACTTTTTGTAAACTATAATGAAGTAAGTACCCATGATACCTAAGAGCTTAAAAAGTAATATGTTTTTAGAATCTTAACGTTTTCTAGACATTTTCTTAACATTGGATACTATTAAGATAAGATGAAAATGACAATAATTCCATAACGTACCTTAGAGCAAGTTGAAAAGAACAATCTAGGTAGTCGAAACAGATCTGCAACAACCACAAAAAAGTTTAGGAGAGTGGATCAAGTCCAAGAGTAGAGGTGTTTCTTATTTCTAATTTCTAATTTCTAATTTCTAATCCTTTGTCCTGCTAAGAAAATCAGTCTGTGACTCTGTGTATGAACTTCTAATAATTTAACAAAAATATACAAAAAAAAAAGTACAGTATGCACGTTTGTTTATGTCATGAAAATGGATTTCACAGAACATATTTTCTCAAGTAAATGAAAATTGTATCAAACACCAAAAACCATGGGCTATGGAATAGCTACCAAAGCGAAAACATGAAATATCCCTACCTCATCATTTTGCACTCCCTGAACTTTATGAACCACTATGTCTAATTCTCCCATTATCACCAACATAGAACCCCTTAATTAATTACTTCAACATGGAAACCCACTTAACTTTGTCGCATGGGTATAACACTATAGAGATTCCCTTGATTGGTTCATGGCCCTTATACATACTTATAAAATCTTTCTAAAAATTGGATCCAAGAACATGGGAAAAAGGAAGATCTCCCACACACCCAAATCGCTAAAAAATTCCATCTAAATTTTGTTCAAATGCTTTTGTTATTTGATCAGATGAGATGGGATTGTAATGCATAGACCATGTACATGACTTCTCAACCTCTTGAGAAGTTATTTTTTTCATGTTTCCTCAATTGTAAACATGGAAAGGCTCGTAAGCTGAAGTTATCATTCATCAACTGTTGACTAAATTGTACTTCAAGTTACCCATAAATTACGATGAACACCAAAACGGTCATAGCCCTGAGTCATATACGTGTCATGATGACCTCAAAGAATTATGGGCCTGAGCATCAGCCCAACACTAATGCGGCCCAAGCGATTCTAAGCCCGCCCAATGCAGTTCGCCAAACGGACCCGAACTCTTATAGTTTGCTAAGCCTATGCGTATCACAGCTATCCTCAATACCCGTAAGCCCTGCTAAGGTAAGTATCCCGAGGATCAGCTTTAGACAGGCAATTATAGTAGCCAGCTCTCTGCTTCCAACTAGGAAGCAAATACCAGAGTACACATCACAAAGGAAAACTTCCTCATAAGTATTACCCTGAGATTAGAAACTATCTCCTGCGTATCTAGGAGCATAGGGCAAACAGGAAATATCCCTTCTACAACACAACTCATAATTAGATAAGGACCTCCACGAAGATCTTCTTAAACTATGCCATCAATGGCTTGGTCGAACCAGGACTCCTGCACTATAAATAAGACATGAGGTTGGTAAGCTAAGATACGCTACAAATTCCCTGTTTACAGCATTACACCTTCCTCATATCTTTGTCTAACTTTAGCATCAGAGTGTCATAGGCCACCACAACGGAGTTCTGTGGCTCACATGCGTTCCTTGTGCAGGTCAGCAAGACTAGGTCAAAGCAGGGAGCAAAAAATGACTGCATCAATTTGGCACCGTCCGTGGGGACAACAACGTTCCGAACCTTTCACTAGCATCATCTCCTTTCGAAATACAAAGAGATGGTAACCACTAGATCACGCAACAACGGAGAACAAGGGGACACGTCAAACGCTCAGACAGACATTATATTGTCGCTTTCAGCGGTTCCGGTTACGCATGGGCAACAAACTCACACCCCTGCACCAGCAACAGCAATGACAGACCCTAGGATAGATATGTTTTCATCTCAAATACAACAGATCGCCAAAGCAGTGAAAGCTCTTGCACGACAAAACCCTTTACCCACTAATGAAGATCAGAAGCAGCACAAGCCTCTGTCTCCGGAGGACGACAGAGAGCAAGCACAAGAGAGTTAAGCTCCTGCTAGTTCTCATTGGACTAGAGGATGTGGCGCGGTTAACGTGGAGCCGACCACCAAGGCAGAGAGGCTCGACCCTTGGAACCCCCTCCGCATAGGAGCACATGACCCAGACGTGTTGTACTGACTCTCTGTTCCTCCATTCATGGAGCACATGACCCAGACGTGGAGCCGATCGCCAGGGCAGAGAGGCCCTTTCAAAGATGTTCGCGCCTCCGAAGCTCGACTTCTATGATGGGACCATCGACCCATTCAACCACCTGCGCCATTACCCGCATGAAATGGCCCTCGAATAAGGATACGAGTCGATGATGTGAAGAACTTTCCCACTAGCCTGAAGAAGCCAGCATTAACGTGGTTCCACAGCCTCCTACCGAGGTCAATCGACTCCTTCAAGACACTGGCGAAGGAGTTCCTGACGCGTTTCGTCGAAAGTCAGCGTCTCCAAAAATATCCACACTAGATACTCTCTCTGAAATAGATATCCAATGAGATACTCAGAGAGTATGTCACGCACTTCAATAACAAGCTGACACTCATTGACGGTTGCAGCAACGACACATTCGTGACAGCTTTCGTCGTGGGCCTAAATGACGAAAAACTCTACGAATACCTCACCTTGGAACCCTCTTTAGATATGAAGGAGCTCTTCAAGAATGCCCAAAAGTACATTACCTTATAGGAGTTGAGGACCGTTAAAAGGGAAACTAAAGGTCAGAAGAAGCCCTCCGCTCTTAAGGACAAGAAAGAGGGAAGAGACGCAAGGATGAAGAAAGGAGCAGGAGGAAGCGCAATGACAACAGGTCAGACCCTAGTCGGGCCAGGCCAAAGAAAGCATCCAATTATGTTGGATCAAAGGCCATGACACCCCTCAATTCCATCCTCTCGAATACACTAAACTCCATGAAAAACTGGGAAAATTTGAAGTCGCCCCCAAAGAAGCGCGAAGATCCCTCCAAGCATGAAAACAACGAGTATTGCTCATACCACAAGGACGGCGGCCAAGATACCAACGACCGCAAGAGTCTGAGGTATGAAATTGAGTACTGGATCCGCAGGGGCAAGCTAAAGGAATTTCTAAACTCTGAGAAGTGACCAAAACGATCCAGGGACCGGGGGAGTTAGTTAAAGAAATAGAAAAGGAGACTCCGGGCATAATCTATGTCCTTCATGGGGTCGGACCAGATTTAGACCAGTCACACAGGTCTCGCAAGCGAACTTTATTGGAGATGCAGACACAGCCCGCGGACTAGGATTGACGCATTTGCTACTCGAGGGTTCAAAGCCTCATTCCCACCTTGACCTTTACGGACAAGGACCTCGAAGGTGTCCAAGCGTTGCATAATGACACCCTAGTTATCTCGATCTCCATTGCAATGTGGGAGGTAAAGAAAGCTCTGGTGGACACGGGGAGCTCACTCAACGTCCTGTTCTACAACGCGTTCCATAGTATGGACTCCATAGTATGGACCTCAAGAAGAATAACGTAACGTCTTCAGACTACCTGTTGATTGGATGCAGCGGAGAGAAATGCTTCCCGATCGGGAAGATAAGGCTAGCAGTAGTAGTAGCAGAGCCGCAATTGAGAAATGTCCTATTTCTAGACTTCATGGTAGTAGACACATCGTCTACCTACAACCTTATCTTGGGAAGACCATGGCTCCACCAGATGGAAGCAGTAGTCTCAACCCATTACCAGTGCATTAAGTACACTGTTAACCACTCTGAAGGAACAATACGTGGAGACCAAGCTACGACACGAGGCTGCCATTATGTTGCACTGAAGCAAATAGAATGTTCCCAGGTCCAACCGAACCCCACAGTGCAATTTGAACCAGAGCCAGGCCTAATGACTCAAGACGCATCACTCCACTCGCACGAGATCTCAATAACAGTGGCTCGCTTCAGAGAAACAGGACAGTCAAACGGTACTTGAGCAATCTGCTCTTAAACCCAGCAGAACGGGGAGATCAAGGCAAGCAGGAGTACAACCCAACAACATTCCATCAGCGTGGATATTAACTCCCCCACAAGGTTTACTCTATAGTAACCTCTATGACATCAGCGAAGCTCAACAATCCACTGAAAGCACCAACGATCCACAAGAGTCATACGAATTCACTTCAGGGCCAGGAGCAATTTCTCTCCGTCAACAGTTTGTCTATTTTAGTTGTTTATTTCCCTTTTCATAGGCAATGTAGAGTTTTAGTTCTTAAAAACTTATGTGATTTGTAAACGTTCAAGAAATAAAGAAAGAATTGCGCAAACACACTCTATTGATTATTGGAAAGAAGTAATAAGGGACACCCAGAGGCGGATACAAAAGAATACATACTACAAGTATTTGAATTCGATGTGAAATGGAGTAAGGATTCGCTTAAACAGTCTGACTACATTAGGAGAGCCAAAGAAAGCTCCGAGTAAATTTTGCTTGACCCCTTCCCAAGATCAAGGACAAAGGTGCGATAAGGGTATGAGATTACAGAGTTGTCGTCCGCTCTTCCAAACCGCCCTCGGAAGGTGACTCGACAACGACAACATGAACCCAGCAATGAGTTGCAGACTTCCTCAAACTGCATTAAGCCTCCCGAAGGAGGTAGAAGAAGGCAGATGAGGATGGCCACGAGCGGTGGAGCGGCCAAGGTTTCACAATAATGTCGAGCGATGACACTTTTCCTATGTGTGGTACCCGAGGTGACTGAGATAAACCACCCACGGGAGCATCACGCACCCGCCAACATAATGCATTACTCCCGCGAACATAGGTTCGCACGCCCTTAAGCGGGCAAAACCTTTCTCCAACTAGGTAAGCGTAGTCAACCGAGGCTGATGATGGCGGTTTCTGGTTCATCCCGACACCTAGTCTGCCTAGCGCGGATCCCGATGGTTTAGGAAATGGGAGTCTAATCAGTGTTGTCACGCCTAGTGACGACGACTCGCTAGGGATCGTTGCCCCCTTTGCGATCAATGGTCATCGAACCCGATCAGGTAAGCCTAACTGGTGACAACTGGCAGTGAAAGCTTCTGATCAAAGCCCAGATCTGTAGCCCCCATTGCCCGGTGTAGATGATTTGGAAGGTGGGAGTATAGTCAGTCCCAAACTTATTTCGACGGCTTGCCATGGGGCCACTTCTTTTCAGACTGGCCGCCAAATTATCAACCCTGAACTTGTAGCCGCTACTGCGCAGGTGTAGATAGTTTAGAAGATGGGAACCTAGTTAGTCCTGAACTAATTCCAACAGCTTGGCACGTGACCACTACTCTTCAGCATGGCCGCCGAAAATCCCAAATTGTAACTTGATGTGCACGGGTGTAGATGATTTGGAAGGTGGGAGCCTAGTCAGTCCCAAACTTTTTTCCGACGCCTTGCCACGGAGCCACTGCTTTTCAGCCTGGTCGCCAAACCCCTTCATCTCAAACTTGTAGCCCCCACTACGCGGGTATAGATGGTTCGAAAGGTGGGAAACTAGTCAGTCCCCGACTTATGTCGACAGCTCGCCACGAGACCACTGCTCTTCAGCATGGTCGCCAAATCCTTACTCCTCGAACCTGTAGTCCACTTTGTTCGGTCATAGATGGTTTGAAAGGTGGGAGACCTAAGCAGCTCGCCACGTGACCACTGCTCTCTTTTGAAACAGTTGTGACCGCAAATATACACAGCTCAGTCAGTGTCTTCACACTCAAACGAGTTGGCATTCTATTACCAGCAAAGACCACTTACGCCGACACATAAATCGTCCAGCCAACGCGCAGATAGGTTCTACATAGAATGCCAACCTGAGCTTACAACGCCTAACTCGATACAAGCGCTCTAACGCGTATGCTCGACTATCACAACTCGCTTATGACGGCAGCTGCAGCCGACAAATCAGACAAGCAAGATAAGCCCCCAGTAGCTTACCTTAAGGACGAGATACAACCCGGGTAACGCAACTAAATTGTCCACTACATGCCCACTGATGGATTATGCAATAGTGACTCTGAGTCACTCGCAACGCAAATGGTCAAGCTCTCGACTAAGACAGACCACTCAACTTCCTATTGATCCAACCAGCCTATGCCAAAGTAAACCGTCAAGGCGAAACAAAAAACACACAATAGTGACAACGAGCACAAAACGGATATATAACGTACTTAAAATAAAACTATTTTCATTAACAGTCAAAGCAAAATGGGTGCAAGTATACAAAGCTTACTCCTTATCGGAAGAGGGTACAAAAACAGAATAGCTAAACTTAACGGATGAGGGAGCAGGAGTCGCGTCCATACGCGCCACTGCCTGAGCATCCCTTCTTCGTCCGATGATGCAAATGCAACAAACAAGTCTAGATACAACATCTTCTTATAGTGGCCAAGATCGCATTATGGATGCTCCTCCTTCATCAGCGCCAGCAGCTCCAGTCTGCCATGTACAACCCAACGGAACTCGCACTTGCCTTGATCCTGCAAAAGCTCTTCCTCGCGCACCTTCGCGTCAGCAAGTTCACGCTCCAACATCTCCAACTTGCCAGTTAGCGCATGAACCTGAGACTGCTTTGCATCCAAATAACTCTTTACAACATTGAGCTCATGTTTCTCTAATTTGAGCCGGTCCTCGACAATCCTTGCCTCCCAAGCATTGACCTACACATCAGACTCTAATTGTTGTTTATGAGCAGCCTAGTCAGCCTCCTTCAAGGCATTCTCTTCAGCGAGAGACCGCAGTTCAAAACGCACCTCAGCCGCAACTTCCTATATAACCTCCATGTCTCGGCGGGTCTGATCCAACTCATGCTTGAATCTGTCCCTATCGGACACCGCCTCCTCTAAATCACACTCAAGGGCTTCCAGACGAACCCTTTGAGTCTCAACAACCACGACTGACTGCTTCAGCCTCCTTTCCTCAACCTACTTCTTCAGCCGCTCAATTTCATATGCGCGTCAGAATACAACATTTGCATGTGTGAGAAGACACGCTCCATGGTGTACACCCTCTCGCGAGCCGCTTCGACTTTCGTCCCAGCAATGGCCACCTGGCTCAAATGAGACATCCCCAGCATAAGGTACTTTAAACCCTTATCCATACGCCCTTCTAGCGTATCCTCCTCAGGTTTTAGAACGCAATCCATCAGCCAACTATGACTCCTACTTATATGCTCCCTCGAAGCATATTCCACGTCAACCTCTTGGTGCCAGACCTGAGTATTCATTGTCACTAAGTCCGGATGGAGCTCTCCCGAATTATGAATTACACCAGCACCAGCCTTCGCAGTCACCACTGTTCCTAGGCTCTCCTCCGCAGCCTTTCCTTTGCCACGAACAGTCGACCCGTTCGTGTGAGATGGCTTAACAGGATCTGGAGGAAGGGAAGGAAGCGAGTTATCCAATGGACCCTCCAACACCTTGAGATGTGGCTTGGAATGAGACAGTAAACAATGCGGACTATGAGAAACTTGGCCTGTGTCACCACAACCGCTATCAGACAACCCACCAACGGGACAATCGAACTCAATAACCTCAGGCGGATCCTCACAGGAACCTTCTATTGGAATGGTCCGATGCGAATCGACACCAGCAAAAGCCGCCATTGCAACCCACATCAATTGCTCACTCAGAGCTTCTACCTACACGACACTGAGATTCGACATGTCTTCAACCCCTACTAATCGCAAGTGGTCCTTTCTGCCAGATACATCAGCCTCCACCCTTACGAGCCGATTAGACTCACGTTTTTCACTTACAGGAACGGATCATTTTGAAGACGACAAAGTTTTAATGCGGGACCTCTTCGAACTCACAAAAAAGGCAAGTGTTTCAGATGGCTTTTCCATGTCATACAAAACAGAAGCTCGGGCCCCAGCGACCTTCTTCTTCCTAGAAGATGCCCCACCTTCAGACTTAAATCACGATGTCCGGTAAATAGTGGGGGCCACATGCCAGTTGTCCTATAGCCTACTGCGAATGAAGTTGGAGACACATATGACGTCCACCACATTCTGCATTGACAAGCCGCAGAACGTCTCCACAGTGTTTTTCTCATCTTGGGTAAGAGAAGTAGTGGGAAACCGTCCTGCGAAGAAACACAAGCAACAATTAGCATGCGATCGAGCACAACAGAATCAAAAGAAAAAGTGGTACTTACGAAGTGGGTTGAACTCCCACTCGAGCGGACGACCCTTGAACTGGAAGTACTTTGAATCCGTAAGGGCCAAAAAGCAATACTTCTGCTAGAACTTGAAGTCATCAAGCAGATTCGCAAAGCAAGCCAGTGACAACATTTTTTAGACAGCGTTATTCTTCAACCGAAGAGAATTAGTAACTGGATCACTCGTGGAGTCACCCGGGCACCAACTTCCTTCGCCCTAATCAGAATTTAAAGAATGATCCTATATCCATTAGGCCCCAACTGGGCCGAAGAAATTCCAAGGAAGTCCCAAATCACATATAGAACAGGAAGACGTAATCCGGTTTGAAGCATCTCGCGATGCAAGCAGATGAACCCCATCGGGGGCGACATTGGCGTTTGGTCGCCTTTCAGAACAGACAATGGCAGGTTCTCGGGGAGCCAAACTTAGTACGAATTTCAGCAAGGCCAGATTTATACAGCAATTCAAAAAACTCAAAGGCCCCTGGCAAAGGTTGTGTCATCCAGAAGGTTTTATTGAGCCATGAAGAAGATGAACAATATTTTCAATCAGAAGATGAATAGAACAATATCTTTAAAAGCAATGAGAAATAGAAGAATTAGTCTCCGCACAACGGATGACCTAAATAGGGATTAGGTTCCTGCCTCTTTTCCACTGAACCGACGCACGTTCAATAAATGCATTGCGCGGCTCAAACAACGATTCAGACTAAATCATCATGAGCAACATATCTTTTCAAGAGATGACTTAGCGAATTGATGTGATGCTCACTAACTCGGAGGGAGTAGCTGATGATACACCAAAATGGTCACAGCCCTGAGCCATACACGTGTCATGATGATCTCAAGGAATTACGGGCCTGAGCGTCAGCCCAACACTAATCCGGCCCAAGCGATTCTAAGCCCGCCCAATGTAGTCTGCCAAACGGACCTGAACTCTTACAGCTTGCTAGCCCATGCGTCTCACAGCTATCCTCAACACTCGTAAGCCCTGCTAAGGCAAGTATCTCGATTATCAACTTCGGACAGACAGTTACAGGAGCTCTTCACTTCCAACTATGAAGCAAATACCAGAGTACATATCACATAGGGAAACTTCCTCTTATGGATTACCCTGAGATTGATAACTATCTCCTGCATATCTAGGAGCACAGGGCTAACAAGGAAACTCCCTTTTACAATACAACTCCTAATTAGAGAAGGATCTCCACAAAGATCTCTTTCTTAAACTACGCCATCGATGGCCTGGTCGAACCAGGACTCCTACACTTTAAATAAGACATGAGATTGGTAGGCTAAGGTACACTACAAATTACTTGTTTATAGCATTACACCTTCCTCAGATCCCTGTCTTACTTTAGCATCGGAGTGTCATCGGCCACCATAGCGGTGGTCCATGGCTCAAGTGTGTTCCTTGTGCAGGTCACCAGGACTAGGTGAAAGCAGGGAATGGGAAACGACTGCATCAAGTTCTATAACAAAAGCATTATTGACATAATATTATCAACCCATTAACTAGATGTGCATAGAAAATTATTAATACAGAACACAAACAATAGACATCAGATTTTTCTTCACTAAACTCTCAATTCAACAAAAAATTTGAATCGAGAGAGAGAAGAAGAAGTTTATGCATTTTCGTTTTTAAGGGGTAGGGCATCTCGGCCGAACAAACTAGCCCCCAAATCCCTCACCTGGAATTCCCCTTAAATTCCTCACCGCCCTGGGTATGAAGAACCCTCACTGCCTGATTATGTTTGCAAGTTGCATAAACCATTGCAAGAAAAAAAAAAAAAAAAAAAAAAAAAAGGAAGAGGAAGAGAAAAATAAGAAGAAGAGTACCTTGCCTGGTCGTTGTTCACACCTTCTTCACTGGTTGGTTTACACAACTTTTGAGAGGAGGATTTGAACAAGTGTTTTTGGAGTTTAGAGGAGAAGAGAGGATCGTTTGAGGATTTGAGCTTTAGGTTTTTTTTTTTTTTGCATTTATTTCGTCACTCTTGGGTTTCTATTTCCTCACTCTTGGGATGGGCTTTGATCAAATGTGATGAGGTGTTAATTTTTATCACCAAAGGTATTTCATTTAGGCACCAAATTTCCCTCTCTCTGTGGTGTGACGATTTCAAAACACTTATGTGAGGAACTGGAAACCAAAATTTCACTTGAACAAATAGGTGACAACTCGTCAAAATTCCTCACCTAAATGGGAAAACGGTGACAACTTTAAAAGCGTCACATATAACTTTGCCACCTAATGCCAGTTTTCTTGTAGTGATCATAGATAACTGACTTAAGCATCGGAGTGCCTTCGATCACCAACAAGGTGGTATTTGGCAATCTAACCTTGTTTTACAGGTCAAATCTCTAGGAAGACGAATTTGGACGCATCACTCATGATCAATATTATGTCAATACATTTTAGCATCACAAAAATAAAGTTAGATTTTCGATTTTGTAAGCTTTAGAACTAGTAGCAAAATGTTTTTAAAAACTGGTAGAACTAGATCCGTATAACCATCTTGTCACTTGTTCATTAACTTATGAACTAACCAATTAATTTGACTTTGCTGTTGATGCTAATCAGGTTAGGGAACAAATCCCACATCCATCGAGAACCAGATGTGTCTGTGTACGAAGTTGTTTCGTTTTTTTTGTTCATTATCTGTCTCCCTTGCACACTTTAAACAAACTTCTTTCTTCCTCTCTAGTATTAATTATATCATTAACTAACAACATGTAGTTTGACAAAATATATAATTATCTTAATGCGCAGGCAGGCACAGGGGGTCGGTGATTCGTCTATATTCGTTGTAATCTGCTCTTGATTTGTTAGTTATCAATTCTAAGTTTTTGTATTACAAACATTTGAAATCTGCCTCTGTTAATTTACATTTTGTGGTTGGTTCTTGTCTCATGAATCCAAAGCTTTATTCATTATGAGTACGTAGTAGGTTTTTGTTATTTTATAAATCCACAGGTGATGAATAGAAGTGGAAGCAGACTTTACCTTTTAATGCTGATCTTATTCTTATGGTTGAAGTAGTATGAGTTGTGTAGGTAAAGTGATGTAAGCAACTAATACAATTCCATATTCAAGCATGCAGGTCTGATTTTGATGCATTAACCATTTCTCAGAATGCAAGTAATTCCTATTTGCCATCCTTATTGGACTTTGTCAATAATTAACAAAGTATAATAGAAAATTAAAATATAATTAAGAAAGTAAAATAGAAAATGAGAGAGACTAGCGACTTTATTTTTCTAATTGATCAAGCATTCTATAACTGACTGAAGTTTTATAACCTGAAATAAATTTCATTATCTTTCAACCAAATCGGATTGAAGGGTTCATGATGAGGTTTGCGTTCAAGTTAAATATGCAATCTAATTACTAAAACATGGTGAAACGAATGAGAGACCACTGTCAAGGAATTGTAAATTTCCCCCATCTTTCGTTTTCTCTCTCGATAGCTGCCATCTAAGATGGCATTTGCTATGACACAGCACCTAAAATGTGAAATTTGGTTATTATTATTATTATTATTGGCAATTTAATTATTTAGTGGGTTCTGGAACACCGCCAACTACAACCAAGGGTTGCCAAATATCCATGTCTCCTAACGAAAACATATGAAAAGTTTAGAATACCCAAGTCTACTACCGCAGCGAGTCATTGATGGAAATCTGCAAAAGTTTCACATTCTTTGTAGATTGTGGATACTACAGTATCGATTATTGATTTGATATCATCTATGAACTTATACACAACTACATGCACATTGGTCTACATAATTTCCAACTTCTCATAGTTATTCCCTAAAAATTTCAAAATTTTAATAGCATAGAATCAACTTTAAAAGTAGGCAACAGTTTTCTTTCTGATTTCAAAATAGAGGATCACTTCGGCTTCCCAATTGAAGAAAAAATGCAAAATACATTGTATCTTAATCAAAGGAAACCTTTATACCCACTTCAACTTGTTTTAGAGAAGTATGTAAAGAAAAAGCCTTTTACAATTGTATGTCCCTAAAACCAATCTGAATACTCACCATGTCTGGAGGAAAATTTCTATGTACAATGCGTTTTACATTTCTATATGCATACTAGGCTGATACTAGTTTTGGGGAATTCGTGACCCCATCTATAGAATTCTTCTTGAGAGATGTCTCAGTATAGACCGTTGGTGATCTCGATGTTCTAATCCGATGCCTATGTCCACGGCGTTGGTGCCGTTCATAGTGCCCAGATTCTTTTCTAGGTTCCTCCTTTTTCTCATCAACTTTGGTACTTTCTATGGGAACTATAAACACAAAAGGCTCAACTGGTATGTCATCAAAGTTCTGAAGTTGTTCCAAGGTTTTAACCACACTGCTCATCGTTGGTCTATGTTTAGGGTGATGGCTTAGGCATTGATAAGCCAATGCAGCTGCCTTCTGAGCTCCCTTAGTAGAGTACTGCCCTTCGAGTCTGGGATCCATTATTCGATCAAGCTTCCTATGGTCATTCAATTGAGGTCTTCCCCACTCTACTAAGTTATGTTCTCTACTAGGACGCTTCTTGTCCATTGATCTCTTTCCCGTTAATAGTTCTAACAGGACTACTCCGAAGCTATAAACATCGCTCATTGCTGTCAAATGACCAGTCATGATGTATTCTGGGGCAGCATAGCCTTGTGTACCCATAACACGAGTCGAAACATGTGTATTGTCTCCTTCAGGGCCATCCTTCGCTAGACCAAAATCTGACAGTTTAGCAGTGTAATCCTGTAAAGATAATCAAAGCAAAAACAACATATCACATCAATATAGTGTTTCAGAGCAGAAATTACCTGCATTCATTGAAATGGACAATTTTATTGAAAACTTACCGAGTCGAGTAAGATATTTGAAGCTTTAAAATCTCTATATATCACGGGTTTTTCTGCATCATGGAGGAAAGCAAGACCCTTTGCTGCGCCAAGGGCAATTTTCATCCTTACTGACCATGTCAAGGAAGCACCATATTCTGCAATAAAATTAACAATAACAATTGATTAGAAAAAACTTCTTTAGGTGTTCTAACTTCTGAAGACAAACTAATCCAACACAAACATGTATAACTGAATTTGAAAGATTTCCTGTGACTTGATCAAGCTGAGGGTTTGTATTGATTCTTTATCCATGAAGACAAGTATTTGTGAGAATCTATCCAGCTGGTTTTCCATTAGATAGGACTGAGTCTTTACACCAATTTGAGAAAAAGTCTTATTGTCTTGAATAAACAAATTTAGTATTTTACAAGAGCGGGATTTTATCATTTTATTCAATTTTTGTGAAACCTCTGTTTATATTTTTTAAATATTGGTTTGAAATTTGTTATTTTGAAAGTTAGATAGGTTTGGTTTATTTGTCTACCAAACCTTACTGCACAAGTTAGTAGATAAACTTCTAATAAAGAGATTATATTAGATTTTGTAATGTTGGAAACTCTTTGGTGTGGTTGAACGCTTCATTTTTATTTTTATTTTCCAGAATACCCCTGAAGTCAAAATGCCAATATTACCCCACTTAACTTTGAGTGATCTTCCTTTAGCATCATTGCAACAAGGACAACACTTTGATGAAAAAATATGCAAAGCAAGATACTTTCTGATCTAGCAAAGCTCTATGAAGATATTCCAACTTACTTCGAAAGAGATGGTTCTCCAAGCTCCCTCGTGGCATGTACTCGTACACCAGAAGTCTATGTTCATCCTCGTAGCAGTATCCAATCAATTTGACGAGATGGTGATGCCTCAATTGCCCAAGAAATATAACTTCAGTCTGTAAAAATTGAAATAAGCAACGTAAGTCAGAACTTAATTATCCAATTCAAGAATGTAATGAAAGGTTCATATATAATTGTGTAAATGTATCATGTAAGAGAATAATGGTATAATGGGAAAATTCGCACCAGCCATTCTCTATGGCCTTGCAGGCCATCCAAATCCAAGAGCTTAACAGCAACAGGCTGAGCCTTCAAACCAGGTCTCATCTTATCATCAATGAAGCCCTTGTGAACAGGTCCAAAACCACCTTCACCGATGAAATTACTAGAGGAGAAGCTCTGGGTGATTGTCTTCAATTCAGCTAAGGTGAATATATAAAGATTGGATCCAACTAGAGAAGTAGAGAGATCCTCCATGGATATCATAGATATGGGTGAGCCTGGTGTGCTAAGATCCATTATTGATAATCTTATAAATGAGCTTTGTTTCGAAACTTTCTTCGACTCTGTTGTTGAAGGAGTTTCTATTGCTTTGTAGCAACTGAGTACAAATGATCTCCATGTGATCTTGGTCATGATTTTGTTGTAGAGTTGTTGTATGTGTCAAAAACTCTCAGCTGTTAAAATGAAAGAATGTTGCAGGGTTGAGTCTGTAAGTTAGAGAGGAGAAGAGAATAGAATTAGGTGAAGGTATTGGCGTTGATATGACTCAATATTCATTCAATCCAACTTAATATATATAGAGAGAAGGGGAAGAGACATACGTAGTGGGGCGGGTGGAAGGTGAAGGTAGTAGCTCTGAATCTCTTTTTCCAAGTACCCACTTCCCATTGGTATTTCAATTATACAGCATGAAAATTTTGATTTTTCTTTTCACTCGGTTTGTTAGATTATCATAAGCTAAGCTTTGATAATATACAATAAATTATGTACACACTACTGCATATGTCATTGCCAGGACTATTTTTATATTGTCCGTGACATCAATACCATTTTTTCAAAACACAAGGGAAATTAAAAGTAAAATTTACATTTGACACATGGCTCGGTCACAGGTGAACACGGAGATCAATCTACTATTTGAAGAATTGAAACTCAACAATCCATAGGGTGAAGTTTTACCTGAAAATGCCTTGAAGCTATTAGATAATACAACAAATACAACTTTTTAATCTTCCCCAAAGGAAATTTTTTAAGGACTCTGCATCATGGAGATCGTATTGGTGTAGGCTGATCATGCTCTTTGATAACACACACAAACACACCATTTTATTTAATTAGAATTGATTTTTTTTTTTTTTACATAAATCTTTAAATAATTGTGCTGACATTTTCTTTACAGGTATACGTAGAGTTCAAATTTTTACACCTGAATGCAGATGATTTGAACTCTTTATATGTGTAAGTTTGTGGTCGTTAAAATATGGTAGGTCTGATATAAGATAGATTGAGATATGTATACGTCACTAACAAACACTCCAATAGAAATGGAATGGGAATGGAGTGGAAATGGAAATGAGAATGTATAAAATGGTACCTGGGGATATCATTACTGTAAGTGTAACACAAAACAAAACACAAATAATTGACTAGAAAGGGTACCAGGTCTAGATGTATCCATTTGATTGTTACATGGCCAAGCTAGCTTGCTTGCCAAATGAAATGAAGTGAAATATTCGGCTGCCTTGACTACTGGTTTGTTGGTCAGGTCAGAAAACGAACACTAATAGACGTGTCTGTCTGTCTCTGTGTTTTTAGAAGCCACTCAATCACAATACTTCTTGTGTATGTCTTCTTTCTTTTCTGTCTTTAACAAATCAAAATCGAAAATAATTGAGAATCAGGATTTTCTCATCAAGTTTTGCAATGTGAGTGATGTGACATAATTCACATGGATTATGGATTCCTTGAGATACATGTAAACCATCCTGATTGCAAAATCTTTGATTCCCTATCAAAGTTCGAGCAAAATGAAGCCAAATGATCAAAGCATCCAGTTCTAATTTCGGGATTTCTAAAGAGAAACTGATTAGCTCAGTCACAACCATCTGATGATGATTGATGAGTGATAATATAGAAGCTTTTATGGACCCACCACATTCCACTGAAATATCACAAAGCACCCAAATGGAGGGCTTCTCATTTTGTGACCAGTCATTGGAGGCAGCTGGCTTTCACTTGTAATTCTAAGATGGTTGCTATAAAACAGACGACCTAGCTAGCCCTTCTTTATTTAATCTTAACTTATGGACCTAATTAAGCTAAGCTCAGCTCAGCTAACCTTTGCTAACTAGTAGCTTTTACCTTGGTTAAATGTATTATTGCTTCTTCTCTATAAACGATTTTCAAGCATAATAATCACTTGTATTGTTCACTATTTTAGGAGTGGGCATCCCATCCCGCGATTTTGATTTTGTCTCGGTCTCATTCTATTTCATCCCAATTTTTTTGTATTTTTTGAATTGATCAAACTCATCCCAATTTCGTCTCGTCCCGATATAAAGTGGGATGAGATCGGGATGAAAATTTTTAATCCCGCCCATCCCGAACTTATTTATTTTATTAATTTTAATCAAACTACTTTTTTAAAGAAAAGTTTATGATGTGTTGAAATAAAATCAAAATATCTATTATTTGAAAGCTTGCTTGATGTGGTACTCTTTGTTTAGATACAAACTTCAGTTTGAATATTTTATGTCAAATAGAGCCTTTGAAAATTTATGTTTTTTTCACATTTTAGATTGGTTATAGAAAAAATTATTCTTGTAGAAAATAAAGGCAAATGATGGTTTGGTTTAGTTTTGCACTATGAGTTATGTAGTTGAAAATTTGGTCAATGAGCAATACTTTTCATTTTTGAATTTATATTAAAACAACTTGAGAACTTATATCATTCATACAAAATACAATTAGAAACAATGTGAGAATTTATATAACATTTTTATTGTTATAATAAAAATTATATGTACATAAATTAGGCATTATTAGTGTGTAAGCAATGTGAGATAAATATTTTTTGTCATTATTCATTAGAAGACTATTTAGTACATGCTCATCATGTCATGTCCCGAACCCGTTCGAGATGAGACGAGGTCGGGATGAGATTTATCCCGTCCCGATCCTGAACAAACGGGATGGGATAGGCCCATCCTGTGCCCACCCCTAGTTCACATGATACTCGTGCTTCTTCTCTAATACAAATAACCATCATGACTCAAATGTACCTCCACACATCTTTTCATTTTCCGCAACTAATAGTTTGAAAATAATTCAGACTATATCTCATTGATTATATATTCCATTGCTACATGGTAAGATGTTTTTTCAACAAAGGGGGAAGAATTCTACAATGATTAGGGCGATCTAAGGCTACTATTGTCTTTTTCTAGCAGTTTTCATTATAGGTTAGACTCCTCTCCATGGCGGTGCAGCCTACTGCCATTAGAGGTGTTGCACCGGCTATGCAAGGGGGTGGCTCAGCCATGGTATCCAAGACTTGTCTGATTTTGTGCAAGCTCTTAGCGTGGTCAAGGAAACACGGTGTTGGTAATACTGACAACTACCAAAGAAATTCGTTGGTAAAAATCAAATATCTTTATAAACAAAATGTTTTATTGCAAAAAACTTGTATTTACCTTTTTTTTGTCAAAAAAAAACTTAAAATCATTAAGAAAAATTGTTGTTGGAAAAAGGTAACTATCTTTATCATAGAGCTTTTTCGTTGATAAAATGCATGTATATCAACGAAAGTTGTCATAGGTATTGATGATACACTAAAATGGTCTCTCCCCTGCACCGTACATGTGTCATGATGATCTCGAGGAATGATAGGCCCTAGCGTCAGCCCAACACAGATTCGGCCCAAGCGGTTCTAAGCCCGCCCAATGCAGTTTGCCAGACAAACTCGAATTCTTACAGCCTGCTAAACCCACGTGTCTCATAGCTATCCTCAATACCCGTAAGCCCTACTAAGGCTAGTATCTCAAAGATCAGCTTCGGATGGGCAATTACAGCAGCTTTTTACTTTCAACTATGAAGCAAATCCCAGAGTATATATCATACATGGAGACTTATATATATAGACTATTCTCGGAATGGGACTAGGCTAACAAGGAAATTCTCGTCCACAGCACGACTCCTAATTAGATAATGACCTCCACAAAGATCTTCTTCCCTAAACTACGTCATCGATGGCCTAGTCGAACTAGGACTCCAGCACTATAAATAACACATGAGGTTGGTAAGCTAAGATACGCTACAAATTTCCTATTTACAACATTACACCTTCCTCAGATCCCTGTTTGACTTTAGCATCGGAGTGTCATCGGCCACCACAATGGTGGTCCGTGGCTAACGTGCGTTCCTTATGCAAGTTAGCAAGTTTGCAGATCAAGGTCAAAGCAAGGAACGGGAATCGAATGCATTAGTTTGGCGCCAAACGTTGGGGACGAAAAAGTTTTTAACCTTTCATTAGAATCATCTCTCTTCAGAATACAAAGAGATGGTGACCTGATCACACAACAATAGAAAACAAGGGCACATGTCAAACGCTCAGACTAGCATAATATCGCCGCTCTCAATAGTATCGGTGGCACATAGGGAGCCCACTCACACCCACGTGCTAGCCACAACAACGATGGACCCAAGGATTGATTTGTTGTCGTCTCAAATACAACAAATCGCTAAAGCAGTAGATGCTCTCATGCAACGAAATCCACCAAACGCCAATGGAGATCAGAAGCAGCACAAACCTCCATCTCCAGAAGACAACAGAAAGCAAGCACAATAGAGTCAAGCCTCTACTAGTTCTCATTGAACTAGAAGAGGCGGCGCAGCTAATGCGAAACCGACTCTCAGGGCAGAGAGGCTCGCCCCGCACAACCCCTTCCGTAGAGAGGCACAAGACCCAAACGTGTTGTACCGTCTCTTTGTTCCACCGTCATAAATGAGGTTCTTCCAAAGAAGTTCACGCCTCCAAAGCTCGACTTCTACAATGGGACCACCGACCCATTCGATCGCTTACGCCATTATTAGCACGTAATGGCACTCAAAAAAGGATTTGAGTCGGTGATGTGCAGGACGTTCCCTACCAGCCTAAAGAAGTCAACGTTAACATGGTTCCACAGCCTCCCGCCAATGTTGATTGACTCATTCAACGATGAGTTGACGCTCATTGACAGCTGCAGCGACAACACAGTCGTGACGGCTTTTACCGTGGGCCTAAAAAAGGGAAAACTTTATGACTTCCTCACCTTAAAACCTCATTTGGATATGACGAAATTCCTTAAGGGCGCCCAGAGGTACATCACCTTAGAAAAGATGAGAATTGTGAAGAGGGAAAAAAAAGTTTAGAAGAAACCCTCCATTCCTAAGGACATAAAGGAAGGAAAAATGCGTGAGGGTGAAGAAAGGAACAAGCTTAAGCGCAATGACAACAGGTCAGACCCCAGCTAGGCCAGAAAAAGGTTTCAACTACGTTGGATCCAAATCCATGACCCTCTTAGTTCTAGCCTATCGGATGTCCTGAATTCTATGAAAAACTAGGAAAATCTAAAGTGGACCCCGAAGTAGCACGGAGATCCCTCCAAACGTGACAACAACAAGTACTGCTCATACCACAAGGAGGGTGGCCATGACACCAACAACTGCAAAAGTCTAAGGTACGAGATCGAGTACTGGATCTACATGGTCAAACTACAGGAATTCATGGGCTCTAAGAAGCGACCAGAATGACACAGGGACAGGGGGACGTCAGTCAAGAGATCGAGAAGGAGACACCGGGCATAATCTATGTCCTTCATGGAGTGGGATCAGATGAAGACCAGTCAAACAGATCTAGCAAGCGGACTCTACTATAGATGCGAACACGGCTCGCAGATGATGACAGACGTATTTATTACTCAAGGGTGCAAAGCCCCATCCCCACCTTAACCTTTATAGATAAGGACCTCGAAGGAGTTTGAGAATCGCACAATAACTCTCTTGTCATATCGGTCTCCATTGCAAGGTCGGATGTAAAGAGAGCCCTGGTGGATACGGGAAGCTCACTCAACATCCTGATCTACAACGCGTTCCACAGTACGGACCTCAAGGAGGAGAACCCGACGTCCTCGGACTACTCATTGATTGGATTCAGCGGAAAGAATTATTTCCCGATAGGGAAGATAAGGTTAGTTGTAGTGGCAAGAGAGCCACAGCTGAGAAAAGTCATGTTCCTGGACTTCATGGTAGTAGAAGTGTCGTCTACCTACAACCTTATCTTGGGAAGACCATGGCTCCACTGGATGGAGGCAATAGTCTCCGCCCTTCACCAGTGCGTTAAGTCCAACCAACGACACGAAGCTGCCACTACGAAGCACGGAAGCAAATAGAATGTTCCCAAATCCAATTGGAGCCCACAAGGTGATTCGAACTGAAGCCAGACCAAGAGATTATGGATGAGTCAATCCAATCGCACGAGATCCCAACAATGGTGGCTCATTTTAGAAACGGGTGACATTTAAGCAGTACAGGAGCGATTTATTCTTCAATCCAGTAGAGCGGAGAGGTCGATGCAGACGGGAGTACAATCCCCCGACCATCCATTGGCGCGAAAATTAACTCTCACGCGAGGTTAAATTTTTAGAAACCTCAGAGACATTAGCGAAGCTTGGCAATTCCCTGAAAGTATCAACGATCTAGCAAGGGCCTTGCGAATTCACTTCAAAGCCGGATCGACTTCTCTCTGACAGAAGTTTGTCTATTTTAGTTGTTTATTTTCCTTTCTATAGTCAATGTAGAGTTTTAGTTCTTAGAAGCTTTTGTGATTTGCAATCATTTAAGAAATAAAAATGAATTACGCAAACACACTCATTGATTACTGTTAAAATGTAACAACGAGCGCCCTGAGACGGCTACAAAAGACTACATACTACAAGCATCTAAATCCGATGCGACATAAAATAAAGACTTGCTTAAATAGTCTGACTACATGAGAAGACTCAGAAGCGACAACAAAGGTACCCCAAGTAAACTCCACACAGCGACTTCTCCGAGAAATATGTCCCAAGATCAAGGACAAATGTGCAAAAAGGGTTAAAAGTACAAAACAACTGGTTGCTCTGCCAAATCACCTCAAGAAAGTGACTAGCCAAAGGCAATACAGACCTTGCAACGTGCTGTAGACTTCTTCAAATGAAATCCGGCCTCCCGAATAAGGTAGAAGATGACAGACCAATATGGTCGCAACCAACGAATCAGTCAAAGTCTCACAGTGCTGCCAAGCGAGGACACATCTCCCATGCGCGATACTCGGGGTGACTCGGAAATACCACCCTCAGAAGCCACGAAGCATTTGCCAACACTTCGATCAACCATAAACTAGCCACAAGAAACGTCCACCATCAGGCAGAGCGGCACAAGGTAACACTGAAATGAGGGCGAATATACGACTGACTCATCCCTTGGGAGGGAGTCCGTACTTCTTCAAAATATGAGAAGAAATTACGAGGTATCAGCAAACTAATTGGGTTCTCACCAAGAGCATGTGACCACGCATAACAACAAGATCTTATCGCAATTCATGGGCACAAATGTCAAAACGTTCGAAGACTTCAACGTTGAAGATCACACTTTAGCCTTTGGAAAACCCAAAGTATATTTTTCAAATAAGAACATTACAGGAGATACGCTCTGCAGAACATAATGCCTACAATGATGAAGAAACACCATTATATAGACATAATGATTCACCAAACGAACGCTTCAGCATTAATTGTTAGCATTGAATATCGTATGGAAAACGAGGAGAACGATTCCCAAGGAGGCTGCACAAGACCACGTTCATCCAATCAACGAGGCTACACACAACCCCATTAATTGGGTGAGTAACCGAAACTCAACCGTCTCACGGTCTACGACGTACGCGTGTTACCATGTAATCTACATTGTACACGTAGCGTATTTCATACAATAAACCCTAGCTCTGACTCTACGGGCCCATGGGCTCGGCCCATTATTCAAGCAGTATTCTACCACGTGCTTGACACGAGCATTAGAAACCCTAGTCATTCTGACACTCGGACCACACCTGCAAATCACCAGCTGATTCAAGGTACTCTTGTCTCTTCAAAACTCGTCTACACAATGCATTCCGCTCAGAGATATAGGCTCACATGCCCACAACCGGCGAAGCCCCAACATAGTTAGGCAAGCTTAGTCAGCCCTAGCTGATGACGATGGCTTTCGGGTCATCCCTAAACCTAGGCCACCTAGTACGGCTGTTGATGGTTTAGGAAGTGGGAGTCTAATTAGCGCTATTACGCTTGGTGACGACGACTTGCATGGGACTGTTGCCCCCTTCGCGGACAACGGTCGCTGAACCCGACCAGGTAAGCCTAGCTGGTGACGACTAGCAATGACAGCTCTTGATCGAAACCCATACAGTAGCCCCCATTGTGTGGGTGTAGATAGTTTGGAAGGTGGGAACCTAGTCAGTTTCGACTGATGTTGACGGTTTGCCACGAGACCATTGATCTTCTACAGACTATGATCGTCGAATTGCCAACCCCATACTTGCAGCCTCTACTGCGCGGGTGTAAATGGTTGGAAGGAGGGAGTATAGTCATTTCCCAAACTGATTCCGGCGACTTGCCACAGAACCACTGCTCTTCTACAGACCATTGTCGTCGAAAACCCTCAAATTTGTAGCTCAATGCGCACTGGTGTAGATGATTTGGAATGTGGGAGCCTAGTTAGTTCCGAACCGATTTCGACGGCTTGTTACTGAACCACTGTTCTTTTACATACCATGGTCACCGAAAACCCCCAAATTTATAACTCGATGCGCTGTGTAGATTTGGAAGGTGGGAGCCTAGTCAGTCCCGAACTGATTGCGACGGCTTGCCACGGGACCACTGCTCTTCTACAGACCATGGTCGTTGAACCCCCTCGTCTCAAACTTGTAGCCCGCTACGCGCGGGTGTAGATGGTTTGAAAGGTGGGAGCCTAGAGACGGATGTCGACGGCACGCCACGGGATCATCGCTCTTTAACAGACCATGATCGCCGAATCCTCACTCCCCGAATCTGTAGTCCACTCAGCTCGAAGATAGATGGTTCGGAAGGCGGGAGCCCTAGATTGCTCGCCACGTGACCACTGCTCCCTTTTGAAACAGCAGTCGCAGAGATAAACCACAGCTCAGGCAGCGTCTTAACACTCACACGGGCTGACATTCCATTATCAGGAAAGGCCGCTCATGTCGACCCATAAATCATCCCTCCAACACGCGAACGAGTGCTACATGGAATGCCAGCCCGAGCTTACGAAACCTGATTCGATACAAACGCTCTAGCTCAAAGACAACGCATGTGGTCGACTATCACTGTTCACTCATGCCAGCAACCACAACCGATAGTCAGGTAGACGAAACAACCCCCTAGTGGCTTACCTTAAGGATGGGATACAACTGGGTAGTATAGCTCGTTTCTGAACCATCCGCAAATCGCCCAATATCGGATGTAACTAAGCAACTATGACTCCGAGACCTCGCAATAGAACATGTTAGAACCACTCGCAACACAAATGGTCAAACTCTCAACAGCAGACAGACCACTCGACTTCCTATTGACCCGACCAACCTATGCCGAAGTAAAACGAATAGTCAAAACGGAAAGCACGCAATAGGCAAACTGAGCATAATACGAGTACAGAATATACTCAAGATAAATATGTTTTCATTAACAGTTGAAGCAAAAAAGGTACAAGTGTACAAAGTCTATTCCTCATCAGGAGAGGGTACAAAACTAGAAGAGCTAAGCTTAATCAAAGAGGGAGTAGGGGTTAGTCCTTACGTGCCGCAATCTGAGTGTCGTGTTCTGGATCGCCCTCTTCATCCGATGACGCGGAAACCACTGATAAGTCTGCATATGACATCTTCTTATAGTGATCGAGATCCCATTACGGATGTTCCTCCTTCATCTGCACCAACAACTCTAATCTACCATGTACAACCCAGCAGAATTCACACTTGCCTTGTTCCAGGAGAAGCTCTTCCTCACGCGCCTTCGCTTTAACAAGTTCCAACAGCTCCAGCTTGCTTGTCAGCGCATCAACCTGAGATTCCTCCGTGGCGAGAATGCTCTTAACAACACTGAGCTCATGTTGCTCCAGTTGAAGTCGTTCTCTAGTCTTCCTCGCTACTTGAGCGTTGAATTCCATGTCGGCCTATAACTGCTGCCTTTCAGATGCTCAATCAATCTCCTTCCTGGCTCCCTCCTCAGTGAGATACCGCAATTCAGAATGCGCCTCAGTTGCAACTTCTGTTTGAATCTGTCCCTCACGGATACCGCCTCTGCTAAGTCAAACTCAAGGGCTTCCAGACAAACCATCTGAGTCTCAGCAACAACTGCCGACTGCTCCAGCCTCCTCAGTAGCTCAATTTCAAAAAGTGCGTCAAAGAAAACCGCCGGGGGAAAACACCAATAAACGGCCTTAGGCGAAATTTCCTGACTAGTTGCCTGGTGCATATCGAATTTACGGAGCATGATTACATTCGCACTCTTAAACTTAGGCCTAAATAACTTAGATGCCAACCGAACCAGACATAAACTTTAGAAATTACATAGCTAGAAGACCATTCCTTGTCCTCATATAACTTCTTACTGAAGCCATATTTCTAAGAAAATAAACAAAGGCGTAAGATTAAATTATAAACCAACCTGGGTAATGCAGTTAGCCCTTTTAAACCATTCAAAAATCATAGTTGGAGCTTCAGTCGGCCTATGTGAATGAACATAAAAAAATAATAATTAAAAATAAAAAAAAAACTCAAAGTGCGACCATACCCCTGATAGTCGAGTTTCCTTCAAAGAAGATATGTTTCATGGTCTCCCTACCTGGAGATACACAAAGCTACATTTAGAAGCTAGTTGGAAATCAATACATATATATGAGTTCCCCATCCACTGGAAAAACTCTTTTTAATAATTTATATACCTTTATAGACATTTTCGTAGGCAACAAAGGATGTCATAGGAATTTTCAAACTCTATCTATAACACCTCGACTACGGAAGATTTCAACAGTTGACTTGATGCTAAAACCACCATCATTTTTTGGCATCCAAATCCTAGACTCATCCACATCATCCTCACTTCGTAATCTGGCATCATACAGAGCTTGCACCTTCTCTTGGATTTCCGGACCTAGGGAAAAAATTCTCCCTTTTCATAACATTAAGAGTCGGCAATTTATTTTCCGTCTCAGCCCAGCTCATCCTTGCAAAACTTTCATTTGCATAACAACATTCTTTGAAAAAGCTGACATTCCTTCTTCCAATCTTCCACTTGGAAAAGCTAGTTACAATATGACGGTATTAAAAAAGTTCTTTGATAAAAGGGACATTCCTACTTTACACTCATGCTTCTGGAATGGAAGACCATTTTTGAAATACTTACATCGCATATAGACAGCCCAAAGAGAATTGGTATTGATCAAATTTCGTAAGTCTTTGACTCTTAAAGCTTTCACCACATTATCTAATTCTTTCACCCCCAATCTCTTTCTTCCACTGGCACGCTGAGATGCTTCCATGCTACCTATTTTCGTTTGTGCCAACTGTGATTTTTATCATAGAAAAGCTAATTAGTGAGTTTTATAGTATACCTTAACAGTTTTTGGAGCTATTAAGAAACATAAATTCTAAATGTCGAGGAAATGGGCGAGGGAGATGGGTGTAACCACCCACCCCCTCGAGATGCGTGTTATCGGTCATCTCGAGGATGATGGGTGGTTACACCCATCTCCCTGACCCATTTCCTCGACAGAGAGAAGGGCTCGTTAAGAAATGACAAAGTCAGAATCTCCCTCGTTTTACTTGTTTTCAAATCTAAGTAAACAGTGAAATGGACTTTCTACAAAAGTCTAATTGCCAACTAAACCAAGGTCTAATTACAAGTTGTTTGTTGTTTCACACACATTAATTTTTGCATTTCCAACTAATCAAACGCGTTTATCCAATAAAATCCAATCAAGTTAACTAAGCGGTTCAGTCCATTTTCTGGAAACTCGGCCATCTTTTTTATTAAATATAATGATTTTGGACTCTGGAGCATACACACTCAATTATATCGAATGAGCTTCCATTTTTATCATAAATGTATAAAAAAGGGACCATATAACTCATCATAGTTTTGGTTGAGTCAAGGCCAAAGCATTTTCTAAATCCAAGTTGACTTCTTCACTTTAAACTAATCAAGTGAGATTAGATATTTTTTTGTAATTTCACCTAATTCTGATTTTATTATATTAATAATAAACTTTGACTTGAAACTTTCATTAGTCATCATAGAACAATTTGCACATTTAGTAATATTATTAATAGCCATAAAATGTATATTATTGACTAACCCGAAGCGATTCAACTAGAACCATGCTAAATATTTTTCCAAAATAAGAATGAAGTTGATACAAATCCATTTTGTGATATCATCCACAACAAGTATACTAGTTGAGCTAGTCCCCTGTTTCAATCCATTTTAATTTTTAAATTAAAGCATATCTCAAAATGAATTAAAATTTCAAGGAAAGTTCATACAGTGTATCTAATGCATCTGCAAATTTTCATATGAGTTGAATTCATTGGTTTCTAGCTGCAGAATGGGAGGGACCAAAGATTATGATACCTTCGAAAATGTGACTTACATGTCCATGTTCAAGACTCCGTTCTATACTCCTTTTCTTTTAGGTCCCCCCCCCCCCCCCCCCATCTTTCCCTTTTCTCTATTTCCTCGAAATTTAATCAAGCATCTCAGGGTTGAATTTGAAGTTCAAATATAGATAATAAAGTAATTTGCAATTACTGGGAAGTTTTTTTAATTTAATTTTATTTATTTTTAAAATTAATTTTTTTCTATGCATCCAAAGGTTACTAGATGCACGGTGCATTCAAGTTCAAGTTTTAAGGTTCACAGCTTTATAAACAATAAATTATAATTTAAATAACATGATGTAACTAATTTGTATATGCCAAGAAATAAGTTCATGTACATTAGGTGGTAACTTTTTGTGGACAAAGCATTCCCCATTTGTTTTTTAATTTTTAAACAAATGAAATCAATATTGAGATGGTAAAGGTTGATTATTACACCCTTAAAAGCATTTGATCAAAGGTTCAATATATAAATAAAAGGGTAATTTGCACTTTGCCCCCTATTATATATAGCTAATTAATAAGTAGACTCATCATTAATCACTATCACAGTTACCCCCCTTGACTAGCAGTAAACGTCCAAAGACCGTCAAGGCACGCACGTGACGTAATTTCATGACCAAAATGCCCTTCACGTGCATTTCACGCACGATTTGAAGGATGTGAGGAATTGCATCATCCCAACCATCCGTCCACTAATGAACTGACATTGACGGTTGAGATTTGAGCTATCCCTTGTAACCTCTCAGAGGGTTGGAAAGTGGAGGGAAAACTCCCTCCATTCAGTCGTTCTGTGTTCTCCATTTCCCTCTCTGTAGTGATTTGCTCTGTTGTTTGCAAGTTCGAACGAATGTGAAGAAGGGGAAGGGGAAAGGGAATGAGAAGGGGAAAGGAAAGAGAGCCATGTTCGATGTTTTGGTGAGTAACAATAGCACTGATGATGGGAGCACTGCTTCGAGTATTCATTGGGAAGATTTATCCTCTTTTAGTGATTTTAGTCAAGAGGGACCAAATTTGAGGCGAGATTTTGCTCATTTAGACAGTGAAGAGGACGTCAAGCAGAATCTAAGACCTCCCTTTGATCAATGGAGTGACGTATTGTAAGTGTTTTTTGTCTATTTCAAGGTTTTGTTTTGTGTTTCATTCTTTGTTGCATGTGTCCGTGGATTGTCTGAATGATGTTGTTGTTGTTAGGGTTTTGTTCATTTGCACAAATGATGGGTCATACACTGCTTATTTGCTTAGTGTTTTGTTTCAGTGCAATAATGTTGTTGTTGAATGATGTTGTTGTTATGAATCATTCAGTGAATGATGTTATTGTTGTTATGGTACTCATTCAATGCAATGTTTAGGGATTTTGTTAGGGTACTCATTCAGTAATGGCTATGAATAATTGTTGTTGTTGTTGTTGTTAGGCTGCTCATTCAGTGTAATGGCTATGAAGCATTGTTGTTGTTGTTAGGGCAATGGCTATGAAGCACTGTTGTTGTTGTTAGGGCAATGCCTATGAAGTTGTTGTTAGGCTACTCATTGAGTACAACTACTATGAATCATTGTTGTCGTTTGTTAGCTACTCATTGTCCAATGGATATGAAGCATTATGTGTATTTGTCTTGTATTTTCTCTTTATTTATGATACATGTTATTTTGCATGTTTTCTATTGTATTCATTGATGAATGTATTTCCTTGCAGTAATGGAAAATGGGGACTATAGTTGGAAGTCTGGAATGTAATGGTTCGCTGTGATGGGAAATGGGGTAGGAGGGTTGAGATCACTGGTAGGTGGAAGGTGACTGACTATAAGAATGGGAAATCTATTGATTTTATGGGAGTTCATGGGGATTATCTGAATTGGGACAAGCTTAACAAGAGTATACTTGAAGGTGTAGCCAAGCAAGAGAAGTATGCCTTGACATGGGAGTACACATACCTTTATAGATGATGGAGTGAGGATGGACATAGCCAATGATGCAGTTATAATGTACTTATGGAAACATGCAGACATTGATGTCAGTGATACTTTGCATATATTTGTTGATGTTAAAGTGGCAGTATAGGTACATGTGAGCACCGATTCTGGATCTATTTTAGTAGATCCTAAACCCATTTCAACCCCAAATGTTGCTGAAGTTGACCCTATCCCTGTCACACAACCCATCCCTCCTAGTAAGATCCATTTGAGGCCTAAGGTGCTTGCTAAAAGAAGTTGGAACATGAAAACGAACCCTACCCCAAATAAGAGTACACCAAATGATTGGTACTCCCCTAGGAAATCTTCAAGAAGAGTGAATGTAAAAAATGACAGGTCTGATGTTGGTGAATGTCAAAGTACTTGTGGGAAAAGAACAAGGATGGGACAAGCTCAGACCCAAGATGAGAAAATGAAAAAGTTGGTGAAGTCAAAAGTTGAGAAATAGAAGAACTTTGAAGAGTTGTCTGAAGAAGAGCTTAATGATGACCTCCCCTTTGTTTAACCTAAAACCACTGATGTACAATCCCAAGCTGAGGCTGAAGCCCATTTAGTTGGTCCATCTCAAAACAAACCACATGACCAAGCTCATTCAGTTGGCCCTTCTCAAGCAAATGAGTTTTCACATTTGGATGACCTCCCTATAGAAGAGGAGTACCATTCTGGTCATTCAACTAAAAATGAGCATAATGCACAATCACCTCCAACTTAGCATGTTGCATTTGTTGTTGAAACTGCTGATGTGTATGGTGAGCAGAGTGGTGACGAGTGGCAGGCAGATGATTGGGTTTTGGAGGTTCACAAACAATGGGACATAGTTGATGCAGTTAGGTTCTGGTTAAGAAAGTATGCAGTGAGGAACAAGTTTGTGATGATGTTCAAGAAGAATGATCCTAACAGACTTCTGGTAGTGTGTAAGGGTGAAAACTGCAAATGGCAGTGCTATGCAGCCTTGGACAAGGATGGGTACCCTCTTAGTGTTAGGACCATGGGGGAAGATGACACATGTATAGGTGTTGATAAAGGGAAGAACCCAATGGTGAATGCCAAGTTTGTTGCCAAGGGGTGTGAGTCCATAATTACTACAAACTTCACAGCTGACAACCTCATCAAACAAGCATGAAAAGATCACACTGTTGAGGTGAGTTACCATGTAGGCTGGAAGGCAAGGCAGAAAATAATGGACAAACTGATTGGTTCATATGAAGACAATTATAAGAAGATCCCTTCTTGCTCCATTGAGTTGTAGACGGAAAATCTAGGTAGCATTGCTTCTTGTTCAAGAAATGATGATGACAATAGGTTCACTAAGGTTTGTGTGGCATTTTCTGTATCTATCCTTGGTTGGCAGCATGGTTTTAGACCTTTAGTGGGGTTGGATTGCTGCTTTTTGAAGAGCAAATATGGGGGTTGTTGCTTGTCTGTGACAAGCTTCGATGGAAACAATGGTCTATTCTCACTGTCTATCTACATTTGCCAGTCTGAATGCTTCTAATCTTGGTTCAACTTCTCGAGCATCATTCATATGCACTTGAATATACATGTGGGGAAGTTGACTTTCATTTCTGACCAGCAGAAAGGGTTGATTGAGTCAGTGAAACAACTATTTCCAATAATCTGACCGTAGGTTTTGCTTCAGGCACATGTACAAGAACTTCAAGAAGGTTGGATTTGGAGGTAAGTTCTTGATGAGGCTTTGTTGGAAAAGGTGGGAACAACAAGAAAAAATGTGCCAAATCAAGTTCTGAAACTGGGAGAGGAACATGTCAACCTCCACTGCAACCCAATCAGCCTAAAATGCCAACAGCTCCAACCATGCACAACCTACATGCTTCAATGTTCCCAACTCAGCCCTTTGCACAAGGAGTAAGGCCTCTTTCAATAAAGCCACCAATGCTTCAGGCTAGTAGAGGCAGGGGAAGACAGAACAATCAATGGATCAATCATTGAATGGCATTTTTGTCCTTCAAATATGACTTATTTCAAATACGTTCGTGCCTTGAAAGTCAATGGTTTATTTCCATTGGCTATCTACATTTGCCAGTCTGAATACTTCCAATCTTAGTTCAACTTCTTGAGCATCATTTAGATGCACTTGAATATTCATGTGGGAAAGTAGACTTTCATTTGTGGGCAACAGAAAGGGTTGATTGAGGCAGTGAAACAAAATTTTCCAAAATCTGACCATAGGTTTTGCTTCAGGCACATGTACAAGAACTTCAAGAAGGCTGGATTTGGAGGTAAGTTCTTGATGAGGCTTTGTTGGAAGAGGTAGGAACTACAAGAAAATAGGTGCCAAATCAGGTTCTTGAACTAGGAGAGGAACATGTCAACCTCTACAACAACCCAATCAGCCTGAAATGCCAACATTCCATTCACAACAACTCAATCAGCTTGAAATGCCAACAACTTCAACCATGCACAACCTTCATGCTTCAATGTTCCCAACTCAGCCCTTTTGCACAAGGAGTAAGACCTCCTCCAATAAGGCCACCAATGTTCCAAGCTAATAGAGGCAGAGGAAGACAGGACAATCAATTGATCAATCAATTTATGGGGCAAAGAGGGCCAAGAAAACCAAACATGGGATACTAACTTCTTATGTTTTGAATAATGTTTGTTTGAAGACAATATTTTATGGTGATACTGTTTATGGTGATGTAAGTATTGATATTGTTGATGGCTTTTTATAGTGATACAGTTGATGGCTTTTTATAGTGATATTGTTGATGACAGTGTTATGTATGTTTATGTCAGAAATTTGAATGATATTTTGCAAGTATATGAATGGAAATCATTTGATGATATTTTGCAACTATTGAAGGGAATGTCAGTATTGATATTGCTTGTCAGGCTTGATGACTGTTACATGTATGTTTTCGAAGACTTCTTTTGTTAATGTTTACATCTAGTTTCAGACTTGTACTGAATGACACATATTCAATGACATATTGTTGCAACATGGATATTGAATGCTATGTTCATTTACTTCTTATTTAGGGTAGATAGAAATGTTTTACAAATATCTTCAAATTCCATACTCATTTGGACAGTAATTGTTACATTTGGAAAGTTATTACTTCTTCCGCCTTGAACTTGTTCAAATTCAGCTTGTTCAGTAGTTGCAACTAAAGTAATAGGGTTTTGACCACTACCTCTAGGTATGTTATCAGGTATCATAGCTCCCAACCACTCAAACCCCTTAGTGCAAGAATCACAATTGAGGTACTTGAGCCCTTGTATATGAGGTTGATGAGATTATTTATAGTTCTCCTTCCAGAGCATGAAGGAATTAGGCATGGAAGATCCACCCATGGACAGTCTTTCGTCTAATGATTTAGACTGTCACATTTTAAAGAAGTACCCCTTTTGGAGCTTGAGCTAAAACTTGAGCTTGACCTTGACCTTGAGCTTAAGTTGAAACTTGCTTTTGAGCTTGAACTACCTTCTTCATTTCTCTTCAGAATAACTTCATCAAGCCATCGAAACCCTTTGCAACTAGATATTTGTCAGGCCAAGAACATCCTATTTGGGTTTTTTTGGGTTTGAACTTCAAAAGCTTGCAGGCTCCATTGCAACCATTATTGGGTCACACATGATACAAATAAGGGCAGTATTTATTTGTATGATTGTACTTATGACATTGGTCCCAAAGAACCTGCTAGAAAAATCAAATTTTAATTACTCCCTACCCCTTATAATAGATAATGGTTATAACTTAACCCTCTATAATAACTTTGAATGTAAGAATGCCCCCTGGTTCAGAAAACGCATGCGAGAGGTTGAAGATCGCCTCCAAATCTTAATAAATGTCAGCATAAACGTCCAAATGAAATCAAAATCACTAACTTACCTTCATTATGCTGTTCTGAACACAGATCTATGATGAAATACTCAGAACTGTTTTTTGTGTAATGAAACCCTATGTTCCAAACTTGGGTTTGTATCAATTTTAAATATTGTTTAACCCAACAGCTACTGAATTTTTCCCAACGACTATTTCGTATTTCCTCTCCCCCAACGGTTACTTTGTCTTCCCCAACTTCAGTGAAAGTCTTCCCCAATCTGTAACCATTCAAAGAGTCGGAGAGTTGAGATTTAAGTTGTCATGTCCCTGTGTAACCATTCCTCAATGAGTAATTTGAATGTTATCTGTAGGATGAGAGTTGAGATTTTGATCATATCCGTTGGATCCATTGTATCAACCTTGCATTTCAGCCATCAAATCATTGAAGGGCATTTCTGTCCTTCAAATATGACTGATTTCAAATACGTGAGTGCCCTGAAAGTCAATGGTCTATTTCCATTGGCTATCTACATTTTCCAAACTGAATGCTTCCAATCTTGGTTCAACTTCTTGAGCATCATTCAGATACATTTGAATATGCATCTAGGGAAGTTGATTTTCATTTCTGACAAGCAGAAAGGGTTGATTGAGGTCGTTAAATAACTTTTTTTCCAAAATCTAACCATAGATTTTTCTTCTTTCACATGTACAAGAACTTCAAGAAGACTGGATTTGGAGGTAAGTTCTTTATGAGGCTTGGTTGGAAGAGGTAGGAACAACAACAAAAAAGGTGCCAAATCAGGATCTGGAATTGGGAGAGGAACATGTCATCCTCCATAACAACCCAATCAGCTTGAAATACCTACATTCCCTTCACAACAACCCAATCAGCCTGAAATGCCAATAGATCTCACTATGCACAACCTTCATGCTTCAATGTTTCCAACTCAGCCCTTTGCACAAGGAGTAAAGCCTCCTCCAATAAGGCCACCAATGTTCCAAACTACTAGAGGAAGGGAAAGACAGGACAATCAATGGATCAATCAACTTATGGGGCCAAGATCACCAAACATGTGATACTAACTTCTTATGTTTTGAAGACAATATTTTATGATTATACTATTATAGTAGGGAACATACCAACTTCTTTTGGTTTGTTTATGGTGATGTAAGTATTGATATTGTTGATGGATTTTTTATGGTGATATTGTTGATGACTGTGTTATGTATCTTTATGTCAGACATTTGAATGGTATTTTTCAAGTATATGAATGCATTTGATGATATTTTGCAAATATTGAAGGGAATGTCAGTCTTGAATTTGCCTATCAGACTTGATGATTGTTTTATGTATTTTTTTTAAGACTTCTTTTGTTATTGTTTACATCAAGTTCCAGTCTTGTACTGAATGACATATTGTTGCCACACTTATATTGAATGTTATGTTCATTCACTTCTTATTTAGGGTAGATAGAAATGCTTTACAAAGTTCTTCAAATGCCATACTCATTTGGACAGTAATTGTTATATCTAGAGAGCTATTACTCCTTCCGCCTTGAGCTTGTTCAATTTCAGGTTGTTTAGTTGTCGCAACTAAAGTAATAGGTTTTTACCACCACCTTTCGATATGTTATCAGGTATCACAGCTCCCAACCACTCAAACCTCTTAGTGAACGAATCACAATTGAGGTACATGTGCCCTTGTGTATGAGGTTGATGAGATCTTTTGATAGTTCTCCTTCCAGAGCATGAAGGAATTAGGCATGGAAGATCCACCCATGTACAGTCTTTCATCCAATGATTTGGACTGTCACATTTGAAATAAGTACCCTTTTGGAGCTTGAACTTGAGGTTAAGTTGAAATTTGCTTTTGAGCTTGAACTACCTTTTTTATTTCTCTTCAGAATAACTTCATCAAGCCATAGAAACCCTTTGCAACCAGATATTTGACTAGCAAAAAACATCTTTTTTGGGTTTTGAACTTCAAAAGCTTGCAGACTTCATTACAATCATTCTTGGGACACTCATAAAACAAATAAGGGAAATATTTACTTGTATAATTGTACTGATGACAGTGGTCACAAGGAATCTGCTAGAAAAAACAAAATTTAATTATTCCCTACCCCTTATAATAGATAATGGGAGTAACTTAACCCCCTAAAATAAATTTGAATGTAAGAATGCCCTCTGATTCAGAAAACGCATGCGAGAGGTTGACGATCACCTCCAAATCTTAAGAAATGTCAACATAAACGTCTAAATGATATCAAAATCACTAACTTACCATCATTATGTTGTTTTGAATTCAAATCTATGTTGAAATACTCAGATTTGTTGTTTGTGTAATGAAACCCTAAGTTCCAAACTCTAGTTTGTATCAACTTTAAATAGGGTTTAACCCAACGGCTACTGAATTTTTCCCAACGGCGACTTCGTATTTCCTCTCCCCCAACCGATAATTCGTTTTCCCCAACTTCAGTGAAAGTCTTCCCCAATCTGTAACCATTCAAAGTGAGAGAGTTGAGATTTGAGTTGTCTTGTCCTTGTGTAACCATTCCCCAGTGAGTAATTTGAATGTTATCCATAGGATGAGATTGGATCCATTGGATCATTTGTATCAACTTTAAATTTCAGCCATCAGATCATTGAAGGGCATTTGTGCTCTTCAAATATGAATTATTTCAAATACATGCGTGCCCTGAAAGTCAATGGTCTATTTCCATTGGCTATCTACATTTGCCAGTATGAATGCTTCCAATATTGGTTCAACTTCTTGAGAATCATTTAGATGCACTTGAATATGCATGTGGGGAAGTTGACTTTCACTTCTGACCATAGGTTTTACTTCAAGCACATGTACAAGAACTTCAAGAAGGCTAGATTTGGATGTAAGTTCTTGATGAGGCTTTGTTGGAGGAGGTAGGAACAACAAGAAAAGAGGTGCCAAATCAGGTTCTTGAACTAGGAGAGGAACATGTCAACCTCCACAACAACCAAATAAGCCTGAAATGCCAGCTGCACCAACCATGCACAACCTTCATGCTTCAATGTTCCCAACTCAGCCCTTTGCAGAAGGAGTCAGACCTCCTCCAATAAGACCACCAATATTCCAGGCTGGAAGAGGCAGGAGAAAACAAAACAATCAATGAATCAATCAACCTATGGGGCCAAGAGGGCTAAAATCACCAAACATGTGATACTAACTTCTTATGTTTTGAAGACTGTTTTTTTAAGACAATATTTTATGGTGATACTATTATAGTGAGGAACATACCAACTTATTTTGTTTATGGTGATGTAAGTATTGATATTGTTGATGGCTTTTTAATGGTGATATTATTGATGACTGTGTTATGTATGTTTATGTCAGACATTTGAATGATATTTTGCAAGTATTGAAGGGCATGTCAGTCTATAATTTGCCTGTCAGACTTGATAACTGTTTTATGTATATTTTTGAAGACTTCCTTTATTATTGTTTAAATCTAGTTTTAGACTTGTACTAAATGACATATTCAATGGCATATTGTTGCAACACTGATATTGAATGCTATGTTCATTCACTTCTTATTTAGGGTAGATGGAAATGTTTTACAAAGATCTTCAAATGTCATACTCATTTGGACAGTAATTGTTACATTTTGAGTGTTATTACTTGTTCAACTTCAGCTTGTTCAGTAGTTGCAACTAAAGTAATAGGGTTTTGACCACCACCTCTAGGTATGTTATCAGGTATCACAACTCCCAACCACTCAAACTCCTTAGTGCAAGAATCACAATTGAGGTACTTGTGCCCTTGTGTATGAGGTTGATGAGATTTTTTTATTGTTCTTTTTCCAGAGCATGAAGGAATCAGGCATGGAAGATCCACCCATGGAAAGTCTTTCATCTAATGATTTGGACGGTCACATTTGAAATAAGTACCCCTTTTGGAGTTTGAGCTTGAACTTGAGCTTGAGCTTAAGTTGAAATTTGCTTTTAAGCTTGAACTACCTTCTTCATTTCTCTTCAGAATAAGTTCACCAAGCCATAGAAACCCTTTGCAACCAGATATTTGACAGGCCAAGAACATCCTATTTAGATTTTTTTGGGTTTTGGACTTCAAAGGCTTGCAGGCTCAACCATTCTTGGGACACGCATAATACAAATAAGGGTAATCTTTACTTGTATGATTGTACTGATGACAGTGGTCGCAAGGAACCTGCTAGAAAAAACAAATTTTAGTTACTTCATACCCCTTATAATAGATAATGGCAGTAACTTAACCCCCTATAATAAATTTGAATATAAGAATGCCCCCTGATTCAGAAAACGCAAGCAAGAGGTTGAAGATCACCTCCAAATCTTAATAAATGTCAACATAAACATCCAAATGAAATCAAAATCACTAATTTACCTTCATTATGTTGTTTGTGTAACGGAACCCTAAGTTTCAAACTTGGGTTTGTATCAACTTTAAATAGGGTTTAACCCAATGGCTACTGAATTTTTCCCAATAGCTACTTCGTATTTCCTCTCCCCATCGGTTATTTCGTCTTCCCCAACTTCAGTGAAAGTCTTCCCCAATCTGTAACCATTTAAAGAGTTAGCGAGTTGAGATTCGAGTTGTCGTGTCGCTGTGTAACCATTCCCCAGTAAGTAATTTGAATGTTATCCGTAGGATGAGTGTTGAAATTTTAATCTCATCCATTGGATTATTTGTATCAACTTTAAATTTCAGTCATCAGATCATTGAAGGGCATTTTTGTCCTTCAAATATGATTGATTTCAAAAACGTGCATGCCCTGACGGTCTTTGGACGTTTACCGCTAGTTAAAAGGGTAACTGTAATAATGATTAATGATGGATCTACTTATTAATTAGCTATGTTTAATAGGGGATAAAGTACAAATTATCCTAAATAAAATTAACCTTTCCCTTCCTTAGAGCTCTTGGCTAAGTAATTAGAAGCATTGTTAGGTTAACTACTTTCTCCATAGACGTTGATGAGTTTGCAAATGTTGGAACAATTGAGAGACTCATAAAGCTTGCTAACTGTTCAATAAGTTGACACGTATAATAATATGCAGCAATCATTTCCAATATTGCAACTCTGCTGAATGACGTATGTCAAAAGAATAAGGTGAACAAATGGATCAACCGCCTACAACCACCTTACCTTCTTCCTGTGTGGATATTTACCAAACTTTATGACTTAAAAACTTTGAAATATCCCTTTGAACATCCATATTCAGGAAAAATAATGATTACTTAAGGGCACATTATCTTTAATCACACTTGTGATAACATTCTCGTAGAACGCTAACACAAAAGCTTTTGCTTTAATTTCTCGCGCCTACCATTTATGGAATATAGGCCCCTTGAACAGAGTAAAGAATGCAATTTGAATTACATTACTCCAAAAAGGAAGCAGAGCACACATTTGACTTCATTTAGGGTTGTCAAGAGATAGTTCGGAGGTAGTTTTATAGATACCGCAAGCTGAGTTTGAACTCATGACTTAGAAGTACCATTAGCCAAGTTTTAACAGTTGAGCTGTCATGCCATTGACGAATGATTCATTTCTTCATAAGACATGATTTCCTTTTTCTACTCATACCGTCATATGAATGAAATACCAAGTCACTAATGATGTGATAATCTAATATGAACAGTTATATATGTTAAGGTTGAGTTTGATGGAGAATAATCAAAGCTCAATCACAGAGATCGATTACTTGAGTTTGAAAATGCCAGTACCGTTTAAAATTTGTTTATATTCTTTTTTTTTTCTGCTGAATTTTGAAGTGTAATTGATTATGAAAAATATGTAAATAAATAGATAATGTTTGGACGAGCACTTTAGTAAGATGGTATGTCCCCACTAAGGAAGATTATTGGAAGTTGCAAACTCGAGTTCATGTCAATTTACCAAGATGATTCCACGAAGAGACCTCCTCAACTCATATATATATAATCACTATTAATACATTCAACACATATGCTGAAACATAATATATAAAATCGTATTGCGATTATAACATCCCAACAACAAAAAATAAAATATTGGATGTTCAATCATAATGGCCTATAGGAGTGGGCATTTCATCCCGCGATCTCGCTCCCGTCCCGTCCCGATTTAGAATGGGATGAAGATTTTCAATCCCGCCAATCCCGTCCCGTCCCGAACTAATTTTTTAATATTAATTATTAATATTTTTATTTACTTATTTATTTTATGAACATTTGCATAAATTAATTACTGCTTACTTTTCTTGTAACAGTTTGGTTATATTAGTCCTAGCACTTGAGTGTTCTCAATAGAACATTTGCAACTACTGTTAGCTAACTTACCTAACAACTTTCTTTCCTTTTTTCAGGTGTTGTTTACAAAATATATTGTCAAATGTAGTCCAGCAGTTCCAGTAGTTGCAAGTGCAACTTTCTTTCCTTCAATATTTTGCAGCTGCAAGTGTAGTCCAGCAGTTTCAGGCTTTTAGCAGTTTCAGGCTTCCAGCAGTCCAGGCTTCCAGGCTTCCAGCAGTTCAGGCTTCCTTCAAAATATATTGTCAAATGCAGTCCAGCAGTTCTAGGCTTCTATTTGATATGTCCAGATTAGCACGCTGATCCCGTCCCGTCTCGAACCCGTTTGGGATGGGACGAGGTCGGGATAAGATTTTTCCCATCCCGTCCAGTCTCAATCCCGTATAAAAGGGATGAGATAGGGATGGGTGTATCTCGTCCCATCCCATCCCGTACCCACCCCTAATGGCCTATACACCAACAGGCAAGAGTCAGCTGGCAACCGTGGTACTGGTAGTGCAGTTAGTTTTATTTGGAGTATCATCTATGCCTGATTTTCTTCTTATTCCTCAACAATAAACAAATCCAACTATGTGTGTAGTTCATGAACCATAGATATACCATGATACATGCATATGCGTTCCCTTATTCCGTATACTTTGACGTGCCGGCCCATCATTTGTTATGTTGGTTTAGTCGATCGGCAGTATTGTTCATGAAACATGCATGATTACACGACTGCCTTAACCAAATACTTTACAAGTCTTTGTCTCACTAATTATGAGCTAATACAATACTATTTAAAAAGTTTCACTACTGATGGTATTTCATATAACATTTGTTGAGTTCAAACGTATATGTAATTTGGAGAAAGTGATCATTGGTTTGTCCATGAAAATCCATTGTACAAAATATTGGCCGGTTGAATATAGATCAATGTGGTTACGGCCGGGGAACGTATTTCATTGACATGTGTGATAAACCGCGGGACTACTTATGATGTCATCACCTACAAGAACCATGTACTTCAACTTGTATACTTATGAATCAGTTATATATGGGCAGATAAAAATATATATAAAAAGGCCAGATATGGATAATATTTGATCAAAACTATATTACGCACGGTCTGTGATGTGCCCCTGAACAAAAGAGATGATATGATTGAACCAGACATACTAATTAGGGGTGGGCATCCCATCCCGCAATTTCGATTTCGTTCCTTCTCGATTTTTTCAGGTCTTAATGGGATTGAATAATTTCATCCCGATTTCGTCCCGTCCCGATCTAGAATGGGATGGGATGAAGATTTTCAATCCCGCCAATCCCGTCCCGTCCCGAGCTAATTTTTCAATATTTATTATTTATTTATTTTAGGATTGATAAATTTAGTCTATCACTAGTTGATCACAAACAAAAGATTAGTGGGCATTACATGGCTTAGACTTTAGATGACAACTACATTCATCGCTCTTTTCTCCATAACTGAGATCATATTAGTTGATCAGAAACAATGTCAACTGGTTCAATGTGAGTAGCTTACAATTTGTTTTGAGTGGGTATTCAATATGCTGATACTGTCACAACTTGCATGATTCAGGGATAAAAGAACTTGGCTTCAGCAGTAAGTCATGTTCTATTTGTTATGGATGTTGCTACAGAATTTTTTACCAACCTGAAATTAACTTTCATGTTCAGTTCTGTTCTTTCAACCAGTATCTTTATCAATGGGTCTTGATGTGCATAAATTATGCTTAGGATTATGTATGGACATTGATCATTTGATACATTTGTCCAACTTATGTTAGCAATAGATTGTTGTATTGAATTGCAGTAGATTATGATACTGCTCAGATTATGTTCAAAATTTATTCTAGTTGATTATGCTATAATCTGATTACATTGAAGGAATGGGTTATGTTCATATTATATTGAAGGAATCAGCTGATTATGTACATTTATTAGTTCTGATTAGATTGCTCGGATTAGTATGCTTATGCTCTAATTATATTGAAGTTATCAGGTCAGTACACTACAACAATTAAGGTATTTTTCAAGAAAAAATTTCCTTGACAAAAATCAAAATTTTGTTGGAAAAATTTTTTAACAAGGAAAAAATTCGTTATTGGGTTCGTGGAGGCATCCCCGTAGCTAAAGGTTTTTACCAAGGAATTACATTTTTGTTGGTAAAACAATTGATAACTCAAGGAAACACCGTGTTGGTAATACTAACAACTACCAAGGAAATTCGTTGGTAAAAATCAAATAGTTTTACCAACAAATTATTTTGTTGCAAGAAAATTTTTGTTTACCTATGAATTTTTTTCTCGAAAAAACTTAGAATCTTCAAGGAAAAATGTCGTGGGAAAATGTAACTACTTTTATCAAAGAACTTATTTGTTTGTAAAATGAATATATATCAATGAAAGTCGTCATAGGTACTGTTAACAATTACCAAGGAAATTATTTTCAATAAAAAAAATTATATATTAAAACAATCATTCTCGGCTCTTAGACGAGCTAATCTAGGTCCCAATCTCTAAGGACACCACTTGAGCTATTTACCAATTGAGCTATAGAATCGAACTCCTGACCTATAGAAAAATAGGTTCTGATATTTACCAATTGAGCTATTTGAATAATTGTGTTGTTTGAAGCAACTTTATAGCTTATTAAATGAAATTACTCATTTTTTGTAATAAAAATATCATTGCTACGTATATAATAGGGACCAATATATAATATTTTGTCACTATAAATTAGAACTAAATATTTTCATAATTATAAGATTTATGTTAAATATCTACCACTTTTAGCAATGAAAAAAATTCACAATAAAACCATTATAATTAGCAACAAAATAGTAATAACATTTCAATGCTATATGTTATTGAAATTGGTTATATCCCTAATAAAATAAAATAAAATTGTTGTAAATAAGAAAACGAGCCTTAATAAGAAAAAAGTTCATGAAAATTTTATCAATATTTAGCAACGAAATAAATTGTTACCATTAATATTATAATTAACAGTAAAATAATGTTGTATTGTTAAATAAATTTTATTTGATTTTTCAGATGAAATAATATCAATGCTACTAATAAAATATTTCAATGAATTGATATTTTTTCCACTGTAAAGAGGCTAGGAGCTTTCAATATAAATAAATTTCATGAAAAATTTTCATTATGAGTAACCAAATAAATCGTTGCAATAACGTGATAATTAACTAGAGAAAATTTAGTTTCATTGTTGAAGAGACACGAACAAGTGTTATAGTGCATTTACTAAGAAAATGTTTGTCAATAATATTAATAATTATTAGCAATGAAATAATTTATTGTAAATGACGTCATTATAACTAACAAACTAAAACTTCGTTGAAATAGAAATATTTTGTTGCTAAATAATGTTGGAGGGAAATTGATTTTGGAATGAATATTTTTCGCCACCTCTTTACAAAGAAAAGTTGCCAACAAAATAGATTTTGTTATAAAAAGTGACAACTCTATGGTTTTTTCAATGAAATTTATTTTTGTTAGAAATAGTAATATATTAACAAGGAAAATAAAATTTGTTATTAAATAAAACATTTTTTGTAGTGAGTATACCAATTTCTAACAAAATAATGACTTGTCGCTATAAAATAGTTAGTGAGCTTTAATGAGAAACAAATTTTCATGAAAATAATTATCAGCTTTTACCTAGAAAATAATTTGTTAACGAACAATCTTATAATTACCAACAAAATCTTATTTCATAGATACCAAGATTTCATTAAAAAAAATATTGTTTCCAATAAAATAAAAAACGTTGCCAATAGTGTGACAATTCTCAACGAAATATTACTTTGTTGTTGTAAATTAATAAACGAGCTTTAACAAGAAAAAACCTAATGAAAGAAATTATCAATCATTATCAACGAACCGAATCATTACTAATAATGTGATTATAGTCTAGGAAAACATATCTCCTTACTAAAGAGAGATGAATAAGATTTAATATTCCTTAACAAGGAAAATGATTTGTTGTTAAAATTAGTCTTCTTTAGCAACAAAATATTTCATTCCAGATGATGCCATAATTACCAAGGAACAAGTATTTTGTGGCCATAAAAATAACTTCATTGTTAAATCAATTTGGCGAGAAATTAGTTTGGAATGAATGTTTCCCGCCACCTATTTAACAATGAATGTTTCCTACAAAATATATTTTGTTGAAATATAGTAACAAGTTTATGGACTTTTTCAAGGAAATTTTTTATTCATTGACAATGCTACAATATTAACAAGGAAATCAGTTTTTGTAGCAATAATTTTGTTGGTAAAAGATAGATTTCTTGTAGTGGTATTGATTGAAGGAATCGGGTTAATATTGATTGGTATGCTCTGATTTATTGAATGAATCAGGTTAGTTACGTTAGTATATCTGAATCAGGTTAGTATGCTTAGATTATATAATCTGATTATATTTCAGCTGATTATAAGCAGAGCACGCTGATCTCATCCCGTCCCGAACCCGTGCCCATCCCTAATACTAACAGAAAATTAGAATCGCAATATTAATTATTATTGCGTAATATATACGTAATGTCAACAAATTTAAATGTAGGAGATGGTGGTAAGAGAGAGGAATGAATGAACATAACTTATACGAATGAGAATGTGTATACGGCTCATAATAAGTCAGCTAGCTCAAGTGTGTATGAACATTCTAAAATCTATATATCGACAGCGGGCGTGTTCATTTATTTATTACACACAAATGAAACAGGAGAACGAGAGAGAATCTTGATTATTCAAAGTCAACTAATTTCATTTATATATGTATTTGTGTGTGTAGGTAGACTTTAATTCCCTCTCTTTCAACATTAATGTAGTTAGATATAGATTGGCCTTCCATTTCTCATGCTAGCTACCTACCTTCTTCTACCAAACCTTCCGTTTTCTAAGTTCTTACTATTTCTTCATCTACAAGTTATATGTATGGTATGGTACACGTGATCAGAATTCAATGGAGGCCGTGACATGTGTACAAGGACATCCATCTTAAATCACTTGTCCCTCAAGGAAACATAATTATATAGGGTTATTCTACATGGCGAGGAAACGAGCGAGGAAATGAGCGAGGGGAGGGAGGTGGCGGGGTGGGGACCGTTCACCTCCCTCGGGATGCGCACACAAAAAAAGATGGCATGCATCCCGAGGGAGGTGAACGGTCCCCACCCGCCACCTCCCTCCCCTCGCTCGTTTCCTCGCCCACTTCCTCGACATTTAGAATTTCTGAATTATATATGATCACATCATCATGTAATCGATCTCTTTTTCTTAAACAATGCGATGGTTTCACATTTCAAAAATAGGGGATTGGAGTTTGTCTTATTAGCGAGGAAACGGAAGAGGGAGGGGGTGCAACCCTCCATCTCCCTTGAGATGCGCGAAGGCACACATCTTGAGGGGGATGAAGGGTTGCACTCCCTCCCTCACCCGCTTCCCGGCTCGTTTCCTCATCAATAAGAATTAGTGTAGGCTATTGAATCGAGCTCTCTTAGGATGGGTTCGATTATTTTATTTTCATGAAAATAGTTGAGATGAGACCGCAAATTAGAAAAGTTTTTATTGGAATCCAATGATGATGAAAATAGGCATCTTGCTTGAGCTTTCCATGTAAAAAAAAATTTAGGCTTTTTGGAGGTTTTTTTTTTCCTATGATTTTGAGAGAAGATACATGATGAGAGGTCCCCCATTTAATGCTCACTTCCCTTCTTTCTCTTTTCTCTTCCATGATCTCTTCACTAGTTAAAGTTTTTCATGAAAAAAAAAATTCAAACACGCCAACCTTTTTCCCATAATTAGATAAATATAGTTTTAATAAAAGAAAAGTTGTTCGAGCATGCTTTGCTTTCGTAAGGGATATTGTAGATTCCACCCAAGTATATATGAATATTATTATATACAGCATTTTAAAGGATGCTAGCTGTGATTGCTCTACACAATGTGACAACAAAAATGAGCCTTGTGTGCACATTACATATACTAGGGTGTCGACGTGCTTTACATACACGGATATTCAATATTTTTTTAATATATTACAACAACTTAATAATAAGCAAAAAATATTAATAAATTTCTAAAACACTATATATAATTTTAAGGGTTTATGTTAGTTTATAAATAAATAAAGAGCTTCAAATAATTTATTTTAAAGGCATAGGTATAAGTAATCAGTGTTCGAGAGTGGTTGATTTTGATTATAAAAATGTGAAATGTAAGGGGGGGAGAAATGGAAAATCCATAGGTTAAATATAAGGGATTTCTTTTCATAATTTATAGATAATTAAAGGCTTCAAATAAATTATGGGACTTAGGTATAATTAAAGAATGTTTATATGGGTTAGTTTTGATTGTAAATAGTTTTAAATATATGAGGGTAAAATAGTAAAAATATTTAATAGTGTTTTCATTTGAATGACATAAATACCTCTTTCACTTTTTATCTACTTTTAATTTTTTTTGTAAATACCATAGAATTGAGAGGACAAACTTGAAAAGAAAAATCAAATTGAAGACAATTTTAATGTTACTCCGCTATTTATTTGGAGAAGAATCATTATAATTACTAGTTGTGCACATTGTTACTTTTCTTTTGGGTTATATTTAGTGTTGGCACTAAACATGAATCATTCTACCGAGCGTTTTATTTATGGGTTATAACAGTCTTTAACTCCTTTGTGGAGAATTGAAACACTTTATATATTGTTGTCTGGATAAAAAGGAATAGTGTTTCACAATGTGTTCTTTTAGCTGCACATTGATTTAGATACTACATTTGCTCTCTGGTCTGTGATATTAGCTCATGAAACGGCTAGCTATATATGGGCATGTAAGATAATTCTAATATAGATTTTCTTTTTCTCCGTTTAATTTTCCTTTACTTCAAATGAATTAGTTAAAGCAAGGATTGAAACAGCATGACCCACTTCCATACGTGATGTGATTCATCAAAATTATAAATAAGTAACCAAATAAATAAATAGCTTTTATCCAAGGAATCACCATACATGCATGTATCAAACAATTTTTTAAGCTGTGAAGTATTGGAAGATTTATACATAACTTGAAAAGTTATAAATCTGCATCTCTATTGTCCAAAATACAGATTGCAATTTTGAATCTCCTTAAATGGTGTCATGCTCCAGTTGTTATGATAACAGAGGATTGTAGCCTCTGTTCCAAGAATTTCTAGCACATTTTATCAGCCACTTAAGAACTGATTTTAAAACCAACTTTTGCCAAAACCTAATCTATTAAGTCATACAAAATCTAACCAACCAATTCAGTCATACCAAAACTTGCATAAAAAACTAATAGTAATGTCCTTACTTATCTTTGCAAGTCTATTGTTATCAACATTTTAAAGATGGAATCTGCTCCTATTATGAATGTAATCTGTTTGCTCATGAAACTGAGTTGAGAGCAATGGAAGGCCATTCTTCCGCGATAGCAAAAGAAGGTCAAAAAGATGAAGGGCTGAAGCCTTGCACTTGGTTAGAGTTTTAAACTTATAAAAACATACTCTCAATGCACCACCAGCATGTTGATTAGAATTGAGAGCTAACAGTGGTTTTTGTTCACTGCTTTGTAATTAACAACATATATATATATTTGAGAGCTAACATATTTGTTTTGCAATAAACAACATATAAATAAACTAAAAACTTGGGCCTTACTTTGTTCCATCTCCAAAAGGTGTCAACTCTCCAACCACAACAAACACAAAAACAACTCAGAGAGTGTGGTGGGTGGTGAAATGGGAAAAATCGTTGAAAAACATTTTCAAAAGTGAATTAGGATGGAAATCTGTGTGGTGAAAGGGGGGAAAACAAATTCACCCCATGTCTACTCCACAAATCAGTCTATGATTCACAGTCTTGTGAACCCTAGAAATGAAATCTCGAAAACCCTAAAATGAAGTTCGAGAAAGAGAAAGGAAGAGGAGGATGGCGGAGGTAAAGCTACTGGAGTGGGTGGAGCGGGTCTTGAGAATGTGAGAGATGATCCAGTTGACCAACGTGACCTTTTTCGTCTTCTCCCAAACACAATCACAAACCCTCACCAAATCTCCCCAAACAATCACCCACCAAAAAAACCCTGGTATGGCCCTGTTGGATGCCAGGAAAGAAGAAGAAATGTGTTGGGATGACGGCTGATGGGAAGTCGAGATGGCTTCTCTTCGTCTTGTCTGTGATTTGAACACCTTTTCGATTTCGATTACAATTGGATGCAAGGAAGGAAGAAGCATCAGAGTTGGATTTGTGTCATTTATTCCTTATTTCATGTGACTTTCAATTAGGAGTGGACAAACGGGTCGAGGATCCGCGGGTTCTAATCGAACCAGACCATTTTGCTCTAAACGGTCCAGATTTTAATTATGTGTTTTTAGATACGGTTCGGATCGGTCCGGGTCCGTTATAAAACGGTCCGGTCCTGGTTCCTATTTTAAAAAAAGAAACAGTCCGGGTTGGATCCGTTTCAAATCACATTAGTAAAAACCTAAATATGGAACTATGGAAGAAGTAAAGTAAGTAAGACTCTTTAGCACCCGTAGCCGCATAGGAGAAGAGAAGTGAGCACCCGCAGTCAAACCGAGCAAGCACCCGCAGGCCGCCTCCCCCGCATCGCAGGCCGCCTCCTTCGCACCTGCATCCTTCTCTCGCATCCTCCGCACCTGCGGCTAATCTATTCGCTCCCGTTTTCGATTTCTCACTCTGTTCTTCAAACTTTTGTGCAAAATCGTTCGATTTCACTGCGATCTCGTGGTTTCGGTCTTCTGATGGGCTGATTAGCGGCGAATGGTGGTTCTACGAGCTCGATCGAAGAGATCGGGACAAAGGTTTCTCTAGGGTTTTGTGTTGCAATCGATCGATATGTCTTTGGTGTTTGAAGAGTTCCTTCACAAGCGAGCGATGATGATAACTTCTGATATATCGTTTCATGGCGGTTCGAGTCCTCATCGTCTTAAACAGCTTGAAAAATGGAATCGTCGCGGTAATTTGAATCAACGTTGAGCTTGCAATCATGGATTTATCGTTTATTTAGGGTTTGTTCTTCTTCCTTCTTCGTTTGGTTTGGTTTGGTTTCACTCGTTCTTGATTGGAAGAGAAGAGATAGGTTTCGCGTTTATTAGGTCATCAGTGATCTTGCAGCATTGCCTGTGGCTTTCAGAGTTTGGTTTGTTTTGTTTGGCGGTTCTTCTTTATCCTTGTTGAACTGAGTCCTCTTCTCTTGGAAGTAATGATCTTATCTTTTCCTCTTTGTTTTGTGTTGTGTTGTTTTGTTTTTGATTTGTTTTGTTTTGCGTGTTTGTTTAATCGTTATTAGTGTTAACTGCATTTTGACTTTTGGCTGTTATGAGAGTTGTTGCTTTTATCTGGTTTTGTTTAGATTTAAATGATTTAGATTTAGTTAAAACGGCTGGTAGTTAATCAAAACTCTGGTAACCCTGCAGTTCAACCTAGCTCCTTAAATAATTCTCTAATCAACACTTGATTTGGAAAGATTTAGAAAGGAAATTTAAGAAGGAAATCAAATCAGTGTAAAACATAATCAACTTAGATTTGAAACCGTAGGAACCGGACCGTTCCAAACTGTTCGAGTTAGGTTCGGTTCCAATGTTTAAAATGAGGGGATCCGGACCGGATCGGATCCGTTAATTTTAAACGGTTCGAGTTAGGTTCCTCCAAATTTGGAACTGATCCGGACCGTGCCCACCCCTACTTTCAATTACCATTTTTATCGTAAAAATGAAGGAAATGGAAGGGCATTTTGGGCATTTCGAATATCAGGTTGAAGGCACCCATTTACTATTCATCTGGGGAAGTGGCGTTATAGTGGTAGAGATTATCATTACTTTCGCTTTTAAGGTACCCATCCCCATCAGTGTGGTTTAAAAGTGCAGCTTTTCTAATTGTCGAGGGAACGAGCGAGGGAAAGAGAGTGAGGAATGGGTGTAACCATCCATCCCCTCGAGATGCGTGCTTTTGCTCATTTCGAGGGGGAGCTCGCTCCTCTCCCTCACGCGTTTCCTCGACAATTAGAAAAGCCATGCCATAGTAATGATGTTGTCCTTAATTTTGACATGTGCACTTTCTTTCTAGGGGTGCACTCGACCTGAATTTTGAGGGCTTGGGCTTAAATTGAAGCCCATTTTGGCTTTGACATTCTCAGGTTGGACTTTGTTTTAGTATTAATCCTTCCCACCCAAATTTCAGCTCCCTAACTGAAGCACTAAATCAATATCTCTACCACTATAACTCCTTTCTCCAAATGAATAGTAAAAAGTATGTCTTCAATTCTAACTTTTCTTTTCAATTTTGCCCTCCCCTATCTCTACCACTATAACTACTATTCTCCAAATGAATAGTAAAAAGTATGTCTTCAACTCTAACTTTACTTTCCAATTTTGCCCTCCCCTATTCTAAATAATTATATGTAAAAAAGATCAATGAATAGTTTCAGAGATATTTGTGTCTTTTAATTGAAAAATATTATTACATTTTTTTACATGTTTACCCTCCAAAATTCAAATTATTTATAGTTAAATCCAGTCTTTCTCAATATTCATTAATTATACTTAAGTCCCAAACATAATTTATTTGAAGCCTTCAATAATCTATAAATAAGCCCATACAAATGAAGATTACTATTACACGTTTTTTAAAAGTACTGAATATCCGCACAAGTAGAGTGTGTTGACACCCTAGTTTCAAATAAAGATTATTAGTTTAGAATTTTATTAATAGACCTTCTATACAATTATTTTGGTTTGAGTTACTATTATATTAAAGATACTCATCATGATAATACAAGCACTGGTGTAGCCAACTGATGGTACACCAAATCGTCCTTTAATCTGTGTCGTATGCATGTTATGATAATCTCGTCAACAATGCAAAGCGGGCCTAATTGCCTGCCCAATCAAGCAGAGCCTAGACAACACTAAGCCCACTTTGGCAGAACCAGAAGGTTGGACCTGAATTGCAGCGCCTTACTAGGCCCACACGTCACATTGTTAAGCCCAATACTTGTAAGACCTAATCATACAAGTATCTAGGGGATCAACCTAAGACGGGCAGGCCAGCAATACATTGGTTCCGACTAAGAAACAAATACCGGAGTATAAGTCGTGCATGGAAATTTCCTCTGGCATGGAACACACTCCAAAATATAAACTTATTTTGCAGATCTATAAGCACAAGTCGTGTAGGGAAACTCTCCTACATGGATGACTACCAACAAGGAAAGGATCTCCAGCAAGATCTCTTTTTTTGAACTACTTCACCAAAGGCCTAGCCGAACAAAGACTTTTGCATTATAAATAGAACACGGGGTTGATGAACAAATGTATGCTACATAACCAAATTTACAGCTTTAAGCCTTTCTCAAGCCTTGTCTGACTTTAGCATCGGAGGGTCATTGGCCGCCACAACAGTAGTCTTTGGCTCACGTGTGTTCCCTGTGCAAGTCAAGGATTATAGGATTCGACTAGATCAATTTGGCATCATCCGTGGGGAACGACGAAGTTCCTTTAAAAACATTGATATCATCCTCCTTACAGTCCAGAGAGATGGTGACCACGATATCTTGTAACAATGGAAACATCCCTGAGTCTTCGAACCCTCGAACTGGAGGAGCGCTGCCAGACTTGACGGCATCGGCACTGCGGGGAACAACCTCGAACCCCCTGCCGGCAGTAGCCACAATGAAATCAGGCTGGATCTACTGTCAACCCAGATGCATCAAATTGCACGAGCGGTGGAAATGCTTACTCAACGGACCCCTTTACCCGCCAAATGAGACCGGGAGCAGTGAAAAGCCTTGTCCCCAGAAGACACCAGAGAACACGTTCAAGAGAGCCACGTTGCTCCTGCAGGCTCTCAATAGACCAGAGGTGGAGGAACGGCCAATGGAGACCCAACGTCCAGGGCTGATAAACCCACCTCGCAGAACCCCCTCCTGCTAGGGGCCACCAATCTTGACGTGTTGCTCAACCTCACAATCCCCCTATTCATGGATCACATCATGAACAAGCCACTGCCGAAGAAATTCACTCTGCCAAAGCTGGAGTTCTACGACGGGACAACAGACTTGTCACGCCCCGACCCGCCACGGGAATCGCAGCGTGCCGATGCGTGAACTAACCCGTGATACAGGCGGATTGTAACCGGCCACAACATCACAATATAACACATTCTTGATACGAGAATGAAACGGAAATAATAACTACGATAAAATTTTGAACAAAATAAGTATATTTGATTCGCCCCGCCAGAGTCATAGCGACAAAACCAATATACAAGCATCTAATATAATAATATAGTACATCTGATAACATAGAGGAAGCAAAACATACCCGTACAGGGTGGACACGACCAAACAGCACAAAACGCGCCTACAACGGAAAACAGGGCCTAAGCGCCACGATCAGCAGGAACGCCAACACTGGCTGCACTCCAATAGAAGCACACCCCTTGCGGGGTCAGCAAAGCACAAAGCTAGCTGGTGCGAGCAAACTAAATACAAATAACAGAATAATATACAAGAAAAATTCATGCCAGACAATAAAGGATAAGTAACAAGTTCTAAAGTCTAAATCACACCGTGTCTCTAAGGATCATATTTCTAAGTTCAAGCAACAACACAAGCATTTCAGATTCAACAATAACTACAAGTTTACGATATATGCCGATCATTACGCGTGATTCAAACATGGTAAATATCAAGCGATGAAAATAAAGACAATCTCATAGTTCTTCATAGTCTCCTAGGTATAGCAATCAAGTCGAAACCAAAAATCCTGTAAAATTATGTATAAGTGTCTCATATCGTAGGTATCCGCATACCCTACGAATGTGTCTCACCCAGACACATCCCACAACGTGCACCAGTACCACTTCGGGCTTATTTATATCCTAATGGGGTGCCATCTGCCAGGATACAAACTCAAACATCCCGAACGACTGGCCTAACACGACCAACCTAACACAATCAAACTCGCTAGTAATCTCCAAAGCACGTCCTCCGAGACCCATCCTACTGCACTCTATAGTGACAAGTGCGTGGGGGAACTCACCGCGCCTCAGCAAGCTTGCAACATGCAATAGAGTCCTCAATGTCAGGTGCGAGTCATCTCAAGCACCATCCAACTCACGATGCAAGCAAGCTCCTAAGCATCGGCACAACATGCATTATAGCTGGGTAAAGACACTTATACTAATATCAACATGCACAAATGACGAGTCTGTACATAATCAAAGGTAACAGACGTGCAATCATAATCAATTCGGGAATTTTTATAAAACCACGACTATGCCAGGGTCCCAACATGACCCAATTCATCACGATAAATTTATTCGAGTCGATTATCGTACATGCTCAAGACCCGACAATCCACGGTAAAACATGACATACTATGCAAACTCGAAAACGAAGCATACAAGTCCAATGTCATTACACCAAAGCCTAATCACACCAAAATTCATTCACTATTCGATTTCATTCGAGTATATCCTACTTTCAGAAAAACCCAATACGTAATTCATTCACAAATAACCAACACAATCATCGAAATATCTGAAAACCCCGGATTCCGAATTTGGATTCAATTGTACACAATCTACAGTATGATGTAAAACTTAAATTTAGGATTTTAGATAATTATTTCTCAAAATAAATATTATAGTTCCACTCACCTGAACGGAATGGGTTTTTCATAACCCAATTCCTACCGGTCGAAGCTCCTAACTCGCAAAACATCGAATGCGGGACCACGAAAATTTTTAAAACTGCAAGGCGAACTCGAAGGTGAGCAAACTAGCCGAAAACTAAAAAAATAAATAAATTACAAGCGGCGCGTGACTGAAAAAAAACTTACAGGCAAAAAAATTCGGCAAACACCCCGCTGAAACCCAAAGCTTGGCAAAAACTCGCCGAAACCCTCCCTACTCCGGTCTGATCGCCTCCAAACCTCACAACAGGCCGGAAATAGGTCTAAGAACACTCGAAGTCATGAATGTGCGGCTCACCCACGCACCCAAAGTTCGGATTCACGCCGAAGAACCCTCAAAACAAACATGCACCCTGATTTATTTGAAAAAACCGGCCAACCCCGAAATCATCCTTGCATGTCGGGTCTACGGGCTCCAAATGACGCCACAAAGGCCCCTCAACGGCTGATCGGAGCTACGAAAACCAATCAAACAAAACCAACACCAAATAAGCCCACACAAATCTGAGATTTCGATTTCTTAAATGAAAAACCGAAACAAGAAGGAGAGGGGAGAAAGAGGAAGAAAAATGATGAGGAGGAGGTGAGATTTGGGGGAGGAAAAATCGACAAACGCAACGCCGACTCGCTGGAGATGAAGGGGACGACGAGGGATCTCGCTCCCTGGAAAGAGAAAAAAAAGGGGGGGTTGTCTTTTAAAGGGTGGGTGGCTATGTGCCCCCACCGCATTAACTGAGTACACCCCTGACATAATTTTTTTTAAAACACAGATATTACATCATACACACCTTAAAAGAGATCTCGTCCTCGAGATCGGACAAAGCCACAACAAGAAAACCTAGGCGAAAAGCTCGGGGTATTTCTGGCTCATCTGGTCCTCCAACTCCACCGGGGTTAATGGTGAAACGAGATCTATGAGCTTCCTATAAGATATCTCTTCACAACTCCTCATCAGACGGAACACAGAGTCGCCCACGAAACCGCAACCCTCCATCTGAACCCACCGACCAATCGATAGGGCACTCATCCAATGTGTCCACTACCAAATCTGCTACCTACCTCGTAATCACTGGATCGGAGGTCTATCTCTCCCCCACTCTACTGATCAACGGCGGATAAACTGCTAAACCCGCTATCATGCTGCCTTCTGTACTGAAAGTAGGCTGAATTGCAAATGAAACTAATGTCTCAAGTGTTCGGTACTCCTGAATCATCATGGTTGCCATCACTGCATGTCGCCTACTCAAGGCATCTGCAACCACATTGGCTCTACCAGGCTGATACTGTATCTTGAAGTCATAGCTGCTAAGAAAATCAACCCATCGTTGTTGCCTCATATTCAACTCCCTCTGAGTGAATAGGTACTTCAAACTCTTGTGATCTGTGAACAACTCGAACCTCTCACCATACAGATAATGTCTTCAGATCTTCAAAGCAAAGACTACGGCTGCCAACTCTAAATCATGTGTCGGATATCTCCGCTCGTGGGGTTTCAACTGTCGAGACGCATAGGCTACAACTTTCTTGCCTTGCATCAACTGCACTGACTGAGTACACCCCCACCGCATTAACTGAGTACAGATATTACAAGACTCGTCCGATCTCTTTTGCCAATTTCAACATGTAATGGCGTTCAAAGAAGGATTTGAAGTAGCAATGTGTCAGTCATTCCCTACCAGCCTAAAAAAGTCAGCGCTAACCTGGTTCCACAGCCTACTTCCGAAGTCCATTGACTCATTTCGGACACTAGCAACAGCGTTTCTCACACGCTTTGTCAGCAGCCAACAGATCAGAAAGGTTCGCATTACCTTCTCACCCTCAAACAGAAGTCAAGCGAGACATTGAGGGAATATGTCACATGCTTCAATGATGAATTGACTCTCATCGACAGTTTCAATAAAGATATTGCGGTCACAACCTTAACCTCGGGTCTGAGGAGAGGCAAGTTTTACAATTTCCTCACTCTGGAGCCCCCAACTGATATGGCGGACTTTCTGAAAAATGCCCAAAAATATATCACTATCGATGAGATGTTGGCCACCAAGAAGGAGGCGAAGTCCAAAAATAAACCCTCTGGTCCCAGAGACAAGAAGGAGGGAAAGAAATAGGAGGGAAACAACATAAGTAAGAGGAAGCGGAATGACAACAAGCCAGACTTTGGCCACACCGAGTTAGAAAAAGCCTCCAGCTACATCGTTCCCAATCCTTCACTCCCCTCAACTCCAGTCTGTCTGACATCCTCAATACCATCAATGATTGGGGTGAAGTGAAATGGCCTACCAAACTCCGAGGAGATTCCTTGCAACGGAATAGCATAAAATACTACTTTTTTCACAAAGACATCGGCCACGATATCGAAGACTACAAAAATCTCACATACGAGATTGAGCACTGGATCAAGAGAGAAAACTCAAGGAATTCCTGAGCCCAAATGTCTAACAAGACTGGGCATAGGAAGGAGACTAGGCCGTCAACAAAACTGAAAGCGACACGACGGACATCGTATTTGTCCTGCACAGAGTGTGCTCAGAGTCCTAACAATCCAATAGGTCCCGAAAGAAAATGCTCCGTAAGTTGCAGCGTCGGTCGACCTACGAGAACCAACAGGTGCAGCACGCTCATGTCCATAACCCGATCTCACCCCTGAACTTCACAGATAGTGACCTCCAAATTTTCTAATATCTACATTATAACGTCCTGGTAATTTCGGTTTTCATAGCAAACTAGGAGGTAAGGATATATTTGGTAGACACCTGGAGCACCTTGAATGTTATATTCCTCAGCACATTACGCAACATGCAGCTAGAGGAAGGAAACCTGATGCCCGTTAGTCACCCCATGGTCAGGTTCAGTAGGGAGAAATGTTTCCCTGTCGGGGTGATAAAATTGACAATAGTGGCAGGAAAGCCACAACTTCATAAAGTCCTATTCCAGGAGTTCATGGTGGTCGATGTCTCATCCACCCACAACATCATCCTGAGAAGATCTTGGCTCCACCAGATGGAGGTGGTGATTTCTACTTTGCACCAGTGTATCAAGTACCTTACCAACCAGGCTGTAGGCACCATACGAGGAAACCAGCCAACATCCAGATACTGCCATTACACAGTGCTAAAACGGCTCCATCTATCAATTGCAATCTGATCCTGCGGCAAAGAAATCTCATAGCTCAAGAATTGAGGAAGAAATTCCCCACTCAGATGACGGGACTCTAGTTAGCCCGAGGGGAAGACCCAATATCAGTCAACCAGATGAGGAGTTTATCACGATCTACCTCGATAGCCCCGTTAACAACAGAACCGCTTAAATAGGTTCTCGCCTAAGCAAAGAATTAGCAGAGCAACTGATAAAGCTGTTGCAACAAAATCAGGACGTCTTCTCTGGACGATGCGGGACATGGTGGGAATTGACCATTTCGTAATCACTCGGCTAGAAGTTGACCTCGTGCAAAAAACTGTCAAGCAGAAAGGAACCAGAACATAAATGAAGAGGTACAACGGCTACTCAACGCATATATGATCAAAGAGGAACGGTACCCAAACTGACTAGCGAATACCGTCTTGGTAAAAATGAAAAATGGGAAGTGGAGAGTCTGCGTAAATTACACAGACTTAAACAAGGTGTGTCCGAAAGACAGCTTCCCACTTCCCCGCATTGATCAAATCGTGGACGCTACGTCCGGGTATAACTAAATACAGAAGCACCCTCCAGACAAAGAGAATACATTTTTCATAGCTGAAATAGGGATATATTGTTATCAGGTGATGTCGTTTGGCCTAAAGAACGCAGGAGCAACGTATCAACGATTGGTAAACTAGATTTCAATGAACAAATCGGCAGGAACATGGAGGTCTATATAGACGATATGCTAGTCAAAATCCTTTGTAGACCAGATCACATCGCCGACCTCACCGAAGCATTCAATCAGCTCTGCAAGTATTGGATGAACCTCAACCGCAAAAATGCATATTCAGGGTTAACTCAGGAAAATTGCTAGGTTACATAGTGAACCGAATGGTGATACGACCATGCAAAACAGATTCAGACTCTTTTCCATATGGAGTCCCTGACCACCGTCAAGGAAGTTCAGAGCCTGACTGGGAGGGTGGCAACACTCAATAGGTTAACTTCCAATCATCCAACAAGTACCTTCCTTTTTAAAAATTTTGAGAAGGACCAAAGGCTTTAGATGGGATGAAGAGTGAGAACAAGCCTTCCATGGTCTAAAAGTATACATGGGAAGTTAAGAATTACTTCTGAAACCGGCGCCAGGCAAGGGCGGAGCTACATAGAGAGGAAGGGGGGCAATTGCCCCCCACCCCCAACTTTGAAATTTTTGTGTATAGGTGATTGTATTATATATTTTGATATTTGGTCATACACAATTTTCATAAAATTTTGTTCTTCTCAACTCCTATTTTTATTAGGATTTGGTAGATATATTTTCTCTCTCTGAAAAATAAAACCACCGTTTAATAAAAACAAAGGAAATTTTTTTATCACTTTATGTGAGTGAGGATTTATCAATAATGCTCAAGAAAAAAAAATTATATATATATATATATATTCTTCCTTTATTTATTGTCATCACTACTTTGCCTCCTCCCCTGGTCTCAATCCTGGCTCCATCCTTGGCGCCAAGAGACACACTATTTATTTATGTCTGTCTCAAAGCACGCCCTCAGTTCAGCTCTCATGTGGAACGTTAAAGGAGTACAAAGATCAGTGTACTACGCCAGCAAAACCTTTGTAGAAGCAAAGGCAAACTATCTGGACCTAGAGAAGATAGCTCTGGCGCTAGTTGTCTCCTCCAAAAAACTGTGACCCTACTTCCAAGCCCTCTCAATAATGGTCCTGACCAAACATCCGCCTTGCACAGTGCTGCACAAGCCAAAATTATCGAGCAGGATGGTTAAATGGTCAGTGAAACTAGGGAAATTTGATATCAACTATGTTCCAAGAGCAACCATCAAAGCTCAAGCGTAGGCGAACTTCATTGCCGAATTTACTAGCGATGGCGAAAAAGAGCCTGGCGACAAATAACAGAGGTCATCTGACAAAAGATGGATCCTTTGCTGTGACGGGTCATCCAGAGTAAAAGGAAATTGTGCTAGAATCACTCTCCGCTCTCCAGGCGGTTTCACTTTAGAAAAAACTATCAGGTTCGGCTTCCCTTCCTTGAACAACGTAGTAGAATACGATGACTTCTTATTCGGTCTGAAGCTCGCCAAGGGGATTGAGATAGATGAACTAACCGCGTACAGGGACTCACGCCTGATAGTTAACTAGGTCAAGGGGGAGTTCAATAGCAAGGATCCCAAGATGATGGCTTACCACGAGAAGTAATCAACGTCATGAGCGAATTCAAAAGGTTCGAACTCCTACAGTGTCCTAGAGACGACAATGAAAGAGCCGACACACTAGCCAAGCAGGCATCAGCTACTGTTGAGATTTTCGATGGGCTCATCGAATTCCAAGAGCAATCGAGTCTGGAAGAAGAAGAGTCAAACGAAGTCTATGCGATGGACGTAGGAACAAGCTGGATGAATCCCATCATTGAATATGTCAACAACAGAGTCCTCCCAACTAAAAAGACGGAGGCCAGAAAGGTGAAAAACAGAGTTGCACAGTACACTTTCCTAAATGACAAGCTATATAAAAGGTCAGCCACGGGAACCCTACTTAGATGCCTAACTCCCTCAAATGCCGGCCATGTTCTTAGAGAGATTCATGATGGCATTTGCGGGAACCACTCAGGCGGGAGAATTGTGACCCACAAAGCCCTAAACCTTAGAGTATTATTGGTCAAAAATGCAACAGGACGCCATGGATATCGTTCACAGATGAGAAAAATTTAAAAGGTTTGCGTCGCATACGCACATGCTCGCTCAGCCCTTGATTTCAATATGGGCTTCCATAGTCTGCAGGTTTGGCATTCTAGAGACACTAGTAAGTGACATTGGAACCCAGTTTGAAGGTAGAAAGGTAAAAAACTATGCAAAAATCTTGGGCATCAGCCACCACTTTTCCTCGCCAGGGCACCCGCAAGCCAATGGCCAAGATGAAGTTACCAATAGAACAATCTTGGAAGCGTTCAAAAGAAAACTTGACGCGACCAAGGAAAAGTGGGTCGCAGTGCTATCAGAAACACTCTAGGCATACCGGGCCACCAAAAGAACTCCAACTAGAAAGACACCTTTTGCCCTAGCTTACAGGTTAGAAGCAATGATCCCGGTAGAGCTAGAAATGCCAACTTTTTGAACAAATGAATTTAGGCTGGAAGACAATGACGAAGTTTTGCGTGTCGGGTTAGACCTCTACGAAAAATAAGGGATCAGGCTTCTGCCAAGGTGCCGCCTACCAACAAAAAATGGATCAGTACTACAACAAGAAATTCAAGCCACGTGAGTTCAAAGTGGGAGACTGGGTACTTAGAAAAACTCAATAAAACACTAAAGAACCAGGTGCAGGCAAGCTGAACCAGAATTGGGAAGGGCTCTACAAACTCACAAATGTCAATAGGCCAGAGACATATTGGTTGGAAGACATAGACGCGGAAAGCCTAAAGTGGCCATGGAATGTAGAACACCTTAGAAAATATTATCAATAAAGGGAATTTACTTTTACTAAACTTCCACTGTTGTTCATCGAGTCTAGTTTGATATCCAATCACTTACCGTCTAATCCCCATCTCGGATCCACTGAACCAATCCCCATGTTAGACCACTCAGAGAATTGCAAAAGTCAGGACACCTGAGTCAAACTTACAAAACTCGACCAAAACTTAGTCAGTTCTGACTGATGACGATGGCTTCTGGTCCACTCTAATGCCTAGTCTGTCAAGCGCGGATGATGATGGAATAGAAAGTGGGAGTCTAGTCAGTGCTCTTTGAGCCTGATGACGATGGATTGTCAGGGATCATTGTCCTTTCGCAGACAGTGATCGCCGAACCTGACCAATGCTTAGTCAGTTCTAATTGATGACAATGGCTTCTGGTCCGCTATAACGCCTAATCCTTCTAGCGCGGATGATGATGGGTTAGAAAGTGGGAGTCTCGTCAGTGATTTTTGAGCCTGATAATGATGGCTTTCCATTGATCATTGTCCTTTCGCGTACAGTGATCGTCGAACTCGACCAAAGCTTAGTCAGTTCTAACTGATGACGACGGCTTCTGGTACGCTCTAATGTCTAGTCCGTCGAGCGCGAATGACGATGGGTTAGAAACTGAGAGTCTAGTCAGTGCTCTTCAAACCTGATGATGATGGCTTGCCAGGGATCATTGTCCTTTCGCAAATAGTGATCGTCGAACCCGACCAAAGCTTAGTTAGTTTTGACTGATGATGATGGCTTTTGGTCCGCTCTAACGCCTAGTCCGTTGAGCACGGATGATGATGGGTTAGAAAGTGGGAGTCTAGTCAGTGTTCTTCGAGACCGATGACGATGGTTTTGCCAGGGATCATTGTTCTTCCGTAAATAGTGATCGTCGAACCTAACCAAAGCTTAGTCAGTTCTAACTAATGACGATGCCTTCTGGTCCACTCTAACGCCTAGTCCGTCGAGTGCGGATGACGATGGATTAAAAAGTGGGAGTCTAGTCAGTGCTCTTCAAGCCTGATGATGATGGCTTGACAGGGATCATTGTCCTTCCGCAGACAGTGATCGCCAAACCCGACCAAAGCTTAGTTAGTTCCAACTGATTACAATGGCTTCTAAACCGACCCACTGTCTAGTCTGCCAGTAACCTGATTTAGATGGTCCAAGAAATTTAAAGTATATCTACTTCAGAATCTACTATGTGAGTCACGCGTCTAAGAGCCCGACACAACAACATGGCAATAAAGCTAAAAAAAAGTACAACTATAAAATAAAACTTAACAAGCTTTCTTTAAGTTGTATCTTAAGGATTACAACTATTGGGGAGAATCTGCTCTGGAGGCCGAAGAGCCAGTTACATCAGAAAAGACTACAAGGGATAAGTCAGCATCATCCGAGGCTTGTCCCAAATTGCCAGTCGAATTTACTAGATAGGAAGCTTTTTCCTCGTCAATCTTCCAATAATCAGCCTTCTTGTAGTGCCCAAAGTGAAGCTCAAGGTCAGGGTTCTCTTCTTCGCTTAGTCCTAACAGTTCTAGCCTGCCCCGGACAATCTCAACAAAATCCAAAGTTACCTTCCGCTTCTGTTCTTGAGTTTCGAACACCGCTAGACTCATCTTTGCCTTTTTCAATTTCTCTACAAGCGCGACAACATGAGATTGCTACTTTACCAGTTGTTGCCTTAGCGGACTTAGCTCATCCAATACAAAAGTAGCTCGGTCCTCCGCTTCGTGGATACAATGTCGCTTGTCAGCAACTTCATAGTCAAACTTCGGACGCAGGGCAGTCCATTCAGACTCAGCTTGCTCTTTTTCTACAGCTTGGGCATTCATTTTCAACAGCTCAGGTGCTCCTTTTCAACAACTCAAGCTTCCAAATCAGATTGCGCCTTGCCGCCACCTCTTCCATGCGCTTCAACTCCTCCCGAGTGTGCCTCAAATCTGCTTCAGTGGATTCCAAGCCAGCCTTGGTCAAATTCAACTAAGCCTTCGAGGCCTCCAACTTGGCCTCAACATTAGCCCAAGCGGCCCGCACTGATTCTGAGTTGGTCCCAGCACCAGACTCCTCCAATTGCATGTTTAAGGAATCTATCCGGTAGAGCGCGTCAGAATATGACTTCTGCAGTTGAACACTACACCAAAAGGCCTGTTTAGCTACACGAAGATGGCCACGGCTCTAAACCGTTGGTTTATTTGCCACGGCAAAAAATCGTGGATAGCGTGGCCAACGGCCTAAAACCGTGGCTATAAAAATAACTGGCCACAACTCTAAACCGTGGGTGCATTAGCCACGGCCAAAAACCGTGGCTATAATTGGCAACGGCCAAAAACCGTTGCTAAACAAAACCGTTTTGCACGTGCCGCGCTCTTGCGAGTGATTTGGAGAGTGGATTTCGCGCTCTGGCGAAAATGGGTTTCGCCCTTTGGCGAAAAAAATTGGGGAAAAAATTTGGCGTTGTCATTGCGAAAAATTGGCGAAAAAGAATTTGCTATTTCGACCTAAATCAGTTTGCGCAGTCATTGCGAAAAAAATTTCGACCTAAATTAGAGTCAGAGAGAGGTTTGGCGCAGATGAGAGATCGAGGAGCTTGAGAGAGCTTCAGAGAGAGTTAATGGAAGATAGCAAGTGATTTCAATCCAGTACTGTAGAGGAGAAGAGAAGATTAGCCACAATGTTCTCAAGTGAGTTCATTTTCGATTCTTGATATGGGTTTTTCCTTCTATCTCTCACTGTTCTCTTTTTGTTGTGTTAGTTTTCTGTTTTATAGTTGGTTTTAACATTTATCATCTAGTTTCTGATCTGATTTGATATGTAGAGTTGAATGAAATCGTTTTATACTGAAGTGGGGTTTGAAAAATCATAATTGTTCGTAATGGGTATTCGTTATTTTTCATGGGTTTTGGCTTGTTAGATCTGATTGGATGTTAGGGTTCATTTTGATTGGGTATATGACTTGTTTTCTGAGATGTATGTGTTCTGTTTCGAGAATGTATATCTTAGTTTTCTGAGATCGTTGTCCCATGGAAACTAGTAGGCTCAACCATAGGACTTGTTTTATTGCAAGTACATTATGTATGCACTTGATGTGTAGGACTTGAAACTGTATGTACATTATGTATTGCGGGAATGTCAAATATTTTGTTGTATGAGCATACCATATAAAATTTTGTGTGTGAGATATGGGGTACTTATCTCTTGTTTATGATTGCAACTTTCAGAAAGTTTTGAATTGAATGATTCTTTATTGTCTGTTCTTCAAAACTGAACTCTGCCGTTTTAGTGGTCAAAAGATTTACCCTGGAAAGCGTATAAGATTTATTCGATCCGATTCACAGGTACCATATGAACTATTTGTTTCCCAATACAAGAGTGATGTAGTTTTCTAATATGTTCGCATCATAACAATATGAAACTCTAAACAATTTCATAAATGTAGGTTTTCCTCTTTGCAAACTCAAAATGCAATAGGTAATTCCACAACCGACTCAAGCCATCGAAGCTTACATGGACTGCCATGTACAGAAAGCAACATAAGAAGGTGCTTATCTCTTATAGTTGTCACCTATTCAAGTTGAACGTCATTTTTTATGTGGCATTTTATTTCTCTTTAATTTATGTAATTGGATTGAACTTGTGATGTTTGCAGGACATTGCTGCAGAGGCTGTGAAGAAGAGGCGCAGGGCTACCAAGAAGCTTATTCAAGGTCTATTGTTGGCGCTACCTTGGAAGTTATCCAGAAGAGACAGAACAAAACAATATGGTGCTTCTGTCTTGGATGGCGTCTATGTTCTTTCGTATCTTTTGTTTTACTTTACTGTTTTTCATGATCAGTATGAGTATCAACTGATGAAATTATAAAATATGTTGCTATAGACGATGAGATGGTAGCTAAGGCTGCAAGTGAAATTAGAAATGGGACTGACCTGAACTCTTGTGACCAAGAGAAAGTTAACGATAAAGAGATAGAAAAAAATCAGATAAGCTCCCGCCTTCATCTTCCTTGGGAAAGAGCTTTCTTCAGTTCTTTGTGGACTTAGGTCTCAGAAAAAGCTACTGTTAGAAAAGGTGCATAGTTTGATCCCTTCTCTTACTATTAGATTGAGGATTATTGCATTTTATGCTGTAGTTTTATGTGAATAATGTTACTGCTGCATCTGATTATTGCTGGTTTTATTGCTTTTCATTAAAAGAGAGATCAAAAGTTTGCATAAGTGGTGTTGTTGTGGTATGTTGTATGTAGTTAATACTATATGATATTTTGCTTCTTTGCTTATCTCTATCATCAGTGGGGTTTTATGGCTTTTCATTAAAAGAGGGTGATACTCTTCTGAGGTTTCCCACCAAAAAACTAAAGGTACAAAACCCACTTTGGGGTGGAAACATTGATGTTGTTTTTGTGTTTTGTGTTTTCTTCTTCACTCATTCATGTAATTGTGTATATCTTTTCACTCAACTTTGTTTCTTGTAGAGTAGATGGTTTTTTGTGTTTAGAAGAAATGATTATTGCATGGAAGGTCATAGAGTTGGAATGACTACTGATCTATCAGATTCAAGTCATCACCACAACATACCACCACCATATGCTACTATGTTACATGGACTCACCACCAACTCTCCTGCCAACAATTTCATGTAATGAAGTTTTTCTCTATTTTGTGTTAATGTCTTTGATTAATTCACTTGATTGAGATCATATCTTTAATCGGTTTTGGTTATTTTTTAAATCAGTCATCAACAAGGATCTGCAACTTTTGATTTTGGGGAGCTAGAAGAGCCAATTGTGCTACAAGGAGTTAAGTTTGGAAATGATGAATACAAGAAAAGTGGTAAGCTCTATCTATCCTTTCTCCTTTTCTGACTTCTTTTCTTATACAACCAATTCCCAAAATATGACAGAGAGTGAAGTAACAAGAAGTTTGAAAATTTTATAGACAAGCTTTTCAAAGTGAGTTTGCCATTTTGAGGACTACAATCATAATCATATAGGGAAGCTTGAATGGTGTGAGATATCAAACATGGAAATATTGTCCTCTCATCACAATTATTACTTATTACTGACTCTTTAACTACACAAAAAGGAATATATCTGTCGTAAATTATAAAACTTTGAGCATCTAGAAAGGTAAGATTAGTATGTTTCTGAAATTTGGACTTCTTTTATCCTAAAAACAGATCCAATGGAAGACTAACGTTACAAGTTAAAAGAAAAATCTAGAGAAAAGGATAACTTTGGCCTGAAATTGGAGTATCGGACTAATTTTAGTTGTTCTCTAGGCAGCACTTAAAGGGTTACCACTTAACTTTTAGTCTAAAATAGAATAAACTTGGACTAAACAATTGGAGAGAATTATAATCGGTCAAAACTTCTCAATCCAAGATTTAGACTTCTGCTGGAGTGGCTTAAGTTCAAAGCTCCATTTTGCATTGGAGATGTTGTACATGGTAAAAGTCAGATCTCTACCACCATACCCCACATGTGTCGCTCCCATTTCATTGCAGATAGTATCTACGCGTTTTTTTTCTTATTATTCATCTATATTTACCCTTTCTGGTGGACGGGGGTTCATTTAACAATCTGATGACGTTTCTGAACAGGAATGCGAGGCTGAGGCTTAAGCTTCAGTGTACAGATGATTCTGCTATTTGAATTTGCATCTAATCTTCATAAACAAAAAATGTAAAGAAAGAAAAAGAAAGTGTTCTGAGAATTTATAGATGTTCTATTGGTTCATAAATCACATTCATGTTAATGCCTTTCTTTCACCCATTGGACAAGCAAAAATATCTATATTATCTTCACTCTACAACTAATTACCACCAGTACTAATAATGAGTACCATATTGTAATGTCCTACACAATGCCTGTTATATGAGTGGAACAAAAACTGTTTGCAGTGTGCTGCTTCATTAGCACTGCATCTCTATTTGAAAGTAGCGTATTGGGTCCTTTTCTCTCTCGTTATTGATATATTTTGATGTGACAGGTATCTATATTTCTTCATTCATGATTTCAAAATTCTTCCATAAGATGTTTTAATCTACAATAAGGGTTAAACTTCAGTCACCATCACTTATGGCATCTGCAGCTCTATGATGAATTGATAGAGACAGTGAAACAAAATACAGATGATGCATATTGTTGTTCCTACTGTTCTTAATTTATTCAAATAATAAATTTTGCTTCACTTGGAAAATAATCTTTTGATGTTATTGGTTTTTGCAGGAAAAATGGCTTCCAACTTTAAGAAATCTTGTTTCTCATATCAATGACACTTTCAGTCACAACTTCCAAGAGATGGCTGTTGCAGAGCAAACTTCTTCAAGGTAGAAATTATAAGTCAAGTAATAAGAACACCAAAACTTTCTTGTTTGGTTTTTGCTTCTAAGCATCTAATTGCAATGCATGAGTTTCATGTATGAAGTAATATCTTAGAATGTCTGATAAAATAGGGAACTTTCCATTTCATCTGGTTGTAGTAACTGTTGTCCTTCCTTTGTTGCCCAGTGAAATAAAATTTTCTTGTCTGCCTATAAAAAAGAGAGTAGGTTGAATTATGCAGCAGAAGTCATATTATGTGACAAGGTTAAAATTAATCAACCATCTAGGAGAAAGAGTTACCTTCAGAAGTACCATATAAATGTACATATGAGCAGTTTTTAGTGACTAGGTGCATATTGGGTGATTTGATGAAGCAAAGTTTCAGCTAAGCTTGAGTATTCAGTCCACGACAATTACAGCAAAAGAGTTTCGAGCTCTCCGCCTAAGGCCCATGTGATCTGAATTCTCAATCACAGACGAAGAGAACAGGGCAGTGGCATTAGTCTAAAATATTGAGTGTTTACTAACACTATGGTGTTGTGCTTAAGGTTATTTGTTGCCTAAAATATCTGAGTGTAGAAACACCAACAGTATAGTGTTGTACTTGAGGTTATTCTGTCACCCTATTAGTTTTGTTTCGCCATGTTTTTTTTACCATAAAAAGAGCTTTCTGAATCCTATTAACAATTATTGAGTTTTAAGTGGGCTTTAGTTTCATCTCTGCAGGAAGAACGAATGGAATACAATTATTGAGTTTTAAGTGGGCTTCAGTTTTGAAGATTGTTGGTAAAGATGGGAAAATCTGTTAGGACGCCATTATTAAAGGTGAGATCACATCTTTGGATTCTTTTGTGATTCTTTGTAGCTTTTTTCACTACCAGACCAGCTGCTACTCTGGAAATGTTCCCTTCATGGCCAATAAAATTTCAGCCAACTCCAAGAGAAGTTTCTTCTCCTATTTTGACCATTTCTTTTCTTTGGGTCTTTTTTTGATTTTGTTTATTATACAAGCATAATAATATATAGCTTGAACTTATCTCTCAACATTTTTTCATTTTTCTTCTCATTGTGCTCTTATCTCCAAAACACCCATTTCATATTTTTCTATCAAAATCAGTATAATACCCATTAGGTGCTTTTTCATGAATGATTCTTGGATTCCCATTTTTAATTTACATGCTTACAACATAATGTACTGCCAGTATCCCACTACTTCAATCATTAATTTATATCAGCCAGAGCTCCAGATAAGAAATGACCTATTCTCCTAATGGGGATGGTACCCTTCGAATTGGTTTCGGACTGCTCTGAAGGAATCAAGCAATCATGTCTACGATTGATCATACAAAATCCATGTAATTGACTTCGACACTGTAGTCGATGAGATGTGACCAATGAAAGCTATTTACCTTACCTCTTTTTGTACAGGTAATGCAGGGTCTTGCAAAATCCATAGCATGGGATGGTAAAGGAGCAGCGTGCTTGATTGAGGTTTTGTATTACCAAAACAGTTCTTAAACACAAAGCATGTTTTTTTATACACTTTGTTGTGTTGAATGCTTTTTTATTTTGCCCCTTCAATGTTATATCTTGAGTTTTGCATTGCATTTGGCATGATGACTAGTCATTAGCTAACAAAATAAATAGACATGCAACTTATTGTGAATTCTTTTCATCTATCTAGTTGCGCGAATTGATTCGGTTATTTTCATCTATCTATTTTTGAGAATTTTGGTTATTTTCATCTATCTTGTGTTGGTCGAACCCGAAAAAGTATGAAGTATAATGGAGGAATGCTTAGGCTCCATGTTTTGACATACTTTGGTAGTGAATGCTTAGAATATAATGCAAAAGAATAGGTAGTTATTAACATTGTGGAATTACAGAAGGTGAGTATAGGAAAAAGAATATTATAAGAAGAATTTTCAGTTGTTACAAGGGTATGATTAATTTTCAGTTGCAAAGCACCAGATTATTATCGGAAGAAGAATATTATAGGGTGGATTTGGGATGCTTTTTCAGTATATGAAACAGAGATGTATACCCTGTTTTTTGCTGCAACAAAAAACAGAGAATGCTCTGGTTTCGAGCTTTGTTTTGATGAGTGTTTGGAGTTTTCTTTGAGGCGTTTGGTGGTCTCTTGGCTGTGGTTTGTAATGACAGAGTTAGGATGCAGTAAGGACCTATTTTCCTAATAAGATTTGCTGGAATTTAATTCAGGGATTTACACAACACGTCACTTACGGGGCAGATACAAAACTTGGGTAGCTTGCAGGAACTGGAGAAATTGTAATATTTCCTATCTCATTCATGTTATAGTCTATTGCTACACTGTTTATTAGTAACTAAACTATCATTGCAGGAATGACAACATCTGCTAAATATTGCAGGAACTTGAGTTTCAATCAACTAACGTCAGTTGGATATGATATCTCCACTTTGGCTAGCCTCCAATATCTATAAGTTGCAAAGTAGGGATCACTCAAAATTATATTCTAAGCATCATAACAGCTAATACTTTGTGAATGGGCAGTGATAATAGAGCTCCTGAATATCAAGTCCATGCCCTCCTTTATTAGACCCTCCCACCTGGTGCCATTGTTATTGTGCCGTCTGCTGCTCTACTCTTTTACGCTGTCTCCCTTAGTCTGAGTTTAGCTTGGCTTAATTTATTAGTTGTTTTTCCTTTGAGTTAATACTGTACAATTATTAGAAAGTGCTACTGCATTGTCAGAATTGTATGAAATACAATCTTAAAATTGATTGAAGGAAGCTGCTATTGAATTGCTTCTTTATTCTTGTAGTAAAGTAAGGAAAACCAAATTTTTGAATGGAGCTTGACCTTCTCAAGTTTGTCACTTAATGAGCTTCCTGTTATTATGCTAACTGAGTAGCTTTTACAATTTCCCATTTTTCTTCATAATGTGAATGTGCAGGTGTATCCTTGGAAGGCTTTTGCTATGAATCCAAGAAACAGATACTAGTCTATGAGTTGTAACATTAAGCTGGGGTCGCAGACTGTAAGCTACCCTGAGATTTTGCTTGTGAGGTAATTCGTCTTTAATATTTCTATGGAAGTAAGCTACCCTGAGATTTTGCTTGTGATTCTTTGCAACTTTTTTCACTACTAGACCAGCTGCTACTCTGGAGATCGCAGCAGTGCTAAGACGGTTCTCAAGTAAGATATTTCTCCTTTCTATTAACTTCATTTCCCCCTCAACTTATTCTTTCTTCTGAAATATTCGTTGCTTCCTTTTTTGCCTACGTTTATACTTATTCTGTATGTGATATGCGTGGCAGGTATTTAACTGATGGTATGCTTTTAAGAGAAGCTATGAATGATCCACTCTTGGAACAATATAAGGTTATAATTCTGGATGAAGCTCATTAAAGGACTTTAGCAACGGATGTTTTGTTTGGACTTTTAAAGGAAGTATTAAGGAACAGGCCAGATTTGAAACTTGAGGCTGAGAAGTTCCAGGGTTATTTCAGTGGTGCCCCGCTAATGAAAGTTCTAGGAAGGCTTTTCCCAGTGGAAATTTTCTATACTCAGGAGCCCGAGAGGGATTACCTGGAAGCTGCTATTCGAACAGTTGTCCAGATACACATGTGTGAACCTGCAGGTGACATACTTGTTTTCCTTACAGGAGAGGAAGAGATTGAAGACGCGTGTAAAAAAATTGCAAAAGAGGTAGGGAACTTGCTTTTAGGGCATCGCAACCTTCATGAAAGCATGATTTTTTTGGGCATGTGTTGTTATATGTTACTGTTATATATATATATATTTTTTTTTTGAGTGCATGGCCTTAGAAGGAAATTTGCCTAGTCCTGTCTCTGTGACAGTGCTTGTGCATCTACATGTGCATGCGTGCAGAGTTTATTTTAGGCAATTAGGTTATCTTCAGCAGTAGATTGTCTAGGTCCCATGCCACTGGTTGGAGTGTACCGTAGGAACTTTTGAGTAAAGTGCTGGTGCATTTAGTTGCAGTTTCTCAGTATTCTCTCATGAAGCAAATGGTGTCATCTCGCCTCTATGTCTGCTGACCACCCTGGGCCTCCTCTGTGATAACCATTTCTTTCTTTAGTACCCAATTGCTTTGTCCGGCCTAGGGAGGCTCAAAAAGCTACGGATGAAGCTAAAGCTCAGTTCGGCCACATCGACGGGGATCACTTGACGCTTTTCACTTGACGCTTTTAAATGCATATCACGCGTACAAGCAAAACAGTAAGTCCCAAAATCTGCTATTGTTTACTTCTTTTTTTTGAGTCTGCATGGTCTAGTGTTCTTCGTTGAAATTGCTCTTCGTCTGATGGGCTTTGTTCCACAGGTGTTTGATTGCCGTTTGCATGGTTGTTCTCAAGGCCTAATTACTTCAGTAAGCTGCAGTTGTTATTCTGCTGTTTATCGACTTGAAGTGCTCTGATTCTTTATCATGTAATCAAGTTCTTCTCTTACAGAGTGAAAAACAATCAAGCTGGTGTGGACTTGAAGAGAACAAGGACCCGTGTAGTGATCAATGCTATTTCCGGGTAACTTTTGTCATGTCTAAGTTTAAAATGCATACTTCCATGTTATCACTGTTGAAAATGAAGCTTAAGATCAACAAAATGGTTATGATATACTCTTCAGCATGTTATAACACCTCCAATTCTAAAGGGTACATCACAAGGAAAGCTAACAAGTAATTTAAGAAGTAGTTTCTATGTGTCAGTGAACTCCATTATGGTTATGGTTTCCGCAGTCTTCACAAGCACACACATACACACTAATATGCCTGACATAGTGACAATGGCAAAGGTAATTCATACGACTTTCCATGCAGTTTTTTTAAGAGAGTACCGTAAGTTTATCTTATTGTAGCATTTTTGTTAAGTTTTTCTACGGACATTTTGTGTTGTAAATGTTACTTTCAGTCTGCTGATATGTTTGTTGCTGTGATATGTTCAGGGTATTGGAAATGGCATTCCGCTTGGTGCTGTTGTTACAACCCCTGAGATTGCACAGGTCTTGACGCATCGTAGTTACTTCAACACCTTTGGTGGAAATCCCGTATGTACAGCTGCTGGCCATGCAGTTATGAAAGTAATTGAGAAAAGAAAAGCACCAGGAGGATGCACTGGACTACACAATGTCGAATTGTAAATGTTGTTGTTTCTGCTGTAATGAATTGTGAATGATCTAAATTTTTGCTGTAATGAATTGTAAATGTTGCTGCTGTAATGAATTGCTTGAAAGCAATTGCTGGAATTTGCTGATCAGAGGTTGTAAATGCTGTTTTTAAATTTAATAAAAAGTCATATTAAATTTTATTTACTTGATGCACGTGCTGAATTATACTTACCTATAAGATGTAATCAAAAGTCATTTGATAGCAAAAAAAAAAATAAAAAATAAAAAATTATTGCAACGGTTTAGAACCGTGGCTAACAATATTGCAACGGCTCAGAACCGTGGCCATCACTTGCCATGGCTCAGAACCGTGGCTAGGACTGGCCACGGCTTAAAACCGTGGCCATCACTTGCCACGGCTCAGAACCATGGCTAGGACTGGCCATGGCTTAAAACCGTGGCTAAAACTTTTGCAACGGCTTAGAACCGTGGCTAGGACTTGCCACGGTTTTAAGCCGTGGCTATTCCTGGCCACGGCTTAAAACCAAGGCTAACATGTTTGCAACGGTTTATAACCGTGGCTAAATCATCAATCGTTCTCAAGCATAAAACCGTTGCTAATATGTTTTGCCACGGTTTTTAGCCGTTACTGGGGATTTAGCGACGCCTCTACAGCCCACGGCTCCAAGCCGTGACAATGGGTTACCCCCACGGTTCAAAACCGTTGCTAATGGGTATTTTTGGTGTAGTGGAACAAAAGCCTTCTCCAAAGCATGTACTCTATTTCGGGTATCAGGGTGCAACTCACGATCCAGTAACACGCGCGCTTCACCCCTGGACGTCAACACTATCCCGAGAGGACCCTTCATAAATGTCAGCTCCGCAGTCGAGGCCTTCTCAACTGGAGGGTCAGCCTGACGCCCAACATTGAATCTGAGGGCGAATGAGAGGGAGAAGATCCACTCCCCAGAGCGGCAGCTTCATCAGAGCGGGGAACATCGGTAGATTTGGCGTCAAGATCCATATCCGAGGATCCGGCAAAATGCAAAGCTTCGACCTCGCCAAGGCCCGCCATCTCCAAACGATCCTCCTCCAGATCAACAATGGAAGCAGAAGGCTCAAGCGCAACACCCTGCTCTCCCAGAACCATCTCTCGTGCGAACTAGTTAATTCCAAGCACCGCGATGGTCACCTCCTTCTCCAGCAAAATCTGCAGATCAAAAAAGGAATTAGTCTTGCAACCAGCTCGCTTCCTCTTGGGTCGACGAATGGGTGGCAAAGCCGCCTCCAACTCAGACTGCTTCGTAAGGCTAGGCATTGTCAATTTTCTCTTCTTTGAACGATTGTTGTCGACCTCTTTTGGCAACGACCTGAACATAGTAGGAGTTACATGGTAGTACTCGAACAACCCGCTGCGCACAGTGTTATTCAAAGCCATAACATTTTCAATGGTCATAAAAAAGAGCTCATTGAACATTTTTCTTATCGGCTCCTCCTTGGTGAGAGTTGGAGCCACACATGTCTTGATAATCTCGTTAGCAGAGCAAAACGGGCCTAACTGCCCACCCAATCTGGCAGATCCCAGACAACACTATGCCCACTTTGGCAAAATTTAGAAGGTTGGACCCGAATTGCAGCGCCCTACTAGGCTCATACATCACATGGTCAAGCCTAATACCCATAAGGCTTAATCAGGCAAGTATTTGGGGGATCAACCTAAGACGGGCAGGCCAGCAATACATTGGTTCAGACTAAGAAACAAATACCGGAATATAAGTCATGCATGGAAACTCCCTTGCATGGACAACACTCCAAAAGCGAAACCTTTCTCACAGATCTAGGAGCACAAGCCGTGTAGGGAAACTTTCATACATTGACGACTCCCAACAAGGAAAAGATCTCCAGCAAGATCTATTTTCCTAAACTACGCCACCAAAGGCCTAGCCGAACAAGGACTCTCGCATTATACATAGGACACAAGGTTGATTAACAAAGATATGCTATAGAACCCAATTTAAAACTTTAAGCATTTCTCATTGTCTGACTTTAGCATCGAAGTGACATCTGCCGCCACAATGATGATATTTGGCTCACGTATATTCCCTGTACAGGTCAAATCAAGGAGAACATGATTCGACTGCATCACCAACTATTCAAAATGCTTGAAAAACTAGACTCACCACTATAAGTCTATTCTTTTGAGATATATTTTATGAAATCAATTTTTTTTCTTAAATTTTTTTCTTGGGGGGCATTCGGAGAGGGAAAATGTAACAAAAACTAGGACTGACAAGGATCTGATGTGGACCTTTAATCCCATCTAAAAGTCCAGCTTGACAACTTGAAATCCACTAGCAAAAGAAAAGAAAAGAAGAAACATTTTGAATGTAATATAAAAATAGAAAAATAAAAACAGAGTAGCAATATGTGAAATTTAACGATATCCTTATCCTCAGGTAGATATAAATTATACACAAGTGTGATGTTGAATATTATCACATTATTTATATTGAATGAATTGAACTAATTTTGAAATGGAAAAGTATATGAACTCGACTTGAATTTGGAAATGAATGTGTATATGGAAAATCCAATTTAATGGTACTAGTGAGGACAAGGATGATGATGTTTTTTAGTTGTAGAATATCTTGGCTTGCCATGGTATTCTTGGGGGAGTGGTTGCATTTTAAGTTGACTCCCGATTGGTTAGTAAGGTAGGACCCCTACCAAAATACCCTAGCCATCTAGGCGTGAATGACACCATTGTTCTTTTGTTTTCTAGCTTGTATGCAGTTTCCTAGACAATAAATTATATTGAATTATGCAATATACCAAATATCGATGGATCTCAATCAAATAGATAAGGAGGAGTTTACCAACCACCAAGAAAATAACAAAAAAAAAAAAGTACAGTGATGATGATGATTGGTTAGATGATTTTCTTGCTTCTAGATGAGGAACACGACGAAGAGGAAGAATCGGAATCACAACCAGTTAATTAGACCGACTTTCTCGTTGTATGCATGCATATGAGTAAGTTTAGCCAGCCATGTTTGCTAATATGTATTGGTTTTTTTTTGTGTTTTTACATTATTTACTCATTCTCTTTAAAACACAACCACAAACACTATCTATAAAAATGGTAAAAGTATAAAACACAAAAAAAAAACTAGCAAACATGGCTGGCTAGAATTTGTGCACGCATATATATATATATACACCAATACTATATGTACCATGCATCCGCGTTGTAAAACAACTAATAATAGAATTACCAAGAAAAAGAACTCAAGAAATTAAACTGTTAGTTTCTAAATAATAGCACATGTACCAATAAGTCAGCTCGATCAAAGATCAGAAAGAGGGTGTCCACTTATTATTATTAATGATACAACAAAATAGACTGATCATCACGATTGCACACGTGACGTAGAAACTCATCAATAAAATATAGCGCCCAATCTATTTGACCAGCTCATAAAGCCCAGGAATAATAAAGCTAATTACATAGGCCCAAACAAGGCCCGCCATCGAAAAGACGTAAACAAGGCCCGAATCCATGCCCGAACGAATCATAACCTAAATCCAAGTCCGACGCGAGTTCTCTCATAAAAAAGATGAGCGTCACACCAGAAAAAAGTCGTGGAGGGGGTTACGCCTCCACGGACGTATCTCCATCAAGGAGGAGACTGTTACGAGAAACGTCTCCTTTTGTTGCGCCTCACATTGTTAAGTACGTAAAGAGTTAACCACGACCATTAGAAAAGGTAAAGAGAACATTCGACAAAGGTATGCAACTTCAACTGAGTTTTGTCTAGATTTACTTCATTCTTCCAACAGAATTACTAACTTAAGCATCAGAATGTCTTCGGCTACTAAAAAAGTGGTCATTGACAGTCTAACGATTGTTTTGCAGATCAAACTGATAGGATGATGACTTTTGGACACATCAATTATTATTATCGAATCAAAGATCAATCAACCCCATGCATTAGCTAGGATTTTGAATTAACTTGATAAATTGCATGAATGTGTAAAGTTTTCGGCCTTCCATTCCAGGGTTAATTACTATATATTCCCGCGTATTAATTTATCAAGTTAAGTGGTATTCTAACTCAGTCACTTGTCTCATGCAGAAATTTCACTTCTTTGGGTCTCGATCCAGGGACGGATCTCGGTGGGGGCACTTGCCCCCACATAATTTTGAAAGATTTTTGAATTTTGTTTATGTAGGGGCACGTCGACCCTCACTAAATGATGTGTCCTTGTCTGCTTTATATAAACAAAAGATAAAAGACAAAAGACAAATGATTTTTGGACGCATCAGTTTGGCGTCGTCCATGGAGAAGCAACGAGTTTCCTTTCTAAAAATAAAATATATAGTGACAAATCTCACCATAACCTGACAAAAGATCAACAAGCAATCAGAGAAAATGATGCAGTCTGCAGATCCTCGATCCAGTAATGATCACGACAACTCTCCTACTGACAACAATGCATCACTGACAGCTCGCGAAGAAGTAGTAGCCCGAATCATAGGACCAATATCACCCGAGAATGCGGATCCGCAGCACACAGTAGCCTGACAACCCAAACATCCGGCGGCGCTGCCACGGACCCTCGGGTGGACTTGCTCATGACCCAGATGAACTACATAACAAAGATGCTGAAAAAAATCACCCAGTAACGCATTCAGCCAGCTGACCCTGTTCAGGTACCACCCTAACAAAATTCCGCCAACCGAACTCAAGGAAGCGACAAAGCCCTAGCATAACCCCAACAGGGAAACTTCGAGAACCGCGAGCTCCCCCAAGACAAGACTTCACAGTGCGGCGGAACGATTGCTGAAATCTCGTTCAAGATTGGAGTCACGGATCCCAACATATTGTACAAGTTAGCCAAACTGCCATTTTCCGACCCAGTCATGAAAAAGGCAATGCCAAAAAAGTCATTCCGCCAAAGTTCGAAGTGTACGATGGTACCACCGACCCAACGGACCACCTAAGACATTTCCACCACATGATGGCCCTGAAGGAGACCACGGAGTCGATCATGTGCAGAATATTCCCAACCACCCTCACTTCAACAGCAATGAAATAGTTCAATAGCCTACCACTGAGGTCGATAGACTCTTTCCAAGCTTTAGCCATCGCTTTTATTACCAGATTCATTGGGAGCTAACTGATGAGGAAAGGACCCCACTACCTCCTACACATCAGACAGAAGCCCGAAGAAATGATATGAGAATATGTCACTCACTTCACTAACGAGTTAACAATGATTGATGGATGTAGCGACGACACAGCCGCTACAACTCTCGTCGCCGGACTGAAGAATGGCCCCTTCTTCGATGCCCTTGCCTTGGAGCCACCAAAAGGCATGGTGGTCCTGCTAAAAATAGCGCAGAAACAAATTTCCCTTGAAGAAATGAAAGTTGCGAGGAGGAAGCATGAGCATGAAAAGGAGAACCATTCGAGGAAACGGGAAAGGAAATAAGAAAAAAAGGCGAGATGATGGATCACGAGCGGATAGCAGTCATTCAAAGAAACATCAAAACGATGGACGAATTGAGTCCAACCAGCAGGAATCCAGAAAATTGCAATCGGCACGACCCAGTCATGAGCGGATAACCAGTGTGATGAAAAAGGACTACAAACCATACACAACCCTACAGAAAAGCCAGACCAACATCTTAAAACACATTGCGAATTGGGAGAATGTCAATTGGCCACCCAAGATGAGAGGAGACCTGGAAGAACAAGACAAAAGCAGGTACTGCTCTTTTCACAAGGATCATGGACATGATACGAGAACTGCTACAAGTTGAAAGAAGAAATCAATCATTGGGTCCAAAGAGGACGACTGGATGATTCATCGGAATACCAGAAAAACAATTCAAAGGAAAAGAAAAAACAGATATTGTCGCCATAGGATCAAAAGAACGATCCAGGGAATTGATGTACGCTCTACACTACATCAACCCTAGCAAAAAAACATCTCTCACTTGAGCATATCTATATCAAAGCGGAAAGGTCAAAGCCTTGAAAATGGATGCACTGACCAACTCGAAGACTCTACCAGCGGATACAAATCCTACCAGAGTTACTTATAAAGGAATTAACAACGACAAACTCTGTCAGGCCTCAACAAGCAATGCCAAATGAGAAGCAATAAGGGTCCAAGAGAAGGAGGTCATAAATTAAACAGTAGAGGCACGAAACACCAATGCGGGGATAAACATTAGTCACACAAAGATAAAAGAAAAATCATTCCACAATGTAATGAAACTGCTCCAGAAAAATGACTGATAAAAATGGTCAAGACATCAAAATAGGAGAATAAATAAAGTTTCAATTTCGGAATCGACATCCCACAAAGACTAATAGCTTCAAAGGGAAGCTATGTGAAACAATCAGCGCATAAAGCCCAAAAGGAATCAGGACGCAAGTCGGATATTTACAATAAACTTCTAGTCTGATCAACCAAAAAAGTAAAAGTTGGACGAACGAGTCAACTAAGTAAAATGACTTCGAGTCGACTAAAACATTGAGCTAAAGAAGTAAAAGTTGGAGGAACGAGTCAACTAAGGAAAACGACTTCGGGTCAACTAGAGTGTCGAACCAACGAAGTAAAAGTTGGACGAACGAGTCAACTAAGTAAAACGACTTCGAGTTGACTGAAACGTCGAGTTAAGGAAGTAAAATTTGGACGAACCAGTCAACTGAGTAAAACGACTTCGAGTCGACTGAAACATCGAGTTAACGAAGTAAAAGTTGGATGAACGAGTCAACTAAGAAAAACGACTTCGAGTGACTGAAATAAAAGTTAGACGAACGAGTCAACTAAGTAAAAACAATTGATTCAACTGAACGCCGAGTTAATGAAGTAAACATTGAACGAACGAGTCAATTGAAACATCAAATTCACGAAGTAAAAGTTGAACGAACGAGTCAACTAAGTAAAACGACTAGAGCCGACTGAAACGTCGAGTTAATGAATTAAAAGTTGGATGAACCAGTCAGCTAAGTAAAACGACTTCGGGTCGGCTAGAGTGTCGAACCAATGAAGTAAAAGTTGGACGAACCAGTCAACTAAGTAAAATGACTTTGACTCGACTGAAACATTGAGTTAACGAAGTAAAAGTTGGACGAACAAGTCAACTAACTAAAACGACTTCGAGTTGACTAAAACGTCGAGTTAACGAAGTAAAAGTTTGAAAAACGAGTCAACTAAGAAAAACGACTTCAAGTCGACTGAAACATCGAGTTAATGAAGTAAAAGTTGGACGAACGAGTTAACTAAGTAAAAAACTTCGAATCGACTGAAACGTTTAGTTAACAAAGTAAAAGTTGGACGAACGAGTAAGTAAAATGACTTCAAGTCGATTGAAATGTTGAATTAACGAAGTAAAAGTTGAACGAACGAGTCAACTAAGTAAAACGACTTCGAGTCGATTGAAACGTCGAGTTAATGAAGTAAAAGTTAGACGAACGAGTCAACTAAGAAAAATGACTTTGAGTCGACTGAAACGTCGAGTTAACGAAGTAAAAGTTGGACGAACAAGTCAACTAAGAAAAACGACTCCGAGTCTACTGAATTGTCGAGTTAACGAAGTTAAAGTTGGACGAACGAGTCAACTACGCAAAAAATTTGAGTTGACTGAAACGTCGAGTTAACAAAGTAAAGTTGGACGAACGATTCAACTAAGTAAAATGACTTCGAGTCGATTGAAATGTCGAATTCACAAAGTAAAAGTTGAACAAATGAGTCAACCTAGTAAAATCTTTGAGTCGACTGAAATGTCGAGTTAACGAAGTAAAAACTAGACGAACGAGTCAACTAAGCAAAACGGTTTTGGGTCGACCAGAGTTTCGAACCAACGAAGACAAAGTGGACGGATGAGTCAACGTAACATAAAAACTTCGAGTCGACTGAGGCGTCAAGTTAACGAAATAAAGGTTAGACACCCGAATCAACAAAAACTTTGAGTCAACTGAAACGTCGAGTTAACGAAGTAAAATCTGAACGAACCGAGTAAAAGAAACTACTTCGAACCGACTGAAACGTCGAGTTAGCGAGGTAAGGGTTGAGCGGATGATTCAACGAAGTAGAAGCAACTTCGAGATAACCGTATGAACAAACTAACTCGAATGAGACAGACTCCATTGTTGATCAAACGAATAGAGCAAACAATCGAAGGAGCGAGTCAACACAGCCCAGGAGAACCTTGGATTAACTAACGTACCAGATCAATAAAGTAGAAGACAAGCAAGCAAAACAATTTTCTACAAAAGCTTCGAGACGACAAACACAAGGTCAATACATGCATGCTAAAGCATAGGAAAATTCAAATCAGCAAATGTCTCCTAAGGATATAGCTGTAAAACATCAAAGCTCAAATACGAATCGTCGCGACAACAACGGACGAACGAAGTCAACGAGAAGAAAAATAAAGGAAAAAACTCATGTCATTCATTCAAAATCTATTCTATTACATTCGAAGGTAGCAATAGAAGACTAAGGGGAAAGATTTATAACATCCTTAGCAACACCATCTGCAAAAGCTGGGTAATCGACAAGAATTCTTTCTTCAAGAGGATGAAGTGAGACTCTTCAGCCGTTGGATCACCCAGAGGATCTTCAGGACTCCATTCATCCTTGAAGGTATGATAGACCAGATGAAGATATTGAGACAAGTCAACACCGATAACCCTCAGTATAATCCAAAAGCTCAGTCGATCCGACCATAAACAACGCGCTGCCAATCCGTCACCTCCATGACACGGAGCCTATCCTTAACAAAAGCAAGCTCACTTCTTACCGAGATGAGTTGGCCCTCAGCAGCAGTGAGCATCGCGGAGGAATCAGCCTTGACCTCATCAAGCGAAGCTAGTAATTGCTCTACCCTCTTTTCAGTGTTGTCGCGATTTTTCGAGTACTCTATCATGGCACGCGCAGCCTCATCATGAAGTGCCTTCTCGGCGGAAAGCTTTTTCTCCACATCATGCAAACATGTGTGGATGTCATCTAAGTCAGCTCTCAAGGACTCAAGCACGGCCACAGACCAATCCCGTGCACCCTCCACCTCGGCCAACAAAGTCTGAGCAACCTCAGTCATTTTAATCCGTTCAGAGCATGCGCTTTTAATGCGCCATATTGATAAAGAACATGGGAAAATACTAATAGCACCACGAAGAGCTTCCTCTCCAGAGAAATCACAAGATTGTGATTAACCTGATGAATCAAGCCCCATCACCCCCACGTAGGAAAGATGGGTCATCCAATCCATTATGAGCCTAACACCATCCTCAAGATGAAGATTTGGATTGAGCATGGGCATCGAAGGCCTATCCACCGACCGTTTATGTGATTCATTAATTAGCTTACGTGCACCATCCTGCACGCCAAGACAGGAAAACCAGTATAACTTTCCATCCAATTCGACATGAATCTCTTCAAGAGTAGGTTCCTTCCAACTGAACCCAAATAAAGAACGCGAGGATCCGGTAGTATGGAGGAACCACCACCCACAGTCGGGAAAAAAGAAGGAACGACATGAGAACCTCCATTACCCTCTTGTTGCTCTGCAGAAACGAAACGATTGGCGATCCCAACGAGAGCAGAAGAACCCAAGCAGATTGTGAAAGGTGGGATCTCCATCCCTCCATCAACAGGATGGGAAGAAGAACAGAGAAATTGCACCTCGGGAACTCAATCATGATTGCCAAGCTCCTTAGACTGGACAACAGCCAACAAGAACATCTTATCATCTAAGGACCGAGGGTCCTCATCAGAACACTTAGCAACATCAAGGCCACCATAAGCAGAAAGGAGCTTCTTTTCTCCATTATCTAACGGGCGAATGGTATCTTTTTTCACTCTTCTCCAAAGCCAACTTCATCTCTTTCGCCTCCTGCAAAGAGCAGCGGTCTTCCCTCGAAGGTTCCCTATAAACAGAACCCGAGTAAAGAGATGTATGACGCACAGAGTCAACAAGCCGTTTCTTCTTCAAAACACGGTTAGAAGTCAGAAACAACCGCTTCGATGGACTAACAAGCCTTGGTACTTTTTTCTTCCTGAAAGACGGACCGATAGCGTTACTGACAGGAACATTGTGATTCCTAATGCTCGAGCTCACTTTCCGATCAACGACAACGTTATCACCTTCAACAACGGCAGCACGGGCAACAATATTTGCGGCTTGCCTTTTGGTTAGCAGAGCCTGCTCGATTTCATTCATGTTGTATAAATCGTTGCGCCTCACGATATCATCAATAAGATAGGCGTCCAAGGGAACTACGAAAAGTTTCAGGAAACGCTTGTTGATAACCTGTTCTTTAGCGGTCAATTGCAGATTTTGACGCTTGATAGGAACTCGAAAAGACCATACTATCTGCAGACCCCGTAAATTGAAATAGCCAGAGTCGACAGACGCATAAAACCAATCCCGCGACCAACCTCTGATGTCATCATTGAGATTGCCAAAACATGCAGGAGAATGAAGGAAACGGGTGTGGTTGGGTTTCATGCTAAACCCCACCAAAGAATGCAAGATTCTAGCGGTTAAAGGAATACTATAAAGGATGGTGCAGGCATACGTGAAAACCATAACCCTCCAACCATTCGGGCCCATCTGAGCAGGAGGAATACCAAGAAAATCTAAATAATACCAAAATAGCTATGAAACTGGAAACTGAAAATCGGCATAGAACATGCGAGGGTAAAGCGCAATATATCCCTTCCTTGGGCAACAACGACTGTCATTTTCACGAAGAAGAATGATCTCAAGGTCGGGGGGCAAAACATAGTTGGAACGGACACTATCCGATGTAGCCTGAGAAGCCTTCTTTGGGGAAAAATGAGTTAGGTCACCGGCAGACATCGCAAATAGGCAAGAAAAGAAAAAGAAAAAAGGCAATAGGAGAGAAGAAATAACACTAACAACGAAGATGACGTAAAGAAGTGGGTAAAATAGCCACCCTTTATACAACCGAGCAACGAAGAGATTTCTCACGGAGCGACTTATAGGACAATGGCGCGCTAAACTCCCAGAAAATGTGCGCGAAAACGAACAGACAGTGAAGTAATTGAGACAATCAACCGACTGAAAGTTATTAAACATTAAGTTCAGTGCAAAAACGCAATCGAAATACCAATCGTCACACAATTTGTGGATACGTGAACATACCCACTAACTAAATGGAGAGTAGCTAATGATATATACATCAAAATAAACCGATCATCACGACTGTACACGTGGCATAGAAACTCATCACGAGAATATAGCGCCCAATATATTGGGTCAGCTCATAAAACCTAGGAAGAATAAAGCCAATTACAGAGGCCCAGACAAGACTCGCCTTCGAGAAGACGTAAACAAAGCCTGAATGCATGCCCAAATGAATCAGAGCCCAAATCTAGGCATGACACGAGTTCTATCATAAAGAAGATGAACATTACACCAGAAAAGAGTCATAGAGGGAATTACATCTCCACAGACGTAACTCCATCAAGGAGGAGACTGTTACGAGAAACGTCTCCTTCCGTTGCGCCTCACATGCTTAAGTCATGCAGAGAGTTAACCGCGACCATTATAAAAGGTAAAAAGAACATTCAACACAGGTATGCAACTTCAACTGAGTTTTATCCAGATTTACTTCCTTCTTCTAACAAAGTTACTGACTTAAGCATCGGAGTGCCTTCGGCCACCAAAAAGATTGTCCTTGGCAGTCTAACGATTGTTTTGCAGGTCAAACTCACATGAGACAATTTTTGAACGCATCAATTATTATTATCGAATTGAAGATCAATCAACCCCATGCATTAGCTAGGATATGAATTGACTCGATAAATTGCATGAATGTGTAAAGTTTTTGGCCTTCCATTCCAGGGTTAATTACTATATATTTCTGCATATTAATTTATCAAATTAAGTAATATTCTAACTCAATCACTTGTCTCATGCAGAAATTTCACTTCTCTGGGTCTTGATCCAGGGGCGGATCTAGGTGGGGGCATTTGCCCCCACAGAATTTTGAAAGTTTTTTTAATTTTGTTTATATAGGGGCGCGTCGACCCCCACTGAATGATGTGTCCTTGTCTGCTTTGAGGAAGAATGATTTTTTAAAGTACTTTCTCGAGACCAATTTGTATCTCGAGGGCTAGTTTTGTATTTTATTCATAATTTTTTCTGGATATACATAAAAAATTGGATCCATTAATTTTTCCTCAAGATACATGTTTGTATTTCGAGGTTCATATGTGGGTTATTGTTTAAAGAACATTTTGGTAATCAACATGAGCCTTTTGAGAGTCAATGCATGTGGACTGCTAGTCCTAGTGGAGACTGTAATAGTGATTAATGATGGGACACCTTTAATCAATTATACGTTTTATAGAGGCAAATCGTCAATAACCCATGATGTAGTCGATTCATGCTCTCCTTCTTCGCTGCTTTGCCTGCACAAGTAGCAAACGTGAGCCAAAGACCACCGTGTGGTGGCTGATAGCACTCCGATGCTTAAGTTAGATATGGTTTAGGAGATGCTTAAAACTGTAAACTGGGATTATGTAGCGTACCTCAAGTTCATCGACCTTATCTCCCTTTTATAGTGTAGGAGTCATTGTTCGGCTAGGCCTTTGGTGACGTAATTTAGAGAAAGAGATCTTGCTGGAGATTTTTTCCTAATCGGGAGCTGTCCATGTGGGATAGTTTTCCTACACGACTCATGCTCCTAGATCTGCAGGATAGGTTTCTCTTTCTGAGTGTTTTTCATGCAATAAAGTTTCATTGCCTGACTTATACTCTAGTATTTGTTTTCTAGTCGGATCCAATGTGTTGCTGGCATGCCAGTCCGGGGTAGATCTCTCAGATACTTGCCTTAGAGGTTTTACGAGTATTGGGCATGATTGCGTGACGTGTGGACTTAATGACTCATTGCAACTCGGACCTGACTATCTGGATCTTGCCAATAATGGGCTTAGTGTTGTTTGGGCCTTATTGGACTGAGCATGCAATCGGGTCTGCTTTGTTATATTGATGAGATTATCATGACACGTGTACGGTGCTGATCAGATGACGGTTTGATGCATCATCAACCCAATTAGATGGATCAAATTTCTTATCCAATAGATTAGATGAAGTTTTATTTAGCAAATTGTGTTTTGTATAGTTATTTATTTATTTTTCAAATAAAAAATTTATGTTGAAGCAATTAATTATTATATTATCATTAATTAAATATGATTCTTGAAGTATTATCATTAATTAAGTTTATGTTGAAGTATTTTTCACTCTGTCTCGATCCCAACCCAAACAATGGGGGGATCTGATCTGATCTGATATCTTCAACTGTTAATAATACTAAAAATATGATTCCTATATATATATGATAAAATAAAACTAAGAAGAGCGAGATGATGACAGTTGTGATCGATCTCCTCAAATGGCAAAATGGATTGAAGTCTTAGCAGTTTACCGTGTCAATGAACCACCTACTCTAATATTTGCACATATTTTTCGCATGGGTTTGTTTCAGAATTCGCAATTGCTTACCAAATAAGATTAAGATTGGCATAAGTTCCACACTGAAAATTAATGTTATAAACCCATCTTTTGTAAATTTGCAAATCTTAATAAACGCAATTTTTATTTTTTCTTTCAATGTGACACACAGCCCAGATTCCAATATTAATGCACTTACTATTGTGACTGGAATATGTGTTAACATCACTCTCTAATCTCTACTAAAATTTCTAAAAATAATTCACCAACATTATGAGCATAGAAAATAAAAAGAATTCATGTAGTCTATAAAAAATAATATTAATGAAATATTTTATATGTTTTGTTTTGAATTGGCGTAGTGTAAAATCCAAAATAACTTTATATTATGAGAAATAAACAATATGGTGTCCACTTCTTCTAGAATGTCTCCTATATCTAATTGTAAGTTGTTCGTTTGATTGACTTCTGTCACATTCCTTGGTTGGTGATGTGCATGATGGACCCAACCTGACAATATATATATATAGAGAGAGAGAGAGAGAGCTAGGCGTGACACCATCAACACTCCTTTGTTTTCTAGTTGCTTTCTCATACTTGATTTTCTTGACAAGGACTTGATCAGAATTAGATGTACATGGAAGATGGAGCTTACCAACCAAACAAGAAAATAAAATGATGAAACCTAGCTAATTTTAGAGAAAGATTAGAGGATGCATATATGGTATCAGATCATGATTGGCATGAATTCGATTTTGCTTGTAGACCAAGAACAGAAATCAGAACACCTTCACCATTTTATTTTCCTTCATTTGAGCTTGATTGCTTACTTGTTGCATGCACATGCATCAACTAACTTACTACATGACCATATATCATTATAATAAATAACACATTTTGTATTATTGATCAAGTAAGATGAACATCAACAAATGAGGAGAAAAACGAGAGTTTCTCTCTCTCTAGCTAGCTAGCTACATGACTAACTAATAATTTATCTAATCTAATCTACGTAAAGATTTAGTGTTGGGAGACACGTTAAGCCTTCAGGACAATTTAATGTCAAATAAATAGTAAACAACATATGTTTGAAATGGATTGATACATGTCCGGCAGGCACCACATACATCGTGGGGTTTGTTATTGACCTTAATAAGAAACTTGATTAGTTCAACAGCCATCCCTGTATTTGGCATCTCCTTCTCAATCATTTTGTCAATCCATGGATCAATCAGCTTAATTAACTGGTAGTTCACCCAACAAATTAAATTCTACTCTTTTTTAATTGAAAGTTGTAACCCACGCCTCTATTGCATGTTGAAAACCATGGGCATGCATTGCTGATATTTCAACGAGGATAGCAAAAAAATAAAAAACATGGTTGAATTGGGCGCATTGAGCTAATATTCAAAAACAGACGAACGTCTAACTAGAAACAATTTTGGACATGTTGCCTTAGTTCATTAATTTTACAATGTATATATGGAAAATCTTTGATGCTAATAAAGGGTGAGATGATGTCAATGGCTATGATTGTTCAAACCTATAGAGTGAAGAGTAGAGTGATCTGATCACGTGCGGACCACCTTTCCAAGCACAAATCAGCGCTTTAGAACCGGGCACAATTAGAGATGACACAGCCTGACTGATTGCAACCCCTTGTAACATTCTCTTAGTTAGATCCGATTTGCCTCAAAGGACACAATAAAAGCCCATATTACAAATTCCTTGGATAGTTCTACCAAGCTTTTTAGCAGCTATTCTCCAGTCACAACTACTCAATTGTTACTCTTCCATTCTAGAAATTTAAACTTCAGCACGAGTGAAATCTCGTATTGGATGTGCTAAAATCAATCTTCAGACATGCTTGGTTAAAATGTTTTTTTTTTTTTTTGGTTGAAATCTGTAGAATATATTTAGATATAGAAAAAACCAAGCTATTACAGTAGGAGCCTTCTCCTTTTTCAAAAGCCTGCCTAGCCAACCTGTAAGCTAGAGTATTCAAGCTTCTACTAACATACTGAAAGATCCAGTTTCCTTTCCCGGAACAACACCATAATCGGATCATACTTTTCCGAGGAATACAAATAACCTCCGGTTTTTTTTCAGATTTGGCGAGCGTCTGGAATAACTAGTGAATTACAACTCTATTTTACTGCAATTGGTGCATTGGTTTTTGCAGCGTTAATTTTGTTCTTCCACCGTGAGAGGGAATGCTTGGGATTGTTTGAGCAACTCGCGCAATCATTGACCTCTTGCCAATTGATTCTGAGTAGCTTTATCCAGATCAGAAGCGAATTGTGCGAAGGCTTCTAACTCTGCGAATTGAGCCAATTCCAATTTTAATTTGCCGGCTACTTGTTTCATGGCTTTAATTTGAGCCGCAGACCCCACTCTGGAGACGGAAATACCCACACATTTCGTCTCCATGACCATTCCACCAAATCAGAATCACCATTCAAACAGTTTATAAGCAGCGCAAGAGTCTTCCAAAACCCAAGATAAGACCACGACTCCATTTAAACCAGTCAACACATACAGAACTGCTTCTGCTCCATAAATTTCTGCCAAATTGCTGTTGGTAACTCTTTTTTTTTTTTTTATAGAAAAATACACTTTAGCCAAAATACTGCCAGACGCAGAGATCGCAATGACCCTCGCACTCGCTGCACCCTGTTTGAGAGAACGATCGAAGCTTGCATCAAAATTTATAGTAACAGCAGATGATGCATAATCATAATCATAAGAGACCCTATTCCTAGGATCTAAAACAAGATAAGAGCTTGAAGCTTGATCCACAACAATCTGATTCCTTGAGCATTGTAATCAATATGACTCAAAGTTCCCAAATCAACATTTGGCCCATCAAGACGGATCATCAGAATCCGCATCAACCTGAACATAATGAGACCTCTGATTTGTTCCTGCCGGCTGCTTAGAGGAACCTAATAACTCATGCAATGTACCCCCATTTTCTTGAAAACTTGCTTGGTGACTCCCTGCAAAGAAATATTAAACATAACCAACACAGCTAAAGCAAGCCTCTTAGCTACTGATGAGCAGAGAATATAAATCCAATGATTCGGAAGCATTGAAAAACAAATGAAGAGTTGTTTCTTCATTCGAATTACAAAAGTGGGCAAAGATCATCCAACAGGACATGGTGCTTTTTCAGTTTATTTCTTGTGGAGAAGAGATTTTGAATTGATTTCCAAAAGAACATGAGAAGTGAGGAGCTTTAATGCGCTAGATCATCCTCCAGAGTTTTTGGTTATTGCAAAAAGAAAAATCTGACGAAGATTGTTCATGAGCTTTCTGAATCAAAGTTTATTCTGCATTTTTAACTGAAAACAAGCCCCTCTTCTCAGGCTGCCAAACCAGCTTATCTTCCAAGGAACTGATCCTAAGAAGAATTGCCAGAATATCAATAGCCACTGGATCTGGAAACAACAAGAAACTGTTTCACTATCCCAAGTAGCTCCAAATTGAGAGGAAGGGATAGTTCCTTGATGTTGGAGTTTTTTGTGGGATGGATTTGATCTTCCTCCCTGTACTGTAGCCCGATCGATCATACGTAAAGCTGATCTTAAACCTCTCATAACGTCAGGTCATTTTCATACTTGTAGCCCTATAAACACTATTACATCACATGAATAACCATAAAATAGATACTTAAGCAGCCTAACAGTTACTCTAGTTATGATAGTAAGAAATCCTAACTGAAATAGGCCATTTCACAATTTCTGACCATATAGACAAATGAAAAGGTAACAAGCATGGTTATACAAAAGTAGGCCTCGTGTAAAAGATAAATAAGATCTAACTGGGGATTCTTCAAGAATAATACAACCAATCATTCCTACAAAAAGAATTATTGCTGCTGCATGCTCATCACTCCACGTCAAAGCAGGAACCAAACTTGGCAGAATCAAAGTACGCATTTAGATTCTCTGAAAGTAAATCCACTGTAGTACTAAAACCTGTGGTGCTTATGGAAGTGAATCAAAAAAATATATATATCAAATGATTATAAACTACTCCGTTGAAATTTCCTCGATTTTACACTCACCGGGCATCTTGATGGTAAGATGCCTGCGCAACCTCGACGTAAAACAAATGTTTCCCCGAAAATATACACCTTTGAGGGGGAAGGTTAAATATAGACAACATGACAACATCCAAACTTATTCAAAATTACTGATAGCCGGTTCACAGGGTCAGAGTCGAATGGAAAGTCCAAGTGTACCTCGCTCTGTATGAACCAGACGCATTATGTACAAACAAAGAAAGCACCCTGCAAAGTCCACTACTTTAGCCCAGTAAAAGAAATTCAGGTTGGGTAGGGGGTTGTGGGGAAATGACTTTTTCTTACCCTTAATACTGCCGAGAAAATTTGTGGCGCCAATCCAGAATTCCTGCAAAACCTGAGGGGTCCAATTATGCTCTAATCTGACTCAGATGGGCAGACAAGGCAATATGAAGTAACAACTAAAATTCAGCTGAAGGCTAGAATTCGCTATGCTATCTGAAAACAAGTTTTCCATTCTGTTGGGATCTCAGTTTCTCAATGAAAGACTGGTAAAATGATTTCAGAGCCTTTACGTCACTTCCCTGTGGACAAACATAAAAGGAGGATGGAGGTCAGCACGGAAGAAACCGCTAAATGCAATGTTTCAAACATTTCAGAGACTACCGACCAATTTGATTCAAAGAGGTATAACCAGTTCATTTTTAAGATAGGACTAGGTGTTTTGACATCAAAGTTTCCAACTTGAAGCCACAGATAAAGTAACGATTCAAGAGCAAATTAAAAGCATTTTGATGCGTGATTTGACCTTTTTTGCCAGAAAGCAAATACGCAATAACCATAATCAATCCAAATTTTCGAAATGATACTGGTTTCAAACTCTAAATTATCTTTCATCCCTATATTTTAGGTTGTTCAAACTCTACATGAACTTCGTCATCAAATACGAAAATGCGCCAGATTAGGGCTATATCTGTTACCTGCAATTTCTGACAATATTGCTCAGCGAGATCTTGTGGGCAATGTGCAGTTTGGAACCTTTGGAGACAAAATGGACCAAAAAATCATCGCCAAACTTCTCATACATGATTTTTTGAGCTGTAACAATTTCTCCAAAAAGAAGATGCTGCCAAACAAAATCAGAGTGTGAGAGGGATGTTTAGTGCTGCATACATAGTTAACACGACTAAAATGTGTCAGCAACAAGCGGCTTATTCTTTTGTTCTTTACTTTTCAAATGGTAAAGTGTGTGTGCATGCATCTAGTAGTTTACTAGAGCCAACACCCACTCAAAACCACTTTTCTATAATAGAACCAACTAACAATATAACTACTTTCCCTCAACCATATTTGCTAAAACTATACCATACATGTATGGATACTCCTATTTGGCTATGTATACAGATTGAGACTCCTATAGGGTGAAAGGCTTAACTAGTTGATTTAATCCTTCCAAGAGTACAAGTTACATAAGGCATGAGACTCATGCCCACCACTGTCAAGATACTGACGTACATCATTTCAAATTGTGAAAGATAGATCTGAGAAACTTAACCGATAGATCTGAGAAACTTAACCAAGCCACCTAGAATAAAGTGAACTTATGGCCTCAACTAGCAAATCAATTATCAATGTTAAAAAAGGATGTAAATTTAGACCCTTTCATGATATCAAGTTGTTTACGAACGTATGTACTTGAGAAGTATCATATCCAGATAGCGGATAAGCATACACGTGCATCTATACTGACACGAGGTACTGCGACAAAATACCAGTGTAGTTCGAGACGTACGATTCAACTCAAACCTCATAGCAAGCGAGATAAATAGGATGAATATCGTAAAACAAGCAAATTGTGCTATGTTATTTATCGTATTTCAAAACTGATCACGATTTAACCTTGAATTATGTGATTTGATTTCAAGACCGAGTAGACTTTTCAAAGCTTTTAAACCCCATTTTACTTGTGCTTATTTGGGTTTTCATCAATTGTCGCACGCCTCAGCAATCTCACACAATGATTGTTTGACTACCAGCCTCAGTATTATTATAACAAGACATAATTCAAATAGTCAAACTCTGTCTGAAAACGACTAAGGAGGTTTTCTTTTCACTATCTAGTCCTTTTTATTGCTTGGATCATCTACCACAACGGAACACTCTAAACACTAGGAAGAAAACACTTTTTTAGGAGTTACTTATTTGTCCTTTTGTGAAAACTTCGAATTATTGGCTCATTTGACACTGAAATTTGAGATTATTTGAAGTTGATGACTAAAAGATCCCTTTTCCGATTTTACGATTCAAGTACCTTGCAGAAGATATAAGGAAATGCAAGATAATGATACGAGGTTTGTGTATCCTAATATTGTCTATGGATATACACAGTTACATTAACCATTCTTAAATTTATGAACATACATGTTTCATAATGCATTACTTGGTGCCATCTATGTAGTTAAATCGTTAATCGAACCCTAATTGGTTAAGGAGTGATCAGATTAATCAGAATTTATCAGCTATATACGTATTTTCTTTATAATTCTAAGTAATATATTTATTTCAAGATAAAAAAAAATTAACGTGTATTGAACTAGTAAACATCAGTTGTAACAATTTAAGGCAAATTATAACAAAATCAATAATTCAATATCAGATACTCCATATTCTTTAGTTTTGCTTGTTATTCCTTTCATCGTTCTTTTCTCTTCTCTTCATATATATATATATTCATCTTTTTTTCTCTTTACCCTATTCACACCTCTATGGGTACCCATTAATTTGGTTAAGGCAACAAAATAAATAAATAAATAAAATAAAAACCTTGATTTTTTTTCTCATTTGTTTATGACACATTGTCGTGAACCGATTAATCAGTGAGTTTTGAAAGCAATTAATCATGACTTATCGGTAAATTAACCAAAAATCGCCGATTACTCGACTAAGTGATTATTCAAAGGATTAAATCAAAAATTATAACGCTCCACTAGCGAGAAGAGATTAATCGAGGATTAATCATAACATAGGGTGTCATATTTCATATCAAATGTAAAACCAAATCATAAAGTATATGTTTGCAATAATGTGTTATAGGGTAATATATTTCAATGGCCAAAAAAGGGCATTTGTTAGCTTGTGTGCATGTGTGCAACTTGAGAATGTGCTAATCCTATTGACCTATAATTGCTAAGGCCAAGTTGATTTTTTTTTACTAGCTACGCTGATAGTATTGTTTTTTTACCAGTTTAAGGAACAAAAGGATTGAAACCTCATTTTTCTTTGAGAACAACCTAAATCCTACTACAAAAAAAAATCTTAAATAAGGGAGTGAGAGGGTGAGTCGATGAGGCTAAATCATTGAAGAAAAGGGAATGACAATGAGGGAAAGAATGAAAAGAAGATGAGGATGCTTTGGTAAAAAAAGAGAAGCAGGGCTGCCTGATATTTTCTGAATGTCTTTCTTGTCTTTTTTCATTATGTTACAAAAGAGCCTGCCAGATATTTTATAATTTCTTTCTTGTCGTTTTTCATTATGTTACAAAAGAGCAGCTTCTCCATCTTTTTTCCATGAAGAATGTATGTTAAGTCCTAGCATCATAAAACATAACTTCCAACTACATTTCAAGCATAATGAATGCAGTAATATATGACTAACAAAAAAAATGAAATCATTTCTTTTACTCCCCCACTTTTCCCAGATTCCCAACAAAAGGAAGAGTTGAGCGGCCGCTCAATGCTATTTATATTTTTCAAATCCCCCTCTTTTTTTTCAGCTCTACAAAACAGTAACCTGCTACTCACCTTTACTTTTTTTTAACTGCCCTCTTCCTCTTCAATTTATGGATTAGTTACTAGTTCTGGAGGTTTCATCTTGGTTACATAGCCTTTTTTGGTCTATCTATTGATAGTTGTGCATTACCCGTGTCAGTGGCATGATAGAAAATGGGTTGTGACACTAGGGTCAAACTCAATTAAAATTTTAATTGGTTGGGAAAACACACATTCAAAACCACAGCAATGAGTTCTCCCCAAACTTTCCCAAAATATGAAATTTGGGGTAAATAACTTATTTGAATGTGCCTTATATGAACCGTCAACATCTTCCGCAACTTTTAATCCAAGCCCCCCAATTCTTTATGCATAGTAAACCTCAATCTGATTTGTTATATAGATAATCATAGGTGATAACTTACAACATGCATGCATTTAATAACTCACATATGTATGCATCTCTACTAATTAAATATTGTGAGGAAGGGAAAGAGAAAGTTTTATTCACACGAATCAATTATTGAATCTCTAACCTAGTCCTTGCGAGTAACTGAGTTAATTCAAGTATATTCAAGTATGGTATGGTTGTGATAAGGAATAGAAACTGAAAATTCTTGAGCTAGTTCTATTATATTAGAGGCAAGTATGAGCAAAGCATTGGGTGAGATAGTTAGTTATCCAATATGTTATTTAAAGATGTGAGTTCATTTTGGGATATTTACAATTTACCCTTATTATAAATAGGCATTTATGGGTTATCCCCATCATTAATCGATGTTTCAATCTCCCCCTAGGACTGGTGGTCAACGTGTGTAAAGTCTATTTTTAAAATGTTTGTATTTAGATGACGTAAATACCCTTGACAAATCAAAGACTAAGATTAAATGTTTTGTATCTCAAACAACTCATCTCGAAGAAGATCAAAGAGGGTCCAATTTAAATGATAAGCATATCTCGAAGAAAATTTAACAGTTATAAGAAGAAGAAAAAAAACTCATTTTCTTCCTCAACCCACTCATCTCCCTCCTACCTCTCTCCTCATTGAATTTTCCTCCACCACCATCCTCCTCCCCACCTCCATACCTCCCTTCCCTCTCATTGTTTCAGCACCCCCTCACCTCCACCAACACCAACATCTTCTAACCCTCTCCCCTCTTTCCTTCCCTACGAATCACCACTGCTAGACACCTTCCCCTGTGATCATTCTTCTATGCTTTCATTATATTCTGGTGGCAGCAGGAGTGATTCAATCGAGGCGAGCAAGCAAAATACTACCACACCGCCTTACCAAGATGGTGTTGTAAGTGCTGCTACTATTGATTCTCTAATCCACTGCGAAGTCTATCCCATAAAACTCTCCAAGTCTCCAGCCCTCAGCAATCATCAGAGAGTTCAAAGGCGACATTAAAGAATTGATGGAGAAGCTGCAGCAGCAACTCCTTGTCATAGGCGGCGTCGTACAAAGAAAACACCCCCACATGCCATTATCAAGGGCGGTCCTTATCGCTGCAACCTTTATAAGCGAGAGTTCCTCAAGCATCAATCTCTGGGGGACATCAGAGAGCTCATAAACATCAAAATTATAAGCAGCAGCGGTAATGAATTTAATAGCCCTCACGCCAACGGCTACCACTATTAACACTGTTACAGTGCAGCCGGTTCATCAACCCAAAGCCTCATCCTGTCCTCCAAATCATCCACCTCTGTTCCGGCCAAGACCTTAAAGTTTGAAATTGATTTCAATCTTCCTTCTATCGAGACCCCAGAATTCCAGTTTGACCTCAATCTTCCTCCTCCTGGTGCCAACATTTCCAAAGAAGATGAAGTAGATTTGAATTTCCCTCCTTGCAATTGATCAATGTATCAACAATTTGTTTCTCTTACTAACAAAACACTGATTTCTCCCCTTGTGATTGCGATTGAATCGTGCCAATAACTCTCCTCCGCTACTCACTTTAATTTCTCCATTGATAAACAACACGCCTGTTCTACTACAGCACCACTACCGGATTTCATGGACAGAACCACCGCAACAGCCTCCACCAACGCAGTCACAGGTATGTATTTGTTCTTTTTCTAGGTATGAATTTGTTCTTTTTCTAGTCCTTGACGCAGCTTCTCTTCACCAACATCAATCACAACTCGAACCCAACTGCTATTTACTCTGTTTTTTTTTTTTATCTTTTTTCTCTTTCACTAAAATAGAAGAGAGGAGGCTGGGAGGAGGTAGATTGCAAGGTGACGTACTGTCGAAATAGAGGGAGAGGGGGCAGGGAAGGGGGCGAATTAGAGAGGAAGAGAAGACAAGGAGGGGGCGAATCAAAGAGGAAGAGGAGGCAAGGAAGGGGGTGGTGGTGGTGTGAACAGAGGGTAAATCATAAATATCCCATTAATTTTTTCACACGAAAATATTGTAATGGCCTACCGGGTATTATTGTTGATTGGTAAATTTTCATAAGGGTAATATTTGGTAAACTTTCTGGAAGGGTGATGATGTAAATTAAATGGAGCGCATGTTTTATTGTTATTTGTTCTCTATTCATTCGTTTTTATTATAACCAGCAGTAAATATTGAATTAAATGGCGCATACATAGTTATATAGGTTAACCTAAGAGGTCCTCAGAACCTAATCGCCAAACAGAAAAATCAGTAGTATTTCATGTCTATCTGTGACCAACTAATTAATTTAATAACATGTTTTCATGTTAATAAAACAATGCATAATTAACAAAACAGCTGATCGCAAGAGAGTCAGAAATCTTACTGTATTTGCATCACGGAACTCGAAAGATCTGTCAAGAACGCTGTATAAACAACAGTTCATCGCAAATGTCTCAAGTACAAATTTCTGAAAACCAGGTACCTGACAATCCATCAAATTGATAGGTGGCATAATTACTTAAAGCAGGACAATCACACTAGAAAAATTAGCAAAACAGACTACCTTTTCTTCACCATGAAGTGTGCCACACCAGTCCTTGATGAGTCTAGTAAATATCTGAATGAATGCCTGCAGAGTTCAGTGTCAAAAAGTGTCATTTTTGGATTAACAATATCCAAATAATACAAAAAACTGGCAGTAATGTACATGAATATATTCTAGAGATAGTATGTAACACCTTCCGCAGAAGAATATCCTTATTATTGCAAGAAGTATACAAAAGAAATTGCATTATAAGATCCAAGTAAACACAGCTTTTGGAGGCAATGAAAACTGAAGATAGCTCATGTATGGTCATCACATGAAGAAATGTATACAATGTTATCTGTAGCTCTTGAAGTTCACGAATCTCCTGCAGAAAGCAAGAAGATACAGTTTCACATGAGTTGAAAATATAAAGTTGGAATATGTTTTAACATTTGATCATGAAAATCTTTTGCTTGCACCACTAACCATGTGACTCTATGCATACTCATCTACGTGTAAGGAAATTCTAACAAACAATTTTAATGAGATCTTTCAATTTATAACTATGTTCAACTGTATGTCTTCCTCAATGTAGAGTAGATGGAATATACAGGATAGCCAAACTTGAGAAAGAGGGGGGGTTCAATACTCTGGAGACTGCATGTTACTGGAATATACGGGTTATAAGAATGCTTCTGTAATCTGTATTGCCCTTGGTTTTCGCCCCAACTCCCAAAAACTCATGGAAGTAAGAAAGATTGAAACAACATTGGGCTTTAAATAGTCTATTTTCTAGGGTTTCACTGAGCCATAAAGAAGGTTTCAATATATAAAATACTTCGAACTGACGTGTAATGCTTCGGTCACATGCTAAGAGAATAAATAAAAATAATAATACCTCAGTGTTACTTCCTGGTCCGGAAGGAAATGATTCTCTAGGAAGAACACCAAAGACTCTGGTTGCAATAACTGGGAATATCTCTTCCAATATATCATGAACCAAGGTACTGAATTTGCATATAAGCTGATTCATTAATACAAGGACGGCCACCATTTCTTTTGGCTGCAACCATCAAGAGCTCTTAGAAATAAGTAAATTAAATAACCTCATAACCACACGCACCATTAAAGTACCAATTAAAACCAAATTCAAGCATGTAAAACTATTGAATGACCATGCTCCTTAAGCAAATTAGAGACAAATTAGGGTACTTTTGGTTGTATGAAATCCTATTCCATGGGAATTCATGAAGGGACCACCCAGTGTTGTATGAATCGTTAGAAATCGCGATTCAAATCGCCGATTTGAATCGACTCGCCTTACAAACGATTTGAATCTTTGTTAAATCGGATTTCACCCAAATCGGGGTGAATTGTCCCGATTCAAGATTTGAATCGCTAAATCGCGATTGTAACAAACTTGTCCGAGTTTGGTAATTCAGAGAGAAGAGAAAAGAGAAAAGAGAAGAACAAGATAAGAGGATGAAGAAGTATAGTTCGTAGCTTCTTATCTGCTGCCTTTGTGCGTTTGTAGGCTGCAACCGGTTCAATAGGTGCAACTTTAGTTGATTAAGTTTCATCATTAGCTTCTCTTTTCACCTCTCTCTTTTGTAATACTGTTTTGAGAGATTTCAAAGTTATGAATCTCTGTGATTTTAAATGATTGAACACCATGGGTTTTGGGCGGAGTTTAGAGAAGAGTGAAGAAGAAGGGGGTGATTTGAGTAGTGAAGATGTCAACGAATGAGAAAAGGTAAAAAGGACAACACAAACCATTTTTCGTTGAGAGAAATCTATTTATTGGAGAGAGAGAGAGTTGGACTTGGAATCAGGGTTGGTGTGGGGTTCGTGTGTGTATTGACATTATCAGCATAATGAATGAGGAATTTGAAATGATTCAAATGAAATCAAATTGAAATGGAACTAAATGAAATTGAAAATAAATGAAATTAAACGAAATGAAACTAAATAAAATTAAACAAATGAAATTGAATTAAACTAAATTGATTGTGATGAAATCGAATGAAATGAAATTGATTGAAATTGGGTATAAATTATATATATTTATTAATTTAAATACATATAATTATAATATATGAATCTTACGATTTACGATTTGATTTACAATTAAATCAAAATCTCATCCTTTCTGATTTACTATACGATTTACGATTCACCAACATTGGGACCACCTACGTTTAAAGCTAATTTGAGGTTGCACTCACCAATCCACCATTACATTTGTGATTAATAATAGAAATGGAAGTCCCATGAACATGGAGATCATTCTCACCATTGATCACAAAATCTAACGGTGGATGATGAGTACTACCTCAACTTAGACTTAAATGTAGGCGGTTCCGTCATGGATTCCCATGTAATGAGATTTCATGCAACCAAACAAACCCTTAGTGGAAGGATATTATACTGAAAATGCAACATATGCACAAACAGACACACAAATGTGGTTGATGTGCAGTTTAAACAAAAAGGTTGTTCTGCCTGGCAGTGCACTGGAGCACACTGGAGTTTTCCAAGCAGAACCAAATGCTTTACATCTCTCTAGCTAGAGAATATAAAGGTTCCAACATTTTTACCGTTATAGGTTAAAGGAAATAGCTGAACAATCGTACACTGAGCAAACCCCTAGCCTTTTTATTAGATCCAACAATTTAAAACTGAATTAGCTGGCATAAAAAGGATAAGAGCCACAAGGATAGCTAGAGAGAACACAATAGGCTATCCAAGTATGTGGAATATGTCACTGGCTGCACAACGGCTACATCAAAGCATTGAATGCTTAGTTTTTCTTCAAAGCGCTTCACCCCAACCATGGAGCGCCGCAATGCCACACCCACCAAGGTGGACAGCAACCAAGATTCCTAAGACACCCCTAGGTATTTTCGAAAAGGTACTTAAGAGGAAAAAAAAAATTAATTCCATATATAAACAACTTAATTGCAACCAAATAGTCTATGCACTTCAACATGATAAAAATCAAAATAATTAAAAATATAAAAGCTCTACTCACATAAGTTTCCCAATCAAGGAGAAACTCTTGAAACTGAACCCCTTTCGAGCTCAAATAAAACATACTACCATACCACAAAATAGCAATAATCTCCAAAAGCACCGAGTCCTAGCCAATGATGCACGAACTCGGATACGCGTGTCATATCAGACACAAATACGACACGGCGACTCGGCAATTTTCAAAAAAACAGGACTCGGCGACACGATCAAACTTATTTTTTTAATATTTTTTTTTGTAACTCATATGAATGACATATGTAGCCCCATAAGCTACAGTACATTACCTACAAACATTAATGCATGAATGACAAGTGTTTTAACCCTAATTACTACTTCCCCTATTCACAATGTTCCACATCCTTCCAACTTCAAATTATTTCATTTCTTCAAGATAATCTTCATTTCAAGCAACATCCCTTTTGATGTCCCATCTTAAACATCCAACTATAACAGTAACAAAGACGCAAACAAAATTTCATGATTTTTTTTAAAAACTACAAAAATAAAAAATAAAAAAACAAGAAAAGAAGAAAAACAAAAGGCACATAAAATTAGAGAGCATCCAAGGGTAAGGGGAGTGGTGCCCGTCTTGGATGGATAAGAGAAAAGCTAGAAGACATGATGAGAAGCTGGCAAGCAGAAGCATACCTAATTCCCATAACCCTTCATCTAACTAAGTAATTACTTTTTTCTAATCTAATCACTATTCCCCATAACCTCCTATTTTATTACCCAACTTTCAAAAAGCAAACACAAAACATTTAACAACCCAACCCTCCTTTCAAAACCCCCAAACAAACCCACTCACTCCCATCCTCACACTTCACTCTCTCTTTCACTCTCACAAAACAACCCAAAACCAAAAACAACCAAACCAAACCAGATGAGAGATAGTAAAGAAGTGAAAAAATGAGAGTTGTTGTTCTTGTTCATGTCCTCCTCCTCCTTTTCTACATCAATGAAGAAAATCGAGGTATGTCCTCCTTTTCTACATCAATGAAGAAAATCGAGGTGAACAAGAAAAGGCACAATGAGAGCAGAAATCGCAAAGAAAAAAAAAAAAACAGAAGGTATAATCACGTGTCGATCGATCTCCCTCTCTCTCTGTCGATCGATTTCTCAGCCGCTCAGCCCTCTTTTCTCCGTTCTCCGTTTAGGGTTTGATATCTGTAAATGGGTTTGAAGATCGAAGAGGAGATATTTAATGACGTGTCTGGACCGTGTCCAAGACGTGTCCGTGCCTGTCAACGAATTTTGACCGTTGACCACGTGTTCAATACGTGTCGGGCGCGTGTCCGTGTTTGACATGTATTTGACACGTGATACGAGGGTTTTCCGGAGAGTCGGTGCATCAGAGCTCCTAACTAGCCTTGACCTCTTTAAACATGTGGTTCGTATCAAGCCAGATATCCAAATAGCTAATAACCATACATGTCTGAAAAAAGAAGGTTGGAGACTTCACATAAACACAAACCACTACCTTGTTTACCAGAATCTTAGTATGCATGCACAAATAAAGCAATAAAACTCGGGTTTGAATCGAATGATAGCAAATATGTAGACATAATCAGCAAACCACAACATCATTTATACCTGTAAAATTCAAACAAGTGTTGAATCTAGGAAAATGTAATGCACTTGTCATTTCCATAAAACCAAATTGGAGAGTTTAAAATAAGAAATCGTGATTGAAAAGGGCACTAATATACAAGTTATATGTTTCCGTAACCAAAAAATAAAAAATTGCTGGTCTTTTCTCTCAATTAATAATATTTATTTTCAAGTACATGAAATCTGTGTGGCAACAACAATATCTAAATAACACAATGACAAAGAGTTCGACACTAATGCATCTCAAGATCAATATCAAAATGATTGGAAGTAGAAATGGTTTCAGAAGCATTGACAAGTAAAAAAAAAAATTTACTATTACACACTACTGGTATTGGAGATTGCATATTTAGACAGTGATAGAAGAGAAACGCTATGTAAGATGTTGTATGCATTATTCATTTAATGTACCTCACTTTCTGCAAGCAATTGCTCCAACGCCTTAGGGAGATGCAAAAACACTGAAGCTCCCAAAGTGTCTACCATTCGATGAATAAACGATGTAACCTACACATTTTGAACCTTTTGCATCAGATTCTTGAACATTCCCTTAATCAAAATACAATTTCTATATATTTTTAGAGACACTAACCAGACAAAGTTTACCCTGTTTCTTTTCTTACCCTACTTCGCAGAGATTCAATCTTTGCAAACACTACAAGAATCTGGAGGAGAACATCCAACGTCTGAAACAAAGAGCAGAAAAATAACAAATAGTAATAATAATAATAATAATAATAATTGATTGAAGAAATGATGTGTGAAGAAATGGACAGAGAATATAAAACTCATGCTTCATCCCAGCATTCAAAGTTTAGTACTTGTGATTAGAGTAGTCCACACACATCGTATCACAAGACAATCGCCTTTCAAAGAGAACTATACACATCCACAATCTATATGCTATTCTTTCCTTCTACAATCCTATTTTGTTCTTTAGGTAATCCAATAATGAATGAAGCTCATTCCAAAAACATTATGCTAGATCATCAACCAAATGTAGCTCATTCCAAAAACATTATCCAATAATGAATGAAGCTCATTCCAAAAACATTATGTTCTTTAGGTAATGCTAGTCAGACATCCCTCCACAGCGTAAGAGGTTGTCGAATCTCACTAGATACTCATGTATTTATTTTATATGGTTATGTATTAGTTTATCTTCTAAACATGATCTGCCTTTCAATTTTCTTCTTAAGCCACAAAGGGACTTTGTCAGTTTGTCTCCCTCCCTTAATGTGTCTTCGCATTCACCATCACCCCCTTAATTTGTCTCCCTTAATGTGTCTTCTTAAGCAGAAAAGAGAGAGTTGACTTTGTCTCCCTTAATTTGTCAGTTTCTCTCCCTTAATGTATGTTCGTTCTGGCATGTGAATCTTCTTGTATATCTTAAGCGGCAAAGTGAGTTGAATGTCTCCTCCCTTGATGTGTCCTCATCATCCACCATCACCCCATAATATTGAATCTAGAACATAGGTCCCTTTTTTCCAGTCATGCATGTACTATCATGTGAATCTTCTTGTATATCTTAAGCGGCAAAGTGAATTGAATGTCTCCTCCCTTGATGTGTCCTCATCGTCCACCATCACCCCATAATATTGAATCTAGAACATAGGTCCTTTTTTCCAGGCCATGCATGTACTATCCTGCAAGGATTATGTTTTCACGAAATTTCGTCGAAATTTTGGATTTTTTGAAATTACGAAAAGAAAAATTACATTTTTCGAGGTTTTTTAAACAATTTTGGGGTTTCTCGTAAATTTTGTATTTTGCAAAAGTACAAAAACAAGTGACTAAAAATTATATTTTTCTGAGGGTTTTTTCGTAAAGTTCCTGGGTTTTTTTTTAAATATCTAGATTTTTCTAATTATCATTTCTTTTAATTATTTATTGATTCTTGAAACCACCCCTTTTCTAATTATCATTTATTCTATTTATATATTGATTTTTGAAACCACCCCTTGATTTTATATTCATATATTGATTTCATGTTTGTTTCATTTCTTGTTATTTAGACTTCATTTAACGTGATTAATAGATTTATTTACTTGCATCTTGTTTTTTTCACATCTTTCATATACCCTCGAAATTTATTATATATGTTTCATATATACTCGAAATTTTTATATTTTTTCTTTACCCACAAAAATTTTTCTCAAAATATTTCTTAAAATCAGGCAACCAAATTTACTTTGATAAATGAAATCACAATCCTTGCTATCCTGTGGAAACACTTTGGATTCGCCTTTTTCAACAACCATGATGTTCTAGTTCCATCAATGAACAATTTTTTTTGTCTTTCATTAACAAATATTCTTCACAAGGATCAATTTCTTTGTTGTCATTGACAAGTTCTTTGATTCCATGACTTCCCTATCTTTAGGCAACCCCTTCGGAACTTGAAATTTTTTTCGCAAAAACAGATCTTGGTTCAGTTGTAGCACGAATTCCACTAGTTTAATATTTGATCCTTAAACGTGGATGTGACTCGCAACATCCACATTATATCAGATCCTAGTGAGATTCACTTCCCAAGCAATCACCATAAGGGCTGAAACACCCGGTGGCAGTTAGAATTACATTGACCTCCAAGCAATCACCATATGGGCTAAAACACCCGGTGGCAGTTTGGAATTACACCGGAAAGAATATCTCAATTAAAAGAGTGTCTCTACTTTGAACGTTAATGGCAAATCTCTCCGGTTTGCTTTGATATTGATCAATTAATAAAGTTTTAAAAAAAAAATCATGTATCATTTGGCACAATCAGTGTAGTCAAGGCGACCACCTAGGCGCGCCTCAAGACGTTTTTATAAAACTTCGCCTCAAAGTGAGGCAATGCGATGCGGTGAAAGGAGGCATCCGCCTCAGCCCAAAAACTGGTTGTAGCCAACCCATTTTCAGCCCATTAGCAGCCTAATTGCAGCAAAAAGAGGTTTCAACCCACTCTATAATATGGTTTTATGTTTCTTAGTATAATATTTGATCAATTTTATAAAAAAAGATAAAACGTTTTTAAGTTTTGATAAATTTGTCACATTTTTTATATTATTTTTTTGAGAAAACATACCATGATCAACATCAATCTTGATTTTTCGTAGCTTAGTTCAATGATTTTTATTCTTTTGGAATACCAATGGTGATTATACTTGTGGATTTTTACCAACAATTCCTTCTAACAAATGTTCAATATTCTCAAGTTTCTATTCTTTCAAAATTATTGATTTTTAAGGATTTAGTGGATGTTTGCAAGTTACTTGACACTTATGTAGTGCATCTTTTCGCTATGTTATACAACTTTATTATATTTTCATTTCGATTCTAGGTAGTTGTGTCATTTTTTGTACATATTTGCTTATGATACTTATCAAAATGATGTATACTACTATGCTGATATGTTTCAATTTATTATAAAAAAATCTTTAAAAAATATTTTGATTCTAGGTAGTTGTCACTTTTTGTACATATTTGTTTATGATACTTATCAAAATGATGTATAATACTATGTTAATATGTTTCAATTTATTATAAAAAAATCTTTAAAAAAAGTTAAGACCGACTCAGTGAAGTGAAGTGTCCGCCTCGCCTCACGCCTGAGGCGTTTTCAAGCCTATCCGCCTCACCTCCGCCTCAACACCTTAACTACAATGGGCATAATAATGATGTCATGGCTCCAACTTATGATAGCTAATGTGAAAGACTATTAAGTTACTAGAGAGCAATCTTTGTACCATTTACCAGTTGTCTAGGAAAATTTGGCTTGATAAATAAATTTAATCGAGAGACAAAACGATACAATTTAAAAACCTAAATACCAACCTGCTTGAACATGATGCCTATTGCTAGGCGACTAGCAGTAACCAGTCGCTCACTGAACCCCTAAAGCACACCAAACAAAGTAGTGTATAAGCATGTGATATTCAAAAATAATAGACAACCATTAAACAACTAAAACAGTATGGATACACATTAAACTATGAATCATATTTCCAAAGCCAACTGCGAAATTCAAAGAGCATGAAAGGAAGTGGTCCTCAGCTAGAACATCCTGCTTAATCACACTTAGGTGATTTTTCCTAGCAAAAATCAATCAAAACAAGGAGCTATACGGTCCAGCTAGCAAAGAAAGCACAATACATAGAAAAATATTGATGGTCACACTGAAAAGATCAAAGTTATTTCAGAGTAGTTTAAATGTCGCACCCAATGAAAAGAAAAATAAAATCACATAAGTGGTAATGGATCACCAAGTTTAAGTACAGTAAAGATTATAAGGCAAGATTGCAACACATTTCCCAAATATATGCACAAAGTCCACTGAAGGGTGTCTCCTGATTAAATGCATTGGCTTCAGTATGACGAGGGATCACGCAATTTAATCCTAGAAGCAGCAAGTACTCAATGAGGTTATACTTGAGTTCAATTTTCCCATGCATATATCATATCTGAAAGAAAGTCCGGGAAGCAATACGTTTGGAATCATTCTGCTTCCAGAAGCAATACGAAGGGCAAGGCAAAAGAGTGGAACTTTACTCGAGTATTCTTTATAGCAATATGGCATTTTCTGATAATTGTTAATGCCAAATAGAACCCAAGAGTTAGAATTCTCAAGGCATTTTCAGCTCTTGTGGATAATTCTTTAGTTTTATCTAGGGATGGCAATCATGGAGCTAACTATTGATAGAATTAAAAGGAGATTAGTTGTTTGGAAAAGGAAATGCATTTCCAAGGCTGGATCACCCTATACATTGGCAAGCACTCCTGTCATCATGATGTCCTCATCCACCAGGCCCACCTCCATTGCTGATGATATCGAAAAGATCTACACAGATTTTACTTGGGCCATCTAAAAGCTTTCATCTTGTAAACTGGTTTGAAGTGTGCAATCCCAAAACAATAGGTGGACTGGGATTTAGAAGCCTAAAACCAACCAGACTTTTCTCTTGAAATGGCAGTCAAATTTGGGAAAGAAGTCGGTTAACTAAGAACACCGGGCCTGGTGGAAGGCAATCATGACTTAAGCCTCATTTTGAAAGAGAAATTACAAATGAGGTGAAAATGGCAACAAAGTAAGCTTTTGGGAGGTGACAAACCTCTATTTTGAACTATCTTCGATATCTCACTCACGAAGGCAAGCAAAGTTGCTGAATCTTACATGGGGAAACAAGAAACACAGGAACTTGGGATTTTGCTTTGATTAGAGATTCTGAATTGCCATGTTTGCTTCTTTGGATTGACGTTTTCTGCAGGGTGTGATCCTTGGTGCGGATGATTGGGAATTGGAACATCAATACAGGATGCTTCACAGCGGAAAGCAGTCACCACAAGCAGTCCAACATGACTTTGCTACTATTAATCAAGGATATTTACCATCACCTTTCAGGAACAAATTTTTTGGTTAAATGAAGTCCTTCTCTGGACTATTCGTAAAAGTGGATAGCAATCAAAGAAGAAGATTGAGTATTTTAAATAGATGCAGTTTATTTGAGGAAGAAGAGGAATGTAACATCTCTTTTTCACCTGCCAGTTTTCCAATCAAATATGCTATTTGCATGGAGGGAGCAGCTTATGTCCCTTTGGGTGATTCTTTATTGCAGTGGGTGTCTAATTGGCAGAAAGATGGATGCTCAGTTTAAGGTATTTGACTTTGGAATACAGTTATTTTAACAATCTTATTGTTACTATGGATAGAGAGGAGCAGCAAAATCTTCAAAGTGACCCAGCAATTTGCAAGGATATAAAAGTTTTGGTGTGTATGTGTATGTTTCTTTCCTACATTTAGGATTTTCACATTCACAAAGGCTTTTAGTTTAATGTATCCTGGCTTTGTTTTAATGGTAAAAAAAAAATAATACTAATTTTTTATCCAAAGTCTCTCAATCGTAAGTTCTAATCATCACAAGATTTTAGGGTGTGTTTGGTTGCATGGAATCCTATGTCATGGGAATTCATGAGGGGACTCCTGTATTTTAGGCTAAATTGATATATCACTCCACATCTACCATTTGACCACTATTTGATTTTGTGATCAATGGTGGGAATAGAAGTCCCATGAACATGAGAATCTCACTCCTTGGTCCCCCAAGGCATGTGATTCTCATGTTCATGGGACTTTCATTCCCACCATTGATCATAAAATCAAATAGTGGATGTGGAGTGATACATCAATTTGGCCTAAAATGTAGGGGTCCCCTCATGGATTCCCATGGCATAGGATCTCATCCAACCAAACACACCCTTAGTGTTATGATATGATAGTAAGCATATGAAAGCAAGTAGATGGCCATACTAAATTTTTGCTGCCTAGAATTCAAGAGTATACTAAGTTATTAACTATACGCATCATTCATTGCCAATTAGGAGCAAAAGTTTCCAGTTCCATATAGGACATGATGTACAATGGTACAAGCTGTTGTTCCCTCCTAGTGCTGGCCCTAGTCATTCCCACTAAAGAGTTTGTAACCTCCAAAAGTTGGTGCGGATGAAGAAGGTGCCTCCTAGGGTCTCTTTCTTGTTATGGACAGTGTCGCATGGCAAAGCCCTTACTTTGGACAATATCAACAAAAGGGGATTACTCAGTCCTAACCAATGTGTCCTGTGCAACCAAGCAGCAGATTGAATAGACCACCTTCTTGTCCAATGTTTACTTGCATGTGAGTTGTGGTCCATCAATGGCCTTTTCAGAATTTCATCTTCAAGCCGCAGTAGCATCTCTTTCTCTCTTGGATTGAAAGCGTGATGACTTGATGACTGTAAAAAGGAACTTGCCTCATCTAACAGCCTTTGTGAATTGGACTTGGGATAGGTTGATTCATGCCATGGTTTGGGTAATTTGGAGGGAGAGGTATAATAGGATATTTAACAACTCAGCAATTACGGGTTGACATCAAAGTTACTCTGTGGTAGTTGGGAACTAATTGGAAAGGTTTACACATTAATTTTGCATCTTGCATGTTCAATTGGGACAGCTTAATCCTTTCAAGTGCTCACTGATGTAAGCTCTTGTTGTATATACGGTATACCTATCTGAGAAGGGGTTTTTATCTAGTTATACTACCCCTTCTCTTTCTTTTTGTTCTTTTATGCATATGAAGACACGGTTTGTTTTTCTAATTAAAAAAAAATGTAGACTTGGGCTTAATATCTCTAGATGAGAGGCTAATGTTTATGGTTCTATTTGGGAATAAATTTTTAATGAGTTTAAGCCCTCTCCACCAGGTTCTTAGGATTATATACTCACTTTTTCCTTTGACCTTACATTTTAAGGGCCTCACAAAACATACAAATTAATAAATCACAGAGATCCAACTCAAATAACTCCTACAACTCCTGGAGTGAACTAAGTGCTGACTAAAATGAGAACCTCTAAGAACTGATAGTTGAAACCTGAAATGATCAAATCTTTACATAAAGCACATGTGTGTTCATAAATGCATGCAAGTATATTTCATGGCTCAAGAGTAGGGAGGTACCTTGCTCAGTGCATTAATGGCCATTATAATTTGTTGTATATTTACAATTATCATGGGCTCCTCTTGATTATGTACTTTCGCATCTAACAGCAACACCTCCACCTATATTTCAATACATAGGGTCTCAGACGATGCAAATTACATACTTAGAATAATTTCAACCAACTTGCACCCTTTTTGGAAAATCAAATAAAATGAAGTTGATAGTGAAAACATAAAATGTACTTATAGTTCGATTTACTTTTATAATTTATTACGAGGCATTAGCTCCATACATCCCATAACAATAGAAAAGAGCACCTTAACCTGTTGGCAGAGTGGAGTGAGCAAAGAAGAAAGGTATTCTGATTGATTTTCCAAAGCCACGTCTTCCATTCCAATTAATAAACCAATAGCCTGCACAAGTTCAACAATAACTAACTCAAGTCCAGTTCAAGAAAGGAATCAAAATATTAATCCAAGAAATAAACTCTATAAATCAAAGGTATGAGCGCGAGCATAGATGTGAACTGAACCTCAAATATATGACTCCCATCTTCTGAAACTAGAGTCTTTAGTTCTTTCGATGTGTAACCCAATCTTGTAAATCGTGATACTGTATCTTGCAAGCGCTGTTAAGACGTAAAGAGAGACAAAATGGTGAATGAGTACTAGAAAATAAATTTGAGCACTAGAAATATGACACAAAAAATACGGTAAACGAACCAATAAGGGAACAATTACTTGCAAGACTGACTCGATGTAAGGTACGAGCTTTGCTTTCAGCAATTTCACTACTCTCATGAAGAGATAACTTGCCCTTCGACTCACATTAATATTCTGATGGTGTATGCCTCTTTCATCAAGAAAAGTAGCCAGAATTAGAGGAATATATTCAGTGTTCTCTTGGACAAATTTCACATATCTTGTTACTGTTTCCAAATAGACCAACGCTACCAGGCGACGAGAATGGCAAGGAAACCTTGCAGCAGGAATTCTACCCGGCCTGGGTTTTGTGCCTGGGTCACTGCCTGGACCCTCCTGGGCACGTGCACCTAGGAGGGTGTTAGGCACGTGAAGTCCAACCTCTCAACTCACATTCCTTCATTGCTCTCTCTCTCTTTAACAATTAGCAGCAGTAATAAGCAACACTAGTGGAGTAGCAGTTGCACCAGTAGGGCGCCGTTCCTTTCATTAACATCTTCCTCCTATTCCTCTATCTCTCTCTCTTGCATTCATCACTTGTCTGATAGAAAAGAAAAGAAAAGCTTGAGCAGTCTCTTCTCCTTTATTGATTTTGTTCTTCTATATTTTCTCATAAGCAAAGAAGGAAAAATCATGGTGAGTTGGATTTTTTTTTTCTTATTCAGCTTTCAATTTCAATTAAAGTGAAGTAGTTAAAATGTATTGTTTTGGTACAGGTGATTCCAAACTGGCTTGCATCTCTTTTGGGTGAAAAGTTCTTCAATCCATGCTTACTTCATGAGTGTGCTAAGAAGAATGAAAAGAACATATTTTACTTAGATTGTTGTTCAACCATTTATCACCATTGTTTTCCTACCCATCGCTCCCATCGCCTCCTACAAGTAAATATTACTACTTTTGTTCCCAATTAATTTCATTCTTTCTTTTACTCTCTCTTCTTCTCTAATTTCTCAACCTTAATTTCATATTAGAAGGTATGTTTATCATGACTTTGTAAGGCTAGACAATGGGGAGAAATTGATGGATTGTTCTTTTGTTCAAGTAAGTTGTGTCTCTCAAAACACACACACATGAATTGGAATTGGAATTGAATTCTAAGGTTGAAGTTTGGCATGGGTGGTGGTGGTTGTGTAGGCTTACACTACAAACAGTGCGAAGGTGATATTTTTAAACCAAAGACCACAGACTCGCCCATTTAGAGGCTCAGGGAACATTTGCAGCACCTGTGACAGAAGCCCTTCAAGACCCATATCTATTTTGTTCCCTCTCCTGCAAGGTAATTATTAGTTAATTAATTACAATTATGAGGAAATCTTCGTTTAATTTCTTCCTCTTGTTGTTTGCAGGTGAATTATCTAGTGGAAACAGAAGGTGGGGTGTCAAACCATCTATACCAGTGCGAATATCTCCCATTATCAGAAGCACCAAAAGCATCTGATCCCTCCACATCCTCCTTTCAAGTTCATCAACATCCATTTCATCATCATCACTGTAGTCTTCTTCGACCGTCGCCTCCGGTTCGGTCTCCCGGACCAGATCTACTTCGCCCCCAGCATGAACTGACATAAAATCGAGGTTCCCAGTGAGCCCCATTTCTTCGAAGATTGCCATCATCTCGAATAGTGACACAAAACAAAATCGATACCGATATTACTCAGTTGAATTACTCTGAACTCAGTCCCTTCTATCTCCTCCTCTTTCCAAGCCCACAAATCTTAATTGGGAATAATTAAAACCCTTCCAAATTCCTGCCAAACACACAAAATCATGGAGTAACTCAGCAACAATCAAAGACTTTAAGATTAAGAAAAGCAACTCATTTGTTTGTTTTTTTCAAAACAAAAAGCATCAAGTAGCAAATCGATTGCATGTGCCTAACACCCTCCTAGGCGCACGTGCCCAGAAGGGTCCAGGCAGTGACCTAGGCACAAAACCAAGGCTGGGTAGAATTTCTCAACCTTGTAGATAAAAGCATAGGTACTAATTCCCTCAAGAGGCCACTCCCAGTCTTCATTGCCTCTTCACTTATTGATTCCCCAAGTGCATAGAAAAGAGAAAGTGCAGCCTCAACCTCTTCAACATTGTGATCTGAAGATGATACAATAGAGTTAGCTAATGAATTTCTAATAAAACCTTGAGTGATATCAGGTGCAACACGGCCCACACTACGAGGCAATACAAACAAGTCCTTCCTGAACTCTGTCATTCGATCTTCCTCTTCTCTCCCCATCTTATCGGGCAAATCAAGATTATTCCTGAAGATGGGATCATAGCATACCTGCAAACGAATAACCTCCAATATCTGACTAATATGAAGCACTTGTTTCTCCCTCAAGGGTGACAAGCTCTTCATAGTAGCAAAATAGCCTGCAAGAAATTGGACAATACTGAAAGTGGTATCCATTTCACAGTTTTGCATGACATAGAAAACTGTAGGAAGTAGTTCATCCAAAAGCTCCACAGACATCCCCTTTATGTCCTATGAATCCAAACGTTTAGAACATTCCAAAGCCTCAACTGCATATCCAGTAAGCAAAGCCGCTAACTTTGAAACTAACTCTGAATCCCCATCATCGGTTACCAAATTAAAAACCCGACTTATTTGAATGCTCCTTAAAAGTGAAAGCTTCGATTGTGGTTCCATCCGTTTCGAAACTATCACCAAAACACAACTTGCAGCAGCACCCCGAAGCTGCTCCGGTGGTCCCTCAATCAAAATAAGTTCCAAAAATATAGCCACAAATGCATCATTAGCAATTAATCCTATGTCAATCCAAGACACATATCTCCTCATACAATCTAAAACACTATTACACAGTTCCGCCTCAGAATTTCGGTACAATGACACAATGTCATACCAAGCCAGAACAATCTGAGAGACGCACTATTGCCTCATTGCATCCTTAACCCGTCCAGCAACAGCAATGTCTTCGCTACTACTAGGGTAGTCTAAGCTGATCAATTCATCATCAAGGGCATTCAGAACACGACAGAACATATCAATGACATTCGCACCTTTACTAAGATTCCGAAGGAAATCTACAAACACAGATGACCAAATCATTGGATACTCAAAGTAAATTAAAGTAACTACAACCTGAGCCAACTTATTCTTTATAAATGCAGGTCCATCTAAAACCCTAACCAAGTTGTTATCATCAGAACCCTCACCACCACCACAAGCCATTGACATAACAGACTTCCTCAAGAACAACTTCTCATCGGTACTCATCGTCGAGTATCGAAGTCGAAGCACTTCATGAAGTGTCTGCAAGCACCAGAACTGAACTTGTGGGTACTTTGCATAAGAAAGTCCGTCGATTCAAATCCGATGGATCAAAGGGTTTTCCTTCAATTGCTGACAATAAGCAATCGCGTGTACCTTCAATCCAGGATCTACAGTCCCAAATTCATCGAAACTAATGAGTATAGCTTTCTCAAGATCATCCATTGGCGATTTGGTATAAGAAACAACAAAAACCCTAGACTTTTCAGTTATTCTTTAACCATCTCTCAAGTTATACAATCTCCGCCACTATCGTTGCTTGTGTTACTCAAAATCTTAGCTTTTTAGTTCAAGAAATTCACAATAAACGAAAAAAAAATGGATTAAAAAGCTTTGTTTCGGATGGGAAAGAAGCGAAGCGGAATGCCCCGAAGGATGGATTGAAACTTAACTCAATCAAAAGAGGAAAAGATCAAAACGAGTGATGTTTATTTGTAGACATAAGGGTATTGGGTAGGTGTGAAGAGAGTTTTAGGGTTTTGAAGATGGGATAGACAAAAAGAGAGAGTAAAAGGTCATAAGGGAAGACTGGTTTTGGACTCGTTGTGGTAAAAGCATGCGACGACGAAGTGGTGTTATAGAAAGAGAGAGAGAAACAATTCTAAGTAGTGCCGGTCTGCCATTTTTGGTCTGGGGTTAGACTTTTTTTACAATTTTATCCATTTTATAAATGAGTGTGATTCAGCAACGGCTAAAAATCGTTGCTAATTGTCAAAAAACCGTCGCTACAATGATTTAGCCACGACACAACAACCGTTGCAATACCGTGGCTAATTTAATCGTCGCTATTTGAATCAGCAACGGTAAAATATCCCGTCGCTAATTAGCCACGGCAAAAAAACCGTGGCTAACTCAAAAAATTTCGTCGCTAAAGCTGTTGAAAATTCCAACGAAGAATGTCGCTAATTGTAAAATAGCGACGGTTTTTGCTAAATAGCGACGACCGTTTTTTAGCCGTGGCTATTTAGCGACGGGTTTTGCTAAATAGCGACAGTTTTAGCCGTCGCTATTTAGCGACCGTTTTTTTGTCGTGGCTATTTAGTGTCGGTTTTTGCTAAATAGCGACGGTTTTGGCCGTCGCTATTTAGCGACCGTTTTGTTGCCATGGCTATTTAGTGACGATTTTTGCAAAATAGCGACGGCAAAAAATCGGTCGTTACGATTTTTTACGGTCGCTAAAGCTATTTAGCGACGTTTTTTTTCCTTGGCAATTTAGCGACGGTTGTTTGCCGCCGCTAAATTGCAAATCTAATTGACAAAACAGCAACTGTATTTGCCGTGGCTATTTAGGGACAACTTTGTTGCAAATCATATTGACAAATGAAATTTAGAAATTATAAATTACAAATTATAATTCATTTTTTATAATGAAATTAGCTATTAATGATTGTTCATTCTGAAAATTAATATCAACTACCAGAACTAAACTTAATTGATTAAAATTATAACAAAAATTACACAGTCTCTAGAATATCATACAAAAATTACAAAGAATCCATACAAAAATGACCAAAAAAAAATTTCGATCTATAGAATATCTATGATCTCCGAGAGAGAGGCGGCCAAGATCGGTGTCGAGGAAGCGGCGGACTTCTCCTCTGTGGGTTTCTTCTCTGGAGGTTGAGAGAAAAAATTTTGTTGAGAGAAATTTTTTGTTTAAGTTGGTTTGTAGAAAAAATTGAAATTTATATAGAGAAAGGTAATTGAAGGGGATTGGTTGTGTTAGTTTCACGCGGATCGGTGACGTGGTTTGGTTTAGTGCGTTGGATTGAGCTAAATTTTTGGGTGTTATTGACGGTTGAGATGAAGTTTCACGCGGATCGGTGATTTTTTTTTAAACAATTAGCACCGGTAAATTGCCGTAGCTAAATTCTTTAGTGTTTAATTTTTTTTAAAAAACAACTAGCGACGGCAAATGTCGTCGCTAATATAAAAATAATGTTATTTTTTAAAAAAACAACTAGCGACGGTTATTTGTCGTCGTTAATATAAAAAAATGTTATTTTTTTAAAAAACAACTAGCGACGGGATTTTGCCGTCACTAATATAAAAATAATGTTATTTCTTGAATCCGAGTAGCAAAGTTACGATCCCATAGAGCACCTGTTACTATAAATCTTCGACTTCGACCCTTCGTCTGTGTGCGAGAGAGAGAGATCGTGATCTTCGACTTCGACCCGTCGTCTGTAAGGTGGATCAAGATATGATCTGATCTCAGATGTTGATCATATCTTCTTCTTCGATCTGATCTGATCTCAGATCTGATCAAGATCATATCTTTTTCTTTGATCTTGATCAAGATCTTATCTTCTTCTTCGATCTTGATCATATCTTATCTTCTTCTTTGATCTTGATCATATCTTCTTCTTCGATCTTGATCAAGATATGATCTGATCTGATCTCAGATCTGATCTGATCTAATCTTCGATCATATCAAGATCTTATCTTCTTCTTCGATCTTGATCATAGCTTATCTTCTTCTTCGATCTTGATCATATCTTCTTCTTCGATCTTGATCTTGATCATATCTTGCAAATCTAATTGACAAAACAGCCACGATATTTGTCGTGGCTATTTAGGGACAACTTTGTTGCAAATCATATTGACAAATGAAATTTAAGAATTATAAATTACAAATTATAATTCATTTTTTATGATGAATTTATCTATTAATGATTGTCCATTTTGAAAATTAATATCAACTACCGGAACTAAACTTAATTGATCAAAATTATAACAAAAATTACGCAGTCTTTAGAATATCATACAAAAATTACAAAGAATCCATACAAAAATGACAAAAAACCAAAAAAAAAAAAAAACCAATTAGCCACGGTTTTTTGCCGTCGCTAATAAAAAAATCTTAAACTTAACCACGGTAAATTGCCGTAGCTAAATTCTTTAGTGTTTAATTTTTTTTTAAACCAATTAGCCACAGTTTTTTGCCGTCGCTAATAAAAAAATCTTAAACTTAGCCACGGTAAATTGTCGTAGCTAAATTCTTTAGTATTTAGTTTTTTTTAAAACCAATTAGCCACGGCTTTTTGCCGTCGCTACTAAAAAAAATCTTAAACTTAGCCACGGTAAATTGCCGTAGATAAATTCTTTAGTGTTTAATTTTTTTAAAACCAATTAGCCACGGTTTTTTGCCATCGCTAATAAAAAAATCTTAAACTTAGCCACGGTAAATTGTCGTAGCTAAATTTTTTAGTGTTCAAAATTTTTTTTAAAACCAATTAGCCACGGCCTTTTGCCGTCGCTAATAAAAAAAATCTTAAACTTAGCCACGGTAAATTGCCGTAGCTAAATTCTTTAGTGTTTGATTTTTTTTAAAAACCAATTAGCCACGGCGTTTTGCCGTCGCTAATAAAAAAAATCTTAAACTTAGCCACGGTAAGTTACCGTAGCTAAATTCTTTAGTGTTTAATTTTTTTTTTAAAACCAATTAGCCACGGCTTTTTGCCGTCGCTAATAAAAAAAATCTTAAACTTAGCCACGGTAAATTACCGTAGCTAAATTCTTTAGTGTTTAATTTTTTTTAAATCAATTAGCCATAGCGTTTTGTCGTCGCTAATAAAAAAAATCTTAAACTTAGCCACGGTAAATTGTCGTAGCTAAATTCTTTAATGTTTAAAAACCAATTGTTTTATTTGTAAACCTTAGCGACGGTACAATGGTCGTCGCTAATTGTTTTATATATATATATATATATATATATTTTATTTTTTTTAAATCCATTAGCTACGGTATGCTACCGTAGCTAATTATTTTTATTTGTAAATCTTAGCGACGGAAAATTTGTAAATCTTTTAGCGACGGCTAAATTGTCGTCGCTAATACAAGAATTAGCGACAGTTTTAAGCCGTCGCTAAATATTTTGCGACAGATTTTTATAATTATGGGTTGAAATAGTATCGAAAGCAATTAGCGACGGTATCAAAAAACAGTCGCTAGTTTTCGTGGCTATTAAAGTTTTTTTTGTAGTGTATTTTAAAGAGAATAGGTAAATTTATAAAAAAAAAATCCAATTATGACCTAAAAATGGCTGGCCGGCCTGGCTATCTAGCAAAACTGGAGAGAGAGATAGCACAGAGGATAAATTGGCTCGTTATTCAGCAGTTTCACGGAAATACCGTTGATAGGGTTTTTCTTGTTTTGATTTTATGTGATTCTATGACTGTATGTACACTTCAATGTGTTAACAAAATCTATATTTACACCCACGATCAATTTAAATTTATATGGTGTTTTTGCCTTTTTTTTAAAAGCAATTTTCTCATCTTAGAGTATTTCCAATTGCCTCCTTAGAGAGCATCTATAATGTCTTGTTTTAAGTCCCTTCTATTGCGATACCATTCCGATCCCATTCCAATTTTTTGGGTCATTTTGGGATTGATCAAACTCATCATGATCTCATCTCATTGCTATCTAGAGTGGAATGGGATCAAGATGAAGATTTTCCATCCCGCCTGTCCCATCCCGTCTCGAATATATTTATTTAATATTTATTATTATTAATTTTAATCAAACTACTTTTCTAAATGAAAATTTATGATGTGTTGAAATTAAATCAAAACATTCATTGTTTGGTTATAGGACAATTATTCTTGTATAAAATAAAGACAAATGATGGTTTGGTTTAGTTTTGCACTATGAGTTATATATGTAGTTGGATATTTGGTAAATTATCAATATTTTTCATTTTATTTTTGAACCTATATTAAGACAACTTGAGAATTTATATCATTCGTACAAGATACAATTAGGAGTAATGTGAGAAAAATTTTATATTATTATGATGAAAGTTATATGTACGTAAGTTAGGCATTATTGGTGTGTGAGCAATGTGAGATGAAATTTTTTTTGGTCACATGCGAAGGAGACCAAGTACGACGCCAATTAGAAAATATCTACATTGGCAAGTTAATAAAGGGTGTAGACGGAGGGGATGACCGTTGAAAACTTGGATGAAGGCGGTGAATGAAGACATCCTTGAGCTTAGATTAGGTGAAGATATGTGGGAATACCACATTGCTTGGAGAACCAAAATTTGTGCAGCCGACCCCGAAAGTATTGGGAATGAGCTTTGATGATAATGATGATTCTTCATTGGAAGACTATTTAGTACATGCTCATCACATCCTGTCCCGAACCAGTTTTGGATGGGATGAGGTCTATCCCGTCCCATTCCGGAACAAATGGGATGGGATAAGGATGAGGTCAATCTCGTCCCATCCCGTCCCGTGCCCACCCCTAGTTGTTTTCATGGATTAATAGTTTTTTTTTATATTTGTTTTCATGGTTTAATATTTTTTTTATTCTTACATTTAATTTTTGTATTTTCAGATATAGGTTGGTGCTCATTTGCATCCACATAATCCAGTCAATGATGTTGGCCACCAACTTAACTTCAGTATAGAAGGTTTTTTTTTCTCTCTCTAAATCAATGCAACATTATAACATTATTTACTTTCCGTACTTTCTAAAGATTAGATGATTAATTGCTTTATTGATTACTAGGATTTCTCCTTATGGGTTATGGATCAGACTAGTTGTAACTTGTAACATATTTGTGATTCACACTTGTCCATCCCTTTTTTCTAGCATTTATTCCCCAATTATTTTACATGTTGTACTGCTTATCTGTTTGTAATTATAAACTTCATTGTTGAGTATTTCTTTCTTTGGCACATTATTATAAAGTTCAATGCTTGCCTACAATTTTCATTCGTCTTTACAAGTTAAGTATACAAAATTTTCAGCAAATTGGTCTCTTCAACTTGTACAAATGAATACATGCTTGACACATTTACAACAAAAATTTCATTACCTACTGATCTCGTCCCATCTCGAACCCGTTTGGGATGGGACGAGGTCGGGATGAATTTATCCCGTCCCGATCCCAAACGAATGGTATGAGATAGAGATGAGGTCCATCCCATCCCGTGCCCACCCCTACCGTTCAGGGTTCCCTACTAACACATGCCTTCCTCTCCACTCAAGCCAAAAACTCCCCCTTAGCACTGCATAAGCAGTCCCTTGCACAAGGAGGCATCATGTAGGCCTCTTTACAAAGAGATTTGTGAACTGCCTGCGTGAGGGCTCGCACAGCTTATGATAGGCCGTAGGTTCAGTTTGGAGCTTGCATGGCACCACTTTACAGTCGTTGATCACCAACGGCTATATTCTTCCAACTCTATAACAACCATCCGATTTCATTTATCTAACTTTCCTCCCAAATTTTGGATTGAAATTTCAAGCAGTAAAGGATTCAGTCAAAAAATAAATTTCCCTGGTTTCAAATACTGTGACTATTGCGCTATGATTGGTCACCACAAATCCTATTGCAGGAGGATTCTTTGGTCAGAAAAGGAATCAAGCCCCAATTATAAATGAAAGTGCAAAGAATACTCGAGACATGGAGACAAACAAAGGTGCTAAGCGGTAGGTGAAACGGGTGTATGTTCCTGTGGTGAAACAAAATATTGAGGTAATTCCAGAAGGTGCGGGTACTAGTGGCGCCAAGAATGGGACAACGATTCACAATAATAATGAGAAAGTAGTAGAAGCTACGCCCATAGTGGAATCGAATACACAGTCAGCTGGGCAAGCATTTAAAGTCCAAAACTGTTTCGTTGTTCTGGCAGAGGATGAAATTATAGAAGATGATGAACCTAAAGGAGTTGATGTGGAGGACCCAATGAAAATCAAGAGGCGAGTATTGATTCAATCATTATCAGGTAGGCAAATCAAGACGTTCCGGTTTGTAGGGACGATGGTATTCAGGAAGTAGATAGTTGTGGTACAAATGTCTCGATTATGAATGTTTTGTTAGAAGCAGGGTATTCGGCAAGTGAAGCAAAAAGAGCAGTGATGAAAGCAAGTCCAGCCTCCTCTTCAAACATCAAAAATTCTGGGACAACCCCTTTGTGTATGGTTCCTTTTGCAGATGTTTCAGTTTCACAAAAAAAAGTTGAAACGGTTAGTTTAAATGAGAGTTTGGATGTAGTGGACAGGGTTGATGCTGAATTAGGTAGGGAGATATCAGGTCGTGTGCGACAGAAGGTGGATTTGAAACAAGGCGCTGAGGTTGTTATCTTAAAAAGGAAAGGCCACTGGGATAATGAAGCTGAAATTAAATCCAAGCAGGTTCTTGAAACCGGTTATCAGTCAGATGATGCAAAGAGCAAGAAGGTACAGAAGCCTGGAAAAAGATCTCCATATTTCAGGGGTGCGTAAAGGGACAAGGAACACGCCTGGTGCAACCCTTTATGGTGATTGATAAAATTATGTATTGGAATGCGCAAGGCATTGAAAATTGAGTTACCCGGTGTAGAATTAAAAACCATGTTAAAGAAAATAAAGTAAATTGTTGGACATTGCAGAACCTATGATTGAAGCAGATAGACATATGGAAATTGGAAGTAAAATTAATCTCCATTTGTTTGTCTCTAATGAAGAAAGAGGGGGAAAGTTTGGGTGTTTTGGGATTATGACTTATAGGTGGAGGTAGTGAACAATTCTGATCAAATTATTCATTGCAAGATGACTGTCATAAATACAAACCATGTTTTTTTTTTATGTTTCTTTCGTTTATACTAAATGTACACGTATTGCAGGAGAGACACAATCTCTGGGAGGACTAAGAATATTTTGGAATGGGGCTTTCTTAGCCTTGGCTGGTGGGAGACGATTTTAATGTCATCCTTGATGAAGGGAAAAACTAGTGGGAGATACCCAGCATCATCACCCATGTCAGAATTTGCCAGTTGTATTTTGACTTATGGGCTCCTTGATCTTGGATTTGTTGCACCTCCTTGATCTTGGATTTGTTGCACCGAAATTTACTTGGTGTAATAGTCAACAAGGTAACAACAAAATGTGGGCAAGATTGGACAAATTTATGGCCAAGTCCGAGTGGGTTACAATTGTGCAGTTTACTCGGGTGGAACACCTACTTAGAACGTGGATCATGCGCCTTTATTGGTTACACTTCCTATTATGCCTAGAACAGGTATGTTCCCTTTTAGATTTCAAAGAATGTGGACTACTAATCATGATTTTCTAGATTTTGTTGACAGTCATAGGAATTTAGTTTGCCCGCTTCTGGGGGCCATGGACCGTTTAGGTTATAAGTTAAAAAACATGAGAATGAAACTCAGGTCCTGGTACAACCAGGGTCTTTGGAAATATTTTTAGTCACTTAAGGTGGCTTGAGGATGTGATATAGTAGTTGGAATTCAGTCTGTTACAGGATGAGATGTAAATGACAGTGTGAACTTGAACATTTGCCTGGTGGAATATGAATTTACTATGGTGAGGGAAGAAATATATTGGAAACATAAATCAGGTAAAAAGGAAATAAAAGAAGGGGATGCGTGTACAAAAATTTTCTTCGCCTTGGTCAAAGCTAAACAAAAAAAAACTCGCAATCATGGAGATAACTGGAATGATGGGAATCAGGTTACAAATCCTAAAGACATTTTGCTGGAAGCAAACAAATTTTTCCAGCATTTGATAGCTTCTAAAGGGTGTAGGGAAGATCCTGATTTATTTGAGTGTAATCTTCAACTCGTTCAGCCTAATGATTGTGATCATCATATGCAACAGTCAAGCTAAAGGATGTATGTAATATTGTTTTTAGTATTACCCAGGATAGTGCCCCAGGTCCTGGCGGATTCACTTCAAAACTTTTCTAGTCATGTTGGGATATTGTTGATATAAAGCGAAAGAGTTTTTTTTGCATGTCGATATCTTCCAAGCTATTTTACGGCGAATTTTGTCACCCTTATCCCCAAGGTCGAGAAACCTAAGAGTTTTTCAGAATTCAGGCCAATCTCTGTGTAATGTCATTTACAAAGTGTTTAGTAAAATTTAGTGTACGAGGATGGTTGGTATACTCCCGAATATCATTTCTTTTGAATATGGCACCTTTGTTAAGGGCAGGTTGATTACGGAAAATATAGGTTTGTCGCAAGAATTAATGAAAACTTTTGGGAAGAAGGTAGTAGAGAATAATCTTATTTTAAAACTGGACAGGGAGAAAGCATACGATCATATTGAATGGGGGATATCTTGTGTTAGTCTTACAAAAATTTGGATTCAACAATAGGTTCTATTTGTTAATCTTCAATTGTATTGCACATTGTGGTTTCACAGTTCTATTACATGATAGATTTAATGATATTTTCTCTCTTCATGGGGTCTTAGGCAAGGGGATCCTTTATTGCCGCTCATTTTTGTTATTGTTGTGGAGGTGCTTAGTAGGGTTTCACGAGGATTTTTTACAATGATGAATTTGGTTTCTTATATACCCTAGAACACATGCTTCTTTTACTCATTTGTTGAATGCAGATGACTCTTTGGTGTTCCGGAATGGTAAAAAACAATTTGTGACCAGGTGTATGAAATTTTTCAATAGGTACTGTTTGGTCTCGGGTGAAAAAATAAATGTTGATAAGAGCTCTTTTATGCTTGACGACAAAGTACAGGATGAAAGAATTGTTCTCATAAAGCGGCCCCACCTTTTGCGTATCTAAGGGTTCTCATCTATCAGGGTAGATCATGTTTTGATGATCTGGTTAATAAAATTATGAAAAGAGTTTAGGGGTGGAAGGCTAGGTTAATTTCTCGAAATGAGAGACTCATCCTCGTAAGACATGTACTTTGCTCTTTTCTAGTCTAGACTATTGCAACGACAAGTGTGCCAGTGAAGGTTATGGAGAATATACAAAGTATCATTGCTAAATTTATTTGGGTGATCACGAGGGCAGACAAAAGCGAAAATAGGTTGCCTGGAGTCGTCTCAGTAAGCCTATTGAGGAAGGTGGTTTGGGGGTGCAAGAGCTGGATAGTGTTGTCAAAGCCTTTAGAACCAAAGCTTTTGTGGAATTTGGTGAACATCAACTTGTTGTGGGCGGAGTTCATAAGGAGAAAATACTTACATGCATGGGTTCCTATTAGGCAACATGTGGTTAAAGTAAGTACGTCTCCTTTATGAAAGAATTATTTGGTTTCAGGAATTTTATGGCTGACCATACTACTTGGAAGATTGGAATTGGTAATCTGAGTTTTTTCAATGAAAACTAGGCAATTGGGGAGCAATTTCGGCGCACTGGCTGGGCAAAAAGTGAAAAAGGTGGGCATCCTTGAGGTGTATGCATAGAAAAGGATCCAATTCCCTTGGTCCAGTTTTGCAACGTAAAGCCTAAGATCTTTATGATGATAGGCTGCGGGGGAAAACTGGTGAGCTGGATGTTAGGGTATAGACACCTACAAATGACGGTAAGTTCTCTATTAGCACTATTTTTCAAATTGTTAGACACAAGGGGGCAGGAAAATTGGTTTTGGAAAAGGATATGACATTCTTTGTTGCCTTCCAAAATTTCTATTTTTGTTTGGAAGATTGTAAAAATAGCTATTCCGATGGATGGAGAACTAAGAAGAATAGGGTTTGATCTTGCATCAAAGTGTAGCTACTGCTCTAAACGTGGGGACGAAACCACAAAACATTTGTTTCTGGAAGGTGAGGCTACTAAAATATGGACTCACTTTGAATTGATGTTTGATGTTCATGTGCATAGTCCGGTGGAAGTTTGTACAATATTAGGGAGTTGGTTAAGACAGGCAAAGGGAACAACCTTATTTGGTATTCTTTTTCAGCCTACCCGTTATTTATTCTTTGGGAGATATGGATTCATAGAAACAAGAAATTGTATGAAGGAAAGTAAGTTTCGGCAAATTATGTGGTTCTAAAAACCTATCATTGGATTAGATGTGTGTCGAAACTCTTCATTCCGAATAAAAGATATGGGAATTGGATTTTTGTGTTGGTTGAGTATGCAAGCAAAGGTAGCATGCACGCAATCATTCTGGGTGTGTTTTGGATGTCTCCCCCTTTTGATTGGTATGCCTTGAATGTGGATGGATCCTTTATAGAAAACGTGGCGGTTGGGGGAATTGTCATTAGGAACTCAACAAGAACTTTTTTTGTAGCAAGTCAGGTTCACTTTGGTCATGGGTCGAACAACACAGCGGAATCTCGAGCTTTATTGGAAGGTGTAAACTTTTGCAGACGGAAGGATTTCAAAATTGTATGATTCAAACAGACTCAATGTTGGTGAAAAAATGTTTTTTTAGAAAAGATAATGTTCCATGGTCTCTTCACAATTGGTGGGGAAGATTAGAAACATCTGCAACTCTTTAGTGTGCCACTCTAGACATATTTTGAGATCACTACACCAAAAATACCCATCAGCAACGGTTTGGAACCGTGGGGGTAACCGATGGCCACGGCTAAGAGGCGTGGGCTGTAGAGGCGTCGCGAAATCATCCGTAACGGCTATAAACTGTGGCCAAACATTTTAGCAACGGTTTTATGCTCGAGGACGGTTGATGATTTAGCCACGGTTCTAAGCCGTTGCACAAATTTTAGCCACGGTTTTAATCCGTGGCAAGTACTGGCCACAGTTTTAAGCCGTGGCAATTTATGGCCACGGTTGTGAGCCGTTGCAAAATTTTAGCCACGGTTTTAAGCCGTGGCTAGTAAAAACAAAATTCAAAAAAAAAAAAATCTAATTTGTTGCGAGGATTTGAAATCGTTAAAGCTCGAAAACAGACAATGGGATGATACTTCGACCAATTTCCATCCTTCAAAGCTCGAAAACATGAAGAAAAAGACTTATCATTTGCCCATCTCATATAAAAGTAAAACCATAACGACATACAAGAAACTGAGCTACATGTTTTCACACTCTTACTGGTTACAACACCACTCAAATAGGCGTGGATGTTTACGGTTAATAAACATGGATGTCCACACCAAGTCCTCCAAACTTATCAGCTCCCACAGAGCAGCTGTTGTCCCTTCCCAGCTTCTCCCCTGACATCTTATGTCGTGCATATATGTAACGTAGTCGAAGGCCTGATAGCCTAGCCAACACTGCTTGACTAGCAAACTGAACTCTATAAATAATGCTCACTTCTGCACATATCTCATTTCCCTCAGTACCTGACTCATCGCTTCCATCATATCCATCAAGGTCTGATTCTGTGATCAGGACAACTGAGCTTTCATCAAATGCTGCAATATCTTGTCTGGTACATGACTCTGGGGTTTCGAACACGAAATGACTAGAGTCCACTCCTTTCACAACTAGCTTTGAGTTCTTATCGAAGGCTTCAACATTCTTTGAAGTATGAGAAATTAGGCTATGCACAGACACTTCATCTGCTGTGCTTAGTGTACTCATACTCGATTGACTGGATCTTGTTGTGCTCTTCACCCTAAGACAGTAAAACTCTTCAACAGCCTGCAAGTCCGGAACACAATACTAACACTTTCAGAAAATGAAGAACTGTGCTGTTATCGGAAGAACAAATACTGAAAAGGACACAAAGTTATGGAGATCAGATAGTAATTGAACTTCTGGATCTTATAGCTACTCTGTAAGTCATTGGGAATGCCTAGTATAAGCTAAACAAATTTCCAATTTAAGGGTTAAGAACAGCACTCTGGAACATTGTAATAATTGAAAGTTCCTTGGTTCCTAATAGAACTACTCATTGAGCTTCCATCCTTAAAGGTGCCATAAGAATAGGCATGCAAATGCATAACAATATGCAGGGTAAGTTCCCAAGTCTCATCTAAGAATTGTATTTATGGGGATATGGATCACACCCCACAACTAATATATTGCTAATATGTGTTGAACAAGTCATATATAAATGAAAGTGCTTTGAGGACCTCCTTGGTTGAATAAGTCTTATTTATGTTTTATAGATACTAATATATATATATTGGTTTTTGCACAATACCTTACGATACAATACAATACGATATGACACAATTATCCTAAATTTAGGTTTCTAATATGCAATACGATAGTCTAAGAGCGAGATGGATAATTTAGGTTTCTGATATGCAATACGGTAGTCTTTGGGGCATTTTGCATGTAAGCCTCTGATGCCTTTAAAACTATTTTCTAGAAATGTGATCTTAATCATGTCATCAATATGCATGCTTTAAGACACAGTATCAATATGTCAGACTTAAGGAAAGACAAGTAGAGATTTATTGATTAAATTCTTATTACCAAGTAGGATGACAATACTCGAGCATCCTAGGTAGGAGAGCAAGAAGTAAAAGATAATAAGTCAGAGTTAAGGCACCCTGATTCATTTTCAGATTTTGTAACAGCGATGAGCTTAACACTATCACTTCAGGCCTTATATGTGGAACTGGCTTGACATGGACTGACACAGATCATAGCATTTCTTAACTGTAAAATTGCAAAATTGACATGTTATCGATATTCTATGTTTGTCAAAAAAATAAAGATATATTGTACTGAATAAAGATATATTGTACTGATATGATATCAATAACTCGCTACATTATAACCAAAAAAATTGCTTATAGATATACTTGAGCCTATTTCCCTAAATAGGTGGGATAATGAAAGATTGGCTCTTCATAAAGTGGATCTGCTGGGAAGGTTATAAATTTTTTTATTTTTCTCAAGTGAAATTAGTAATTTCATTCAAAAATTGGATAAAGTGGAAAAGAGTTACTTTAGCCTCTCTTGGCATATACAGTACAGTAGAGATGTAGAAAAAGCAAAAACTGGATGAGTTGTGATGCCAGTATACCTGGCGCTGGGCAGGGGCTAAAAGCACCCTTGGTCTAATTGATTTCACATATTCGTATGCAGCATCAGGTGCCATCTGTCTATATTGGACCTGTATACAAACACAGCAGATGAAATTAGTTCACATATTCTGGCATTGGCTGCCATTAATACGCAAAATAACTTGACACATTGGAACAATCTACATTTTCCTAAAAGTTCATAAACAAGAGACCAGCTAATATGTAAACCAAGATGACCTCAGTTTACAACCCTGCAATTCTTCATGGTCTCTCCTTTTGTTCATGTGAGAACATCAAAGGCTCAAATCATCAGCTCTGAAGATTGGAAAATTAAAATACTAAGTACTAATATATCTTGATACATCTGTGATGTGGATCAGTAACAGGTCCTTGTTATCATTGTTGAAATTTTGCTTTAATAGTGGCCTTCATAAAAAAAAATGGCCCTAGCGGTTACGTTGTTTGACTTGTGATTGCCTGCAAATAGCAATGATCTTTTTGTATAGCGACCAATTTGTTTTTTAAGAGAGTGGTATAACAATAATTATTTATTGCAGTTTTTTTCACATTATTACACTTTCTAAGGTTTGGAGAAGAAATGGAAGGCAGAGACAAATGCTACTCACACTTTTTATAATTTATCAATGTCTCACCAAATAGTTTCACAGTTTCAGAAAATTAATCTCAATAAGTCACCTATACTGCACATATGAGGGCAGAGGTACAAAGAAAAACCAACCAATTGGTATTTTAGATATAATAAGCAAGTTACACAGAAACCAAGCGTGTTGAAATCAGGATTGAGACACATGATTACTCATAAATGGCATCCCAAGTATATTGTCAAGTCATTCTCTCAAGATAAGAAAGATAAAAGACATAGGCAACCAAACTACTGATTTTGACTTACCTAATTCAAGCTCTTGATCCTGGTCATCAATATCTCCTTCCTCCAAATCCACCCCATTTTCCAAGTCTGCAGCTTCTTTGGCATACCTCTCAAGAAATTCTTCCTCAGTTTCTTCATGTTCATCATCATCGTCTTCAGAATCCTGAACAAATGAACATATAAATAGAATGCTGTAACTTTTGATGAAGGTAAGCAATAGGCTCAGAAAAAATAGAAGCTGTTGTTGGGTGGCATTACTAAGTACTAACTATCAATTTGCCACCTTTGCAACATTTCCTAATTTTCCTGAAATTACCAAGTTTCCACACTATAGTGATACACTATTCCTAGAGAAAGCAAATATTATACAAGTAAGGATCATATGATAAGTTTCATTAGTATAGATCTCTTAGGTGGTAAGAAAGTAGATCATAGCCCCATCCCTTAGTTTGCAGCACATATGAACTCATTGATAGACAAACCTTATAGCTTACTGAGGTGAACATTTAGATTTTTGCACACCAAAACACATAATAAAAATGATGGATGTTATATGTCATACCTCATCATCATCAGTATCTTCATCATCTTCATCCCCATCATCCTCATTTTCATCCTCTTCCTGAACTTCTTTAAGACGTATAACCGCCTCTATAAGCGAAACAAATAGCACTAAGAGATTTTTGTACACTATCAGTAATATGACTATGTAATCTTCTAGACACACCAATGAAGTTGCTCCAGTGTAATCTTACATCTTCAACTGAAGCATGAGTAATTCTCTGATCATCAATCAGTGCTCTGATAGTAGCTATCACCTGCAGCTCACATAATAAAGAAGTTCCCAACATCCTATAAGGTTAACTATTTCACAGGTTGTTGTAAAAAATAGACTATATATTGCATTTGTGTTTCTGTGAATAAATACATAATTGATAGGTATTAGAAAGTGTTAATGCCTGTCTAGATTAGCAAAAAATACCAATCTGGCTGCTTAATCCAGAAAAATGCATAATTAAAAAAAAAATTGAAATGGAGAGGAGATTTGGAAAGATCATTCACTTACTGCTAAGGAATTGAGAACATTGTGCAGTCCTGTAGCCTGTAGGCTGATAAAACAAGTTGTGGATTGGAAGCTCATGGAGCAACATAAAACAAGTTGCAGCTTGATTGCTACAACCTGGAGGAGGTATTTATTTAATTAAAATCTCACCAAAGGGGGCAGGCAATCATCAGCATGCCTCCGAATAACAGAGAATCCTCCATGTGTGCTCGTGTCAGAAGTAGTTAGAGTCTTGCAAAATGAATGGACTGTGCACATTTGAGGCTCTGGTAGTGGAGGATCTGGGCTGGTAACTTCAGTTTGCTGATCCACAATGCAGATGAATAATAAATACACACAAGCGTGATGAGAAGGAAGAGAGATGAGTGAAATGTTGACAAATAAATATCTTGAACAATATTCAAGTGCATGTAGTACTGGGGATGTTGGAAAGCAATGGTTAAACTGAGGACATAAAGATCGTCAAAAAGGACAACTTACTTCTTGATCAACCATTTACGTAGCATATCCGGGAAAAATTACAATCTAAAGCTAAATATAACTTGATCAACCACTTATTTTCAGAAATTGTAGGGATGGTGCACCATCAAATTTTGGAAATAACTTGCATGGCGAGAACACCGCTACAATTCAGGATCTCAAGTACTTCAATTTGACAAATAAATTATGATATATTTTGCTGAACCATATTAAAAACGAGAACTCATGTATAAACTAAATAAATTATGATCAATCCCATACCTCAACCTGCCTTTGAAGCGATTGGACATAATTAATGATCTCATCAAGCATTACAGCCTTACCGGTTACCTATAAATACAAAGCTCTAAAATAATCAAATTATAATTACACCAATAAACGTTGGCGAGATATTAATGTAACAACCTTAATTCACAAAATGAAGAAAATTACCTTGCTACAACCAGGTACTAAGTCTTGAAGAAATTTCATCCTTTCACTGATCTTCTCCCTTCTTACCTGCAAAGAAGAAATCCCCATTGGTAAAAAAAAACTCCCAGAAGTAATAACTAAATTGAACAAGATCGATGCTTTACATAGAATACTTACTCGCTCTGTAAGACTGTGGCTGTTTGTTGCCTGACCCCTTCTTGCTCTAACATGAATGTAATCTTCTTTCGGTGCATAACCAATGAGTTCCATAAAAGAAACAAATCAATGGATAACCAATGTACATCATGAAACCAGATGATAAGGTCTGTGTAAGATGTCTTGGGAAAACAGCAAAAAAAACTCAAGAGGTAGTTGTGGTTCGGTGCTTTACATTTTAGAATTTTTATCTATGCTTTTTCCTTTATTTCAGTGTTCTTAATAGAGCTATTTTAAACAAGCAGACATGAAACTTAACATAATGGTAATTATGTTTAGAGGAACTAGTCAATATAGATCTTATTTCAGAAATAAATGTTATCATGTTAAGGAGGCTGCACCGAGAGCTTTCAGTGGTACCATATACATTGTTAATAGAGCAATGGCAAAAGAAGTTATATGCTGGATAAGTTGTTTATATAGATCCCATTTTATACCTTTATAAGTTCTTCCTGCATTTCTAGGAACTCCAATTTTCTCCTCTCTGAAACATAATTTTCAGATGGCAAAGATGTCACTTGAACAGTATCCACAACCTCATCTGGCAGAGAGGACATAATATTCATAATAGCCTCCTCTGGTCTCAACTTCCCAGAAACTGTAAAAGATCTGCACCAGAAACAGAGTTTAATGCAGCCCACTTTTCAAACATATTTGAAGAAACCACAATTTATTATACAGAACAAATACATCATGAGTTTTACTATACTTCACAAAAATTGATTCATTTACCATACTACTCTGGATGCTCTTAGTACACACTTTCTAAACGTTAATCACCTAATAGTACTTCACAATCAATACATCGACCTTAATGAAATTCAAGGATTCGACTTTGTACTCCCCACATCCACCACCAATGTACTCTTCCCCATACAGGGACGAGGATGTATTCAAAATTGATTCCCAAAAGAATTCTCTACTTACACTGTAACAGCATGTCCACCAAAGGTGTAGAGAATATTAGTAGCTCCAGTGAAGTACAGAACCAGTTTAGTTGGGGCTGAGTGTTGCACCCCATCAACCTGCCATAAATAAAACCCAAAAACTAATTAACACCAGTAATCAAACAAAACTGAAGCATAAATGGGCAACTCTACACCAAAATTACCTGACCATGAACAAGAGCAGCAACAGTCATGTACCAAGCTGTATAAGTGGTCATTCCAAGCCCCAAAAATGACCATATTCGGTAGTTGTGGAACGAAGGTATGAACACAGTAGTCGCACAGCAAGCACCAAATATATAAGTTCATGTTCTCTTATCCAGTCGATCGTTAACGTAGTATATGTTACTGTCCAAAATCAAACCAAAACAAAATCCAAGATTAAAATTCAATCCAGTTTTTCAGATCAGAGCTACAACATGAAATAAAAACCTCCTGGCATAGATAAGTTATTTGAACCACCACAAGTATTGGGTGCCGAGAACAAGTATAACTAGTCCAAGCACACAAATCTCAGTCTAGTGTAGCCGAGTCATCCTAAATACCAAGATTGTAGGTGGTTGACTGACTTAGTCACACCTGGCCGTAGTCCGTTGCACATGATTCACATAAAAATATATTATGATATTTTATTTCTCCCATCGATGGCACTAATCTAAATATGCGACGCTAATAACAGTGAACTTTTCCTAATTTTTATTACCAAACAGCACAGACTTGCTTACCTTGCACATCCTATAAGCTGAATCACAGACCCAAAGAGAAGAAAAGTGCAATTGAAAGCCAGTCCCAAAGCCTTCCAGTAAGGTCCCAGCAATCCTTCCAGCACTTTGAACCACTGCATAGTTCAGATTAACTCAAATAACCTGAGGTTTATAATTCTGAACTAAAACACACTTTTTAGTCTATTTTTATACTCGAATTCAGACAATCGGCAACATCCCGCAAGCCATGCGGCAACATCCCGCAAGAAGATATTTCACAAGTTCATAAATAGGTTTAGAAAAAAGACCACAAGTAGAGCTAAGATATGAGCATCAAGCTTTGGATATGAGCATTAATAAATACGAGTAACTACATATTGCAGGATCAACATATAACAATATAATCTAGGAGATAAACACATTTGAAAACACAAAGGTAGAAGCTAGTTTAGAACAGAAGCAAGTTGATTAAACAGTAAATTGATACCAGGAGATAAACACATTTGAAGATCTTAAAGAAGATTAGATCAGTTAATTCAAATAGATAGATACAAAAACAGTCTGAATTTCTTAATCCACTTAACTTAAGAAATTAAGACATTATAAAGATGAGTCAGATAGAGATGAACAAATGGAGAAATTATAAAGTCAGCACACATATATGACCAAGTAACTTAGTGACTGAAAATGAAGATAAAACATCCAATAACATCCTTACAAAGGCTGATGGGCGAGTGGCTTGGGTCCTAACTGCAGCTCTGCTAGACGTCTTGCCTCAAACTCAATAGCATGTTCACGCTCTTCCATTAACTGTTTCCTGAAATATCCAGAATTGTCGTAAACTCTGGGGACTGCAAGGTTTTAAACATCAGATGTATTAAGAACATTAAACAACAATAGACCTCACTTAATCAGAATTGTCGTAAACTCTGGGGACTGCAAGGCTCTTCCATGAACTTACCTCTCGCTAGGCCTAATCTTTCCCTGTAAGGTTTCACCAGGACACGAGTTCCACGAACAAAGTGGGGGTTACCCTTTGCTAGTATCATCTTGACAGTTTCAGGATACACAAATGTTTCAAACCCAAAGATTCTTTTCACTTGGCAGGGAATCCTGACATCATCAACAGGCCCAAAGCTCCTACTAGCACAAAATCAACACAAAAAGATAGGATAAGTACGAGTGAAAAACTATTGAACTTTGCATGCAAAACTATGGTGACATCCTTACTTGAAGTAGTCTGAAACATCTTCCTCAGTGAAGATGCTCTCAGCTGGGAAAGTTAGATAAATTTGCCTCGAACCAATAACAATTCCACCAGGATCGCTCTTCTCACTCCGGTAAATTTACTCAGCTCCTCTTTTGCTGCCACCATTACATTGCTTCCAACATAGTTGTAACTATCAATCATCAAGTTCCACATGATTTTTACACCATACAAAGAAATCACCAACGTCCAAATCCCCCATCATGTCTCCTTTTGGATCACTCTTGTAAAGTTTCACCTCAGTCCTATATTTGAAGCGTAAGGAAAGTCTAATCTCTGTTGCAGGGTTCAATGATCCATGGCAATCGCAAGAGAATCGATGGATAAGATCTACAACCTCTATTGCTATCGCAATGACATTCTTATGCCAATCACAAACTTTGTAAGTCCTTGACACTGAAGGAACATGATTGCTTGGAAAAGGAAACCTCGCAACACCTTGAGAAGATGGTGGTAATGGAGATGCAGGTAATGGATTTTCTGGTTGCCTTGTCGATTGTGCACGAGATGAAGGTGTATCTTTAGTTATTTGTGTCCCTCCTTGTGTTCCCTCACTTGTTGATGGTCTCACATAAGTTCCATTTTCAAGTCTCTCTCGTATCCATCTAACATTTTCTTCCAATCTATCATATTTTTTGCTAAATTTTTTTACTTCCAATGTTTTATCCAAAAGCAATGAACGAGCGGGAAATGCAGCATCATATTTCCTTTTAGAGACGGTGGTTCCAACACAACGAACACGTCCCCTTTCTTCTTGGCCAAACACTTGGCTTAGAAGATCATTATCAATAGTGAGGTCAGTGGTACCCTGGGTTGAAGATTCTTGCAAGGCGGCCTTTTTTGCTTTAACTTGTTCCTTCAAAAGAATGAAAAAATAAAATAAATCAGGACACAAATAATATTCAAACAACTACAAAGTAAATTAAGAATTGTGTATAAAAGACATCATTGGGCACATACCATATATAGTTCAGCACCATGCGTGGGTTTTCCATCCTTTCCCGTGTGACAAGCAATCCATATGTCAGTGCGTGTGACTAGTTCCCCATCAGGGTTCTTCTCAACCTATATACTTGAAAGATTAGTCTTAGCCTATATAGTTAAATGGTTATTATTGTACTAGTAGCTAGAAACTCAATTACCATTTCATATTCTACTTCTGCAGCACTCTTTTGGCCACCCCCCCATACATACTTTGAAGCCTTTTTGTTTTTGGCATTTTGGGCTGTAATTGCCTTCGCTTCAGGGGTGCTCTCATAGCGAACAAACTCCTTCCAATCCTCCTCTCTTACACCATTTGGAACATGTTTCTCTTGTTCCTCAATGGTAGGATACTTATCCAAATAATCCTTCCTAAGATCTGCCTTGAACCTTCTAAAATATTCAGGCATTTTCAAATGCACACTCCTTTTCACATAATTTGGGATGTCGTATTCACGCTGCAAATAAGCCATTTAGATATAAGTTGACAATAAAATAAGACATTATGAAAATCAATGATGTAAAATCTCACCTTGAGGCCATTCCACACATCCTCTTTGTAGTTGTCAGTAACATGGTGCCAACCCTTGAATTTGATGGGCACAAGGGTTTCAACAAGCTTTCCAATGTTTTTATTGAAATTTCTAGCACCAGGTCCAACTGCTAAACCATGGACATTGAACTGTATGGTCTTTTTAACTTCACTGTCATCATTTGTAGATGTAGTGACATCATTGGTGGAGAGATTTCCGCGAGTACTACCCATTTCTATCAATGACATTATAGATATTAACCATTATCAAACAAAAAGAAATAAGAAACAACTATATACACTACATTTATAGATACTTTCCTTCCACAACATATCACCACAAATAGATTTTTATAAAGCATTGGAAAAGATATGCTTCTATTGACACTAGTCCATTTTGTTATTCTAATCATCCTCATATGTACTGGCAAATCCCTGCTCCCTAGTCCATTTTGTTAGCTTTCCTTGATAGTAGAAAACTCCTTGACATGGGGCTGACTATGCTAATTTGGGTGTTAGGCACTTGAGTTAGTATTTGATTTGCACCAAGAAAAGAACTTTGGGCAATGTGGAGGTAATATGTATATACAAAGGATATGTAGACTACCAGTTAAAAAAAAGAGCAAAAGCCATGACCGAAGCAACAGTCCATTACTACTTCTAAATTCTAATATTGACTCCCTGGAGAAAGAGCCCGTACTGACATTTGAATTTGCATATTTATATTTTTTTTAACCAAAACAGTAAATACTTAATGAGATGGTAGCATCCATGTAATGGTTCTCACTTTTCATAAACTAATAAACATGTAGACCACAAATCCCCCCAGGAATACAGATCTGAGGTACTAAAAATGAGGTTCAGATCAATGTTGTCTGCCACAAGATCTTAGTATAAGAATTTCCCATATGGGCTAAGATTTAGTACATACAAGTGGCTCAGACACAATTGTAAGGCCTGCATTTTGAGGGAAAAATCACAATTACATTGGATATGCTCTCACATCTTGACTTTTACAACTCTTAACATAAGCAACCACATCGAGAAAGAATCAAAATGGAAAAAAAAAATCAGGAACAAAGATCGACTTTCAAATGATGGGGAGTGGATGAACATCTAAAGCCACATTGATTAAATACAAATTTTGACATAATCTTGTCTGAGATCAAAATTTTTCCAGTTCTTGGTGTTGCATACAATGTATTGCTTTAGTAGGTTTGATAATCTTTCTATCTAGTGTTGACCGATAGGAACCATAAAATCTTTTTTTTTTTTTTTCTTTCTTCAAGCACATCATTTTCTATTGCATATTACACTGTGGATTAACATTATGACGCTTAAAAAAAGTATTTGAAGTACTAATGATTTGTTGATCTTATTCAGTGTGATAGAGAAAGCTTATTAGATTAGGCAAGCAAAACATAACATATACCGAACACTATTACAAAAGTAAACTCTGATTGCCAGATTTCCTTCTAACATCCAATATAAAAAAACAAAAGAAATCGGAAGATTGACATAAACCCATTCTAGTTTTTGCAGTGAACTGAAATCAGACAAATTTTCAGAATAGAGTTTCTTGGAGATGATCTAACTAATAAGCTGGGATTTGCGATATTCACATTCAAGATTGCATTTGACCGCCTCGAATACAGTAATAGAATGAACCAAAATTACTTTTTAATGAGGGTGAATTGTTATTTTGAAAATTTATATGTAAATTCAACAGCAAATGGCCAGAAATGAAAATGGAACCCTAAAATGAAAATGGAAGGAGGCGAAACCAAACCGTGAAATTTTCAAGCTTTCTCCGACTCTGATTTTCTCTCCTCCTCGATCTCTCCTTTGCACCAAACCTCGATCTCTCCTATGCTCCTCGATCTCTCCTATGCAATAGGTCGAAAATCTTTCTCCCAATGACCGCGCAAACTCTATTCTTTTCCCCAAAGCGGGAAACCTGTTTTCGCCAGAGCGCGAAACCTATTTTCGCCAGAGCGCGAAAGTCCTCCCTCCACACATGCGGGCCACGTGCAAAACGCTCTTTATTTAGCAACGGTTTTTGGCCGTTGCCCCTTATAACCACGGTTTTTAGCCGTGGCAAATGAACCCACGGTTTAAAGCCATGGCCAGCTTTTGGATATAGCCACGATTTTAGGCCGTTGGCCACGATATCCACGATTTTTGGCTGTGGCAACTAAACCAACGGTTTAGAGCCGTGGCCAGCTTCGTGTAGCTAAATAGGCCTTTTGGTGTAGTGGATAAACAAATTTTGTTGCAGATTCATTGGCATGGTTGGCTCAAGAGGAACGAGTATCGTGAAGCTACGACTGGGAATCTCTTCCTAATAGGTCAAAGGCTCTCCTTATCTTAGATAAGAATAATATTGGATACATCAGAAGATCATAAGGGTGTTACAGTTGATGTAGATAACTGGGTTTACTTTGTTCCGACACTGCCCTCTATTTGCTTGTTGCTATGTTATTCTTATTTTGATGATGAAGATGGAAAATTTTGGTCGCTATTTAGAGAACTGGGCAGGCGGAAAAGACACCAATACATCGATGGGTGTGTTCAGGTGGTTGAGAATCTATTTGAAACTCGTTTTCAGCTAGCATTAGCCTATGTTCTTTGGAGTAGTGTTTGCTCTGTTCCAGGTTCTGTTTCCAGTTTTCAGAGTTTGTTTTTGAATGGTGTTGGGCGGGCTTTGCTTGGGGCTTGATGAAACTTTTTCTTAAAAAAAAAACCTCCGGTATGGAGGGGCAACGTTGGGATGCCAGACCTTTATTACTTGTCAAAACAATTGATGTACAAACTACTCGGGGGTACATGACGACTTTGCCTGAAATAAACGAACCTAGAAAAATAAAACAATAAAACTTAAAGCCTAGGATAAACTTGAAATTCCTAGCAGCCTACAAATCAACCAAATAAAACCATACCAAGAAAATTCAATAATCACAGATCCAACAACTTCACTTTCTTACCAAACTGTGCACAACCATCTTCATTATAAAAACATAGCACAATCAACACCAACAAAAAACTCGCTTGAGCAACTCCGAACCAAAACATTGCACCATCCACTCCATTCTTAAGCTCATTTAATCCCAACTCCATTCTAAAACAGAGCAACTGTCACGCCCCGATTTTCGAAGAAAACGAAATCCTAAAATCCACGTAGGATTATCCGTTTCCCCAAAACTCGGGACGTGAAATTCAATAACAACAGAAACATTTAGCAGCAATGACAAAATATAATTTAGAAATTAGGAACAAATTAAAATTTATAACAAAACTCTAACCAGGAAAAACTGACGTCGCTAGCCCCACTAGCGGAACTCCCGTAACGCTGCTCAAAAGTCTCTAAACCTGAAAAGCTAATCGGCTACATTCCCAAAGGAATGTACCCAAGAAGCAAAAGCTCACTTGGGTCAGCAATATAGCTGGTGTGAGAAATCTTCATCCCAAAAATCAATAAAATCGCACGTGGTAAACATCAAGCGAAACACAAACAACAAACCATCACACCAATAGGTAGTTCCTCAACGAGGCAAAGGTGTGATGCAAGAAAACACAGTTCCAAGAATTTAGTTTCTCACGAGGCAATCATATCATCATCCTAATATGTAAATATGCATTTACCTGTACATAACCTATAGGCATTGACTATGGAAAGTCGGACCTGCAGAAATATTAGTGGACTTGCCATCCTGCATAAAAAGAATTAGAAACAATGCAACGTCATTTATTCTCTTTATTTGAATTAGGTTTATATTTTTAACGGATTGATCACTTAGACGATACCACATTCGCACCACCTCCGTTTCTCTCTTCTTCTGCTTCGGCTTCGCCTCCTCCTTCCATTCTTGCCACGCTGCTACCAAGCAGCACCACCATTTTCAGCGCCGCCATCGTGAAGAAAACACAAGGAAAAGATGAAGGAAGAAGGAGAAAAGAAGAAAGAAGGAGAAAGAAAAGAGAGTTTTCTCTTTATAGGGTGGGTGGCTATTTGCCCCCACTAAAATTCTGAGAGCACCCTCCCTTTAACTCACCAAATAAACCCTAAATTTTGAAATTCACATTCAATTAAATTTAACCATATTTTATTTAATTCAAAATAAAATAAATTAGTTTTATGAAATTCAGGGGTGTTACATTATACACACGTTAAATGGAATCTCGTCCCGAGATTCGGAAGGTAAGAAAGTTGACTTAATTTCGAAAAATACTAGTTGTCAAACAAAAGAAGATTTTGAAACACAATTTCAATTGAATTTTAGAAACATAAATTATTTATTGTTATTGGAAAAGTAGGGGTGTTACATTATATACAACTCAAAAGGAATCTCGTCCCGAGATTCACGCAAAGTGGTATGTGAACACTACGGATATCAAAACCCCTAAAAAGAAAACAATACGGAATAAAGTCACGCAAATATCGACATTATAAATAAGATTACTCACGCACACACAAGTCAATGAAGCCTCATCATAAGATTCACGAAGAAAACAAAACAAAACTAAAGTCTTCAAGGTTCGCCCTTGTCACTTCATCTTTAAGACTTCTACACTCCTACACACCCATATCCACATTCCGAGGATCACCTAGACTCTACCCCAGCCTAGGCTAACCAAATGCTCTGATACCAAACTGTCACGCCCCGATTTTTGAGAAAAACGAAATCCTAAAATCCACGTAGGATTATCCGTTTCCCCAAAACTCGCTAGCCCCACTAACCAGAAATTCAATAACGACAGAAACATTTAGCAGCAATGACAAATATATAGTTTAGAAAATATGAACAAACTAAAATTTATAACAAAACTCTAACCAGGAAAAACTGACGTCGCTAGCCCCACTAGCGGAACTCCCGTAACGCTGCTCAAAAGTCTCTAAACCTGAAAGGCTAATCGGCTACATTCCCAAAGGAATGTACCCAAGAAGCAAAAGCTCACTTGGGTCAGCAATAAAGCTGGTGTGAGAAATCTTCATCTCAAAAAATCAATAAAATCGCACGTGATAAACATCAAGCGAAACACAAACAACAAACCATCACACCAATAGGTAGTTCCTCAACGAGGCAAATGTGTGATGCAAGAAAACACAGTCCAAGGAATTTAGTTCCTCAACGAGGCAATCATATCATCATCCTAATATGTAAATATGCATTTACCTGTACTTAGAGTTGACTATGGCAAGTCGGACCTGCAGAAATATTAGTGGACTTGCCATCCTGCATAAAAAGAATTAGAAACAATGCAACGTCATTTATTCTTTTTATTTGAATTAGGTTCATCTTTTTTTAACTGATTGATCACTTAGACGATACCACATTCGCACCACCTCCGTTTCTCTCTTCTTCTGCTTCGGCTTTGGCTTCGCCTCTTCCTTCCATTCTTGCCACACTGCTACCAAGCAGCACCACCATTTTCAGCGCCGCCATCGTGAAGAAAACACAAGGAAAAGATGAAGGAAGAAGGAGAAAAGAAGAAGGAAGGAGAAAGAAAAGAAAGTTTTCTCTTTATAGGGTGGGTGGCTATTCGCCCCCACTAAAATTCTGAGAGCACCCTCCCTTTAACTCACCAAATAAACCCTAAATTTCGAAATTCACATTCAATTAAATTTAACCATATTTTATTTAATTCAAAATAAAATAAATTAGTTTTATGAAATTCAGGGGTGTTACATTATACACACGTTAAATGGAATCTCGTCCCGAGATTCGGAAGGTAAGAAAGTTGACTGAATTTCGAAAAATACTAGTTGTCAAACAAAAGAAGATTTTGAAACACAATTTCAATTGAATTTTAGAAACATAAATTATTTATTGTTATTGGAAAAGTAGGGGTGTTACAGCAACACTTCTTAGCCAAAACAGTACCAACCATCTTTGATTTTCACTCTATTACTTCCTCACAAAAGCATTATTTTTCAGCCAGAAAAACAAAGTAGCGCTAAGTACACTTTTCCCTCTCCTGAACAGTTAGCAAACAACAATCTAGCATCAGTTCTACCCCATCTTGGGCCGACGGATGTTGAGTCCCTGACCAATCCAATCTCACCAGAGCCATAGCTCAATTCGGAAGCGATTGAGCACCGTAATATCGACTCCCTTTTACCCTTTGCCCAACCTTCACCAATTCATTAGCAACGACATTAACTTCACAGTACACATGATTGCATATCCATTCCACATTTTCAATAATCGAATAAATTGTTCCGTATATCACCCAGTGGCCACAAAATTTTGAAAACTTTATTCATCCATTCTTTCACCAGAATTGAATTAGTTTGAGTGACTAGTTTCCGCACACCTGCCTCCATACTCATTAGCAAACCTTTTAACAAAACAACAGATTCAACTCTATTATAAGAGCATCTTCCTATAAAAAAAATGTTCTGCTATTACATACTATCCAGGTGCATTGCGCAAAATCGCCCCTCCTACAGTCAATCCATCTATCGCTGACATGTCTATATTCTACACAAACCATTTGTCTGGAGGGAATTGCCAACACAATGTAATAGGTTCAACTCTTTTAACCACAACTATCTTCAGACTTAATGCCATTGGTATCCTCACATCGGGTTCTTGGAATATGACATTTCGATACTAATTTTAACAAGTTTCGAACACGGACAATCACATAGCATGCATTCACTTCTCACCTCGATAAATCACATTATTTCTTTACAATTAAATCTCCCACAAGACAAAGGTTGTAGTCAAATTGTATAAAATTCCCATCTGACTTCTTGTGTCTACCTACCGAAACCATACCTACAACATTATACGTATACACCTTGCCCGGTCTGGGAAAATGTGTCCCAAAGATAGTCTGAAAGTGTTGCCAAACTCTAAAAGCAAGGTCACTTTCTAGAAAAAGATGTTTCGTAGATTCAAAACTCGGTCTCTCACAGCAAATACACTTTGAACCAAGCCTAAAACCAAACCTGACCGCATTTCCATCTATGGGAATTGCTCCTTTTAAGGTTTTCCAAATAAAAATTGATAATTTCGATGACAACAAAGGATTCCATATCAAGCTGAAAATTCCATTATTTTCTATTTTAGCACGAAAAATTTCATAACCTGCCTTGACACTGTAATTGCCATCTTGCGAATGTAGGCACACCCGCCTATCTTCCAGATTACCTATATTTTTTTTGACAATTCAAGAAATCCTCCCTAGCGAACACTGCACAATTTGCATCTATTATTTGAAAATTTGAATTTACCACATTCCCTAGAGAAAGCCAATTTTCATCATGATCACTCATTGGCGTATAAATCCCCGAACCACTCCAATTCTCTCGGTAAAAACTAATACGCATACCTTTATCCACCAGCCAAGAGGGAAAAAACATTAACTAAGCTCTTTGCAAAAACATTTCCTTAAAAAATTTGGAGGCCTTTTGCTTTACCTTGAACTTCATCAATGACATCGTTTCAAAACCATATTTTCTCCGCATGAATACAGCCCATAAAGATTTAGAATTAACTAAATTCCATAAAGCTTTCAATCTGAACACCCGTATAACTAACCAAGGATCTATAACTTTGAGTCCACCCTCTTGACAAGGATAACAAATACGTTTCCAACCTACGCATTCTTTCTTGCACCTTCCTTCCAAATCCCCTTAGAAAAATGAAGCAATCATGTTTTGGACAATATCAATTACTTTCTGCGGAACACAAGCGGCTGCTAGAGTATAAATTGGCATGGAACTTAACACGTGATGAATAAGAATCAATTTCCCTCCAGGAGACAAAAGATTGGCCTTCCAACCCGCTATTTTGCACTGTATTTTTTCAACAATTTCATCCAAATATATTATGTTTCCTTTACCCTCATAAATTGGAACCCCAAGATATGTGAACGGAGAGGTTTTGTGAGTAAACTCTGTAGTCCGCTTAATGTCTTCTATCCGATCAATAACCATATTTTTTGCAACCACAAACGAACTCTTGCCAACATTTATTTTCTAGCCAGAAATATCACAATACCTCTTAAGGAATGCCATGCACCCTAACAAAGACTCTTTTCTACCATTCAAAATCCGTATAAAGCAAATGAGTGATCGGGATGCACTTTCTCGGTGTATAAAAGTACCATATTTGCCCTTTATTAAAAGTTGTTGCTATGACGAAAAGAAGAGGTGATAAAGGATCTCCTTGTCGAAACTCCCTTGAAGATATGAAATAACTACCATAAACTCCTTGCAAAAGGCTAGAAAATCCTCATTATGTAATTCAGTTGGAAATCAGAAGGCAGAAATGATTGTTAAACCCAAATTTTTTTCAGCACATTAAATATATAATTTCATTCCACTTTATCATAGGCTTTTTCCTTATCCAACTTAAAAATAACATTTCCCCTGAAGGCTTTTTTTTCCAATCTCCCGTGTCAATTCTTGAGCTAGCCCAATGTTTTCTGTAATGAGTCTCTCTTAGAAAAAGCTCCTTATTCATGTTCTACCAAATTTGGAAGGATTCATGCCAGTATGTTACATAAAATCTTGTTAAAGACCTTATAAACGACCCTGCAAAGGCTAATAGGACGAAATCCACCAAACGTTTTAGGGACTTCCACCTTTGGAATAAGGGTTATAAAATTTGAGGTAAAAGGGTTTGGCAAATATCCACCCATAATAAAAGATTTCGATGCCTCCCATAAATCCTTCTTCACAATTTCCCAACAAAACTAAAAGAAACAACGAACAAAGTTGTCTGGGCCTGGTGCACTGTCTTGTGGTATACTGAAAACTGCATCATTTACTTCACTCTTAAATAGGTCATCAATCAAAATTTTTATTGTCATTTCTAGTTATAATCCGAGGTATACAATCCAATAATTCATTTGGGGAATCCATACTTTGAGAGTAAGTATGGATTCAAACAAATAATTTGCTTCATCAAGAATTCTCTTTATGACAAAAATAATATTTCCATCCGGGAGTTAGATTTTTGATATCTTCCTTATTTTCTGTTTAATTTTATCTGTGGCAAAAAAATATTACGTACATGCTTCTCCTTCTTTGAATTCCCTCTCTCCCGATTTCTGTTTCTAGTATACATCTTCCTGCAATAGAGTTCTTTTGTATTCTCCCGCACACCTATTAAACTGAACCATTGCCTCCATATGACAAGGATCCAAAGACAAAAATTCTCACATTTTCATTTCATCTTTAATTCTTCTGAGATTACTAAACACATTCCCATAAACATCTCTATTCCATTTTTTAAAATTAGCACACATTCTTTTTATTTTGGCATCTAAACGCCCTAAAAGTTCCATCCGCGGGACATCTGCATTCCAAGAGTTTTCCACTAATGAAAAAAATTTCATAAAAAATCTACATTCTCTTAAATATAAATGGGGGCATACCTGATTTGGGTGTCAATGGTAAAGTACCCACTAAAATGGCATGATCCAAACAAATACGAAGGAGGTGCTCCACTTGGACCATGGGGAGAGAAACCTACCACTCTGAATTCACCAGTATTCTTTCAAGACATGCCTAAACTGGATCTCTAAACCCCTTATTATTACACCAAGTGTATTTTGGACCACTAAAGCCAAAATCAAGGAGTCCACAGTTTGCCAGGCATAACCCAAAATTTGTAATTGCCGTTACATCAGGCAAATTCCCATCAAACTTTTTATGAGCAGCAACAATAAAATTAAAATTGTCCATTACCATCCACAACCCATTGCACATTTTCGCTAAATTCATCAAATCACTCCAGAGTTCTCTTCTTTATATTGTTGTACACTTTGCATAAACAACAGTTAACTCATATTTTCGATCATTATCCATATCATTAACATCACAATGAAGCAGCTGGTTTTGTTTTCTGATTAGTAACTTCCATCCTGTCATCCCAAAATATCCACAATTTTCCCTCATCCCTTTCATTAGAAAGCAAAATGTAACAAATGTATTTTTCTACTTACCTCGACATGACGATCCACTTCCACCATAGGTTCTGCCAGGGTCAATAAACAAATGTTATGTTCTGACACCAGCTTTTTGATCTGACACTTAGTTGTTATGTTTCCAACACCCTGGCATTCCAAAATAGGCTATTATTTGGTTTCATTTTGAATTTTGGTAGTCACAGTTTTGGTATAGAGACGATCCCTGGCACTCACTACCTTTATCTTATTTTTCTTTTTCCCTTTACTAATTTTTTCATCATCTGACACATTACTCGCTTCTACATCTAACCGAAAATCACAACAGCCCCCCTCATCCTTTGATTTTGAACAATGATTCAATTTCGACCCCTCTTCTTGTTTTTCATCAAATGTTGTCCGACATAGCCCCAACGTCATTAATGTGTTGTTTGTCATTAATATCATCCCTACTCGCTTGTATTGCAAGAGCGCTTTGACGTTTCTCATTTCCATCATATTTGTCATTTAATGTTACCTATTCCACCTTATTCCAAAGTGAATTCGTGTCACCCTCATCCTTCTCCACAGAGTCCCCAACAGAGCATTCAAATGGCCCACGTATATTTTCTCCGCAACCATGTTTGGCGAGTTTGTGAGTAACATTAAAGGTTCTAGTAAAACACGTTTGACTGTATTCTGTGAATACCCTAGGCCCAGTAGCATTAAAATGTCCACCCTCTTCGGCCTGTTTTTTGCTCACTACCTGATTGAATCACCTGTGATTGTAACCAGTGTTCTAAAAATCGGTCTAGGCGGCGCCTAGGCGCTAGAAGGTGGAAAACCGCCCAGATTAATGCCTGGGCGGACAGTCTGGGCGGTCTAGGCGGGTCTAGGCGGTCTGGGCGGGCTAGGCGGTCTAGGCGGGCTAGGCGGTCTAGGTGGGCTAGGCGGGGTCTAGGTGGACTCTAGGCGGTCTGGGAGATTTTTTTTTATTTTTTATTTTTTATTTTTTTTTATTTTTTAATAAGGTTGATTGTGTTCTTATTTTATTTTTCTTTCCTATTTTTTAGAAATAAACTATTTAATTGTTTTTTTTAGAAAATCTCGGGAATGGGCTTTGATGATGATGATGATGATATGTCTAAATGTAGCGAAAGATGATTACTTAATGGAATTCTCAAAGGATCTGCCGGTACCAATTTTACTAATGTAGATTTTATCAAACATAACTGAGGTTATTCATGCAATTTGAAGAAAAATAAAAGATTACACAAATTCAAATTTATATAAAGTACCCATCATGACCAACTTCAGTCATTTGAGTTTTAATAAATTTTGTTCACGATTGTTAATTTTTCATGTTTTTAAATTTTGCATATGTATATTGACATTAAATTGGATGTAATTGATAAGGTATTATGCTTAACTTTTGTAAATTATTAAAGTTATAATACAAAACATAAGACCGCCTAGGCGCCCGCCTAGGCCCCTGGGCGCTAGGCACCTGCTCGCCGCCCGCCCAGCGCCTAGCGATTTTTAGAACACTGATTGTAACTGTCTCCTCTGGTCCATACTATGTAGACCCAATGTATCTTGCATTGCAACTTTTGTCTATTGTTCAACACTTGCATTTTGACCTGTAGGTAAATAAACCAACATAGTGAACCTATTAGAAACATGATGCGGATTGCTCTCATCAACCGTCCCCTTTTCCACCTTGCCATCATTCTCTGGAACTTTTATGCATTCACCATTAATTTGCGAACTTACCTCCACTTCCTGCAAGTTTTTAGCCCCACTCGTTCCTTTCCCTACCCCTGCTTAAATCATATGATTTTGAACAACCAGCCTATACACCTTCTTTACTTGTTAAAATTCATTGCTCTTAGCTAGTCCCCTTACATCCTTCGTTTGATTTGTTTCCTCCTTACCAACTCCAGTTTGTCTATCAGTATTCAAGTTCTTTTTCTCCCCCAACTTTCGTCTACAATTCATTACATCATGTTCAATGAGTGAGCAATATTCACAATATCTGAAACCCGAAAAGACTACTTTTTGCCAGTATCCCTTTGTGCCTGAAATATCAATCTACATCCTATGCGGAAGAGGAAACAAAAGGTTCATCTCAACACAAATCCTAGCCATGCTCGGTCTTGTAATACATCTAGTTCCATCATCAATACGGAGAAATTTCTCCAAGGAATCCCCTATACTTTTTATAATTAAGGGGTGAAAAAAACTTCAAAGGTAGGTTCAACAGTTCAATCCATAATGGTGAAAAAATAGGATCTTCTTTCAAACTGAAATCATCATGCCATCTAAAGGCTTTGAAAGAAACTCCTTGTATTAAAAAGGATTCCTTTGATAGTGTATTTTTCACTTCCTCATCCGATTGTAGTCTAACTATTACATGCCTCGAATCCAACAACCCATAAAAAACTCTCCTTTAATCCCCCATGTTCGATATATCGCTTCTTTGATTGCCTCAAGCGACAAACGAAAGCTCAAAAATTTAAGCACAATGGCATTCTTTTCCACAAAGCCTCTTTTTTGCATCAGAAACCGACAAGGATAAAGCCAGGCTTCCGTCTTTCCGAAAACTATACTTGTGCCTTTCATGGGTGAATCCTCATATGCCAGTTTCTTGGAAGCACCAAGTATCTATGATAATGTCATAAGAGGCTTGCTACCCTCAGTCAAGCCACCTCCCAGCCCGACCGAGGGATGTTCCCCATTGACAACACCTTGTGTTGCCATGAAGAAAGCTTCAAACCCTACCTTGGGCGCTCTAGATTGTCCCAAGGTTATGATCTAACACTCAATAAATTTTTTTTATAGTCCCAGACAACTTTGCCCCTGAAATCGCCCAAAACGAGAGATCTATATTCTCGTCGTGTGTTAAGTTATACTTTACCACTTGATGGAATTTTCAGATGGTGTATATGGATTTTGTATTGCAAGAGGTTCGACCAAGCGGGTAAGGTAGAGGCTATCGTCAATTTTTTTTATCAGTCAGTCAAGTTTGTAGGAATGTTTAACTCATGTTGGCTAGATTTATTGGTTTTCAAATTTCAGGTAAAGTCGTCATGTACCCCCGTTGAGTGTATAAATCTTTTTGATCAAGTAATAAATGTTTGGCATTCCATAGTTGCCCCTCCTTCCCTCCCGAAGGTTAATTTTAAAAAAATGTACAACAACCACCACCACCACCACCACCACCACCACCACGTACCCATAGTTATCAAATTTGGGATCTGGAAAATTTTCGATTAGCTAAAATTCGAAAAGAATACAATTTTGCAATAGTTTGATTCGGTCAAATATATGGAAATGATAAATATTCAATGTGGCATATGTTAAAGTATAATACGGTACAACATGAAAAATTCGACACTAAAAATTCGGCTTATATGTGATATTATATAATATTTTTTCACATATATTAAAAAAACAAAACAAAAAAATAACTATCATTACACTAAAGAACAACCTTGCCATTGAAGAAACAATGACCATAGTTCACATATGCAATTATTACCAAAAAAAGGCAATCTAACAACTTAATAAAGTAACTAAACTAGTGGTAAAATAAGACATGATGTAAATGAAACTTCGAAAAAATTGAAGCAAAAAACCCAATCCCCACAACATTATCGAACCACAAAGTATCTCCAAAATCATTAGAAACGTCTTCATCTTTCGCATATTCATCGATCATGACCATCATCAAAGAGTTTCACTAAGCTCATCTAGATTGATACTTTTTTTCATCGTTTTGCTTAACAAATTTTCAACGAGTCATAATCAATAAGTTCATCCTTATCTACATTAAATATTGTAACATATGAGATGACAACCTATTTACTTTTATTTTTTCTTACTTGTGTTGGCTAAAAAATGCTTTAATTTCTTTTGCAGTGTCGATGAACTACATGTTTGACTCAATTTTTTACAAATCATTGCCTCTCCACCCCAAAATAAACCAATAAAAGTACGGTGAATTAAATGTTTTTTTTTTATTTAAACGTGTATTATAAGAAATCAATTACATATCCGGGATTCATAAGATAATTTGACGTGAGTATTAAACGGTGATGCAATTCACACAGAAAATATTATATATTAAACATGTATAATTCGATAACTATGCACGCACCACCCATAAAAGGATTTGTTCGTGTTGCCTCCTCCATTTATCTTTTTTTGTTGGGGAAAAAACATGCTTAACTGATATCTTCAAAGCTGGTAAATAAAATCTCTCTAAAAACTTGAGACTCCTATTTGTTACCTGAAATTTCTCTAATTAAGGCTTGAGTTGGTATGAATTATTATATAGCTCTCAATTGTTTCCTATAATCACTCGAGCATTAGAATGACACTCTTACCATACTTGGCCTGATTGTATCTGATAAAATAAATAAATTTAAAGTTGTGTTTTTCTCGAGTGTGGATCAGTTGATCAGTGGACCATGGAAGAGCAAATATAGTCCATAAGGTAGATTTACACCACCCTGTCTATTTAACCCAAGTTAACTTCCGCACTAACCAGGACTTATATATAATTAATAAGGTTAATGATTAATTTTAGAAAAGTAATTAAGAATCTTTTTTTTAATTGAAAACTTAATAATTAAAATCAATTTTCCAACCCGAAAATACGCCAAACTCTCAAACTCGTACAAATGCACAACTCCATATGCATTGTTCATCTTCTCATCTCTAGCTGGCCATGTTCGTTTTTTCCCAATGTTAACTTACTCACAGAGCTTCTCTTGTTTAGTATTATCTTTCCAAACACTAAAGTATTGTTTGTAATCTAGTTTGATTATCACCCAACAGCCTAATTGTTTTTTATTTCATTACCTAAATCAAATTAATTAACACTAGATTCTCAAAGTTTTCTAAAAAAAAATAAAAAAAACCAAAATATGCAATCGAATGAATATGAAAGAACTCGAAGAAGATGATGAACATGTCCAAGCTCGAGATGAGAAATTGCGTCAGTGCGAGTTTGGCATAGTTTTTTTTTTTTTTTTTTTTTTTTTTTTTTTTTTTTTTTTTTTTTTCGTTTTGGTTGGAAATCAACTTTAATTAAGGGTGGGCACGGAACGGGATGGGGCAAGATGGACCTCATCCAGATCCCATCCCGTTGCTTTATTTTCAGGACGGAATCGGGATGAGATGAGCATGTCTTAACAGTAGTTCATCCCCAAAAGTTTTACAAACCCATTGGAGAGGTTTTAATTAGTGTATGTTATAAATGTGCGGTGAAAATGCATTTTCAACTACTTATTTTTTGGCAGCACAGGAGTTATATTTTCTAAACACATTTAATAGGTTTTGATTAGTATATGACTAGTAAACTTATAATGAACACCTTATTACGAACATTCTTACAGTATCAGTTACAATGGCCAAAGGCTATTTGGTCTCCAACAGTCTACACCTTTCAACATCAAGTAATTGTATCATTCATTGAACCACTCATCCTGACAGAAAGGTCACATTGTTCTTTTTTCATAATTTTAGGTTATAGTATGAAACATGTCCTTGAGGACTTAGTATTTTGGCAATTATTATGTGCTCATAGACATAATATTTTTCAAAAAGGATTATTGAGGACTTTTACTGATATTTCAATATCTCACTACAAAATTAATTCAAAAAAATTAATAAAAACTTACAAGTGGCATATAAAAATTTCATTAAATATAAAAAATAAGTTCGGGAGGAAATGGGAGGGGCGGGATTGAAAATATCTATCCCGATATCATCCCACTCTAGATCGGGACGAGATAGGAATGAGTTTGATCAATTCCAAAATGACCCGAGAAAAATCAGAACGAGACGGGATTAGGATTGTAGGATGGGATGCCCACCCCTAACTTTAATTGCTAAGTTTCCAATTTCAAAAAGATTCTTTATTATTTTTAAAATTAATCATAAGGGCATTATTAATTAAATATAAGCCATGTTGGAGTGGGAGTTAACTTTGGTTAAATAGACAAGGCAACGAGATTCTACCATATTGACCACATTTGCTCTTCCATGGTCCGCGGACCAGCTGATCTTTGCATGTCTATTGAATTGCCAACACTGTTGAAAAAAATTTGAGTTAATTTCAAGCTTTGAAACCCCTTCATCCGAAAACATCACATCACTTGGAATTGGAAATATGTAACCGACCAAGTAAGCAACACTGAAAGCTAAAGTGCTGAGTAAGCCACAAGAACAAGCTGAAATTGCTCAACTGGAAACTACTGGTGGATTTGTTCCGTACAGATGGTCTCTCGAATTCGATAATTTTGATGCTTGAACTTTTATATGAATCTCAATTACTACTATGAGAGCCTCAATTTTTTCACTTTATTTTATCTTACTATTATTTTTTTTCAGGAATAAAATTTGACTTCATCTCCATTACTAAAAGCTCACTTAGGGATCGCCCCACAAAGATGACTATAGGTTACCTTCCCAAATTAGAGGTCAAACTAAGTTGACCAAGAGTAAATACACGAATGGCTCTTGAATTGAACCTCAAATTCAAACTTTTCAAATGGCATTTTGTAAACATCCTTCTTCTTGGATTAGGACACTGGCTTTGAGATACTGAGGTACCATGTAACTAAGTGAACCCACTACCAATGATGATGTATTACTAGGAACCATCATGGAAGTAAACCTCATCTAAGCATATCAGAAATCACAAGCTTATTCCTATGGAATCCAGAGGGTATGCGAGGGTGTGTGTGTGGAGGTGGATGTAAACAACCAATTACTAAAAGACATCCCTGTGGTTATCAATGGAGATAAGAAAAAAATAGTTGAAGTTGAGTATGCATGGATTCCTGTTAAATGCAATTCTTGTGCAGTTTTTGGCCATACAAAACAGTAGTGTTCAAAGAGCAAAGAAATTAATACTCCAGGCCATATGGTATGGCAAGCTACGGGTAGGACTCAACCACTAGAAAGACAAAACGCTGATAGTTGGACGATCGCCAAGGGTAGACATTCATTCAAATCGAAGACTCAACTCAGTTTAGAGGGGAGTACATGGCCTATCACAGGAAAAACACGGAATGTCACTAGTATAGAGGCTGCCAATGAGGCAGAGCATAACATAAATGATGACCAGAGTGATGCCGTAACGCAGAGTCCACAACCATTGATTCTTAACAACCCAATGCTAGAGCGTAGTGCTAATCTGGAGGCAAGTGAACACACACCGACTCAGGACAAAGAAAACACTACAACATATGAGCAGAGTAGTAACGAGGAACATGAGCAAGATCCTTCTAGTGAAGAGGTTGCAAGAGATTTGTTTTCAAAATCTTGCACTAAAGATTTTAGTCTCTGCCCTCGAAGATCCTCTAGGGCTAAGAAGCAAACAAAAAGTACAAAGGTTGAATCCTTTCCTCCTTAACAAAGGAGATAGGGATAAAAAACAAGAGGTTTCTTCTTTGGCCGATGCTAGTTGAAGATTTTTATAGGCCTAGTAACCATGTTCACTCTCACTAGAATTCTCTTTCTTGTGAGAGTTTGTTTCTGTTTTTGTTGTTGTTTTTGCTTTTGTTTCATTTATATAAAGGTTTTGGGGTCCTTAAAACCCAGCTCGCTTTCCAAAAAAAAAAAACTCTAACAAAACATTAGAAACTTTAACATCACAATAACTATCTGAAGGCTGTACTTGTCATGATGCGATCTTCATAGGAGATCTCCTTTACATAGGAGGCACTCACAAAGTCTATTCAAACGCTCACTTCTGATAAGTAATAATCTTAAGAGCAGCAACCTGATTAGAATAAAAGAAACGAAGAAATGAGCCAGATAAACTATATTGAATCCTCCATGTTCAATTACATATAAGAAAAATCCACTACAATTGTAGTGGTCTGTACTCTGTACAGTATAGCTATCATCATTAGCATCTTCAACTCACTTGGATTAGTCATGTGACTAGCGGGAGGTAAAGATTCCCCTTTTTTACCACACATTAAAATAGGGAGAAAAAACTATAGAGAAAAGTCTCATTTAATGAACCAGCACAATAACAGAAGTCTTCTACTACAACTGAAAGAGCTCTATTCAGTGTTGTTGCTCTTGGACTAAAGTCTCTATTACAATGCAACTCCTGTTGCTCCTTTTAACCTCAAGTTCAAGCTCTGAACAACTAGATTTTTTACCATGTCGAACTGAATGGACTTAGGATGGTGCATCCTGGGAGCATTGTAAATTACTATATTTGAGCATTTTCCTGGAGCAAATACTCCCCAAAGGTAAAAGCTCTCGTTCAGTTCTGTTCACATCAAAGTTGAGCAAATGAGAAGTCACTGAAAGTACTTTGATGATACTCAATACACATGTAATATATACAATCCTTAAATATCATAATTAGAGTGTTGTCTTCGGTAACATCTTGTTCATTCTAGACAAAGGAAGCATGTTATATTACCATACATGTAGTCTACTTCTAATCATAAGTTCTATAATCAAGTCAAATATAAATTTGCTTGATTTGTTCAACCTCAACAGATTACTACTATCAAACATAATGCTTTCCCTGGGAACTAGTTATAGATTATAACAGTACAAAATCAAGAGCACTTACTATGAGAATTAGCTGGCAGTTGCTGAGAAGAAAAGAGCAGCAGCTCCACATTTCCCCTGCGACTCCGCAAGCTTAAGTCATTTGTACAAATCAAATTATGAAGGCTGCGATAGTTCTCTACAGAAGTACAAGAAAGAACACAAAACTAACATTTTGATCTAACCGTAATTGTTGAAATCAAGCCAACAGTAAAGGTGGTACACAATACCTGTTGAAATGGCCTGGAAAGAAACAAAGTGAAATGTCCTCAATAGGAGAGCGCTCTCTAAAGATCTTAGGCCACACATCACAACGATGCTGCAGCATAAATTGCAGTATCCCAGGCATTCCTTTTGAAAACATGTAAGATTTCTTAGATACTTTCCTAGGATTATGAGCTTGAAATCCATCATAGAATTCACTATGTTTAACCTCAAAGCTACCCCTACAAGTAACATTCACAATGAATGCATTATAAAAGTTTAGACATCTGAAATTAATGGCTTTGCTATATGCATAATGGATGAGTTAAACGAGTAGCAAAAACATATAATGTAGCAGAGACGTTTAGTCATATCCAAAGCTTACAGCAGCTAAATGCAGATTGAAGGGTTCTGAAAGGCTCAAACAGAAAGTTGAAAAGAAATTGAAGAACTCGGCTCAGGACTTGTCAAGCCCACTTACAAGAACAAACCATTTGTATTCTTATGAGTGGAGATCAAGAGGTCCCTTTCATATGTTAGTCTCCAACTAATTATAAAATAACAATGACAGTATTCTACTTTTGAAAAAAGAAAATAAATAAGATGCAGAATATACTACGAAGAGTATTTAAATATCAACACAAGTTAGAAACCTTGGTGTATTCCTATAAGATTCATCAGTGAATTCCAACCCGAAGTGTCATCATCATCGTTATCTGTCATCAATGCCTAAACATATCAGTTTTCTGAATAACCTGTGAAAAAAACACAAGTTTTCATGCTAGATGTACGCTAAGCACTACAAAAGGAGGAGTTGGTAGGTTTTCCTGAATATTCTGTTGTTAAACTACTACATCACATTGCATTAATTCTATCATAAATTAAAGAATGGGGTACTCACTTCCATGCAACTTCTGTAACAGGGCAATTTCTCAGCTTTGGCTCTTCAAATTTAAACAAAATGTCAGAATATAAAATTCCATCTTCATCAAGAGGTATCAAGGCACCAACAGGATCCTTCTTATCAGCATAAGCATTTTACACAAGAGAAGCCTTTTTTTCATGAAGCAAATCACAAATGAGACAGAAGGTATGTGACTTGCACATAGGCAAAACATTTGCACATACAAACAACAACAAAACAATGTGATACCAAAAAAATTAAAAAGGTTAAGGACTGCACTTGCATTTTCAAATGATTCTAATTCTCACTTACCACTCTTTTCTTTGACTTTGTCTCTGGGAGCCGCACAGCAAGCTTCATTTGATGGAGATTGATGCACTTCAGCATTATTTTTCTCAGTCCCTGATAGAAGATAGACCTGGCTTGAACTCATTTGAGGTTTTCGTGAAGAAATTTTCTCTGCTGCTTTCATTCTCGTTCTTGAACTTTCAGCGGTAGAAAGTTTAGACAGAACACCTGGTGGTGAGATTTGACCATGCAATTGATGAACCATCAGACGAGAAGAATTAGGAGTAGCGCTTCCATAAACAAGACTCCTTGTTCTTTGGAAATTGAAACCATCCTGTGTGCAGGATGCCTTTGTTGAGTTTCCAGATGTGTAATGACCCCATTTTTCAAAATTATCTAAATTGTATTTTTCTCTGCATTTCCACTTTGGCTGGGTGTGACAAGATGACAGTTTACAAACTTCTGGTGGTTTGCATGGCAGTTTAGATGGAAAACCTGGAGGTGATGTTAGACCATGCAATCGATGAGCCATCGGATGAGAAGAATTAGGAGCAGCAATTCCAGATACAGGATTCCTTGTGCTGTGCAAATTGAAGCTATCCCGTGTGCAGGACGTGTTTGTTGTGTTTCCAGATGACAGTTGATAAACCTCTGGTGGTTTGTATGGCTGTTCAGATGGAAAACCCGGTGGTGATGTTTGACCATGCAATCGATGAGCCATAGGATGAGAAGAATTACGAGCAGCACTTCCAGAAACAGGACTCCTTGTGCTTTGAAAATCAAAACAATCCCATCCCGAGGATGCCTTTATTGTGTTTCCAGATGACTCTGTATAAAACTCTGGTAGTTTATATGGAACACATGGTTGTGATGTTTTACCATGCAATCGACGAGCCTTCAGATTTGGAGAATTAAGGGCAGCGCTCCCAGAAACATGACTCCTTGTGGTTTGCGAATTGGAACCACTCCATGCGCAGGAAGCCTTTTTTGTGTCTCCCAAAGACAGTTTATAAGCCTTTTGAACCTGAAGGTATTTTACTTTTCCAGTTGCAACCTTTTTGGGGATATTTTCATTTAGCCAACGATCTACAGGCTTCAGAGCACCTATCCTCGTACTCACAACAGGCACCCTACAGGAGCCACTACCAGTACCAATCACTGTCTGCTTTTTAGAAGAAGGTTGTACTGCCTGCCCAGGAAAACTACCAGAAGCTCCAAAACTCCGTTCGTGATGGTTCATGTTCAACGAAAAGTTCTTTGAAACAGAACTTGGTGAAACTAAATTGCTGTGTGCTGCACATGCTTCACACTTCCAGTCTTTCGGAACCTCTTCGATCTAGAGGGATCCTCATGCAGTAACTGAAACGTAAAAAGACAGGTGCTTAGTGAAATTCGGTTATAATATACAATTGCAAACTGTTGGGGCCATTACATGGATCAGCACCTATAATGTCATAGTAAGACATTTCTCATATACTGACTATGTTTGCTAGTTTATTGTATATGATGTTCTACTCAAGCAAATTCCTATATGCAAATATAAAGCATAAATTCCATGGAATTATTGAGCATACGAACAATAGCACATGCATATAAACATTCTAATGTAGGCAAACATTCTTTGAAACACAAATTCAATCTATGAAATAAATTCATACCTGATTGTGTAACTTCCGTATAAGATTCAACAGCTGTAACACTTCAAATAAACAGTTAGATAAAATGTACCATTTTATTCTTGGGTTGAGTCGCGGACTAGGTCGCTCTCTTTAAGACGTTTCGCGGCTCTGCCCAAGATTGTGCTAGCAGTGTTATAGCCCCGCCGTCCCCAGGATAAAACAGCCCAGAATCTTCTCTGTCTCGTTCAAATGTGCACAACAAATGAACGGTATACTATTCACCCTCATTCTCATTATTTGCTCGGAATCATAAATCGTTGAAATAAATCAGCTCAAAAACATGGACTGTTTTTGTAAAAACTCTGGTAGAACTTGAAGCAGAAAACGATTTTAGCAATCAGTAAGACTGTCTCTGTTTTCTTCATTCTAGAACTGGAAGAGACTCTAAGATGCAAAATCAGATTTGTATGAACTGTTTTTCGTTTTGTAAGAAGATCAAATCTGTTTCTGTTTTGCAGGTTCAAAACTGGAAGAAGAAGAAGATCACAAGGCTCTCTGTTTTTCGTTTCAAAGAACTGAAGAAGCAAAACTAATTTTGCTAAAAACAGATTCGAAGAACTGTTTCGTATTAGCTCACAGTGTTTCTTTTCTCTTAACTCTGTTTCTGTTTTTGCAGGTAGAAGAAGCAAGACTCAGGCTCACTATCTCTCTGCTCTGTTTTGCAGGAAAACACTGGAAGAAGCAGGGAGCAGATAAAACAGGAAAATATTCTCCTCTCTGCTCTGATTTTCATTCTCTGTTTTAATCTCTCTATCAAGCTTAATAGATGAACTGTTTTCATCTTCTCTCAAACAGAAAACGAAAACTCTGTTGATCAAGAACTGGAGAAGCTCCCTTCATGCTCTCTGTTTTATTGTTGTTATTCCATGGGCTGTTTTCTTCGTCTCTTAGAAGAAGAAAACTCTGTTGCTTCAAGAGCTGGAAGAAGCAAACTCATAGATACACAATCATTCTCCTTCTTTTTTTTTATTTAAAGCTCTGATTAGAGAAGGTATAAAGCATGAAAACCGACAAGAAAAAATAGGTAGACGTTGGCTGCTGGATTCGAGGAGCAAATCATGGAGCAGCCGTCCACTCCATTCAATAGAAAATGTTAAATTCGTTTATCATGGAGCCATCCACTCATTGTTTTTAAATTCGTTTTTAATCAAATTATTTTAAAAACCCACATATGTTCCAACAATCCCCCACTTGGATTTTTAAAAACAATTTTACAATCCTCCACTTGGATTGAAAAAACAATTTTTCATCGAGCAATCTATCAAATATAAGATTGTGCATAAACAAAAGTGTCTTTCGACTTGAACTCTTGCGTAGTGTTCATGCTTTAGATTATACTAGAGTAACTCGTAGTTTTGAACTCTATCTCTAACAGACATTACACGCACAACCTTTTCCTGGGTGAAGTCTAAAAAGCCCGTGCTTTACGGCCATGCACGTATATCCCAGTAAGTGAAGGCTCTAGGAATTTTGCCCACAAATTCCATAGGAAGCGGCCAAACTTCCACAATCACTTAGGTGAGTCTATCAAGAGTACTCCTGTAGCTAGGTACTCCACTCCACATAGAGTATAGACATCATTAAGAGTTTTTCAACTCATCCTACTATCGCTTCAGGAATTCATGCTGTATTCTAGGAATGAGATTATTATTTTGTCAGCATGATTCACATCATATCATTCACGACTTGTTATTACCCATTGAACCTATTTCTTGGGATCTCCAGTCTATAGGTTGGGTTACCGTCATGAATAACTCATCAATCTAAGGGCTTTAGTCCCATTCCTTTCGAGGTTTTGAAAACCTTTTCTCTAGCTAATGCTTTCGTCAAAGAATTAGCCGAGTTCACATCAGTTCGTACTTGATCCGATCTCTTAGCACCAGTACATAGAATTCTCTATCCGTACTGTGCTTACGACGTATTTGTCGTTTCTTGCCGTTATCATAACGGTTCTGTATGATTCTTGCAATAGCCGCGGAACTATCGCATTGGATCAAGACAACTGGAATCAGTCTTTCCCATAAAGGGTTCTCTGCTAGCAGGGTTCTCAACCAAACTGCTTATTCACTAGCCGTAGCTAATGTTCTAATCTCTGACTCCATCGTGGACTGTGCCAAAATGGTCTGTTTCTTTGACTTCCAAGAAACAGCTCCACCAACTATATTAAAAATATAGCCACTGGTGGTTTTGGAGTCATCTGAAAGGGTGTTCCAATCAGCATCGCTATATCCTTCAAGGACAGCGGTAAACTTCTGTAAGCCGAGGATCGTAGTCCTCTTAAGGTACCTCATGACCTTTTCAATTGCATCTATTAGGCTCCTTGAAATCTAAGGAAAACCTTCTTTACTGAAAATACATAATAATCGGGGCCAAGAAGTTCATATCCGTTTACTTCTCCTAGGCTCAGATTCTATGACTTTATCAGTTTCATGCATTCTTATCATAGGCACGTTATTTGAGGATATACCCCCACTATTCCTCGAAATAACCCCCACTATGCCTCGAAAAATAAATGCAATTTATCTTTTCATGAAAAATTTCTTGAGAAACACAAAAAATCTTTTCACAAAGAATCAGAATCCACAAAATTATTTTTAGCATGTATAAAAATATACGTAAGCTTCCCATTAAGGGACTTTTGAACTTCGGTCCTTCTAACTCTTGTCAAAAACAGGTTTAGCTACATTTTTGAATGCATATTAAATGACGGTCATCTTGCTATCTGAAGCGGACCATGCATTCAACTCTTAAGGACCCATAAAATGAGAATATCGAATAAAATACTCATTCTATTCATCTCGCTATTCTCATTTTTTCTTTTAAGTTCAAGGATCAAATAAGAATATCATTAGAACACGTACCTTAAATTCACCTTCTGAATTTTTCAAACTTTGATGTAAACATCAAGCTTTCTGTGTTCAGCCTCTGAGAATTTAGTTGCAAACTTTGATAACAAAGTTCCGCAACAAAATCAAGCAATAGCTTCAATTGATCTATTTTTTCATCAACATCATCATCATGAGAACATATCCTTTCCATAAGAATACATGTCCTCATGTGGAAGTCCGACCAACTTATGGTCTGAGCAAAATCATTTATGTATTGACATCAAGAACAAAATCCACAAGTCAATCTTTATATAAATGATTCCTTATTGCCTCTTTATGTCAGCTTAACATCAAACATAACATAAAACACAAGGTTTTTCTTTCCATCAATAGTATTGATAATTAGAGGCATTCTAATTTGTACAATAGATCAATTATTGTTCTCACCAAAATAGACTGAATCATCCATAATTATCATAGAACTGCATACTCATTATCTAAAGAGTAACATGCATAGATGATATTATTCACTTCTCACGAAATGTTCAAATGGAATTTATTGATTCAGATTTCATGATATTCCAATTCAGAAAGCATCAATTTCATAGTTACATTTCTATGAAATTTAATATTAAATCATGGTGTTCTATTCCTCCAAGGTTTTAGAGTTTAGACTACATTTTACATGTCATCATGTGTATATGTATGTCAATCTCTAACTACGTTAATCATATTTAATATGATTTCAATATGGTAGTAAAGTCACCATAAAAATATCTTTAAAATTTCACAACATGGTAAACCACCATTATAGCTAAAGATATCTAATATTGCAAACGTAGTTGTAAAACTCTAAATCATGTGGATCTTTAAATATATCCTCCTTTCTAAACTTTTCAAATATTACCATGGAGTGTGTCCTTGCATAGATTCTATCATAACCAATTTATAAAATAAATAAATGGAGAAACATGCTTCCATCCCAATTTCACAACAAAACACTACTACCCAAGGATACACAAAAGCAACATAGTGCTAACAAGACTAAACGTCAATCCTTGGAACAAATTTTGTTTAGGCGAATAGGATCCATAAAAAACAGACACATTCAAGCAACATGGCAATAACATACATTTTCTCATCAAAGTAATGTTTGCCAACCTATCCTTGGATCCCTTTGAATCAAGGAATAGTCCATAGCTAAAGTCAGTATCATAACTCAACCTCACTTCTAGTGTGATCACATGTGTGCATTCTTGTATTACAAATACATGCAAACTTTGTTTAGCAAATTCAGTATTTGTAATCATGGCAGAAAGAACAACGTCTTAAAATTGTTGGGGCCATTACATGGATCAGCACCTATAATGTCATAGTAAGACATTTCTCATATACTGACTATGTTTGCTAGTTTATTGTATATGATGTTCTACTCAAGCAAATTCCTATATGCAAATATAAAGCATAAATTCCATGGAATTATTGAGCATACGAACAATAGCACATGCATATAAACATTCTAATGTAGGCAAACATTCTTTGAAACACAAATTCAATCTATGAAATAAATTCATACCTGATTGTGTAACTTCCGTATAAGATTCAACAGCTGTAACACTTCAAATAAACAGTTAGATAAAATGTACCATTTTATTCTTGGGTTGAGTCGCGGACTAGGTCGCTCTCTTTAAGACGTTTCGCGGCTCTGCCCAAGATTGTGCTAGCAGTGTTATAGCCCCGCCGTCCCCAGGATAAAACAGCCCAGAATCTTCTCTGTCTCGTTCAAATGTGCACAACAAATGAACGGTATACTATTCACCCTCATTCTCATTATTTGCTCGGAATCATAAATCGTTGAAATAAATCAGCTCAAAAACATGGACTGTTTTTGTAAAAACTCTGGTAGAACTTGAAGCAGAAAACGATTTTAGCAATCAGTAAGACTGTCTCTGTTTTCTTCATTCTAGAACTGGAAGAGACTCTAAGATGCAAAATCAGATTTGTATGAACTGTTTTTCGTTTTGTAAGAAGATCAAATCTGTTTCTGTTTTGCAGGTTCAAAACTGGAAGAAGAAGAAGATCACAAGGCTCTCTGTTTTTCGTTTCAAAGAACTGAAGAAGCAAAACTAATTTTGCTAAAAACAGATTCGAAGAACTGTTTCGTATTAGCTCACAGTGTTTCTTTTCTCTTAACTCTGTTTCTGTTTTTGCAGGTAGAAGAAGCAAGACTCAGGCTCACTATCTCTCTGCTCTGTTTTGCAGGAAAACACTGGAAGAAGCAGGGAGCAGATAAAACAGGAAAATATTCTCCTCTCTGCTCTGATTTTCATTCTCTGTTTTAATCTCTCTATCAAGCTTAATAGATGAACTGTTTTCATCTTCTCTCAAACAGAAAACGAAAACTCTGTTGATCAAGAACTGGAGAAGCTCCCTTCATGCTCTCTGTTTTATTGTTGTTATTCCATGGGCTGTTTTCTTCGTCTCTTAGAAGAAGAAAACTCTGTTGCTTCAAGAGCTGGAAGAAGCAAACTCATAGATACACAATCATTCTCCTTCTTTTTTTTTATTTAAAGCTCTGATTAGAGAAGGTATAAAGCATGAAAACCGACAAGAAAAAATAGGTAGACGTTGGCTGCTGGATTCGAGGAGCAAATCATGGAGCAGCCGTCCACTCCATTCAATAGAAAATGTTAAATTCGTTTATCATGGAGCCATCCACTCATTGTTTTTAAATTCGTTTTTAATCAAATTATTTTAAAAACCCACATATGTTCCAACACAAACTCAATGGAAGGAAACATAAGTGTGGAGTGAATACAAACCTCAATGACTTGGATGAAAGCTCAACAAAACTTTGTAAGACAATGCCTATAGTTGCGATTAACAAGATGACACCTTGCCCTACTTCTATGTAACAAAGGGGCGAGGGATGGGTGTAACCACCCATCCTCCTCGGGATGAGTGCATCTCCAACGCGATGTGCTCATCCCGAGGAGGTTGGGTGGTTACACCCATCCCTCGCTCCCTTTCCCTCGACCCCTCCCTCGACCCCTAGAATTTTCCGTAACAAAGACACTCTGATACTGTGCCACACCCCCCTATAAATAACTGGTGACATGCCCTAACAAGTTTTTTAAGCCGAGTTCATGGGGGTCGCTTGTCTAATAATTTGTAATATGCAGACAGACACCCATTTCATAGTCGTTGTTACATAGCTATGCATGTCTTTCCACATATATAATTGAGATATCTACGGGACCCCTACTGGACTTGTGCTTAAAGTAAATAAATATAACTGAGATATCTACAGGACCTAACAGAGATATCCTCTTTATCTTCAATCAATAAAAGATACTCTGAACTCCATTAGCTATGGACTTCATCCAGAAGAAATTGTCATATTTGCATGAAAAAAGTAGTTCGAACAAACCGTACACATGTTCTTCAGACTTGCAATTGTCACACGACGCGAGGCTTTTCGATTTGCCAACACCACCGCATATGTTGCATAGTTGACCCTAAACAGTGAAACAATTATATAAGTAAAATAGCAAAACCCAGTACCTGATTAAAAAAAAAAAAAGCGGCCAAGTACATGTAAGAAAGCTTGCATAAAGCAATGTCAATATATCTCTAACAAAATAGTATGATTTAACTGCGAAGATTTCCATTCACGAGATTAAGACAACTACATAGACCATAGTTCTCAATATGTAACAATAGACCATAGTTCTCAATATGTAATGATATGTGATGATATATAAAAATGGTCATACCCCTGAACCGTATATGTGTCGAGGAACTACAAGCCCTAGCATCAACCCAATGTGGATCCGGCCCAAGCGGTTCTAAGCCCGCTCACTTCAGTCCGCCAGGTGGACCCGGACTCTCACATCACGCTAGGCCAACACGTCTCACAGCTATCCTCAATACCCGTAAGCCCTCCTTAGGCAAGTATCTCGAGGATCAGCTTCGGACGAACAACTACAGCTGTTCTCTGCTTCCAACTAGGAAGCACACACCAGAGTATCTTCCACACAGGGAAACTCCCTTCTACGAATTGTTATTCGATTGTGAACTATCTCCCGCGTATCTAGGAGCACAGACCATGAAGATCCCTTCCCTAAACTACGCCTACGATGGCCTGGTTAAACCAGGACTCCTTGCACTATAAATAAGACATGAGGTTGGTAAAGTAAGGGACGCTATAAATTCCCTGTTACAGCATTACACCTTCCTCAGATTCCTGTCTGACTTTAGCATTGGAGTGCCACTGGCCACTATAATGGTGGTCTGTGGCTCACATGTGCTACTCGTGCAGATCAACAGGTCAGCAAGAACCAGGTCAGAGCAGGGAGCGAAAAATGACTGCATCAGTTTGGCGCCGTCCGTGGGAACGACATAGTTCATACCTTTACACTAGCATCGACTCCTTTCAAAGACTCGGAGAGATGGTGACCACCAAATCACGAAACAACGGAAAACCAAGGGACACTTCGAACGTTCCGGCTGTCCCTATAACGTCTCCTTCAGCAGCTTCTATCTTGCACGCGCATCCGACTCATGCTCCCACACCAACGACAACAATGACAAATCCCAGAATTGATACGCTGGCGTCCCAAATACAACGGATCGCAAAAACGGTGGAGGCTCTAACGTGACAGAATCTACCACCCGCTAATGAAGATTAGGAGCAACACAGACCTCCGCCTCCAGCAGATGATAGGGAGCAAGCGTAGGAAAGCCAAGCACCCGCCAGTTCTGATTGGACTAAAGGAGGCTGTGCGGCTAACACTGAGGTCAACGCCAAAATAGAGAGGCTCGGCCTAGGGAACCCCTCCGCAGAGGGGCGCACGACCCGGACGTACTGTATCGCCTCTCCGTCCCACCATTTGTGGATCAAATCATGAATGAGGCCCTACCGAGGAAGTTCACTCCTCCAAAGCTCGACTCGTACGACGAAACCACCGATCCCTTCGACCACCTGCGCCATTACCAGCACGTAATGGCCCTTAAAGAAGGATTTGAATCCTTCATGTGCAGGACCTTTCCCACTAGTTTGAAAAGCTCCACATTGACGTGGTTCCACAGCCTTCCGCCGAAGTCCATCGACTCCTTCAAAACGCTGGCAAAGGAATTCCTAACGCGTTTTGTCGGAAGCCAACATTTTCGAAAAGGCCCTCACTACATACTCTCCCTGAGGCAAAGGTCCGACGAGACACTCTGAGAGTATGTCACACACTTCAACAACGAGCTGACCCTCATCGACGATACAACTGACCCTCATGGAATTTTCCTCCCTCAGCAAAACTCCTAATTAGAGAATTCCTTCCCTAAACTACGCCTATGATGGCCTGGTTAAACCAGGACTCCATGCACTATAAATAAGACATGAGATTGGTAAGCTAAGGGATGCTACAAATTCCGTGTCACAGCATTACACCTTCCTTAGATTCCTGTTTGACTTTAGCATCGAAGTGTAATCGGTCACCACAACGGTGGTCTGTGGCTCACGTGTGCTACTCGTGCAGGTCAACATGTTAGCAGGAACCAGATCAGAGCAGGGAGCAAAAAATGACTACATCGGTTTGGCACCGTCTATGGGGACGACATAGTTCGTAACTTTACACTAGCGTCGACTCCTTTCAAAGACTCAGAGAGATGGTGACCAGCACGTAATGGCCCTTAAAGAATGATCTGAATCCGACATGTTCAGGACCTTTCCCACAAGTTTGAAAAGCTCTGCATTGACGTGGTTCCATAGCTTTCCGCCGAAGTCCATCGACTCCTTCAAAACGTTAGCAAAGGAATTCCTGACGTGTTTTGTCGGAAGCCAACATTTTCAAAAAAAACTCTCACTACATACTCTCCCTGAGGCATAGGTCCGACGAGACACTCCGAGAGTATGTCACGCGCTTCAACAACGAGCTGACCCTCATCGACGGGTGCATCGACAATATAGCCGTGACGACCTTCACTGCGGGCCTCAAAGAGGGAAAGCTCTACGAAGACCTCACCCTGGAGCTCCCTCTAGACATGGCAGAGCGCCCAGAGACACATCACCCAGAAAGAGTTGAGGACCGTAAAAAGGGAAACCGAAGGCGAGAGGAGGCCCTCCACGCCCAGGGACAAGAAGGAAGGAAATAGACACGAGGATGAGGAACGAAGCAAGAGGAAGTACGGTAACAACAAGCCAGAGCGGTGACACCCCTAAATGCTAACCTGTCGGGCGTACTAAAATCAATGAAAAATTGGGAGGAACTAAAGTGCCCCCCAAAGACACGTGGAGATCCCGCCAAGCGCGACAACGACAACTACTACGCGTACCACAAGGAAAGCGGCCATAACACCAATGACTGCAAGAGTCTGAGGTACGAAGTTGAGTACTGGATTCGCAAGGCAAACTGAAAGGGTTCCTACAGCCTGAGAAGCCAATGGAACATACAAAGGACAGAGGGAGTCAGTTAAAGAAGTAGAGAAGGAGACTCCAGGGATAATATACATCCTTCATGGAGTCAGACCAAAAGAAGGTCAGTCACACAGGTCCCGCAAGCGGACACTACTAGATATACGGACACAATCCGCAGATGAGGACAAACACATCTGCCACTCAAGGATCCAGAGCCTCATTCCCACCATGACCTTTACAGAGAAGGACCTCCAAGGAGTCCGAGCGCCACATAACGACGCCTTAGTCATCTCGGTCTCCATAGCAAGGTGGGAAGTAAATATAGTTTTGGTTGACATAGGAAGTTCACTTAACGTTCTGTTATACAATGCGTTCTGCAACATGGACCTCAAGGAGGAAAACCTGACATCTTTGGAACACCCGCTAATCGGATTCAGCAGGGAAAAATACTTCCTCATTGGAAAGATAAGGTTAGCTACGGTGGCAGGAGAGCCGCAACTGTCCTATTTCTGGACTTCATGGTGGTAAACGCACCATCATCCTATAATCTCATCCTGGGAAGACCATGGCTCCACCAGATGGAAGTAGTGGTCTCCACCCTTCACCAGTGTGTTAAGTATATTGCTAACCACTTTGAAGGAACAATACGTGGAGACCAACCTACGACACAAGGCTGCCACTACGCCGCACTGAAACAGATAGAATGCTCCCAGATTCAGCTACATTATGTAGAGCGGCCTGACCCAGTGCAAGGCCAAAAGACAGTAGAGACATCATTTTCAAGCGGTACAAAAACAATCAGCTCTTCCGCCCAACGAGTCGTAAAGGCCATGGCAAGAAAGAACACATCCCCCCGACATTCCGTCAGTGCGGAGATCCGCCCATCTGCAAGGTTTACTCTTTAGTGACCTATGTAACGCCTCGACAGTCCGCTAAACGATCCGTGAGAACCCGAATTCACTTCAAGGCCAGGATCAAATTCTCTCCGTCAATAGTTAGTTTGCTTTAAGTTGTTTGTTTCCCTTTCCATAGTCGATATTGAGTTTTAGTTCTTAAAAAGCTTATGTGATTCGCAATCATTTAAGAAATAAAGGACTACATATCATGAACGCCCTGAGGCGGATACAAAAGACTGAGCACTACAAGCATCTGAATACAGTGCGAATTGAAGTAAAAGGATCCCTTAGACAATTCTGTTACGGATAACGTTCGACGAAAACTTGCAAACCCTCCGATGCGAGCAATCTGCAAGTGACAGTAAGGATGAGCGAACGGGATATGCAAGATGTCATATTAAGGCATCTGATCAACATGGAGTGAGGACTTACTTAAAAGATCCGATCACACAAGCGATGCGAACAGTCCGAAGCAAGCAGCCCGCAAGCAGAACCCTGAACCAGCAAACACGACCCTCAAATATGGTCTGTGGGGCTGCAAAATCGGCAATTGGGAGTCCCGCGACAAGCCACAACCAGATACAACCAACTCACACGCTCGATCCGACGAAACAAATGAACCTGGGACAAGTATCAGGTTGACACAAGCAGAGTACACCTTCTGGATGCAGGGATAAGAGGGGCGTTTAGGAGTCAATGCCCCAATCCATGGACCATGTCCAACTCTTCTTCATCTCGAAATCCCGAATTCCAGTGCAAGGCAAGGCAACGGGGTTAATCGAGAAGTGACGGAGGTAGCCACAATGGAGTTGGACGTTGGTGCTATCTATAAAATTAAACATTCGATAAGGCACCAACACATGAACAACACTCTTCCCTTGAGAAAGTGCTCGTACTACTTTTTCGCGAAATGAGAAGAAATTACGAGATCTCAGCAGATCAACTACATGCTCACCCATAGCAAGTGACCACGCATAACAACTATCTTTGTGCCTGATCTTTGCAAATGTCAGAACTTTCGGAGACTCCCGAGACAGAGATCCACCTTCAGCCTTTGGAAAACCTAAAACGCTCTATTCAAGCAAGACATTACATGAGATAACCTCTACGAAAGATAGTGCCTACAACGATTGGAAAACACCATTATATAGACATGATGGTTCACCAAGCAGACACTCCAGCATTAACTGTCAGGCATTGAATACAGTATGGGAAATGAGGAGACGACGGTTCCTAAGGAAACTGCGTAGATTACGTCATTCAAATTAATGGTGTTGCACACAACCCCATCAATTGAGAGGGAGTAACCGATACTCAACAGTCACACAACCTATGCCGTACACGTGTTACCACATGATTAACGCCGTACACGTGTTACCACACGATTAACGCCGTACACGCAGCTCACTGTGCCCTAGCCCTTCCTCTGCGAGTCCATGGGCTCGGCCTATTATTCAAACAACACTCTATCGCATGCTTGGCACGAGCACTGAAAGATCCTAACCGATCCTGACATACAGATTGTACGTACAGATCACTTGCTGATTCGAGGTAATTTCGTCCACACCATGCACCACTAGGTTCACATGCCCCCTAGCAGACAAAACCTCTTTTCAAACTCGGAAAGCTTAGTCAGCCAAAGTTGATGACAACAACTTCTGATTCAACCCGACACCTAGTCCGCTTAGCAGGGGCATCGACGGTTCAGGAAGTGGGAGTCTAATCAGCGCTATCATGCTTGGTAAGGACGACTTGCAAGGGATCACTGCCTCCTTCGCGACCAATGATCGCCGAACCTAATCAGGTAAGACTAGCTGGTGACGACTAGCAACGAAAGCTTCTGATCAAAACCTTAACTTGTAGCCCCCACTGTGAGGGTGTAGATAGTCTGGAAGGTGGGAGCCTAGTCAGTCCCGAACTGATTCTGATGGCTCGCCACGAGACCACTGCTTTTCAGCGTGGCCGCCAAATCACCAAAACCTAGACTTTTGTAGCCCACGCTGCGAGGGTGTAGATAGTCTAGAAGGTGGGAACCTAGTCAGCCACGACTTGATTCCGACGATTTGCCACGGGACCACTGCTTTTCAGCATGGTTGCCGAACCCTTCCCAATTTGTAGCCGAATGCGCACATGTGTAGATAATTTGGAAGGTGGGAGCCTAGTCAGTCTCGAACTGATTTCGATGGTTTGCCATGGGAACACTGCTTTTCAGCCTGGTCGCCAAACTCCTTTCAAATTCGTAGCCCCCACCGCGCAAGGAGGGTGTAGATGGTTTGAAAGGTGGGAGCCTAGTCAATCCTGAACTGATTCTGACGGCTTGCCACGGGACCACTACTCTTCAGCTTAGTCGTCAAACTTTTACTCTCCAAACTATTCGGAAGGTGGGAGCCTAGTTAGTCCTGAACTGATTCCGACGGCTTGCCACTAGACCACTGCTTTTCAGCCTGGTCGCCAAGCTCTTACTCCCCGAATTCGTAACCCATTTTACTTGGACATAAACGATTCGGAAGGTAGAAGCCTAGTTAGTCTTGAACTGATTCCGACGGCTTGCCACGGAGCACTGCTATTCAGCCTGGTTGCCAAACATGAATCCAGTTGAATCAGCATCTTCAAGCTCAAACGGATTGACATTCTAATATTAGGGATGGCCATTTGCGCTGATACAAAGGTCGTACGACCAATGCCTAGATTAAAGTTATTTAGGATGCCAGCCCGAGCATACGGCACTTGACTTGGCACGAATGCTCTGACACATATACTCGGCCATCGCAACTCGCTATTAGCAACAACTGTAGCTGACTGGTCAGACAAACAGGGTATGCCTCAAGTAGCTTACCTCGGAAACAAGACACAGCTCAGGCAACCCAACCCCCAGCTAAATTGTTTGCAACATGCCCACTATCAAACATGGCTACGCAACAACGACCACAATTCGTTCACAATACAAAATAGTCAAGCTCTGTATAGCAAACAGGCAGGTCAAACGTCCTATTGATTCAACCAGCCTATGCAAGACGACAAGGCAAAAGGAAAAACATACAATAGAGACAACAAGCACAAAACTGATAAAATTGTTTTCATTAACGGTCAAAACGAAAAGGGGCACAATCACACCAAGGTTACTCCCTATCAGGAGAATGTACAGAAACAGAAGAGCTAAGCCTTGTGGAAGTTGGAACAGGGATAGCGTCCGTACGCGCCACGATCTGGGCATCATGGCCCACATTGTCTTCCTCGTCTGACGATGCAGAGGTAACAGACAAATCTACATATGACATCTTATATTGGCCAAGATCCCACTCCGGATGCTCATCCTTCATCAGCGCCAACAGCTCCAGCCGGCCATGTACAACCCATCATAACTCACACTTGCCTTGCTCCTGAAGAAGCTCTTCCTCTCATACCTTCGCGTCAACAAGTTCATGCTTTAGCAACTCCAATTTTCCAGTTAGCATGTCGACCTGAGACTGCTTTTCACAGCACTAAGCTCATGCCACCCGAATTCGAGTTGGTCCTCAACATTTCTCGCCTTGCGAGCATGGAATTCCACATCGGACTCCAACTGTTGCTTCACTCCTGCGCAAAAAACATTCCTTCGAAGAACTCTTTTCATCAAAAAACTGCAGCTCAGAACATGTCTTAGCTGCAACATCCTGCGCAATCTCGACTTCTTGGCGGATCCTGCTCAACTCCTCCCTAAGTCCATCCCTTTCGGACACCGCCTCTGCCAGATTACGCTCGAGGTCCTCCAAACGAGCCCTCCGAGCCTCAGCGACCACGGTTGACTGATCCAATCGCTTCTCCTTGGCTTGCTTCTTAAGCCACTCAATTTCACGGAGCGCATCAGAATACGACAGCTGCATGTGCTAGAAGACACACTCCAAGGTATATACTCTCTCATGAGCCGCCTCGACTTTTGTTCCAGCAAGGCATACCCAACATAAGGTACTTCAAATCCTTATCCATACATCCTTCCAACGTATCCTCTTCGGGTTTTGGAGCATGATCCATCAACCAGCTGTGATGCTTGCTTATATGCTTTCTCGAAGCATACTCTACGTCCACCTCTTGATGCCAGACTTGTGAGCTCATATTTACCAAGTCAGGTGCGAACAAGTTTATCCATGCACCCGGATAAAGCTTCCCTGAACCAGGGATTACGCCAACACTGCCCTTCACGGTTGCCACCGTCCTCAAGCTCTCCTCCGTGGCTTTTCCTTTGTCAAGAACAACCAACCATTTACTGCGAGACGACTCAATGGGATCCGAAGGGAAAGGGAGCGAATTATCGAAAGGACCCTCCAACACTTCTAGCTGCAGCCTAGAATGAGACGGTGAGCAATGTGGACTACAAGAGACACGGCCGATACCACGGCCACCTTCAGGTGAATCAACAGTGGGGCGATCAGATTCTACTACCTCAGGTGAATCTTCCCGAGAGCCTTCTACTACAACGACCTCACGCAAATCAGCACCAGCACCAGCAAAATCCGCCATTGCAACCCGCACCAGATGGTCATTCAGAGCCTCGACCTGCGGGTCACTAAGGTTCGACCTGTTTACGACTTCTGCCAATCGCAAGTAATCTTTCTCCAAATCAGGAACATCAGTCTCCGCCTCAACAGGCCCAACAAACTCGCGCTCCTCTCACCGGAGCAGGTCGTGCCGAAGACGGTCCAACTCTAACATGAGACCTCTTCCTCACAAAGGAAGCAAGTGTCTCAGATGACTCCTCCACATCGGACAGAACATGAACTTTGGCCCCAACAACCTCTTCCTGGAAGGGGCCCTATTTTTCAACTTAATGCGCGACTCTAGATACAGAGTGGGGGCAACATGCCAGTTGTCTCACAGCCCACTACGGATGAAGTTGAAAACTCTTGTGACATCGACCGTCTTCCTTTTCGGCAATACACGGAACGTCTCCATGGTGTTTTGCTTCTCTAAGGTAAGAGGAGTAGTAGGAAACCTTCCTGCAAGGGAACACAAGTAATTTGCAGTCAACCCGCTATCAAGCATATCAAAGTCGCAAGAAAATGGTGAACTTACGGAGTGCCCTGAATTGTCGCTCGAGCGGACGACCCCTACACCGAAAATACTTCGAATTTGCAGGAGTCAAGAAGCAATACTTCTGCCAGAACTTGAAATCATCAAGCAGTTTATCGAAGCAATTCGACGGCTTCATCTTACTGACAACATTACTCTTCAGCCGAACCAATGCACGTTCAATTAATGCAGTGCATGGCTCAAGCATCGATTCAGACTCGATCATCACGAGTTGTGCATCCCTTCGAGATATGACTTAGCGAACCAATGTTACAGCCCAATAACTCGGTGGGAGTAGCTGATGATACATAAAAACAATCACACCTCTGAGCCGTACACGTGTCATGATGATCTCGAGGAACTACAGGCCCCAACATCAGCCCAATGTTGATTCGGCCCAAGCGGTTCTAAGCCCGCTCACTTCAGTCTGCTAGATGGACCTGGACTCTCACAGCACACTAGGCCCACACGTCTCACAACTATCCTCAATACCCGTAAGCCCTTCTTAGCCAAGTATCTTGAGGATCAGCTTCGGATGGGCAACTACAACTGCTCTCCGCTTCCAACTAGGAAGCAAACACCAAAGTATCTTCCACACAGGGAAACTCCCTTCTACGGATTGCTCTTGGATTGGAACTATCTCCCGCGTATCTAGGAGCACAGAGCTAATAGGGAACTTCCCTCCTACAACACGACTCCTAATTAGAGAGGGATATCCACGAAGATCTCCTCCCTAAACTATGTCTATGATGGCCTGGTTAAACCAGAACTCTTTGCACTATAAATAAGGCATGTGGTTGGTAAGCTAAGTGATGCTACAAATTTCTTGTTACATCATTACACCTTCCACAGACCCCTGTCTGACTTTAGCATCGAAGTGCCATCGGCCACCACAAAGGTGGTTTGTGGCTCACGTGTGCTACTCGTGTAGGTCAACAGGTCAGCAAGAACCAGGTCAAAGCAGAGAGTGAAAAATGACTGCATCAATATGCATGATAATACATGATATGTATCGTATCTAAACCTCATCGATATGGTACATATACTTACAATATGCCAATATAGGATGATGCAGGAATATATTGTCCTTGTACAAGTGATGTGAATAGCTTGCTTAGATGTGTTACACAAGTCATATAACAATACAAGTGTTTTAGGAGCTTCTTACTAGAATAAGTCTTTATTTATGTCTTTTATATGCTTAAACATATAATACATATGTTAATATCTATGTATTTACCTTTGCACCATACCTTACAATATGCAATACATAACGATATGTTTATCTTTAATATAGGTTTGCAATACACAATAAAATATACGCTTTGATAACTATGACACCTGGGAGTTTGATTTCCTCATCTGTCATGATTGGATTTCTTTTCTTTCTTATATGAGATTCCCATAGCGACAATCCCTCACTTCGCACGTACAAACAAGAATAGTCCAAACTTCGAAAGGATTGTTACAGGGGAGTAACCTTGCTTCATAGGTAGCTCAGAGGTAGCCAGTAAGTAGATCAACACTACCCAGCTTCCTAAAATCGTAAAAAAACACTTTAAAGGCATTTCAGGTTGTCCAAAGAAAGAACACCGTCACACATGCACCATAGTCTCTCATAGAGGTACCAAAGGAATTCAAGTACATGGCTGCAACTGCAGGTGCACTCTGTATCAGCCGCCCAGAACCGTCGTACAGAAACAGCTAAGAATATGTAAGAAAGTTTGCATAACCAAATGCTTGTAGATTAGCTTAACGAATCTGCAAGAGTTTTTCATTCAAATAAACTGATGACATAAATCATATCTTCTGTGTTTACTTCAATGCATGGTTAACATCAGCATGCATACGCTGGAACATGCGTACCAAGGAGAAATTCATTACCTAAACATAGTGTTTATAGAACTATGATGATACTTCCGACGGTACCCCGGATGATGAGGGAACAAAGAATATCATCTCCATAAACAAAAATGGATCAGTATACAATATAAAAGTCCCAAGCAAACAAGTGTACCATCCATATCATCGAAAAACAAGTATAAATTTAGTAGTTTAGAGGCCACTAAATACGTGTCCACACGTAGCGATCAAGGAAAATCCGGAAGCATTTAACTTAGATCAGTGAATGAAGCAGCATGTGGGAGCAAGATCCTATGGGTTTAGCAATATTAATATTATGAATAATTGGGCCTAGTAAGTAAGAACCTGTAATAGTAGTTAGGGCATTATTAGCCAATTAGGGCTAGGTTATAGCTTGCTAGAGAAGTTAGGAATATTATAAATAAGGCAAGGGATTGTTCATTGTTCTTTTTTCTTTGTTATTTGTTATTTGTTCATTGTTCTTCAGTTAATGGTTAAGAATATTATTTTCTTAATTTTTTCAATTAGTTTTTATCATAGTTATTTCGATTCTTGTTCGTTTATTTTGAGTTTTGCTTCGTTTTTTTTTTATCTTCTATTATTTCAGTTGATTCTTAGTTCTATCAATTGGTATGAGAGTTGAAACGATTCTAGTTATTTGGTTTGATTTGAAGAAAAATTGTTTGAGAAAAAAAGCTTGGAAGATGACAGAAGAAGAAAAACTCTATAGACTGAAGGATTGGAATAATACACTAGCAGTGTTGCAATAACGAAGCCAAGGAAAGCTCGAAACAAAGGTAGAAAAAAGGGTCGTGAAGGTAGACAACGCAATGGAAAGAGCAAGGAAGAAGATGGAATTGATGATCAAAACCTCCTGTCAAGCAACAAAATGACCAATGGACACCTACAAGGAGTAACCGCCAGTACACAAGCAACACCACCGTCACGGACAACACCACAGGGACCTCGCAACAACACGGTTGGAAAAGCTGCTAAGGTGAGTCGATCAATGGAATGATTGGCTGGCTAATCATGTTCCAAAGCCAAAGGGGATACACTGGGCGAGCGTATGGTCAAGGAGTAGAGACATCTAATGCTGGGGACGTCGTATCTGAACTAAGTTGTCATAACTGGGATGGAGGTTGAGGTCGCTCGCTAGAGAGTGTACACCATGGAGTGAGTTTTTGCACATCTGCAGAAATCATATTCAGACGCTCCTCACGAGATTGAGCTGTTGAAAAAACAGCTTGAAGGCCAGGCTGATCAGGCGACTGTTGTTTGAAGTCGGAGGCCTGCTGATTCGAAGGTCCATCTAGAGGCCTTGCAAACAAGATTGGAGGCCCAGAGGGTTCGGTTGGAGTCACTTGAGTTTGATTTGACCAATGTGATGTCAGTGAAGGACAAGTTGGAGGCGAAATTGAATAACGCCCAATGCGACCTGAAACTTGACGAGGAGGCCCATGGCCAATATGCAGTTTGAGATTCAGGCTCTGAGCACTGAGAAGACCAAAAATAAATTCGAATGGGCAGCCCGATGTGAGCAACTGGAGACTGACGTTGCTTTCAATGCCAAGAGAGTAAAGTTGATAGAAGAGCAACTCCTCCTATTGCATAATGAGCTTAGCCTAGTTAAGGACTTTCTAAGTACTAAGCAATCCAAAGTTGATGCCCTAACGAGCAGACTAGAGTAGTTATAGCAAGAGTTCAGAGAGTCGAAGGCTCTTGAGGAGGGGCTTTTCAAGGTTTAGAGCACGTTCCAGTTTAGCAAGGTCGCTAAAAGAAGGTTGAAGTTATTGGAACTGATAGAAAATGATCATTTTGATTGGGGTCTCTCTTACTACAGAAAGGTGGATTACGTGGAGTTCAAAGAAGCTTATGGCCAATCACAAAAATAAGACAACCCAGGTCAGGGCGCAGACATTGTAGTGCGTGATGAGCCATCCCCTGCTTCTTCTCATGTTAAGCCCATCCTCACTGTATCTGAACCTCCTCCTGATAAGGAGTAAATTATGTATTTTCTAAATCATCAATGAAAGAATACTTGTTAAGTAGCATTTTTTATTTTCTGAAGTTTTTTTGCTAAATATCTTCTGTGTTGCCTTGCCATGGTGTTGGTTTTTAGACAAGAAATTTTACTAAGTCAAGAAACTGTCTAGTTTATCTGTTAACGAGAGCTCTGACCGCTCAACTTGTGATTGCTCTTGTAGTCAAGCAATTATGGTTTAGACTCTTAAGAGATCCATAAATTATTGTGGCCAAACCTTGTAGGTTGGCTGAACTCTGTGCAGCGGAGAAAAATAATCTTGGCGGACCAGAGATCATTCGAGTTCCCAAGTTAATCGTAGTTTCGATTCCTCAAGCCATCTTAATCCGCTCTCGGCAGACTAGGCTGTAGTGCATACTAGGACTTGCCTTCATCATTCTTAATGAACTGACTAAACTTTGGTCAAGTTCGACCATCATTGTCTATGGTCAGACAATGATCCCTGGCAAGTCATCTTGGTCAGGCTTCATGAGCTCTGACTAACTTCTACTTTCTAAGCCATCTTTGTCCGTTCTTGATGGACAGGGTGTTAGAGCGGACCAAAAATTGTCTTCATCAGTTTTCATGAGCTGACTAAACTTTAGTCAAGTTCGGCCATCATTGTCTATGGTTGGACAATGATCCCTGACAAGTCATCTTGATCAGGCTTCATGAGCTTTGACTAGACTTCCACTTTCTATGCCATCTTTGTCCGTTCTTGGTGGACTAGAATTAAAGCGGACCAAAAATTTTCTTCATCAGTCTTAATGAACTGACTAAACTTTGGTCAAGTTCGGCCATCATTGTCTATGCTCGGACAATGATCCCCGCAAGTCATCTTTGTCAGGCTTCATGAGCTCTGACTAGAATTCAACTTTCTAAGCCATCTTTGCCCATTCTTGGCGGGCTAGGACTTAGAGCGAACCAAAAGTTGTCTTCATCAATCTTAATGAACTAACTAAACTTTGGTCAAGTTCGGCCATTATTGTATATGGTCGGACAATGATTCCTGGCAAGTCATCTTGAGCTCTGACTAGATTTCCACTTTTAAGCCATCTTTGTCCAATCTTCACGGATTAGGCATTCGAACGGACCAGAAGTTGTCTTCATCAGTCTTCATGAGCTGACTAAACTTTGGTCAAATTCGACCATCATTGTCTATGGTTGGACAATGATCCCTGACAAGTCATCTTTGCCAGGCTTCGTGAGCTCGGACTAGACTACCACTTTATAAGCCATATTTGCCCTTTCTTGGCGGGCTAGGACTTAAAGAGGACCAGAAGTTGTCTTCGTCAGTCTTAATGATTTGACTATACTTTGGTCAAGTTTGACCATCATTGTCTATGGTCGGACAATGATTCCTGGCAAGTCATCTTGATCAAGCTTCATGAGCTCTAACTAGACTTCCACTTTTTAAGCCATCTTTGTCCGTTCTTGGCGGACTATGCGTTGGAGTGGACCAGAAGTTGTCTTCATGAGCTAACTAAACTTTGGTCAAGTTTGGCCATCATATGACCTTGGGTTTATAAGTTTGACTTGGGTGTCCTAACTTATTGCGCCTAGTAGTCTGACATGGGGGTCGAACCAACAGGTCTGACACTTAAGCCAGATTACCATGGGTTGAAATTTTTTTTAGCCAGATTTAATGAACAACAGTGGAACTTTAACAAAGCAAATACCTTGAATTTATTGATAATATCTTCGTAGGTGCTCAACATTCCGTGGGAACTTAAGGCCTTCGCCGTTCATCTTTTCTAACCAGTATGTTCCTAGCCTGTTGATCCTTAGTCACTCTATAGGCTTGACCTTATTGTAGTACTTGGCCATTATTTGTCTTTTGGGATAGATCGGGTCAGGTACTTACTTGGGCCCGCTCGCTTATTTTGGCCATGTTAACGAGATCATCATCCCACATGTACGTAGTAGATTGCGAGACGATTTGGTTTACTCCCCCCAGTTAATGGGGCTGCGTACAGTTCCATTAATTCGATAAATGTGGACTCGTGCAATTGCAATTGGAACCGTCACCTCCTTATTCCCCGTGTGGCATTTAATGCTGATGTGACTGCTAGGTGACCTCGTTCTGTGAACCATCACGCCTATATAGGTTGGTTTTCACAATTTTAGGCGTTGCCATGAACGCTTTAGAGCATGTTTCTCAAATGTGGCTTTCAAGAAAATGTGTTTTGGGCTCGCCAAAGGATGAAGGAAGATCTCCATTGGTGGAGTTTTCGAATGTTCTGACATTTGCAGTGATGAGTCTTAACAATACCTGCTATTGGATGAATCCACCTGGTTTGAATGAGCATCGAGTGGTTCCATGGGATCTTCTAATTTCTTCACATAACGCGAAGAAGAATAATCAATTCCCCCTGGGGGCCAAGTTTGTTCTTCATCTTGGGGAGCTGACTCTGCTTCACCCAAGCATCCATTTTTGAGGGATCACCCTTGCAATAAACTTTGGGTCCTTTTGCTTTCACTTCCAAAGCCTTTTCTGAAGGCAGATTGGCGGAGCAAAGTACCGACGTGTGTACTGGCAGCCAACTTTAGGGTAGCCATTACTTTTTTCTTGACTTGCAAGTTCTCTTCTGCAGGCAGATTGGTGGAGCAAAGTATAGACGTGTGTACCAGTGGACCCTTTCTAACACCTTGTTTTCCACCAAGCTTAGATACTAATAGCGTGTAACATTTTGTACTAGCCAATTAGTCAAGCTTTGTAACAACTTTTTTAGTAATCAATAAAGTCAGTGTTTTAGAATTTGATTTTTTTTATTCCCTGAATGATTGTGGATCATATTGGCTTGTGCGAAACAATTTTCTAGACTGTGAAAAAAATATGAAACAATTTAACTCTGAGCGGAGACTATGCTAGTCTGATTTTGAAGGAGACGCGGGTGGTCCTAATTCACGCTGTGTAGCTCCCTTGAAGAAATAACGTGATTCCCCGCTGATAGCGAAGTCATTGAAAAGTGATTTTTATGTGGGTGAGCAGTTTCTTTCTGATTGCCTGCTTGCTGAGTATGCATTGGTCTGTGAAAGTGTTGCTACTTAGCTTTGTATAGAAATGGAGTGACAGATGATTAGTCTTTTTAGGACTAGATCCTGACTCATTGTTTAGTTGAGTCTTGGTGGTTAGGGCCTCGTCTTGGCCCATATGAACTGGAACGGTTAGTGCATTTAGTCGTCTATATAGACCTCCATGATAATGCTAATTTGCTACTTGAATAGCCGGTTTACCAGTAGGTGATGCGTTGCTCCTGCGCTCTTTTGATTGAAAGGCCTCACCTAATAGCAACATGTCCCTTTTTTAGTTATGAAAGAGGAATTCTCTTGGTCTGGGGGTTGCATTTGCATTTTGTTGTATCCGGAATAAACATTTATGAAGTTTAGAAGGTTGTGTTCAGACATGGCGTCCATGATCTCATCGATGCGAGGAAGCGGAAGGCAGTTTTTATGCCAAACCTTTTTTGAGCATGTGTAATCCACACAGACTCTCCATTTCCCACTTTTTTTTTCACAAAGATGGTATTTGCCAGCCAGTTTGGGTAACGTGCTTCCTTAATCATGTGAGCATTAAACAACTTTTGTAGCTCTTCATTAATGATCCAGTTTCTTTGGGGGGCCATGGGTCTCTTCTTCTGCATGATCGACTTCCATTCGGGGTCAACTTCCAGTCGATGGGTGATCACGGAGGGATCAATTCCCACTATGTTTTGCATTGTCTCGACGAAGGTGTCTTGATTCTCCCTCAACAACTTTATCAGTCGTTCGGCCAATATTTTGCTCAAGCGGGAACCTATTTGGTCGGCTCTGTTGTTATTGGGGATATCATGGTAGACCACGACTGACTCCCCCTCTAGCTGGCAGACATTAGGTCTTCCCTTCGGACTGACTGGAGTCTTATCATTCGAGCGGGGAGACTATTCTCTCTTTTTGGGGCTCGGGCTCTGAGATGTATGACCTGCGGGCCCAGGCCGTGACTGCTAATAGTCCAGTTGTTTTAATGCTACACAGTAGTAGTCTCTTGCCTATGGCTGGTTTCCTCAAATGGCCCCTTCCGCCTGATTGGCAGGGTACTTAATGCACTGATACAAAGTGGAAACTACTGCCTTCATCTGATGGAGCCAAGGCCTTCCAAAGATGATATTATAGGTGGATGGGGCATCGACCACCACGAATTCATGGAACATGACTTTCTGTAGTTGTGGCTCTCCCGCTACCACCATCAGCCTAATAGTCATGATAGGGAAATACTTCTCCCCGCTAAATCCGATCATTGGGTGACTGGCGAACATCAAGTAATCCTCTTTGAGCTGCATGCCATGGAACGCATTGAAAAACAAGATGTTAAGAGAGTTCCCTATGTCTACCAAGGATCTCTTCACTTTCACTTTGTTATGAGGACTTAGATAACTAGGGCGTCAATATGAGGTCCTTATTCGGGAATTTTAGCGATGGAATCGAGTTTTGAACACGTGCGTATTGCACTTGTCGGTCTTCATAGGTGGACTAAGTTCGCATCTCGAGGAGCATCCTCTTTCGGGATCTGTTGAATTGCTCACCTTTCGAGCATATCCCGTGCATGACATATATAATGCCAATCGCATTTTTTTTTATATCTTTGACGACTTATTCTCTTTCCTTTTCCTGGTCTTGTCTCTTTTACGGGCTTAGAAATTCTTTGAGCTTTCCCTTTGTAATCTAGTATTCAATCTCGTTTCTTGAGATTCTTGCAGTTTTTAGTGTCATGTCAACTATCCTTGTGAAAGGAGCAGTACTTCCATTGTCTCGCCGAGAAGGATTTCTCTGCTGTTTGGAGGGCCACTTCACTTCTCCCCAATTCTTAATGGTATTGAGGACATCGAACAAACTGGAATTGAGGGGGAGTGTAGGATTTGCATATGACGAAGTTGGAGGCTTTATCTTGTTTCATCTGGTCAGAGTCAGGTTTATTGTCATTCCACTTCCTTTTGTTTTTTTCATCATTCTCCGGTTTATTTACCTCCTTTTTATCTCTTAGACCAGAAGAATATTTCTTGTCAGTTTCTTCCCTTTTTTGCGGCCCACATCTCCTCTAGGGTGATGTATTTCTAAGTTCTCTAGGGTGAGAAAGTTGTAGAATTGGCCTTCCCTCAAACTCAAGGTGAAAGCTGTGACTGAGGTGTCATCGCTATAGCCGTCGATCAGAGTCAACTCATCATTGAAGCGGATGACGAACTCCTTCCGTGTTTTGTTTGGTTTCTAGTTGAGGCTGAGCAAGTAATGCAGACCCTTCCTGATCTGTTGGCTGCACAAAGTGGGCGATAAACGCTTTGGCTAGCGTCTGAAACGAGTCAATAGACCTCAGAGGGATACTATGGGACTAAGTCAGTGGTTTTTTCTTTAGGCTGGTAAGGAATGTCTGACACATTACTGCTTCAGATCCTTCTTTTAGCGCCATCACATGAGGGTAATGGCGTAAGTAGTCGGACATGTCTTGTCACGACCTGATCCACAGAGTACTATATTGTCCGCTTTGGGCCCAAGGTCCACACGACTTTAAAATGAATAGTACTTTGTAGATCCAACCTCATACATATATAGTACATCACCCTCCTGCACCCAGGCGATGTGGGACTATGATCTCCCCTTTGTAACCTGCCAACCCTCTAGAGATTCATGGGCTCTTGGGATTCTCCCTCACCCTCCCCCTCAGGTCCGCCCATACAAGGGTATCACAGTCCACCCTCTTGGGGCCCAACGACCTCGTTGGCACACTTCCGACTAAGTCAAGCTCTGATACCATTCTGTCATGACCCGATCCACAGAGTATTATATTGTCCATCGGGTCGTGACATGTCTGCTGTCCCATAATAAAACTCTAGTTTTGATGGGCTAAACTTTTTCGGCAATGGTGCGCATGATATGATCCATGAACGGAGGGACGGTGAGGTTGTACAACACATCCGGATTGGTGGCCCCAAGCCGGAGGGGGTTCTTCGAAGTGGGCTTGTCGGTCTTAGAGGTCGGGTCTCCATAGGCCACTCCGTTCCGCAGATTCCCATTGTCCTTGGTTCACTGAAAGCTAATGGGGACATAATGACTCTCCTGAACGCGCTCCCTGTTGTCCTGTGAGGACATGGTTTGTGAGACACTGGAGTGGGCGGACCTGAGGCTGAGGGTGAGTGTTGGAGCCCAATAGGCCCGAGGGAGGTTGGACGAGCTACAAAGGGGTACATAGTCCCACATCACCTGGGTGCGGAAGGGAGATGTGCTATATATGTGCGAGGTTGGATTCCCATAGTAAGAGGCCTTTTAAAGCCGTGTAGGTCGGTTGGGCCCAAAGCGGACAATATCTTACTGTGTGGATCGGGTCGTTACAGAATGGTATCAGAGTCTGACCCCACTACACCAAAAGGCTTGTTTAGCTACGGGGAGGTGGCCACGGCTCTAAGCCGTTGGTTTATTTGCCACGGCTAAAAACCGTGGCTATAACGGCCAACGGTTTAAAACCGTGGCTAAATAATAAAACTGTGGGAGGTTGCTACGGTTTTAAACCGTGGCTATAACTGCCAACGGTTTATAACCGTGGCTAAACATGCCAACGGTTTGAAACCGTAGCTAAATTTTTTTTTACTTTCACGCTTTGGCCAAAATGGTTTTGCGCTTTGGAGGGAGATTTTCGCGCTTTGGCGAAAAAATTTGATGAAAAACAGATTCTCGAAAGAAGAAGAATGACGAAAGAAGGAGAAGCAGGGAAGAAGAAGAAGAAGGACGAAATAGGGAAGAAGAAGAAGGACGAAACAGGGAAGAAGAAGGACGAAAGAAGGAGAGGACGATAGAAGAAGAAGCAGGGACGAAACAGACTCTCGAAGCAGGGAAGAAGAAGGACGAATGAAGGAGAGGATGATAGAAGAAGAAGAAGAAGAAGATAAGGTAAGATCTCCTTCTTCTTCTTTAGATCTCCTTATTCTTTAGATCTCTTTGTTGATTTCTTCTTCTTATTTTTTTTCTTCTTTCAGCAAAGCAAACCCTAGAACTCACTTTCTTCTTTTCTCCAGCTCGATTTCTGAAGAGGAGAAGAAGAAGATTTCTCCGAATGGATCAATTTCCCCCGAATGGATCAATTTCTCCGCTCCCGAAGAAGATTGTTGATGATGAAGCCTGGTTTTACACCCCCATTGAAGGTTTTACTTTGACTCTAAACCTCTCATCCTTCAATCGCCCACGACGCACAAGGTGACCAAACCCTCTTCTCTCTATTTAAATTCAATCAAGTTACTATTGGCATTTCTTTAATCTAGAGTAATTCAATGTGATTTCGATGAAAAGTTGTAATTTTTTGTCTGTTTGATCTGTTTACTATAATGGGGTTTGGCTAAATGATCTATTGGTTTTGTAATTCAGAAAAAATGTGGTGACATTTGCCAGTTTGAGTTCGAACACCAAGACTGCTCAAGGAATCAAACTCACTGAAGGGCTTGGGAGCTTGCCCAAAGTAGTTTTGAATTCTGCTGGTGGAAGGTATTGAATTTACATTCTTTACCTTCAATTTGTTCAAGTAATGATGGGTTTTGTGAATTTCTTGATCAACCACATTGGAGTCTTACCTTTCAATTCGAATGAAATAGTTTCATACTTTTCATGCATTTGTTTCCTTCACACAATTAATAGTGATAATGCTAAAAACTTGGAGTGTTGATCACATCATTTGTGTCCAGTGAGGCAGAGATTTACTTATTTGGAGGGTGCATTACATCATGTAAAGTTCCAAGTGGGAAGGACTTGCTTTATGTTCGTCCGGACGCCGTATTTAATGGGCAGAAACCCATCAGGTTATTTGCTTTAGCCCTCGCATGACCTCAACTTATTTTCTTTGAGTTTTGCTAATATTATTTCTTAAGCCCCTAGATGGTTACGAATGATACTAACTTCATTTCTAATTGTGAATTAGTGGAGGAGTCCCACATTGTTTCCCACAGTTTGGACCTGGTGCAATCCAACAGGTATGGTTGGTTTTGTATTTTTTTTTTCCAGTCTCTTGTAATGTTTCTACTGATCTTCATATGACCTTGCTTTTGAAGTATCATTGTACTTCTATTCTCGCTAGTTAATAGATGCATGATTACTGACTAGCGCATAACCAACACTATAACCTAGTTAATTAACACTTAATGGCATTCGGTTTATAGATATTTTACATTTTGAATATGTATGTGCATTGATGGATCTTCTTGCCGATCTACTTTACAAACTCTACAGTTTATGCTTACAAATTTTTTTTTTCAAAAAACAGCCTTGTTTCTTGTTCCTAAATTTATCTTCGTCAAATTCACCCTCTTTTGTAGCATGGATTTGCTAGGAACTCGAACTGGTCTGTTGCTGATTCTAGATGGTTCAATCATTTGACTTGAGTTCATTTTGTCCTAGCAGATCTCTAGGTTAAACCTCGGATGGTTGGTCCTGACACTGCATGTGCATCAATTTTGCTATATTCTGTTTACATAAGGTAAACTCTATCCTTTATGCATATGGAATATTACCTGAAAGACATTTTTTTGCTAGTTTATTCATTTCCATACATTTCCTATTGTGCAGCGATGGTGCATCAGCAGGAGATAATGCCGCGAAATTACTGAAAGTGGACTGGTTGGTTTTGCCAATTAGTCTTTTAACAATTAATTTTGATATTATATATGTATCGTTGTGGGATGCAGCATTATAGGTTTATTTGATCACATTTTTCTGGTTTTGTTGCATTACAGGTGAACTTAAGAATTTGATTTCATCTTTGACAGTGACCTTCTCCAATGGCTCGTTCAAAGGACAAACTTAACACAAAGGAGATTGATGCGAGAAGTATGTCATCCTCACATCGCCATGCAGAAGGACCACCAACACCGCATATCCACAAGGTTGGGAAACCCTCTCAGCAAAACTTGTTGAAGGATGTAAAAAACACATTGAAGGAGGCTTTCTTCGCCCTTTGCGTTCTTTCAAGGACCAACCAAAGTCTAGAAAGTTCATTCTTGGCATCCAGGCCATTTTTCCTATTCTTGAGTGGGGGAGACATTACACTCTAGCTAAATTTAAGGGAGATCTCATTGCGGGACTCACTATTGCAAGTCTATGCATTCCTCAGGTAGCTATATAACTTTGTTTAATTCAAAGAATAAAAATTTGAAATGCAGAATCTAACAATTATCTGATGTGTATAATAGGACATTGGGTATGCAAAGCTTGCTAATCTGGATCCCCAGTATGGACTATGTAAGTTATTTTTCTGATTGAAAAAAACTTGCATCTGCTCATTTAGTCTGTTAGATTTTGTGATTTATTTTATGTTCCTTGATGTGTATTTAGACTCGAGCTTTGTTCCTCCATTGATTTACGCTTTCATGGGAAGTTCAAGAGATATTGCCATTGGACCCGTGGCTGTGGTGTCTCTGTTGCTAGGGACTCTCCTTCAGGATGAAATTAATCCAGTTAAAAATGCAAAAGAGTATCGTCGGCTTGCATTTACTGCTACTTTCTTCGCCGGTGTCACTCAAGCTGCACTTGGCTTTCTCAGGTAACTTATGTCTTTCTAGGAACCGTCTTCCTGGCTATTTCTTGGCGATCTGTCTCACCACTGTACTAGTAATGTTGTTTTTTATGTGTTTCAGATTAGGGGTTCTTAATAGATTTCCTTTCCCATGCAGCCATTGTTGGGTTTATGGGTGGGACAGCTATTACGATTGCCCTTCAACAGCTTAAAGGTTTTTTGGGCATTAAAAAATTTACAAAGAAAAGTGACATTGTTTCTGTAATGAAGTATGTCGTTCATTCAACACATCATGGGGTAAACCCTCATAACCTCTCACAAATCCTAAAATTTCCTTGTTTTCTAATGACATATATTAACAAATTTGGGTTTTGATTGCAAGTTACTAAAATTTATGCTTTACCCCAATTACAGTGGAACTGGCAGACTATAGTCATCGGAGAAGCATTCTTACTTTTCCTTCTTGTCACTAAGTACATAGTATGACTCTCTGCTCTTTACCTTCATTTGTTATCCTTTATTCAATTTTCTGGTTTCCTAATTTATCTATGCTTATGTAAACACAGGCAAAGAAGAATAGGAAAATTTTTTGGGTTCCCTACGTGCTCAAATTCTTCTAGTCCATGGGCTTCAAATGTCCTAAGAGAAAAGGAGTTGTAGACTTTTTGCAAAGGTACAAGTTTCTATATTAGTGTATTCTATTTATGGGGTTTATGTAGGTGGATGTTTCGAAAGTAAAGATGGATGTCGTCAAGGCTTGGATTGCACATAGGGTGACTGAGCTTCTTGGGTTTGAAGATGAATTTCTTATCAATTTTATATATGGTCTTCTAGATGGAAAGGTGAGCTTTTCTTTCTTCTTAATTTTGGTTCAATTATAGTGTGTGTGTCTTGTGTGGGTGTTGACTATTCCGTTTGATATAGGAGATTAATGGGAAGCAAGTTCAAATCTAGATTACTGGATTCATGGAGAAAAATATTGGAAAGTTCATGAAAGAGCTTTGGGGTCTCCTCCTCAGTGCTCAGAGTAATGCTAGGCTGAATCAGATCGAATTAATAGTGAGATTCAGAAGAAGAAAGAGCTTGAACATGATTTCTTAAAAGGGTGAAATCACAAAACAGATGACTGCAATTGAAGAAATGGCAGGAATGGATGTTCTCTGCGGTGACAAAACCGGAACCCTTACTCTAAATCGCCTCATTGTTGACTGAAACCTGATAGAGGTACACGACTTATTTATTGTTTGCCTAGTTAATGTGAATGATTATTACATTTTGTTGGGCATGCATGTACCACATAGTTTAAAATTCACCATTTTGCTAACGACTCGAGCTCTTATTGCAATTGTTTATTTCACATGGCATCAAAGGGAAGGACTTGGATTCATATCTCTACAGCAATTCTCTCATGGGTATGTGTGTGCAAAGCTGTAATAGGGTTGTGTATGCCATATTGTGCGCATCAAGTTGTGTTCTATGAATCCCAATGGGTTTGCTATGTTTTTCTTTTGAAAATCAAGCATACCAATATATTCATTAGAAATCAGAGTATAAATTGAGTGAGAGATCACAAAGGCACCTAGAAATATGAATACATGAAAGAAGACAAACTACAAAAATCAAGTTTGAATCCCAATGAAACATGAAGGTAGTTGAAAGGAATATCCTTTATGGACCTTCCTCAAGTGCCCTCAACTCCATATCTTCTTGATGAGCATGAATAATCCATTAATAGTTGAGCTTGATATAAGGGATGCTTTGGCCACACTCAGAGAACCTCTTGTACACTGCTGTGCAGTTGCTATTTCTAGGAAAATCATTTTAAAAGTTTAGGACCATGACAATTTGGTTGTGATATACACCCCATTTCTGTTAATTGGTTAGTTGGTTTCTGTTATCTAGAGAGCTGCCTGTATATATAAATATATATTTACAATATAGCGTGTTGACAATGTTGAGCTCTAGACAGGTAATGCACTACATTCTTTCATAACTCGGTTCGCACCTCTTAAAATTGAAATGATATCCACTGTAGGTTTTCAACAGAGACATGGACAAAGATACTATTGTCTTGCATGCAGCTAGAGCCTCAAGACTTGAAAACCAAGATGCTATTGACACAACCATTGTCAACATGCTTGCTGATCCAAAAGAGGTAGCAAATGAAATAGAAAATATGTTTTTGATAACTCTTCTATCCAGGTGACCTTGATTGTTGGTATTGATTGCTCAATAAATTTGCTTAGTTTTCTTTTTTGAATGGTTAGGATTCAAGACTTGTTGAACTGGTTTGGGTAGTGCATATGGGATGCATTCTATAAAAATGTTACAGCATATGGAGTGAGGCAAGGGCTTGAAAGGTATGAACTTTATATGAAATGGGTTATTTCAGTTCTTTTTGTTCTAATTGAATTATGCTTATGGTTTTTTGTTATTTAATTGCAGATAAATTTTTTATTAGTTAAAGGGATAAATTTTTTCTTTAGAGTTAAGGGGATAAACTTTTTCTAACCATGATCTTACATGCTTCTCCATTTGGATGTGGGTTCCCTTCTTTAAATATTCTCTACAGTTCACTTTCTCATAATTTGTTCAGTTTTATAACATGGTTTTTATTGAAGATGTTAATACCTTTAGAGGCTAGCAATCTATGATGACAAGTTTTCAGTTCTTATCAATGAGATACTCTTACTTGGTAAAGTTTTGGGATTTGGGATGCTTTTTCAGTATATAAAACAGAGATGTATACCCAACAAAATACAGAGAATGCTCTGGTTTCGAGCTATGTTTTGATGACTGTTTGGAGTTTTCTTTGAGGTGTTTGGTGGTCTCTTGGCTGCGGTTTGTAATGACAGAGTTAGGATGTAGTAAGGACCTATTTTGGGGGTCGGTTTTTAGCTGGATCATACTGCCGGGAAGTGGAAAATGCAGCCACGGTGGAGGTCTGCAGTTTGTATTGCAGCAACTCTTTGAGCAAGATCTTGGTGCTTTGCAAGGGTGGGAGGGAATGGCTTTGGGAACGGATTCAGAGTGGAGCAGTGCAATCACGCCGCAAGTCATATTTGTGGTGCAAGCAAGTTTTCTTGCTAAGCTGAAACCAAACCCTTTAGTATTTATGTTTCCCTTTAGCCAAGTGGCAGATAATGACTTGAATAGAAAACATGAGCAAACATAGTTGTGTGAAGAAGTATCGATTTGTTGCAAACATAGTATAATAAATTTATATAATATTATATCCATTCAAAAAATTATCAATGTTTGAATTCAAACTTCATCGTCATTCATGACACCTGCTTCATTAGTTTTATGCACATCTAACTCCTATGTGTAAAGACTTTTCTTGCTTCATTTTAACCAGCTCATCAGGAGGGTTTATGCCTATCCGTTCAACTGACATGTTCCTTGCTTCATTTTTAGTGCCATGGAATTGGTTGATGCTGGAGTTCCGCTGCCTCTTTTAGAACCTATGAGACAGACAATACTCCAAGTAGAAGGGGTCATGGTAAGTAGTCTGTATACACACGTCACGGGGAAGAATACACGCAGCAAGAATGGGCAATGGTAGGTCCTGGAACCGAGTGCTGGCAGGGCACTCTGCTGTAAAACAGAGTGTCCTTTTCGGAGCAGGGAGAGGCTGCGAACTGGAAGGACTGGGCACTGGTTGCTGCGGCCTGGACTGGTGGTAAGGCCGTGGCGAGATGGTGGATACGCGTTAGGCTGATGGACGCTGTTGCGTCGCAGAGCGTCCTGTTGCTGTGCTGTGTTCTGAGCTGCTGCGATGCAGTGGCCTTCATGCGAACACGCTGCTGCGACACTCTGCAATATTGTGAATACAATTGCTGTTTAGGTGCTTTTTATTGTTTGCGGGGATCATTTATTTTCTTTGGTTAGTTGAAATCAGTAGTTTATAAGAACATCCATTTAGTTGAATTGTGAAATTGTGAATTGGGTTACTGAGAAACCAAAGAAACAAAGATTGAGGTTTTATTATTGACTCAATTTTGATTCAAAACTGTGATTTGCCTATTGACTTAATGCTTTAGTTGGAGCTGAACATAGTCCCCAAAACCAAATATTGGATTGGGTTTTTTATAGTTCAGTTAGGATCATTTACTTTGTTTGATTGATAGCAAAAAAAAAAAAAAAAAAAAAAAATTGCCACGGCTTAAAACCGTGGCTAAAACATTTGCAACGGTTTATAACCGTGGCTAGGTCTTGCCACGATTTTAAGCCGTAGATATTCCTGGCCACGGCTTAAAACCGTGGCTAACATATATTTTGCCACGGTTTTTAGCCGTTACTGAGGATTTAGCGACGCCTCTACAACCCACGGTTTTAAGCCGTGCCAATGGGTTACCCCCACGGTTTAAAACCGTTGCTAATGGCCATTTTTGGTGTAGTGCCCAGTCAGAAGTGTGCCGACGTGGACGTTTGGCCCTAAGGGGGTGGACTGTGAGACCCTGGAGTGGGCGGACTTGAGGGTGAGGGTGAGGGTTGAGGCCCAATAGGCCCAACATGCCCAATAGGCCTGAGAGAGGTTGGACGAGCTACAAAGGGGTACATAGTCCCACATCGCCTAGGTGCGGAAAGGGGATGTGCTATATATATGTGCGAGGTTGGATCCCCATAGTAAGAGGCCTTTTAAAGCCGTGTGGGCCGGTTGGGCCCAAAGCGGACAATATCTTACTGTGCGGATCGGGTCGTTACATGGTTCTTTCCGCCTCATAATGAGCTGCTGGCTTGTCTATCCTAGGTCAAACTCTTAGATACTTCCCTTATTTGGTCTTATGAGTATCGGGCTTGACCATATGACTTATGGGCTTAATAGGGCCTTGCTTATTGGGTTCAACCTCCTGGTACCCACCTCGGTGGGCTTGGAACAAACTGGACTTGGTCAGATTAGGCGCCCATCTAGGCCTTTTTACCCTATTAACGAGATCATCATGCCACGTGTACAGTGCAGATTACTGGATGGTTGGGTGTATCATCAAGAATAATAGCATTATTGCTTCCAAGTGTGAGAAGGCAGAAAAAATTAAATATTTATAGTTTTGCTTTAATTGGAACTTTTACTTGATGTATATTATAATGGTGACTTATATATCTTAAAGCAAATTTTTTTCATGGGATGAAGGTGTTTGCTATGGTCCAAAGAAGATCCGAAATATTATGATGTTAGTTCATTGGGGAAACACTAATTCAAAACATAACAACTCAACAACTGCAAATTGGGCATAGGACTGGGATGAAATTTCTTCTAACTAAAAAGGAAACCATCCCTGCTTTGATCAGGATGACCTTGTTCTTTCTCCATGGAAGCAGCGTGGCACAAATACCTTGAGGTTAAAATCATATGGTTCAGGTACTTGCGTCATGAAAGCATTATTTTGGTTGCTCATATCTAACCAGATCATTAAGGCTTAGGATGATATTTAACTCTCACATGTTTAAAAGATGAAATTAATTGAACCTCATAAGTGCAGACCTCAAAAGAGCGTAAGAGAATTTTCTACTTCAATGGCAATGTAGCACTAGCTTATGAAAATGGCAGGCCGGAAGCTATACATAGACCTAATCTCGATCTCACCCCATTTCTTCAAGATCGGGACGGGATAGACCTCATCCCATCCCAAACAGGTTTGTGACAGGACGAGATGAATATAATATAGAACAACTGCAATCAAGTCCGGTTCACATTTGGTGATATGCATGTTAAAGTCTTGATGATATCTTGTATTTGATTATCAACACTCGAAACATATCGAATTTACTTATCCACTTCTTGTGCTACACCCGCATGGGGTGAAGAAGATGGGAGAGCTTCTTTTTTTCTTTTCACTTTGCAGATTCAGAGCAAAAACACATACAAACATTTGCCCCGAAAACCATCTAATCAAAATGAAAACTCGAAATTTCCTTCAATAAAGGAAATTCAACAAGCACCAGAGCACAAACAAAAAGACCAAACAACGTAGTAAAACAAGGTAATTGGGATATTTTTTTTGCATTGAAGAAGTTCAACTTATCAAAGTAATCAAAGAAGCATCAAACAAGGTTTTAGCATGTCAGAGAGTGTTCAAGGGTCATAAGGTGTCAAAGAAGCTCAACAAAGCAAAATCAAAATTGAATTTGATCAGATAGTTTTCATGAGATTTGTGCTTGAAGCTTTCTTTGTGTGTATGATGAGTGCATAAAAGTGCACTCTGAACATTGTTTTCTAAGTGTAGTTGTTAGATTATTTGGTTAATTAGTGTATTTTTATAATAAATGTCTACTTAGTTTCATTATGTGTATTTGGTATTTGGCATGTACTTTAATGGAGAAAAAAGAACTAATACCATGTGCAAGGCTGGGTCGCTAAAAAGGGAAGTCTACTTAAAAATAAAAACCCAATTTCACAAATAATTTTAGGTCAAAACTCGTTAGGAAATGGGGCAAAATTAAAAAGGAAATAAATGGTTTTAAAAGGGGAAGAAGGGGCTTCGAATTCTCTCCCTCTCTGGCGTGAACTTCCTTTCTACGTGAGCTTATTTGTGATGAAGAACGGAGTGTGACAAATTTCGGCATCATCTCTCCTTGATGGTTTGTGAACTAAGTATGATCTATTGCTAATTCGTGAAGGCAAACAGAAACAGGTGCGTGAGCTTGACGTGACTACAGAGAGCGTGACAGTTGCTGGTCTTCTTTTTGGCTACGTCGCTTTGTCGCTGCTGTGCGATTTCCTTATCCAAACTTTTGTGTGAAGACGTAGATATGGACGGACCTACTAAGGGGCGAGGGGGGGGGGGGGCAGCTGCCCCTCCCCCTCAATTTAAAAAAATAATAATTTATAATTAGCTTTTAAAAATAAATCAATTATATAATGTATAAATACATTATAAGTATTATTCATTCAACTATTTTTACAGCTATATATCGGTGTAGTGGTTTAAGGTGTTTAACTTTTGGTAATCAACGAGAGTTCGATACTCTCCGAGAACATAATTTCTTTATGTGTATTCACTATGCATTTTTATGGTTATTGATAATTATTATTTTTCATCATTGTCACTAGCCTAATTTTTTATTTTCAATACAATGTTATTAGTAATTGCAAACATTAAAAAATTTGTTTAGTTTAATAAAAATTTATTTTCGGTCGTCTTAGAGCGTTTAATTTCTTTATGGCTATTCACAATTACAATTTTGTCATTGTGACCTACCCCTACTTTTTTGCTTTCAACGCAAATTTATATGTAATTGGAAATAATAAATAAATGAATTGCTGGTTCACAAGTGGTGTAAAACCTCCAACAACAAAAAAATTTAAAATTAATATCTAAAATAATAAATATAGAATTCAATAAAAATATATGCCATTAGCTAACGCATACAAAATTTGATCCTCATATAAATCATTTTTCTATGAAATTGTATTAGGTTCTTATTATGTTCGTAAATTTCAGATTTTTTTTTTGCTTCAACTAGATACTTATCTTAATTATTTTGTGATTTTAATTAAATATTCTAGTTATTATGCTCATTTGCCCCTTATTAAGGTTATTGATATTGTGACCTAATTTTGGCTTAAAATTTGATTACACTGGATTCAATTTGGTATATGCAATGTATTTTTATAGTTGTACTTTTTTTATTTTACTAGCTCGGGCAGAAATTTTTCTTTTGCTTGCCAGTTTGCCCCCCTTGACTAAAATCCTGGGTCCACCACTGAAAGGCTGTGAAGGATTCTTGTGTTGCTGCGACATCTGGATCTTCGCTGCAATTCGTGAAGAACCAACTGCGTGAAGGATCAAGACGTGTTCATGATCTGTTACTAGTTCATGAACTGAAGCAGGGTATAAGATCACTCTGCTGCTCTGTTCGTGACCGTGTGAAAAGAAGGAAGCAACAAGGAGGGAAAAAAGATTTGAATCTTCTTTTGCTATTTGCACCACCAACTTCAGTCTGCGCCACAAATTCATAGTTTGTTTATTACTGCTAATTTTCAATGCTTTATTTGAATACCAATATTGTCTGCATTATGTTTAGCTAAACAATTTAGTTAGGGATAGATTGAAGCACTAGTTATGACTCTTTAAAATTTTGACCTGCCTTGATACACTATATTTATGATGCATGATTGATTAGTTTCAGATTTTACTTAACCTTTCATATGAATTTTATTTATGCTTGATCACCACATGCATGATTTTTATGAGGATTGTCACATGGATAAATTTATATGATAGAATCTTGTGCCTATGTTAGGTGACAAAAAGAACCAAGTAAGATCATTCTTGGAATTAATCAACATAGATGATTGAAAAAGATACTGATGATACATAAAAACGGTCACACCCCTGAGCCATACAGTGTCATGATGATCTCAAGGAATTACGGGCCCCAACATCAACCCAACACTGATTTGGCCCAAGCGGTTCTAAGCCCGCCCAATTCAGTCGGCCAGACGAACCCGAACACTCACAGCATGCTAGGCCCACACGTCTCAAAATTATCCTCAATACTCGTAAGTCCTACCAAGGCAAGTATTTTGAGGATCAGCTTTAGACCGCAACTATAGCAGCTCTCTGCTTCCAACTAGCAAGCAGATACCAGAGTATATCCAACACAGGGAATCTTCCTTCTACGGATTGATTTCGCACTGGGAACTATCTCCTGTGTATCTAGGTGCACAAGTCTAACATGAAACTTCCCTCCTACAGCACGACTCCTAATTAGAGAAGGATCTCCACGAAGATCTTCTTCCTAAACTACGCCCTCGATAGCTTGGTAGAACCAGAACTCCTTACACTATAAATAAGACATGAGGTTGGTAAGCTAAGGTATGCTACAAATTCCCTGTTACAACATTACACATTCCTCAGATCCTTGTGCAGGTCAGCAGGTAAGCAGGATTAGATCAAAGCAGGGAGAAAAAACCGACTGCAACAGTTTGGCGCTGTCCGTGGGACGACATAGTTCTTAACTTTTCATTAGTGTCATCTCCTTTTAAAACCCAGAGAGATGGTGACCACTAGGTCACGCAACAAGGGAGAACATGGGGACACATCAAGCGCTCCAGTTGGCGTAGCACTGCCGCTTTCAGTGGCTTTGGTCATACACGGGCTGCAGACTCACGCCCCCACGCCGACGACCGCAACAACAGACCTCTGAATTGATAGGTTGACATCTCAAATACAACAGGTAGCCAAGGCAGTGGAGGCTCTCACGCAAAAAACCACCACCTCCCAATGGAAATCAGAAGCATCACGAGACCCGAAAGATGGCATGGAGCAAACACAAGAAAGACAAGCCCCGCTAGTTCTCATTGGACTAGGGGAGGCTGTGCGGCTACGATGAGCCCGTCGCCAGGGAAGAGAGACTCGACCCTTAGAATCCCTTCCGCAGAGGGGCGAACAACCCATATGTACTGTATCGCTTTTCCGTCCCACCATTTGTGGTCCGTATCATGAATGAGGCCCTTTCGAGGAAGTTTACTCCCATGAAGCTCGACTTCTACTTCAAAACCACCAATCCTTTCGACCATCTGCGTTATTACCAACACGTAATGGCCCTCAAAGAAGGATCCAAGTCTATCACATGCCGAACTTTTCCCACTAATTTGAAAAGCTCAGCACTGACATGGTTCCATAGCCTTCCGCTGAGGTCAATCAACTCCATCAAAACACTGGCAAAGGAGTTTCTGACATGTTTCGTAGGGAGCCAATGTTTTCAAAAAGGCCCACATTACATACTCTCTCTTAAGCAGAGTTCCCACGAGACTCTTAGACAAATTGTCACGTGCTTCAACAACCAGATGACTCTCATCAACGGATGCAGTGATGACACGGCCGTGACAGCCTTCACTGCGGGCCTCAAGGAAGGAAAACTTTACGAATACCTCACCTTAGAGCCCCCTTCTGGACATGAAAAAGTTCCTATAGAGCGCTCAGAAGCATATTACCTTGGAGGAGCTTAGAATCGTGAAGATGGAAATCGAAGGCGCGAAGAAGCCCTCCGCTCCTAAGGACAAAAATGAGGGAAATAAACGCGAGGATGAGGAACGGAGCTAGAGGAATCGCAGTGACAACAGGTCAGACCCTAGTCGGTCTAGGCCGGAGAAATCATTCAACTACGTTGGATCTAGATGTGTGACAACCCTAAATGCTAACCTCTCAGACTTACTAAACTCAATGAAAAAATGGGAGGATCTAAAGTGGCCCCCGAAGCAGCGCAGAGACCCCTTCAAGCGAGACAACAACAAGTACTGTGCATACCACAATGAAGCTGGCCACGATACCAATGACTGCAAGAGTCTGAGGTATGAGGTTGAGTACTGGATCCACAGAGGCAAACTAAAAGAATTCCTTAACTCTGAGAAGCGACCAGAACAAACCAAAGATAGGCCCTGCAACTAGACCCTACTGGAGATACAGAAAATGATAAAACACATCTACTACTCACTTGTATAGAGCCCCATTCCCACCTTGACCTTTACGGACAAAGACCTTGAAGAAGTTCGAGCGCCGCAGAACGACACCCTAGTCATCTTGGTTTCCAACGCAAGGTGGGAGGTAAAGAAAGCTCTGGTAAACACATGAAGCTCACTCAACGTTCTGTTCTACAATGCATTCCGCAGTATGGACCTCAAGGAGGAAAAATTGATGTCCTCAGACTACCCGCTGATAGGATTAAGCGAAAAAAAGTGCTTCCCGATCGGAAAGATAAGGTTGGCAACAATGGCAGAAGAGCCTCAACTAAAAAAGGTCATGTTTCTGGACTTCATGGTCGTAGACGCACCATCGACCTAAAACCTTATCTTGGGAAGACCATGGGTCCACTAGATGGAGGCAGTAGTCTCCACCCTTCACCAGTGTATTAAGTACACTGCTAACCGCTCAGAAGGGACAATACACGGAGACCAACCTACGACACGAGGCTGCCATTACACCGCACTGAAACAATTAGAATGCTCCCAGATCCAGCTACATACTACGGGACAGCTTGAACCATTGTCGGGCCAAACGACGGTGGAGGCATCGCTTTTAAAAATTACAGGAGCAATAAGCTCATCCGCCCAGAGAAACAGATATGCCAAGGCAAGCGGGGATACATTCCCCCGACTTTCCATCGGTACAGAGATTGACCCCTCTACAAGGTTTACTCTTCAATAACCTTTGAAGCGCCTCGACAGTCCGCTGAACGATCCACAATAGCAAACCGAATTCACTTCAAGGCCATGATCAATTTCTTTCCGTCAACAGTTAATCTACTTTCGGTCGTTTGTTTCCATTTCCATAGTCAATGTAGAGTTTTAGTTCTTACAAACTCATGTAATTTGCAATTATTTAAGAAATAATGCTAGAATTGCGAAAACAAACTCTATTGATTATTGGAAAGATGTAACAACAAGCGCCTTGAGGCGGATACAAAAGACTACATACTTTAAGTATCTGAATACAGTGCGACACGAAGGAAAAAGGCTTGTTTAGACAATTCTACTACGATTATACTACATGGGGGATTCGAAAAAGACTGAACTGAGCAAGATCAAAAGGAAAACATCATGTTCAAATGCTTCCACAGACATACCCCTTAAATATGGTCTGAAATGGTACAAAATTGGCAACCGGGAGCACCGATAAAAATTGAAAGCCCAACTCACACACTCTGTGAACTTGGGAAAAGAAGTGTTCTAAAAATCGGCCTAGGCGCGCTAGAAGGTGGAAAACCGCCCAGATTAATGGCTGGGCAGGCAGTCTGGGCGGTTTTGGGCAGTCTGGGCAGTTCTGGGCAGTCTGGGCGGGATCTAGGCGGGGTCTAGGCGGTCTGGTCAATTTTTATTTTTTTATTTTTTAATAAGGATGATTGTGTTCTTATTTTATTTTTCTTTCATATTTTTTAGAAATAAACTATTTAATTATTTTTTATTCAGTATATGTCTAAATGTAGCAAATGATGATTACTTAATGGAATTCTCAAAGGATCTGCCGGTACCAATTTTACTAATGTAGATTTTATCAAACATAACTGAGGTTATTCATGCAATTTGAAGAAAAATAAAAGAGTACACAAATTCAAATTTATATAAAGTACCCATCATGACCAACTTTAGTCATTTGAGTTTTAATAAAGTTTGTTCACGATTGTTAATTTTTCATGTTTTTAAATTTTGCATATGTATATTGGCATTAAATTGGATGTAATTGATAAGGTATTATGCTTAACTTTTGTAAATTATTAAAGTTATAATACAAAACCTAAGACCACCTAGGCGCCCACCTAGGCACCCGCCTAGGCCCCTGGGCGCTAGGCACCTGCTCGCCGCCTAGCGATTTTTAGAACACTGGGGACAAGTATCAGATGAGATAGGATCGCATATACCTTCCCACGCAAGGAAAACAGGAATATTTGGGAATCAATGACCCAGATGTCGACTTCCAACGCAAGGCGAAGCGATGAAACTAATCGAGAAGTGGTGGGGGGCTGGCTCTCGAACGATGGTTGCTAACGCTATATCTAAAATTAAACATTCAGGAACAATGATAAGGCACCAGCAGGCGAACGACATACTCTTCCTTTGAGAGAGAATCAATACTATTCCTCCGCGATATGAGAAGAAATTACGAGACCTCAGCAGATCAACTATGTGCCCACCCAGAACAGGTGACCACGCATAATTGCAATTATTGTCGTGCCTGATAAGTGCAAATGTCAGAACATTTGAGGACTTCATGGCTAGAGATCTCCTTTCAGCCTTTAGAAACCCAAAGCATTTTCTTCAAACAAGAACATTCATGAGATAAGCTTTGCAAAAGATAGTGCCTACAACGATTGGAAACACCATTATATAGGCGTAATGGTTTACCAAACGGGCCTCCTGCATTAACTGCTAAGCATAGATTACCGTGGGGGAAATGAAGAAATGGTGGTTCGCAAGGAAATTGCACAGGACACATTCGCTAAATTAATGGCGCTACACGCAACCCCATTAATTTAAAGGGACTAACTGGTGTCCCGCATCCTATGTCGTACACGTGTCACCGTGCGATCTATGCCTACACGTAGTGCAACCATACAAGAAACCCTAGCTCTTCCTTTGCAAGCCCAAAGGCTCGATCCACTCGGCCCACCATTCAAACAGTATTCTATTACATGCTAGGCACGAACGCAAATTCAAATGAGCCTTGACGCATGGACCGTACCTACAAATCGTTGTTTTTTTTAAGGCAATGTCGTCCACACAGTGCACGACACTAGCGGACATGGGTTTGCACGCCTTCAAACGAGTGGAACCCCTCTCCAACCGGGTAAGCTTAGTCAGCCAAAACTAATGATAATGGCTTCAAGTATCTCCTGACACCTAGTCCGCTTAGCTCGAATCTCGATGATCTAGGAAGTGGAAGTCTAATCAGTACTATCACACTTGGTGAGAACTTGCTAGGTTCATTGCCCCCCTTCGCGGTCAATGATCGCCGAACCCAATCAGGTAAGCCTAGCTGGTAACGACTGGCAACGACAGCTTATGATCAAAGACCAGACCTGTAGCCCCCACTGCGCGGGTGTAATTGGTTTGGAAGGTGGGAGCCTTGTCAGTCCCAAACTGATTCCGACGGCTCGCCACGAGACCACCGCTTTTCAGCTTGGCTGCCAAATTACCAATCCTGGACTTGTAGCCCCCATTGTGCGGGTGTAGATAGTTTAGAAGATGGGAACCTAGTCAGTCCCGAGCTGATTTCGACGACTCACCATGGGACCACTGCTTTTCAGCGTGGCCACCAAATTACCAACCCTGGACTTGTAGCCCCCATTGCACGGGTGTAGATAGTCTAGAAGGTGGAAGCCTAGTCATCCGCGAACTGATTCCGACGGCTTGCTGCGGGGCCATTGTTTTTTAGCGTGGATGCCGAAAACTTCCAAATCTGTAGCTTGATGCCCACATGCCCACAAGTGTAGATGATTTGTAAGGTGGGATCCCAGTCAGTTTCGAATTGATCTCGACGGCTTGCCACGGGACCACTGCTTTTTAGCCTAGTCGCCGAACCCTTCTTACACTACAACACAAATGCCCAATAATAGCATTTGTTAATAGCATTTTTGCTAAATACGCTATCAAAGATCAAATTTTAATGTAAACAAAAATGAAAACGCTATAAAAAAAAGGCGTGCTTTTTGGCGCTCGCTTCTTTCCTCCCTCGTTTTACTGGACGCTCGAGTTAGAGCTCGATGAAACTCCACCCTCCCCTCAATCTCGTCGTCTCCCTCACTGCTCCCTCATCTCGCCATCTCCCTCCCTGCTCTCTCCATATCTCCATCTCCCTCACTGCTCACTCCATCTCTCCATCGCCCTCACTGCTCTCTCCATATCTTCATATTCATCTTCATCTCCCTCACTGCTCCCTCCATCTCTCCGTCGCCCTCCCTCTTTCTATCTGTTGTTTTCCCTCCCTTTTTTGTCGATTGATCTCACTCTATCGCAGTCGATTCACCCCTCTTGCACTCGGTTCACCTCTCACTTGATTCGACAATAGTTGTTCGTCTTTCTGGGATCTTTCCTGACTTTACCCAAAAGAAAAATCGTTCATGGTGGGCCGAATTAGTTAAGGATTTCGATTTTAATGGCATTGATGAAATATGGAATGACATGAATGAACCTGCTGTTTTCAAGGCAATGCTAACAAATCGTCGTACACCCAATTCTTATGTTCTTTGTTCTTTTCGTTGTTCTTTGATTTGATTTGTTTTGTTATCAATAGTAATGTAATTCCTTTTGAAAAATCCTAAACATTTTGATGGGAAAACAAAAAATAGGTTTTTGAACCACAGTTCCATTTTATGGAATGAGGGCATCTTGTTTGAACTACATAAGAAATAGAAACTCATTGGGATTCTTCCATCTATTAATTGGTGTATAAATCACGGTTTGCCTAGTTGTAGTCTCCATGTTTTGTTCTTGTTTGTGGTTTGCTTCCTGAACTTGATGTCTTTAATTTTACGTTCAGGAACTGTATTTATGCCTCCTAAGTTGTCTCTTGGCTATTGATATACACGTAATTATTACAAAATATATCCCTTAATTTATATAGGTTAGTGCTTCAATTAATATATTTTATTCTAATTATTTCGTTTTTATGTTTTTGTAGGAATTTGCGCGTGAATGATAAAATCGCATTAAGGCGACAATTTGAGGAAATGATTAATTTGTTGACTCTAGCGGTGGTACAAAATAGCGGTTCACATATCTAAACATGACCCAAATAAGCCTAGGTCCACTTACTTTAATCAAGCCCAAGCCCAGAAAGCTAGAAACCTAAGCCAAGCCTAACAAGGAAATAGGGGAACCCTATTTAGGTTTCTCTCTTCCCTTCTCTTTGGAGTATGCTCTTCCACGTTTTCTGCTCCTTCTCTCTTTTCCAGCCGCCATCACCACCTCCATCGGGGCAGAGACAGAGAGCCCTGTGTCTCTCGCCACTAACCAACCACCGTCCAAGCCACCACAGTCCCTGTTTCCTCCACGCACCCTGTTCCTGTCTTTCCTTCACCTCGCCACCGTCCCGCATCCTCCATCACGAACAAAGCTCGCACGCCACCACCGCAAGCAGAAGAAACATGGAGCACCTCCCTGTTTCGCGCCTTGTTTCCTTGTTCCATTCTCTCCCATTTTCATTCTTTCCATCTCTCTCCCTGTTCCATCTCACTCCACCACCACCGCGACAGACTCGCCTCTCTCTTTTAGAGCCACCACCACCGCGACAGGGCACCTCCCTGTTTCGCTCTTCCTCTTTCAATTTTGTATCTCTCTCACTCTTTCCATCGGAGGACGAAGGAACGCGCGTGAGGAGCGAAGCAGCGGCGACGGAGCAAGAGGTGTCACACTGGAGACGAAGGAAGAGCCGCGCGACTGTTAGGCGGGAATCAACCGTTTTTCAAATGTTTGGCTATTCGCACCTCAGCCCATTGCTGAGTACCACCACAGTGCAGCTGCTGAGATTTCTCGGGATTTGCAAATTTATCGGGATTCGTGCGCATACAGGAAGTGATGGATTCCACCTCCACTGATGTTGTGACCACCACCACCATGAGTCACTAAACCCCACGCAAGGTGAAGAGGTGAACTCCTAGATGTAACGCACTAAATTAGTATTTGATTCGCTTTAAGCTTTCACGATGAATAATGATGTTTAATGATTCTCACTTTTATTTAATATAGAAATTTATGTTGTTTCAGTGACAAGGATTTCATAGATTTCTTCGTAGATTATTATTATTCCGGTGATTATCTTTTCTTCTTCATATAAGCTTAGTCACGCTTTTCTTATGTGTGGAATGTTTAAGAATCAATTGATTCCGGTAGGTTAGTTATATGTGATCGTCATTTATTACGATATTGTCTCCGGATATATCGTAAGTTTAGGATATCACATATGACAGACCTTTGTGTTTTTTTTTTAGAAAAAGTGAAATCTAAAATTCATTTACATTAGGGTATATTAATCTATAAAAGATTATTTTTCCGATTACGTCGTTTGGGATGTGAAACACGTAGTTGAGTCATCATAGCGAATCAATACTAGTTGGCGCGTGAAGTCTAGGAGGGATTCTTGGAACCTTGTGATTTTTCCAAACTTAATATTCAATAAATTAAATTCAATTTCGTATTTTAAATTTGTTAGAATTTCTTAACTTTAGTTTCACATAGTTTGTCTTCCTTAATCTTGTTTTGTAGATCGTTTTTCCTCGTGGGATCGACACCCCATTCTTTACTGCAATTGACCACGTGTACTGTTTGGGCGTAATCAAATTTTGGCGCCGTTGCTGGGGAACAAGCGTCATTCTACAAGGAAGGTTTCGGGTATTATCTTTCTTGCTCATTTTTCATTTTATTCTATTTTTAGGTTTTAGGTCCAGTTTAATTTTAATTTTAATTTTATTTCTAAATTTTTTTTTAAAGAAATAAAAATAAAAAAATAAAAAATAAAAAACAGAAAAAAAAACATTGGGGGTGTGAGTTGGAATAGAGACCACTTAGGGAGACTAATTAGGGTCCCAAATTTAGAACACCCACAAATTCACATTGAGACCAAATTAAGTCCTACTTCTAACACCATGAGTAATCACGAAGATGACCATGTTCGGTCGCTAAAGGACTATCTCCACCCCACGCGCACTGCTACTCCATCATGTATCATGTTTGCACCAAGTACACCAAAGCTAGATTTTAAGCCGGGTATGATACAATTATTACCCACTTTTCATTGCCTAGAGAGTGAGAATCCTTACGTTCACATTAGGGAATTCGAGGAAGTTGTGGCCACCTTTCACAACAAAGTTGAGGCTGTAGACTCGGTTAGACTAAGGTTTTTTCCTTTTTCCCTCAAGGAAAAAGCGAAGAGTTGGCTATACTCTTTGTGACCAAGGTCTATAGGTTCGTGGGAAGAGATGATCCAAGCATTTTTTAATAAATACTTTCCTCACCACAAAACCAACGGTCTAAAGAGACAAATTTCTACCTTCACCTTAAAGAATAGCGAGACATTATATCAAGTATGGGAAAGGTTCAAGGATCTTTTGAATACATGCCCACACCATGGGTATGAGAGTTGGTGCGTAGTCAGTTATTTTTATGAGGGACTCACCAGTAGAGAACGTCAGTTCGTTGAGATGATGTGTAATGGAGAGTTTTTGCAAAAGGACCCTGACGAGGCTATTGAGTACCTGAATGACTTGGCTGAAAAGGCTCATACTTGGACTGGTCCAAGTGCTACTGAGAGCACAGATAGAACACGCCCAGCTGGAGTTTACCAACTTAGGGAAGATGATAGCCTTAGATCCCAACTTGATAGAGTAACTAGGGAGTTAGAGGCACTTAAGACCAAGGATGGTAGGCCCACACATACTGTTGCCAGAGTTGAGCTACAAGACGCCTGTTTTATATGCGGGGGAGTTGAACACTTAGCACAGGATTGCCCGACCTTGACTGAGATGAGAGGGGTTTATGAGGAACAATGTAACGCCTTAGGGATGTACAAGAAGCCTTACTCACCATTTTCTAACACTTACAATTCTGGCTGGAGAGATCACCCTAACTTAGGCTGGAGGTCCGAAGCAGACCAACCTACACACTCACAGGCACAACCACTTAGGTCATACCCTGCACCTCCATACAATGCACAATAACACAAGTTCCTTATCAGACACATTACATGCATTTATAGAGGCACAAGGTAAAACTAATCAAAAATTTGAGGTTGCATTGACACAGTTGGCAGAGGAGAACAAGGAGATCAAAAGCAAGATAACCAAGCTGACAAGTTCCTTAACAGTACAAGAGCGAGGCAAATTTCCGTCACAGCCTCAAGCAAATCCGAAGGGACAACTTATGGCACAAACCTCTACCTCAGACTCTCAGAAAGTCAAAGAAGTTAATGCCATTACTACGCGGAGTGGTAAGATTTTAAAGGGATCAAGCTCGTCCACGACTATAGGCACCTCCCCAAGTGCACAGGAGAGCATCCCTGAGGATGAGCCCAATAAGAACATTCCAGTTCCAGTTCCTTTTCCTCAAGCACTACGACCTACTGGAAAGAAATTAGAACTGCATGGTGAGATTCTAGAACACTTGAAATAGGTTAAAATTAACTTACCTTTGCTGGATGTGATTAAACAGGTACCAACTTATGCGAGGATCATCAAAGATCTATGCACTATCAAGAGGAAACATCATGTCAAGAAGACTGCCTTCTTGACAGAACAAGTAAGCGCGGTGATTGAGCAGAGGACACCACCCAAGTAAAAAAATCCAGGGTGTCCTACAGTCACCTGCCAGATTGGGACTTATGAGTTCGGCCAAGCCTTGTTGGATTTAGGAGAAAGTGTAAATCTGATGTCATATTCTATTTACTTGCAACTGGGTCTAGGAGAGATTAAACCCACATCCGTGGTACTGCAATTGGCCGATAGATCGGTTAAGAAGCCAAGAGGAATAGTCGAGGATGTCTTGCTTCAGATTGATAAGTTTTACTATCCCGTCGACTTTCTTATTTTAGATACTCATTCTGCGGTTAATATGGAGTCTACAGTTCCGATTATTTTAGGTAGACCTTTTCTTGCCACAGCTAACGCTCTTATCAATTGCAGGAACGGTCTAATGAAGCTGTCTTTTGGGAACATGACTCTGGAAGTCAACATATTGAATATTAGCAAGCAACCACATGATGATGATGAGTGTCATCATACCTACATGATAGACACGTTGATATCAGAGGACGCGCTCCTGAGCGCAGATTCTGAAACCTTCGAGTACCTCCTTTCTATTTCTGATTTTGAGAATTCACTTTATCCTGACAATGCTTTTGATATTTCTGTTGTTTCAGGGTTAAAGGATAAAGGAGGGCGACAATGGAAACCATGCTTTGAGGAGTTGCCAAAGGAAAGACAGAAACCACAACCATCCACCGTGGAAACTCTGAAAGTTGACCTAGCTCCACTGCCTGAGGGACTTAAACATGCATTCCTCGAACCAGGTGATACCTTTCCTATTATTATTTCTTCCGTGCTTGATAGCTCACAAGAAGAAGAATTGATTAATATGTTACGTGAAAACTAACCAATAACTGATGTGAAAATTATCCAATCTTCTGATTTGGAATCAGACTTAGGATGTTTCATTTTTGGGGAAAGGGAGGATCCTTTGTTGCATATCACTACTTGTGACCCATTTATGTTTAAGATCCCTACTGACTTCCAAGGAATGCGAGTTTCTTTACCATTTTTATATGATTTTAGATGGTGTCCTTGCAACTTTTGGGATGTGCTAGTATATCTTGTGTCGCATGTGGTTGCTATTTTTGAGTGGACTAATCCTCAACTTTTCAAGTTGTTGGTATACGATTCCTTAACCCTTTTGACTCGTTTATATCATAGACTAGGTTTGGAGGTGAATGTTCCTTATGTTCTTCCTCGTCACTTAATGGTATATCTTTCATGAGGGAGAATATATGTCGGGCTGAAGACGTTAAACCAAGCACTCCTAGGAGGCAGCCTAGCCTTAGTTGTGTGTCTTTGCTGTTAGTTTGGATTGATTTTCGAGTACCCTATTTAATTGTGTTTCACTCATACTCGTTAGCTCCATAACAGTTTTGACTTACAACTTGCCTTTTTTTGTTTTCTTTGTTAATGTCGAGTCTGCATTTTATCGATTTCTAATGAAAACTCCATGCTTCTTATGTTTCTGAGCGTTCATTGGTGGAAGATTTCATCGAAATTGGTAAAAAGCTTCACCATGGTAATATCACTCTAACCCTCCTCTTTTCTTTTGCCTTGATTTGTCATGATTATTATTTTATACATTGAGGACAATGTTTGGTTTAGGTTTGGGGGTGTGGTTTATTAGATTTTTTTTATGCAATTTTCAAAAATCTTTGAGTTTAAAACGTATTTTACAATTAAACCGAGTCATTTTTGTGTTCTACTCAATCTCCATTGAATACTTAGATGATTATGGTAATTGTGTAAAATCTTATTGAAAATGAATTTGAAATCCGAACTCTTGGTGAATAAAAAAATAAAAAATAAAAAATAATAAAAAAGTGAAAAAAGGGTTTTGAGTTTTTTTAGAGAATATTTTTTGTTGCCTTTAATTTTGAGAAAACACATACTAGCACGTGTCACATAGTTATATTAGTGGAAAACATGATATTTGATATTATCCTTATGTTAGATGTATTTCGTGAGACTTTTCAACTCGACTATTCATGCACTATAAGCCAAGTCAACATTATTTGAAGTTGATTAGTGAGGTATTGAACTAGAAAACCTTAGAATAATAGTGGAGACTTAACCCTTGTGAGTTTTGAGCCATTCTTTATTTCTTGAGGGTTATTAATTACACTCTGATTTTTCTTGAGTCCGCATTATTTCGTTGATGATCTCATTATTCTTGATTTTCTTATTGATTTCTTTAAGAATGACATAAAAATTGAATCTTTACACTAGAACTTCTTGCTTTATTTAGTTGAGATGTCCTAGTACTAACTAGAACTTATGAAGTGATATAGGCATTTCTTTCTTTAAACCATTTTTAGCATTTTAGCCTACCCAATAATAAATATCCATTTGAAGTCCTTTGAGCCTTTAAATAGCCTTTTCTTTGTTATCCCCATTCTCAATACCTACTCCAATCAAGGAGTAATACCTTTATTATTTTATCCTTACCCAATTTTCTGAGAATGTATACGGTGAGATATATTTATGGAATGGGCAAATAGAAAAAAAAATGGATATTTCATGCTCCCTCGAAATAAAAGTGTTGGATTGTATCAATGGGGAAAAGCATGTTAAAAAAAAAAAAAATTGCGATTGAAGAAGAAAATAATGAAGAAAAAGTTAATGGTGTACAACATTGATTTGTTCTTCAATGTCCTATGTGTTTATTCAAGGGTGTATCCATTCTCATGAAATCTTTGTATCCTTTTTGTCCATTATTGTTTGCCATAATCCAAGCCCCAATACAACCTAGTAAATACTTGATTGATCTTAAGTGAAAGTTAGCTTAATAGATGTGGAGATTGAATAGGCAAGAACTATGGTGTTTGATTCAACATTCTCAAAAGTAATCAATATTCCGGTCCATGAGATCATATTCATTTCACTCTTTGAAAATTCCGTTTTTCATGATAATTATATGTGAGACGTTTGCATTTTCCATAGTATATTCTTTTCCTCACATATAAACTGAGTGCCCAATCTCTGAGTGTTTCATTTCTGAGTGACATGAGAGATTTGTGGTCGAAGCGTATTTTCTAAAGGTTATCTTGTCACATCTTTACTATGAGATGAAGAGTTATGTTGATAAGGCTCCTCACACACACACTTCGAGTTGAGAATGATTATGAAATTCATCTAACCTTTAGATACTATTAAATTATTGTACTCTATTGATATATTTTTGTGACATTATTGGTTTGTTGTTTTTCTTGAATTGTAAGCAATCAGAAAAATACTCTAAGGGAAATAAAAGGGAATGTTCATATGTTTTGCGTTATGTTTTTAGAAAATAGATTTTGTTTTATTGAGTCAGTAAGGTAGCATTTCTGGAAACCCTCACGAGACTATAACTCGTCCTCTAGAGGTAATCTAGAGGTTTAAAGCCTTGTTGCACGTTAAGGTAAGTACAACCGTGATTCCTACGAAAGTGAGGATTTTATTCTTTATTTTGTTTTACTCGAGGACTAGCAAAATATAGGTTTGGGGGTATTTGATATACACGTAATTATTACAAAATATATCCCTTAATTTATATAGGTTAGTGCTTCAATTAATATATTTTATTCTAATTATTTCGTTTTTATGTTTTTGTAGGAATTTGCGCGTGAATGATAAAATCACATTAAGGCGACAATTTGAGGAAATGATTAATTTGTTGACTCTAGCGGTGGTACAAAATAGCGGTTCACATATCTAAACCTGACCCAAATAAGTCTAGGTACACTTACTTTAATCAAGCCCAAGCCCAGAAAGCTAGAAACCTAAGCCAAGCCTAACAAGGAAATAGGGGAACCCTATTTAGGTTTCTCTCTTCCCTTCTCTTTGGAGTCTGCTCTTCCACGTTTTCTGCTCCTTCTCTCTTTTCCAGCCACCATCACCACCACCACCGGGGCAGAGACAGAGAGCCATGTGTCTCTCGCCACTAACCAACCACCATCACCACCGTCCAAGCCACCACAGTCCCTGTTTCCTCCACGCACCCTGTTCCTGTCTTTTCTTCACCTCACCACCGTCCAACATCCTCCATCACAAACAAAGCTCGCACGCCACCACCGCAAGCAGCAGAAACAGGGAGCACCTCCCTGTTTCGCCGCCCTGTTTCCTTGTTCCATTCTCTCTCGTTTTCATTCTTTCCATCTCTCTCCCTGTTCCATCTCACTCCACCACCACCGCGACAGACTCGCCTCTCTCTTTTAGAGCCACCACCACCGCGACAGGGCACATCCCTGTTTCGCTCCCTCGTTTTCTTCCTCCTTCAATTTTGTATCTCTCTCACTCTTTCCATCTCTCTCTCTGTTCTTGCAGGTGCCGGAGACGATCGGAGGACGAAGGAACGCGCGTGAGGAGCGAAGCAGCGACGACGGAGCAAGAGGTGATGCGCTGGAGACGAAGGAAGAGCCGCGCGACTGTTAGGAGGGAATCAACCGTTTTTCAAACGTTTGGCTATTCGCACCTCAGCCCATTGCTGAGTACCACCACAGTGCAGCTGCTGAGATTTCTCGGGATTTGCAAATTTCTCGGGATTCATGCTCGTACAGGAAGTGATGGATTCCACCTCCACTGATGCTGTGACCACTACCACCATGAGTCACTAAACCCCAAGCAAGGTGAATAGGTGAACTCCTAGATATAACGCACTAAATTAGTATTTGATTCGCTTTAAGCTTTCACGATGAATAATGATTCTCACTTTTATTTAATATAGAAATTTATGTTGTTTCAGTGACAAGGATTTCATAGATTTCTTCGTAGATTATTATTATTCCGGTGATTATCTTTTCTTCTTCATATAAGCTTAGTCACGCTTTTCTTATGTGTGGAATGTTTAAGAATCAATTGATTCCGGTAGGTTAGTTATATGTGATCGTCATTTATTACGATATTGTCTCCGGATATATCGTAAGTTTAGGATATCACATATGACAGACCTTTGTGTTTTTTTTTAGAAAAAGTGAAATCTAAAATTCATTTACATTAGGGTATATTAATCTATAAAAGATTATTTTTTCGATTACGTCGTTTGGGATGTGAAACACGTAGTTGAGTCATCATAGCGAATCAATACTAGTTGGCGTGTGAAGTCTAGGAGGGATTCTTGGAACCTTGTGATTTTTTCAAACTTAATTTTCATTAAATTAAATTCAATTTCGTATTTTAAATTTGTTAGAATTTCTTAACTTTAGTTTCGCATAGTTTGTCTTCCTTAACCTTGTTTTGTAGATCGTTTTTCCTCGTGGGATCGACACCCCATTCTTTACTGCAATTGACCGCGTGTATTGTTTGGGCGTAATCAGCTATCATCAATGTCGATGGAGCTATGCCTCTGATGTTAGAGTGCTTGAGGTGAGTAATTACATCAATTATGAAATTTCCTTAATCTCTAGAGAAAGTGACTACCTGCTGCTTTATATTTCACTAATTTATATAAAATAAACATATTTCTTGTTTCTCATATAAAAAAATTTCTCAATCTGATGGTCTTAAATAATACCAGTTCATATGACTTTGTTAATTGAAAAAAAGGAATAAAGAATAATTGTGCATTCTGCGTTGTTTCAGAATAAACTATGGCTATGGCCTACTATCACCATTTCTTTCTCCTCCACATTTTTTCGTTTGTCTGAACATTGTGTATGTTTTGCAGGTGTCCAAGACATTTCGCAAAAAGGGTATTCCTTGTGATGTCATGTGGATGGCTATTGACTACATGGATGGCTTTCGTTGTTTTACTTTTGACAAAGTATGTTTTTGTTTGACTCCTAACTAGGCTTATATAATTAATAAACTAAGAATGGTTGTGATTCCTAGAAGGCATGATTCAAATATTATCAATCCTTGAAAAGGGGAAAGATATTTGGATATTTTCGTCAAATATCAGGATATACATGAATATATCCTAGATAATTTGAATATCTTCACCTGAAAAAGAAAAGATATCATGGATATATCAATAATATTTCAATCCATGCTCGCGGGAGGATGCCAAATTTATTTGAAATTTAAACCATTTTCTTTTAGTCCGGAGGAAACTCGTCTGGATGAAATTCATTTCTTGAAACATGGCGAGAAGATAAACACGTGATACCTCCCTTATGGTGTTAACACCTTTGTATAAGGAGGTGTTGAACTCTATAGTCTAGGGGCCAAGTATTTGAAATTGATTATGCCAAAGCCAAAGTGAATGAAATAATTAATGAATATTATCATGAACTCTCAAAATGTCAAGGTTCTTTGAAATCGTTATGCATTTATGTTATGTATACCCAGGAGCGTTTCTCCAATCCGAAAGAGTTGGTAGATGACCTTCACCTTAATGGGTTCAAAGCAATCTGGATGTTGGACCCAGGGATAAAGCAAGAAGAAGGCTATTTTGTCTATGATAGTGGTTCAGAAAATGATGTCTGGATTCAAAAAGCAGATGGAAAACCTTTTGTTGGTGAGTTTACTGGATGCATTTAGCGTGACTCATATTTGTAACTGTAAGCATCAAGTCTCATGGATATTACTTTTTAGGGGAGGTATGGCCCGGACCTTGTGTCTTTCCTGACTTTACCCAAAAGAAAAATCGTTCATCGTGGACCTTGTGTCTTCTTACTATGAGCGATGTCAGTTCTCTCCCTGTTTATCTTAGTTATCGGGATTCTTTTTTGGTTCATATGACAGGTTTACTGGCACCATAGTTGGAATCGGAGACTCTAATCCGAACAAGTGGTCTGCTTCAAAATGGAGATGCCTCAAGGTAATCTCTTTTTTGAAGAATATTTGGATTTATTAAATTGATTTGTTTACTTTATTCTGTTTTTAATTTGTTTGTATTGTTTGTTTCTGCAGGTTAGGTGGGATGAACATTCTTTTGTTCCTTGCCCAGAGAAGGTCTCAACAGATACTTGATCCATGTTCATGCAGATACTTGTTTGTATTGTTTGTATAATATGATCCATGTTCATGCAAATACTTGGAGTGTCTGAGTGGTCAGGTTCCCACAGGAGGATCTTTACTATCCCAATCCTCTTATGCAAGGGAGGATGCAAAGAATGCAGCTCGAGGATGGTATTCAAGAGCACTTGCCCTTCCCACAACAGGTTTTCCTACCGCATCTTTGTCTTTCCAACTATTATGCTGTATTAGATTTCATACTGTACTAAATAGTTGCTCCTATGGGATCCTAAAAGATTTCAGTCCAACACTCTGAACAAATGGAGTATATATATTTAATTAAACTGTTGCTGTGGAGATTCTTTAGTATATAATAGCATGCTATCTCTTGATAATGGATGTTCTAGGTGTATAATTATTTGCAGCCTTGGTTGAATGCCCAATTATGAAACACACAATCCATATGAATCTCTTCCAATGTCAGAATGGATTTTCTATGATTTCATTGTATTTTTTTTGTGGGTAAAAGGTCACTTGTTTTATATACTTAAAAATCTTCTAGTAATGCTTCTTCAGTTCTATTGTATGAAAGGACATGATCGTTCAAAGTAAAAGGTCTGAGTAGGAAGAAATGTTGGTGGTGACTAGATGAAGTTCAGGCAAAAGAAGAGGGCCCCTGCCTTTGTTCAAGTTATAACATAGGGCATTCGCAACCTCTTCAACAGTAACTAATGTGGTATTTGCATTGGGTTGAAATAAAAGGCGTGGGATGCATTCGGATGTTGAATGTTACCTAGACTTCTCCCTACAGTAAACTTTAGTACCTAAACTATCCCATCTATTCACTACCAACTTGCTTCCTGCAGTGATCAAAACTTCCTACTGATCCTTTAACTGTATCTCTTTATCTACATCTGGACTTCTGTTTGAAAGTAATTTCACTGTGAAAGTTTAACTATTAATGGATTTGGGAAGCTGCTAACTCTTAAAATGTGTGAAATTGTGTCAATATGGTTGCCATTCCTTCTTTATGATAATGAGATGCAAACCCCAACATATTTCAAAACAGGCCTACCTTTTCGTAGATTTTCTTCATTGTAAGGCATCATTTTGCTTGTCCATTTCAATTATTTAGTAGGGTACTTGTAGTCTTTTCATTGTGTATCAGAAGCTATTTATATTCTTCACTGGTTTCTCTCTTAACAAAACTGGCATCTTTAACATGTACTTATTAGCATTCTGCAATTATTTTTATTCTTCAAGTTTTGATTTTGTTTTTGTTTCCTCTAGTTTATATGCTACAAGATCAAGAAGCACATGCTGCAGAGGTACTCCAAATACCATTGATGACATCATTTCCAACTTAGAGCAGCTTGTTCTATTATTTCTTTTTTATTTTTTTATCGCTGTTTGTAACATACACTTCACTGCTCGCTTCAGATGGAACAAACTTTTATTGCAAGTCAACCTGATGGTGTGCAGAGAGGTCTGGTAAGAAAATCCTTATGATGTTTTAGTACTTTCAGTGCACTTTTATTGTTTTTTAGTATGATATTGTTTTGTAGTATGTTAATTTCATCAAGCATAACGGTGTGTGTAATGGGAATTGTTAAATCCATGCAAGCAAAAGTCTTCAAAACTCATGTCCTGCTGATTTGCGCAACTCAGTATTGCAAATAAGAAAGGGGAAAAAATGCACATCTGAAAGACTCTGATTTTCAGCAATCCGTGAAAATCTTGGATCTGCGTTCTTTATTGTGGACGCTAGTTGGCTTTCTTTCATATTGTTTCATTTTGTCTTAGAACTTTCCCTTTCCTAATAGTTTTCTTTTCCTTACAGGTTTTAGAAATTATAGCACGATTTGAACGCAAAGGCTTTAAGCTAGTTGCCATCAAGTTGGTGGTTCCTTCCAAGGGGTTTGCTGAGAAACATTACCATGATCTCAAGGAAAGGCCTTTCTTTAATGGTCTCTGTGATTTCCTTAGTTCTGGCCCTATGCTTGCCATGGTGAGGAAAATGAAGGGCTTTACCTTTTTTTTCTTTTAGTTTCTACCCCATTTGTGAGTCTTTAAACAAGTTTTTGTTTTTTAGGTCTGGGAAGGTGAAGGAGTGATAAAATATGGTCGCAAACTTATTGGAGCTACTGACCCACAGAAATCAGAGCCAGGAACAATCAAGGGTGACCTCGCTGTTGTTGTAGGAAGGTATTATCACTGTTCTTAACATGTTTCACAGGGTTCTTGTTAGAATAGCATTCGTCTTTTTCTGTTTTCTATAGAACCATACTGCCTATTCTTTTGAATAATGCCTCGTCTCTTATGAAGAACAAGGATTTTAGTAATGAAATGTGGTAACCCGGGTGAATCTAGGGGAAATGCATCCTGGAACTGTGGTCACTATCTCGTTTCATCCAAGTCAAATAAAAAGGGCATAAAACTAGTTATGTAGAAACTGGTAGGCAATGGAAAATAGGGAGTTGCTTGCATTCGTCTTATGTGCAAATTTTTTTGATTTGGATAGAAGTGGCTGATCCAATTATGCTTTCTGGAAAAAACTATACTTTGTGGGTTCCCTTGAAACCCCTGCCTTGTATGAGAATCTGCTTTGTGGCAAAAGGGAGAATACCATTATGTTTTGAGATTGATTTTTTGTATACTAGGGGTTGATTTGGGGCTCCCATTTTGCTTTGATTTAGTTTAGTTAAGCAGATCTAAAGTTTTCAGGTTTACAGTTTTTATGAATTTTGTGATAATGGGTTCTGAGATTGCAATCTTAAAGCTGAAAGCCATTATTTTGGGGTTTTTGTTTGTTTCATCATTCAAACAATGATGAAACTTGGTTTTGTGGTGTTCAGGTTTTGCAAAGAAATGGTAATGTTTCTATTCTGCAACAAAGACTGGTCTTTCCTTCATTCCATTTTTGCCTTCTTGTATGTAGGTGTGATGTAATGCATCATTTATTTCTATTTGTTAATTTGATAATAGCATTTCATAATTGCATTTTCACACCTTTGCTATAAAAGCCAACTTTTAGTTACTATTGAAATCAGAAAACGTTATCTAAAATTGGGCGGGATTTTAAAACGCTGAAGGCGCTCGCCCAAATATTTTTAATTTTAATTTTAGGTTTTTTGTGGGAAAAAAATCCCCAATGCACCATATAATAAATGAATACTTTTATGTGAGAGGTTGTACTTCATATGTTTGATGCATTCATAATTGCATATGCTGGTTTCTTATTTTTTCTTTGTTGTTCAAGTCATAATAATATATTCATGTCTAGCAATTGACTTGGATTTTACATTTCACACTAACTCAAGTCATACACTTTTCAATTATTTGCAGCAGAGTTAGCTTCGATCTCCTCACCATTTCGAAGCTTTCGATTTCGATTTCGATTTGATTTCGATTTCAACATAGTAAGCTTTTGATTTCAGGCTTGTGCCACAGTGATTTACTTTTGCAAATTTGGTAGGTAGAGTGTTCTGGTCAACATATACACTACCACTACTCTACGGATCTGATTTTGTGCACATGCCTGATGAGCCTATCAAAATTTTTGTTTGTTTGTTTCTAATAAATGTTGATGATAAAAGTATAATATATACAAATGCTAAGGTCCATATTCATATAAATAGAATTGTTTTTTCTTGTTCTTTTGTTTGTTAAACCAAGCGTTTCATTCAAAACCAAACCAAAGCAGGGCATCAGAATTTTTATTCTTCTTACATACATAGATTACTGAAAATACCATACAGCTAAACATACTTACATCCCCACTGTTTTTGGTTATTTTCTCTATTTGGATGGATGTATGACAAATGCTATGATGTATATACATGACACCAAGCATAGAGTAAATTTACATAAGCAATGCATGATTTCAAAAAAATTTCAGTACATTATATTGGTAACTCTTTACTTTCAGTCTGTTGTTTGTCTTTGTCAATTTTGTGGGTGCAAAACAAAAAGGCAGAAAACTAATTTGCTTCAGACAACATTTTTAGTCAGTTATGGTCACTAACATACCGAGAAGAGAACTTATGAATTCAAGCAGGAAAGTGAAACATACAATTTGTCCATTTTGCTTTCTCTTTCTTGTTTAGCATAAGATACTAACGCTGTAATCCGCATCCAGAAAAGCTTTTATCAAAATAATTGATATAGGTGAAGATTTAATCACCAGTACTTGATACGTCTTTCTACTTTAGGGCTAGATGATTTTCACTTTCTTGCGATGTCTTTAAATTTTGTGGAAACCTATTTACTTGCATCTCTGGAGTTCGAGTTGATGAACTTGTATCTGTACTGTAGGCTATGTATCGTGTCAAGAGCGATAAGACTACCTATTTTGTGCAACCTGATCCAACAGAGACAATTCTAGACATTAAGCAGAAGTTGCATTCTCTTATTGATCAACCAGTCAATGATCAACGTTATCCTGTATGCAAACTGGTGAGTTATATGGCACTACATTCATTGTTTTTTTTAAGCCAGATGGTTGCAAAATTGCCTCTCTAAAAACTTTTGGATTCTAAGTTTGGCTGAGTTACTTTGCATTTTGCAATAACCGGCGACATCTAGTGGTGGTTGTATGTGCTCTCCGGCAAGTAGTGGTTTGAAGAAGACCTCGGAACCATCCATGGAGATGGCAAATAGCACAAGAAACAAGGCTGCATCGGACCTCATCAAGAACAATCTAAAGTAGTCAAGGTATAAAGTATAAACTACTTAAACCCACTTTTTTCTGCAACAAAATCCCATTTTATATCATTTTCTAATATTTGAGTTTGGTGGGGTTGTTGTTGGTAGAGAAAAGGCAACATAAAGGGGCCAACATCAAGATGTGAACATGAAGGACCCAAGACACTAGTCCCCAAGGTATGTTGTACTTTGATTATTATCTCCATCGTGATCACTCATTTATGAGACGGATAGTGTTCAAACTTTGCAGATTTTGTTGTAGACATCATTTGACGTTGCATTTATGTTTTCGACAGACATTGAGAAGGCTTGCTAAGCAGACTCGGAAAGAAGGTTCATTTGTAGACTAGTCGTCAATGATAAACCATTAATTGTTTGTTGTTGTACAACACTCTACTACTGTTTGTGATTCTCTGATCAACATTTATTGATTGAGTATTTTTATTTTTATTTTTATTTTTATTTTTATTTTTATTTTTATTTTTGTTTTTATTTTTATTTTTATTTTGTCTTTTTCAGGCTTATGTGCAGCAGCTTGAGTCAAGTAGGATCAAGCTCACTGAGCTTGAACAAGAGCTTCAAAGAGCTAGGGTTCAAGTGAGTCGCAAAACCTTCTTTCTTAATTGAAATTTCAGCTTTTGGAAATAGAATGATAAAAACATAAATCATAACTTGTTAGATTGGATGATAGGAAAATATTTTCCTTCAATCTTTGGAATCGCAGCATCTTTGGTGCATGAAAAGTGATTGATGGCATGGGAAATATATGCTGATCATATCAAACACTTTGTAACATCAAGCTTTTCTTCTTCTTTATGCATGAAAAGTATAAAAGGTCTTCTAGCGTTCATAATGTATTATAATATCATTTTTACTGAAATTATAGTATAAGGCTGAATTAATATAATAGCTAGAGAAAATAGTATTCAAACAAATCAAATTTTGTTAAATTTCCATCTATTCTAAAAGCTTGAAGGCAAGATAAAGTGGTTTGTTGCCATGGACAATGTTGAATTGCTTTTCAGTCTACATGACGTACTTGGTCCAGACTCATGGGCAGGTGAGTGGAGTTTAGAACATGTATGTTCGAAGCACTAAAAATGAAGCCTTAACATAGGTGATACTAAAGGATTTAGTAAATGCTGATACTAAAATGAAAAAAATCTGAATATTGAATATCAAAGTTTGGAAATATTGTTGTTGGATTGATTATAAAGATGCATAAACTTTTAAAATGATGTCTAAGATAGAAATATAGGATGAAGATTGAAGCTTTGAAAATTTAAAACATTTGTGTTAAGAAATAAACAAGAAGATATTGCTTTATGTAAAACTCTTAATTTGACATAAACACTGGGATCATTTTCGCCATAGTAGAGAGACAAAGTTTCGCCATAGTTCGGTGCATTCTAATAAAAGGGTAGGGGCCTTCTCCCCAGCTTATTCTCAGAGTTTTCCTTATAGTAACAGTTTATGTTTTAGTTAGGAAAAGGAACTAGTTATTGGAATTAGTGAACTTATTTCAAGGGTCCAATGGTTTATGTGTGCTTCTTGAGGATTATAAGATCAAGTACTTATTAAAATACCAGTAACTACAATTTGTCGATTTGTTAAAACTCATACATTCTTAATCGCGTGATTTTGGATTTTTTCTTTTATATTATGTCTATATCCAGTCACGTAGTATTGCAAAATTTATTTCCTTTTTCTTTACTACTTACTAGTTCTATATTTTTATACCAGGGGGTGTTACAGAGATGGATATTATCTACACAATCAGGTTAGCATAATAAAACTGAAGACACATGGAAAATCTGAGATTGGGTGCTTCAGAATATCATGGAAAATCCACTTTCCAGTATTGGGAAAAAACCAAAATGGCTGAAACAAATTCTAGTAGTTATTCAGAAACTGTGCATGCATGCATGGAGAATTGAGAAACAACCAAAAAGAAATTAAAACAGTGATAATATCTCTGCAACTAATGTGACTGAAAATTTTCTTATTTTATTGATTCTCGCAGAGTATCGATTTGAAGTGTACTGCTTGTGTTCATGTAGGTATCTGAGCTCCTGGATGCAGGGAAAACACTTTTCAAGGATTTGAGTAACAATTTTGAAGAGCGGCTTATAACGTAAGTCCAAATGTCGAAACAAAATGTAGTACACACTAGAAAAATAAATTGAACATATCCTGATTGATTTAACTGTGTACTTTGTTATTCACTTTTTCTTTCTGCAGAATACATAAGGAACAAATGGAGAGATTTCAAGAGGAGATCAAGCAGCTGCGATTGATTGATGCCTCAAATGAAGAGACCAATGCTGTTCTTCAAAATGCTAGGCAACTACTTCAAAATGCCCACATGATTGATACTTGAAGGTAAAAAAAAAATGAACTATGAAGCTCAATTGCTCATGCATTGCTAATAACAAGAAAGAGATGAGAAGAAGACAAAAAAAATGTTTCACCACAGGCATAACTTCATGTTTAAATTGAGCCTACCAACACATATTAATGGAAACCATGATCAGTAGCATAAACCACAACATTTGCAGTCAGTTAACTCATACTTACGCCCTTCTTATTATGGGATGATATGGTTTGTGAATGATTTATTATACTTATAGGCCTAGTATACTAACACTATCATAATGTGCATAATTTCTACAGGTTGATCCAGCCAAAGAATCAGACAACTGTTGTGAATAGCACTGCTCTGTGACAGGTGTGAAACCTTATTAAAGGGACTCTCCACTACAGCTCGGGCAATCTACCATACGCATCAGTCTAACACCCCAACAATCATCAAACCTGAACCGAACTCCCCTTCATATGCACAAGGAGGTACGCAGTTGCATGTGCCCACTATCATCTCCCAATTTACAGCAGACCCCAGCTTCCTTTTAGTATCATGCTTATAGATTCAATCTTTCTGCTACAGGCACAAGATTTCAGGACTGGAGGAACGACTCTTTGAAGAAAGATGTGGCTGTAGAATATGAAAATCAAGCTGATTGTGTTGGGAATTCTGATTGCTCTGATCCTCATAATCGTCCTTTCTGTTTGCAAGGGCTTCAAATGTGGAAAAAGTAAAGCCTTTGCGTGCATGTTAGTTTCCACTCTAGAAAAATATGATTGTAAAGGGTGTACTTAGCCATATATAATGAAGTACCTTTCTGTAGTATAATAAACAGCATAGGGAGAATGTTTTGGAACAATGAAAGTTACACGGAACATAATGTCAAGAACAAAACCGATAACATGGTTAGTGTCTGGAATGGCCTATTTCTTTCTTGAATATGTGAGAAGATTATTTGAAACATACATTATCGTGCCTGCATGGAATTGCATATCATTCATATCAGAGTCTTTCTTAAGAGCCAGGCCCAAAAAAAAAAAAATTTGCTATGTATACTTACCATAGCGTTTTTAAAACGCTATAATAGCCCCTGGGTCTATTATAGCTCCGGTTGACATAGCGTTTTTGAAACGCTATTAATCAACATTTTTTTTGTAGTGTTACTCGAACTTGTAGCCCCCACCGCGCGAGGCGGGTGTAGATGGTTTGAAAGGTAGCAAACTAATCAATCCTTAACTGATGTCGATGACTAGCCACGGGCTACTGCTCTTCAACATAGTCACCAAACCTTTACTCCCTGAATCTGTAGCCCACATTGCTCGGCCATAGATGGTTTGAAAAGTGGGAGCCCCAAGCAACTCATCACTCTCCTTAGAAACAGCGGCCACAAATATGAATCTAGCTGAGTCAGCGTCTTCACGCTCAAACGAACTGACATTCTAATATTAGCAAAGGCCACTCACGTCGATACAAAGGTCGTACGACCAGTGCCTAGATAAAAGCTACTTAGGATGCCAACCCGAGCTTACGACGTCTGACTCGGCACGAACGCTCTGACACATACGCTCAGCCATTGCAACTCGTCCATATCTACAGACTAGTCCTACAAGTGAGGTAAGCCTCAAGCGGCTTACCTTGGGGACAAGACACAGCTCGGGCACCTCAACTAAAATGTCCACAACATGCCCACTATCGGACATGACTACACAACGATGACCTTGAGTCATTCGCAATGCAAAATAGTCAAGCTCTCTATCGCAGATAGTCCAATCGACGTCCTATTGATTCAACTAGCCTATGCCAAAGCAAGACGACAAAGAAAAACAAAAACATGCAATAGAGACAACAAACACGAAAATGATAAAACAATTTTCATTAATGGTCAAAATGGAAAGGGGTAAAAACACACAAAGTTTACTCCTTATCAGGTGAAGTTACAGAAACAAAAGAGCTAAGCCTAGTAGAAGAAGGAGTAAGAGTTGCGTCCACACATGCCATGGCCTGGACATCAGGCCCAAACTGTCTTCCTCGGCCGATGACATAGAGATAACAGACAAGTCTACGTACGGCATCTTATAATGGCCGAGATCCCACTCTGGATGCTCCTTTTTCATGAGCACCAGCAGCTCCAGCCTGCCATGTACAACCCAACGAAACTCGCATTTGCCTTGTTCCTGAAAAAGCTTATCCTCTCGCACCTTTGCATCAACAAGTTCACGTTCCAATAGCTATAACTTGCCAATCAGCGCGTCGACCTGATACTGTTTTGTGGCCAGACTACTCTTCACAGCACTAAGCTCATGCCACTCCAATTCGAGCTCGTCTTCGGCCTTCCTCGTCTTTCGAGCATAGACTTCCACATCAAATTCTAACAGTTGCTTCTGAGAGCCCAGTCCCTCATTCGAAGCATTCTCTTCAGTAAGAGATTGCAGTTTAGAACTTGCCTTAGCCGCAGCTTCTTGCGCAACCTCTACATCTCGGCGGGTTTGATCCAACTCCAGTTTGAGTCAATCTCTCTCGAACACCACCTCTAATAGATCACGCTCAAGGACCTTCAGATGAGCCACTTGAGTCTCAGCGGCCATGGTTGACTGATCCAGCCTCTTCTCCTCAGCCTGTTTCTGTAGCTGATCAAATTCATAAAGCGCATCAGAATACAACGTCTGCATGTGCTAGAAGACACGTTCCAAGGTGTATACCCTCTCACGAGCCGCCTCAACTTCCGTCGCAGCAACGACCAGGTGGCTCAAATGAGACATACCCAGCATAAGGTACTTCAAGCCCTTGTCCATACACCCTTCTAGCACATCCTCCTCGAGTTTTGGAGTGCAATCCATCAGCCAACTGTGACGCCTGCTTATATGATTCCTCGAAGCATACTCTACGTCAACCTTTTGGTGCTAGACCTGTGAAATCATCTTTACCAAGTCCGGTGTAAACAAGCTTATCCGCACGACCGAATGAAGCTTTTCCGGATCAGAAAGTACGCCGACACCACCCTTCACGGTTGCCGCTGTCCTTAGGCTCTCCTCTATGGCCTTTCCTTTGTATGAACAACCGAGCCTTTGGTGCGAGACGACTTGACGGGATTTGGAGGGAGAGGAAGGAGTGAATTATCCAAAGGACCCTCCAACACTTCTAGCCGTGGCCTGGAACGACACGATGAACAATGTTGACTATGGGAAACCTGACCCTCGACACCATGGCCACTATCAGATAGTGCACCAGTGGGACGATCAAATTCCACAACCTCAGGCGGGTCTTCACTAGAGCCTTTTGTTGGAACAGCCCCGCGCAAATCAGCAACAGCAAAAGCTGCCATTGTGATCCGCACCAGACAATCATTCAAAGCTTTGGCCTGCACGTCACTGAGATTTGACCTGTCTACAACCCCTGCAAATCGCAGGTAATCTTTCTCCAAGCCGGACACATCCGTCTCTGCCCCGCCAGGCTTAGCAGACTCGCTCTCTTCTTTCAATGGAGCGGATCGTGCTGAAGGAAACCCAGTTCTAACACGGGACCTCTTCTTCACAAAAAGGGCAAGCGTTTCAGACGGCTCCTCCACGTTAGACAGAATGGGAGCTTTGGGCCTAGCAGCCTTCCTGTTCCTTGAAGGGGCCCCATTTTCCAACTTAATACGCGATACTCGGTACAGAGTGGGGGCAACGTGCCAATTGTCCCACAGCCCATTACGGATGAAATTGAAAACTCTTTTGACATCGACCACATTTCTATTTGGCAAGTCGCGAAACGTCTCCATGATGTTTTGCTCCTCTAAGGTTAGAAAAGTAGTGGGAAACCTCCATGCGAAGAAACACAAGAATTAATTAGCTAGCTCGCGATCATTCATATCAAAGTCACGAGAAAGGGTTGAACTTACGAAGTGGCTTGAACTCTCACTCAAGGGGGCGACCCTTGCATCGAAAATAATTCAAATTCGTAGGGGAAAAAAGTAATACATCTGCCATAATTTGAAATCATCGGGCAGATTCACTAAGCAAGCTAGCGCGTCATCTTACAGACAACATTACCCTTCAGCCGGGGAGAAGTCAACAACTTAATTACTCACGGAGTCACGGTGACGCCGACCTCCTTAGTACTAATCAAAATCAGGAGGATGATCCTATATCCATTAGGCCACAACGGGGTCGGAGGAATCCTCAGGAGATCCAAGAACTCCCAAATCACGCCCATAATTGGAAAATGAACTCCAGTTTGAAGCATCCCACGATGCAAGTAGATAAAATCGGCCAGAGGTGACATTGGCATTTGATCACCCGCCAGGACGTACCGATTTCGGCAAGGCCAAGCTCGGACAACAACCTATCTTCGAAAAACTCCAGGCCCTTAGCCAATGTAGCGTCGTCAAAAAGGTTTTGTTGAACCATGAAGAAGATGAACAATCTTTTCTAATCAGGGCGGTATCTTCAAACAACAAAGAAAGTAGAAGAGTCAGACTCTACACTACAGATGACGCACGTTCAATTAATGCAGCGCACGACTCAAGCAACGATTCAGACTCAATCATCATGAGTGGCGCATCCCTTCAAGAGATGACTTAGCGAACCGATGTGACGACCCACTAACTCGGGGGGAGTAGCTGATGATACATAAAAACAGTCACACCACGTACACGTGTCATGATGATCTCAAGGAATTACGGGCCCCAACATCAGCCCAACACTCATCCGGCCCAAGTTGTTCTAAGCCTGCCAGACGAACCTGAACTCTCACAGCATGCTAGGCCCACACATCTCACAGCTATCCTCAATACCCGTAAGTACTACTGAGGCAAGTATGTCGAGGATCAGCTTCGGACAGACAACTACAACAGCTATCTGCTTCCAACTAGGAAGCAAATACCAGACTATATCCCACACAGAAAATCTTCTTTCTACGGATTACTCTCACATTGGGAACTATCTCCCGTGTATCTTGGAGCGCAAGGCTAACATGGAACTTCCCTCCTTCAGCACGACTCCTAATTAGAGAATAATCTTCACGAAGATCTCCTTCCTAAACTACGCCCTCGATGGCCTGGTAGAACCAAGACTCCTTGCACTATAAATAAGACATGAGGTTGGTAAGCTAAGGTTCGCTACAAATTCCCCGTTACACCATTCATCTTCCTCAGATCTCTATCTGACTATAGCATCGGAGTGTCATCAGCCACTGCAACGGTGGTCCATGGTGCACGTGCGTTACTTGCAGTTGATGGGATTAGGTCAAAGCAGGGAGTGGAAATCGACTGCATCAAATACCATGTTTTGCATTTTATGTTTTGTCTATTTCCATTGATTTATGCGTTTTTATGGTGCAACTTCGTAGACACCATGCTAAATACCTTGCAAATGAAAAGAGTTAGAGTAGACACCAATGCTTAATTCACTGTTTAGGGAAATCCATGGCTCAAGGAGTAGACACTCATGCTCTTAGGTTGGCAAAATTTGAGCATTGAAATTTAGTTTGTATCATTGTGCATGTTGTTATTCAAAGGAAAATGACTAGTGGCGGATATCGAATCCCTTACTTTATTTCTCATTTTGAACTTATTTAGTTTTACATTTAGTTTTCCTTATTATCTTTTCATATTCAATTAATTATTAGGTTTCATTGAAGTAGTAGTATTAGGAAAGTTGTTTTAAACACAATTAATCCAATCCACGTGGGAATGATCTCGTTCTTGTTATTTATACTATTTGCTTGATCTTGTGCACTTGCAAGTAAAACGAACAATTATAAGCTTATTATTTAGGTTAATATTTGTACAAATTTTTAGCGTCATTGCCGGGGATTGCGCTAAATTGTGTTTAATTATTTTTTCTTTAGTTTAGTTATTTTTATTATTAAAAAAAATTTATGCTCCATAATTTCACTTTGATTTCTTTAGTATCTATTCTTCCCTAAACATTTACATTGTACGTGTTCTTTTGCAGGATTGAATCTCATTTATACACGATCGTAGGTCCCAGGCCCTAAACATTCGTGTATTCGATCTAGATATTGAACGAACCTTTAGACAACTTAAAAGGCAAGCTATGAAGATAGAATTTGAGGAAGAAATGGACCAAAAGCAAGTAGCAAATCCACCAATAAGGAAACCAATGAAAATCTCATTTATTCCACTAAATCTCAGTCAACCATCATGCATTGAATTTCGGCCAACAGCGGAACACAACATCAATTTATCTCCTCACTTGCTTAACATGGTGCCCATTACAGTGTCACATCTTCTGTGGATCCATATCTACATATTAGAGATTCTTTGATCTTTGCAAGACTCAGAATATCCAGGGCTTAGATCCCGAAGGAATTGGGTTAATCATTTTTTCTTGTTTTTTAAAAGATAATGCTAAGTTGTGGTTGAACTCTTTGGTTGCATGTTCCATTAATAAAGTTCCATTAATAATTGGCAGGAGTTGGCAACTAAATTTCTAAATAAGTTTTATCCAGCTCAAAAGACAAGGTAGCTTAGAAGGGAAATTCAAACCTTCCAACAGAAAGATGGAGATCTTTTCTTTGAAGCATGAGAACATTCAATGAGATGCTTCTCAAATGTCCACACCATAATTTATCTCAAGATGATTAGGTACAAGTTTTTTACGAAGGTTTAAATGATACTAACAAAATGTTTTTTACTCTGCTTGTGCTTATGGAAAATAACAGTGAGGAAGTTATTGAGTTGTTTGAGATCCTAAATGAGAATTCTCAACAATTCTCATCAAGAGGGAGGCAAGGAGTGAAAGGTAATGGCATTTATGAGGTAAGTACTAATGTTGGAATCCAAGCTCAGATGACAACAATGGAGAGGAAGCTAGATATGTTTTTGAAAGCAATGTCAACCTATAACATCTCCCCAGTTGAACAAGTTGCTCAAGCCGAGGTATGTGTTATATGTTCTTATTCTAATCATACTACTGAGACATGTCATATGTTTTCTTTTATAGAATGGAAGCATGCAAACTATGTGGGACAAAACAACTATCCTCCCTAGAACAATCCCTATTCCAATACTTACAATTCAAGGTGAAGAACTCACTCTAATTCCTCTTGGAGTGGAAATTATAACAGTCTAGATCCACAGGGACGACAGAGAAATTTTTAGCAGGAAAATAATTTTCAACCTCCACCACAAGGGGTACAACCAAGTCTTGACCAGAAGAAAGATGGTCTCGAAGGTGCCATACTTTAGTTCATTGCTACACAACAACAAACCAATGCTCAGATTAGTCAAGTCATTCAGAGATCAGAGGCACAAGTAGGGAAATTGGCCAAAGAGTTGATTGAGAGAAAAAGGGAGAGTTTCCAGCATAAATCGTACCAAACCCGAGAGAACATGAGCACCTCAAGGCTGTGATAATCCTTAAAAGTGGTAAAGTTGTTGACAACAAGGTGGGATCAAATAAGAACGATGAAGAAAAAGTAGAAGCACATCCAACTAGTACCACAAACTCCAACAAGGTAAGTGAAAAGGATAATGTGAAATTGCCACCCTTCTCTCAAAGGTTAGTCAAACAAAATAAAATAGCCAATTTCGTGATATTTTTGAAACTTCAAGGAAAGTAGAAATTAATATTCCTTTACTTGATGCAATTAAAAAAGATTTCATCTTATGCCAAGCTTTTTAAGGATTGTTGTACTCACAAAAGAAAGTTTCAGGAATATGAGAAAGTTGCATTAACTGAAGAGGTAAGGGTAGTTTTGTTGAGAAAATCACTGCCCAAACTAAAAAATCCAGGTAGTTTTACTGTTCCATGCAGAATTGGTTATAAATTCTTTGAACGTGTTCTACTTGATTTAGGAGCCAGTATTAATTTGATGCCCTATACAGTTTATGAGAAATTAAGGTTAGAGGAACTTCAACCAACTTCAATTACATCACAATTGGCTGACAGAAGCATTAAAAGACCTAGACGTATTTTAGAAGATGTATTGGATCAGGTAATCAGTTTACGTTACTTGTAGATTTTATTATCTTAAATATGGAAGAACCTTTTACTCTATCATCTTTGCCTATTATTTGAAAAAAAAACCCTTTATGCATATTGCTGATATGAAAATTTGTGTAAAAATGGTACTATAAGCATGAAAGTAAATAGTGAAAAGATAGAAAGGTATTAGATGCATTAAAATTACCACATGATGTGCATGATTGTTTCCATATTGATGTTGTTCAAAGTGTTGTTGAACAAGTTTTTCAGGTGCATACCTTTGACCCGTTGGAGGCTACCATCACTCATAGTTTCATAATGCCAAATCCTGAGCTTGAAGATGAAAGTGTGATGATGGACATCATTGAGGCCATACACTCTCTTGAGGCTTCTAAGTCTCATTTAAGTAAGTATGCACATTCTTTTGAAACTTTTGTGTCTACTAATACGACTCTTATACTTCAATTGTCAGGGCACCGAATATGAAACAGGTGGGTGACAAGAAGAAGCTGCAGTTGAATAAATTAGAATAATTGAAGCATGATGCTTATGAGAAGGCCAAGCTATACAAAGAAAAAACTATTGGATATCATGATAAGAACCTCATCTGGAAAGATTTTTCATGTGGGACAAAAGGTGTCGATCTACAATTAGAAATTGAAACTTTTTCCTGAGGAGCTCAAGTCTAGGTTGTATGGTCCTTATGTTGTGACAAAGGTTTTCCCTCATGGAACTGTGGAGGTTCATAGTAAAGTGAAAAATCTAACATTCAAAGTGAAACCCTACATTGAGATGAGATTTGATCTTGAAGATGAGGACTTGACTCTCTACTTCATCCAATAATGGCATGAGAGTCACACGGTCTGGCTGAAGACTAGAAACTTAGCCTACTTGAGAGGTAACCCAAAGAGCAGAAGAGAACTTTATGCTAAGGCGCTCACGAATTATAGAAATCCAGGTAAGTCCCTCCCATGCTTACTTTTTATTATTTTTGTATTCTGTTTTGCTAGGTTGTTAAATCATTTAAAAAAAAGTTTTCTTCCTCTCCTTATTACAACGGAAAGATTTAATATTGAGGACAATGTCCAATTTAGGTTGGGGTGTGGAAATGTTTTTTCTTTTATTCAAAAAATAATAATTTATAAAACAAATAATGTACATTTAAAAAAAATGCAATGATGTCTTGGCATGAATGTTAAACTCAATAATGGATTAAGTTATTTTTTAGAATGTTGTTGAACTTTAGTTTTGATTCAAAGTTCATTTGCAAGTTTAAAATGGTGAACACATGATCATATGTCTTGAAAATCTGAATTTCTACTACTTTTTTTTGGTTAGTAAGTATTTCACTAGTTTCACTTTGAATTTAGCACATACACACTTACACATTGTGTGGGGTATGAAAAGTGAAACCAAATATGCATGCTTATAACTTAGGATAAATTGAGAGATTTATTGGATGAGTAACCTTGGCATAATGTTAATGTTAAATAAACTAGTTTAGCTTCGTAGTCTTTTTAACTCAAGTTAGTAAACCTGTAGGGGTGTGTTTACACCTAATGCCCTAAAATCATCTGGTTTTGGAGTCATTGGTCTAAAGCATGATAAATGAGTTAATAGAAAACTTAAGATAGCTAAACGTTGCACATGTTGAAGTTAGGTTGTGGCTAGTTTAAATTCGTAGTATTTTTTGCTCGAGTTAGTAAACTCGTAGAGGTGTTTCTATACTTAATGTCCTGAAGCCATCTGGTTTGGGAGTCATTGGTATAAAGCTCGTTACATAGGTCAATCAGAAAACTTAGGGGAGTTGAACACTGCACAGTCCACATATGTATTCTTGATAAGTGAAATAAATAAATAAATAAATATTAATTTGTGTTAGTATTCATTGCCTTGGTTGTTACATAAAATGGAAATTTCAATGAATTTTGAGGTAGTAAGTCATGTATATAAGAATTACTTTGAATCTCCATAATTATGTGTTGGTTCACTTGACACCAAAGGGAACTTGTGGGTTCTTACTAGCTATTTATAAATGATATATATATTATTTTTAGTTCTAAAACTTGTAAAGATGAAGTTTATTATTTTAAATTTGTTAATGAATGAGAACTATTTTTTTGTGATACTTTACTCTCATTGACAATTTGTGGTCATTATTGAATTGGAAATCAAGACTGAGCAATTTGTTGAAAGTAATACAGTGTTTGTGGGTACCACTCTGATAAACCCTCGCCAGACTACAACTCACCCACATGGTACACCTAGGGATTTAAAGGCTTGTTGCATTCGCTAAATACAATCAAAAGTGCCAGCGAAAGTGGCATAAATAGGAGTTTTATTTCTATCTTAGTTTTAATTAAGTTTGAGTCGCTCGAGCACATTGGGGTTGTGATGAGTGCATAAAAGTGCACTCTGAACATTGCTTTCTTTTGTGTATTTTGGTATTTGACAAGTACTTTAATTGGCAAGGCCGAGTCACTAAAAAGGAAAGCCTAGTTAAAGATGGAAATCGAATTTCACAAAGAATTTTAGGTCGAAATCCGGTAAGAAATAAGGTGAAATTAAAAAGGAAATAAAGGGTTTTAAAGAGAGAAGGGACTTCAAATTCTCTCCCTCTATGGCGTGAACGTCATCTCTGCATGAGCATATTTGTGAAGAAGAACGGGGCATGATGAAGTTCAGCATGATCTCTCCTTGCTAGTTTGTGAACTAAGTATGCCCTGTTGCAGATTCATGAAGGCGAAAAAAGACATGTGCGTGAAGACAGAAAGCGTGACAGTTGCTGGTCTTCTTTTTGGCTAATCGCTTTGTCACTGTTGTACAATTTTCTCATCCGAACTGCTGCTGTGTGAAGACGTAGAACAGGGTGTAAAGGATTCCTTGTGTTGCTGCAATATCTGGATCTTGGTTGCCATTCGTGAAGAACCAACTAAGTGAAGGATCAGGACATGTTCGTGATCTGTTGCTGGCTCGTGAACTGAAGCAGGGAAGAATAACACCCTGCTACTCTATTTGTGATGAAGAAGAAAGCAACAGGGAGGGAAAACAAAGGAATACTTGAATCTTTGTTTGCTATTTGCACCACAAATTTCAGTCTGCGACACCACATCATAGTTTGTTGATTTCTAATTTTCAATGCTTTATTTGAATACCAATCTGCATGCATTATGTGTAGCTAAATAATTTAGTTAGGGATAGAATTAAGCATTAGTCATGTATGGCTTTGATACACTACTTTTATGATGTTCAATTGATTAGTTTCTGGTTTTTATTTAACCCTTCATATGGATTTCTTTTATGTTTGATCACCATATACATGATTTATATGAGGATTGTTACATGGGTAAATTTAGATGATTGAGTCTTGTGCCTATTCTAAGTGACGAAAAGAACCCATCTTACTTGGTTCTTGGAATTAATCAACATAGATGATCAAAAGAGATACCATGTTTTGGATTTTATGTTTTTGTCGATTTCATTGATAGGCATTTCTAAGGTACAACTTAGTAGATATAATGCTAAATACCTTGAGAATGAAAAGAGTTAGAGTAGACAACAATGCCTAATTCATTGTTTAGGAAAATTCATACCTGATTTAGTCGATTCCTACTCTCCTTCCTCACTGCTTACCTAGACCTGTATAAGTAGCACACGTGAGCCAATGACCATTGTGTGGCTGACGATGACACTCTGATGCTTAAGTTAGATAAGGCTTAGGAGAAACTTAAAGCTATAAATTGGGTTTCTGTAGCATACCTTAAGTTCATCGACCTTATCCCCCTTTTATAGTGTGAGAGTTCTTGTTCGGCTAGGCCTTTGGTGGCGTAGTTTAGGGAAATAGATCTTGCTGGAGATCCTTTTCTAATTGGGAGCTATCCATATGGGATAGTTTCCCTACACGACTCGTGCTCCTAGATCTGCAGGAGATGTTTCCTTTTCTGAGTGTTGTTCATGCAAGGAAATTTCATTGCCAGACTTATACTCCAGTATTTGTTTCCTAATTGAAATCGATGTGTTGCTGGCTTGCCTGTCTTGGGTTGATCCCCCAGATACTTGCCTTATCAAGGCTTACGAATATTGGAATTGACTGCGTGACGTATGGGCTTAATGACACATTGCAATTCGGGTCCAATGTTCTGAAATTTGCCAACAGTGGGTTTAATGTTGTCTGGGCCTCGTTGGATTGAGTATGCAATCGAGCTTGCTTTGTTCTATTGACGAGATTATTATGATACGTGTACGGTGTTGATAAGAGGATGGTTTGTTGTATCATCAGCTACTCCCCCTAGTTGGTGGGTCGTATTATTAGTCCATTAGGTCATTTTATGAAGCAACTGTGCAGTCATGATGGTTGAGTCTGAGTTGTTTTCTCGAGCGGCGAGTTTTTGCGCTAGCTTGAAATATAGAAAGGCGGGAGTTCAGTTTTTTATATAAATGTCTTACCTGTGGAGTGTAACCCCTTTTACTCTTTCAATCTCAAAGGTTCTAATTCGCCGTACTACTTTATGTGCTTTTGACTTTGCTTAACCTTCGTATTCGAAAGCTTGTACTTTCTTTCATGGTAGATCGGAATCAACTTTTTGAAGAACTGTTCGCTAAGGCCCACAAGTTTTTTGAGGACAGGTTGCTTTCTGAATCGAATCGAGTCCTCCGTAACACATACGAGATTCTTAACGATATGGTGTTCTGCACTCTGGGCGCTGATTTGACGCCATTGTCCTCTCCTGGGGGTTTATTTGTTTTCACCGTGGTATGCTTCAACCAGGTGTCTGCTTACCTGTTATCAATGAGATTTGGGAGTACCTTGCATACCTTGGCATTGCACCCACTCAACTTGTGTCAAACGGGTATAGGAATGTAATTACACTTCTGGTTAGAGCTAAGGACGATGGTGTATGAGTGTCTTTGAGGGCGATGCAATTGCTTATTTCTCCTCGGATAGTGTGTGTGCTGATGTTGCCAGACTGCTTAGACAACCTGCCTGATGATTTTAAAATCTCGACAAAAGTTTTGTTTCATGGCTCCTTCGAACTCGACGTACTTTGAGCTTGTTGGTCGTCCGGTCGAGCGTGAATTCAAACCAATGAGTAAGTTTGACTTTTTTTTTCTTCTGATCGTGCTTGTGTTAACTGCATATTAGCTTGACATGTTGTGGTTTTCACAGGGAGATTCCCAACTTTGACTTTTTGCTGAGTATAAAGTGACCTTGGATGCGTTTCGTGACATGCCTCGTATAGAGGTAGAGGATGTCATTGAGTCTTCTAAAGTTGAGTGTAGTGGGCTGTGGGCTCATTGGCATGTGGCTCCTACTCTTTTTTTCAGTAAAGAGGCCAAAGCCTTAAGGTGTGTCTGTTTCACGGAAGAGGAAACTTCCCAAGATCAAGGTTCCAAGCCCTTCGATGAGGGTAGAAGTAGATGAGACACTTCTTTTTCATGTGCATCTAAAAAGGTCTTTCGTTCTTTGCCTAGATCTATCCGCAGGCGCTTGGCTTCGTCAGATGGACTAGATGTCATGAGGCAAGTGTCGAATGAGACTACTATTTCCGAGAGGCACGATGCTCAAGCCATGGCTCCTATCTCCCTTCCTGACTTGGAGATGGAGTATCTGCATATGGTGGACGAGGAGGATGTAACCAAACTAAGCACCAAGCAGGCAGAGATTCTGAATAAAATGATGCTACAGGCGGACATGGAAGCTTTATCTAGTCATCCATTTTCAAAAAAGGATTTTGAGCTCCGCCTTTCTCTGGATCATGAACCCGTTGAATAGTCGTCCGATTGTTGACGCCATCGTGAAGGGTCTCATTCTCGTCACACGTACTGTGGTCCATCTCGTTCTTGTCCTCATATTGAATTGATGATGGGTCCAACGAATATCTCACTTCCCTCTTCCCCGACAAATGATTCTGAATCGGCACGTGAAAAAAGGTCGATTGTTGTGGGCAAAGGGAAGGTTGTTGATGAGGGTTCTGATGCAATATAGACAGCCAAGGGCGGTGCTGGGGTGATTTCGCTTCTTTGAATGACCTTCGTCCGGATGCTCGGATCAGTCTGTTTTTTCTAGACGTAGTAAGGATGAACAACCAAGCTTTAAATCAGGAGGTTGACATCTCTTACGCTTCGATGAATCATATTATCAGGTGGAATGACTGGTTGGTGAACTATGCTCCAGAGCCAGTGGGAGAGATGCTAGGAGAGCGTTTGGATAAAGGGTAGAAACATCTTGTGCTGGGGATGTCATACCTTAATCAAGTGGTTGCAACTGGAACTGAAGTTGAGATCACTTGTGAGAGAGTGTATACTATTGAGCAAGTCTTTGCAAACTTGCCAAAGTCATACTCGGACGCTCTCTACGAGTTGGAGTCGTTGAGGACACAACTTGAAGCTTTCTCAGATACTGGAGAGGAGTCTTGGTCCATTAGGTCGAAGGATCAGAAGGTTCGCTAGGAGGCATTTGAGTCCGATATGGCGGGGGTCTGTCATGACTTGCAGCTTGCCCATGAGATAGTGGCTGGAGTATAGGTTGAATTACTGGCTCTGCATGCTGAGGGGATCAATAAAGAGTCTGAATGGACTATCAATGTCAGCAGTTGGAGGCCGACATTGATTTTAATGCCAAGAGTGTGCGGACCGCTGAAAAGAAGTTCCTTCTGGCGCAGAATGAGTTGAATATTGTTAATGATAAGCTGAGTGCCGAGCAGTCCATGAATGACCTGTTGTCGGGCAAACTAGAGCTGCTTGTTGAGTCAATAGTGCGTGAGGAAAAGCTTCTTAAGGTCCAATGCACATTTGAGTTTAGCAGAGTCATGCATGGAAGGTTGGAGTTGTTGCATCTGATGAAGAAGGAGCATCCCGACTGGGATCTTTCCTATAATAAAGATATTGTATATGCAGAGTTTGGGTGACCTCCGATTCGTCTGAAGAAGAATGTGACCCTGATGAGGGAGATCGAGAGGCAACACCTACAGATGTGTCTCATACTTCTTCCCCCGCTAAGTCTTTTTCTGTTGTATCTGACTCTCCTCCTGATGAGGGTTAATTTTGTATTCTTTTTTCGATTTGCAAATGAATAGTATTTTGCACATGTTTGTTATATTTTGCTTTTTTCTGCTAACTTTTACATGTAGACGAGAGGTTCTGCTATGCTAGGAAGCTTTATGATTGATCCGCTGGTGAGAGTTCTGACTTCGTGTAGTGCAATTCTTGTCAGACTCCTTTTAGAGATCAAGGACTGTAATACACCCTTTGTGGAGTCTTGGCTGTCTATTGAACCCACAATTGTTGTTGTTGTTATAGACGAATTAGTCAGATTGTGGTCCCAGCATGTGCATCATTGTAGATGATTGGACAGTAGTCCTTGTGAGTCGTCTGGGTCGACTTTCCAAAACTCTGACCGAACTTTTGACTTGTTTTTACTTGCTATTCGTAGAATGTTCTTAATTGGATCGGGGGTTGTTATCGCCAGCTATAACTGACTAAACCGGGGTCAGGTTTTGGTGACCATGGTGGTCCCTGGCAAGCCATCTTGATTAGGCGTCGAGGGTACTGACTAGACTCCCACTTTCCAACCCATCTTGATCCGTTAGTGGCGGACTAGGAATTGGAGCGGGCCAAAAGTTATAATCGTTAGTCGTTCTGACTAATCTTTGCTGGGGTTCAACGATCATTGTCTGTTGTTGGCCAATGATCACTGGAAAGCCGACTTCACCAGGCTACATGAGCACTGACTAAGCTCCCACTTTTAGGCCGTTGTAATCCGCGGGCAGCAAACTAGGCTTCGAGCAGACCAAAACCATTGTCGTCAGTGACCACTAACTAAGCTTTGGTCGGGTTTAGCGATTACTATCTGCGTACGATTAGTAACCCCTGGCAAACCATTTTAATTAGGCATCGAGAACACTGACTAAACTCTCACTTTCTAAGCCGTTGGGATCCGTTATTTGCGGACTAGGCTTCAAGCATACTAGAAGCCATCGTCGTCGATCGTCATCGACTAAGCTTTTGTTGGGTTCGGTCTCTATTGCCCATGTTTGGACAATGATTATTGGCAAGCTGTCTCGATCAGGCATCAGAGTGTTGATTAAGCTTTCACTCTCTAAACCACTAACATCCGTTTAGTTTAACGGGCTGGGCGTTAGAGCGTACCACAAGCTATTATCATAGGTCAAAATCGACTAAGCTTTGGTTAAGTTTGGCGACCATCATCTATAATTGGACGATGGTTCCTGGTAAGCCATCATGGTTGGGTATTGCAAATACTGACTAAGCTCCCACTTTCTAACCCATTGTCGTCCGCTTCTTGTGGGCTAGGTGTTAGAACGGATCAGAAGCTATTGTAATCAATCAGAGCTGACTAAGCTTTGGTCAGAATAAGATTTGGGCTTGTAAGTCTGACTTTGGTGTCCTGACTTACGTAGTTTTTCTGGTGGTCTGATTTCATAGTCATGTCGATTGATCGGACTAATAATAGATTGACCGGCTTTAATGAACAACAGAATAAAAATGGAGTTGATGCCTTGGATTTAGTTATAATACTTTGTAAGCACACTTTTTATTCTGTGGGCCTTTGCTGTTTGTTCCTTTGCATGTGTTGGGTCAGATGTGGCAGGGCATAAGCTGAGGCCCATTAGTAGAGGGGCCCAATTAGAAAAAATCTTTATGGATCAACGTGCCATAGATTCGACGCATACTGCGAGATGGTTAAGTATCAATTACTCCCTCAGGTAATGGGGCTGCTTGCAGGGTCATTAATTCGAAAGAGGTGGACGGTGGACTTGTGCAGTTGCAATTGGAACCGTCATTTTCTCGATTTCCCATATGACATTTAATGTTGAAGTAACTACTTGTTGACGCTGTTTCGTAAACCATCTCGCCTATATATATGCTGGCTATTTTGCGTTCAAACACTACAATGAGAATAGTAGAGCATGTTAATCAAAATCATCTTACCAGAGAGTTTGTTTTGGGTTTTCCACAGGTTGAAGGAAGATTTCCCTCACTGGAGTCTTCGTATGTTCTGACATTTACACCGATGAGTCTTAGAAAGACTTGCTATGATGCGGTGCCGCCTGATCTTGGTGGGCATCTGATTAATCTCATGAGATCTTGTAATATCTTCTTATGTTGCAAAGAAGAGTTACAGACTTTCTCTCGGGGGTCAGGTATGTTTCCAGTTTCCGGTGCTCAAGCACCCTCTCACTCATTACTACTGTCAGGGGATGGTCCTCGTGGCTAGTTTATCGTTGATGGGAGCGTTGGAGGTCGTGACTCTCATTCATGGGTGGTATCTCTGCGTCCTCTCAGGCATTACATATTTCAGAGGCGTCCTCATTTGGCAGCATTGTGAGACCTCGACGATCCCATTGTTTTAGGACATTTTCGTCGACTTTCTGTTGCTTCCTTTTGTTCCTCTTCACGAAGCAGATTGGTGGGGCAAAGAATCGAGGGAGTACTCGCAGTCTTCTTCAAGTACTTTGCTTTCTACTTTCAAATCACCATTGTGTGGTGATTCGATGGAGCAATGAATTGAGTACGTTCCTTTGCCTTCTGTTGCAGACGCTTTAGTTTCACCACCTTCTCTTCTGGAGGCGGATTAGTAGATCAGATTCTCTACCCTTGTTTCAGCAGATAGATACTTGCATCGGACTTAGATACTTGTAGTGTATAAATTGATGTACTAGTTGGTTGACAAGCTTTGTAATAACTCTCATTGCAATCAATAAAATCTATTTTATATCTGGAATGTGGCTTGTACGAACAACTCTTCTAAACTAAAATGAAAAACAAAAAACCAGAAATGAAATCAAAGCAATAAATAATTTAACTCCAAGCAGAGACTGAGCTAATTCGGCCCTGAAGAAGGCGCAAATGGTCCTAGCTCGGATTGCATGGTCCCTCTAGCGAAGTTTTTTTTAAAGCTAGCAAAGTTTCTAAATAGTGGACTTCGTACTGGTGGACACTTCCTTGCTGATTAACAACTCTTAGAGTAGGTACCCGTTTGCTGAAGTATCGTTACTTAGCTCTTTATTAGTCTGGATTGCATTGCTAGCTCTGATTCCTGACTCTCTGCATAGCTTCACTTTATTTATTGAGGCTCCTCCACCCTCATAGAGTAATTTTCATCTTTTATCTAGGCTTGACACGTTGATTCTGTGGGCCCGACCTGCAATTGGCAACAATTCAGCTGTTTCAGGGCTGCATAATGGCGGTCTTTTGCTACTGGTTGATATCCTCGGATAGTTCATTGGTCCTGGTTGGTTGTATATTTTATGCATTGGTTCAGAGTGGAGACCACTGCTTCCATATAATGAAGCCACAACCTTCCTAGAATAATGTTGTAGGTGGATGGACCGTCAACCAACATGAACTATTGGACAAGGTACTTCCGTAAATGCGGCTCTTTTGTCACCACCATTAGATTGATCTTTTCGATGGGGAAACACTTCTCCTCACTGAATCCGACCATGGGGTGGCGGGGGTTAAGTCTTTTTCTTGTAGTTACATGTTGCGAAATGTACGGAGGAACAGAACGTTCAGTGAGCTCCCAGTGTCCGTCAAGGACCTCTTTACCTCCCACTTAGCAATGAGGACGGAGATGACCGGGGCGTCATTGTGAGGAGAATGTGCCCCTTGGAAATCCCTTTTCGTAAACGTCAATGATGGGATTGGGTTGTGAACTCATGCGTGTTGCACTTTCCAGTCTTCATACTAAATGGTGTCCACATCTTGGTCAGTGTCCTCTTGTGAAACCTGTTAGATTGTTCCCCTTTGGGACCGATTCCGTGGAGGATGTAATGACAACAAGAGCTTCTTTTCAATCTCCTTGACAACGTCTGTTCTGTTTTTTGCTCGACCATGCCTCCTATCCAAGCCTAGGAACTCTTTGAGCTTGCCTTTCCTGATCCACTACTCGACCTCTCCTCTGAGGTTTCTGCAATCCTTGGTATCATGTCCACCTTCCTTATGGCAGGCGCAATATTTGTTGTTGTCACGCCAACTGGGGTCTCCTCGCTGCTTAGGCGGCGACTTAAGATCTTCCCAATCATTGACGGAATCAAGGATGTCGAACAGATTGTTTTGAAAGGAGTGATAGACATGGACCCGACATAATTAGAGGCCTTGTCCTGCCTTGTGCGGCCCGAATTGGTTTTGCTATCGAGGCGATTCCTCTTGATCTCGTCATCATCCTCTGACTCCGCTTATCTCTTAGTGACCAGCATTTCGTTCAAAGTGATGTATCTATGGGCATTTCTGAGCAAGTCTGACATATTGGTTGGGGGGGGGGGGGGGGGGTCCAGTGTAAGGAAGTCGTAGAACTTACCTCTTCTTAGACCTAAAGTGAAAGTCGTGACGGCGGTGTCATCACTACAGTCGTCGATGAGGGTTAACTCATCGTTAAAACGAGTTACATACTCCCTAAATGTCTTGTTATGTTTCTGCTTTAGGTCAGCAGATAATGCGAGCCCATTCTGAGATGTTGAATGCCCACGAAGCGTGTGAGGAGCACCAATGCCAACGTCCGAAATGAATTGATAGATTTTGGAGGAAGGCTATGGAACCACGTTAGTGCTAACGTCTTCAGGATTGCAGGTAATGATCGACACATTATCACATCAGACCCTTCCTTGAGTGCCATAACGTGTTGGAAGTAGCGCAAGTGATCGGACGGGTCTCCTGTCCTATCGTAAAACTCCAGTTTCGGTGGTGTATATTTCTTTGGCAGCGGTTCATCAATGAACAAAGGGACCGTGAGATTAAACAGTACGTCTGGGTTTGTGTCCCTATTACGGACGGGGTTGTGCGAGACATGCATGTCAGCTCTAGACGCTAGGTCTCTATTGGTCGCTCCTCTAACTCTGGTACATTGAGAAGCTGCTGGGGTAGCGCAGTTATCCTGAACATGTTCTCTAGAACTTTCTGGGGACTTGGCCCTTCATTGTTCACGTTCTCTTTTTGCTGATGGAGGATGTCGTTGTTTGAGTGCCTCAAGTGTTTTACGATTTGTTGCATCTGTGTTGAAAGTAGATCCACCCTTGGGTCTTGTGCGGTAGCCACTTGCGCAAAGGTCTGAATAGGTTCCTCCGTGGCGGTGGTGGAATGGGCAGCGCTCTGCCGGTTTGAGTGTTTGGGGGCTCTGCAACATCTCCATTGCTGCAAGACTTGTTGTCACCATTGAAAAAGTGGAACTAATGTTTTTTTTTTCTGAGGAACTCTGTCGTTCCCCACAGACGACGCCAAACAATTGTAGTCAATTCATGCTCTCATTCCCCGCTGCTTACCTAGACATACACAAGTAGCACACTTGAGCTAATAACCACCGTGTGGTAGCCGATGACACTCCAATGCTTATGTTAGATAATGTTTAGGAGATGCTTAAAGCTATAAATTGGGTTTATGTAGCATACCTTAAGTTCATCGACCTTATCTCCCTTTATAGTGTGAGAGTCTTTGTTCAGCTAGGCCTTTGGTGGCGTAGTTTAGAGAAAGAAATCTTGTTGAAATTTTTTTCTTAATTGGGAGTTTTCCATATGAGATAGTTTTCCTACATGACTCATGCTTCTAGATCTGCGGGAAAGGTTTTTTTTTCTGAGTGTTGTCCATGCAAAGAAGCTTTCTTGCCGAAATTATACTCTAGTATTTGTTTCCTAGTCAGAACTGATGTACTACTGGCCTGTCTATCTTGGGTCGATCCCCCAGATACTTGCCTTATTTGGGTTTACTCTTTGCCTTATCAGGGTTTACGAGTATTGGGCTTGACCGCGTGACGTATGGGCTTAGTGGCACATTGCAATTCGAATCCAACGTTCTGGAATTTGCCAATAGTGAGCCTAATGTTGTCTGGGCGACGCTGGATTGAGTAGGCAATCGGGCATGCTTTGTTCTGTTACGAGATTATCATGACATGTTTATGGTGCTGATCAGTGGATGGTTCGATGTATCATCAATAATTTAAAAAGTAGACACCCATACCCTTATATTGGCAAATTGAACATTGAAATTTAATTTGTATCATTGTACATGTTGTTATTCAAAAGAAGATGACTAGTGGAGGATATCGAATCCCTAACATACTTTCTCACTATTTGAGTTTATTTAGTTTTTCTCGTTATCGTTTCATATTCAATTAATTATTAGGTTTCATTGAAGTAGTAATATTAGAAAAATTATTTTAAACACAACTAATCCAATCATCATAAGAATGATCTGGTTCTTACTATCTATATTATTTGTTTGATTTTGTGCACTTAAAACATGTTTACCATTTTAATATATTCAAGTCCATGGCTGGAGTGGTTAGAGTATGTGATTGGCTATCTTACTATCTATATTATTATATGTCTAGATATAATATGAGGAAATGGACATTGTTTTGTCTATCTTATTGCATTAATCTGATTGATTGACGTGAACTTGATACCTCTACAATAGAAAGTAGGGGTGGACATCCCATCCCGCGATCCCGTTCCCGTTCCGATCCCGTTCCGTCCCGATTTTTCCGGGTTTTAATGGGATTGAATAATTTCATCCCGATCCCGTCTCGTCCCGATCTAGAATGGGATGGGATGGGATGAAGATTTTCAATCCCGCCAATCTCGTCCCGTCCCGAACTAATTAATTAATATTAATTATTAATATTTTTATTTCATAGTTAGTGTGCCAATACCCATTTCTTGTTAAAAGCTTGTTAGTGTGCCAATACCCATTTCATAGTTAGTGTGCCAATACCCATTTCTGTACATTTCATTGAACACTATTTTCTGTTAGTGTGCCAATACCCATTTCTTGTTAAAAGCTCAAGTTGTGAGGAAAGACACAAGTACAAATTATCAAAACCAGACAAAAAAAAAAATTGGGATCATTATAAAGATCACTGACATAGAAAACTGCTAAAATGAAGCATCTAGCTGAATCATAAATTCACGTTCACTGAATACTGGAAACTCATTCAACAGAATATTTTAATTGTCTATAGTAGCATATAGACATGTAGAAAATTCCATCGTTCTTAATTTTCAGCATTGAATTACTTAACAGGATTTGCCTTATAGCAGACTCAAGACTGTTCCAGGCTTCCAGGCTCAAAACTTTCAGATTAGCACGCTGATCCCGTCCCGTCTCGAACCCATTTGGGATGAGACAAGGTCGAGATGGGGTTTTTCTCATCCCGTCCCATCCCGATCCCGTATGAACGGGATGGGATAGGAATGAGATATATCTCATCCCATCCCGTCCCATGCCCACCCCTAATAGAAAGCCATGTTTGAGAAGAAATTCATTTGGTTAGATTACTTACCATCTTAATATATTCAAGTACATGGCTTGGGTGGTTAGAGTATGTGATTGGCTTATTTAGTCGGTGTTGAGTGCCTTATATATAATGGGCAGTAAATTATTTTTATATTTTTTTTGGAAAGGCTAAATTTTTTTTATATTAGTTAAAGAGCATGCACGTTGGGCCTGATTCCAATTTCCAACATTTATCATCCCAAATCAGAGCGACATTGTTCTCTTTAATTAGATAAGTTGCTTGCGTTTAACATGAAAACCATAAAATCTAAATTTAGTAGGCTTCTTTATTTTTTGGATAATATATTGATAGATGTTAATGTGTTTTAAAAGCAAGCATTAACGTTTTGATGATCATCTTTCTAAGAGGAATCAGAAGATGGTTTTAACTGATAAATTCGGGGATCGTCAGAAGAATCATCCGAACTGATTTTAGAATTGTCAGATGTTTGAGAATTAATCAGCATATTAATTAACATCTCTTTTAATTCATCTAAACCTTTGATTTCACAAATTTTTTAAGGCAATTTATAGTCTTTGGCATAATGGTCAGGTTTGTCACATTTAAAGCAAATGGGTCGCTTTGTAGGTTTGCCTGATTGTTGAACCATAAAATTTAAACTTAGTAGTTAATACAAAAACTTATCGTGAAAAAAGGAAATAGAAAACGAGATATAATAATGTCTTAATTATTCCATTAATCTTTTACCTACCTCATCATCACTTATCAACAATTAATACTCTATACTATTATTTCCTTGATGAAATATCTTGCAATTTGTGCTGGAAACTCAACACCACTGATACATATTTGTCAATAAATTGTCATTCATCATTTTGTTAAGAAAATATTACATGGCCAATATATGAAAAATAATAATTCTTTGCACCCTCGAAGAGACTATATTAGTTGACTATAAACAGTAACTCAATATATATATAATCCACTGGAAGTATAATATTTTTAGTGAAAAATATCAATTTCATTTGAAATTGTCACTCGATAAATATATATACTAAATCAGGCAAACAAATTAATATAAAGGAACAAATGATGATAGCAAAGGCACATTATTAAGCAAGCACTACCTCAACTCATTATCTCACTTGTTTTTAAAGACTCAGTCCAAAGCTTCATGGATCATTATGAAGCAAATACACTAATATAAATTATTGGTGAGAATTCAATTTGTTTAATTTTGCTGTATTTTTTTTTTTTTGTAAGAACGAGAAATATTAACTATGATAATGTTTTTTTTTATTTTTGAAACGTAAGATTACCATTGAATTGAGTAGTGAGAGCAACGCGTCATGTCGGTAAATTTTACCCAACTGTAGAAGCAAAATTTGGACATGCCACGTTGATCCTCGCGACAATAATTTTATCTTAATTAAAGAATCCTTAAATGTTTTAGCATGGTAAATATAACAGTTGTTATCACACACAAAATTTCCTTATTAGATGATGCAAACTATGTTTTCTCGAGGTGAGGGGATTGCCTTAACAAAATCGTCTATCATGCGGGCATTGGATGGGGTGAGGATAGGTATATATATATATATATAGGCGTCCTTTACAGAAGATGTCGCGCATTACACATCCTCAATTTGTTAAGCGTGACCAAGAAATGTGATTTCTCGAAATGTAAAAATTTCAAGAAATATTTATTATTTTGTAGATACCAAAATATTTTTCGAAATCCGAAATATTTAATTTGCTCTCAAAGGAGTTATTCTCAGAAAATAAAATAAAAAAAATTCAATCTCCGTATATTTTTTTACTGTCATCATGACCATACATGTTGCAAAAATCACTTATCACAAGGACCAAGTATTTCAAGTTCGGGCCGACTCACAAAGCCCAAAAAGGGCGGATCCAGTAATTAAAGCCAAAAAAGAGCTCGTAAAAAAAAATCATAGTCAGAGGCCCAAATCGTGGCCCAACAAAGCTCTCCCTTAAATAGGAGAAATGTTACTGAGAAAAGAGTCGTGGAGGGAGTTACTCCCCCAACGATGTATTTTCATAAAAGAATAGACTGTTACAGAGAGCGTCTCCCCTCATTTAGCCTCATATGCTTAAGTCACGCAAAGAATTAATAACGAACCACTATATGAGGTAAAGGGAACATTCGACAATGGTGTGCAATTTTAACTGAGTTATGTCCAGATTAATCTTCATCTCCAACAGAGTTACTGACTTAAGCATTGGAGTGCTTTCAGCCACCAAAAAGGTGGTCTTTGGCAATCTGACATTTGTTTAGCAGGTCAGATTTCCAGGAAACCAGATTTGGACGCATCAGTTTGGCACCGTCCGTGGGGAGCGACCATTTCCTTTCAAGAATAGAGTTTGTAGTTGGAAACTTCTTTAGTTCTAACCAGCGATAAAAAATTGGAACAAATGGAACACTCTACAGACCCCCAACCTAGCAACAATCAACACAACCCTTTTGCCGGCGAAGCTAAATTACCAATTGTGCATGCTTGAAACCCAGCGACCAACGAGTTACCTATGAAAGTAACGCAATATTGCAACATGGAATGGCAGCCCAATCATTTCAGACATCTCATCTCAAACATCTGGCAGCACTGTCATAGATCCCACGCATGGATCAACTCCTCGCCCAAATGGATCATCTGACCAAATTGATAAACAAACTCACTCAGGAGTGCGCTAAGTCTGCCAACCATGTCCAAACACCACCATAACATAACTTTGCCAACCACATCGAAGAAAACAAAGGAGTTCCTACATAACTTCTACAAGTGAATCTCGAAGGCAGCGAACCACAAGAAGATGGCATCCAGAGCGATGGAATCCCTACACAAGTTCCATTTAGGATCAGGGTCATAGATCCTAACGTACTGTATGAATTGGCCAGACAAGCATTCTCTGACACACTCATGGTGACTCTTCCACTAAAAAAGTTAATTCTACCAAAGTTCGAAGCATACGATGGCACCACCGACTCGACAGACCATCTACGACACTTCCACCACATGATGGTATTGAAAGAGAGCACTGAGTCCATTCTATGCTGAATATTTTTTACCAGACTCACCTCCACAACGATGAGTTGGTTCAACAGCTTACCACCTAGGTCGATAGACTCCTTCCACGCGTTAGCCACCACCTTCATCACGAGGTTCGTCAGCAGTCAACGAATGAGAAAAGGCCTACATTACTTACTTCACATCATACAAAAGCCCGAATAAACTATAAGGGAATACATCATTCATTTTACTGATGAGTTGACCCTGATTGATGGCTGCAGCGACGACACGACCATTGCCACATTCACCCCCGGACTGAAGAGATGATCATTTTACAATTATCTAAATCTAGACCCTCCAAAATTTATGACAACCTCGTTGAAAACAGCTCATAAATATATCACCCTCGATGAGATGTTTGCGGCCAAAAGGAAAATGAATTTGAAATGGAGGGCCAATCAAAGAGACGAGATATGAGAGAAGAAAGAAGGAGAGACGACAAACCTCGGGAGGAGAATGCTTAGTCAAAGAGGCATTGGACCAACGGAAGATCTAAATTCATCCAACGAGAATCCGGAAAGCTGCAACCTGCAAGGCCCAAACATGAACGAGTGTGGTAAAGAAGACGTATAAACCATACACGGCCTTGAAAACAAGTCGAGCGAGCATTCTGAAGTCCATGGCGAAGTGAGAGGATATCAACTAGTTGCTCAAGATGAGAGGAGACCCGGATGGACGAGATAAAAACAAGTATTGCTCTTTCCACAAGGATAACGGGCACGACACTGAAGACGACTCTTCTCCAATCCGCCACTTGCGCGATCTTCATTTTGTCCTTGACTGCTGAAAACTCGTTCTTGTTCAAAACAAGTTTTCCTTCAACAGTGGCTAGCATTGCAGAAGCATTCGACTTAACATCAGCAAGCACAGTTGTTAATTGCGCTACCTGCTCCTCAGTAACCTTTCGACTAACGGATTGCTCAATAACAGAACGCATGGCCTCATCATGATTAGCCTTCTCAATAGACAACTCCCCCTCCACAGCCTCCAGCCGGTCATAGACTTCGTTCAACTCAGTCCTCGAAGCCTCAAGTTGAGCAGCGAACTCGTCACACAGCTTCCATCTCCCTCAAAGAAGCCCGAGCAGTCCTAGTTGCAATTTCTTTCTCCTCACAATGAGTTTTCAACACGTCCAACTGACGAAGAACATGAGAAAACACCAGTAATTGTCCTGCCATCTTCCTCTCAAGAGCAGCCTGATAGCCAACCCCATCAACCTCGCATAAGTGAGGTGATTCATCTTCTCCATTATCCGCTTAAGGTTATGGTCGAGATGATTGTTAGGTTCCCGTACAGGCATTGAAGCCCTTTCCACCAACCGCCTATGCCACTCATTGATCAAATTGTATCCTCTGTCATGCACGACAATCTCATTAAACTAGCTGAGCTTTCTATCCGACTTAATACAGATGTCTTCCAAATTGGTTTCCTTCCAACCAATCAGTGGATAAAGAACTCGGGGATCAGAGAGTACTAAAGCCTCAACAGCAGGAAGAATGGTCAGAGTAGTAGTCATAACGGAAAAAAAACTCTTGCCTTCCATTCGGGGAGCAGTAGTGGTAGGTGTGGGATAAACAACAACAACAACAGAAGTAAGATAGGTAGGCGGAGAAGCAGGAAGTTCCGTAGTGTCATCAGCACAAGTAGGAAAGGAAGGAGGAGGATAAGCCTCAGAACTCTGACCCGATTGACAACCTCTTGTTCACACAGTGGATTAAAGTCGAAATAAGCTGCGATCTTTGTCGTATTCGGATCCTTCGACCAATCCATAGCAAGCTGAAAAATCTTATTGTCGATGATACGAGGGTCATCATCAGCCCACTCGACAAAGTCGGGCACACCATGAGTAGAAAGGAACCTCTTATCAATCTCATCCAATGGACATGTCACCTTCTTTTTGCTCCTCTCCAATGCTTGATTCATCTCTTCAACCTCCTCAAGAGATAAGCGATCATTTTTCCTACCCTCATTATCAGATAAACTCAGACATGGAGTATCCGAATAGCGCCATGAGTGGAACCATAAATCTGTTTCTTCTTGGGAATAAGGCCAGGGCTTATCGCCAATTGCTTTGACGGACTAGTAAGCCTCGGAAGCTTCCTTTTTCTAGTGGTCAAGCTAGCACCACCAATGCTAGTAGGAGCATTGAGATCCGTAACAACCCTATCAGAGTTCACTTTCCCATCAATGCTAGCATCACTAACACCAACAGGATTAGCACAGGCAACAATCTCAGCAGCTCGAGATTCAGTAAGCAAAGCCTGTTTTGCCTCGTTCATAGTGTACAAGCCACTGCGCGCCACAACCTCCGCAGTGAGGAACAACGTCACCGCAACTAGAGGAAGCTTTAAAAACGGTCACTAATCTCATGTTCCTCCACAAACAAGTGCAGATCCTTCCACTTGTTGGGGACTCGGAACTATTACATAATCTGTCGACTCCGCAAATTAAAGTGGCTAGATATGACGAAAGCATAAAACCAAAACCTCGACCAGTCCCTGTAATCATCATTAAGTATCCCAAAATAGGTGGGGGAGTGGGAAAAAATATTTTTGTTAACAAGAAGACCCACCACGGAATGCAAAACCCTAACAGTCAAAGGGATGCCAAAAATAATAGCTCTCGCACAAGTAGAAACCATCACCTTCTAGCTGTTGGGACCCATTTGAGCAGGAGCAATGCCCAAACAATCCAGATAATCCCAAAAGATCTTCAAAACCGAAAACCTAAGACCTAACTAAAACATACACAGATAAAGTGCAATGTAGTCAGACTGTGGGCGACAAGGATTATCGTTCTGCTTAGGCAGAACTATCACAAGGTCGGATTGCAAAGAATACTCAGAACGAACACTCTCCAACGTCGCTTACGATGTCTTCTTGGGCGAGAAGAATGCCTCACAGACGCTAAGTGCCTCCCCATCTAGTATCTTGTTGGTAGATATGGGAAAGGAATCGAACAACGAATAGAGCGAAGAAGAAGGGAAAAAATAAACTCTGATATCAAAGATAGTGAAAAGAGAAAAACAAAACCATCACTACCCCTTTTACAGAGTCGAGCAACAAAAAGACTACTAATAGGATAACGTGCAAGATATGATGGTTGCACAAATACCAAAAAACGTGCAAAAACAAATGGATAAATGAGGGATCGAAATATCAACCTCAACAAAAGTTGCTAACAACATTAAATGCACTGCAATGATGAAATCGAAAGTCCAATCATCGTAGAGTTAGTGGCCACATTAGCATACCCACTAATTAAGGGGAGAGTAGCTGATAATACATCAAATAAGACTATTATCACAACCATACACGTGGCAAAAATCATTAGTCACGAGGACCAAGTATTTCAAGTTTGGGCCGACTCACAAAACCCAAAAGGGCGGATTCAGTCATTAAAGCCCAAAAAGGACCCATCAAAATAAATCATAGTCATAGACCCAAATCTAGGGCCAACAAAGCTCTCCCTTAAAGAAGAGGAACGTTACAGAGAAAAAGAGTCGTGGAGGGAGTTACTCTCCCAATGACGTATCTTCACAAATGAGGAAATTGTTACGAAGAACATCTCCCCTCGTTGAGCCTCACATGCTTAAGTCACGTAGAGAATTAATAACGACCACTATATAAGGTAAAGGGAACATTCGACAAAGGTATGCAATTTTAACTAAGTTCTATCCAGATTAATCTCCATCTCCAACAGAGTTACTCACTACGATGACTTCATCTGGTCCGAACTCATTCAGCTGATTATGATGATTTTTTAGATGACAGACTCACGCAGTTGACTATTATGACTTGTAACGGACTCACGCATCAAGGACGACATCTGGTCTAAACTCACGAAGTCCAAGTACAATAATTTGTCACAAAAATCTTCATCTAGTCCGAACTCATGTTGTCTGAATCAAATGATTTCATCCAGTCAGAACTCACACAGTCTGACTCCGATGATTTGTCACATTGACTTCACAGTACGAATAGAAAAGTCATCATTGACAAGTTAATTGCCACGCAATCAGCTGATGATACATCAAATTATCACCCGATCGTGGCCATCCACGTGGCACAAACCATCATAATTATGGAAGTTACGAAGGAGATAAGTCATGGCGGAAATCACATCCCCAATGACACATCTCAATGAAGGAGGAGACCGTAATAATAAACGTCCCTCTTCATTGTGCCAATCGAGCTTAAGTTATGCACATAGTTGAATGCACTCATTATATAAGGATGGAAAAGGTATGAGAAGGGGATCTGATTATTCTATATCCACTTCCATTTCAAGAGTATATTTATGCACTTGCTCATGATCATGGTTTAAATGGATTGATTCTTTATGATTCTATCGATAATTTAGGTTATGACAATAAATCCAGTTCACTAATTGTGAAATGTTTAATTACTAGAATGTATCAAAAAAAAAGCCTTTGGTTATTTTTTATAATGATTCTCAACAACATAAAATTGTGGATATACTAAATTCATCGAGTTGTGCCAAAGAAATACTACACCAACATTATTTTATTCCAAATTAATAGCAATGTCTATAGTACCCTGTTGAAATTCTACTAATTCGCCTATAGAGATAGGGGAAATATTTCACGAGAAAATGTCAAATGCTCGATAAGCGGCGCATATCCAACTTTCGGGCATCAAAATACGTTTCAGGTGCTTATGATTATCATAATAGATTCCCAACATATCATAAGATTCCAGTTCTTGAAAATCCGCGCTTTTCCAAATCCAAAAAACAGATGGAATTAGGTGGTATTTGGAAATCTAACATTTGTTTTGCAGGTCGGATTTTCAGGAGACCAGATTTGGACGCATCATGTAGTTTGTATGACACTATGAGTTGTGTGAGACTTTTTATATAGTATTTAAGAGTTTAAAATGCATAACTATTATTTTTAAATTCAAAATTATATTCAAATTTTTTCATTTTTCTATACAAACCGAAATATTTCTTAAAATTAGGGGACCAAAATTAAATCAAAGAATGAAATCACCAACACCTACTAAAAGAAAACACAAATATAAACAAAAAGCTCCCACCACCACCCTTCTTCTATCTTATGGAACAACACCACCATTGCACTGCCTCGCCGCGCTCGTCGATCGGTCACATCTCTCATATTCTTCTTTAATTGCCATCTCTTACACTTCTCTTATCTTTTTCTCTACTGCCGGCGGCACCACGCCGCCCTCACCTCCTTTTTCCTCTCTTCTTTTTCTCCTCTAATTTTTTACCCTCGAGCAGATTCGTGCGAATGGGAACCCCCATTCACATGAATATGCTTAAAGGCAGAAAAAACTGAGGAAAAAAAGAAGAGAGGAAGGAGACGGGCGCGGGGTGGTGTCGCCGCAGTGGATAAGAATAAGAGAGAATAGAAAGATAGGAGAATAAGAAGAAGAACAAATAAGGAGAAGAACAAATGAGAAGAGAAATAAAGAAAATGTGGTGGCTGGTGCTGTTTCGTCGTTGTTGTGAAGAAAGAAAATAAGGTGGAGAAGAAGAGGAACGGTGGTAAGAGAGAGGTTTATATTAGTGGTGTGCTTCGACACATTAAAAAAAATAGTGATATGCTTCAACAGAAGTGGTGGTGTCGAAAAGTTGATGCATATATCGATACATCATCAAAAGTCCAAACAATAATAACAAGGGGAGAATGGTCTATCATATTCCCTAAAGAGTCATCATCATGTACCTCTTCATTATCACTCAAATGTTTGCAAATATTGAAAATATTTAGTTCACTATTCATGTTCCTAAATGAGAGTTTCATTACTCAATTGTGGCAATTGATCAGGTCATTGAAAGTTGATAAGAATGGATGACCTAAGATGACATGAATATAAACATAGGATTTAACAAAGATTGGGTATCCAAGACATTGAAGTCAACGGGGAAGTAGAACTTATTTACTTACTTGGATTATGACATTTTCCACAATACCGCATGGAACTTTAATAGATTGGTCTGCCAACTTAATGTCACATCAGTAGGCCTAAGGTCACCTAGGCCAAGTTCGTTGTAAACGAGTAGGGTAAGAGATTAACGCTAGCTTCTAAATCAATCAAGGCTCATTCTATTTTATGGTTACCAATCACACAAGAAATTGTAGGGCAATCTAAGTCCTTAAACTTCGGAGGAGTATTGTGTTGAATTATGGAACTCGCTTGCTTAATTAAAAATGCACTCTTTGGAACATTGGTTTTTCTCTTAACGGTGCAAAGATCCTTAAAAACATAGCATACGAGGGTACATGTTGGTTTAAGGAGGAATTAAGTCTATAAGAAAGTACTTGAGTTTGGAAATGGATAATGAATTAAACCAAATTATATAAGTTTTGGGTTATGGGTTGTCTCATCCACTTACTTTAAACTGACTCAAGCATACGCCACCATATGCTGACTTTGGCAAATATTCTTCATCTAAGCAATCTTTCCAACTCTCATCTAAAATTTCATTATTTATAACGTTTTTACTCTCGAATGTCATATAATATGTATAATAAAAATAAATTACAGTTAAGCTATAACATACAAAATTGACTAACTACATAAATTTATGGATATTAATTATAATTATTCCAGGGATGTCAGGGAGTTACAAAATAATATTGATGAAAGAATTAATCTCATCAAAGAACATTCATAAATACATGAGCCAAAACCCCTAAGGTGAGCAATCTATCTCTAGTAATTGCATCATCTTCGAGCTCCACACTATTTTTGTAGTTAGACCTCCATCTTGTTCCAATCAGTCCAGTCCAGTCCATTTGATTTCCTATTTGGCATTTTGAGAAGTCATTGGTAAATTCCCCCCAACCAACATGATGAAACTAGAGAGTCAACAACTTAAGATAATCAAGTCAAATACAAGTAATTTTTTTTAAAATATCCAAGGACTAAAATAACAAACCTAAACTTGAAAATTAAAATTCCAAATACTCAAATTGAGAAAAACACAACAAAATTGGTTTGGATTTTGGTCTTAACCTTACGGAAAAAAAAAATTTAGATCTTCATTCTAGTTATGTTTTACACAAAAGATTTACTAATCAGTCAATATTTGAAGAAGTCATGTTCAATGCATGTTTTGTGATTCTATTCGAGATAACCAATTTGAAATGGCTTACTATTTTTTAAATAAATAAAAAGTATAAGAAGGCGACAGAAAACCCTCTACTTCGAGGGATAAGAAGGAAGGAAAGAAGCAAGAGGAAGAGGAACACAGCAAGAGGAAACACACTTATAATAGACTGGATCCTGATCGTCCCAAGCCAGAGAAGTCATCCAACTACGTTGGATCCAGAGCCGTGACACCCCTGAATGCTAGTCTGTCGGATGTACTCAACTCCATGAAAATTTAAGAGGAATTAAAGTGACCCCCAAAGACACGCAGAGACCCTGCCAGAAGGGATAACGACAAGTATTGTACGTACCACAAGGAAGGCGGCCACAACAACAATGACTGCAAAAGTCTGAGGTATGAAATAGGGCAAATCGAAAGACTTCCTGAAGTCTGAGAAGCAGCCAGACAAACCAAGGACAAGGGGGAGTCAATCAAATAGGTAGAGAATGAGACTCCTGGGATAGGCTAGTGGGAAAAGTTTTGCACATCACCGACTTAAATCCTTCTTTGAGAATCATTACGTTCTGGTAATGACGTAGGTGGTCGAATGGGTCGGTGGTTTTGTCGTAGAAGTCGAGCTTCGGGGGAGTGAACTTCCTAGGAATGACCTCATTCATGATTCAGTCCACAAATGATGGGATAGAGAGATGGTACAACACGTCCGGATCGTATGCCCCTCTGAAGAGGGGATCTGAGGGCCAAGCCTCTCTGCCCTAGCGGCGAGCTCAGCGTTAGCCACGTAACCTCCTCTAGTCCAATGAGAACTAGCGGGGGCTTGGCTCTCCTATGCTTGCTCTCTGCCATCGTCTAGAGACGGAGGCATGTACTGCTCCCGGTCTCCATTAGCAGGTGGTGAATTTTGTCACGTGAGAGCCTCCACCGCTTTTGCGATCTGCTGTATTTGAGATGATGGCATATTTATTTTGGCGTCTGTCGTCGCTATTGTCGGCGCGGGGGCGTGAATTTGCTATCCTTGCATGACCGAAACCGCTAAAAGCGGTAGTACAGCGCCAGCCTGAGCGTTTGACGTGTCCCCTTGTTCTCCGTTGTTGCGTGATCTAATGGTCACCATCTCTCTGGGTTTTGAAGGGAGACGGTGCTAATGAAAAGTTAGGAACTTTTTCGTCTTCACAAACTGCGCCAAACTGATGCAGTTATTTTCCACTTCCTACTTTGACCAAGTCCTGCTAACCTGCTGACCTGCATAAGTAACACACGTGAGCCACGAACCACCGTTGTGGTGGCCGATGACACTCTAATGCTAAAGTCAGACAGGGATCTGAGGAATGTGTAATGTTGTAAACATGGAATTTGTAACGTACCTTAGCTTACCAACCTCATGTCTTATTTATAGTGCAGGAGTCCTGGTTCTACTAGGTCATCAAAAATGTAGTTTAGGAATGAGATTTTCATGGAGATCCTTATCTAATTAGGAGTCGTGTTGTAGGAGAAAAGTTCCATGTTACCTCTGTGCTCCAAGATACGAGGGAGATAGTTCTCAATCCAAGAGCAATTCATAGAAGGAAGTTTCCCTGTGTGAAATGTATTATGGTATTTGCTTCCTAGTTTGAAGCATAGAGTTGTTGTAATTGCATGTCCAAAGCTAATCCTCGAGATATTTGCTTTAGTAGGACTTACGGGTATTGAGGTTGTAATTGCATGTTCAAAGTTGATCCTCGAGATATTTGCCTTAGTAGGACTTATGGGTATTGAGAATAGCTATGAGACGTGTGGGCCTAACATGTTGTAAGAGTTCGGGTCCGTCTGGTGGATTGAATTAGGCGAGCTTGGAGCCGCTTGGGCCAGATCAGTGTTGGACTGACGTTGGGGCCCGTAATTCCTCGAGATCATCATGACACGTGTATGGCTCAGGGACGTGACCGTTTCTATGTATCATCACCGGGTAACAAAATTCAACAAACCAAGAACATACTTGATGATACTTAAAAACGGACACATCCCTGAGTCGTACAAGTGTCATGATGATCTCGAGGAGCTACAGGTCCCAGCATCAGCCCAACACTAATCCGACCCAAGCTCTTTAAGCCTGCTCGACTTCAGTCCGCCAGGCGGACCCGAACTCTTACAACACGCTAGGCCTACACATCTCACAGCTATCCTCAATACTCGTAAGCCTTTTTTATGCAAGTATCTCGATGATCAGCTTCGAACGAGCAACTACAACTTCTTTCTGCTTCCAAATAGGAAGCAACACCAGAGTATATTCCACACAGGGAAACTCCCTTCTATGAATTTCTCTTGGATTGGAAATTATCTTTTGCGTCTCTTGGAGAGCAGAGCTAACAGGGAACTTCCCTCCTACAACACGACTCCTAATTATAGAGGGGTCTCCACGAAGATCTCATCCCTAAACTACGCTTACGATGACCTGATTGAACCAAGAGTCTTTACACTATAAATAAGACATGAAGTTGGTAAGCTAAGGTACGCTGCAAATTCCATATTACAGCATTACACCTCTAAAGCCCTGTCTTATTTTAGCATCGTAATACCATCGGCCACCACAACGGTAGTCCGTGGCTCACGTGTGCTACTTGTGCAGGTCAACAGGTCAGTAGAAATCAAGTCAGAGTAGGGAGCGAAAAACGATTGCATCAGTTTGGCGCCATCCATTGGGACGACGTAGTTCATAAGTTTACACTAATTGTCATATCCTTTTAACACACAGAGAGATGCTGACCACTAGGTCACGTAACAACAGAGAACCTGGGGACACATCGAACATTCCGGTTGTCCCTATACCGCCTTCTTCAGCAGCTCCTATCTTGCACACGCAGTCGACTCACGCTCCCGTACCGACTGCAGTAGCAACAGATCTCAGAGTCAATACACTGGTGTCCCAAATATAGCGGATCGCCAAAGCGGGGGAGGCTCTCACGCGACAGAATCCACCACCCGCTAATAGAGACCATGAGCAACGTGGATCTCCGCCTCCAGCAGATGATAGGGAGCAAGCACAAGAAAGCCAAACACCCACCAGTTTTTATTAGACTAAAAGAGGTTGCGCGGCCAACACTGAGACTCGACCCAGGGAACCCCCTCCGCAGAGGGACGCATGACCAAGACGTACTGTACCGCCTCTCCGTCCCACCATTTGTGGATCGAATCATGAACGAGGCCCTTCCGAGGAAGTTCACTCCTCCGAAGCTCAACTCCTATGACGAGACCACTGATTCTTTCGATCATCTGCGCCATTACCAGCAAGTAATGGTCCTCAAAGAAGGATCTGAGTCCGTCATATGCAGAACCTTTCCCACCAGTCTAAAAGGCCCTGCGCTAACATTGTTTCACAACCTTTCACCGAAGTCAATCGACTCCTTCAAAACATTGACAAAGGAATTCCTGACACATTTTTTTGGAAGCCAGCGTTTCAAAAAAGACCCGCATTACATACTCTCTCTAAGACAGAGGTCCGGCGAGACGCTCCCAGAGTATGTCACACGCTTCAACAAAGAGCTGACCCTTATCGTCAGGTGCAGCGACGATATACCCATGATGGCCTTCACTGCGGGTCTCAGAGAGGGAAAGTTTTTCTAGGACCTCACCTTGGAGCCACCTCTTGACATGGCGGAGCTCCTGAAGAGCGTCTAGAGACACATAATCCTGGAGGAGTCAAGGACCACTAAAAAGGAAATCGAAGGCGACAGGAAGCCCTCTTCTCTTAGGGACAAGAATGAAGGGGAGAATCACGAGAATGAGAAACAGAGCAAAAGGAAGCTCAGTGATAACCGGCCGGAGCCTGGTCATCCCAGGCAGTAGAAGGGATATAGTGCAAGGACACCCCTAAATGATAGCCTATCAAACATACTTAACTCCATGAAAGGTTGGGAAGAACTAAATTGGCCTCCAAAGATACGCGAAGACCCCTCCAAGCACGACAACGACAAATACTACGCGTACCACAAGGAGAGCGGCCAGGGACCTCGATGGAGTCCGAGCACCACACAACGACACCTTGGTCATATCTGTTTCCATCGCAAAGTGGGAAGTAAATAGAGCTCTGGTCGACACAGGAAGTTCACTTAATGTTCTGTTCTACAACGCGTTCCGCAGCATGGACCTCAAGGAGGAAAACTTGACATCTTCAGAACACCTGCTGATCGGATTCAACGGGGAGAAGTGTTTCCCAATCGGAAAGATAAGGTTGGCTACGGTAGCAGGGTAGATGCAACTCTGGAAAGTCCTATTTCTGAACTTCATGGTGGTAGACGCACCGTTATCCTACAATCTCGTCATGGGAAGACTTTGGCTCCACCAGATGGAAGAAGTGGTATCCACCCTTCACCAATGTGTTAAGTATACTGCTAACAACTTCGAAGGAACCATACGTGGAGACCAACCGATAGCACGAGGCTGCCACTACGCCACACTGAAATAGATAGAGTGCTCCAAGATTCATCTACATGATGCAGAGCATCCTGAACCAATGCAAGGCCAAAAGATGGAAGTGACACCATTTTCAAGCGGTACAAGAGCAATCATCTCTTCCGCCCAACGAGTCGTAAAGGCCATGAAAAAAGGGAACACATACCTCTGACATTTTGTTGGCGCGGAGATCCGCCCCTCTGCAAGGTTTACTCTTCAGTGACCTATGTAACGCCTTGACAATCCGTTAAACGATCCCGAGAGTAACCCGAATTCACTTCAAGGATAAGATTGAATTCTCTCCCTCAACAGTTAGTTTGCTTTAAGTTGTTTATTTCCCTTTCCATAGTCAATATTGAGTTTAGTTCTTAAAAAGCTTATGCGATTCGCAATCATTTAAGAAATAAAGAAAGAATTACGAAAAATAAACTCTATTGATTATCAGAAAGATGTAACAACAAACACCTTGAGGCGGATACAAAAGGCTACATATTGCAAATGCCCTGAGGCGGATACAAAGACTGAGCACTATAAGCGTCTGAATAAAGTGTGAACTAAAGTAAAATACTCGCTTAGACAATTCTTCTATGGACAACGTCCGCCGAAAACTTGAAAACCCTCCGATGCGAGCAATCTGCAAGTGGAAACAAAGGTAAGAGAATGGGAAAGCTCGACCCCTTCTGAAGACAACAGCGAAGTGTGAGAGGGATTGAAAGGACTGAGCAGTTAGATTGCTCCGTCACAACACTCCTAGGATACGCTTTCCTTACAGCGTTGTAGACCTTGCAATGGGCTGCTGATTTCCTCAAGAGACATCCCACCATCTATCCAACCTCCTCAAAGGGCTTAAAAAAAGGTAGATGAGGATGGCCACAAGCAGCGACACAGTCGCGATCTCACAGTGTCGCCAAGAGAGACCACTTTTCCCATATGCGATGGCAGGTGTGACTGATAACTACCACACCTGGAGACATTACACGTCGACTAACACTTCGATCAACCAGTTGTTAGCAGTGGGATTCGAGCACACGAAGGCAAAAGTGGTACGGTGTAACACCAAGGCATCCCTTTTGGTAGGAAATTCATACCACTTCTCTGAAATATAAAGAAGAAATTACGAGATATCAGCGGATCAACTGCATGCCCACCCATATCAGGTGACCATGCATAACAGCAGCTATCTCTATGCCTGATCGGTGCAACTGTCAGAACATTCGAAGAATCTAGAGACGGATAATCAACTTCAGCATTTGGAAAATCCAAAGCATATTCCTCAGCCTTTGGAAAACCCAAAACATTTTCTTCAAGCAAGAACATTACAGAAGATAAGCGTTGTGAAACATAGTGCCTACAACGATTGAAAAACACCATTATATAGACATAATGGTTCACCAAGAGGGCACTCAAGCATTAACTGCCAAACATTGAATATCGTATGGGAAACTGGAAAATGACGGTTCCCAAGGAAACTGCAAAGACGACGTTAGTTAATTAATGGCGTTGCTCGCAACCTCATCAATTGAGGGGGAGTAACCAATACTCAACCGTCACACAGCCTACGTTGTACTCGTGTAACCGCACAATCTACATCGTACACACAACGCACCATGTAGGTAAACCCTACCCCTTCCTCTGTGGGTCCATGGGCTCAGCCTACTATTCAAACAACACTCTATCACATGCTTGGCACGAAGCGCTAGAGATCCTAGTCAACCCTGACATACGGATTATACCTTTAGATCACCAGCTGATTTAAGGTAATTTCATCGACTCCATGCAACGTGCGGATGGATTAGGTTCGCACGCCCCTAGCAGGCGGAACTTCTATTCAAACCATGCTAGCTTAGTCAGCCAAGACTGATTACGATGACTTCTCGTTCATCCCGATACCTAGTCCGCTTAGCGCGGGCATCGACGGTTTAGGAAGTAGAAGTCTAATTAGCGTTATCACGCCTGGTGACGACGTCTTGTCAGGGATCATTGCCCCTTCGCGGTCAATGATCGCCGAACCTAATCAGGTAAGCCTAGCTAGTGATGGCTAGCAACAAAAGCTTCTGATCAAAACCTGGATTTGTAGCCTCCATTGCAAGGGTTTAAATAATATAAAAAGTGGGAGCCTAGTCAGTCCCAAATAGATTTCAATGGCTCGTCATGGGACCACCAGTTCTCAGTGTGGCCGCCAAATCACCAAACCTAAACTTGTAGCCCGCGCTGCGAGGGTGTAGATAGTCTAGAAGGTGGGAACCCAATCAACCATGACCTGATATCGACGGTTTTCCATGGGACCACCGCTTTTCAACGTGGCCGTCGAACCCTCCCAAATTTGTAGCTTGTTTCACTCAGATGTAGATAATTTGGATGGTGGGAGCCTACTCAGTCCTGAACTGATTCCGTTGGCTTGCAACGGGACCACTGCTTTTCAGTTTGGTTACCAAACCTCTCTCGAATTCGTAGCTCCCACCGCGCGGGGAGGGTGTAGATGGTTTGAAAGGTGGGAGCCTAGTCAGTTCTGCACTGATTCTGACGGCTTGCCACGGGACCACTGCCTTTAAACCTGGTCGCCAAACCTTTACTCCCCGAATATGTAGTCCGCTCTGCTCAGACATAAATGATTTGGAAGGTGGGAGCCTAGTTAGTCCCAAACTGATTCTGACGGCTTGCCACGAGACCACTGTTTTTCAGCTTGGTTGCCAAAAGGGAATCTAGCTGAGTTAGCATCTTCACGCTCAAACGGACTGAAAATCTAACGCCAAGCGAAAGCCGCTCGCGCCGATACAAGGATCGTACGGCTAGTGCCTAGATAAAAGCTACTTAAGATGCCAACCCGAGCTTACGACACCTGACTTGGCACGAACGCTCGGACACGTGTGCTCGACCATCACAACTCGCTCACAACAGCAACTATAGCCGACCGATCAGACAAGCAGAGTAACTTTCAAGCAGCTTACCTTGAGGGCAGGGCACAACTCGGATGACTCAACCCTCAGCTAAATTATTCATAACATTTCCACTATCGGACATGACTACACCGCGATGACCCAGAGTCATTCACAGCACAAAGTGGTCAAGCTCTCTACTGCAGACAGACCAGCCAATGCCAAAGCAAAACGAAAAACATGAGACAACAAGTACGAAACGGATAAAACGATTCTCATTAACGATCAAAGACAAAAAGAGTACAAGCACACAACTTTCACTCCTTGTCAGAGGAAGGTACAGAATTGGAAGAGTTAAGCCTAGCGGAAGAAGGAGCAGAAGTTGCGTCCACACACGCCGCAGCCTAGACACTAAGCCTCAAACTGTCTTCCTCGCTCAATGACGTCAAGGTAACAAACATGTCCGCATACGACATCTTTTATAACTGTTGGGATATCACTTCGGGTGCTCCTCTTTCATCAACGCCAGCAGCTCAGGTCGTCCATGTACAATCCAGCGGAACTCACATTTGCCTTGCTCCTGAAGAAGTTCTTCCTCCCGCACCTTTGCATCAACAAGTTCATGCTCCAGTAGCTCCAACTTGCCAGTCAACACGTTGACCTAAGACTACTCTGTGGCCAAACTACTCTTCACGACACTAAGTTCATGCTGCCCCAATTCGAGTTGGTCATCGGTCTTCCTAGCTTTTCGAGCATAGAACTCCACATCGGATTCCAACTGTTACTTCTCAGCAACCCATTCGGCTTTTTTCGAAGCACTCTCTTCAGCGAAAGACAACAGTTCAGAACTCACCTTAGCCGCAACTTCCTATGCAACCTCGACTTTTCGACGAATATGGCTCAACTCCCCCCTAAGTTTGTCCCTTTCGGACACCGCCTCTGTGCGATCATGCTCAAGGTCCTCCATACGAGATCTCTGAGCCTCAGCGGGCATGGTTGACTGATCCAACCGCTTCTCCTCAGCTTGCTTCTTAAGCTGCTCAATTTCACGGAGTGCATCAGAATACAACAACTGCATGTGCGAGAAGACACAAGGTATATACTCTTTCACGAGCCACCTCGACTTTTGTTCTAGCAACGACCCCGTGGCTCATGTGAGAAAAGCCAGCATAACGTACTTCAGACCCTTATCCATACATCCTTTCAACGTATCCTCTTCGGCTTTAGGAGCATGATCCATCAACCAGCTGTGACGCCTGCTTATATGCTTCCTCGAAGCATACTATATATCCACCTCTTGGTGCTAGACTTGTGAGCTCATATTTACCAATTTGGGTGTGAACAAGTTTATCCGTGCACCCGAATGTAGCTTTTACGGATCAGGGATTATGCCAACGCCGCCCTTCGCGATCACTATCGTCCTCAGACTCTCCTCCGTGGCCTTCCCTTTGTCATTAATAGCCAGCTCTTTATTGGGAGGCGGCTCAATGGGATCCGGAGGAAAAGAATGGAGCGAATTATCCAAAGGACCCTCCAACACTTCTAGTTGTGGCCTAGAACGAGACGATGAGAATTGCAGACTACAATAGACGTGGTCGGTACCGCGGCCACCTTAAGGGGAATCAACAGTAGGGTGATCAGATTCTACCACCTCAAGTGAATCTTCATAGGAGCCTCCTACAACAATGGTCCAACACGAATCAGCACCAGCGGAAGCTGCTATTTCAACTCGCACCGGACGGTCATTCAGAGCCTCAACCTGCGCGTCACTAAGGTTCGACCTGTCCATGACTCCTTCCAACCGCAAGTAATCTTTCTCCAAAAAGGAAATGTCAGCCTCCACCTCAACAGGCTTGGCAGATTTGCGTTTCTCTCTCACAAGAGCGGCTCTTGCTGAAGACGGCACAACTCTAAGGCGAGACCCTCTTCCTCACAAAGGAAGTGAGCGTCGTGAACAACTCTTCTGCATCGGACAGAAAGGGAACTTTGGCCCCAGTAGTCTTTATCTTCCTTGAAGGGCCCCCATATTCCAACTTAATATGCGACTCTCGATACAGAATAGGGGCGACGTGCCAGTTGTCCCACAACCCACTACGGATGAAGTTGGAAACTCTTATGATATCGATCGCCTTCTTTTGTGGCAAGACTCGGAACGTTTCCATGGTATTTTGCTCTTTTAAGGTAAGAGAAGTTGTAGGAAACCTTCCTGCAAGGGAACACAAGTAATGAGCAGTCATTTTGTTACCAAACATATCAAAATCGCAAGAAAATGGTTGAACCTACGGAACGGCCTAAACTGTCGTTCGAGCGGACGACCCTAGCACCGAAAATACTTCGAATCTGCGGGAGCCTAAAAGAAGTACTTCTGCCATAATTTGAAATCATTAGGCAGTTTACCGAAGCACTTCGGTGACTTCATCTTACAGACAACATTGCTCTTCAGCCAGAAAAAAGTTAGCAACTGAATCACCCACAGAGTCACACTAACACCGGCCTCCTTAGCACAGAGAAGAATCATGAGAATGATCCTATATCCATTGGACCCCAATTGAGTCGGGGGAATCCCTAGAGATTCAAGAACTCCCAAATCACGTCCAGGATTGGAAAACGCACTCCAGTTTAAAGTATCCCACGATGTAAACAGATGAAATTGGTAGGAAGTGACGCAGGCTTTTGGTCATCCATTAGGAGATACAATGGCAGGTCCTCAGGAACTCCAAACTTCGTACAAATTTCGACAAGACTAGGCTCGGAGAACAACCTGTCTTCAAAAAACTTTAGGGCCTTAGCCAAAACAACATCATCAAGAAGGTTTTCTTGAGCCATGAAGAAGACGAACGATCTTTGTATAACAATATCTTCGAAAGTGAACAAAGTAGAATAATCAGACTCAGCACTGCAGATGACCTAAATAGATAATGATTTCATGCATCTTTACCGCCGAACCAACGCATATGCCATTAATGCAGCGTGCGGCTCAAACAACGATTTAGACTCAATCATCATGAGTGGCGCATCCATTCAAGAGATGACTTAGCAAACCGATGTGATGGCCCACTAACTCGGAGGAGTAGCTGATGATTCATAAAAATGGTCACACCCCTGAGCCATACATGTGTCATGATGATCTTGAGGAACTACAGACCCCAGCATCAGCCCAACATTGATCCGGCCCAAGCGGTTTAAGTCCACTCGACTTCAGTCCGCCAAGCTTACCCGAACTCTTACAGCACGCTAGGCCCACACATCTCACAGCTGTCCTCAATACCCGTAAGCCCTCCTTAGGCAAGTATCTCGAGGATCAACTTCGAACGGTCAACTACAGCTGCTCTCTGTTTCCAACTAGGAAGCAAACACCAGAGTATCTTCCACACAGGGAAACTCCCTTCTACGGATTGCTCTTGGATTGGGAACTATCTCCTGCATATTTTGGAGCGCAAAGCTAACAGGGAAATTCCCTCCTACAACACGAATCCTAATTAGAGAACTTGGTTTACCTCCTCATCCTCACGAGCAGAAGAATCATCCCCCGAACCACGACCTTTTTTTTTAATAGAAGCAAGATGAGAGAGGGTCCTGGCGTATTCAAGGACAGAGGAAGCAAGCTTCTTCCTCTTCGAGACAAGGCTAGAACTAACGGCTAACATCTTGGAAGGGCTAGGAGGCCTAGGAACTTTCCTTTTCTTAACAATTAAAATAGTGTTCCTAGGACCTCGAACAGAGACAGAAGCGGGGACTCCTACATCACCAGCGTGTGCAATAGTAACCTCCGAAGCGAGGCATGCCCTACCCAGTAAAAGCAGACAACGACGGACAATGGTTTCCATAGTGAGGAACTCTTTTACTAATACTCGGGGAGGCTCACAAAACCAACGACAGAACTCCTGCTCTTCCAAAGATAGTGACAACTCAACCTTCCCGAAACGATTGAATCTGATTCCCGTGGAACCTAAAATGGTTGGAAGAAAAAAAGGCATAAAACCTGGACCTTTACCAGCCCACATACTCCTTTCGCAAATCCTCAAAGCAGGGAGGAGAACGCAGGCGACAGGTGTTATTAGGGTTCACGTTGAACTCTACCAAAGAGTGCAAAACCCTAACATTCATAGGGATACGAGTCGCAGCAGCCCTCGCTAAGGTTGAAATCATTATCTTCCAACCATTAGGGACTAGTTGAGCCGGAACAATACCAATAAAATCCAAGTACTCCCAGACAATAGTAGGAGCCGGAAGCCTAAAACCAAAATGAAACATAGCAAGATACAAAGAAATGTATCCATGCCTAGGACGACAAGGATTGTCATCCTCTCCAGGGAGAACAATTTCTAGATCGTTTGGCAACAAGTAGTCATGACGAATGTTGTCCAGAGTTGCATGCGTTTCCCTCTTGGGTGTAAAGAAAGTTTCGCAAACATCAAGGGCATCACCACCCAAAACCCTAAAGTTAGACATGACTACAAAATGAATACAAGGAATCAAAAGGTTAAACAATCATAAAACGAGAAGATGCAGAAGAAAGCATAGCATACACAAAGCTTCTTCTTTTTATAGGACAACAAAATGATCGTTCTTGGAGAATGTGCAAGGTATGACAACCGCAGAAAATCCCAAAAATCGCGCCAAAATAAACAGACAGATGGAACACCGGAGAGAAAACAACAGTGACAGATAGCAAGAACACTAACCAAGCCGTAATGTTGCAATCAAAAAGCTAAATTGTCACACATTTAATGGATATATGAACATACCCACTAACCAAGGGGGGAATAGCTGATGATACATCAAAATAAACCGATCATCAAGGCCGTACGCATGGCATAAAGACCCATCACGAGAATAAAACGCCCAATCTATTGGGCCAACTAATAAAGTCTAGGAAGAATGAGGCCAATTATAGAGGCCCGAACAAGGCCCACCACTAATTAAATGTAAACAGGGCCTGAATTCAGACCCAAACGAGTCAGAGCCTGAGTCCAGGCCCGATACGAGTTCTCTCATAAAGAAGAAGAACGTTGCACCAAAAAAGAGCTGTGGAGGGAGTTACACCTCCACGAACGCATCTTCATTAGGGAGTAGACTATTACAAGAAACATCTCATACCGTTGTGCCTCACATGCTTATGTCACACAGAAAGTTAACCACGACTATTATAAAAGGTAAAGAAAACATTCAACACAGGTGATGATACATAAAAACGATCACACCTCTGGGCCGAATAGTGTCATGATGGTCTCGAGTAATTACAGACCCAACATCGACCAAATCTGATTCGGCCCAAGCGGTTCTAAGCCAATTCACTTCAGTCTGCCAAGCGGATCGAAACTCTCACAGCACACTAGGCCCACACGTCTCACAGCTATCCTCAATACCCTAAGCCCTCCTTAGGCAAGTATTTCGAGGATCACCTTTGGACGGGCAACTACAGTTGCTCCCCGCTTTCAACTAGGAAGCAAACACTAGAGTATCTTCCACACAAGGAAACTAATACCCACATATCTAGGAGCACAGAGGTAACAAAGAACTTTTCTCCAACATCACGACTTCTAGATAGAAAGGGATCTTTTCCCTAAACTACGCCTACAATGGCCTGGTTGAACCATGACTCCTGGCACTATAAATAAGACACGAGGTTGATAAGCTAAGGTACGCTACAAATTCCCTATTACAGCATTACACATTCCTCATAGCCCGGCCTGACTTTAGCATTAGAGTATCATCGACTACCACAACGGTGTTTTGTGGCTCACGTGTGCTACTTGTGTAAGTAAACAGGAACCCGATCAGAGCAAGGAGCGAAAAATGACTGCATCAATTTGGCGTCGTTCGAGGCAAGCCAAGTCTTGGGAACCATCCACAGCGTTATATGTGGGAATCATCCAGGTGAGAGAACCCCGCCCATAAGGCCCTGACTCTAGGATATTATTGACCGACCATGCAGCGAGGGGCTAAAGAGACCATCCACAAGTGCAACAAAAGCCAGAGGTTCGCGCTGTACACCCATATGTCAGCTCAACCACTAACCCCAATGACTAGTCCATGGTCGTTCACGCAATGGGGAATGGACATCATCAGGCCGCTTCCGACATCGACTAGCCAAAAATTCCTCCTTGACGCTGTCGACTACTTCACCAAGTGGGTCAGGCCGAGCTATATCCAAAATAGGGCAGGTCCAAATCAAAAAATTCATATGGGCCAACATCGTTTGTAGATTAGGCATCCCCAGAGTATTGGTCAGTTATAATGGAACCCAGTTTGAAGGTAGCAAGGTCAAATAACTATGCAAAAGTTTGGGAGTCAAGCACCACTTCTCCTTGCCAGGACACCCCCAGGTTAACGGCCAAACGAAAGTTATCAACCGGACGATCCTAGAAGCCATCAAAAGAAAACTCGATGCAGCTAAAGGAAAATGGGTTCCAGAGCTACCAGGAATACTCTAGGCATATCAAACAACTAAGAGAAACCCTACCGAATAGACACCATTCGCCCTTGCATACAGGTCAGAAGCTATGGTTCTGGTAGAACTCGAGGTGCCAACCTTCCGGACAGAAGAGTTCAGACCAAACGGTAACGACGAAGCCTTGCTTGTGGGACAAGACCTCATCAACGAAAAACGGGATCTAGCATCCGCCAAAATAGTCGCCTACCAACAACGAATGGCACAATACAACAACAAGAAGGTCAAGCCACGCGAAGTCAAGGTGGGAGATTGGGTACTCAGAAAGACCCAGCAAAACACCCAAGAAGCTGGAGGGGGAAAGCTAAATCCTAATTGAAAAGGTCCCTATAGAGTTGCCAAAGTCAACAGACCGGGAACATACTGGCTTAAAGATTCCGACGGCGACAGGCTTAAACAACCATGGAATGTAGAACATCTCAAAAAATATTTTGCTTTTACCAAAATTTCTACTGTTGTCCATTACAACCCACCACCAGCCCGACTATGACCAAACTCGAATATCACTGCAAAGCCTAGTCAGCTCAATGCGGATCACGATGGCAAAGGAAGTGGGAGTCTAGTCAGCATTGGACCGCTGATGACGACGGCTCGCCAATGGATCATTACTCTCAATGCAGACAATGATCGCCGAACTTGCCAGGTAAGCTCAGTCAGTTCGCAACTGATGACGATAGCTTCTGGTGCCCAAAGCCTAATCCACTTTGCACGAATCACGATGGCGGAGGAAGTAGGAGTCTAGTCAGTGTTGGACCGCTGATGATGACGGATCGCCAAGGGATCGTTACTCTCAATGCAGACAATGATAGCCGAACTTTTCAGGTAAGCCCAGTCAGTTTGACACTGATGACGACGGCTTCTGGTGCCCAAAGCCTAATCCGCTTTGTACGGATCATGATAGCGAAGGAAGTGGGAGTCTAGTCAATGCTGGACCGCTGATGATGACGGCTCGCCAAATGATCATTACTCTCAATGCAGACAATGATCGTTGAACTTGCCAGGTAAGCCCAATTAGTTCGCGACTGATAACGACGACGTTTGGTGCCCAAAGCCTAATCCGCTTCACGTGAATCACGACGATAGAGGAAGTGGGAGTCTAGTCAGTGTTGTTTGGATGATGACGACGACTCCCCAAGGGATCATTACTCTCAATGCAAACAATGACTGAGGAAGTCTAGTCAACCTCTGACCAGCAATGGTTTTTGTTGGTTAAACCCTAACCTGTAACAGAACAACCTAAAGCAGCAATATATTTCGACCGACGAAGACAGGAATTCCACCTAGCGGTCAAAAACTCTACGGTCTACAAAGCGACTAAAGTAAACCCGACTATATGAGACAAAAACAACACTTTCATTAAAAACATGTCTATATATTCTATCTGAGAGACAACATTACAATCATTTTAAGGATAAGCATCCTCCTCATCAGTAAGTCTCGCGGAGCCCTCCCTTCTATTGATCGGTCTGAAAGCAGCCCTCTTGTAGTGAGCAAAATCAAGATCAATACAGGGATGCTCCTCCCTAATCAGCTCCAAGAGCTCCAATCTACCACGAACAACCTCAGACGAGATAAAGGGCTTCTTGCCTGACACGTCGAAGTCCACCGCTCCCAATAGGGCCTCATAATGCGAACGTTCATCTACTAGCAAAACCGCTCTACCTCTAGAGTGCGGCGAAACCCCTCATCAACTGCAGCTTCCAGCAGCTGCCTTTCGATGGCCCATTCCACCTACGCTCACCTCCTTTAGACCTCCATGCCCTCAGGATCAACAATAATGCCAGAAACCTACAACATACCTTCCAAGGATCCGCTCAGTAAAAAGTGTTCGAATATGAAGCCCGTACATCCACGAAAGCCTTCTCCAAAGCAAACACCCCTCCACAGGCTTCAGGATGAAACAAGACAGTATCATGTAGCTCCGTGGTGCGAGTACCTGTTCCAAGGCCACGACGATGCAAAACCTCGACACGTGCTCCAACCTCCTCCCCCGCTAAATCAGCAGGCGGAGTCGGAGCTCCCAACGAAAGGTTGCGTCCCCCGAGGGTGTCACTTATGCAAACCGTGCCACAATAAAGGAGAGGCCGCCTTGGCAGAAGTCTACCACTTCCCAAAAACTACAACAGGAGATATGTTCACCTCCAATTTAGCGAGCCGAAAGGATTGGGCAAGGTCAGACCTATCTTCCTCAAGTAACGAGCAATCACTCCCTCAGCCGGTGAACCTGACATGGGATGAGCACCATAAGAACACCGTAGCAAACCGCAACGTGAAACATTGCCTGACCTCCTCAACATAAGTCGAAGGGAGCTTGAGAAACTCTTCTTCTAGCCGTTTATCTTCCTCGCTGAGAGACGGAACAACGAATCTCCCTAAAACAAAATTATAATGTCAAAACCAGTATCATAGAAGGGACATACAGAAACATGCATATCTTGACAATCGAAATACTTACAAAGATCAAATTGAAAGTATCGAGACACTCTACGACTCCCTAGCTTGTAGTAACCAGAATTCGCCGAAGCAAAGAACCATTGCTTCCCCCAAGATTCGGCGCTGCCCGTCGCCAGTTGTAGACAAGGAGGGCACCTCAACACACAGATACCCCTAGAATTCAACTGAGCCTCGGTCATGTGATGAATTACCGACAAAGATAAGCGAAGGCCAGTGTCATGGGTCCTCAGGAGAATTGCGAGCAGTATCTTGAACACGTTCGGTGCCATTTGCGCGGAAGACATTCGAAGATGAGTAAGGAAATGCCCAACGTCATCTGGCGCTGGCAGCCGGATCCCTGACTCAAACATGCCTCGGTGCAAACCTATGAACCCATGAAAAGGCACATTCGGACCTAAAACTCCAAACGCATGAACAATTAGAAAATCTTTCGGAAGACGGTACAAACTACGAAGCCTGATCAACTCATTTTCGTCGACCTAACTATCTTTGAAGAAATTGATACAAGAAAGGGATAACGGATTCTTAGAAGAAGATTTAACGTTGTCGGCCATTAGAAAATGGAACAAATATTACAATTCAAAAAGATAGCATGAATAACAATGAAGAAATCCTCTTAAAAAGGTGAATATTTATAATGAAGGCAAACTGCACTTTCCCTCCTTGAGCAGTCTCGTACCCATTAATGTCATGCATCGCTCAAGACGAGCGCTTCGAGTCCAATCATCACGACGGTACAGTCGTCTTTTTAAAGAGTTAGTGGACCGACATAACGCCTCACTAACCCGGGGGAGTAGCTGATGATACATAAAAAATGTTGCACCCCTAGGTTGTACACATGTCTGATGATTTCGAGGAACTACAGGCCTTAGCATCGGCTAAATGTTGATCCTGCCCAAGTGGTTCTAAGCTCTCTCACTTCAGTCTGCCAGGCAGATCCAGACTCTCATAGCACGCTAGGCCCATACGTCTCACAGCTATCATCAATACCCATAAGCCCTCCTTAGGCAAGTATCTCAAGGATCAGCTTCAGACGGGCAACTACAGCTGCTCTCCGCTTCCAACTAAGAAGCAAACACCAAAGTATCTTCCATGGATTGTGTGTGTATTAAAATCATCCCCACTTCGCATGGATTGGCGGATATCCACCCCGCCCCGATTAGCCGTAAAAAATAGTAATAAAAATAAAAAATAAAAATCCGGAACCTCCCACATCTCGAATTGAAATCACAAAATTTCCATTTGATCTAATCCAGAATCAGGCTGAAATGAAGAACCCCGTCTCAATGGGGTCACAATGTCGACCCCATCAGGACTCCATCCATCCATGGCCTTCGAATGCGACTTCTTAGCTCCAAAGACTTCACCTTTCTCCAAGTTCGAACCCTTCTGTTCCAAACCCATTGTTTGGATCTTTGCTTTGGAGCAAATTACAGTTTCCATAACTGAAAATATGAATTAAATCAAAACTTTAAAATCAATATGAAGGCTTTCAAAGCAGACAAATAAATAAAATGAAATAGAGCAAAATGGAGAAATATAAATAGAGAGAAGCTTCAAAGAAGGGTTTTGGTATTCAGCGAACACAACATGAGAGGGAGAAAAAGAGATGTTGATTTGGGCATTTTTGGTTTCGATACTGTTTGAGAGTGAGAGAGAGTTAGGCTTGCTTTCTTGGGCCTTATTTTGGTCAATGTTGGCTTCTGGAAATTAGGCTAAAACTTTGAATTTTAAGCTAACCCTTAATAAAATGATATTTGGGGGCTGATATAATGAAATTTGTATCCGCTTCGAATTCGTGACGGAACTATTTGGATCCCCAAATCCGCCACAAAATCTGTTTAAGCAAACCCAAATCCACTCCATTCGAAACGGACGGGGCGGATATCCGTGAAAATCTGCCCCACTGCCAACCCAAATCAACATCAGTTTTGATGCCTTTATGAAAAGATATACCTCAAAGAAAACAAAAAGTAAAAAATAAAAATTAGCCTTGTGATGAATTTATCTAATTTTTGCTCTTCAATGTTTAGAATACATGAAGCATACAAGTGAAAAGAAATATAAGGCAAATACGTGCAAATCAAACAGGGCATTCGTTTGGTTTGTGCTTCCAATTTATAGAGTTACACGGTGAATTGGAAATAAAGAAGTCCTCTGTGTTTACAAAATCCCCAAATTGAACATGCACAATATACAAAGAAAAACCATCAAACTTCCAAAATCTATAAAGAGAAACACACTGAGACCGCCCAAAATAAAATTATTATTGTTGGATTTTTATTTGACCACTTGATGAATGAACTCCGAAAGCTTTATAGATTTCTCAATGAAACTGTTTATATAGTCCAACCATCGAGCTTCATTGATCCACAATTTCTCCAACATGTCTACAATCTTTACAAATACACTTATTATTTTATACTAAGGTGTGGATACGTCCACCAATTGTAACTCGGTTAGTTGGACATTCACTCCTTTTGTGAGAGGTCTCAGGTTTGTGCTCCGTTGATAAGCCTTCAGATATTAAAATGTAGTTGCTTATATGGACCAGACTGGAGCGAGCGAAGGGAAAACAAGTCTTCATGTGATAGAAGCGACATGATATTAAGTGGCAACAACATTAATAGTCTTCGAGCCTGATTTGGTTAACCCTATATAGTCGATCATATAGCCTTCGGGCATGGATTAATAAATAAATAAAATGGGTCAACGACCCAAGCTTAAAAAAAAAAAAGGTGTGGACGCAGTTTACATACGCGGAGATTCAATGGCAACAACATTAATAGCCTTCGAGTCTGATTTGGTTAACCATATATAGTCAATCATATAGCCTTCAGGCATGGATTAATAAATAAATAAAATGGGTCAATAACCCAAGTTTAAAAAGAAAAGAAAAGTGTGGACGCACTTTACATGCACGGAGATTCAATACTATTTTATTTCATCAGAACAATTCAATAATAAAAAATGTTATTATTGAATTTCTAAACAAAATAATTATATATAATTTTAAGGGCCTAATGTATAATTTATAAATAAATGACTTCAAATAATTTATGTTAGGAGCATAGGTATAACTAATCAAAGTTTGAGAGGGACTAGTTTTGATTGTAAAAGTATGAAATGTTGAGAGCAAAATAGGAATCTAAATGTTAAATGTAAGAGTCTTTTGATTATTTATAGATAATTGTAGGACTTCAAATAAATTATATTAGAGGCTTAAATATAAATAATGAATATTTACAGAAGCTAGTTTTGATTGTAAATACTTTAACTTTGAAAAAGTACAATGGTAAAAATGTGTAATCGTATTTTCATTTGAATGACATAAACACCTGGCACTTTTTTACCCATCTTTTCATTTTTTTCGTGTAAATACTATAGAGTTAGGAGGACAAAATTGGAAAAAAAAAATAGAATTAAAGACATACAAATTTACTCTTCATTTGGACAACTCTCGTTATAATGTTCAGATCGATGATATTATCGTTACTATCTCAAACTCTGGATATTTCTCACCTTATATCCCAGTTTGGCAGAGGGATCTGATAGTTTGGTGTGGAAGGGTAAAGGTGTGGGCTTCTCGGTGAAAGAATTTTCTGATATGTTGGTTGCCTTTCATTATGAGACATTTCCAACCCCTTCATTTCCTCTAACAAGAATTTTGTTTGGGTGAAAAATCTATTTATTCGGATAAATTTATTTAGTTTGTCAGTGTTGCATGAGAAAATCTTGACTAAAGATAGGTTAAGGAAAAGAGGAATCCACACATGAAGTCTTTGTGTGCTTTGTAATGAGATTGACGAGACGCTGGATCATTTGATGTTTCACTGCAGATTCTCCAAATCCATTTGAAACAGTTTCTTGTAAGAATTTGGTTTGAATTTGATGTTTCAAGGTTCCATTTTAGATTGGCTAAGTTGATAGTCTCAAGCTAATCCTTCCCAGCGAGTGGAGTGGTTATGACGTAGGGTTCCTCACGTACTCATGTAATGTGTGTGAAAAGAGAGAAATATGCGGATTTTTGAAAGGCTCAACAGATCAGAACACTTTATCTTTATTAGGGAATTGTTGTGGAGGATTGGTTCGACTTGTGATTTGTTTAAGGATTTGGATTTTGACATTTTCATGGTGTCTTGGCATTCCTTGATATAGGAATGATTCACTTTGAATTTTATTTCCTTTCCTATCTTTAATAAACATCTTCGTATTTGGCCAAAAAAAAAAAAGTTTGGCAAGCAATTTGACATGAAAGATCTTAGTGACCTACAAATGTTCTCATCCCTCAAACTAGGGTTGTGCATGTCTCGTTAACTGGCCCGTATAGCCAAGACCGAACTGGGCTTTAAAAAAATGGATTTTCAGGGACTGAGCCCAAACCGGGTGAGGTTGGTTATCGGGGTTCCGATTAACTGATATTTGGGGCCGAGTCGGTCTCGGTCCAATTCCCTAATAGCATTGCACTATAGCACCCCTCTTTCCCTCAAAGGCCCAAATAAAACAACCCCTCTTCTCTCTTTCTTTCTATCTCAAGCCAACACTATTTCTTCCAACCTCTATTTCTTACTCTTCCAATCTATAGCACCCCTCCCTCGCCCGTTTCCTCCCTGGTTCCCTCGCCATTTAAAAAAAGCGATTTCTTTTTCTTCATCTTCGGCAACAATTGTAGACCTCTATGTTTGGACCCTTGACTTCCTCCTCTTCAATCCCTCTCTCACAAAAACACAGAGACATACAAACAAACACTCCCTCTTTTATGTTTCTGTCTATTGAAGAGAGTCGAGTCTCCAATTTCCTTTCTCAACTGGTTAGTTAGACAAATTACGATAATGGAGATGAGACAAAAGGTGAAAAAGAGTTTTGTAACGTTATAAATGTGAAAATCCACGGAGAATTAAAGGAAAAACCAGTTGTAAAAAGTTGAATTTGTAGAGGTGAAAAGGGTTTGGTTTTGAAGATTATCCTTAATCAACGACTCATATAGTTCGAAAGAAAAAAAAATCAACGATCACGATTCGATCTCGTTGTCTCTTAAACGTTGATGTTCTTCTTCTTCTCGCCTTCCATGGTATCTTCACTTATTTCGTGGTTCGGTCCCACTGAACTGAGATGAGAGAGGCTCGCCCATTTCCTCAACACTTAGAAAAAGCGATTTAATATGATATGCTTGTGGATTTTTTCTCGATATGTCTCACTTGTTTCTCTCTCTTTTTGAAGAAAATAAGACAAAATGATGAAAAGGGTCTAGAAATGGGATCTTGACTATCCAATTCAAAAGATGGATGCAACGTGGAGTGTAGGATTTAAAGGTTGGTTAACCAGCGGGTTCTGGAAAATGGAACCGATAATTTTGGTCCAGTCCAATTTGATGGACCGAACATTAAAACTACATTAAAAAATGACCTTGACCTGCACCAGCTCCATCGGTTTGGGTTTTTGCTCTGAAATGCCCACCCCTCCCTCAAACAACTCATGGCTTGCATCATTTAGGACAACGACTATCCTCATTGCAATTTAATCAGTACAAATGTTCATCTCCAACTATTGACGACATATATCCAGATTTTTAGTCTACGAACACCAATAGATGAAATCAACAATTCAAGACTTGGACTATTGTTAAATCACTAGACACTAGTTACAAAATCCACGATGAAACGCCCAACAACAAAAACCCAAAAGTAGTATAATAAATAAAACAACCCCAACCCAATTCAGCATGTAACTAAATCCTTTTAACCACATGACCCCAGTGGCATTGGCCCACACAGAGTAGAAGCCGCTCGCCTAGTCTGAGCAAAAAATGATGGATGGATATTGGATCCATTTTCAAATATTCTCTGATTCACCATCCATTTTACTTGAGGAATATCTAGTTGGAATCAGTGGCAAACCCATAATTTTAGTCAACGGAGTGCGAAATGACAAATAATTATTAGTTGATAATAGTAGTTATCAGGGGGAACCAAATAAAAAAATTTCATATTCGAGCAAATAATTAATAAAGAAAATACAGCTATCAAAAGTACATTGCATATATCAAATTGAATTCAGTGTAGTCCAATTTTAAGCCAAAATAAAGTCACACTATCGATAACCCAAGGGTAACTAAACGTAGTAACTAGAATATATAACTAAAATTGTAAAATAATTATGATAAGTATCTAGTTGAAGCTTAAAAAACTGAAATTTGCGAACATAATAAGATCCTACTATAATTTCATAGAAAAATGGTTTATACGAGCCTCAAACTTTGTATGAGTTGGCTAATGATATATATTTTCATTGAATTATATAGTTATTATTTTAGATATTAATATCAAATATTTTTTTGTTTGAGGTTTATATCACTTGTGAACAAATAATTCATTTTTTAATATTTGCAATTACATATAAAATTGCATTGAAAAAAAAAAAAATTAAGGGGCATGTCACAATGGCAGATAGAAATTGTCAATCGCCATAAAGAAATTATACGTTCCAAGTGAACCGAAAATAATTTTTCATTAAACTAAACAATTTTTAATGTTTGCAATTACTAAACTTGGGTCGTTTACTGAAAATGTTAAACTTCCAATCACTATATCAACAGAGACATATAAAATTTTTGTAATGAACAATTACAATATTGTAGTATACATTATATAATTGACTTTTTTGTAAGGTAAAATATTTACTAAAATTATTTTGAAAGTTGAGGGAGGGGGAGGGGGGTCTGCCTCCCCCTCGCCTCTTAGTAATTCCTACCCTGGGTGGAACCCACGGGGAACCCTTGGATATTTGCATTGCACCGCTCCAATTCTAGTTCTTCCTGATCTTGAGAAAGTTTTCGAGGTCGATTGTGATGTCAAAGGAGTGAGAGTAAGATTTGTGCTCATCAAGAGAAGAAACTAGGGTTGAAAATCAAACCAAACCGACCATTAACAAAACCGAACCGAATCTAATTTATGCAAACAGTAACCGATCCGACTAAAGTCGAAATAAACCCGAACTGACCGACTATTTTATACATATTATATTATTTATTATATAAAATATATTATTTATTATATATATTCGGCCGGTTCGGTTTTGTCGGTTAAAATCACGTAGAAACCGAAAATCGGACCGACCACTTCGGTTTTGAATTTTTTAAAACCGTAACCGAACAGAACCGATCGATTCAGTCGGTTTATTTGGTTTAGTTGATTTTTTGTTCAACCCTAGAAGAAAGCAATAGCCTTATTTTGTGAAATATTAAGCGACTTCTTATAGAAATGAATTATGTAAGACCAAGAGCAGTGTGCGGTTGTTAGAGCTTTGAAGCAATGAGAACATTACCTTTTTAAGAGGGAGTTGGTTTTGTATAGAGATCATTAAGCTTAAAAGTTTATTAATATTGAGAAAAATATTGATAAGATGCATGCAAGGTGGGTGAATTTTTTGCAAAAATTTTCATTTGTCATTAATAATGATTGATATACATGACATGGCTCACCATAAATAAACAAATAAATAAGCAAAGACAAAATGTCACGTTCTACACCTATTTCATGTTGTATGTATCCATTTCATTCAACAATCTAGAGAAATCTGGCATATTTTAAAATTTTATTTTTTTTAATAAAAGATACTATGACACGAGCACCCACCCCAACCCAACACAAACAGAAATATTGATGGAATGAAGTAGCATGAGTGAATGGAAAATTAAAGGGGCATTGCAGCAAACTAACAAATTATAGAAGGAAAATTGAAACTGAAAAACCATAAATATCATCATCGTTTTCTAAAACATAAATATCAACTACTAGTATTTGCCATTAGAGATCCCCCTCTCAAATCTCAATTCTCCGAACAAACAAACTATTGAGGATAATTTTGCCCTGAAATTAAATTACATCATCCTATCCTCCTCTCGAGGGGGATGGCTCACCCGTTTTCTCGCTCGTTTCTTCGCCGCCTAGAACGACTCCTTTCAAAGAGCTTGTTTGATCGTTACATCAACTAACAGTTTTTCTAAACGTCGAGGAAACGCACGAGGGATGAGTGTAACCACCCATTTTCCTCGAAATATGCACTATTGCTCATCTCGAGGGAGATGAGTTGTTACGCCCATCCCTCGCTTTCTCTCCTCGCACGTTTCCTCGACCTATAGAAAAGCCCATCAACTAATCAATCAAGGCTACTTCTCAGACGCACCACGCCAAAAATAATAATTGAATTGAGTTTCAAAAGAATCTAATCCGCACGTCAGTGTACTCGTCAGAATCCATATAAAATACGTATTTATTTTGATACGCACGCTAACAGCCCTCATCTCATCTCATCTCATCTGTTCCACTCCACGTGGTTCTCGCCTATTTATTCCACAAATCTTTGGAAGAGCAGAGGAGAGAAGAGATGGGTGGCGTTTCATTGTTGTCCGTCGTGTTGTTGATCTCGTGCTTGGCAGCTGTACGAGCTGGATCGTTCACCTCCAGTGAGAATCCAATCAGATTGGTGTCGGATGGACTTCACGAATTGGAGACTTCAATCCGTCAGGTAGTTGGTGAGACTCCTCATGCCCTCGCCTTTGCTAGATTCGCTCAAAGGTAATGCTGATTTAATTTTGTAATTATTATTTAGTTTTGTAATAATCGGATTGATGTTTAAATGCGTCGCATGGGTAGGTACGGGAAGAAGTACGAGAGTGGAGAAGAGATAAAGATGAGATTCAGCAATTTTGTGGAGAGTAGGAGACTCGTCAGATCAACCAATCGGAAGGGCCTATCTTACAAACTTTCGCTCAATAGTAAGCCACTCGCCCCAATTAATTAATCATTTTCATTTTTCCCTTTTTAATACACACAGATACCACAATCTCACCTGAGATGTTGATTCTTCTAATAATTCACTATATGGATAATCTCAACCAGCTGCTGTCACTTGCCAATTCACTAATCGATTCATTCGCCTGCCTCTTCCGATTCTCTCTCTGATTAACAACATAGGGTTTGACTTTACTTGCAGTGCGCATGTTACCGGCAAAACATACTGTTAAATATTTTTGTTCCTTATTATCTTCTACCATCATTCATCTTAACAGTTATAATAACAATTCACCCAAATGAACATTATGTGAACAGTAAAATTATCTTCAACCTGATTTTGTTTTTCAATTTTGCCCTTCAAACTTCTATGTTATTTATCAAAAAAGTCAAAAGTGGGTAAAAAGTGCAATGGGTTAAAAATGTAATTCAAATAAAAACACTATTAAACATTTTTACTATTTTAACCTCCTATATTTAAATTATTTACAATAGATACCAAACCCCTTAAATATTAATTAACTATCCTTAAGTCCCTAATATAATTTATTTAAATTTCTCCAATTATTTATCAATTATATAAAGACCCTTCGATCAAACATTTGAATTTTTCATTTGGCCATCCACATTATATACTTTTACGATCAAAGTCAACCCCTCTCAATCATTGACTAATTATATCTATGCCCCTAACATAGTTCATTTGAAGCCTCTTATTTATTTATAAAACTATACACACGTCTTAAATTTATGTACAATTTTTTTTTTTAAATTAAATAATAATTTTTTTCTTAATATTAAATTGATGTATGAACATTCGGGTACGTAGAGCCGGTCGACACCCCAGTGAAAATAACATGAGATATCGTGTGCATAATATGAACCATAGACTTTCATTAGACACGTGTCTTCTTGCTATCCCATCACCATCAAAGTGGGACCCTCGAATAATTATTTATTTATTTTTGGGGTGGGGATATGACGCCGGGCAAAATAGTGATTATCCTGCGGGCTAGTTCAACAGACAATTCACAAGGAACGATACAAGAGATTCGCCAAAAAACACAGAGAAATAACTCTAATGTCAATTAAATTACTCAAATCTAAGGTATCTCTCAAATCAGCCCACAAGCCGGGCTTTATAGCTAAAACTCGTGATTTATTAGAATTTTACCAAAATTAGCAAAACCCTAATAATCATGCTAAAACAAAATACGTAATAAAAGAAATATATTGTCAGAAATCTGGCCCAAATTGGGTTCAGAATCACTTTCTAAACAATAATTGAAATATTACTATAAAAGAAAAAAAAAACTACTAAATTTGTGGATTCGAAAGGGAAAACGGTGAATTTTGGCATCGAAAAGATGTGCAATGAGCATGGCTTGTTCACCACGATGTGCGCATTGAAAAGTTCTTTTTGAATTGGGGTCGTTTGCGCGATTCTGATACTCGTAGCTAAAGTTATGGCCAAAATACTAAAACGCACCCAAAACTACCAAATTAGAAAAAATGGTTATGATTTCCTGCCATCCTTGCGCTGATCTGCTAATTCAAGATATCTTAGTGCTAATAACGTGTTATCTGACAGCTCAACATCATCTGATTCGGATCCTTCTGCATAATGATACTTTAAAACACTCCCATCTAAACGACCCTAAAACTCACAATTTTCTCAATTTCAAAAGCCTTATTATCACGCAAGCCCTTAAATTTAAATTTTGACATGATATTAAAAGCAGTGTTTGGTGTGGCTTGATCAATAATATTTATTTTTATCAAAATATAAAAATTTCTATTGATATATTAAAAAAGGTGGTTACAAAAACTACACACTGTCATGTTTATTAGGTTAGCGCTATACAATCCCTATTAAACATACATGAAAAATGGAATATCTCTAAATCTATTCCAATTAGAAACCCACAATCACAAAGTAATTTTGACATCTATCCAAAGAGTGATAGTTCCTAGCATCCTTAAAAATTCTTTCCAGTCAACAATATTTTGCTAGACAGTTGGAATCCAACATTTATCCCGTAACTAATGACATATTTATAAGTTAGTTTTCCTCAAGTATTCTGCAGATTCGCCTTATACGCCTGCATGATATTCGATTTCGGGGTAATGGGAAGTCAGAGGTGAAAAAGGATAAGATTGTGGAAAAATCAATTATGGGAAGCCAGAGTTGAAAACCTCTATCTAGGAGCTATTTTAATTCAACATATTTTTTTTCAAGTTTGTCTTTTAGTTGTTAAACCCAATTGAAATCTAAAAACTATTTAGCAAAATATCAAATCTAAAAACAAACAGCCTCTGATATGGTAGACAATCGGATGTTTTCACCCCTGTTAGGATGCTATTAACTTAAGTAGCTTATTTTGTACAGAATTTGCTGATATGAGCTGGGAGGAGTTCCGAGCAACGCACTTGGGAGCAGCTCAGAACTGTTCTGCCACCACAAAGGGCAATCACAAGCTGACTGATGCTGTCCTCCCAGTAGAGGTACTAGCTCCCATCTCGTTGAAGCTAACCAGCCATATATTGATGGATTAGAGACAGTGATGGGTTTAATGTGGTTCTAATACGTGTACTGTGAATAGACGACGTTTTCAAAATGCAAAGTTTACTTATTCTGGTAGGATTTTTTCACTATATACAGAAAGATTGGAGGAAAGATGGCATAGTCAGCCCAGTGAAGAATCAAGGTCATTGTGGATCTTGCTGGACTTTCAGGTTAGCACCCCACCTAAACTTTCATTAGGATTCAAGTTTCAAACATAATAATTATTAGAACTAAGCTCACGGGTAAACCACACTCAAAGGCTAATTAATGCTCGAGCATTAGGCTACTAAGGGTTCTTCTTTGGCTGCTAGTGAAATTTGTATCCTATACCTCTTACAAAATGAGAAGGATAAACGCTTTGAATGTGCTGTGCAAACAAATTTTATCCTCGCCAAATTAGTTTCATTTGACTCATTCTGATCTTGGATATGATGCTAAGATGCTGATCTTATTTCTGTATCATCTGTTTAATTACACTAAATGGGTGATCACATGCTAGATTTAACTCTCTTGAGTTTTAAAAGATTTAACTATCCAAATGAGAGAAAAGCTCAGACTCAGTTCCTAGAACATTGTTAGCTCTCAATTGATGCTTTCTTTCACTTGTCTAAATTAGTTACAATGCAGAAGAAACCTTAAATGAATTGACCAAACTTTATATATTATGAACCTAAATAGCTTCTAATAACTCAAAACATGTGCAAAGTCATGCAAATCCAGTGATTGATTAGTTTGGTGAACGGAATCTAACTGATCCTATCGAAAGAATGTTACAACAAACAGCTATGAAGCAATTTTCCTCATGAATTAATATAAACTTTTGATGAGGACTCGTGAGAATGGCATGCACAATTGATGTAGTCGTGTTAACTAAGTGATATTTGTAACTGGATCTAGTATAGAAAAGCTCATATTAATAAGGGTTAGGGTTAGTTACTTGCCAAGGAAGGCATTAGGCATATAAATAAGGCTTGAGAATTAGATTGTGACTGGTTGATTGACTAATGAAATTTGAGTATTTTAATTTATCTCTTGTTAAGATTTATCATATTTTAGAATCTATCAACAATAAATTCTAAATAGCTCTTTATTTTAAAATTAGTGGGATGAACGAGGTGGCGGTGTGGGTAATTCCTGTATATGGTGCGCTTTTATGACCTACAGAGGTCATTGCACTAGTCACCTTGTGTATATTAAATGAGTAAGTCTAGGGAGCCTTGTTTGGGGGCCTCTTTTGTGCATCTTTTGGTTTTTTTACACTTTTTACCCCATTCTCTTTAAAACACAACCACAAACACCATCCATAGAAGGGGTAGAAGTGTCAAAAAACCCCAAAGAAGGCCAGCCTTTTTTGGTGGCCTTTTCTTGGCCTTGTTTTGGTGTTTTTACACTTTTTTGTCCCTTCTTTTTAAAACACGACCACAAACACTATCACTATAAGGGGTAGAAATGTAAAAAAACCCAAACAAGGCCAAGAAAAGGCCGCTAGAATTTTTGCCCAAAACAAGACTCCCTAGAATTGTTGATATTAAATACATTCAATGAGCACAAGAAGAAGAGCTCAAGAAGTATGTTTTATTGCAGCACAACAGGAGCTCTAGAGGCAGCATACAAGCAGGCATTTGGAAAGGGCATCTCTCTTTCAGAGCAGCAACTGGTGGACTGTGCTGGGGCCTTCAACAACTTTGGTTGCAACGGTGGTTTGCCATCTCAAGCTTTTGAGTACATTAAGTACAATGGTGGTCTTGAAACTGAAGAAGCCTATCCTTACAAGGGTGAAGATGGTGTCTGCAAATACACCTCAGAAAATGCTGTTGTCAAGGTTGTCAACTCTGTCAATATCACTCTGGTATGTCCCACTACTTCCATGATTGTTTTACTTAGACCCTGTAGATTATGCTCGTGGTTTAACATTCTAATGAATGAATGCATACAGGGTGCTGAGGATGAGTTAAAGCATGCTGTTGCACTTGTTAGGCCAGTAAGTGTGGCGTTCCAAGTGGTGTCAGGTTTCAGACTATACAATGGTGGAGTTTACACTAGCAACACCTGTGGCAAGAATCCCATGGTAAGTTGACACGTTTCAGTAAATTGCACAGTTTATTTTCTTGTCCTAGTGTCTAAGGCAGTCTATTTAGCAAGTCAAATCAGTAAATGTAATAACACTTGGTAAAAGCATTAGAACTGAAACAGAGAAAGAACAATACTTCAACTAGACAGAAGTACTTATTTAGCATACCTGATTTCTGTATATCCCTCTTTTTGAGGGAAAAAGATACTTTCCTACACATTGCTAAATGCTACATAAGTCACTAGCTCCTTCTGTGGATCCGCATTCGTTAAAATAGGTTTTGGACTCAATAATGATTTCTATGACGACAAAGTCTGAATATGTATTCATCTGTGAGTGTGACTAAGTTTCCGACTTTGATTGTCAGGATGTGAATCATGCTGTTCTAGCAGTTGGTTATGGTGTAGAAAATGGCATTCCTTACTGGCTAGTCAAGAATTCATGGGGAGGCGACTGGGGTGACCATGGTTACTTCAAGATTGAGATGGGAAAGAACATGTGTGGTAAGTTCCCCAACTAATTTTACACCCCTTTTCTTATCATCACTTAACACTTGAGCTGTAAATATTCTACATCCTATTATTGAGCAATATTACCTTCAACCCCAAAAGATTCTCATTACAATCTCCATTTTGACTAAAAAATAATCGGTGATACGATTGCAGGTATCGCAACTTGTGCTTCCTACCCCGTTGTTGCTTAGTATGTGGTTCAGAAGTCATGGCTGTCCTTGGAAATTGTTCACTGTAGAAAGCTTATTCCAGGTTTTCATCTTCCACATAGTACATTTATAAGTGGATACTCAATGAGAATTAATGTAAAATAATAATCGAGTCCGAGGTATAAAGGTTTGTATTTGGACACGCGTATTTACATGTTAGAATCTTCTATCATGCGTCAATATTTTACTACATATGGGTTCCTACGGTCTTTGCTTATATCATGTGAAGTAGAGAAGAGTTTTCATCATTTCTTCTCAACCTAAAAGATTAACATTAAAGGTTGACCATCATCACTCTTGCAAGATGCAAAGGAATAGAATTCTTCCAATGAGTTTGAGAGGGAGAAAATGTGGGGAAAAAAAAAATGCTGGATAGAAACTATAGAAGCATGAAAACAAAATTTAAAATTGAATTAAATCTCTGATAATTGAGACTTATCTATGAAGTTTTATAAATGATTTAAGAAAACTTTCTGAAGCCAACTCCAACAAATCCTTCTACTATGGGTGTGGTTGTGGTGGTGGATGGTCAGTTCTGTATTATGATCGAGTGCAAATATTATTAAGATTTTTGGTTTATTCGTGGGGTTTGTAGGAACTGAGGTTGCTTGGCCCGCTGGTCGAACCACGCTTATCACCTCCATGTTTGATGTTTCTACTTTGCTACAGTAGTCAGGGGCGGAGCCAGGATTGTAGACAAAGGGGGGCAAACAATACACAACTATTCAACCACCAATTTCAGTTCCACCTTCTTCAATTATTAGCTTCCCATACCGATTGTTGCCACGAGCAAGCAAAATGAAGGAGGCTTCTGCATCAGACCTGTCATCGAGCGATCCAGTGTAGAGCATGGCGATGTACTCCCAAATTAGGCACAAAATTGGTTCATTTGCAACAATAGTTGGGAGTCCTAAATATCCGACGGAGCAAATCTGTCCATGGAATTTCTTGAATGCGGCCGCAGAGAATTATAATAAACAAGATTCAAAATACATCATTGTGCCCATCAAAAGTTCAGAAATTCAATGAATGAAAGTTTTTTTTGGACGTGAGGGGGCAACCTACAAATTTAAAGGGGCAATATGGAAAATACGAATACCTTAATGAGTTTTTCTTAAAAAGATAAGGGGGGAAGTTGACCTCTTAGCCAAAGGGTAGATCTGCCCCTGACAGTAGTTCTCAAATCCCATTTTTCTAAATAACACCACCACTTCTGCTGATGGATGCCACCACCCTATTTTTTTTGGATGTGCTGAAGGACACTGCCATTATAAACCCCCTCCCACTCACTATTCATCATCATCTTCTTCTTCTTCTTTTCCATCTTTCTCGCTTTTCTCTCTCCCTCTCTTCTCCATCACGAACAACACCACCACCTCTCCCACCACCGCCAGCACAACTACCTCGCCCCGCTACTGCCAACCTCTATTCTCCCCTCTCTTCGTCTTTTCTTTTTTTCCTCTTCCACTTCCTCTTCTTCTACCTTGCTCTCTTCTGAGTGGTGGTGGTGTCCTTCAGGAGGGAGCGGTGTCTCTCTCTCATCTTCGTATTTTTTTCCTCTCCTATTTTTTAAGGAACCATTGCACCCCACCAGCAATTAGCCTCACCCCCCGATCACACAACCCCTTCCTTTAACTAAATTCTTAAGAGCCATATTTTTTGGAAGCTAAAAATCTTAGATTAAGAAAGGGGACGAATAAAACACATGAAAAAAAGGGCTAAATTCTTGAGAGCCAAAATTTTCTAAATCTCCAATCCCATTGGAAAGGGTGCTCTCTTGAACCATTTAATGCTCAACTTATACGAATGGGTCTCATAGTGATATTGCAAAGCCTCAGGTTAAATACTCAACTTTTAGAGGAAATTACAATTGATGAAATTTGGTTTTTATTTTTTATTTTTATTTTTTATGCACATGATTAATGGTTAACATCAAGCATATAGCTAAAAACAATAATCAAAATTAAATAGTAAATCATATAGTTGCCTTGCTGCTTCCCTTTGCTAAAAGCATTGAAGCTTGTAGCTAGAAAGACACAGAAGCTTCCCCTTATTGCTTTTTGATGTAAATGAATCATTTTCTTGGAAGAATAATATATATTGTAAGATGAGGAAGAGGTGAACTTTTTGCATGCATAGTGATGCAATCATTTTCCGCTCACTGCTTTGACCTTGATCTGCAAACCTGCTGACCTGCACAAGGAACACACGTGAGCCACAGATCACCATTATGGTGGTCAATGACACTCTGATGCTAAAGTCAAATAAGGATCTGAGGAAGGTGTAATGTTGTAAACAAGAAATTTCTAGTGTACCTTAGCTTACCAACCTTATGTCTTATTTATAGTGCAGGAGTCCTGGTTCAGCCATGTCATTGATAGTGTAATTTAGGGAAGAAGACGTGTGGAGATCGTTTTCTAATTAGGAGTCATATTGTGGAAGAAAATTTCCCTGTTAGCCATGTGCTCTTAGATACACTGGAGATAGTTCCTGTTTCGAGAGTAGTCTGTAGGTATAAGTCTCCATATGTGATACACAATTTGGAATATGCTTCCTAGTTTGAAGTAAAAAGTTGTTGTAATTGCCCGTTCGAAGCTGATACTCGAAATACTTGCCTTAACAAGGCTTATGAGTATTGAGGGTAGCTGTGAGATACGTGGGCGTAACAGGTTGTAATAATTAGGGTCCGTTTGGCGGATTGCGTTGGGCGGGCTTAGAACCGCGTGGGCCAAATCAATGTCGGGCTGACGCTTGGGCCTATCTTTCCTCGAGATCATCATGACACGTGTACGATGCAGAGTTGAGATCGTTTTGGTGTATCATCAACTACTCCCCCTGAGTTAGTGGGCCATCACATTGGTTCGCTAAGTCATCTCTTAAAAAGATACGCCGCTTATGATGATCGAGTTTTTATCGTTGTTTGAGTCACGCACTTCATTAGTTGAACGTGCGTCGGTTCGGTGGAGAAAATGCGAGAATTCCATCCCTATTTAGGTCATCTTTTGTGCAGAGACTTAACTCTTATATTTTTTTGCTTTTAGAGATATTGATTTGTTCATCTTCTGATTGAAAAGATTGTTCATCTTCTGATTGAAAAGATTGTTCATCTTCTTCATGGCTCAACAAAACCTTTTTGATGACGCAACTTTGGCCAAGGGCCTTGAGTTTTTTGAAGATAGGTTGCTTTCTGAATCGGGCCTTGCTGAAATTCGTATGAAGTTCGGGGTCCCTAAGAACCTACCATTATATGCTCTGAAAGATGACCAGACGTCAATGTTGCCACCGACGGGGTTCATCCGCTTGCACCGCGGGATGTTCCATACTGGAGTCTGTTTTCTTGTTTTGGATGTGATTTGGGACTTATTGGACTTCCCCTGGCCCAGTTGGGGCCTAATGGGTACAAAATAGTTATTCTCATTTTAATTAGGCAAAGGAAGCTAGCGTCCGCGTGACTCTGCGGGTGATCCAGTTGTTGACTTTCCCTCGGTTGAACAATAACGTTGTTTGTAAAATGATGTCGCCGACTTGCTTTGAGAATTTGTCTGATGACTTCAAGTCTTGGCAGAAGTATTGCTTCTTGGCTCCTGCGAAATCAAAGTACTTCCAGTTCAAGGGACGTCCGCTCGAACGATAGTTCAAGCCACTTCGTAAGTATAGCTTTTTCTTCCGATTATGTTGCACTTGATTGTATGCTAATCGTTGCTCATGTTTCATCGCAGGACGGTTCCCCATTACGCATCTTACCCCAAAAGAGCGAAACACTATGGAAACATTCCGCGACTTGCCAACGAGGAATGTGGTGGACATCATATGTGTCACCAATTTTATTCGCAGTAGGCTATGGGACAACTAGCATGTAACCCCTACTTTTTACCGATCGTCGCGAGTTAACTCTGAAGGTGGGGGTCCCTTCTAGGAAAAGGAAAGCCGTCAGAGTCAAGGCTCCTATTTTGTCTGACACGGAGGAGCTGTCTGAGACACTTGCCTCATTTGCGAGTTTGAAGAAGTCTCGCATTAGAACTGGGTCGTTTTCAAAACGATCTGCTCTAGTAAGTGAACAACATGAGCTCGATCGACCCGCCAGGGCGGAGGCTGATGTATCTGGCTGGTCGGGAGAAGGACCACTCACGATTACCAGGGGTTGAAGATATATCGAATCTTAGTGTCGTGCAGGCAAAATCTCTGAGTGAGTAGTTGATGCTAGCTACAATGGCGACTTCTATTCCACACGGGTCCGTTCCGCTAGAAGGTTCCTGTGAGGATCCACCCGAGGTTCTGGAATCTGATTGTCCCATTGGTGGGCTATCCAATAGTGGTCGTGGTGACAAGGGCCAAGTTTCTCATAGTCTGCATTGTTCCTCGTCTCACTCCAGGCTGTATCTCAAGGTGTTGGAGGGTCCGTTGGACAACACGCTTCCTCCCCTTCCTCCAGATCCTGCCAAACCATCTCGCATTAAGGGGTTGAATGCTGGTGACAAATGAAAGGCTGCAGAGAAAGGCCTGGGAGCAATGGTGACTACAAATTGTGGTGCTGGCGTAATCCCTCATCCGGGAGAGCTTCATCCGGATGCGCGGATAATTTTGTTTACCCCAGACTTAGTAAAGATGAACACTCAGGTTTGGCATCAGGAGGTTGATGTGGACTATGCTTCGAAGAAACATATAAGAAGGCGTCATAACTGGCTGATGGATCACGCTTCAAAACCCGAGGAGGATACGCTGGAATGGCGTATGGATAAGGGTTTAAAATACCTTATGCCGGGGATATCTCACTTGAGCCAGGTAGTCGTTGCATTTACGAAAGTCGAGGCAGCTCGTGAGAGGGTGTACACCATGGAGCATGTCTTCTCGCACGTGCAGATGTTGTATTCTGATGTGCTTTATGAGATTGAACTGCTGAGGAGAGGAGGCTAGAATTGTCGACCGTTGCTGCTGAGGCTCAAGGGGTTTGTCTGGACGCCCTTGAGTCTGATTTAGCAGAGGCAAGGGCCGTGAGAGACATATTTCAGCAGGAGTTGGATCTGATCCACCGTGATCTGGAAGTTGCGCAGGAAGCTACGGTTGAGGGGCGTTTTGAACTGTGGTCCCTTGCTGAGGAGAATGCCTTGAAGGAGGCTGATTGGCTGTTCAAAAATAACAATTGGAGTTCGATGTGGAGTTCAATGCTCGAGAGGCGAGAAAGGTCGAGGACCAGCTCGAATTGGAGAAACATGAGCTTAGTGTTGTAAATAACAGTTTGACCACAGAGCAATTTCAGGTTGATGCGTTGACAGGCAAGTTGGAACTGTTGGAGCGCGAACTTGCTAACGCGAAAGCTCGTGATAAAGAGCTTCTCTAGGAGCAAGGCAAGTGTGAATTCCACTTGGTTGTACATGGTAGATTGGAGCTGTTGGCGCTGATGAAGGAGAAACATCCGAAATGGGACCTTGATCGCTATAAGAAGATGTCGTATGTAGACTTATCAGTGGCCTTTGCATTGTCAGATGAAGATGACGGTTTGGATTCCGATGCTCAGGCTGCGGCGCGTGCAGCCACAACTCCTGCTCCCTCATTCGTTAAGCTTAGCTCTTATGTTTCTGTACATTCTCCTGATAAGGAGTGAACTTTGTACACTTGTACCTTTTTGTTTCAACTGTTTAATGAAAACAAGTTTATCTTGAATACGCTCTGTATCTGTTTTGTGCTCATTATCCCTATTGTGTGTTTTTCGTTTCGCCTTGTCATTTTACTTTTGCATAGGCTGGTTGGATCAATAGGAAGTCAAGTGGTCTATCTGCTGTTGAGAGTTTGACCGTTTGCATTACGAGTGACTCATAGTCACTATTGCATAGTCACGTCCAATAGTGGGCGTTCCGCGAATGGTTCGAAAGTATGCTATGTTGCCCAGCTTTGGGCCATTCTTAAGGTAAGCCGCTGGGGGCTCGTTTTGGTTATCTGACTGTCGGTCGCGGATACTGGCATGAGTGAACTGTGATAGCCAAACACATGCATTGTAATTAGTGCGCTTGTTCCGAGTCATGTTTCATAAGCTCGAACTGGCATTCCATGTAGCACTCGTTCACGCGTTGGCAGGACGATTTATGGGTCGGAATGAGCATCCTTTGCTAGTAATAGAATGTCAGCCCGTGTGAGCGTGAAGACATTGCTTGAGCTGTGATTTATCTTTGGCCCGCTGTGTCAAAATAGAGCGGCGGTCGCGTAGCGAGCTGTCTAGGGCTCCCACCATTTGTACCATCTATATTCGAGCATGGTGAGCTTCAAGTTCAGGAAGCGAGGATTTGAAAATCATGGTATGTTGAAGAGCGATGATCCCGTGGCGAGGCGTCGACATCAGTTCAAGACTGACTAGTCTCCTATATTTATGGCAAGCCGTCGGAATCAGTTTGGGACTGACTAGGCTCCCACCTTCCAAATCATCTACACTCGTGTGCATCGAGCTATAAATGTGGGAGTTTTCAGTGACCATGGTCTGTAGAAGAGCTGTGGTCTCGTGGCAAGCCGTCCGAATCAATTCGGGGCTGACTAAGTTCCCACCTTCTAAACCATCTACGCCTGCACAGCGGGGGCTACAAGTTCAGGGTTGCTAATTTGGCGACGATTGTCTGTAGAAGATCAGTGGTCCCATGGAGAGCCGTCTAAATCAGTTCGAGACTGACTAGGCTCCAACCTTATAAACCATCTACGCCCGCGCGGTGGGGGCTACAAGTTCTGGGTTGGTAATTTGGTGCGACCATGGTCTATAAAAGAGCAGTGGTCCCATGGCGAGCTATCAGAATCATTTTGGGACTGACTAGGCTCCCATCTTTCAGACCATCTACAACCGCGTAATGGGGCTACAAGTCTGGGCTTTGATCAGAAGCTGTCGTTGCCAGTCGTCACCAGCTAGGCTTACCTGATCGAGTTTGGCGACCATTGTCCGCGAAAGGGACAACAGTCCCTGGCGAGTCGTTGTCACCAGGCGTGACAGTGTTGATTAGACTCCCACTTCCTAAACCATCGGCATCCGCGCTAGGCGAACTAGGGGTTGGGGTGAACCAGAAGTCATCGTCAGCCAAGGCTGACTAAGTTTGCCTGGCCAAGTAGGGACTCCGCCAATTGCGGGCGTGTGAACCTGTATTCGTGAGCGAAGTGCGTTGTGCGGATGAGTTATGAAGAGACAAGAGTACCTTGGATCATCTGGTGATAAGCAGGTATGATCCGCGTGTCAGGAATTACTAGGGTTTCTCATGCTCATGTCAGGCACGTGGTAGAATACTATTTGAATAGCGAGCCGAGCCTATGGGCCCGTAGAATGAGGGCTAGGGTTTTCTGTATGCAATATACTACGTGTACGGTGTAGATCGCATGGTAGCACGTGTGCGGTGTGGATTGCGAGACGGTTGAATATCGGTTACTCCCTCTCAATTAAAGGGGTTGGATGCAACCCCGTTGATTGGATGAACGTGGACCTGCGAAGTATCCTTGGGAACCATCGTCTCTTCATTTTCCATACGATATTCAATGTTGACAGTTAATGCTGAAACGCTCGTTTGGTGAACCATTATGTTTATATAATAATGTTTTTCCATCATTGTAGGCACTATCTGTGAAGAGCGTATCTCCTGTAATGTTCTTATTTGAAGATAATGCTTTGGGTTTTCCAAAGGCTAAAGAGAGATCTCCATCATTGGAGTCTTCCAATGTTCTGACATTTGCACCGATGAGTCACGACGAGAATCGTTGTTATGTGTGGTCATCTGCTCTGGGTGAGCACCTAGTTGTTTTGTTGAGATATCGTAATTTCTTCTAATATTGCGGAGAAGAAGTACACCTAGAGCGCTTAGTCTCAGAGATAACATCAGCGCCCAACTCTGGAGTGGTTGCCTCCACCACTTCTCGATTAACCCCGTAGTCTCGCTTTGAGCTGGAATTCGGGATCTCGGGGAGAGAAGTTGGACATGGTCCACTGGATTGGGCCTTTGACTTATGGACGCCCATCTCATCCTTGCAGCGGGAAGGTGCACTCGATCTGTATCAACCTGATACTTGTCCCAAATTCACCTGATCGATCAGATCGAGCATGTGAGTTGGCCGTATCTGGTTGTGGCTTGACGCGGGGCACCCGGTTGCCGATTTTGTACCACCTCAAATCATATTTAAAGGTTATGTCCACATGAGCAGTGCTATTGTTCGCGGATAGCGTGCATTGGAGAGTTCACATTGCCTACTTTGGGTACCTTTGCTCTCTCTAACGACGAACTGTTCAAGCGAGTCTTTACTTTATGTCGCAGCAGATTCATATGCTCGTAGTATGTAGTCTTTTGTATCCGTTTCAGGGCGCTTATTGTTACATCTTTCCAGTAATCAATAGAGTATGTCTGCGCGTAATTATTTCTTTATTTCTTAAATGATTGCAAATCACATAAGTTTCTAAGAACTAAAACTCTACATTGAGTATGGAAAGGAAAATAAACAACTAAAATAGACTAACTGTTGGTGGAGGGAATTCGACCTGGCCCTGAAGTGAATTTGCATGGCCCTTGTTGGGTCGTTGATACTTTCAGTGGACTGTTGAGCTTCGCTGATGTCATAGAGTCTAGGTGATATTCGGAATGTGGATATGGGTGAGTACGAGTGTAAAATTTTTTAGATAAAGTGACAAGGTTGAACCTTGAAACTTTAGTGTTGTTTCTTTTTCGAGAATCTAGTGATGATATTCCCTCGACTTGAGTCTGCGCGAGTAATCCTATTTGTTTTTTTATGTTAATTATTTGCGTGACATTATTCCTTTTAGTGGTTTGTTATCCGTAGTGTTCAGGTAGCCCTTTCCACGATCTCAGGACAAGATTACTTTTGAGTTGTATATATTGTAACACCCATATTTATTTTTTCAATGACCATAAAGTTTATGTGTCTAAAGTTCATTTAAAATTTATCTTTAAAATCTTATTTCGTTTAGTAAATTGTATTTTTTGCAATTTACCTAACACTCTTACCTTGAATCTCGGGACGAGATTCCATTTAGTTGTGTATAATGTAACACCCCTAAATCTCCCAAGGACTCAATTAATTAATTTTGAAGTTTTAAGCTAAAAACAATAATTCTAACTTATTGGAATTTTATTGAATTGTTAGAAATTATTTTTGAAATTCTTTGAGGTGGGGTGCTCTAAGATTTCTGGTGGGGGCAGATAGCCACCCCACCTTATAAAATAAAAGATCCCCTTTTCTTTCTTCTTCTTCCTTCTTATTTTCTCCCCCTTCACGTTTTATTCTTCTCATCCGGCGGCGAGCACAGTCAGTGACGAAGCTTCCACCGGCCCAACCTCCATCATTTTTTCTTACTTTCTTCTTCATTTATCTTCCTTCTTCTTGTTTGATTTCAGCGCCAGAAACATATCGCAAGAGAGATTGCAAGTGAGACAGAGAGATAACAAAAGAAGGGAAGAATAGAGATGGAAAACTATGGTGAGAGAGGTGTTGATGGTGATCGGTGATGTGAGAGAGATTACAGGCGTAGAGAGGGCTGAATCAGGGCGTGTTGCAGGGATTATTTAGGGTCTGTTTTAGATCTGATTCGAGGTTGCTTTAGGTCTGTTTCAGCCGTGTTTCTTGACCGTTTGCAGAGTTGCTTCAGGGATCTGATTCGAAGTTGGTTCAGGGGAATGATTCAAAGTTGTTTCAAGGGCTGATTGCGAGTTGGAGGGGAGACGATGTGGGACGATGGCGTTGGCTAGAAGGAGACGTTTTGGCGGAGAAAATAACAGAGTGAGTTGTTCTTCTTATTTGTTATGATTTTTTTTTAGATTTGTGATGTATTAGATTGCTTTGTAGTTTTATATGTAGCTCAAAGATCTGATTTTTATGTATGGGGTTGCTTGAAAGTGCTAGGTGTAGGTTAAAGATATCATTTTTTATGTATGGGGTTACTTAAATGCTCTAGGTGTAGGTTAAAGATCTGATTTTTATGTATCAAGTTGTTTGGAAGTAGTTTTGTAGCATAAATATCTTAATTTTTATGTGTGGGGTTGCTAGGAAGTTCTTTGTGTTGATTTAAGATTTGTTTTTTATACATGTTTAATTCACTTGGAGGTGTATTAGGATCGTTTGAGATTTGATTTAGCTTGATCTAGTTCTCTTGATATGTTTTGATTACTGTTTGGAGTAAGTCTAGCCAGCCATGTTTACTAGCATTTTTTCTATTTTTAAAAAAAAAATTTGTTGTGATTTTACACTTTTTACCATTTCTCTTTGAAACACAACCACAAACACTATCTATAGAAGGGGTAGAAGTGTAAAAAAAACTAAAAAAAAAGTCAGCAAACATGGCTGGCTAGAATTGTTGTATTGTTTTATGTGTACTTGTTTAGCTTCTTAGTTATGTGTCAAATCCTTAGCTGTGGAACAATGTGTTCGAGTATGAAGCTTTATCTGTATTGTATACTGTGTGTAAGGACGAACCTTTTTATCTAGATTTGTTTTTGAACATGTTGGCTTCACTATGATTTGGATTGTTAGGACAAAACTTACTCTGTGTTTATGAAGTTGTTAGCTTCATTATGATTTGGGTTGGTATGTTGTGTTTTGTCAGTTTGAATGTGTTAATCCATTTAAACATGTAGGATTCTTGACCCACTTATTAAGCTCATAACTTGTTATCCAATTAAAACATTTAAATCCCTTATTGATAGTAATAGAGGAGAGTTGCCATTTTGAGTACAAAGAACAAGTGGTTGTGTTGAGTTTTTGTCAGATGAGCGTATAGGTAGTCTAGGCCTTATGGATTCATGGAGTTTAGTTTCTTTGTTTATATTTATTTATGTATAGGCGTGATTGAAGTTCAGTAGAGGAGTTAAGGGTCTGGTCTTTGTGATGGTTTATGTAAGAAATGTGTGAACTTCACACCTTTGATTTATGAGGCTTGTATGGAAATAATGGGTTTCATTTCAGATAATCCGTTATGTGATTTTAGGCATGTTTGAAAATGAGTTTGTGTTAATTGTGGTGTTTTGTGTCACAAATGTATGAACTTTACTATTTTGATTTGTTTGATGTATGATTTTCCTAGTTTGGTTTTTCTCTTAGTAAACTATCATTTTCTGCTAATGTTCCGAGAATTTGTTTTGAAAAATGCTAGGTTGTTCCCCAAAATAATTGGATGATATTTTGGTTAAATTGTTTATGATTTGACAATGTGTCAAATGTTATGCTTCCCCAAAAGAATGGGCGGATTTACTTATAAATGACAAAATGTCATTTGTGAAGGAATTTTGAAATAGAAAAAATAAATGATATTGGTAAACTTTGATTCCTGAAAATTTAATCACCTGGAATTTGTATCACTTAGAACTAGCACATCTCTTATTGTTTATGTTTTCCTTCTCTTATAGAGAAACTAAGTAACCTTTAGGTTGGTTCTTGCGGAGGAGGGCCCCTCTTTCTTATAGAGAAACTAAATTACCTTTGGATTGGGTCTTGCGGAAAAGGTGTGGTTTTGAAATGCCTAAAATAAGCTTCATTATTTATCCGTAAAAAATGTGACGTGAGTTATGCGCATTGATAGCCCAAGAGTGGCTTTTATGTTACTTCTATAGTTGGGAGTATCCGTTGAGTTCATGTCCGTATAAGATTGTCCTCATTTAGACATGAATGACAAAGAAGTTCTCCTTTATATGAGAGAGACATACTGACATATATAATCGGCATGGAGATGGTGCGAATGTTATATATTCTAAGTAATCAATTCGCTAAAAATGAATAATATAATCAAATCAAATAATTTATGGTCACTATTGTTTTGATTGATAAAATACCAATTATTTGAGAAGTCTTATTCATATTATTTCTAACATTTTTCATGCAGGATGGCAAGTCTACTAACATTACTGCAGGTCAGACTTGCCATGGTTAACCATTACAGAGTAAGTATAGGTAAAATGAATATGTACTTTAATAATGATAAAAACATATTAGGATGACATGATTGCCTCGTTGAGGAACTAAATTCTTTGAACTGTGATTTTCTTGCATAATATGTCTGCCTCATTGAGAAACTACCTGTTCGAGTGGTTTATTATTATTTGTGCTTAATTTTATGTTATCACTTGTGAATTTATGGATTTTGGGAATGAAGATTACTTACACCAGCTTTATTGCTGATCCAAGGGAGATTTTGCTTCTTGAGTATATTCCTCTTAGAATGTAGCCAATTAGCTTGTCTCAGGATTAGAGATTATTGAGCAGCACTACTGGAGTTTCTTTAATGGGGTGAACCTCATCAAACAGTTTCCCGCATAGAGTTTTATTTTGTTTAATTTGTTTGTTTTATTAAATTGTCTTAGTGTTGTTGCTAAATTGTTCTTATGTTATTAAATTTCATGTCCCGAGTTTGGGGGAAACGAATAATCCTACGTGGAAATAAGGATTTTGTCGTTTTTCACTCCTTGCTTTGACCTTGACTGACAAACCTGCTGATATGCACAAGTAACACACGTGAGCCAAAGACCACCGTTGTGGTGGCCGATGACACTCCGATGTTAAAGTCAGTCAGGGATCTGAGGAAGGTGTAATGGTGTAAACAAAGAATTTCTAGCGTACCTTAGCTTACCAACTTCATGTGTTATTTATAGTGCAGGAGTTCTAGTTCAACCAGGCCATTGACGACGTAGTTTAGGGAAAAAGATCTGCGTGGAGATCCTTATCTAATTAGGAGTCGTGTTGTGGAGGGAAGTTTCCCTGTTAGCTATGTGCTCCTAGATACGCGGGAGATAGTTCTCGTTTCGAGAGTAGTCTGTAGGTAGAAATCTCCATATGTGATACATACTTTGGAATATGTTTCATAGTTGGAAGCAAGAAACTGTTTTAATTGCCCGTTCGAAACTAATCCTCGAAATACTTGCCTTAACAGGGCTTATCAGTATTGAGGATAACTATGAGACACGTGGGCGTAGCAGGCTGTAAGAATTAGGGTCCATTTGGCGGACTGCGTTCGGCGGGCTTAGAACCGCATGGGATGGATTAGTGTTGAGCTGATGTTTGGGCCTATCTTTCTTCGAGATCAACATAACACGTGTACGACACAGAGTTTGGATCGTTTTGGTGTATCATCACATAGTATAAAAATACAACAGTTACAAATTGCACACTAATATCTAGTTGCATATTGAACACTTCCATTTGCAATTTCATGCGAGCTCCACACTCACAATTGCAGAATAAAATGCAAGTACAATAATAAAACTCCCAACGGCTCCTAGATCATGTCCAAAATCGCCTAGAAAGACTATTAAGCAGCGATACATGCGAGCCTAGATATTCTGTTATCAGGATCCGATACATTTGGGTAAAACCAAACTTTGTCCATTTTTTTTGTTTGAGCCAAATTTTAAATTTTCGTAATTTCTATGGTTTAGGTACATTCTTAAGAGATAAAATCTATTGTCAAAATAGATTTTGGACATTGTCTTCAAGCATCCATATTTCTTGTCCAAAATGTGTATAAGCGAATATGTTTCTTAGGCTCGCATGTACCACTGCGTTTGGGTAAAAACTTGACTTTGTTTCAAACAAACGTAGAACTACTGCGAGTATTAAGATCACATTCGCAACCCTTTGATGCGAATATGATTATTGTGCTTGCATGTTCCGCTGCGTTTGGGTATCTTTTGGAAGGATTGGTCGTTATCCTCTTATTATTTCCATTTTTTACTTTGTCTAAGAGATTCAACCAGCCCTTTAGGAAGTGTTGATGCATACAAGGGAAAACCACCATGGTTGCATAATCACAAGAAAATTATTTGGGAAGACAAATAGAATTGTTTGGGAAGACAAATGTCATTTAAGTTGAGCATTATAAAAAGGGAAGTAGTCCATTAGTATTCATCACCAAATCAAAAGAAAGAACAAAAGCTGAAGAGAAAAATGATAATGTTCGAAGAAGAAAACTCAGACGAAGAATGGGATAACATGGGTGATCCGGATGAGGACTCTTTCAAAGATGACGACCCCCACTCGTCATTGTCTTCAGAAGAGGAGGACCATGAGGAAGAATAGTCAGAAGAGAAGGAGGACAATGAATCATCGTCGTCCTCTGATGAGGACGATGATGATGGTGATGGTGGGAATTCGTTAGTGGACTACTACTCCGACGACGAAGAGGGTTGTGAACGTCACCCCCTAAAGGATTTTGTTGAGCGCCTCCTAGACGATTAGCTTTATTTTAATGTTTGTTTTTGTATTTTTTTGTAATATTTAAAAATATTAATGAAAGTGGGCTTTTATTTTTTGTCATTTGCAGTGTTTTCTTCATTCCTCAATTTTCTATTGATATTATTTCTAATGTGTTTATTGTTGATTAATTTCAAATGAGTATTTTTAGAATTACAATTTGTGTTTGTTAATTCATGACATTTTGTTGTGAAGAAAATAAGAAATGAGAAGAAGAAAAAACACATAAGAGGAAAAAAAAACAAGCGATAGTCGAGTGAGGCTGACGGTGGAAGGGAGTGGTGGTGCAATCAAAGGTGGCGAGGTGGTGGTGGTTTTTGATGGAGAAGAGAAGGAGAGAGGAAGAGAATAAGAACATAAAAGAAAAAACAGGAAAAAGAAGAGAAGAAGGAAAAGGGGAGAAGAAGAAGAAAAAGAAAAAGAGAAGAAGAGGTCCAACCGGCGGTTAGGGGGCGGGTGGTGGGGTGCTTGATGGAGAAGAAGAAGGGAGAGGAGAAGAGACGTTAGGTTTTTTTTTTTTGTTTATATTGGTAGTGTCCTTCAGTAGTGGTTGTATCCTTCAGAAAGTAGAAGGTTGGTGGTGTCCATCAGCAAAATTGGTGGTGTATTTAGCAGAGGCCTTTAAAATATGCTCATTTCTGAAGCTAGTGGAAAGCCATTTTTCTCAAGGTTGGTTGGTTCTCTTACCCGTCCATCTCTATTCTGCACAGCCCATGAATTGTGCTCAAATCACATTGCACTATCTGATGTAACCTATTTTTTTTCTTGCCGGAGAAGATTGATATTGTATTTCTTGGAAACTTGCTTCATGGTTAAAATCGTAATGTCACCAAATCCTACACTGAGCAATTATACTGCCATATGCATTTTTTTTCTCTCTAACAAGCAATTAGCCATTACATCAGGTAACGGAATTAGAATGACTTCACTTAATGAAGATATCAAACCTAATGACAATGATCACTTCTTCTCTTTTTAAGTTTCCCAAGAGTTCATATAACCGGCATGAAAGTTCTTTTACGTTTTTAAGCTTCCTAAGAGTTCTTGTAATTAGCGGTTTGGATGCTTCTACTCCTTTTCCAGTGTAAAAAGAAATGACGACAGTCTTTCCAAATGACTTAAAGACAAAAAAAAAACATTTATGATGCATCCAAATTTGTCCTCCTAGAGATTTGACCTTCAAAACAGAGTTAGACTGCCAAAGACCACCTGATTGGTGGACGAAGGCACTCCGATGCTTAAGTTAGTTAAGCTGTGGGAGAGAATGAGTTTGGACAGAGTATAGTTCAGTTGTGTTTGCATGTCTTTTGTGAAATCTTCACTTTACCTTATATAATGTACGTAATTAACTATTTGTGTGACTTAAGCATGTAGGGCGTGATGAAAGGAGACGTTTCTCACAATGGTCTCCTCCTTTATTGAGATACGTCATTGGGCGAGTGATTCCCGCCATGACTTGTCTTCGTCGTAACATCTTTCTTCTCTAACAGAAGAGATTCGTTGAACTTGGACTTGGGCTTTTGATTATGGTATATTATTAAATACCTTTATGGGCTTTAATGATTGAGCACGTCTCTTTGGGCTTCTAGGACCAGGCCTGATGCAGGCTGCTACCTGCAATTATTGGTTAGGAAATAAATTATTGACAAGAAATTAGGATAGTTCCGAGAATCACTAAACCGGAGGAAACGGATGCTACTCAACGCTGCTAATCTCGGATGCCACTCGACACGACCAAGCCACAAGCTTGATTAGAAAAGGAGGAACCCTCAACTCCAAGCAAGTAATCTTGCAAAAAACAATTTTCTCAAAAGCAAAGTCTACTTTCTGTTGCCATTTCTTTAAATTTAAATAGACATTACAAGATTCATTGATAAAATACATAACTTATTGCTAGGATTATATTTCCATAATGTTATAATCCAATAGTCTTGAAACCTGATGACAATTGAAATCTTCCGCTTTGAATGTTTCTTGGGAATGTTGGGATGTCTTGGAACCTGCATCATTCTCCCTCTGTTGACAAAAACTTGTTTTTAAGTTTAATTTGGTCTTTCCTCGATCTTTCAAATGCCCTTTCAAACTTTTCAATAGCGACATTAGCAAGAGTACATCAATGCTTCCTTTTTAGAACATAAAACTTCTTTCTCTGGTAATAATTTCTTTGAGGACTTACGAGTAGTGAAATCTTCCCAAATAGAATCATTAATATTGCAAAATCAAAGGCTCTTAACTTTTTATGAAGTTATTCATCAACGAATTCATTTATCTCATCATCTACATGGTAAGAATCAAAGATGAGTAGAGAATCCCAACTAAGAAAGCTAGTAGATGGAACACTTTTGCCACTAACACCGTAGAATTATCATCATGAATTGGAAGGGTTGACCACTCACTACACCAAAAATACCCATTAGCAACGGTTTTGAACCGTGGGGGTAACCCATTGTCACGGCTTATAGCCGTGGGCTGTAGAGGCGTCGCTAAATCCCCAGTAACAGCTAAAAATCGTGGAAAATATATTAGCAACGGTTTTATACTCGAGGACGGTTGATGATTTAGCCATGGTTCTAAACCGTTGCAAAAATGTTAGCCACGGTTTTAAGCCGTGGCCAGGAATAGCCACGGCTTAAAACCGTTGCAAGTTATGGCCACGGTTCTAAGCGGTTGCAATATTTTTAGCCACAGCTTTAAGCCGTGGCCAGTACTAGCCACCGTTATAAGCCGTGGCAAGGTATGGCCACGGTTCTTAGCCGTTGCAATAGTTAGCCACGGTTTTAAGCCGTGGCAATTTTTTTTTTTTTTGATCACGGTGTTAAGCCAATGCAGTTCTACTGACAGTGATGCAATACAGGCAATGAAGAGAAATTACAGACTTAAGAACTTGTAATTGTAATTCTGGATTGATGACAGTAAATGGAATGGATTGTATTCAATAAGAAAGCTAAATAAGGATCTTTTCAAATTACAGAATATGTATGAATTTTCCTAACAGGTTTCAAGGTAGCATCCGAATCAGCTCAATGTAAGAGACAGATATATATCTTAAACATCCTCTATGTGATTTCTTCTCCGACTAGGAAAAAGAATGCATATTTCCACAGTTCCTGTCAATTTTGTTCTTATATCCTTCAATAATCCATGCCGCCCATACCACCTCCCATTGAGGGAACACCCTTATCGTCCTTGGGGAGCTCTACCACAATAGCCTCAGTCGTTGTCATCAATGTAGAAACACTGCAAGCCAACCATGCATCAAAAAAATGAACAAAAAATAAATCTTCATAATAACGGCCAAGTTCTAAATCAATATGTTATTACCTAGCGACATCCACCAATGCAGTCCTAATTACTTTCAATGGATCAATAATGCCAGCCTTGACCATGTCTACATATTCATCTGATCACCAAATCAACAAAAACAATATGAGATCAATCAGTTAATGTGAAATCAACAAAAGGAGAAATGTGAAATCACTTCCGCTGCATCATATCCAAGGTCAGGGTTGTCCTGCTCCAACAAATGGGCCACAACAACAGCACTGCTCCAACAAATGGGCCACAACAACAGCACCCTCCACCCCAGCATTGGAAGCAATTGAGTGTACTGGCATCTGCAGCAATCACTAAGATGTGACAGTCAGACCAACAAGTATGTATCAATCTTTCAGTTAAACCTTTCATCAGGTTCACGATAAATTTTGATTTTGCATCATGAGACAACTGATATACTGATCTCAGTCGATGAACAGGCAACAAAATAAAATTTCAATTTAGCAATGGCTTTTGAGTGAAAATGAATCAACGGATAAGCAATATTTACTTTGAGAGCATTTTGAATAATCTCAACTCCGATCTTCTGGTCAAAGTTGGCAGTGTGCAGTTTGCCAAGCTCCTTTGATGCATAAAGAAGAGCAACACCTCCACCTACAATTAAAAAATATATATCATACCGTCGGGAGAAACAAAAATGAGAAATATAGAAACGCCACCAGAAAGGTGAAACTTCACAGAAAGTATACCTGGCACAATGCCCTCTTCAACAGCGGCCTTGGTGGCATTTAATGCATCAGTCACTCATCATCCTAATTGATTGAACAAAAAGGGTTAAAAAAAACTCAGTCTTTAAAACACTAAAAAAGTCATCAAATACACACAATTAGAGAAGAAAAAGAAATGTGTATTAGAGAAATTAGACTTTACAGTTTCATCAAATCCATCTCTCGGCGTTTGCTTGGAGAAGACATGATTTCTCTTCTCAGAATTTGTGCTATTTCTTTCGGTGGTGCTGTTAGACGATAGAGAAAACAGTAAACAGTAAGCCTGAATCATGGATGGTAACAAAAACCAAGACTCCATGGTTGGTTTTTTGATTTGGTTTTGGTTGCTTACAGGTTTGTCATGGGTGCCAAGTTGATCCCAAGTAATGACCTCCAAGAGCTCCTCCAATGTGCCATACCCACCTGCAGCAAGAAAATGAAAAATCTCATAATCTCTAGCAAACAATAATAATGTCACTGAAAAACAGCTGGACAGATAAAAAAAGCATCAAACATTCAACACCCAGTAACCAAAGTTCTAACCTAAACATAACCCTAACCCTAGAAATTCATTCTCTACTAGAAAGTCACAAGAGCATTTCCCCTCTTTCTAGCCCAAAAATATATTGCCTAGAATTCTAATTCTTCCAAGTTCAAAAGTGAAAGCTAATACATCCACAATACAGTTCTTTGACAAAATCCACTAAAAATTTCAAGAACTCTCCTTAAAATAGAATCCTTTAAAGACCTACTAAAACCTTATGAACAACTTACTCATACCAGTGGATCCACCAACTACAACATGTACAAATCATGCACCCAACAGAGCATTTTCAAAATCGAACTTTCAACAACTTGAAACATGCGTCGAAGCACATGAATCCATAAGTAATTAGCTAAATTACTGAGAATAATCTCTGACTAAACAAATTCTAATCAAATCAAGGCCAAAACAGCAAGGGCAACCTAAGGTGTTTAAATTATCATACCTAACCAGATAAAATAACTGGGTGGCATCTGACCCAACAAACGCTAAAACTTGCAAATCCCTGATCTATATGGTCTCGGTGATTAGTTCTCTAATTTTATAAAACGATTAATAAAGAGAAACATAAATACCCGATTGTAGTCTTCAAGCCAACTCACCTCTTCATAAGCTAACATTATATCTTTTCTGCTGAGGGACTCTTCTTTTGGTTGTACTATCTGATTTTCCATATCAGGCAATAACTCAGAGGGTTCAACGTTCCCAGAATCAATCAAAGTCATTATTTATTCTCGAGCAGCCTCTGGATCAATTATTACATGAGCATGGGCATATATATCTTCGAGCTCAGTTTGTTTCTTAAAAGCTATCTCTTTCATCCTACTAGCTTTTAGATGATCAAACCGTTCAACTTCCAACTCAGCCTAACAAAAAGAAAATGTTGGTACAAGTAAAACAAGCTAAACTGCTGAATCTAATCCAATATAGTAGTATGTACGTATAAACAATAGACTCAATTGGCTAACCTATTCAATCAATTCAAGAGCAAGGGCCCCAGGGATGGTGACTTCATCCACTCGAGCTGAGACGCTAGGTTTTTGAGTGAGCAAATAAATATCAACTAAGAAGCAATTAAAATAAAAAAAACTTAGAGATCTATCATTCACTCACAGCTGATATCTATGAATTGCATCATCTCGCTTGACTAACGATACATCTTTGTCCTTAAACTGAGAGGTATGATTAGTTTGGAAATTGCCTGTAAAAGAGTAATATTCCTTCCAGTAAGCCAACTGAGAGTTTATAGCTTTCATATTGATAACAAAACAAAATAAGTTGTATAAAACTATAACAAAATTTTTTGTCTCTCATTGTAAAGCTAGATAGAAATTGGCTTTGTGCTACGTTAAAATGCCCAACAAGCTCCCTTGATGTATTTAACATGTTCTATATCATTGGATATGTGGTTCAGCAAATAAGTGCAAATAATCATAAACTTTGCATAATTGCATCCCAATAACAGAAACAAGTGAAATGAAGATGAAAGTCGGATTCATGAATCAAAACATAAAAATGATGCAAGTCTTCTATACGAAACTTATTGATGACAAATAAGACGACGGTAACTTATTAACACCAATAATAATGCAGTAAAGATAAAAGAAATAAACAATTGCTGAAAGAGGACCTGCTGCAGTTGAACCTCCATTGTCAAGAACCTTCACTGGGACCATAGTGGTAACAGGTTGCACAACCTGTTCAGGTATGAAGTTAATTTTTTCATAAACCAAATGAACTGTTAACAAAGATACAAGACTCCAAATAAGGCCCATTTGACCGTACTATTCTTTGGGAATTTCTTTCTCTGTTGTCTCTAAAATAAAAAGTGTGTTTCTAGTTTCTAATTGCTCTCTGACTCTCTCCTTATAGGCAAATAGAATGGAAAGTAAACCACATCATCATGCACAACAAAAATGATATTCTTTGTGTTTTGACAGTGAACAATATGCATTAAAATTCTAAGTCACTAGCATACACAAAATTATCAAATTTGATAAACATTTAGGAATTAGGATTAAGAGTGAGATTGAACACATTCAATAAAACATTCAAACTATGAACTAAGATCTACTATTAGAGAAGCTTTCAGCCCTCGTTCCAACTAAATACTAATTTGTCAAAATGGTAGAAAATAAACGAAAGTTTTGACATATTGAACAAAAAAGGTACAAACTTCTCAAGAATAATGGAAATCCGGAAATTTCTTTGAATATTCAACAAACATATGAGATAAAATGAGCAGAGATTTGTACCTAAGATTAGCATAACCTCCAATTGCATACATAATTGAAGCATTTTATCAAACAACTAGTGTTCACTTGAAATTGTTCCATATCTTTCAAACTCTTTCATCAAGGGATAAATTAATTGAAGCATTTTATCAAACAACTCGTGTTCAAGTCAAATTGTTCCATATCGTTCAAACTCTTTCATAAGGGATAGATTTTCACATATTTATTCTCAATGTTAGTAATTCTCGCTGTTAATGATCTTTCCTACTCGAAGTAGAGGGTTTTCCTCTAAATCTTCAAAGCAAGATGAATTAAAGAAGATGAGAGTTCATTGATACATTTACCTTGGAAAATCGATGAACTCAAAGAAAAATATGTATCTGAAATGAAGCACAAAAGACCTAGAAATAAAAATAGTCATCAATGAAGCTCACTACACCTCCTTTAGATTATCTTCTAGGTCTTCGATTCGATTTCCTTCAAAGACATCTCCATAGGTAAAACAAAAAGAACATATGTCACAGGATGTAACCAATAATAAGAAGAAAAAATAAGAAGAAGAGATCAACAAAGAGATCTAAAGAATAAGGAGATCTAAAGAAGAAGAAGGAGATCTTACCTTCTTAAACTTTCTTTTTTTTCTTCTTCTTCTTCTTCTATCGTCCTCTCCTTCTTTCGTCCTTCTTCTTCTCTACTTCGAGAATCAGTGATTGTGAAGAGGAGGTGTTGAGAGAGTCTGTTTTTCCCCAATTTTTTTCACCAAAGCGCGAAACTGCTCCCTCCAAAGCGCGAAAGTGAAAAAAAATTTAGCTACGGTTTTAAACCGTTGGCAGTTTTAGCCACGGTTATAAACCGTTGGCAGTTATAGCCACGGTTTAAAACCGTGGCAACCCTTTTGGTGTAGTGTTTTTTGGCCACAGTTTTATTTTGTAGCCACGGTTTTAAACCGTTGGCCGTTATAGCCACGGTTTTTAGTCGTGGCAATTAAACCAACGACTTAGAGCCGTGGCCACCTCCCCGTAGCTAAACAAGCCTTTTGGTGTAGTGACTCAACGGAAGATACTTCTTCAAAAGTTTGAAAAATTGATAGTAAATCCCAACCATGGTCTTCTTTTCTTTCAAGACAGCGAGCTCCTTGGTAGGCATCATTAAATAATCATCATTCGAATAATCATTATTTATCAATGTTCTAAAAATCGGTCTAGGCAGCCACCTGGGAGGGTTTCTGAGATTTTTTTAAAATTTTTTTATTTCCAGTTTGAAAAAAAATTACAATTTTTTATATACATTTTGCATACGCACACATCTTGGCAATGAATTGGAAGTAAGTTATATGCTATTATGCTTAGTTTTTATAAATTATAATAAATAAATAAAAACCGCCTAGTCCTCTGGGTGCTAGTCCTTGCTCGCTGCCCGCCTACTGCCTAGCGATTTTTAGAACACTGTTATATATTGGTGGAAAGTTCCAACTCACACAATTAAAACAAATTGAATCTTTTTCAACAAATATTTGATTCAGATGAAATTCACGAACCTGCATGTTAACCACGAGCACAAGAAATTTGTGCACCTCGTCCATTGGGAAGAAAGTGTATGCTACTGGATTTTCGCGGGCAGCACGTGCACTCTTCACTTGATTGACAATATTATTTTTTAGAAAACTCCGATTGCGGAACCGTCTTTTGATATGAAACCTAGACTCAGAGATCTTTCCAATGATATATATTGTAATAGGTAACACGAAGAGAATAAACGGGAAAATGACTGACAAACAGGTCTGATTTTGCAGAACAGATGAGCAGATTTTGGCACAGGAAACACTTGGACCTTTAGATCGAGCTAACTCTCTGATACCAATTTGATGCAGGCTGCTGCCTGCAATTATTGGAAAGGAAATAAATTCTTGACAGGAAATTTGGATAGTTCCGGGAATCACTCAACCGGAGGCAACAGACGCCACTCAACGTTGCTAATCGCGGATGCCACTCGACGCGACCAAGCCACAAGCTTAATTAGAAAATGAGAAATCTCTCAACTCCAAGCAAGTAATCTTGCAAACAACAATTTTCTGAAAAGCAAAGTCTATTTTCTGTTGTCATTTCTTCAAATTTAAATAGACATTACAAGATTCATTGATAAAATACATAACATAATGCTAGGGTTATATTGCCTTTATGTTATAATCCAATAGTCTTGAAAAACCTGATGACAATTAAAATCTTCCACTTTGAATGTTTCTTAGGAATGTTGGTAATGTCTTGGAACCTGCATTAGGGCCTGTTATCCGTGTTGAGATTGAAGTGCATGTTCCTTGTGATGGATGGACCTTGTCACGTGTACGGCCGTGATTAGTGGATTATTTGATGTATCATTAGCTATTCTCCATAGTTAGTGGGCATGCTTACGTGGACACTAACTCTTCAGTGGTTGTCTTTTCAAGTTCATCATTGTATTTCTGCATCGCATTAAATGTCGTTAATAGCTATCGATTCAATTTCTATTCCACTACCCCATTAGTTTGTTTGTTCAACGTAATTTCTGGGATTTTGTGCAACCATCATGTCTTGCATGTCTTCCCATTAGTTGTTTTTTCATTGCCCAACCCTATAAAAGGGTGAAAGAGATTTGTGCTATCTCCATTTTCAGAGCTCACTCTTCTTCATTTTCTGTATTGCCCAATTTATTTTTCATGGCCTCTAACAAAATATTGAGTCCGTGAGGCATTTTTCGAGTCTAGGCAGGCGACACAAGGAACTTTAGACTATGTTCATCAGACATTCTCGCTTCCGAGGCCTGGTTACATTACATTCTACCCTACAATGTTCAAGTTTGATATTTGATTTCTAGTTCCAGAGATCTTTTGGGCTTATTTGGATTTTGTCGACATAACCCCTGCTCAGATGGGCCACAACAGATGGCGGGTAATGGTTAGAACCATGGTGATGAACCTTTAATCCGTCATTCCTTTGAACGAGAATGCACTATGTGGTGAAGCTTACGGTAAGCACGAGTCGTATTTGATTTCTTTGTTCACTTGTTTGGGGAAGCCCGATGTATGATTATAGGTCCTGGACGAGGTCTTGGTTTTATGCTTCCATGAAGTCTGAGTATTTCATGCTTGGCAAACGACCATTTTGCGAACGTTCTGGGAGCCCAGAAAGTGGGCTAATCTCCATCTGACTGACACGGAGAAGGATTTGTGGGAGCGATTTCTCTCGTTTCCTCGTGTTGCTTTGGAGGAGTTTCTCGATCTGTATGCCCTTGAGCGGAGTGGGTAGTACACTTTGAATGTTGTGGAGTGTTATCTGATTCTTGAAAATTGTAACTTTGATGTCACCATTGCTTGTGTTGGCACTGTTGTCTCTAGCGAGGAGGAGGAGTGTGCTGCTTCTACTAGCATTGGTGATGCTAGCAGTGATGGGAAAATGAGATCCGTGGAGAAAGTTACGGATCTCGTGCTCTTATTGTCATTGGTGGTGTTGGTCCTACCATCAGGAAAATGAAAGCTTCTAGGCCTGTCAGCCCATCGAAGAGGTTGGTTACAAGCAATTTTGTTAGTCTTGGACGCACTTTAAAATGGAAGAGACTTGTTGGTTCTGCTCTGGGGAGTGCTCGGGCTGCTCTTCCTTCGAGTTCTGTTGGAAAAGATGATGAAGACGATGCTCGTCTTGCTGCTTGGGAAACTGAATAACTGAATCGGGTTGTGGTGAGAAGTAAGGTGGAAGTCTCTTGTCCATTAAATGAGTATGAGAAGACCCTTGTCTCTATTGCTGGTGTGCCCGATCTTCGCCAAGGTTTTGGATGATGATGTTCGTGTTATCAATAATAAGATGACACAACTTGCAATTGAGTTGTCTTGTTATCCGAATAGTGAAAGACCTTGGTTGATTTTTACTATAATCCCGTTTTGACGAGGTTGAAGTTGACAGTGGTCAGAGTTCCAAGTCTCTTCCTTTTCCTACTCGCCCTGCTGTTTTAAGGGAGTCACATGTATCTCCTAATTCTCGTACAAAGTCCATCTCTGTTGTTTTGAAGAAGAAGGGAAAGAGTGGTATTTTCGTCATCACTGTCGTTCCGGTCATCAAACCGGTGACCAGAAGTAGAGGTCCCGTTCACTATTCTTTATCCACAGATCAGTTGAAAATAGTCTATTCCTGGAATGATTCTTATTAACTTGGATGGAAAGTTCAGTTGGTTCTCGGTGATAGAAGTGTTTCATAGTGTACATAATCTCATCACCTCGTGGCATAAGTGGTTGGTTGAGAGAGTCTCGATGCTAGTGCGTCGACTAGTGACCACCACGACCAAGGTCTTAAATAGATAATGGAGAGGATGAACCATCTCACTTATGCTGAGATGATAGGGTCGGAGTACCAGGCTGCACGCGATCATGTGTTGGTCCTGGAGAAGAAGATGGCGGGGCAGGCGTTGCAGCTTTCTGACACTTTATTTCAAGTTGATAAGCTAAAGGCGGGGCATGCTGAGCAGGAAAAGGTTATCGACGCTACTTGGGCTTTGTTAAAGGAAACAGGGTCTGTCCGAGATAGATTTTCTTTTGATCTTGTTGTTTCGGAGGAGTAGATGAACCACCTGTGGGATCAATTGGCTGGTGTCAATAGTGAGTTATCAAGTGAGAAGGTTGGTCGTAAGAGGCAATGCACATTGTTGATGAGCATTCTGTTTGTCGTAAGACCATTGAGGAGCGAGTAGTGCAGTTGATCACTGAGCTTGCTTCTGTTAAAGCGCAAACTTCGGCAAAACTTTCTACGGTTGAAGAAGAACTTGCTTTGACCAAGGATGAACTTTTTGCAGTGACAGACGAGCTCAAGGTTGCAGAAGCGGTGGAGTGGACCAAGATTGTCGATTGCAGGATTGACATCATTGACTTCATTGAGTCGGAGGAAGGTCGCGATACGTCAAAATATCGTGTCATAGATGACCAAGTGTTTAAGGACGAGGACGATGAAGAATTTGTTCTGAATCCTCTTAGTGATCTGGTTGACAAAGGTCAAGTGTCTTCTACTCCCGTTGATCCTGTGTTGTCGACAAGACTTTATCTCCTTTGACTGGTCCTGTTGGTAAAGATAGAATTCCACCACCATCTGCTCCTACTGCTGAAGAAGAGGTTCCATCTTCTTCTGAAGATAAGACCCCATCTCCTCCTGCTGATTATGCTATTGAAGGCAATGTTCAACCTCGACCAACTGTCCCTGCTAATGATGCTTTAATTACTTTATCTCTTTTCCAACTATTAGAACTTCTTCCCTGGATATAACAAAATAAATCATTAATAAATAGTTATTTTTGTTGAAATTGGTATGTTTTGTTGCTTTGTCTTCTTTTCTCGTAACAATCGTTGTCCGACTTGTATGTCTCCTTTGATAGATTGCGACCTTGGAAATTGTTGCAGATGTTACTCGGCTTTAATGTCTAAGATAACTTTGTAGTGTAGACGTAGATAGTGAATATGATCTGACTTTGTTTTTCAGGCTTCATATACATTTCTGTCTAACTTTGTAGTTTGGACTCTTTTTTTGTGAATGTTGACTTAGTAGTTCTTCTTGGCCAAGTTCTTGCTTTTCGGTTTGGTTTTACTTTTGTCCTTCGTGCTGATTGGGCAAGTAGACTTTGTAAGTAATTCGACTTGGACGTCCAAATTACTTCGATATGTCTTGCGGTCCGACATGGTAATCAGACTATAAATTTTGATTGAGTGTGACTTATATGTCCTGACTTATTAGGTATACTTCGTGGTTCGATGTGGGGACCAAGAGTTTGTAAGTAAGTTTGATTTATACGTCCTGATTTATTAGGTGTACTTCGTGGTCCGACATGATGATCGATCCAGGAGATTTGTAAGTAAGTTTAATTTATACGTCCTGACTTATTAAATAAATTTTGTGGCCCGACATGCTATTTAGACCAGAGGGTTTTAGACTAAGTCTGACTTATACATCTTGACATATTAAATATGCTTTATGGTCAGACATGGTGATCGACCATAAAATTTACGACTAAGTCCGACATTAACGTCCTGACTTATTGAATACACTACATGGTCCAACATACTAAGTCTGACTTATACGTCTTGACATATTAAATATACTTCATGGTCCGACATGGTGATGGGGTCGGAAGATTTACGACTGAGTCTGACTTATATGTTCTGACTTATTGAGTACACTATGTGGTCCGACATACTTATTCGGACCAAAGTGCTTACAACTAAGTCTGACTTATACGTCCCGACTTATTAAATATGTTTCGTGGTCCGACATGGTGATGGAGTAGAAGATTCACGATCGAGTCTGACTGATACGTCCTGACTTATTGAATACACTATGTGGTCTGATATACTTAATTGAACCAAAGTGTTTACGACTAAGTTTGACTTATATGTCCTGACTTATTAAATATGCTTCGTAGTGTGACATGGTGATCGGGCCAGAAGATTTACGACTAAGTATGAGTTATACGTCCTGACTTATTGAATACATTACGTGGCCCGACATACTTACTCGGACCAGAGTGTTTACGACTAAGTCTGACTTATACGTCTTGACTTATTAAATATGCTTCGTGGTCCGACATGGTGATCGAGCAAGAAGATTTACGACTAAGTCTTGCTTATACGTCCTGACTTATTGAATACACTATGTGGTCCAATAAACTTATTCTGTCCAGAGTGTTTACGACTAAGTCTGACTTATACGTCCTGACTTATTAAATCATTTCATGGTCCGACATGGTGATCTGACCAGAAAATTTTATTAAGTCTGACTTTTACGTTTTGACTTATTAAATACACTTCATGGTCTGATATGTTGGTCGGACCAGAAGATTTTCGAGTAAGTCTGACTTTTATGTTCTGACTTATTAAATGTACATTGTAGTCCGATGTGGTGATCAGACCAAAAAATTTACGACTAACTTCCTAGTCTGATTTTGACGTCCTGACTGGATTAGATTATCGAAGCATGAGACGAGACGAGACGTTCTTGGAATTTGGAAATTTATTGATAATACCTTTTCAAGTTTTCGACATTCCATGCTCTTTTAAGTTGTTCACTCTTAAAATTTTCTAACCAGTATGTTCCTAGTCTGTTGAATTTCCTCACTTTGTATGGTCCTTCTACGTTTGGATTTTGTTTACCCGCATCTGGTTCTCTTTTATTGAGTTGGACATTTCTGAGTACCCAATCATTGATGTTTAACGTTCGGGGCTTAACTTTTTACTGTAGTAACTAGTCATTCTCTTTTGGTAGGTCGCTGCTTTGATTGATGCATTGTCTCATTTCTCATCGAGAAGATCCAGCCCAACGCGCAGTGATTTGTTGTTGTCTTATGTCCGGAACTCTTCAGTTTTGAATGTTGGCATTCCAATTTCTACTAGTACCATTGCCACAGATCCATATGCCAAGGCGAATGGTGTTTCTCCGATCGGAGTTCTCTTTGTTGTTCTATAGGCCCAGAGGATGCCAAGCAGTTTTGACACCTACAATCCTTTTTATGTTTCAAACCTCTTCTTGATTGCCTTTAGGATTGTTTGGTTGGTCACTTCTGTTTGTCCGTTAGATTGCGAATGAGCAGGTGCTGAAAAGTGGTGCTTGATGTTCAAGTTCTCACACAACTTTTTGACTTTTTTGCCTTTCAATTAAGTTCCATTGTCAGTTACAATTACTCTGGGGACTCTGAATCCACATATTATGTCATTCTATAGGAAATTTTCTATCTTCTTCAATAGTTCTACTTCTATCCATTTGGTGAAGTAGTCTACTGCTGCGAGAAGGAACTTTTTCCTGTTGGATACTAGAAGTGGGCCTATGATGTCTATTTCCCATTGTGCAAATGGCTACGGACTACTGATAGGGTTTAAGTTTTGGCCTGGCATGTGAGTGCACAGAGCAAATGTTGACATTTTACACAAGTTCGAACTATTTCATTTGCATCTTGCTGCATTGTTTGTTAGTAGTATCCCAACGTTAAGGCTTTGTGAGCTAGTGTTCTCCCTCCTGGATGGTTCCCACATATGCCGAAATGAATTTCTCGTAGAACATAGTCGGCGTCGCTGGGTGAAAGGCATCTTAGCAACAAACCCATGGCAAATCTTCTGTAGAGTCTGTCGTTGATCAATGTGTAACGTGCTACTCGATTTCCTAGTTTACGGACCTCCATCTTATCCAATTGCTCCCCTGACATGTTGTATCATTATTCTGGTTGGTTCTCCAGAATTGAACTTTCTTGTACTGTGACGAGTGGATTATCAATTTCGTCAACACGTGATGCCTCTTTAGCCAAGTTGTCTGTTATCTTGTTTTCCACTCTTGTGCATCTTTTAATGGTTATTGCTTTGAAGCTTTCAATCAGTTCAATTGCCTTTTGATGGTAGGCTTTCATCTGCGCATCTTTTACTTGAAATTTGTCGTTCAACTGGTTAACCACCAATTTGGAGTGAGTGAAAACGTTAACTTTTTTTATTCTGAGGTGTTTGGCCAATTATAATCTGGCAATTACTGCTTTATACTCGGCTTTGTTGTTTGAGGCTTTGAAACTGAATTTTATTGCCTTTTCCAATGTCACTCCTTTCGAGTTGTACAAAGTTATTCCAATCCCACTCCCCTTCTCGTTAGAGGCCCCGTTACAACGTAGGATCCATCCTTGAGTGTTGGGTTCAACAATTTCTTGCTCTTTATTGTTGTCTGATCGATGTCCGTTGAAGCTTGTGAACTCAGTGATGAAGTTCGCTAATGCCTGAGCTTTTACTGCAGTCTTAGGAGTATAACTGATTTCGAACTGGCCGAGTTCCACTACCCATTTCACCATTCTTCCAAATAGTTTTGGTTTATGACAGTGATGCGATGGGCTTGGAAGTGTGGCCGCAACTTTCTAGAAGATACGACCAGGGCGAGTGCTAGTTACTCCAGAGATGGATAGTTAGCTTCTGCGTCTGCAAATATTTTGCTGACGTAGTAGACTGGCTTTTGTGTGCAATTTTCTTCGTGTATCAAGGCCAAGCTGACTGGGTGTTCGGATACTGACAGATACAAGTACAATGTCTTGCCTAGTTTTGGCTTTGTTAATAATTCAGTGTTCCCCATATATGCCTTCAGGTTTTGAAATCCCGTTCACATTCTTCATTCCATTTGAACGTTTTGTTCCCTTTCAAGATCTTGAAGAAAATAAGGCATTCTTCATTGCTCTGGAAATGACATGTTCAAAGTTGTTATCCTATCGTTGAGGCTTTGTACACCTTTTATGTGGGTAGGCAATTGCATTTATAGGAGTGTTTGTATCTATTTCTGATAAGCTTTGCTCCCTCTTTGATTGACCATGTATCGGAGGAACTTTTTTTATTCTACTCCAAATGTACACTTGTAACGATCGGTAAATTTTAGCGCTTTCCTAATAAAAAATTTCTAATTACGATATTTTTTATTAAAAAAAAGGGGTGTCAATATCATTTTGTGCAAACCCTAATCTTGTAGGGTTTTAACTTTGTATTGGGTAAATAGGGCTTTAATTCTTCCCAACCGCATATAAAGTTTGTAAAAGAGGAAAAAAAATAAAGGAAGAGAGAAAAAAAACTGAAGAATGAGGAGGGGAAGAAAAAGACCAAGTAGAAGAAGTGAGTCTTCTTCCATTACCTTTATGAGTTCTTATGATTTTATTCTTTCTCTTTACATAATCATTTATCCTTTAGGTCACTTTATAAACCCATTCTTTTAAAATCTAATAATCGTACATTGTAAACTATGTTTTTTTTTTTTAATTTTTATCTGACAAACTATGTTGGGTAGATAGAATTGGTAGTTAAAAAAAAAAAGCAAATGCCAAAAGGTCTTTTTGGTGTGATTGTACTTAGTAGGCTAAAAGATAAGTAGGGATTTCAAGATGTTAATGCAAGTGTCAAGGTCTTTGATGTGATCATATTTACGTAAGCTCTTGACTAGCATGACATCAATGTACACCTCCATGGTCTTGCCAATCTGATTTCTGAACATTCTATTCACAAGATGTTGGTACGTAGCTTCCGCATTCTTTAGTCCGAATGGCATCACTAGGTAGCAGTACGTACCTCTTTCTATTATGAAAAATGTCTTCTCCTTATCTGGTGGGTGCATTTGTATCTGATTGTAGCCAAAATATGCATCCAAGAAGCTTAAGAGTCTGTGTCTAAAAATAACATCGACTATCTGATTTATACGTGGGAGTGGAAAGCTATCTTTTGGGCAGGCTTTGTTGAGGTCCATGTAGTCCATGCATACCCTCCATTTTCCATTTTTCTTCTTGACCAGAACTATGTTGGCTAGCTAGTCTGGGTAGTGGGATTCCTTGATTATCCCTGCATTTATTAAGCGATGCACCTCATCTTTGATAACTTGATTACACTATGGGGCAACTGAACTTCTTTTTTGTCGAACTGGATTCTTATTCGAGTTGACTTGCAACTTGTGAGTGATGACAGAAGGGTAAATGTCTACCATGTTCTTCATTGTCCAGGCGAAGACGTCCTGGTTATCCTTCAGCAATTGGAAGTTGTTTAGTTAGTTATGGAGGTGAAGTTTTGTGTGGATCCAAATTTTTTTGCACCCTTCTTTACCTTCCAGATAGATTGGTATTGTCTACTCTTCCGGTTGTCCAGTATTTGGTCGGCCTATTGGCCTAACTGGAGCTGCATTGTCCTCTTGAGGTCGTGATCCATCTGTAGTTGACCAAGTTGCTATGATGGCTCCTCTGGTCGTGACTGTGATTGCTATCTGTTGAGAACCTTCATTGTTGCATAATGACATTCACGCGCAACTAGCTTGTCTCCTTTGACGTTCCCACTGTTGTCGACGTGATACTTCAGGCAATTGGTGTAGGGTGGAAGATAGTGCAGCCATTACGTGTAGCCAGGGTCTTCCTAGAAGCATATTGTATGTTGAAGGCACGTCAACAACAAAAAAGTCTGTTAATAGGACTCGTTGTTTACCTGGTGTTCCAACCACGATTGGTAGTCGGATTAGTCTGAGTGGGTGGCATTGCTACAAACTAAAACCTACCATAGGTTGGTCAGTGGGTGTAAGTCTTTCTTCATTGAACTGCATCTTGCAGAATGTCGTAAGGAAGAAAAGGTTTGTTGAGATACCTGAGTTGATGAGTACTCTTTTGACATCCCACTTGGCCATAAACATTGAAATCACCAGGGCATCATTATGGGGGAAATGAACTCCCTGTGCATCTTTTTCGGAAAAGGTCAGAGATGGGTGGTCAATTCTGGCGCGTTGAACGGAAATGTCTTAATATTGTATCCTCGTTCGTAAGTCTCAGATGGATCGCTTTCGTTATCTGTTAGATCATTTTTTTCTCCGGCTACGCCATGTAAGACGTATATCATTTTTTTAGACTGTTCATTTGACCCCATAGTAGTGTCCACCTTCTCTTTCTCTGGACAGCTTGTCTTCCAACCCAACAAATTCACTAAGTCGTCATTTCTTCAATCCAGTACTCGATTTCATTCTTTAAGTTGTAGTAGTCTTTCGTGTCGTGTCCATGGTCTATGTGGTAAGAACAATATTTGTTCTTATCTCGTCCGACCGAATCTCCCCTTAGTTTGAGTGGCCACTTGATGTCATCCTAGTTAGCCAAAGACTTTGAAATAGTTGCTAGACTCATTTTCAGAACAGTGAATGATTTTTACTTTGGATTGACCAAGTGTGTTGACCATTCATGTCTGGCTCTTATGGATTGCAGCTTTCTGAGTTCATGTTTGCTAAATTCGGACCTGCCATTGGTCTGATGCCTTTTGGATTGACTGATTTCCTCCCACAGTCTGTTATATCTCCTCTCTCCATTCCCGATTTGTTGGGAAGGACTTTTTCTCGGTCTCGTTTTTTCCCTTGGTGGCCCACATCTCCTCAAGGGCAATGTATTTTTTAGCATTTTTCAGCAAGGTCGCCATGCTTTTAGGAGGACCCAAGTTCAGAGAGTTGTAAAATTGTCATCCTTTTAGCCCGAAGGTGAAAGTGGCTATGGTTGTGTCATTGTTGCATCCATCGATCATGTTTAACTCATCAATGAAACGAGTAACGTACTCCCTGATAGTTTCATCAAACTTTTACTCAGTGTTCTAAAAATTGCTAGGCGCTGGGCGGGCGGCGAGCAGGTGCCTAGCACCCAGGGGCCTAGGCGGTCTTAGGTTTTGTATTATAACTTTAATAATTTACAAAAGTTAAGCATAATACCTTATCAATTACATCCAATTTAATGCCAATATACATATGCAAAATTTTAAAACATGAAAAATTAACAATTGTGAACAAAATTTATTAAAACTCAAATGACTGAAGTTGGTCATGATGGGTACTTTATATAAATTTGAATTTGTGTACTCTTTTATTTTTCTTCAAATTGCATGAATAACCTCAGTTATGTTTGATAAAATCTACATTAGTAAAATTGGTACCGGCAGATCCTTTGAGAATTTCATTAAGTAATCATCCTTTGTTATATTTAGACATGTACTGAATAAAAAACAATTAAATAGTTTATTTCTAAAAAATAGGAAAGAAAAATAAAATAAGAACACAATCAGCCTTATTAAAAAATAAAAATAATAAAAATCGCTCAGACCGCCTAGACCCCGCCTAGAGTCCGCCTAGATCCCGCCCAGACCCGCCTAGACCTGCCCAGACTGCCCGCCCAGCCATTAATCTGGGCGGTTTTCCACCTTCTAGCGCCTAGGCGCCACCTAGGCCGATTTTTAGAACACTGCTTTTACTTGATGTGATGCAAGTAGTGAAGGCCCTTTCTGATCCGCTGACTGCCAATGAACCTTGTGATGAAGGTCGTGGCCAATGCTTGGAAATAATCTATCGATCTAGGTGGAAGGCTATTGAACCAACTCATTGTTGTAGATGTGAGGCTAGTTGGAAAGGTTCTGCACAAAATGGGCCACGTGTTTTCTTTAAGTGTCATCATATGGTGGAAATAACGTAACTGGTCTGACGGATCAGTGGTGCCATCATAAGTTTCAAACTTTGGTGGAGTGAACTTTTTCGGCAAAAGGGTCTTCATGATTGCATCGGATAATGGTGGCATAGGCAACTCGTAAAGTACAATGGGGTCTGTAACTCCAATCCTGAATGGAACCCCTGTTCAACAATCTGGAATCCATTTCCTTGCGGTTCGCCTCCCTCGAAGTTCATTTTCAGAAGGTCTGCAGAAGCTTCGTGGTTGGTGAAGTTTTGCTGAAGTGGTGTTCGTACGTGTTCATCGGGTGGAACACATTCCTGAGTGAGCTTCTCAACCACTTTAGCTAGATAATCCATCTGGGCCAAGAGTTGGTCCACCCAAGGATCCGTAATTGTACCGCCGACTGTATGGGCTTATTGGACCACCATATCGTGCGATGATACTGTGTTACCTCGTATAATTGGTTCCCCTAGCGCTAGATTTGGGGTATGCCTACATGGTAGTTCAGCTTCACCAGTGGAAGGGTTTCCTTGATTGTTGCTAAGCTGAGAATTTGTGGACGTTCCATTTGCACTAAATCTTTTTCTTACTGACTTGTGCTAAGGAAACTACCAACAAAATATTTTCTTTCAAAAAAGGAAATTGTCGTTTCCCACAGCCTGTGCCAAACTGATGCGTCCAAATCTGTCCTCCTAGAGATCTGACTTGCAAAACAGGGTTAGATTGCCAAAAACCACCTGTTTGGTGGCCAAAGGCACTCCAATGCTTAAGTTAGTTAATCTGTGGGAGAAAACGAATTTGAATAGATTATAGTTCAGTTGTGTTTGCATACCTATCGTGAAATTTTCCCTTTACCTTATATGATGTACGTAATTAACTATCTGTTTGACTTAAGCATGTGGGGCCTGATGGGAGAAGACGTTTCTCACAACAGTCTCCTCCTTAATTGAGATATGTCATTGGGGGATTGATTCCCGCTATGACTTGTCTCCTTCATAACGTCTTCATTTTCTAAGGGAAGAGATTTGTTGGGCTTGGACTTTGGCATTTGGTTATGGTATATTATTAAAGATTTTCTTGGCTCTAATGATCGGGCCTGTCTCTTTGGGCTTCTGGGAACAGACATGTTATCCATGTTGAGATTGAAGTGTTTTTTTCCTCATGATGGATGGTCTTTGTCACATGTTAGACCGTGATTAGGAGATTCTTTGATGTATCATCAACTTAATTACCATGGAAACTGTTGTGTTCAGATCTGTCCTTTTTGATCCCGACGATCTGACTTAAAAAATGAGCAACAGTTAAGCCAGGGACCACTATTGTGGTGACCGAAGGCACTTCGATGCTTAAGTCAGATACTGATGCAAGAAATAGTGAAGACTGTATGCAAATTGTAGTGTGTATGCATACCTTTCCTTTTCCTTTCACCATCTCTTATAGCGAGTGCTCCCTCCCAACTGTCCCTGCGATCGAGGACGTGATGGAGGGAGGATATTTTTAATAAAATCTCACATGTGCATGACTGAGTCTCTTCGGCACTTGGCTTTGTTTAGGACCCAATGCTTGATTGGGCTAAGAATTGATTTCGTGGGAGTGGATCTCGGGCTTATGACAGCTCTAAAATTTGTTGTTCAGGCCTTATTGTCATGGGCCAAGCCCTAAGACCCATGCCTCTTGGGCTGACACGTCTTGAGCCTGGGCACTTGACTTACGTCTGGGCAACATTTTATGCATGGGTCTACTTGGGACTGTGTTGAAACCCCTAGAGGGGTTAGCCCGGGCCACGTGTGCAGCTGTGATTGAGTGATTGTTTGATGCCTCATCAGTTACTCCACCAGTTAATGGGGCTGTGTGCAGTTCCATTAATTCATTGAATGTGGACTTTTGCAGTTGTGCTTGGAACCATAGCCGAGTATTCTCTGCGTAGCATTTAATGTCGACACGACTGCTGGGTGACTTCCTTTTGTGAACGACATGCCTATATGTAGGCTAGTTCTCATAGGGCCAGGCATTACCATGAGTATTGTAGAATTTGTTCTTCAAATGTGTCTTTCCAGATAATGTGTTTTGGCCTCTCCAGAAGACGAAGGGGGTCCCCATTGGTTAAGTTTCGTAATGTTTTGGCATTTGCAGTGATGAGTCTTAAAATTACCTCTTTTGGAGGAAGCCACCAGGTTTGAGTGAGCTTACAGTGGTACCGTAGGATCTTCAAATTTATTGTTAGGATGCGAAATAAAAAGTACAGACTTCGCTCAAGGGCCAAGTTTGTCTCCCATATTCAGGTACTCCCACGACGTCTTCCGCCATCCACTTTGGGGGATAACACACGTAACCAACTTCGGGAGGTTGCTCCCACTACTCCTTCCTGGGATTCACTCGTGATGCCCCAAACAGAAGGCAAATTGGCAGAATGGAGCTTTGATCTGCGTGGTCTGCAGCCTCAGAGAGCTGATTCTGTATCACTTCTTGCATCCCTCTTTTGAGGGATCACACCAGCAGTCAGCTTTGGATTGTTTATTTTGATTTCACTTCCAAATCCTCTTCTGAAAAGTAGATTGGTTGAGCAAAGTCTCAACTTGTGTTCCAAGTGATCTTTGCTTGTGCCTTGCTTTGTACCTAGCTCAGATATTTGTAGTGTGTAAATTTCTGTACTAGTCAGTCGGTCAAGCTTTGTAATAACTTTTTGATAATGAATAAAGTCTATTTTTCTTATATGCTCTGAATAATTGTAAATCATATTGGCTCGTGCCAACAAGTCTTCTGGACTCTCAAATAAGATGAAACAGTTTAACTCTAAGTAGAGATAGGGCTCATCTGGTCCTAAAGGAGACACATGTAGGCTTGACTCAGCCTGCATAGCTCCTTTGGCTAAATAGTCTGATTTGCCAATAATGGTGAGGTCACTGAAGAGTGATCTTCATGTAGGTGGGTCGTGTCTTGTGGTTCGACACTTTTTGAGTAGACGTTGGTCTGTCAAAGTACTACTACTTAGCTCTATGTAGAATTGGTGTGACAGGGGAATCGTTTAACCTTCTTAGGACCAGATTCTGAATCACACTCTAACTTGTCGTTTAGTTGAGTCTTGGTAGTTAGGGCACTGCCTTGGTCTGTATGGACTGGAGTGATTAGATGTGTTGAGTTGTCTGTGGACTGGACTCGTTTCCTTGCGGTGAATCATTTGTGGACTGGGTTTGGTTTGCACTGTTATTGCCTACGCTTCTAAGGCGGACTAGGTCGCTTATGTGGCGAGCTGTCAACATCCTGAATAGAACTATGCTCGGTCGTTTGTGCACCATTGTGGTCCCCATAAATGAATCAAGTTGTCTTAGGAGTGGTAAGTCGTCCGTGGACTAGACTCTCCCACTTGCGGTGAACTATTTGTGGATTGGGTTTGGTCCGCATTGGAGTTCCTTGGCTCTTGAGGTGGAACTAGGTAACTTATGCGGCAAGCTATCGTCATTCCGAGAAGGAGTGTGCTCGATCACTTGTGTTCCATTGGGGTCCCCGTAGTCAAGCCAGGTTCATTTAGGAGTGGTGAGTCATCCGTGGCCTAGACTCGCCCACTTGTGGTGAACTTTCTGTGGAATGGGTTTCGATCCGCGTGGATCCTTCGCTTTTGAGGCGGACTACGTAATTTATGTGGCAAACTGTCATCATCCTCAAAAGGACTGGGCTCGGCCGTTTGTGCACCATTGTGGTCCCCGTATTCAGGATGGGTTCCTTTAGGAACAGTAAGCCATCCATGGACTGGATTCATCCACTTACGATGAATAGTTCGTGGACTGCGTTCGATCCGCGCTGGAGTTCCTTGGCTCATGAGAAGGACTAGGTCACTCATGCAGCAAGTTGTCATCATCCTGAAAAGAACTAGGATCGACCGCTTGTTCGCCATTGTGGTCTCTGTAGTCGAGCCAGGATTATTTAGGAACGATGAGCTGTCCGTGGACTAGACTCACCTTCTTGTAGTAGATTTTCCATGAACTGGGTTCGATCCGCGCTTGAGTTCCTTGACTCCTGAGGCAGACTAGGTCACTTATGCGGCAAGCTATCATCGTCCCAAAATAGACTAGGCTCTACCGCTTGTGCGCCTTTATGGTCCCCGTTGTCTGGCTAGGTTCCTTTAGGAGTGGTGAGTCGTCCGCAAACTTGACTCGCCCACTTGCGGTGAACTAACCGTGGATTGGGTTTGGTATGTGTTATAGTTCATTGGCTCTTGAGGTGGACTAGGTCACTTATATCGTCGTCCTGAAAAGGGTTGGGCTCGGTCGCTTGTGTGCCATTGTGGTCCCTCTAGTCTGGCCAGGTTTCTATAAGAGTGGTGAGCCATCCGTGGACTGGACTCATTCGTGTACTGGACTCGACCGCTTGCAATGAACTGTCCGCGAACTGGGTTCGATCCGAGTTGGATCCATGGCTCCTGCAGCGGACTAGGTCACTTGTGCGGCAAGCTATCGTCGTCCTGAAAAGGAATGGGCTCGGGTGTTTGTGCACCATTGTTGTCCCCGTATTCTGGCCAGCTTCCTTTAGGAGCGATGAGCCATTTGTGGATTGGACTCGTCTGTTTGCAGTGAACTGTTCGTGGACTGCGTTGGAGTTGCTTAGCTCCTGAGGTGGACTACGTCACTTATGCTGCAAGCAGTCGGCGTCCTGAAAAGGACTAGGCTCGGCTGCTTATTCGTCATCATGACCCTCGTAATCGAGCCAGGTTTCTTTAGGAGCGGTGAGCAATCCGTGGAATGGAGTTGCCAGCTTGCGGTGGACTGAGTTCATTCCGCGCTAGAGTTTCTTGGTTTTTTTGGCAGACTAGGTCACTTAAGCGACAAGTTGTCGTCGCCCCAAAAATAATTACGCTCGGCCTTTTGTACGCCATTGTGGTCCCCGTAGTCCAGCTAGGTTCCTTTATGAGTGGTGAGCCATCCGTGATGGACTCGCCCACTTGCGATGGACTTTCGGTGGGCTAGGTACGATAGACCACTACACCAAAAGGCCAGTTTAGCTACGCCGAGATGGCCACGGTTCTAAACCGTTGGTTTATTTGCCACGGCCAAAAACCGTAGCTACAATGACTAACGGCTTAAAACCGTGGGTAAAAAAAACTGGCCACGGCTGAAAACCGTTGGTTTATTGGCCACAGCCAAAAACCGTGGCTATAACTAGCAACGGCCTAAAATCATGGGTAATAGTAGCAACGGCTCAAAACCGTGGGTAATAGTAGCAACGGTTCAAAACCGTGGGTAATAGTAGCAACGGCTTAAAACCGTTGCAAAAAAAAACTTGGCCACGGTTTAAAACCGTGGCTATTAGGAGCAACGGCTCAAAACCGTGGCTACACTAAAAAGCTGAAAACAAATTGGGCGGGCTATTTTGGCGCTCGACTTCAACCTTCCCCTCCACTCGACTTCCACCTTCCCTCCACTCGCCTGCTCCCTCCACTCAACATCGACCCTTTCTGCTCCCCTCCACTCCACTCAAAGCTCCTCCTTCCCTGCTCCCTCCCTCGACTCTACTCCACTCGCCTGCTCACTCCACTCGACTTCCCTGCTCCCTCCCTCGACTTCCCTGCTCCTCCCTCAACTTCCCTCCTCGCCTCTTTCCCTGGTCTTCCCTCCTTACTCGGAGTCTTCAACCTCCAAACCATTTGCAAAATCGATCAGCGACTGCAACCTCGAAACCATTCTCTCGTACAGGTACTCTCTCTCTCTCTGTGTTTTCTTTTTGATGAAATTAGGGTTCCTGAATCTAGAGTTTTTTTTATTTAGAGGTTTTGAATCTCTAGGGTTCCTGAATTGTTTTTTGAATCTGTAGGTTTTATTTAGAGGTTTTTTGAAATTAGGGTTTGTATCTGGAATTTGACGTTATTAAAGCTGATTTCAACTTGATTTCATAGTCGAGTTTGTAGTTCACAAGTTTCAATATGGTTATAGAACCTTAAAACCACGAGGGTTGCTAGAATAAGACAATGTTGCAGGTGATGATTAGCAGTGGGAGAAGTAGATTTTGGGTCCTTGACTGGACTATGTGTGATCCCAGTAGCCTGGGCTTGGTGTAATTAGGTTTTTTCTCCAGGTTTCAATTGCATTTCTGATTTGGCAAAGGTAAACAAAATCAATATTCATCGAGATTTGTGTTTCACCTTAGTTGTTTGAAATTCACAGTGAGTATGACTTGTTCATCCTCTGAAAAAGTTAATTTTGCTACAATTAGATGGTGGTCGACAAGTTTCGTTCGGTCAAGTAAAGGAGAAAAACCAAGTAAAAATTTTTCTTATAGGCCTTTTCGGTTAGGTTGTGTGTTTTCACCTACTTGGTTTTGTATGAAGCGTGGGGACTGGAAATACTATAATGTTACTTGAATCTATTCATTTCTGGCTCAAGGTTTTAGCTAGGTTGAACCTCTTACTTAAAATTGGAGTCTCTTTCCTTTCCTTGTAGGAGAATTTTAATTATGTTGGTTGGTTATGATATTTAGAAGGGAATTCACATACATACGTGGAACAATTGTATTTAGTATGTTATATGGTACATGACATGGTACGTCGGACCAAATTTTGAACTTGCATGGTAGCTAGTCAAATGTAGTTAGGACCACAAGTGCCACCATTTTCTCAATTTGTTCATCCATTCTCATGATTCCAACCAACATATAAAGGAGTAGATATTCTTCTGAGTATGAATGAGTACTTCTCAACTCTTCCACCCTGTAGTAGTCTGAGTGTAACATCATATGAACATTCTAACTCGTAAAACACTTTGTTGGGAATCCAGGGTCTTAAGTTTGAACCTAGATTTGGATTTCTGTAATAAGTATTAGTATGTGTGATGACTCGCACCATGGAAAATCTCTAACCAACCAATGGACTATAAACTTTGTCAATATGGGCAACTGGTATTACATCTTAAATTAATCTCTTATATATCAAACTGTTATCGCTTGTAAAATTACTTTCCAATGAAAAGGCCATAAATGGTTTTCTTTCCTTGAAAATATTATTTTGTTATTATCATGTCCAAGAGCTTATTTCTTTGAACTATCACCTTTAATTAGAAAATTTGAAGGTGATGACAAACATTCATGCTCATAGAAAAAGTAATTGCTAACAAAATAATTGCTACACAACGAGCAAAATCAAACTTAATTGACATGAGAATCGATATATTTGACAAGGATTCAATGTTTATTTCTTTTTTATGCTTTCCATGTGCTATGTAGTCTGATTTTTCGAATTTTATTCTTAAGAACAACTACAAGCAAGGCTGACAGGAAAGCAACATTAGATGCAGCCTCATGGATGTTCAATATTCTTAGCTCTGTTGGAATTATCATAGTAAACAAAGCATTGATGGCTACATATGGTTTCAGTTTCGGTATTTTCTTTGAACTCTCAATATTTTTTGTTTTTTCATTTTCTTATGCTTTCCATCTAGTTGCGTGCTTACTTTCAGTTTCGGTATTTTCTTTGAACTCTCAATGTTTTTTGTTTTTCATTTTGTTATGCTTTCCATCTAGTTGCGTGCTTACTTTTAATGCATTTTGACCGAGAGGTTTTTTAAGCTGGAAAGCTTAAACTATTATCTTTAATTGCTCAAAAGATCTCCTAAAAGATAAAACATGCAGAGTGCAGATTCCTACACTCAATGTAATAACTCCAGCATTACTTGGCAACTAGTGAAGTTTAGTAAGATTATGAGTCTCTTCAGCTAGAAGTGATGCATGGTCTAACCATTGAATTTGGAAAGGGAAGAATTCATGTTATTAGTCAGGTTCTCAGCTACAAATATAAATGGACAATCTATAGGATGAGAGTTATTTCCCTTTTAACAAAGAGATTTTATTACTGTATCTAATTCAGAGTCCAAATCAATGAGGGGTTTTTTCTTTGTATGTGGATTTTTCATCATTTAGTGATTGGTGCTTCCCGTTCAATAGTCAAGTCCTAGTAGACTTTATTTCAGGCAAACAATAATAGAAACATATATTTTTTTTTCCCATTATTTTTAAATTCTTTTATAAAATGCAACTTATAATGTCTTAAGAACAACTTTAATAAGATTTCCAGAGTATAGTACAATATTACATTCATCATTTTATTGGTTTGCTCCCTAAAACTAAAATAGATTCATTTTATTACATCCTTAGTGTCTTTTTTTTTTCAAGAAATTCCTTTCGTGTAATTTATTTGTTTTCCCCCTAAAACTAAAATAGATTCATTTTCCTCATGTTGTAGGATAATTGATAGAAATGGATAGTACTCGCGGCAATCTCTCCACCATTGATGTCACTACATCTACAAATGATGACAGTGAAGTTAAAAAGACCATACAGTTCAATGTCCACGGTTTAGCAGTTGGACCTGGTGCTAGAAATTTTAATAAAAACATTGGAAAGCTTGTTGAAACCCTTGTGCCCATCAAATTCAAGGGTTGGCACCATGTTACTGACAACTACAAAGAGGATGTGTGGAATGGCCTCAAGGTGAGATTTTACATCATTGATTTTCATAATGTCTTATTTTATTGTCAACTTATATCTCAATGGCTTATTTGCAGCGTGAATACGACATCCCAAATTATGTGAAAAGGAGTGTGCATTTGAAAATGCCTGAATATTATAGAAGGTTCAAGGCAGATCTTAGGAAGAATTATTTGGATAAGTATCCTACCATTGAGGAACAAGAGAAGCATGTTCCAAATGGTGTAAGAGAGGAGGATTGAAAGGATTTTGTTCGCTATGAGAGCACCCTTGAAGCGAAGGCAATTAGAGCCCAAAATGCAAAAAACAAAAAGGCTTCAAAGTATGTATGGGGGGTGGCCAAAAGAGTGCTGCAGAAGTAGAGTATGAAATGGTAATTGAGTTTCTAGCTACTAGTACAATAATAACCATTTAACTATATAGGCTGAGACTAATCTTTCAAGTATATAGGTTGAGAAGAACTCTGATGGGGAACCAGTCACACGCACTGACATATGGATTGTTTTTCACACGAGAAAGGATGGAAAACCCACGCATGGTGCTGAACTATATATGGTATGTGCCCAATGATGTCTTTTATACACAATTCTTAATTTACTTTGTAGTTGTTTGAATATTATTTGTGTCCTGATTTTTTTTTTTTTTTCATTCTTTTGAAGGAACAAGTTAAAGCAAAAAAAGCCGCCTTGCAAGAATCTTCAACCCAGGGTACCACTGACCTCACTATTGATAATGATCCTCTAAGCCAAGTGTTTGGCCAAGAAGAAAGGGGACGTACTCGTTGTGTTGGAACCACCGTCTCTAAAAGGAAGTATGATGCTGCACTTCCCGCTCGTTCATTGCTTTTGGATAAAACATTGGAAGTAAAAAAATTTAGCGAAAAATATGATAGATTGGAAGAAAATGTTAGATGGATACGAGAGAGACTTGAAAGTTGAACTTATGTGAGACCATCAACAAGTGAGGGAACACAAGGAGGGACACAAAGAACTGAAGATACACCGTCATCCCGTGCACAATCGACAAGGCAACCAGAAAATCCATTACCTCCATCTCCATTACCACCATGTCCATTACCTCCATCTCCATTACCACCATCTCCATTACCATCATCTTCTCAAGGTGTTGCGAGGTTTCCTTCTCCAAGCAATCCTGTTCCTTCAGTGTCAAGGACTTACAAAGTTTGTGATTGGGAAAAGAATGTCATTGCGATAGCAATAGAGGTTGTAGATCCTATCCATCGATTCTCTTGCGCTTGTCATGGATCATTGAACCCTGCAACAGAGATCAGACTTTCCTTATGTTTCAAATTCAGGACTGAGGTGAAACTTTACAAGAGTGATCCAAAAGGAGACATGATGGGGGATTTGGACGTTGGTGATTTCTTCGTATGGTGTAAAAATCATGTGGAACTTGATGATTGATAGTTACAATTATGTTGGAAGCAATGTAATGGTGGCAGCAAAAGAGGAGCTGAGTAAAATACACTACGGGCACGTGATTTTTCATTTTAAGGTAACTAGCTGAAGCTTAAGTGCAAGTATCTATAGACTTAAATTATGTTTGGGAACATTTTTCCATTCTAAATCAACTACTTTGTTCTAAAATTTGCAAGCTTTTTATGAAGGTTATTGCATTTTGCATCTTTTTATTTATCTTATATGCAGTTAATGAGAAAATAATACAAAGTTTATTTGCATTGTTCAATTTTATTCCTTGAAGTCCCATTCTTATGTAATTCTCATTCAATTCGCCATGAAGACATGCAATTCTCATTCTTATGTAATTTTGCCAACAGTTGTTCAATTTTATTCCTTGAAGTCCCATTCTTATGTACATTCCCTGAAGTTCAAATCTATTGTTTATGCAGTAAGATCGAGTCCTCGAGTTGTAGCCATTTGTGAAGCAGCTCAGGTATGCATATGTTCACTCATGTCATTAATAGATCTTGTTTAATCACAGAATGATAGTGTATTTTTCTGCTATTAAAGGAACTCACTAATACACTCATTTTCTCTCTTCTCTTCTCTTTACTTTTTTCTTCTTCAAAGAATTTTCTACAATGGCAGCAGAGGCACAAATCTCACACCCTCCAATGGAGCAGTTGCAGGACTTGGACTACTGTATTGATTCCAATCCTTCTTGGGGTGAAAACCCATGGAACCATTTTTTCATTTTAAAGGGTAGAATTTGATTGTTTTTCTAGTTAGTTCATTTTGTATGATTTCCTTGCTTGTTTATACTGTTTTTCATAATGGGGTTTTGTTAGAAACTTGAGAAATGTGGAATGTTTGATTTGGTGTTTGAGAGGTTCTAGTAGGTTTTTTTTAAAAGCTTCAGAGTAGCTTATTTGATGGGTTTAAGAAGTTGCAGAGTGGGTCTTTTAGTGGGGTTTTAAGAAGTTGTAGATTAATTTCAATTGGTCAAAGTGACAAGGAGAAATATGAGAAGGCAAGGCTACTGAAGGTATATATAAAACAGTTTAATTTATGCTACTCTTAATCATTATCTCTTGTATACTATCCTTTCTAATGTAATTCTGACATGTTTCAGGTTTTTTACTTTGGAAAAGTGTTAATACAGGCTTACTCTTAAAAAAAAAAAAAAATTTCTCCACGCGACTAAAGCGTAGTGTCTCTAGACTTTAGCCTTATCTGGCTGTTCTTATTTTGGTTTGTTGTCTTTGCAAGATGACAATGAGGCAGAGAGTGTGGGCTGTTGCACACTTAAAGTGGAAAATGTTGAATTGGTTCCTCCGAACAAGTTACAGGTAGATGGCAAATTTACAATCTAAGATTCTTCCAATGCTGTTTTGGTTCTGTAAGTTGGGTTCAATGGTCTCCTCTTTCTTTTCCATCTAGCTAGGTAAGCAAGCTTGACGCACACTCTTGCAGTTCATCTGACTTTCTTTATTCAGCTTCTCTTGTGTGGAAACTCTACAACTAACCGGCTGGTACAAGCTAGAAGCAATTCCTTCCATACCTTGCGTGCAAAATCTAAGACTGAACATTGTGACTGCAATTGACATCTACAAGAAGCATTATCAGGTAATTACTTGAAACCTTTCAAACCAAAGTCGCATTTGGTTTAACTAGTTTTTCAAATGTATCAAGGTATATTTTCATTTCAATTGAATGCAGGCCAAACAAAAGGGTCAGATTGGGATCGTGGTGTATGCAATGATGTACGAACCACTTAACGACAATGCAATGGATAACGCTGCTGTCAATAAAGCTTTGGCTTTCAATGTTCCATGGTAAGTTTTTATGTTCATCTTCTTCTTAGCCAAGTTTTTGAAAAAATTAAGTAAATGTTTGAATTGCTTGTCTAGACAATATGGCAGAAAATCTTCACCAGGATGCTTCAGATCTCACCACCACCAACGACGACTATGCAAGGCAGTGGTAGTGGTGCTCCTTCTCCATTAGTTTCTTCAGCTAATCATCATGAGATGATGAACCAGCAGCAAGGTGATCATAGCTCCATGCCTCAGATCTCTTCCCCACGGAATTCGGGTATCAAGCGCAGGTAAAGCCCTCATCAAAGTTGGTAATAACATTATATAACTCGTTTTCAAAACTAATTTGGAATCCCAATACATTCACACTTGTTTCTTAATTATCTTACATTGATCTACGCTACATGTAAACAAGAAAACAATGGAGTGTTCTACTGGAAATGGAGCGCTCTGCTATCTTCGCAGCGAGCTGGACAGGGTGCTCTGCTCTGCCCTGTTTTCAGCTTGTTGTGTGGAGGGATATGGATGTTGTTCTGTGATTTTTCATTTGTTGATTGGTCAAGTTTTTTGCTGGAAATTGAGCGGTTTGCGTTTTATAATGGCTTGGCAGGAGGTGCTTGCAAGTTGGTATGATGGAAATTTGCAAATTGTTTGGTAAGTTTGCAATTTGAAAATACCTCAATAAATTTGGAGTTTGTAAAATTTTCAACTTTGAAATGTTGCAACAAGCAATCAGAGCTGTAAGTCCCTCACATTCCATTTGTATTTGATATTCAGAGCTCCGGACAGCATTACAAGCACACCTATCTGATGGTGATCTCAGATTGATACTGGATGGACATTTAGCCCATTACGATGAGATATTTCATCTTAATGGCATTGCAGCAAAGTCCGACATCTTCCATATCATCACCGGTATGTGGATAACTCCAGCTGAGCGCTGTTTCCTGTGGATGGGTGGCTTCCGTCCCTCTGAACTCCTCAAGGTCTGCTACATACACTTAACACACTCCCATTTCTAAAACTGTTAAAAATTATACATATGCTCTTCCTAATTTGATCCGATTATCACTGTTTTCTTTGTGTATGTAATTCTTTGTAAATAGCCATAATTGGTTCTCCATGTTAAATCATGTTTATTTTAAGAACTAGGATATTCTGAGGATCATCAATTACATAGCCATATTTGATTCTCCATGTTAAATCATGTTTATTTTAAGAACAAGTACATGTCCTCCACCCACCCTATGCCACAAAGCCTTCTTTGTCAGGGTTACACCAAAGACCACGCTTAGAAGCCAACATCTGGTTGGAATATATGACTTAATTGTTAGGGGGATTGAAACATAGTTTTACTTTCAAACTGCAAAAAGATCTTGTGACATTTTACTGTTGAAAATATAATGGATTCATTGGTGGGGTGTCTTTAAATTGTGTTGTGGATTAGTAAACTTATACTTTGATTTGAAGGTTGTGATGGAGGAGAAGTATGAGCCAGTTAAAGAACTTGGTTCTGGCAACTTTGGTGTGGCAAAGTTGGTTAGAGACAAGAAGACTAAAGAGCTTGTTGCAGTCAAGTACATAGAGAGGGGAAAGAAGGTATACTGGTCTTTTTCTATATCTCTTGTAGAGAGGATTGATTGAATTTGATTTTGTTTACTGATGAATTCATTATTTACTTAATAATAGATTTTGGGGTTTCCTTGTTAGTTCAGTATGTTTGAAATTTTGTTTACTAAAGAGTTGTGCCTTTCATCTTAAAAGCTGAAATATGGATTCAAGTTTTCTTTTGCATTCTTTTACTTGTCTATTGTGTTTTGTGGGCTGAGGAGTTTGCATTCTTTGACTTGCCACTGGTATTGGAAATGTCATTTTAATTTGGTGTAAAATTGATTATACTAAAAGATGAGGTAGTTTTGAATGAGATAATGGATTCACACCATTTTTCTTATCAGATTGATGAGAATGTACTGAAGGAAATAATCATCCACAGGTCACTGAGGCATCCGAACATTGTTCGATTCAAGGAGGTAAGAGAATAATGTCTTCCCAATTTATAGCAGATATAAGTGAAAGCACGATTAATGTTAATTATTGTTATTATGAAAAACTTTATACTTGTTACAAAACTTTTGTCTTAATTATGAAAAATCTTGCTATTTTATTTTATTGTTATTCTTTGTACTTGTTACACTCTTTGTCCTAGCATCGCCCGGACTCCTATATCAAGACTCAGCCTTCCCATTTCCTGGGATTTAATCTCTTCAATTATAACTGTTCCAAGAAGGTCTGACCTGTTGGTTTTTTGGTGTGTCGTTGTCTCGTACTTACATCAAGCTCTGTAATAGTAAACCTTCCTTGTTGAAGCATGTGTGGTTTGTTACAGCTTCTGTGAACCCTTGATAGTTGGAAATCCTAAAAACATTAGGCAGATAATAGGTGTGTCTAGGTTGCAGTTTGGTATTGTCATGAGAATAGTGTTTTAAGTGTTTTTATACATAACTCCACTGTAATTGATGATCCTCATGCAATGAAAGAAAGGAGTATTAAGACTGCAAATCCAAGGATATCTTGTTCTTAAAATAAACATGATTTAACACTTCTTTCCCAATTCTTGTTCTTTGGCTCTCGTTCTTTGGCTCAATGGATATCCAAGGATATCTAAGCCTCTCATTCTTTGGCTCAATGGAGGTAAACCCTTTGCTTCTGATTTGGTATTTATTTTAGTTTTGATCTTAGTTCTCCATTTTGTGATGTTTAGTTATAATAATTTGAACTAACATGTGTTTTAGAGAAATGGGGTTTCTTCCATTTGAATGTTTCGTTGTAATGAATTGAATTGGAATATTTGGGAAGTGATTATTCATCCATTATGAGTATTTAGATGTAATGATTTGGATTAACATGTGTTTCAGTTAAAAGGGGCATCTTACCATTTGCTGACTCTTAACTGTTGAATTGATTGATTCTAATTTCTAGCTGATTTGAGGACACCCTTTCCTTTTACGCTGGTAATGTTGAAAAGGAGTTCAGATTTCATATTCGAATTTCAGGGATTGTTTAATTGAGTTTGTAAACCTAGTCCATGAAGTTTTTCATCGTAAGCTTAGATGATGTAGTGACCGACGGCTTGTGCTGAAACAAGTCTGGAAATGTTTTGATTTATAGGAAAAACATTCCAAAATCTTCTTCATTTTAGGTTCCTTGTGTTTGCATTAAGTGCTTTATTTATATATTTCATTTGGATGAATTTTCGGCTTCTTATCGAACAATTATTTCTTTAGGCCCAGGATGTTCTTCCATTGCTTATGGGGTAGCAGAGGAAGTCGGCCCTTTTCATGTTAAGCCTGATGGGAAGAACCTTTGAAGCATTTTCAATTGCCAAATATAAGTTGAATTGTCAAAAGGTTGTTCAGTATGTGTGGGACTGTGCTCAGCCAGTATGGGAGGACTGCAAACCCAATATGTAAGTGATCAATCTTTCTATTACCCCCCTGAAATTTATAGGTCATGTTTGTCTGTCATTGAGTACTGACTAATTTTTATACTGCAGGGCTCTGAAGGTCTGAGCCAGTACGGGCAACAGTATGTTGGACAGGAGAATGCGCATACATTGCTTGTTTCTGGGGTGCAAAGTGTGTCGTTGTATCAACCATCATCGGTGCCATATACAAGCAACTACCAGGTGCTGCATTCTCATCATTTTCAGTATATTGAACAAGCAACTACCGAAAGAAATGGGGCATGTTCCTAAGGGTATTGTGTATGGTAAGCCTAAGAATCAAGGTATTACCCAACTGAAGTTCCAGAGGAATAAGAGATCAGTTGCTGAGGAGGGCTTGGGTTCTTCATGGGTATGCTTCTTGGGGCATTGGATAGTCCTCTGATGCAAGAACAAATGACTGCAAAAAAACAATTTGTTCATGAAGCCAAGCAAATGGGAAGGAGCTATAGCTCTGCTAAGACATTTGCAGTGATGGGTTTGATATTTTCAGCTTGAATGTGCAGTAGAGAAGGTATGAGAGAAATCAATTTGCATCAATGTATTTTCTTACATTATAACTAGGTGGATTTGTATTGTTGGAAAAAACAGAGAGAAATTCTTTTGTTTTAGATGCGAGCGAAACATGATATAACAAGGTTCCATTTGTTCAGGTTAATCCTGTTATTGTACATTAGTGCTATTTGTTTACATGTTTTTGTTTGGCGTCAAAACTTGACAAGTTCCTTTTTACGGTTGATTTTGTATTTATCTAGCATATAGTTTGTGGAATCCTATTCGTGCCGGAGGCATGACACAAACCTTAGTAAGGACTGATTTTGCAGTGCCACGGCTGTGATTTTGCTGCAGCAGCAAAAAATATATATAAATTTTTTTCGATTATATTAATTTGCAACGGTTTCAACCCGTCGCAACAAACCAGATTTTTTTTTTTTTGAATTTTGTTTTAACTGCCAACGGCTTACAACCGTGGTCGCATCTTGCCACGGCTGCAAACCGTGGTCTTTCTCCATCAGTTGCCACGGCTTAAAACCGTGGCCATGCCTTGCCACGGCTTACAACCGTTGCTATGATGTTTTCCAATGCTTCTTTCTCCATGTTTAGCCACGGCTTAAAACCGTTGCTATTTGTGTAGCCACGATTTACAACCGTTGCTATTATCCATAACTTATCACGGCTTAAAACCGTGGCTATTGTGGCCACGGCTTAAAACCGTTGCTATTATTCTTGCAACGGTTTAAAACCGTGGCTAAATGCTGAAAATCATCACGCCTACTCGAGCATAAAACCGTTGCTAGAATGTTTAGCAACGGTTTATAGCCGTTAAAAGGAATTTCGCGGCGCCTCTACAACCCACGGCTCTTAGCAGTGACAATGGGTTACCCCCACGGTTTAAAACCGTTGCTAATGGGGATTTTTGGTGTAGTGGACTAGGCTATTTTAGAAGCAGTGAGTCATCCATGGATGAGATTAGCCTGATTACGGTGAACCATCCATGGACTGAGTCCGGCTCGCGTGGGTGCCATCGTGATTCGAAAATCGGACTAGGCATGTTCATGTGCATTGAGTTATATGAAATTTGAATCTTTAGAGAGATTATCTTTACTGATAATACTTCTCCAAGTGTTCTACATTCCACGACCTTTTAAGACGCTTTCCATTCAGGTTCTCTAGCCAATAGGTTCCTTGCCTTTTGATTATTGTTATACGGACCTTCCCAGTTCAAGCTTTTTTTGGGTCTCTTGTGTTCAGCTGGGTCTTCATCAACATTCAATTGTCGAATTTGAATTCCCGGGGCTTGTTTCTCTAATTGTAGTGTTGGGCAATCTTTTGTTGATAAGCTATTGTTCTGATAGAAGCTTCGTCTTTTCGCTCTTCGAGTAAGTCTAACCCGACTCTTAGAGCTTCATCGTTGTCCTACATCCTCAACTCCTCCGTCCTGAACGTAAGCATTCTTGGTTTTAGATGAACCATTGTGTCAGATTCATAGGCCAGTGCAAATGGTGTCTCTCCATTCAGAGTCCTTTCTATGGTATGGTATGCCCGGAAGATCAGAGATCCAGATCATTTTGGCTGCATCGAGTTTCTTCTTGATTGCTTCCAAGATAGTTCGGTTGGTGACTTCAGCTTATCCATTGGCCTAGGGGTGACCTGACGCTAAAAAGTAGCAACTGAAGCCAAGTTTGGTTCAAAGTTGCTTGACTTTCCTACCCTTGAATTGGGTCCCGTTATCGCTGACCAAGATTTCAGGTATTCCAAACTTGCTGACGATAAACTTTCAAATAAAGCTCTTGATTTGATTATGTCCTATCTTAGAGAGGGGCTCTACTTCTACAAATTTGGTAAAGTAGTTAACCGCCATGAAGAGGAACTTCCTTCTTTCGGAGATGGGGAATGGGCCCATTATGTCCATCCCCCACTGGGCAAATAGCCACGGGCTGGTCAATGGAGTAGGCGTATGTGCGTATGGGGTGTACCTCTAACAATTATTGCACTTGTGGACCAAGTCATTGGCCTCTTGCTGCATTTTTAGCCAATAATACCCCAGTGTGAGGGCTTTATGAGCTAGTGTCCTTCCACTATGGTGGTTCCTGCAGATTCCTTCATGGATCTCGAGGAGGACCTGGTTTTCCGCCTTTGGGGTCAGGCATCTGAACAGAGGGTCGGTCATTGATATCTTATACAACTTGTTGTTGCAGAGAGTGTACCGTACCACTCTGTTGTCAGCTTGCGGGCCTCTAGTTTATCTGCTGGGAGGACTCCATCTTTTATGCAGCTGATGAAGGGGCTCTCCTGTTGGTCTCTATACTTGTGGAGAGGGTTTTGTGGAACCCTTCTTCATATAGGGCCAACTTCTCCTGGAGCTCTATGAGTTTGTCGGAGTCGTTCTGTGCGAACGAGGCATTTCCGGTGAAGTCTGCTTCCTGATTATCTACCTTGGAGAAATTGCGGAGTAGTATTCTCTAGAACCATTTTTTGGGGTTGATTTATTTTCCACAATAGGGTGTCATTCAGGGTTCTTTAACATCAAATTCATAGTTCGTACTCCGCTTCGTTGTTTGAAGCACGGAAGCAAACTTTCTGAGTGTGGTCCATGCCCGTTGGGGTAGCTCAGGGTTCTCATCTCATTGCTGGTCTTTCAGTCCCAACTCTCCTATCCCAGTGAACTCGACAATGAAGTTTGTCAGTGTTTACGCCTTGATGGCCGTTCTTGGAGCATAGTGGATGTCAAACTGTCCCAGCTCCAGTGACCACTTGACCATTTTATGATAGTTTTGGCTTGTGCAATACCAACCAGAATGGGTACTCGGTCATGACTATTGTCTAGTCAGCTTGGAAATAGGGTCTTAGTTTTCTTGAAGAAGTCACCAGTGCTAAGGCCAAATTTTCCAGATTAGGGTAGTTAGCCTCCGACCCATCAAACGTTTTACTGATGTAGTAGACGATCTTTTGTTTCCCTTTTTCTTCTCAAACTAGAGCTGAGCTGATAGCCTGCTTTGAGATTGAGAGGTATCGGTAGAGCATTTCACCTGGAGTAGGTTTCGAGAGTAGCTTCATGTTTTCCATGTACGCTTTCAAATCTTGGAAGGATATTCACACTGCTCTCCTCATTGGAATTCTTTGTTTCCCTTTAGGATTTTAAAGAAAGAGAGACATATGTCTGAAGATTGGGAGATGAACCTGTTTAGGGCTGCCACCCTCCCACTCAGGCTCTAAAATTCTTTAATGCTTGTGGGTAGTCTCATGTCGAGAAGAGCTTGAATATTCTTTGGATCAGCCTCTATCCCCCTTGTTTTAACTATGTAGCCCAAGAATTTATCTGATTGCACCCCAAAAGTGTACTTCTACAAGTTGAGCTTCATTTGTAACTTCTTAAGTTGCGCTCATTGGAGGTCCGCCGGGTGATCTGCACTGTGGATGTGTTTAACCAACGTGTCGTCGATGTAAACTTCCCTAGTCTTTCTGATTTGTCATTTGGACATTCAGTTCACCAAACACTAGTACGTTGCCCTTGCATATTTCAATCCGAAAGGCATTACCCGATAATAGCATGTGCCTCTATCCGTTATTAAGGAGGTTTTTTTTTTGTCTAGAGGGTGCATACTGATCTGACTATAGCCAAAATAAGCATCCATGAAGCTAAATAGGTTGTGTACGGAAGTCACATCCACAATCTGGTCTATTCGGGGCAGTGGAAAATTTTCTTTTGTGCAGGATTTGTTAAGGTCAGTGTAGTCTATGTAGACCCTCCACCTCCCATTTTTCTTTCTCACAAGAATTTTGTATGCCAGCCATTCCGGATAGTGAGACTCTCTTATCTCGTCGGAATTTAGAAGTCTTTGTACTTCTTCATTGATTGTCTGGTTGTGCCCTGTCGCACTGGCTTCAAGTCAGGATTGACTGCCTGTCAGTTTGAGATTATTGTGGGGTCGATCGCCATCATTTCTTTCATTGTCCAAGTAAAGGCGTCCTTGTTCTCTTTTAAGAATAAGGCTAGCTGATATGCCAGTGCTTCTGTTGAGATTATAGCCTATTTTGACTGCTTTTGTGTTATATGGGTTCTCCGGGTATATTAAACGGCTTTTTCTTTTGGCTGCCTAGCATTCGGATTTCTTCTCGGGTTGGTAGGAGGTTCGAGGTCCGAAGGTGGAGGTAAGTTCTCTCAATCTGGATTCGGGTTTTTCACATCAAGATCTTATTGTTCGGGTCTCTGTTCTTCGTTCTTCGATTGTCTGGCTGTAGCATAGTGACATGCCAGAGCGATAGTTTGGTTTCCTCTGATTGTCCCTACCTCGCCATCAGAGGGGTATTTGAGACACTGGTGCTGGGTGGAGATGATTGCCTCTATGTGGTGTAACCAAGGACGGCTCAAGATCACGTTGTATTCGGAGTGGGCGTCTACGATAAAAAACTTTGTGATCGGGATCCTTTGTACTTTTGGTGGCCTTGTGACCATCGACGGCGTGATTTTAATGACCGGATAGCAACTTTCTCCATTGAAGCCAAACATGGCTTGATTTAAAGGTGTCAGCTCTCCTTTAGTCAGCTGCATTTTCAAGAAAGCATATAGGAACAGTACGTTAGAGCTGCTTGTATCAACTAGTGATTTTCTCACTTCCCAATTCCCCATCCCTACTGAGATGACTAGGTTGTTGTTGTGTGGGAAGCAGACACCATTTATGTCATGTTCTGTGAATGTTAAGCTCGGGGCTTTTTTCCCCTCTTGTACATGTTTTACGAGTTGATCTTGATAGTGCGATCTGACTCACAGTTCCCATTTATATTTCTTTGGTGAACGATTTATGTGTTGTCTCTCCTCGTTTGTCTCGTGGATAACACATACCATGTCAAGAGTCATCTCTCCAACTTCTTGTGTTGTTCATTCGCATTGAGGATGAATATCCCCGAAGTCGATGAACTCCTTTAATCGTCCTCTCTGGATCCAGTACTCGATCGCATCTCTCAGGCTCCTGGAATCTTTGGTGTCGTGGCCTATCTCTTTGTGATAAGAGCAATGTTTATTTTTATCACGCTTTGAAGGATCTCCTTTGTGTTTTGACGACCACATGATGTCTGCCTACTTTTCGATGGCAGACAAAATGTTGGGCAGACCGGAGTTGAGCGGGGTGTAGTAGAGGTACTTGATGCCGTTGGGCTTGAACAACTTTGTTTGGCTGAGCCCGCTCTGGTTCTTGCTACGTTTTCGCTTGGAATTGTCCCTCTTTCATCCCTAACCTTTGCTCTGGAGTAGTGATTTGGCCCACTCTCCTCCTTTCGGACAACCAACATTTCTTCTAGGGTGATGTACTTCTAGGCGCTCCTTAACATTCCCGCCATATTCTTTGGGGGATCCAAGGTGAGGTAGTTGTAAAACTGACTTCCTCGGAGGCCGGGGGTGAAAGTGGTGACTAGTGTGTCGTCATTGCATCCATAGATTAAGGTCAACTCTTCATTGAAACAAGTGACGTACTCCTTGTGGGTCTCACCCTACTTCTGCTTGAGACTCAGTAGGTTGTGAGGCCCCTTCCTGATCTATTGGATCTCAAAAAATCTAATGATGAATGCCTTTACCAAGACCTGGAACGACCCGATGGACCTGAGCTAGAGGTTGTGGAACTAGGTCCGCAACCTTCTTCAGTCAGGTGGGAAAAGTTCGGCATAAGATGGCCTCTAAACTTTTTTTAGTGCCATCACATGGTGGTAATGTCGCAAATGGTCTGATGGATCTGATGTTTCCTAGGCCTCGAGCTTCAGTGGCATAGACTTCTTTAAAAGAGGGACATTAATGATCTCCTCCAAGAATAGAGGGACTATGAAATCACATAAGACATCAGGGTTGGAAACCCCTAGTCGGAGGGGGTTCTCGACCATGGACATGTTTTTCCTCGGAGTATGGTCCTCATGATCTTCTCCTAGGCCTCCTTCTCGACAAGCTCTTTGTTCCTCTACTAGGGGATTTTGTCCTCATCGACATGTTCTTGGATCTAAGATCCTCCCAAATCTCTGTCGGCCTTAGATTATTGTTGTCACTCTCGAGTCATCCTTTCTACTACCCTCGTTAAGTGATCTAGGTAGAGCAGGATCATACACATTTCGAGGCCAGCCACAGTCATTTTCGTGGCTGGACCGCATGGTTGTTCAACATCCTCCATCGGAACAATTTGGCTAGGCTTCACCTGGCAAAACTTCATCTGGCTCGGCATCATTGTCGAGTGCTCTAGATCTGGTGCTGGTAACCATTTCTTGATGTTTTGCTTAGCTAGAAAGATCTTTGTATGTTCGTTTCAAGGAAAACTATCATCGTCTTCCTCACGGACGGCGCCAAACTGATGTGTTCATATCTGACCTCGCTGATCTCGGCGATTTATGATCTGTAAAAATGAGCAACGGTTAAGTCAGGGACCACCGTTGTGGTGGCTGAAAGCACTCTGATGCTTAAGTCAGTCAGATATCGATGCAGGGAAGAGTAAAGACTTTATGTAAATTGCAATGTGCATGCGTCGGTACATTTATCTTTTACCATTTCTTATAGTGAGTGCTCCCTCCCAACTGTCCCTGTGATCGAGGGCGTGACGGAGGAAGGGGATCTTATATAAGATCTCACCTGTGCATGACTGAGTCTCTTCGGCACTTGGCTCTGTTTAGGACCCAATGCTTGATTGGGCTAAGAGATGATTTCGTGTGAGTGGATCTCGAACCTATGACAACTCTGAGATTCGTTGTTTGGGCCTTATTGTCTTGGACCAAGCCCTAAGACCCGTGCCTCTTAAGCCAACACGTCTTGAGCCTGAGCACCTGACTTACAGGTTGGACAACAGTTTGGGAATGTTCTGTTTGAGAGTGTGTTGAAGCCTCGAAAAGTTCATGCCAAGTGGTTGGGTATACCTACTAGATTAAAGGCACTTACATTGGATGTTTTGGATTAGCTAGCGATTCTTCTCCTAGACTCTAGAGCTAATTGTATTTACTACACAAATGAGTTCTTGCCATATAGATCCCAGTGAAACTTACCCATGAAAATGCATAAACAAATGAGTACAAGTTGGAGGCTCGTATTCTAGAGAACTTTCCTCATTATTCTCTATTATGAAAATAACGAGCGTGGATTGCACCATCAGTGCACTAAACTTTTCAGTTTTTGTAGTACACACCACACACAATTTGTGTTGTTTCTGTTCAAGTAAAGTTATATCTACATGATGCAGTCTTTTTTCACTCCCTGCTTTGACCTAGTCCTGCTGATATGTACAAGTAATGCACGTGAGCCATATACCACCATGAGGTGGCCGATGGCACTCCGATGCTAAAGTCAAACATGACTTTGAGGAAGGTGTAATGCTATAATAGGGAATTTGTATTGTCCCTTAGCTATCCAACCTCATGTTTTATTTATAGTGCAAGGAGTCCTTATTCTACCAAGCCATCGTAGGCGTAGTTTAGAAAGGAGATATTCGTGGAGATCCCTCCCTAATTAGAAGTCGTGTTGTAGGATGGAAGTTCCATGTCAGCTCTGTGCTCCTAGATACGCGGGAGACAGTTCTCAATCCAAGAGTAATCCGTAGAAGAGAGTTTCCATGTGTGGAAGATACTCTGGTGTTTGCTTCCTAGTTGGAAGCAGAGAGCAGCTGTAGTTGCGCATTCGAAGCTAATCCTCGAGATATTTGCCTGAAGAGGGCTTACGGGTATTGAGGATAGTTGTAAGACGTGTGGGCCTAGCATGCTGTAAAAGTTTGGGTCTGCCTGGCGGACTGCAGTTGGGCAGGATTAAAACCGCTTGAGCCGGATCAATGTTGGGCTGAAGCTTGAGGCCGTAATTCCTTGAGATCATCTTGACACGTGTACGGCTCTGGGGTGTGACCATTTTTATGTATCATCACTACAAATAGTTCTTCTGTGATAACTATACATACCAGAGTACATGGGTATTCGTGAGTTTTCAATTGCTATTGAATCTCAGGAACTTGATCTTTGACCAGTGCACTGATTAATCTTAGGGTGTGTTTGGTTGCATGGAATCCTATGTCATGGGAATCCATGAGGAAAGCCCTACATTATAGGTCAAATTGTGTATCAATCCACATCCACCATTTGATTTTGTGATCAATAGTGGGAATGGAAGTCCCATGAACATGAGAATCATACTCCTTGGTCCCCTAAGGCATGTGATTCTCACGTTTATAAGACTTTCATTCCCACTATTGATCACAAAATCAAATGGTGGATGTGGAGTGATACCTCAAATTAATCTAAAATATAGGGGTCTTCTCATGAATTCCCATGACATAGGATTTCATGCAACCAAACACACCCTTGATGTATAAACTCTTTCTTAATGAAAATATTAATACATACATATTGTAAATGCAAAAATAGACGTAAACCTAACAAAAAGATTAATGTGATCTTTGAACAGTATTTTTATTGATCTTAACGTTGTACGGATTTAGGCTCGCTAATCGTGACAGGCCCATTAATCTATCCATTGGGTCATGGGTACCCATCCTGTATTTGGAAATTTCAGATCTAGAGCACATCTTTATAGAGACCTTTTAACTATGAAGGCCTTGCAAGATTCTTCAGAGTCTGAGGATGAACCATATGTGTTGTGCGAACTTTTGCAAAAACCTTGCCTAGGACACTGCAAGATTTTGCAAAAATCTCGCATTGGTTAAGGCGAATATACTTTTTTTTTCCGGAAAGATTTGCGCGATTTTAATAAAATGGCCATACTTTCTCATTTCAAAATATTTTCAAGTGATTCAAATTGTGTTTGTTAGATGACTCATAGTACTAAAATTTTCATGTTTTGATGAGCTTGAGAATCCATCTCGATCGAGCAGATAGGTTGGCCGAAAGTCAGGGACATTACCCCGTTTTCAGTTTTCCGGACAGATTTGCGCGACTTTAGTAAAATGACCATAACTTGATCATTTCAAAACATTTTCAAATGATTCAAATTGTGTTTATTATATAACTCATAGTACTACAATTTTCATCTGATGATCTTGACAATCGGTCTCGTTGGAGCACATAAGTTGGCCGAAAGTCAGGGACACTACCCCGTTTTCATTGCGAGACAGATTTGCGCGGCTTTAATAAAATGACCATAACTTGCTCATTTAAAAACATTATCAAGTAATTCAAATTGTGTTTATTAGATAACTCAAATTAGTACAATTTTTTTTATGAGCTTGAGAATCACTCTCAATTGAGGGTTTAAATTGTTCAATTGTTACCCTGTTTTTATGTTACTATTTTCTCAAAAACAGTTTTTTGGGTTGTGTGGGTTAGTAGGAAAAAAGGTACACGGTGGTGTGGAGTAGTTGTTGCCTTTTTAAATATCCTTGTTGTTATCTTCAGTACATATATTTTTGCATTGCACATAGGAGTGAGTGATCTCATTATCTTTTTGATGACTTGGGGGTGTCTCAAACTTCTTCCCAAGTCCCTCCATGGTGTTAACAATTTCCTACATCTCATTTCAAAATTTGGTGAAGGCTTCACCTTTTTCCATATGAAAATCTTTGAGTTCATTATATAGCATTTAAATCTTGGAATCTTTTAGTTGGGAGTTCCTTTGCTCTTAGAAGCTAGAAATTCTAAGATTGCTTTGATGTGTGAAGTTTTCATCATTTACTACATTAGTAATAACACTTAACTGCACTTGCTTGAAATTCAGCTTTCGCAGTGGATCTAGTTTGCATAAGCCTTGAAGGTGATAGGTTTCTTGTACCGATTTACAACGATCATCCATACAAGCTCATACATTGTCATAAAAAGTGTTTGCATTTTATTTTTTCAAAAACTATACCAGTCGTGAGTTCAAAAAAAAAAATTTGGAAAAAATATGAAAATGCACGTCCTTAATACTTATCATAATTGCTTCATATGTTAAACCCCTTGTGAGTAAATTGGCTTGGATACAAACTGAAAGTGCGCTAAGTCATGATAAACAAGACTAAATAGTATTTTTTTTTTTTTTTTTAATGTTTGATCTTTGAAAATATTTGCAAAATAATGTTTGATTCATAGGTACTCTCACAAACACTTTAAGGATCAAACAATATTGCAACTCTCGAGGAATTCACTACAAGTAGTTCACAACCATCTTGTTTGATGCATCCAAATATGTCCCTTGTGATTCCAAAAATGCACGGCAGTGAGCCAAGGGCCACTGTTGTGGTTTTCAAAGGCACTCCAATGCTAAAATTGGGTGGCTGGCTAAGGATGGATATAGAGTGTAAATTGGATTGTAAGTGCGTACATTTTACATCCCATTTCTTCACTTTATATAGTGAGTATTTCACTCCTTCATTGACTCTATCGTCGAGGCATGATGAAGGGAGGAGATCTCGTTGAAAATCTTACCCATCCATGGATGAGTTCCATTCGGCACTTGGCTTTGTTTGGTACCCTTTTAATACTTGATTGGATGAGGAGTTGTGCAAAATAGATCTTGGGCTTGTGACAGCCCAGAGATATGTGTTATGGTCATGGGCCAAGTTACAAGATTTGCACCACGTTAGGCTCGCATGATCTGGGCTTGGGCGCCCGACTCACGGGTTGAATGGTGACTTGGCTGAGTCTGGGCTGGACTATGTTTGGGCCTACTTGAGACCAGGTTGAGGCTTTTTTATATTAGGGTTAGCCTATGCCACGTGTATGGTTGTTATTGGGTGACTGTTTGACGTCTCAACAGTTACTCACTCTAGTTACTGGGGATGTGTATAGGGCTACTGACTTATTGTGCAAGAGGGAATGTGTGATGTCGTGATGGCATATTTCGGCTCCTTTTCAGTTCCCGTGTTGTAGTTAATGTTTTCCAGCAGTTAGGCAATCACTTCTCCCATGCACCAAGCCAATATAAGCTTGTTTTGGGGAAGTTGATCTTTTCACCTTCTAGAGTTTCATTCTGTTATTTGTTTATCGCTTTAACAGTTTGACCAAGCACGGACCTTCATACAATCATGTATGCGCAACCTTATTTTTCGCATGAGCACCATGCAACTTGCTTTGACTTTTTTAGGGAGCCGCTGATGTCAAAGAAGGACCTAGCCGACCTTCGTTGACGATGAAGTTTCGATGATCTGGAATTTTCGCTCTTTGCAAAGTGTGAGTCTCAAACTGTTCCAAGGGAGGGATTCATTTACCTATATAAGTCCATGCTCGAGGCTGGCTTGCGCTTCCTCGCTTCTGATGCCATTTGGTGTTTCATGTCTTATCAAGGTAATGCCCCAGCCTAGATAGCTCCAAGTGAGTGGAACATATTGATTGCCAGTTTAATTAAGGCGATGGATGTGGGGTTTTGTATGTCGACCAAAACTACTACATTCTCTGGTCTCCATCAAGATGAATAAGCTCAGCGTTTGTTGGCTGGTAAAGGCCTTCCTGAATGGCAAGTTAGATGACATGTGAAGACTAGCAACGATGTTTTTTTATGCTTCTGTGAATTCTTGGTACCTCACCCATGATGGCAGACGATCTTAGTAAGTTTCATGTACTCCCCTCTCTTTTTGTTTTTAATATAGCATTTGTTGTTGTCTGACTTGTCTGTTGTTTCAAACTAGGGGGCTTGACCCTAATGTTATCTCTTTTAAGAAGGAGAAAATCAAGAATGAATTTCTTGCTCTACCATCAAGGCCTATTTCAGATGTTCTCCAACCGGGGTATATTAGACAGAGTGGCATGTTTACCCATGAAACTGGCAATGTGGGACAGACTCTCACTGCTCCCGTTGGTTCTTCTTCTGGTGCTAATGTACAAGCATCTGGATCTGAGAAAAACAAAATGTCGAGGATGCCTAGTCCGTCAAAAAGAAAAACTCTTGAGGGAATGCTTCCCTCCTCCCGGTCAGTCAAAGAGGATCAAGGTGAAGGCTGCTTTGGCTACTCCTGTTGTCCCTCTGAATGCTCCAGAAGGGACATTGTGGACCTGACTACTGGCGATGAGGAGTTCCCAAAGGCCTCTACCGCCGCCAATCTAGGTGTGGAGCAACTCATTTTGGGAAGTACTACCCTTGACTTATCAGTGGATTTGGTTGTCATAGTGTAGCAGTCGGCTCTATAAGTCATTGCTCATGGTTAATCTGGGGACCCGAAGTTACACAATGAGGGGATAGGCATGTTAACTCTGACGCGTAGTGTCAGTCTGAAGACTGGACTATCATCCGAGATGATAATGGCAAGCATGTTGTTAAGACTCCTTCTGTGGAAGTCTCATGAGGGAAGCGAGATTGGTTCTCGTCCCAAGGCTCTCCGTACGGTTGTCGCAGCCAACTCTGGTTAGCAATACATTTGGTACCAGGAGGTGAACTTCGGGACTGATACCATTTAGTTTTTGAAGAAATGGTTTTCTTGGATGGTTGACTAAATGTCACCCGGGGAGGTGACCGTGGGGGATCATCTCAATCAAGGGAAAAAGTATCTGATGTTGGTAAGTTAGCAATTATCTGATTGTCACTGGTCCTTTTAGCACACTTTATTGCTCATAACCCTGTGTATGATTTATGATTATGGGATGGCTCACTTGACCCATGCTGGCATGGCGGGCACTAAAGTGGAGTCCGTGTGGGATAGGCTATGTGCCTTAGAGAAGATGTACGCTAAGCAGCAGCAACAACTCTCAGATGCCTGTAGTAGGTCAAGTTCATTGGGAGAGCAGCTAGTTGCTCGGCCCGATCTGGGGATTCAGCTAGGTGAGCCCAGAAGGACCTGAACAGTGCGTTGGCTGCTCGGTCAGCCTTGGAGTCTTAGTTGAAAAGGGCTCAAGAAAGTCTGGACGAGGCCCGTGGTGATCTGTTAGTGGATCTGAAAATTGCCTAGGAGAGTAGGGATAAGGTGATAGCTGAGCAGACAGTGTTTGCTAACCGATTAGTGCATGCCATGAGATCTGCTACTAAAACTCAGAGTGTTTTAGCCGTTGAACGCGTTGAGGAGGTTTGTCAATGAGATCTTCATAGGCCCTTTAAGAGCAGCTCCCCAAGCTTAGTCAAGAATTGGACTCTGAGCATACAAGTCGAACTAAGGCTGGCCAATTCTGAAGGTAGCCTGCCAGAGCAATCGAGGAGTTATCCATCATGAAAAATCAGTGGGAGGCTAGGGAAAAGGAGTTAATTGATGTGGCCAACTCTGCTCAGCTTAATATGATTGTTGTTGGTAGGCTGGAGCTACTAGACGTTATTAAAAATGATCACGGGGACATGGACCTTTTCGCTTATAGGCAATTGGCCTATGCTCATTTTAAGGAGGCGGATGACACTTCCACTTTAGCGCATGGCGGACCTAACACTGACCCAAATGCCATGGATATAGCCACCACTCTTAATGTTCCGGAGCTTACCTCTGACCCTGCCATTCAGGAACTTGTCCCTGATTTTACTCTGCATGATCTTGCCAATTAAGCGGCGTTTTGCATAAGAGAAGTTTATTAATACAAAGTTTTTGCCTTCTTTGCTTTTGCATTTATGCTATAAATGTTGTACTCGCAACTTTTAATATGTGCTTAGTTTAGGCTGAATAAACTAATGTGCCAATACTTTAAGACTGGATTTAGGTAATCTAGTCTCTTTCTGTATGTAGTAGTGCTTAATCTAGATTGGAGGACCTTCTTAGCTTGAATGGGTCTTCACTTGATAATAACATTAACTTAATCCTTAAGAAAGCTTAAGTTGCATAGTAGTCATTTTTACATGAGCGGATCAGGTTCTTTGGGCTGACATTGTATGGGTTTGGATGACTAGACTTCCACAACGAATCTCAACCTTGTGTAGAACTGTAGAAGTTAAAGCTTTTGAGGAATCATATCTTGTTTGAATGGACTGGATTTCCGTAGTGTATGGGCTCAATCCAGAAAAGGAGTTGAGTTGTAGAGAGGTCGTCTCTATTGTGACGAACCCTGATCCTGAGTAGGAGTTAGGTTATGGAGAAATTATCTATGTCCGAATGGACTAGATTTCTGTAGTATGTGGGCTCAATCCTAAATAGGAGTTGAGCTGGCTGGAAGTCGTCATTGCTCGAATGGACTAGACTGTTATGATGAACCCTAATCCTGAACAAAAGTTAGGTTATGGAGAAGCTGTCTTCGTCAGAAAATACTAGACTTCTATAGTAAATGAGCTCAATCCTGGATAGGAGTTGAATTGTCAGGAAGTTGTCTCTGCTCGAATGGACTAGACTTCTATCATGAACCCTAATTCTAAACAGGAGTTAGGTTATGGAGATGTCTTCTCTTTCCAAACGGATTAGACTTCTGTAGTGAATGGGCTCGATCCTAAAGAGGAGTTAAGCGTTGGTAAGTCGTCTCTGCCAGAATGGACTACACTTTTATAATGAACCCTAATCATGAACATGAGTTAGCTTATGGAGAAGTCGTCTAGGTTCGAAGGAACTAAACTTCTATAGTAAATGGGCTTAATCCTGAAGAGGAGTTGAGCTGTCGGGAAGTCATCTATGCTCGAATGGACTAGACTGCTAAGATGAACCCTAATCTTGAACAAAAGTTAGGTTATGGTGAAGTCGTTTTCGTCCGAACATACTAGACTTCTATAGTAAATGGGCTCAATCTTGAAGAGGAGTTGAGATGTCGGGAAGTCGTTTTTCTTAAATGGACTATACTTATATGATGAACCCTAATTCTGAACAGGAGTTAGGTTATGGAGAAGTATTCTCTGTCCGAACGAACTAGACTTTTATAGTAAATGGGCTCAATCCTAAAGAGGAGTTGAGCATTGGTAAGTCGTCTCTGCCCGAATTGACTTAACTTCTATAATGAACCCTAATAATGAACTTGAGTTAGGTTATGGAAAAGTTGTCTATGTTCGAACGAACTAGACTTCTGTAGTAAATGGGCTCAATCCTGAAGAGGGGTTGAGCTGTCAGGAAGTCATCTCTGCCTGAGTGGACAAACTTCTATGATGAACCCTAATCCTTAAAAAAGTTAGGTTATGGAGAAGTCGTCTTTGTTCGAATAGACTAGACTTATGTAATATATAGGCTCATTTCTGAAGAGAAGTTGAGCTATCGGGAAGTCGTCTCTTCCCTAATGGACTAAAATTCTATGATGAACCCTAATCCTTAAAAGGAGTTAGGTTATGGAGAAGTCGTATTTGTCCGAGCGGACTAGACTTTTGTCAAGAGGACTAGGTCACTTATGTGGCAAGTTATCGACATCCTAAATAGGGCTAGACTCGGCTGATGTGTGCCATCTCGGTCCCTTATGTGCGGCGAGCCATCACAGTACATGACTCGTTTCGCCTTGCAACACCATGGTTCCTTAGGCAGACTAGGTCACTTAAATGCGGCGAGTTGTTGATATCCTTAATATGACTAGACTCGGCCGATGTGCGCATCCCCTTGGTTGGACTAGGTTATTCATGAGCGGTGAGTTGTCGCAAGACTGGGCTCGATCCGCTTTGTTGTGCCTTGGTTCCTTAGGCATACTAGGTCACTTAGACGCGGCAAGTTATCTACATCCTTAATAGGATTAGACTCGACCATTGTGCGCCATCGTGGTCTCCTTGGTCGGACCCAGTTATTCATGAGCAGTGAGCCATCACGAGACTGTGCTCGGTTCGCTTTTTTGTGCATTGTTCCTTAGAGGACTAGGTTACTTAGACGCGACGAGTTGTCGACATCCTTAATAGGAATAGACTCAGTCACTATGCAACATGGTGGTCCCCTTGGTCGGACCAGGTTATTCATGTGAGGTGAGTCATTATGAGACTGGGCTCGGTCCACTTTGTTGTACCTTGGTTCCTTAGGCGCACTAGGTCACTTAGACCTGGCGAGTTGTCGACATCCTTATAGGATTAAAATCGGTCGTTGTGCGCCATCATGGTCCCCTTGGTCTGACCAGGTTATTTATGCACGGTAAGTCATCGCGAGACTAGACTTGGCCCTATTTGCGTTGCCTTGGTTCCTTAGGCAAACTAGGCCACTTAGACTCGAGAGCAATGTACTTTTGCGCACTCTTTAGTAAGTTTTCCATGTATTTGGGAGGCTGTAGAGTAATGAAGTTGTAAAACTGATCTCCTTGGAGATTGAAAGTGAAGGCAGTAACAGACGTGTCATCGCTGCAACGTCTATCAGAGTTACTTGTCGTTAAGTAAGTGACATTTTCCCTGAGGGTGTCACCGTGCTTCTGCTGGAGGCTAAGCAGATAGTGGGGTCTCTTTTAGATTCGTTGGCTCCCTACAAGCCGGTGATAAACGCATTTGCCAAGACCTGAAATGAATTGATGGATCTTGGCTGAAGGTTGTGGAACCAAGTCAATGCATCCTTTTCACATTGGTAGGGAAAGTCCTGCATAGAATGGCTTTTGAACTCTCCTTAAGTGCCATCACATGGTGGTAATGGTGTAAGTGGGTTGATGGATCGAATGTCCCGACGTAGAACTCGAGCTTTGGGGGGACAACTTCTTTGGCAAGGGTGCGCTCATGATCTCCTTCGAGAATGGAAGGACGGTAAGATCATATAGGACGTCTGGATTAATCACTCCCAACCGAAAATGGGTTCTCGACTATTGTCTTGTCTACCTTTGAGGCATGGTTCCCGCTGCATTTTTGGTTCCTCTGGTTCCCCTCCTGGCCAGCCCTTAGGTCCTCGCCAAGGAAGTTGTCGCTTTCATGGACATGCTCCCTGGTGTCTTCTTGGGTCAGGGACCTTTGCGGGTTTTTGCCATTATCTGAAACTAGTTATTGATCATGAGTAAGCCTTTCCACCACTCGCATAAGATGATTCATATGAAGCATAATCTGATCTATCCAGGGTCGGCCACGGCTTCCTCGGTAGCTAGGTCTTGTGAATGTTGTGCTTCCTCGATTGGATCTATCCGGCCTGGCGGTGGGGCTACCTTGATCGAAGCGTTTTCTGGTTTGGAATTGTTATTGTTAGCTCGAGATCTGGTGCGGGGACTATGTTATGACACTCTAATGTTTCAAAAGAGCTTGTATCTTTGCTTTAAGGAAAACTTGTCTGTATCCCCACGGACGATGCCAAACTTATGCATCCAAATCAATTCCTACCCTACAAAATGAATAGTATTGAGCCAAGGACCACCGATGTGGTGGCCGAAGGCATCCTGATGCTAAAGTCAGATGATTGAGCAAAGATGGACGTAGATTGTAAATTGGATTGTAAGTGAATAACCTTTCTCATTCCATTTTTTCACCTTATATAGTAAGTGTTTCACTTCTTCATTGACTCTACCGTCGAGGCGTGATGGAGGGATGAGATCTCACTGAAGATCTTACCTATACATGATTGAGTTCCATTCGGCACTTGACTCTGTTTGGGACTCAATACTTGATTAGATCAAGAGTTGTGCAAAATAGATCTAGAGCTTCTAACAGCCCAAATATCTTACTTCGGGCCTTATTGTCCTTGACCAAGCTCCAAGATTTGTGCCACATTGGGCTCGCATGATCTGGGTTTGGGCGTCTGATTTATGGGCTGATTGGTGACTTAGCCGAATCTGGGCTAAATCGTGTTTGGGCCTACTCGAGACCGCATTGAGATCTTTCTGTATTAGGATTGACTTATGCCACATTTGTGGTTGTGACTGTTTGATGCATCATCAATGTTTGTTTGATTTCTCTCCAAGTCAAACACCAATTCAAAAAGCACTTCAAAGATAGGTTTGACAAAGAAAAAGGGCAAGCTAAGAAACTTGGCTATAAACCCTAGACTAGAGTATGAGAGATTTAAGCTCAATTTTAAGTTTCAAGACTTGGGATCAAATAGATGGATTTAAAATCACTTTAAAACTTAGATCAGGTCTTGATTAAGCGAGGTTTCAGCAAAAACGAGAAAGCAAGATTAATATTTAAAAAATTTAGTTAAAACATGCAATTTGAAGAAATGGAAATTAAATCACAACCAATGAATCAACGACATAGACAAGTGAAACAAAATGAGAAATTTTGTCACAATTCCTTAAGTTTATGGCCCAATTTGGATCACGACCCTCATGTTTAGATAATTCGTTAGTAGCCACAACTTTTCTTGACTATCTACACCTTTAGTCCACATATAATAATACAGTTGACTGCACTTTGATCACATTTTTTATGATTATTTTTAACTATATAGTATTGGGAGAGGAGACTTGATGCACTTGTAAAATTCTCTTTACCATGGGGAGCATTTACAAAACCATCAAAGTAATATAATTCTACATGTTAATGTTGTATTCTTTTACCTTTTACTCAGGTTTTGTCTCACTCTATGTTTAACGAGATTGCCTAGAACGTGTCAAACACCATTCTGAGTTTCACTAGAAATAAGACATTTTTTTCCCTTAGCCTAGGTTTTCCCCATAGGATTTACCTAGCAAAGTTTATAACGAGACAATTCTCACAATTCATGCTTGCTTACACTATTGGGGTTTCAATTAGACTTGAAGATGTAAAATTTCTAATGGTTCAACAAGTATAATATTTACTAAAGAACAAGGATTATGATTTTTGTTTTTCGAATTAATTTGGGTCTCTTGATTTTAAGAAATATTTCGATATGTAAAGAAAAAATGTAAACATTTCGACCACACATGAAATATATATAATGAATTTCGAAGATATGTGAAAAAAATAAGATGCAAGGAAATAAATTTATTAAACACATTAAATGAAGCCTAAATACTAATAAATGAAAGAAACATGAAATTTATACATAATTCGAAAATTAGGGGTGGTTTTAAAAATAATTATATAATTAGAAGAAAATGATAATTGCAAAATCAAGGAGGTGGGTTCAAAAATCAATAAACAATTAAAAACCTCAAAATTTACTAATAAACTTCAAAAATTTTCAAAAAAACCCTCGAAAAAATGCAACTTTAATCCCAAATTTTACGAAAATATAAATCTCAAAATTTTTCAAAAAACTCTCGACAAAATGTAAAATTACATTTCGCCATTTTTATTTTCGGAATTCAAAAGAAACGAAATTATAGGTGAAATTTCGTAAAATCTTATTCCCTAAAGAGTACTTTTAATGAAAATTAGTTATAGTTGGGTAACTCTTTACAAACCTAATTACCTATCCAATTACCATGATGAGTCTTACTGTTGAAGTATCTAGTTGAGCCTTGCATCTAATTCTAATTGATGATACATCAAATAGTCTTTTAATCACGACTGCACACGTGGCAAATATCACTCATCATAAGGAAGAGACACTTCAATCTCAACAGGAATAAGTGGCTTGGTCCTAGAAGCCCAAAGAGGTAGACATGGTCATTAAAGCCCAAAAATGTCCTTAATAACATACCATGAACAAAGGCCCAAGCCTCAGGCCCAACGAATCTCTTTAGAGAAGAGAGACGTCACGAATATGACAAATCATGGCGGGAATCGCTCCCTCAAGGACGTATATCAATGAAGGAGGAAACCGCTGTGAGAAACGTCTCCCTTCATTGCGCCCCACATGCTTAAGTCACGCCGGGAGTTAATTACGCACATTATATAAGGTAAATGAGCATTTCACCAAAGGTATGCAAAGATAGCACAAGTACACTCTGTTCAAACTCATTATCTCTCACAGTTAACTGACTTAAGCATCGGAGTGCTTTCGGCCACAAATAGGTTGTCTTTTGCAATCTAACCTTGTTTTGCAAGTCAAATCTCTAGGTGGACAAATTTGGACGCATTTGTTTGGCGTCGTCCATGGGAAACGACAATTCCCGTTAAAAAAAGGTTTGTTGGTAATTTCTTTAGCACAAATAAGTTACAAAAAACCTCCTACAAATTCTCAGCTTAACAAAAATCAAGGCCATCCTTCTACCTGTAAAACTGAATTACCGAGTAGGCATGTCCCAAATCCAATACTAGGAGAACCGGTTATACATATACAGGATAGTGCAGTACCACCACAAGATATGATGGCCCAACAAGCCCATACATTTGGCGGTACGATGACAGATCCTCGTGTGGCCCAACTCTTGGCCCAAATGGCTTATCTAGCTAAAGTGGTTGAAAACTTACTCAAGAAACTGTTCCACCTGTCGAACACATCAGAACACCACTTCAGCAAAAAATTTCCAACTATGTTCAAGAGAACCAAGAAGCTCCTACAAAGCTTCAGAGAACGAACTTCGAATGAAGTGCACCTCAAGGAAATGGATCCCAAACTGATGGAATTCTTTCAAAGATTTCATTTAGGATTGGAGTTACATGTCCCAATATGTTTTACGAGTTGGCCAAGCCACTATTCTCCAACGCAGTCATGAAGACTCCTCTGCCAAAAAAGTTCACTCCGCCAAATTTTGAAACTTATGATGGCACTACCGATCCATTGGACCATCTGCGTCATTCCCACCATATGATGACACTGAAAGAAAACACGAAGTCCATCATGTGCAAAACCTTTCCGACTACCTCACGTCCACGACAATAAGATGGTTCAATAGCCTTCCGCCTATATCGATGTATTCTTTTCGAGCATTGGCTACGACCTTCATCACAAAGTTCATTGGCAGTCAACGGATCATAAAGAGCCCTTATTATTTGCTTCACATAAAAAAATAAGTTTGATGAGATTCTCAGGGAGTACGTAAGTGTTTCATTGATGAGCTAACCATTATCGATGGATGTAACAATGACACAACTGTAACCACTTTCACCTCCGGTCTAAAAGGAGGACCATTTTACAACTCTCTAAACCTGGATCCTCCGAGGAGCATGGCGACCTTGCTGAAAAGTGCTCAAAATTACATCACCCTTGAGGAAATGAGGGCTACCAAAAAGAAAAATGAGTCTGACATAAGGTTTTTCCCAACGAATCGGGAAAGAAGAGAAGAAATAATGAGAAATGATAAGCTGCGGGAAGACAACAGCCAACCCAAAACGCATCGGACCAACGGCAGATCTGAATTCAGCAAACAAGAACTTGGAAAGCTACAAACCGAAAAAGCCAGACACGAACGGTCAACACACTCAGTCAACAAGAAGTACAAACCGTTCACTGCTCTAAAAACAAATCTTGCAACCGTCCTGAAGTCCATGACAAACTGGGAGGACGTCTAAGGGGAGATCCGGTTGGACGAGATAAGAAAAAATATTGTTCTTTCTACAAGGACCACGGACATGACATTGAAGACTACTACAACTTAAATAATGAAATTGAGTACTAGATCCAAATAGGACGACTGGGAGAATTTGTTGGGCTGAAAGAGAAACAATCCAAAGGAAAAGAGAAAGCAAACACCACCGTTGGGTCAAATGAACAGTTCTAATATATGTCTTACAGGCGTAGCCGGGGAAAGGGAACGATCCAACCGATCACGAAAGCTATCCATCTGGGACTTACGGACAAGAATACAACACCTGGACCTTCCCGTTCAACACGCCAGAATTGACCACCCAATTTTGACCTTTTTGGAGAAAGATGCAAAAGGAGTTCATTTCCCCAATAATGACGCCCTGGTGATTTTAGTGTTTATAGCCAAGTGGGAGGTCAAAATAATGCTCATCGACACGGGTAACTCGGCTATCTTTCTGCTCCTAACGACATTTCGCAAAATGAAATTCAACGAAAAGGGACTTACACCCACTGACCAACCTATGGTGGGTTTCAATTGTGAACAATGTCACCCACTTAGACTAATCTGATTACTAGTCGTGGCGCTAACGGATTTATTCGTTGTTGACGCGCCATCAACTTACAATATGCTTCCAGGAAGACCTTGGCTACATGAAATAGGTGCAATGTCTTCCACCATGCACCAATGTCTGAAGTATCACATTGGTGATGACATTGGGGTCATCAAAGGAAATCAGCTGGTTGAACGTGAATGCCATTACGCAGCAATAAAAGTGCCTAACAAATAGCAATCACAGTTAAAAACAGAAGAGCCATCACAGCGGCCCGGTCAACCAAAGATGGATCACCACCTCCCAGAAAATAATGCACCTCCAATTAGTCCAAGAGGATGACCTAATACTGGCCAACCAGAAGTAGAGACAATAACCATTCACTTTAACGGTAAAGAAGGGAATAAAATAGTTCGAATCGGTACAAAAATTTACTCGAAACTGGCCAAACAACTAATCCAGCTGCTGAAGGATAACCACGACGTCTTCGCCTGGACAATGAAGGACATGGTGGGCATTGACCTCTCCGTCATCACTCATAGGTTGCAAGTCAACTCAGATATGAAACCAATCTAATAGAAAATAAGGCCAGTTGCTCCAGAGCGTAATAAATCCATCAACGATGAGGTGCATCGCTTATTAAATGCAAGGATGATCAATAAATCCCACTACCCGGACTAGCCAACCAATACAGTTTTGGTTAAGAAGAAGAATGAAAAATGGAGGGTCTGCGTGGACTACATGGAGCTCAACAAAGCATGCCTGAAAGATAGTTTTCCACTTCCACGTATAGATCAGATAGTGGATGCCACATTCGGACACAGACTCTTGAGCTTCAGGACGCATATTCTGGTTATAACTAGATACAAATGCATCCACCGGATCAGGAAAAACATCTTTCGTAACAGATAGAGGTATGTACTACTACCAAATGATGTCATTCGAACTAAAGAATGTGAGAGTTACATACCAACATTTTGTGAACAGAATGTTCAGAGATCAGATTGGCAAGACCATGGAGGTCTACATTGATGACAAGCTAGTCAAAAGCTTATGTAAAGATGACCACATCAAAGACCTTCAACAAGCCTTCTCCCAGCTCTGCAAATACAAAATGAAGCTGAACCCAGAAAAGTGTACGTTCGGAGTAAAATCAGGGAAGTTCATCGGGTACATGGTCAATTAGAAAGGGATTGAAGCTGATCCAAAATAGATACAAGCACTTCTCAACATGCAATCGCCTGCCACCATCAAAGGCGTACAAAGCCTCAACGAAAGGATAACAGCCTTGAACAAGTTCATATTCAGATCATCGGACAAATGTCTTACCTTCTTCAAGATCTTGAAAGGGAACAAAATGTTCAAAAAAAATGAAGAATGCAAACATGCTTTCCAAAGCTTGAGGCATACATGGGGAACACCGAACTATTATACAAGCCAAAATTGGGCAAAACACTATACTTGTATCTGTCAGTAGCTGAGCACGCAGTCAACTCAACACTGATACACGAGGAGAACAACACACAAAGGCCAGTATACTACTTAACAAAACATTTGTGGACGCAGAAGTTAACTACCCATCTGTGGATAAACTCACACTGGCCCTGGTCGTATCTTTTAGACAACTGCAGTTGTGCTTCCAGGCCCACCCCTTCACTATTGATGCAGTCATTTTTTGCTCCCTCCTCTGACCTGGTTCCTACTTACCTGTTGACCTGCACAAATAGCACACGTGAGCCACGGACCACCATTGTGGTTGCCGTTAGAACTCCGATGCTAAAGTCAGATGGGGATCTGAGGAAGGTGTAATCTTGTACCAGGAAATTTGTAGCGTACCTTAGCTTACCAACCTCATATCTTATTTATAGTGCAAGGAATCTTGGTTCTACCAGGCCATCGTAGGCGTAGTTTAAGAAGGAAATCTTCGTGGAGATCCACCTCTAATTAGGAGTTGGGTAGTACGAGGAAAATTACTTGTTAGCTCTGTGCTCCTATATACGCGGGAGATCATTTCCAATGTGAGAGTAATCCGCCGAAGAGAATTTCCTTGTATGGAATGTAATCTGGTATTTTCTTCCTAGTTTGAAGCAGAGAGCAGTTGTAGTTGCCCATCCGAAGCTTATCCTCGGGATACTTGCCTAAATAGGGATTATGGGTATTGAGGATAGTTGTGAGATGTATGGGCCTAGCATGCTGTGAGAGTTCGGGTCCGTCTGGCGGACTGATTTGAGTGGGCTTAGAACTGCTTGGGCCTTTTTAGTGTTTGGCTGATGTTGGGGCCCGTATTTCTTCGAGATCATCATGACACGTGTGTGGCTTAGAGGTATGACCATTTTTATATATCTTTAGCTACTCCCCCCGAGTTAGTGGGTTGACACATTGGTTCTCTAAGTCATCTCTTGAAGGGATGCGTCGTTCATGATGATTGAGCCTGAATCGTTGCTTGAGTCGCACGCCGCATTAATGGAACGTGCGTTGGTTTGGCGAAAACCCAACCTCTATTTAGGTCATCCGTAGTGTAGATTTTACCCTTCTACTTTCTTTGCTTTCGAAGATATCGCTCTGATTAGAAAAGATTGTTTATCTTCTTCATGGCCGAACAAAACCTTCTTGACGACGCAATCTTGGCTAAGGGTCTAGAGTTTTTTTAAGACAGGTTGTTGTCCAAATCTGTCCTCGCTGAGACCCGTGCAAAGTTTGGAGTTCCTGAGGACCTGCCATTGTATGTTTTGAAGGGTGACCAAACGCCAATGTCGCCTCCTGCTGGTTTCATATGCTTGCATTGTGGGATGCTTCAGATTGGAGTGTGCTTTCCAGTTCTGGACGTGAATTTGGAGTTCCTGGATCCTTTAGGGATTCCTCCAGCCCAATTGGATCCTAATGGATATATATGATCATCCTCATGATTGTGCTTAGTGCTAAGGAGGCCAGTGTCATCGTGACTTCGCATGTAATTCAGTTGTTGACTTCTTCTCGACTGAAGGGTAACGTTGTCTGTAAGATGACGTCGTCGGCTTGCTTCGTTAATTTGCCTGATGATTTCAAGTTCTGGCAGAAGTATTGCTTCTTGGCTCCTGCGAATTCGAAGTATTTATGGTGCAAAGGTCGTCCGCTCGAGCAACAGTTCAGGCCGCTTCATAAGTTCAACCCTTTTCGTTTGACTTTGATATGATTGATAGCGAACTAACTGATTATTGCTTGTGTCTCTTTGCAGGAAGGTTTCCTACTACTCTCCTTACTTTTAGAGGAGCAAAATACCATAGAGACGTTCTGTGACTTGCCAAAGAGGAATGCAGCCGATGTCATAAGAGTTTCCAATTTCATCTGTAGCAAGCTGTGGGACAACTAGCACGTTGCCCCTACTCTGTACTGAACTTCGCAAGTCAAGTTGGATGATGGGGCCCCTTCAAGGAAGAGGAAGGCTGTTGGGGCCAAAGCTCCCATTCCGTCTGATGCGGAAGAGCCGTCTAAAATGCTTGCCTCCATTGTGAAGAAGAAGTCCCATGTGAGGACTGGGTTGTCTTTGGCACGACCCGCTCCAGTGAGAGAAGAACACGAGTTTGCTAGGCCTGTTGGGGCAGAGGTTGCGGTTTGCATAAGTTGTAAATAGGTCAAACCTTAGTGACTCACAGGTCGAAGCTCTGAATGACCGTCTGGTGCAGGTTGCAATGGCAGCTTTTGCTAGCGCTGATTCGCGTGGGATCGTTTCTGTAGAAAGCTCTCGTGAAGATTTGCCTGAGGTTGTAGAATTTGATCATCCCATTGTTGTTTTGCCTAAAAGTGGTCGCGGTACTAGCCATGTCTTCTGTAGTCTGAATTATTCACCGTCTCGCTCTAGGCCACAGCTAGAAGTGTTGAAGGGTCCTTTGGATAATTCGCTCCCTCATCTCCTTCCGGATCTCATTAAGTCGTCTCGTACCAAAGGGTCGATTGTTAGTGACAAAGGGAAGGCCACAGAGGAGAGCCTGAGAACGATGGCAACCGTGAAAGGTGGCGCTGGCGTAATCCCTGATCCGAGGAAGCTTTATCTGGGTGTGCGGATAAGCTTGTTTTCACAGAACTTGGTAAAGATGAGTTCATAGGTCCGGCACCAAGAGGTGGACATAGAATATGCTTCGAGTAAGCATATAAGTAGATGTCACAGCTGGCTGATGGACCACGCTCCAAAACCCGAGGAGGATACGTTGGAAGGGTGTATTGATAAGGGCTTGATGTACCTTATGTTGTTTATGTCTCATTTGAGCCACGTGGCCGTTGCAAGGATGGAAGTCAAGGCAGCTCATGAGAGGGTATACACCTTGGAGCGTCTCTTCTTGCACATGAAGGCGTTGTACTCTGATGCGCTCTATGACATTGAGCAGCTGAAAAAGCAGACTGGGGAGAAGAGGTTGTATCGGTCAACTGTGGTCGTTGAGACTCAAAGGGCTCGTTTGGAGGACCTTAAGTGTAACCTGTCATAAGTGGTGTCTGGTAGGGATGAACTTGAGAGGGAGTTGAGCCGGATCTGTTAAAAAGTCGAGGCTGCACAGGAAGCTGCAACTAAGGCGTGTTTTGAACTGCGATCTCTTGTTAAAGATAGTGCTTTGAAGGAAGCCGATTGGGCTACTGAGAAACAACGGTTGGAATTCGATGTGGAGTTCTATGCTAGCGAGGCGAGAAAATTGAGGACCAGCTCGAATTGGGGTGGCACGAGCTTAGTGCTGTGAAAAGAAGTCTGGCCACAGAGCAATCTCAGGTCGACGAACTGACTGGCAAGTTGGAGCTACTAGAGCATGAACTTGTTGACGCGAATGTGCAATATGAGGAGTTTCTTCAGGAGCAAGGCAAGTGTGAGTTCCATTGGGTTGTACACGGCCGGATGGAGCTGTAGGTGTTGATGAAGGAGGAACATCTGGAGTGGGATCTTGGCCGCTATAAAAAGATGCCATATGTAGATTTATCTGTTACCTCTGCATCATCAGATGAGGAAGACAGTGTGGGCCCTAATGCCCAGGCTGTGGCACGTGTGGACGCTATTCCTGCTCTATCCTCCATTAGGCTTAGCTCTTCTGTTTATGTACCTTCTCCTGATAGGGAGTAACCTTGGTGCGATTGTATCCCTTTTTGGTTTGACCAATAATGAAAATAGTTTTATCAGTTTCGTGTTTGTTGTTTCTATTGCATGTTTTTTATTTTGCCTTGTCGTCTTGCTTTGCAATAGGATGTTGATCGGTCTGTCTGCAATAAAAAGCTTGACCATTTTGTATTGTGCACGACTCAAGGTCATTGTTGCGTTGTCATGTCCGATAATGGGCATATTGCGGATACTCTAGCTAGGGGCTGACTTGCCCGAGCTGTGTCTTGTCCCTAAGATAAGTTGTTCGAGTCTCACCTTGTTGGTCTGACCGATAGGCTGCAGCTGCTATAAGTAAGTTGGGATGGCCGAGTGTATGTGTCAGAGTGTTCGTGTCGGGTGAAGCGTCGTAAGCTCGAGTTGGCATCCTAAGTAGTTTTTATTTGGGCATTGGCCGTACGATCTCTGTATCAGCGCGAATGGTCCTCGCTAATATCAGAATATCAATCCGTTTGAGGGTGAAGATGTTGACTTAGCTAGATTCATGTTTGGCGACCAAGCTGAAAAACAATAGTCTCATGGCAAGCCATCGGAATCAGTTCAAGACTTACTAGGCTCCCACCTTCCGAATTGTTTATGACCAAGTAAAGTGGGCTACAGATTCGGGAAGTAAAAGTTTGGCGACTAGGCTGAAAAGCAGTGGTCTCGTGGCAAGCCAACAGAATTAGTTCAGGATTGACTAAGCTCTCACTTTTTGAACCACCTACACCCTCCCCGCGCGGTGGGGGCTACGAATTCATAGGGGAGTTTGGCGACCATGTTGAAAAGCAGTGGTCCCGTGGCAAGCCATCGAAATCAGTTCAAGACTAACTATACTCCCACCTTCCAAATTATCTACACCTGTGCGCAGCCGGCTACAAATTTGGGAGTGGTTGCCTGGGCTCCCACCTTCTAGACTATCTACATCCTCGCACCGCGGGCTACAAGTCCATGTTTGGTGATTTGGCGGCCATGCTGAAAAGCAGTGGTCCCGTGGCGAGCCATCAGAATCAGTTCGGAACTAACTAGGCTCCCACCTTCTAAGCTATCTACACCCTCGCACTGGGGGCTACAAGTCCAGGTTTTGATCAAAAGCTTTCGTTGTTGGTCGTCACCAGTTAAGCTTACCTGATTAGATTCGGCGATCATTGACCGCAAAGTGGGCAATGATCCCTGGTGAGTCATCATCACCTCGCGTGATGGCATTGATTAGACTCCCATTTCCTAAACCGTCGATGCCCGCGCTAAGAGAACTAGGTGTCAGGTTGAACCAAAAGTCGTTATCATCAACTTTTGCCGCTAGGCTTGCCTGGTTTGAAAAGAGATTTCGCCTGCTAGGGGGCATGCGAACCTAGTCCATCTACCCGGTGCATGGGGTGGACGAAGTTACCTTAAATCAGTTAGTGATCTGTAAGTTCGATCCATATGTCAGGGTCAACTAGGATTTCGTGTGCTCGTGTCAAGCATGTGATTGAATATTGTTTGAGTAATGGGTCGAGCCCATGGGCCCGTGGAGGAAGAGCTAGGGCATGGTGCGCTATGTTTACGACACAAATTCCGCTGTAACGTGTGTACGAGGCAGGCTGCGTGACGGTTGAGTATTGGTTACTCCCCCTCAATTGATGGGGTTGTGTGCAGCGCCATCAATTTGAATGATGTGGTCCGTGCAGTTTTCTTGGGAACCGTCGTCTCCTCGTTTTCCATACCATATTCAATGTTTGTCAGTTAATGCTGAAGTGCCCTTCTAACATTACAGGAGATAAGCTCTGCAAAAGATGGTGCCTACAACGATTGGAAGTTAGAAGGGGGGTCAGATGTCTCTTGAGGAAATCAGTTGTAACGACCCGATCCGCACAGTAAGATATTGTCCGCTTTGGGCCCAACCGGCCCGCACGGCTTTAAAAGGCCTCTTACTATGGGGATCCAACCTCGCACATAAGTAGCACATCCCCCTTCAACACCCAGACGATGTGGGACTATCTCCCCTTTGTAGCTTGCCAACCCTCTTGGGCCTGGGCCTATTGGGCTCCAACCCTCACCCTCCCCCTCAGGTTAGCCCACACAAGGGTCTCCACAGTCCATCCCCCTTGGGGCCCATCGTCCACATTGGCACACTGGCCCAACGTCCACGTCGGCACACTTTCGGCTGGGTCAGGCTCTGATTTCATTCTGTAATGACCCAGTCCACATGACACAATATTGTCCGCTCTGGGCCCAAACCAGCCCGCACGGCTTTAAAACGTGTTGTATCATGTAGAGCCAAGCTCGTACATATAAAGCACATCACCCTCCCGCACCCAGGCGATGTGGGACTATGATCCCCCTTGAGTAGCTCGTCCAGCCTCTCTTGGGATCCACAGGTCTGTTGGGCCTATTGGGCTCCAACCCTTACCCTCACCCTCCCCCTCAGGTTCGCCCACACAAGGGTATCACATCAGCAGCCTGTTGTGAGGTCTACAATGTTGTGGCCATCCTCATCTGTCACTTGCAGATTGCTCGCATTGGAGGGTTTGCAAGTTTTCATTGGATGTTGTCCGTAGTAGAATTGTCTAAGTGAGCCTTTTTACTTTAGTTCGCACTATATTCAGATGCTTGTAATACTCAGTTTTTTGTATCTACCTCAGGGCGTTCGTAATATGTAGGCTTTTGTATCTGCCTCAAGATGTTTGTTGTTACATCTTTCCAATAATCAATAGAGTTTGTTTTCGTAATTTTTCATTTATTTCTTAAATGATTGAAAATCACATAAGCCTTTCAAGAACTAAAACTCAATATTGACTATGGAAAGATAAATAAATAACTTAAAGCAAACTGACTGTTGACGAAGAGAAATTGATCCTGACCTTGGAGTGAATTCGAGTTGCTCTCGCAGATCATTCAGCAGACTATCGAGGCGTTACATAGGTTACTGAAGAGTAGACCTTGATGAGGGGCGTACCTCCACGCCGACGGAATGTCGGGGAGATGTGTTCCTTGGCATGGCCTTTTCGACTCGTTGGATACAAAAGCTTATTGCTCATGTACTACTCGAAAATGATGTATCTACTGTCTTTGGTCCTTGCACTGGATCAGGCCGCTCTGCATGATGTAGCTGGATCTGGAAGCATTCTATCTGTTTCAGTGCAGTATAGTGGCAGCCTCGTGTCGTAAGTTGGTCTCCACGTATTGTTCCTTCGGAGTGGTTAGTGATGGAGTTTTTATTAACCTAAATTAATAAGCTAATAAAGCCTACTTGTAATACCACAAGTGCATGGCTGTCTAACTAGTAGACAGTGGCAAATACGGGTCGATCCCACGAGGATTGACGAGACAGTCGAATTCTGAGACTTATTTAAACTAATTTAGACTTGGGGTTGCAACAGATGAAAATTACTAAGTTAAGATAACTAAATTGACAACTAAAATTAAACTAGTAAGATGATATGAGAGTGAACCGAGACATCGAATCCACCACAGGTTCTTCGAGATTTGTGTAATCCAAATTATTGTTTTCAAGAATTAACACGACTAATCTAAAGATTAATCTAATCTAAGTTCGCAATTGATTTCAGCATAGGCATAAACCCCTAGCATTGCATGTATTTCTATGGCACACACAATCACAGGTTTATTTTTTCTAATTTTAAACCCCTAGCATTGTATGTCTTCTTACGGCACACACAATCACAGATTCAGATTAATTTATTAAAGCAGGCTTTGAATATCAATAAAGGGAACTTCTAACTATCGACTATCTAGATAATTATTTCAGATATAATCGGTGAAAGCAAATTATTGAAATTCAGAAATTAACTGTATTTAACATTCAAGCATATGGTAAACAATAAATTCAGGTACGACAAACTCTAGGAAATCCCGTGGTTTCATCTTCGCCTCGGTGCGGGGTCTAGAAGATCATGGTGGCGGTGGTCACAGCACTGGTGTAGGTAGAATCCATCTCAGCACGAATGTGCATCTCGAAAAATCGTTGCAACTACAATGTGGTGGTACAGAGAGCAAGTATTCGGAGTGTGAATGACCAAACTATTTTTCAAACAGTTTTCTCCCGCCAAAAGTCGTGTGTTCCTCTGGTCTTCGTCTCCACCGAGCACCGCTGCTTCGTCTTCGCTCCTCGCGAACTCCTTCCTCCGACCGGCTCCGGTACTTGCAAAAGAAAGATATAGATGGAAGAACAGAGAGAGACGCGAAAAGAGAACAAAAAAAAGGGAGAGAAACAAGGGCGGTGCTCCCTGTTTTTGCTCCTGTCGCGGTGGTGGTGTGCGAGTTTGTGCGCCGCTTGCGACGGTGGTCGTGAAAGAGGGAAAGAGTGCAAAAGAGAGAGGGAAACAGGAAGGAGGGTCGAGAAAGTGGGAAAAACAGAGGGGTGATGGTGGCTCTGTCGCGAGATGGAACCGGGTGATGGCGGTTTTGTCTAGCGAGCGAGGACGAGCGGGTGAGGAAGGAATGTGAGCGAGGTGGTGGTTGCTAGAGAGAGAAACAGGGGAGATGAAGGAACATAGAGTGGGTGGTGGAGACGGTTGGCTGCAAGGTGGTGCGTGGGTCTATTTCGGTGGTGATGGCGAGGTGAGGTGGTGAGGGCGGGATGATCGCACTGTCGGTTTTCCTATCGAGCGAGGATCGCCGGCAGGGTGGATTGGCGTGGTGGCTGGAAAAGAGAGGAGGAACGTCGAAGGGCCTTTTTTCAATAGAAGGGAAGAAAAAAAAACCTAAATAGGGTTCTCCTATTTCCTTGTTAGGTTGGGCTTGAGTTTTTAGGTTAGCTTTTTGGGCTTTGGCTTAGGTTAAGTTAGGTGGACCTAGGTTCGTTTGGGATAGGTTTAGATATGTGACCCGCTACTTTGTACCACCTCTAGAATCAACCAATTAATACTTTTTCAAATTGTCGCCTTAATGTGATTTCATTGTTCACGCTCAAATTCCTACAAAGACATGAAAATGAAATAATTATAATAAAATATAATAATCAAAACACTAACATATATAAATTAAGGGATATATTATGTAATAATTACGTGAATATCAAATGCCCCCAAACCTATATTTTGCTAGTCCTCGAGCAAAACAATAAAAATAAGATTCTTACTCACTTTCGCAGGAATCATCGGTTGCATTTACCTTAAACGTGCAACAAGGCTTTAAACCCCTAGATTACCTCTAGTGGACGAGTTATAGTCTCGTGAGGGTTTCCAAAAACATTACCCACAAACATTATGACTCAATAAATTTCCAAAATATGGTAACTTTATCACTCTATCTATTATCCTCAGAGTAATAATCTAATTGCCAAAATTTTCAAAAAACAACTAACAGTGTCACAATAATATATCAAAGAGTCTAACAACATTATTATAATACCCAAAGGTTAAATAAATTTCATCAATTATTCCCAACTCAAAGTGTGTGTGTGTGTGCATGGCCTTATCAACATAACATTATTTTTCCCAGTTAAGATACGACTAGATAACCTTTTAATTGTACGCTTCGACTACAAATCTCTCTTGTCACTCAGAGATTGGTGTTTATATGTGAGAAAGAGAATAAATTATGGAAACACAAATATCTCACATTTAATAATCATGAAAAACGGACTTTTAAAATAATGAAATGAATATGATCTCATGGACAGGAATATCAATTACTTTGATAATGTTGAATCATACGTCATAGTTCTTGTCAATTTAATCTCCACATCTATGAACCAGACTTTTACTTAAGATCAATTAGATCTTTATTAGGTTGTAATGAGGTTAAGATTTTGGCTAACAAGGATGGAAAAGGATACGATAAAATTCTCTGAGAATGGACACACCCTTTAATAAACATGTTGGGCTCTGAAGAATAAACCAATGTTGTACCCCATTAATTTTTCTTCCTTCGAAATTCTTCATATTTTTTTTTCGAAGCATCAATTTTTTTTTTAAATCAACGACATGCTTTCCCCTTCTGCACAATGAAACATTTCAGTCCCGAGGATTCATGGAATATTTAGTTTCAGCTCTTTTTATTTGCCCATTCCAAAAATATATCAACCATACATATTCTCAGAGACATTGGGTAAGGATAAAAAATAGTATGAGATATTACTCCCTAACTGGAGAAGGTAATGGAGATGGGGTTAGCAAAGAAAAAGTTTATTTAAAGGCTCAAAGGGCTGCAAACGGATATTTATTATTAGGTAGGCTAAAAGACTAAAGAACGGTTCAAAGAAAAAAATTTGCCTATATCACTTCTTAAGCTTTAGTCGGTATTTTGACATCTCAACTAAATAAATCAAGAAGTTCTAGTGTAATAAATCAATTTTAATGACATTCTCAAAGCAATCAATAAAATAAACAAAAACAATGAGATCATCAACGAGATAATGCAGATTCAAGAAAAGTCAGAGTTTATTTAATAACCCTCAAGAAAAATAGAATGTCTCGAAACTCACAAGGATTAAGTCTCCACTATTATTCTAAGGTTTTCTAATTAATATCTTACTGATTAACTTCAAATTATGCTAACTCAGCTTATAGTGCAAGAGTAGTCGAGTCGAAAAAATATCATAAAATATATTTAACTTAAAGATAATATCAAACCATATGTTTTCCTATTGATATATAAAATTGACAAGTGAAAGCATGCATTTCTCAAATTTAAAGGCATACTTGAAAGCATATTCTCTTCATTGGAAAGGAGCTTAGATTTTGTATGCATTTTCAAATCGAAAAATTTCCACACATTCATAATTAACTATATATTCAATGGAGATTGAGTAGAATACAATAATCAATTGTGAAATACATTTCATTTCAAAATTTTCGAAGAATGCAGAAAAAACTCTTAAACCTCACCCCCAAACCTAAACCAAACATTGTCCTCAATGTTTAAAATGATGATCATGACAAATGCAGGAAAAAGAAAAGATGAGAGTTAGAGTGATATTACCATGGGAAAGTTTTTACCAATTTCGACGAAATCGTCCACCAATGAACTCTCAGAGACATAAGAACTGTGGACTCATCATGATAAATTGATAAAAACAATACAGGACACAAAAAGATATACAAATGAAATAATGAAAAAATTACATGTATCAGTTGTAAGTCAAAATTGTTACGGAGCTAACGAGTATGAGTGAAATGCAACTAGAAAGAACTCGAAAATCAATCCAGACTAACCATAATGACACAACTGAAGCTAGGCTGTCTCCTAGGAGCGCTTGGTTTAACGTCGTCAGCCCGACATATATTCTTCCTCGCAAATGATGTACCATAAAGCGAAGAGGAAGAACATATCAAACACTCTCCTCAAAAAGGGGCAAGGAATCATATAGCAACAACCTAAAAAGTTGAGGATCCGCCCAACAAATAGTAGCAACCACATGCGATGCAACGTATACTAACACATCCCAAAAGCTACGAAGGTGCCATGCAAAATCATAGAGCAAATGCAAATGAACTCGCATTCTTAGAAAATCTGTGGGAACCTTGAGCAGAAAGGGGTCACAAACAATGATATCCAGCAAATGACTCTTACCTACTCCTAAAAAGGGACATCCTAAGTCAGGTTGCAAATCAGAAGATTGAATATGTATCACAATAGTGTGGTCAAAACTGAAATCATCTCTTACAAACAATGGATCCACATAAGTAGAATCAGTCAATATGAAAGGGATGGAAAGAGGTATGTCTATAGATATATCGTGTGGTACAGGCTCATCATAACAAAATGAACTACACCAAGATGATGAGTTAGACAACGCAACAACCCCCAAACCTAGAATTAACACTACCTATGGCATGTAGTCTCTCATTAAATGTGTCCTCCGATAACGACTTGACTATTTCTTGAATTATGGGGTCATTTGTATCATGAAAATAGTCGATGCTTGACTCCAAAGAACATTGAGAATTAGACTTCATGCAAGAGTCACTAGGAAGGCATATGTCGAGTGGGTCATTATGAAAATGTGGGGAAGGGAATGGGTCATGAAGCAAAGTAGTTTCGATCACATTATCCTCAAAAACATCATATGACTCGGGTTCCGATGTGTTACCAGTTATGAATTGACCCTCTGAATTTTGAACAGACTGACTAGGAACTCTTCCTAACTCACTTTCAGATAATGCCTCAGTAATATGATCCACAACTATCTCAAGTCTATTGATGGCTTGAGATTGGTGTTGAATCATGGCTTTTGACTCTAACATAGCCTGATAATCATGTTCAAGCAGTCATTTTGTGCGCTGCATAAAACGGTTAATCGTTTCCTCTAAACTAGATGTGTTGGATGGAGGAGCTTGGTTAAATTGAGGCATAACATGATTAGGGTATTGAGTAGCCTGAGAGAAAATATGCCCCCATTGGTGTGAGTTATGAGCCCAGGAGAGATGACCAGGGCTGTAATAGTTGGACTTTGAATTATAACCAGGTTGCCAATTACCATTAAAAGAATGGAATTGCTCAGCGAAATATTCAGGATAATCATATTGCAAATCACAATCAGCTGTAGAATGACTAGGACTCGAACATGCAACACAACCCTCAAATGAAACATTAGTGGGAGGTAGGGGTTGAGTCAAATTCATAATTGCATCTAATTTCTAAGTCATCGTCATAAGAACTGTTTCGAACCTCAAGGTAGAAGGGGAGAAGTAATCCTTAAAGTCTTTCTCCTCAGCCGTTTCCTTGGTTTCAAGATTTTTTTGTAATATATGCACGCCTAACCACTATATGAAGATGACCTGAGTCTAAATAAAATAAATAAATAAAAATAAAAAGAATGGAACCCTAAATGATGCGCAAATAAAATGAATGGCAGACGACCCTAGAGCTTTGTTACTAATATAAGGCTGAAATTCAATTCAAATTACCTAACCGTGGGAGAGGCACGGTAATTTCCTATCAATCCACCACTACAGAGTTGCTCCTACCTCTTTTTTGCACTCTCTAGCTCAAAGTGAAATGCTAGTTCAAGAACCGTTCCCAGATGGGATATGTTCCTTCACTTGACCACTTTAAGCTATCAAACATCCAAAGAGGGTCCCTATGAGCGTCACACATGTCCTAGATAATTATCTTGCTACAAATTTTAAATAGTGAAGGTCTAGGTTCCTAACCCTAAAATAGATGGTGATTAACATATCCGCGGGAGAGGGCACAGAAGTTTCAACTCAATCTTGCCACTATTCAAATTTGCATGCAGTACTACCTAGAACAAGCTAAACACAAGTGATCACACAGAAACCGCGTGCAGATGCGGTGGGTAGAAGTTACCTTCGGCGTGAACCTTTTTCGGGTTACTTGCGACGCCGGGTAGAAATCGATTTCTGAGAGTTTCCACGCATATTTTACTTTTTTCCCACTTGAGCTCCTAAGTGTGTGACCGCCTGCAAAAATAATTCAAACTCAATTAAATAAAACAAATAATAAATTGATACGTGACATTGTTCCTAAAAATAAAATTAAACCTAATTTATAAACTAGCAAAAACAACCCTAGATTTCGATTGTACCATTACAATCCCCGGCAACAGCGCCAAAAACTTGATGGAGTTTTTATTAACCTAAATTAATAAGCTAATAAACCCTACTTGTAATATCTCAAGTGCACGACTGTCTAACTGGTAGACAGTGGCAAATACGGGTAGATCCTAGGAGGATTGACAAGACAGTCGAATTCTGAGACTTATTTAAACTAATTTAGAGTTGGGGTTGCAGAAGATGAAAATTACTAAGTTAAGATAACTAAACCGACAACTAAAATTAAACTAGTAAGATGATATGAGAGTGAACCGAGAAATCTAATCCACCACGGGTTCTTCGAGATTTGTGTAATCCAAATTCTTATTTTCAAGAATTAACACGACTAATCTAAAGATTAATCTAAGTTCGAAATAGATTTCAGCAAAGGCATAACCCCTAGCATTGCATTCTTTTTACGGCACACACAATCACAGGTATATTTTAACTAATTCTAAACTCCTAGCATTGTATGTCTTCTTATGGCACACACAATCACAGATTTAGATTAATTTATTAAAGCAGGCTTTGAATATCAATAAAGGGAACTTCTAACTACCGACTAGTCTAGATAATTATTTCGGATATAATCGGTGAAAGCAAATTATTGAAATTCAGAAATCAACTGTATTTAACATTCAGCATATGGTAAACAATAAATTCAGGTACGACAAACTCTAGGAAATCCTGTGGTTTCATCTTCGCCTCGACACGGGGTCTAGAAGATCATGGTGGTGGTGGTCACAGCACTGGTGTAGGTGGAATCCATCTCAAAATGAACGTGCATCCCGAAAAATTGCTGCAACTACACTGTGGTGGTACAGTGAGCAAGTATTTGAGGTGTGAATAACCAAACTATTTTTCAAACAGTTTTCTCGCGCCAAAATTCGTGCGTTCCTATGGTCTTCGTCTCCAGCGAGCCGCGCTGCTTCGTCTTCGCTCCACGCGAGCTCCTTCTTCCTCCACCGGCTCCGGTACCTACAAAAGAAATAGAGTTATGGAATAACAGAAAGAGAGACGCGAAAGAGAACAAAAAAAGGGAGAGAAATAAGGGCGGTGCTCCCTGTTTCTGCTCCTGTCGCGGTGGTGGTGTGCGAGCTGGTGCGCCGCTTGCGATAGTGGTCGTGAGAGTGGAAAAGAGTGAGAGAGAGAGGGAAACAGGAAGGAGGGCTGAGAGTGTGGGAGAAACAGAGGGGTGAGGACGGACAAAATAGCAGGGGTGATGGCGGCTCTGTCGTAAGATGGAACCGGGTGGTGGCGGTTCTGTCTAGCGAGCGAGGACGAGCGGGCGAGGAAGGAATGTGGGCGAGGTGGTGGTTGCTAGAGAGAGAAACAGAGGAGATGAAGGAACAGAGAGTGGGTGGTGGAGACGGCTGGTTGCAAGGTGGTGCGTGGGTCTGTTTCGGTGGTGATGGCGAGGTGAGGTGGTGATGGCGGGATGATCACACTGTCGGTTCTCCTATCGAGCAAGGATCGCCGGCAGGGTGGATTGGCGTGGTGGCTGGAAAAGAGAGGAGGAACGTCCAAGGGCCTTTTTTCAAGAGAAGTGAAGAAAAAAACCTAAATAGGGTTCTCCTATTTCCTTGTTAGGTTGGGCTTGAGTTTTTAGGTTAGTTTTTTGGGCTTGGGCTTAGGTTAAATTAGGTGGACCTAGGTTCGTTTGAGATAGGTTTAGGTATGTGACTCGCTACTTTGTACCACCACTAGAATCAACCAATTAATTAATCCTTCTTCAAATTGTCGCCTTAATGCGATTTCATTGTTCACGCTCAAATTCCTACAAAGACATGAAAATGAAATAATTAGAATAAAATATAATAATCGAAACACTAACATATATAAATTAAGGGTTATATTATGTAATAATTACATGAATATCAGTTAGCAGTATACTTAACACACTAGTGAAGGGTGGAGACCACTACTTCCATCTGGTTGAGCCATGGTCTTCCCAGGATGAGATTGTAAGATGATGGTGTGTTTACCACCATGAAGTCCAGAAATAAGACCTTTATGAGCTGCAACTCTTCTGCTATCGTAGCTAACCTTATCTTTCCGATGGGGAAGTATTTCTCCCCGCTGAATCCAATTTTTGAAGGTGTCAGGTTTTCCTCCTTGAGGTCCATGTTGCAGAAGGCGTTGTAAAACAGAACGTTAAGCGAACTTCCTGTGTCAACTAGGGCGTTTTTTACTTCCCACCTTGCTATGGAGCCTGAGATGACTAAGGCGTCGTTATGTGGCGCTCGGATTCCTTCAAGGTCTTGTCCGTAAAGGTCAAGGTGGGAATGGGGCTCTGAACCCTTGAGTGGCAAATGTGTTTTTCCTCAACCGCGGATTGTGTCCGCATATCCAATAGTGTCCGCTTGCGAGACCTGTATTACAAGTTTTCATTTGGTCTGACTCCGTGAAGGACGTATATTATCCCTGGAGTCCCATCCTCTATCTCTTTAACTGACTCCCTATGTCCTTTGTTTGTTTCGTTGGCTTCTCAGACTTTAGGAACTCTTTCAATTTGCCTCTGCGGATCTAGTATTCAACTTCGTACCACAGACTCATGCAGTCATTGGTGTCGTGGCCGCCTTCCTTGTGGTACGCGCATTACTTGTCGTTGTCACGCTTGGCGGAGTCTCCACGTGTCTTTGGAAGCAACTTAAGCTCCTCCCCCCTTTTCATTGATTTCAGTACGTCCAACAGGTTAGCATTTAGGGGTGTCACCGCTCTTGATCCAACGTAGTTGGACGATTTCTCCTGCCTGAACCAACCAGGGTCCAGCCTGTTATCACCACGCTTCCTTTTGCTTCGTTCCTCATCCTCGTGTCTTTTTCCCTCCATTTTGTCCCGGGGAGCGAAGGGATTCTTCTCGCCTTCGATTTCCCTCTTTACGGTCCTAGACTTTTCCAGGGTGATGTGTCTCTAGACGATCTTGAAAAACTCCGGCATGTCCAGAAGGGGCTCCAGGGTGAGGTCTTCGTAGAGCTTCCCCTCTTTGAGGCCCGCAGTGAAGACCGTCACGGTTGTATCATCGCTGCACCCGTCAATGAGGGTCACCTCGTTGTTGAAGCGCATGACATACTCTCAGAGTGTCTTGCCGGACCTCTGCTTCAGGGAGAGTATGTAGTGCGGGCTTTTTCAGAAACGTTGGCTTGCAACGAAACGTGTCAAGAATTTCTTTGCTAGCGTTTTGAATGAGTCGATGGACCTCGGCAGAAGGCTGTGGAACCACTTCAGTGCTGAGCTTTTCAGACTAGTGGGAAAGGTCTTGCACATGACGGATTCAGATCCTTCTTTAAGGGCAATTACGTGTTGGTAATGGCGATGGTGGGTCGAAAGGATCGGTTGTCCCATCGTAAAAGTCGAGCTTCGGGGAGTGAACTTTCTCGGAATGGCCTCATTCATGATCCGATCTACAAATGGTGGGACAGAGATGCACTAAAGTACGTTCGAGTCATGTGCTCCTGGGCGGAGGGGGTTCCTATAGCCGAGCCTCTCTGTTCTGGCATTGAACTCAGCGTTATCCGCACAACCTCATTTAGTTTAATAAGAACTGGCACTGAACTCTGTGTTATCCGTGCAGCCTTCTCGAGATCATCATGACACGTGTGTGGCTTAGAGGTATGACCATTTTTATGTATCATCAACTATCATGACCGAACATCAACTTTGGTCGGTACTACATAAAACAGAGCTGTTTGGATGAATGGCGAAATGGGAAGTAGAACTCGGCCAGTTCGACATCAACTATGCTCCCAAGACCGCAATAAAAGTTCAGGCATTAGCAAACTTCATTGTTGAATTCATGAGTAGTACTGAGCATCAACCGGATAACAATACGAAACAAGAAACTGTTGAACCCAATACTTTAGGACGGATTCTGCATTGTGACGGAGCATCCAACGTGAATGAGAGCGAAGAGGGGATAACTCTGCACAACTCAGAAAGAGTGACGTTAGAAAATACAATAAAATTCAGTTTCAAAACGTCAAACAAGGAAGCTGAATAAGAAACAGTAATAGTCGGATTACAGTTGGCCAAACACCTTGGAATAAAAGAAGTTAGCGTTTTTACTTATTCCAAATTGGTGGTCAACCAATTGAGCGGCGAATTCCAAGTGAAAGATGCGCAGATGAGAGCATATCATCGAAAGACAAGCGAACTGATTGATAGCTTCAAAGAAATCATCGTTCAACGATTCGCAAGAAAGGAAAATCAGATAGCAGACAACCTGGCTAAAGAAACATCATATGCTGAGGAAACTGAAAATCCACTCATTACAATACAAGAAAGTTCAATCCTGGAAAACCAAGCACAAGAAATGTGTACAACAGATCAGGAAAACAATTGGTTAACTCCAATCCTGGCGTACATACAAAATGGAGCACTACCAACATATAAGATGGAAGTCTGTAACCTACGAAATAAAGCAGCACGGTACACACTGATTCAAGGTAGTCAAAGTGCGAAGCAAAGTCAAAGCAAAATCCGTTGGCTTGGCTTTATTCAAAAAGTGAAGCGTAAAGCGGTGGCTAGGGGTGTTAATTGGTTACTGAAAATCGACCGAACTGATAGGGGCATAATTAGTCTATTTTTAGTACCATATTTCTATATATATTTTTAGCTATTACTTGTTAATTATGGTACTAATTGCTATTTTCATGTTTGTGTAGGTTTCCAATTACAATATTTTAAAATAGAAGCAACTTGGCAATTTAGGAATACTAATTGCAAAAGGAATTCACACAAGCAAGGAAACCACACCAACAAGGAAACCACAGAAAGAGGAAAACAAGAATAAAAGGGGGAAGATACCTGGCTTTGACCCACCATCCAACATCCCATCCACTGCATCCATACACAACATCCACGCTTACAAACCCTAGCCGCCGTCACCCACCATCCATCTCCATCGTCCTGAACGCAAGCCATCCACCTCGCCTCCATCAAACCCAACCAAACCCCATTCTCGCAGATCCCTCATCCTCGCGATAGACCTTCATCATCCTCTCTTCATTCAAGCAGAACCTCCTCGCACGAAAACCCTCACCTCAGTTCTCTCTCTTTCACTGTCCCTTATCGCCATCACCATCAGAACCACCTCGCCAACAGCCACAGTATCTCTCGCTGTCCCCTGTCTTCGCCATCTTCACCGTCCGCATCTCCTTTTCACCTGATCTCTCTCTTAGCCGATCGTCGTCCCTCCATCGCCTGCTTCATCTCTCACAGTCTCTCGTCACGCACACAACCGAAACAGCAATTGAAGAAGGGAGCTAAGGAAGCAGAGAACGAGCAGATCGCGCGAGGAGGGTGAAGGATAAGTTCGCGTTATTCGCACCCCACTTCTGCTCAATACCACCACGGATCAGTGTTTTGTTTTCATCTCTAAACATCTCTTTCTCTTAATTTTAGTTTGATTATTGATTATGGATTACTGTTTGAACATAATTAATATGTCTAGCTAAAATCCTCTTAGTTAGGGGTGGATTCGAAGCCACGAACATGTGCTTTATAAATTAATTGAATTTAATCTTCCTTGCTATTAGTGATTGTGTTTTGCTTAACTGCTTTATAGAGAACTTTTCTTTGTATGTTTGTTAAGGTGGCCAACTTAGTAAGCATGCTAGGATCTGGGGCTAGAGTATAGGAGAATTTCACCTAATTGTTATGATTCTGTACTCACAAGTAGTAAATACCAAGGAACGTTGGTAAGGTTATGTCAAAACCTAGGCAAGAACAAGATGCTGATCATACTTGTGATTGCCTAGTCGGTGTTCATATTTTCCACAAAACTTAATGATCTTAGATTGCTATTTAACTTGCGATTCCTGTTTAGATAGCATGATAAGAGTAGTTTGAAAGCGACGCTTAGTTTAATTCAACGAACTTGGGAAAATAATAAGATTAATGCAGTGCGGTCACGGTTAGTCTTGAGCATTGTCTCTCACGAGATAGCAAGTGATTATTGAAGATTAATTTATAAGCATATGTTTGGTGTGTGGAGATAAACCCTTAGCTAATTTCTCATCTTTGTCATCTCTTTAGTTTATTATCTTTACATTAATTTTCGTAGTTATTTTCATAATTTAATTTAGAAAATCAAATCCCCTTTTATTTAATTAATTAGGTTGTTAGTTGTTTTTTTTTTAGTTATTATTAGTGTAATTGACAAGCCCTCTAATCCCCGGTCTAGAACGATCCCTATTTATTCTATACTACAAATTACAAAGCAGGGTATTAAGTTGTGTGCTACTAAAATAGCGCATCAATTTTTGGCGCCGTTGTCGGGGATTAGAAAAGTTGTTGATTACTTAAATAGTTTTTATTATTTATTTTTATTTTTATTGATTTTTTTCTTCTTTCTTTCTTTATTTCATGTACTAGTTCATGCATAATAGGAGATCCAGCGAAAACTTAGTAGAACACGATTCAGACACTGAGAAAACATTTAGAAGACGAAGAAGAGAAACAAAAGAACTACAAACATCTAGCTTTGAATCTGAATCTGAAGAGTTCGACATGGGAGATAATAGATCTATTAAATAACTTTCGGCATCCACCTTGGACAATGCCGCACCCTTGTGCATTCAGTACCCATTAGCCGCGCAGGGCAAGACTGAGTCATTCGAGCTTAAATCCAGCCTACTTCATCATATTCCGAAGTATCATGGTATTTCTATGGAGGATCCAAATAAACATTTAAAGGAATTTGAAGTTTGTATGCTCCAGTATGACGCCAATAAATGTGGATGAAAACATCCTAAAGTTGAGAGCATTCCCCTTTTCTCTGGCTGATAGGGCTAAGGATTGGCTCTATGAACTACCTTCCGGAACAGTATATTCTTGGGAAAGCATGAAGAAGGTGTTTCTAGAGAAATTCTTCCCAACTTCCAAAATTATCTTATTGAGGAAGAAAATCAGTGGCATACAGCAAGGTCCAGGAGAATCATATCCAGCTTACTATGAGCGCTTCAAAACTCTCATAGCATCATGCCCGCAGCATCAGATGAAGGAGGAGCTCCTGATTCAATACTTTTATGAGGGATTGCTTCCTCTTGAGCGACAGATGTTAGATGCAGCGGCAGGAGGAGCTTTGGTTGATAAAACTCCAGCAGCAGCAAAAACTTTGATTGCAAACCGAGCCTTAAATGCCCAGCAGTATGAAGGAATTGGAGAGCCTTCACGCCAAGTCAATGATGTAAGTACTAATTATAGTTTGGAAGCTCAAATGGCTAATCTTACCTCACTTGTGACTCAGGCCCTAGGGAAGTCGAATATGCTAGGAGTTGCACAGGTTTGTGGAGTGTGTATAAAGTCAGGACATCAATCTGATCAACGTCCTCAACTGATTGAGAATGGCGGTTGGGAGAATGTCAATGCAATAGGTTTTCAGGGGCAAAATCACTATAGGAATAATCCTTATTCAAACACCTACAATGAAGGTTGGAGAAATCACCCAAGTTTTGGATGGAGAAATTCAGAACAACCTCAACAACAGACTTCGAATCGGCCACCCCCTGGTTTCTTTCAAGGACCACCTGAACCACCTCAGCACAATTCAGGTATGCCGCTTAATTATGATGAGATTCTGAAATCATTAACTATTTCTCAGCAGAATCAAGCAAAAGATATAGCAGATTTGAAGCTACAGATGGGACAAATAGCTGAGTTTATTGGACAAATTCGCGAGCAAGGAAAACTTCCTAGTTCTACCACTCCAAATCCGAAGGGCAGGTTTGAAACTGCAAAAGCAATTACATTGAGGAGTGGTAGGCAGATTGAGAATGAACCAATAGTCCCTAAACATAGTCGAAATAGGGAAACTGAGTTACAAAAGGATGATCCAGCCATCATTGGAACACCAGAACTCCAAGGTAAGAAGGTGAGCATTCCAAATTCAGCTTCTGCTAATCTTGTTCCACCTTTTGTGCCTTTTCCAGGTAGGTTTGCCAAATCTAGGAAAGATGAACAAGATAAGGAAATTTTGGAAACCTTCCGAAAAGTCCAAGTCAATATTCCTCTTCTTGATGCTATTAAGCAAGTGCCTAAGTATGCAAAATTTTTTAAGGAGCTTTGCACAACAAAGAGACGTCTTCGAGACGGAGAGGTAGTTAAAGTAAGTGAGAATGTCTCCGCAGTTCTTCAAAGGAAATTGCCACCGAAGTGTAAGGATCCAGGTAGTTTCACTATCCCTTGTGTTATCGGTAATACTAAAATTGAAAATGCAATGTTAGACTTAGGTGCTTCAATTAATGTTATGCCGTATTCTATTTATCAATCTATGAATCTTGGGAAGTTAAAAAATGATGGTGTTATTATTCAATTGGCTGACCGTTCTAATGCATATCCTCGAGGTTTGTTGGAAGATGTGTTAGTGCAGGTTAACCATTTGATATTCCCAGCAGATTTCTATGTGCTTGAGATGGAAGATTCGAAATTTTCAGCACCTTTGCCTCTTCTTTTAGGGCGCCCCTTCATGAAAACTACGAAGACAAATATTGATGTACATGCGGGAAAACTGACCATGGAATTTGATGGTGATGTGATTGGATTCAACATCTTTGAAGCCACGAGATATTCTGATAAAAATCATTCTTGTTTTTCTATTAATGTGAATGACAATTTGGCCCAGAAATTGTCAGACCTCAAAAATGAGGATGAACTTGAGACCAACATCACTACTGCCGTTGGATATGAGAGCAATGGAGTTCCCTATGACACAAAGAAGCGGAAGAAATTTCAGTTGAATGAGCTTGAAAAGATTCAGGATGAGGCTTATGATAGTAAAAGCAATTATAAGGAGAACACTATAGTTTTTCATGATCAGATGATCCATGGAAATACTTTTGTCATTGGAATGAAAGTCTTGTTTTTCCAATCATGTCTTAGAACTGGTAAGTTACGTTCTGAATGGGTTGGTCCTTTTATTGTTACTAATGTTTTTCCTCATGGTGCTATACAGATTAAGAGTGTCACAACCGGGAAGGAGTTTAAAGTGAAACATCATCGACTTAAGCCCTATTATGAGTCATTTGTGGAGCATGACGTGGAGGACGTATCACTCCATGTTCCCACTTATTCTGAGGATTAATTGGAGATACCGTCAGGCTGCACGACGTTAAGACAAGCGCTTCTTGGGAGGCAACCCAATCAGATTTGCTTTCTTTATCATTTTATTTTATTTTCGTTTTTTTTGTTTTTGTTTGTTAGTAGTTTGTTTTTCCGCGTTTAAATCTTTCATCGCATGTGCTATAATCTATTAACATTGAGGACAATGTTAGGTTTAAGTGTGGGGGAACAAAACATTGTTTTATTTTGAATTATTTTGAAAAAAAAAAAAATTGTTGGTTTTTATTTTCTTTTTTGGTATTAGTGTCATAAAAAAATAAAAAATAAAAAATAAAAATATATATATAAAAAAATAAAAAAATTAAATTATAGTTGTTTTGAGTCTTAGGATACTTTCCAACACAATGATGAGATTTGGTTTTTAATTTCATGACTTTAAGGTGATTTATAAACATGATTTAAGATCTAATATTATTCTTTATTTAATGTTTATTTATGGTTATCATATGCAAATTCACATGTAATCAACTTAGTAATTGGTACTCATAGCATGCTTAATTGAATTTAACTCATTATAACCCATATGTGAGTTTTGAGCCTATTGTTCCTTTGATTTTGAGAGTTTTTAGTTAGGTTATCTTTTATTTCTTTTGTCAATAATTCGTTGCATGATCTCAATTTTGTTTGCTTTGGTTGCTACTTGGATTGCTTTCAAAATTAAGAATTAAACACTAGAACTTGTATTAATTTCGTTCAAAGCATCATATTGAATTGCATTACATGCTTGACATGATAAAGGCACCTAGTTTCCACCATTGCCAAATAAGCCCAATCCATAATATTTTTCCTTTAGGTTAACCCCATTGAGCCTGTTATTAAGCCTTTTATTTCATTACCCTCATTCTCTATCCCCTAACCTAATAAAACGAGTGGAGCATAATTTGAGTTGCAGATACTTTATTGTGGTTCAAGGTATGTTGAAAAGCAAGTGTGGGGGAAGACCCTTGTGGTAGACAGTTTAAGAAGAAAGAGTTAAAAAAAAAAAAAAAAAAAAAGTAAAAAGTAAAAAGTAAAAAAAAAAAAAAAAGTTACAAAAGGGATACAAGTCCTTATCTTTATCCATTCAGTATTACAGTACCATACAGATAGTTCAATTCTTTTTAAGTAGATACAAAATAATTGTTGAAGCTCTTCATTATCAATAAGCCACCTCGTCATTTTTCCACTTATGTCTTGAACCATATGATTTTTTGCTAATGTCTCTAATCTTATTGCATGCTTTCACCATTTCTTCTAGCCCTTTGAAAATTTCATATCCGTTCTTTCTCTTCCCTGGACCCCTGGCCCCATTACAACCTGAATTAAGACCTTTTGATTGAGTGTGTCTTGCAATGTCACGATGTGGAGATTCGAATGAGGTATGAGCATATTGTGTCCCTAGTTCTTGCATTCAAGTAGTAGCATTCCTTCCATGAGATCATATATCTAAAAAAAAAAAAAAAAGTCAGAAAATGCCATTCTTTCTTGTTATATCATATGTGAGCTATTTGTTTCCCTTTCACATCAATCCTCTCACATATAGCTAGAATAGGAAGGGTGATTTTACCAAACAATCAGTGAAAAAGAAAAGAGTGCATCCAGTGAGATTTTTGGGTTAATTCTTCTTGGCACGCGTTTGAGTTTCACAGTCACTTGGTTTAATTTAATTGTAAATTTTTATATCATTGCTATGAACGTGTATTAATTTTCGAATGATGTGGATTTAATCTCATGTTTACAAGGAATCTTAACATGTCATGATCAGTTGAAAATCTCTGAGATAAATGTTGGAAAGTATAGATTGAGTCATTTGAGTCTTTTATTTTTGTTTCTTGGATTTGCTCGAGGACTAGCAAAAGATAAGTGTGGGGGAATTTGATAGGGGCATAATTAGTCTATTTTTAGTACCATATTTCTATATATATTTTTAGCTATTACTTGTTATCTATGGTACTAATTGCTATTTTCATGTTTGTGTAGGTTTCCAATTACAATATTTTAAAATAGAAGCAACTTGGCAATTTAGGAATACTAATTGCAAAAGGAATTCACACAAGCAAGGAAACCACACCAACAAGGAAACCACAGAAAGAGGAAAACAAGAATAAAAGGGGGAAGATACCTGGCCTTGACCCACCATCCAACATCCCATCCACTGCATCCATACACAACATCTACGCTTACAAACCCTAGCCGCCGTCACCCACCATCCATCTCCATTGTCCTGAACGCAAGCCATCCACCTCGCCTCCATCAAACCCAATCAAACCCCATTCTCGCAGATCCCTCATCCTCGCGATAGCCCTTCATCATCCTCTCTTCATTCAAGCAGAACCTCCTCGCACGAAAACCCTCACCTCAGTTCTCTCTCTCTCACTGTCCCTTATCGCCATCACCATCAGAACCACCTCGCCAGTAGCCACAGTATCTCTCGCTGTCCCCTGTCTTCGCCATCTTCACCGTCCGCATCTCCTTTTCACCTGATCTCTCTCTTAGCCGATCGTCGTCCCTCCATCGCCTGTTTCATCTCTCGCAGTCTCTCGTCACGCACACAACCGAAACAGCAATTGAAGAAGGGAGCTAAGGAAGCAGAGAACGAGCAGATCGCGCGAGGAGGGTGAAGGATAAGTTCACATTATTCGCACCCCACTTCTGCTCAATACCACCAGGATCAGTGTTTTGTTTTCATCTCTAAACATCTCTTTCTCTTAATTTTAGTTTGATTATTGATTATGGATTACTGTTTGAACATAATTAATATGTCTAGCTAAACTCCTCTTAGTTAGGGGTGGATTCGAAGCCACGAACATATGCTTTATAAATTAATTGAATTTAATCTTCCTTGCTATTAGTGATTGTGTTTTGCTTAACTGCTTTATAGAGAACTTTTCTTTGTATGTTTGTTAAGGTGGCCAACTTAGTAAGCATGCTAGGATCTGGGGCTAGAGTATAGGAGAATTTCACCTAATTGTTATGATTCTGTACTCACAAGTAGTAAATACCAAGGAACGTTGGTAAGGTTAAGTCAAAACCTAGGCAAGAACAAGATGTTGATCATACTTGTGATTGCCTAGTCAGTGTTCATATTTTCCACAAAACTTAATGATCTTAGATTGCTATTTAACTTGCGATTCCTGTTTAGATAGCATGATAAGAATAGTTTGAAAGCGACGCTTAGTTTAATTCAACAAACTTGGGAAAATAATAAGATTAATGCAGTGCGGTCACGGTTAATCTTGAGCATTGTCTCTCACGAGTTAGCAAGTGATTATTGAAGATTAATTTATAAGCATATGTTTGGTGTGTGGAGATAAACCCTTAGCTAATTTCTCATCTTTGTCATCTCTTTAGTTTATTATCTTTACATTAATTTTCGTAGTTATTTTCATAATTTAATTTAGAAAATCAAATCCGGCCCCTTTTATTTAATTAATTAGGTTGTTAGTTGTTTTTTTTTTTTAGTTATTATTAGTGTAATTGACAAGCCCTCTAATCCCCGGTCTAGAACGATCCCTATTTATTCTATACTACAAATTACAAAGCAGTGTATTAAGTTGTGTGCTACTAAAATAGCACATCACGAACCGAACCGAAAAAGCCCGAACCGAGAAAAATCGAAACCAAACATTAGAAAACCGAACCGAATTGGTTCGATTCGGTTTCAGTTTTTGTTTTTCACACATCCGAAACAACCGAACCCTTCTCCTTATCTTTTTTTTAATACCCTAACCCTCTCTCTCTTATTTAATCCCTCACCGACCCACTCTTATTTAAATTCTCACCCCCTTCCAATGCACCCCACGTCCCCACCCTCTCTCTTAACTCCCACTCTCTCATTTTCTTAATGCCCCATTCAGAGAAAGAGTTGAAAAATCATATATTCTCTATCTTATTTAAGCCCCACCCACCTCTCCCCACCTACCCAACTTATTTTTCTTTATTAATGTCCTTTTTTTTAACTGTCTTTCTCTTTCTATCCAACCACTTGCAAGTTGAGGAGGAGAGACAGAGTTTGACTCAATCTTGTTGAAGAAAACCAAACTTTTCACTTCTTTGCTTGCTTGCAGTAAAGATGAGCAATGGCGATAACGACAACTTCGAAATTTCTAATTTGATAAAAAAAAAAAAAAAAAAAAAAACCTTCTTGCAGGATGAAATTATGAGACTAGTGGAATCATCATAGAAGGTTTCGATCTTGTTCAGATCATCACATGGGTGTGGTGGAGATAGATTAAGATGCAAACAATGCAGTTATGGTTATAATTTTTTGTATGATGTTATAGTATTGTATATATGAGAAACATGGCAAAAAAAAATTTTAATCTTATGGAATTATCAAGACAAATAGGCAAGAAAAAATTGAAAGAATTCTCTATAGATGAATAGTCGGAGCCTTGAAACTCTCTGTGTTCATCTGGCATTTGCTTTCTCTTTACTGTTTCCCCTTCTCACTCTCTTTTATTTTATTTGTACTAGCTCTGTCTCTGGGTTTTCCTCCTTTGCAAACCAAGCTTCATTTCCTTCTTTCCATTCTTTGTAACTTTGACTTATTCCTTTTGTGCTAGATCCAACTCGGTTGTATGTAGCAACAGAAAATAAATAAAAGGAAAAACCAAAAATAACCGAACCGATCGGTTCGGGTTTGGTTATTTATTTGATAAATGTGAAAACCGAACCAAACCGAGAACCGAATTCTTGGTTTGGTTCGATTTGGTTTTGGTCCAACTTTGAACCAACCAAACCGATGAACACCCCTAGCGATGGCTTTACGCAAGTGAAGCGACCCTTTAAAAACAATTCATATAATATTTTTAAAAAATTGCATAATGGAAGTATGTGCTATAAAAAATTAAAACCATGATTTCCTTGATTCTATATTAATTGTTAATGTTAACTAAATTTAAAATTTTAATTTATTTCTTTCTTTGAATTTTCTAGGCGCGGTGCCCTAAAAATGCAGAGGGTGCAAATAGCCACCCAAGTTTAAAACAGATTTCCCTCCCCGCTACGCATACTATTCATTGTATTCATCCTCCCCTATGTATTGTTTATCATCTTCCTCCACCTGCGTTCAAGCAATCCGAAGGGTCTTTCCGCCTAAAATCATCTCCTCTTTTCTTCTTTTATATTCTATTCCTTCTCTCTCCCTTTTCGTTCTTTTTTTCCAACCAAAATCAGAGAAAATCAGTAAGATAATTTCGTATTGTTCATCCTCTTCCTCCTCCTTCCGCTTACGTCCGAGCAATCCGGTTGGTTTCTTCGGCTAAAATATTTTCCTATCTTCTTCCTTTCTATTCTTCTTCCTTTCCTCTCCCTTTCCGTTCTTTTTCTAACCAAAATCAGATAAAATCATTAAGAGAATTCGAAGAAAAAAAAATTTTGAAACGTTTTGTAAGATGAAGCCATCGGTTTGGGCGCTTCAAGTTTCGACAAAAATTCGCAAAAAACCATGGCTTTTTTAGGCTTCAAAGTAGTGGCCTGGCTTTGACCAAGGCGAAGCGAAATGTCATGGCTTGGCCTGGCTTTTGGCTTTAAGCGATGAAAAGCCATGACTTTGACTATTTTGCACTTAACAACAATAGACTTTACAAGCGGTCTGCCAAAAGTCCACTACTAAAATGCATTTCACCCAGCAACGTCGACTACGTTCTAGGAGAAATTCATTTCAGCGTATGCGGGAATCAACCAGAAGGAAGAACACTAGTTCATAAACCTTTAGCATTGGGATACTACCAGCAAACAATGCAACAAGATGCAAATGAATTAGTTCAGACATGTGACAAATGTCAACGATTTGCTCCGTACACACATATAGCCAGGACAAAACTTAATCCCAATAAGTAGTTTGTGACCATTCGCACAATAGGGAATGGAAATCGTAGGCCCACTTCCAGTATCCTACAACAAAAAGTTCCTCCTCGTAGCAGTGGACTACTTCACCAAGTGGTAGAAGTAGAACCGCTATCAAAGATGGGAGAAGCTCAAATCAAAACCTTCTTATGGAAGGACATCATATGCAGATTTGGAGTCCCCAGAGTAATTATCACTGACAATGGGACTCAAATCCATGGCAAAAAATTCAAAAAGTTGTGCGAAAATTTGAGCATCAAGCGCAACTTTTTGACACCTGCCCAGAAGTGACCAACCGAACAATCCTAGAAACAATCAAGAAAAAGTTCGAGGCTTCAAAATGACTATGGGTGTCCGAACTGCTAGGCATCTTCTAGCCCTATAGGACAACAAAGAGAACTATGATCGAGAAAACACCATTTGCCTTGCTTATGGATCTAAGGCAATGGTACCAGTAGAGATTAACATGCCAACCTTCAGAACTGAAGAGTTCCGAATATAAGGCAACAATGAAGCACTGCGTGTCGGACTAGACTTTCTCGATTAAAGGCGAGACAAAACATCAATCAAAGTTGCGGCCTACCAAAAGAGAATGGCCAGTTACTACAACAAAAAAAGTCAAACCTTGCACATTCAGCATCGGCGATTGAGTATCTAGAAAGATCAAACTCAACACAAAATAACCAAGGGCGGGAAAATTGAATCCAAATTGGGAAGGACCATACAAAGTGGGGAAAATCAATAGACCAGGAATATACTGGTTGAAAAATTATAAAGAAGAGCAACTCAAGAGACCATGGAATGTATAACATCTAAAAAGGTACTATCAATAAACTATCAGATTCCGACGATTTTTTGTCTCTTGCTCAAGTAATCTAAGCTAGTCAGGACATAAAAGTTGGACCAGGAAATTATTTATAAAACTTTTGGTCCGATCATCATGTCGGACAACGAAGTGTATTAATCCAATCATGACATAAAAGTCGGACTAGGAAATTATTTATAAAACTTTTGGTCCAATCATCATGCCAGACCATGAAGTGTATTAATCCAGTCAGGACATAAAAGTCGGACTAGGAAATTATTTATAAAACTTCTAGTCAAATCATCATGTCGACCATGAAGTGTATTAAGCAATCAAGATATCAAAGTCAGACTTAATAAAAAAATTCTAGTCCAATCACCATGTCAAATTAGTAAGGACATTCAAGTCAGACTTAAGCTAGTTTTTTGGTCCGATCATCATGTCGGATCATGAAAAATATCAAGTTAATCAGGACATCCAAGTCAGACTTAATAAAATATTATGGTCCGATCACCATGTTGGACCACGAAAATATCAAATTAGTCGAGACATTCAAGTCAGACTTAAACTATTTTTCTGGTCTGATCATCATGTCGGACCACGAAAAATATCAAGTTAGTCAGGACATTCAAATAAGACATAATCAAACTTTCTGGTCTGATCACCATGTCGAACCACGAGATATATCAAATTAGTCAGGACATTCAAGTCAGACTTCCTAAAAAGCTTCTTGGTCCAATCACCATGTCGGACCACGGAGTGTACCAAATCAGTCAGGACCTTCAAGTCAGACTTACTTACAATCTCCTTGTCCGATCAGCATGACGGATAAAAAACATATTGAACAAGTTAGGACAACAAAGTCAAACTAAGTGTCAAAGTTAAAGATACTCGTGTTGGACAAGCAAGTCGGACAAGAAAGTATATTCACCAGCATGGACCATAGAGTCAATCAAGATATCCAGTTCAAATAACTAAGACAAAAACAAGAGCTTCACCAAGAAGGATTACCAAGTCCACATTCATAGAATTATACAAGTATAAACTATTAAGTCAGACAAGAACGTCTACAAAGCAAGAGTCTACACCACAGAGTTAGCCTAGACATTAAAACCAAATTATGTCTATGAAAACTTCTAATAAAAGCAAAGACTAAAGTATCTATCAAAAAAGACATGTAAGTCAGACAATGATTATTACGATAAAGGAAGATAAACCAACAAAAAGCACACTACTACTAAAGAAGAAATGCTTATTAATGATCTAATATATTACATCGGGGGAAGAAGTTACAGCAACAAAAGCTGGAGATGAGGTAATTAAATCATCACTAGCAGGAACAATTGGAGGAGGATGAACATTGTCAGCAAGAGGAGATGGAGTATTGTCTTCGGAAGGAGATGGAGCCTCTTCTTCAGCAGCAGGAGCAGATGGTGGTGGAGTTGTATCTTCACCAACAGGGACAATTGGAGGAGACAAGGCCTTGTCGACAATGGTAGGATCGGAATGAGGAGAAGACGCTTGACCATAATCAATCGGGTCACTTGGAGGATTCGGAACATGTTCTTCCTTGTCCTCGGATGGAGAAGGAATATCCTCATAGACTTGGTCAGCTATGACACAGTATTTTGACATATCCCAGCCCTCCTCTGACTCAATATAGTTGATAATTTCAACTCTACCATCGACAATCTTAGTCCACTTTACTTTAGCTTTAGTAGCCTCAGCCTTCTCCTAAAGTGCAGAAAGTTCTTGCTTGGTCCATTCAAGTTCCTCCTCAAGTCCGGAAAGCTTTTCCGGAGCTTGCTACTTAACGCTCTTCTCCCCAGCAAACTCCTATTTAACAACAGCAAGTTGTCCAACTCGCTCCTCAGCAGTCTTACGAGTAGTAGATCGCAACTCAATAACACGTTGTGATTGATCACGAGCAACCTTCTCACCAGACAACTCACTTTCAATAGCAGCCAATCTCGCCCTCAGGCTATCCATCTCCCCCTCCATAACAATAAGCTCTGAAGAATACTTATCATGGATAGACTTTGCTTCCTTCAAATAAGCACGAGTAGCACTAACCACCTTCTCCTGCTCAACATACTCCTTCAACTTATCAAGTTCAAACAGAGCGCCAAATAGTTGCGTCACCATCTTCTTCTCCAAGACCGACACGTGATCATGAGTGGTACTAGGATCCCATCATCCCATCATAAGTGAAATGGGACATCCCCTCCATTATCTACTTAACACCTTTATCAAATGTTCTCTAGCTGGATGCACTGGCATCGAGACTTTTTCCATCAACCATTTGTGTCACGAGTTGATGTGGTTATGTGCACTCTCCCACACGTTCGTCTTCGAGTACCAATAGAAGGTCCATCCCGTATTAATACAGATCTCCCTAGGAACATGCTCCTTCCAACTGATATGTAGATGAAGAACAGTGGGGTTTGAAAGAACTGAACCCCTACCTTTAGTCACCTGTTTGAAAACCGGAATGTCGATGATGACAAAAACACTACTCTTACACTTTTTCTTCAAAGCAGCAAGGGCAGACTTCGAACGAGGAGAACAACTCCCTTAACTCGGATTAGCAAGATGATGAGAATGAGGAGTAGGAGATTTGGATTTCTGACCACGATCAACTTCAACGTCTAGGTCAGGATTATAGTCAAAATCGTCCAAAGTCAACTTTGAATTTGGATTCCAAGACATCTCCATCGCAAGTTGTGTCATCTTATTTGAAATGACACGCGCGTCATCAGCCAAAACTTTGTTGCAACGCCAGTAGTGGTAAGGAGGGACTTCTCATGCTCACTCAACAATCGGGAGACCTCTACCTTGCCTATTTCCACAGTACGGTCCAGTTTTTCAGCCTCCTGAGCAGTAAGACAAACATCGTTTTCATCATCCTTATCAGAAGAAGTTGGAGAAGGAGCAGTCCGAACAGTCCTCAGAGCAGATCCACTTTAGACAGACCTTCCTGGTGGTTGGACCAACACCATCAATGACAACAGGAGCAGTGAGACTCGTAACTTTCTCGGCGGATCTTACTTACCATCAACGCTAGCATCTGCCATGTCAGAAATTACAGGAGATCCAACACGAGCAAATGTGACGTCGTCGTTATCTCTCAAGAACCAAACCACACTCCAAGGCGTTTAGACTGTACAAACCATTCAGTTCAATGGCATCCGGCTCGAGGAAATCCTCCAAACGCACATGAGGATGTGAGAGAAATTGTTGCCTCATTGCCTCCTCTGCCTCATATTGATCAGTCCACTTCCTAGATTCCCTGAACGACCTCAGAATGGGCCTAATGCCAAGCATGAAATACCCAAACTTCATGGAAGCATAAAACTAAGGCCTTTACCAGATCCTGAAGTCATCCTTCTGCTTCACCAAACAAGTAGAAGAACGAATAAAGCAAACATGATTCGTGTTAACATTAAACAAAACCACATTGCACATAACCCTTTCATTTAAAGCAATACCAAACAAAAAGGCCCTCACCATTACCCTCCAGTCGTTGAGACCCATTTGAACAGGAGGAATATCGACAAATCCAAGTATGACCAGACGATCTCTGAAACTAGAAAACGGATACCAACTTTGAACATTTCAGGATAAAGAGTAATGTAACCAGGCCTCGGACGAGCGGGGCTATCACTCGTTATTGGCAGCACAAGTTCCAAGTCGGACGGAATAGAAAACCTCCGACGAACGTAATCCAAGGTATCATAAGTTGCCTGCCTAGGCTCAAAAAAGGCCTCATAGAAGGCCAACTTATCATCACTTGGGGCTATGTTGGAAGATATGACGAAGAATTGAAAAATACAGGGGGAAAAAAAAAAATATATATATATATAATAACTGAGCTCTGAAAATGGAGATAGTATAACGCAAATCTCCACCCCCCCCCCCCCCCCCTTTTGTAGGGTTGGGCAACAAAAATACAACTAATGGGAAGTCGTACAAGACATGATGGCTGCACGAAATCCCAGAAATTATGCCGAAATGAACAGACTAATGGTGTACTGGAATAGAAATCGACATTTAATGCAGTATAGAAAAACAATGATGAATTCAAAAAGCAAACCGCCAAAGAGTTAGTGGTCACGCAAACATGGCTACTAACTAGGGGGAGTAGCTGATGATACATCATATAGTCCTCTAATCACGACCGTAGACATGACAAAGATCGCCCATTACTAGAAACATGCACTTCAATCTCAACATGAATAACATGCCCAGTCCTAGAAGTCCAAATAGGCTAGCCTGGTCATTAAAGTCTGAAAAGGTCATTAATAACAAACAATGAACAATGGCCCAAGCCCTAGGCCCAACGGATCTCTTCCCTTAGAGAAGAGAGACGCTACGAAGGAGACAAGTCATGACGGAAAATCACTCCCTGAATCTCAATAAAAGAGGAAAACGTTGTGGGAAACGTCTCTCCTCATTGCGCTCCACATGTCAATTAGGGAGTTAATTAAACACATTATATAAGGTAAATGAAACATTCCACCAAAGATATGCAAACTTAGCACAAGTACACTGTGTCCAAACTCATTCTCTCCCACAATTAACTTTATGGTTACTCTTTCATTTCTTGTTATTTTAAAATTGCATTAAAAAAATTTCTTCTAAATTGAAAAATGCACCGCATAACATTTTTTTTTATGAACAAAAATTTTTGTAAACAAAGAACGAGAATCAAGTCTCAACATCAAAAATACCATCAACTAAAAGCTAAAATATGTGCTTGTTCATTATCTACTCTATAATGTAATGAAAACTAGATAAGCTTTAAATTAAAGAAAAAAGCAAGCCCCACCTTAGGCACGACATAAATATGACTAATACCCATTGTCCAAGACCACCCTTTTGTAGTTCTTAAATACTCGAAAAGATGTTTTATCAAAATATTTAACAACGGTGAGTTAAAACATATCTCGAAGAACGGTATCAAAACAAGCTAAAACTTTATTTTTAAGTGTTAATCTATAATTTTTTGAAAATTTTACCTCAAATGAAACTTTAACTTTTAAAATTTAATAATAATATTAACTTACAATAAAAACTGAAGAATTCCTCCTAAATTAGTACAAATATTTTTTTTTTCCTCAAACTGCTAAATGTCTCAAAAAAAATATCTAAATCCAGTCCAAACCCGTAATTGTCTATTAGGCTATTGGCAGGCCAAACTTAGAACAGTGGACACCACCACTAGCACCGCCACGTGAAAGAGAAAAAGGCAAGGAAAAACCGCACGCCACGACTAGACTAGTATATAACTATATATTATATTGGCAAAAGCGGGTGGGAAAGTCTCTAAGCGGGCGCCACTCATCAATCGCTCACGCAAGCACGTAGCTATGATTCTGCACTCCCAGACACAGTTTACCTACATCTCGCGTGCAGAACAGAACAGCTGTCGCCATAGTCGGCACCTATGCTAACCGCGTGTCTGGTGGCTATAGCACTTCACATGCCACGTGCTTGACGAGTCCACATCATCCAACATTCGTGAACTTCCTCGTTTCTTCTACATAAAATACCCTTTGGTTTCTTTCTTTATTACGGTAATACCACTAGATTTTTATGGGGGTGGTGAGTCAAAGTGGGGAGGAGGGGCTGCTTTTCTTTAACGCTGCTCTCTCCACTTGCATGTATCTCTTTTGTCGCTCGCTAGTCACTTCTATAATCAATTGAACCGAGGGGTGGATACGGGACGTGATAGGACGAGATAGACTCATTCCGTTTATACGAGATCGAGACGGAATGGAAAAAATTTCATTCTGATCTCGTTCCATTTCAAACGGATTCGGGACGGGACGAAATCAGCGTGCTTTCATTTTTTGACAAATTACTGCTTATCCAAGACCCAATTTGCTTAATTGAAAATAGGCAAAGGTAATTCGTTAAACTATACATAAATGATAGCCTTAGATTGAGTATGCAACATCATAATAAACTACCGTAAATGATAGCTGAAATTCACCATGTAATTAAGATTTATGCAGAGTTTTAAATGGCTAAGATGTGGACAGTATAATGGCAATGGTAGACCTGCTCTACTGTTTCGAATAGTGAACAAAATGATGAGTAGATTTGGGGTGCTAAGAATAATGTTTCATTATTGCTTTAAAAAAAACAGTCATTAAATTCATTGTCTTGACACGAAATAAAATCTTCAATGTAGTTAGCAATCCCATTTTGAGTTTTAAAGAGTTTGCAATTAAATAATTCATTTAGAAATCTAGAAATAAACCAATATCAAGTAGTTGCAGATATAGACTAATATCAATTACACTGATTTCAACTAAATTCATTTTTCTTCAATCACACTAATATTGCAATCCTAAAATAAATAAATAATAAATATTAATAATAAATATTAAAAAATTAGATCGGGACGGGACGGGATTGAAAATCTTCATCTCATCCCATCCCATTCTAGATCGGGACGGGACGGGATCGGGATGGAATTATTCAATCCCATTAAGATTCGAAAAAATCGGGACGGGACGGGACGGGATCAGGACGGGAACGGGATCGCGGGATAGGATGCCCATCCCTAATTGAACCTGTGGCTGGCCGGGTGAACGTACTTTGTTTTGATCGTGTGTACTTATTTCAGTCTTCGAATTTAGGTAAAATTAATCTAATGGCTCTCCCTCTCTACTCACTTGTTACAAATTAAAACACTCACACACGCGCGCGCACAGACACTCTCTCTCTCCACTAATTTATTACAAATTAAACCACTCACTCTCTCTCTCTCCCTCCACTAACTTATTACAAATTAAACCAAAATCACCTATTACAAATTAAATCACATTTATCACTTATTTTTTTCACCAAAATCTACACAATTCAACACATATCTCGAGAAAAATCAAATAGTCTAAATTTAATAAAAACACACATCTCTAGGTAAATCTAACGGTCCAAATTTAATATTACACTAATCTCGAGAAAATTCTAATGTTCCAAATTTAATGAAACACATATATCAAGGTAAATCTAACGGTCCAATTTAATATTACATTAATCTCAAGAAAAATCTAACGGTCCAAATTTAATAGTTCACACATCTCTTGGTAAATCTAACCGTTAGATTTTGATGAAAGATTGAATTGTTTGATTAACCTCGAAATACGCGTTGAACCATTTAGATTTTGGTAAAAGATCTCTAGTTAAATCTAATGGTACAAATTTAATTACGCACTTATCGCGAGAAAAATCAAATGGTTCAAATTTACTAGAACACACATCTCTAGGTAAATCTAACGGTCCAAATTTATAGTACACTCATCTCGATAAAAATCTAACGATCCAAATTTAATAATTCACACATGTTCTATTAAATTTGAACCATTTGATTTTTCTCGCGATAAGTGCATAATTAAATTTGTACCGTTAGATTTAACTAGAGAAAATCTAAACAGTTCAACATGTATCTCGAGGACAATCCAACAGTTCGATCTTTCGCCAAAATCTAACGGTTAGATTTACCTAGAGATGTGCGAACTATTAAATTTGGACCGTTAGATTTTTCTTGAGATGAGTGTAATATTAAAATTGGACCGTTAGATTTACTTTGATATGTGTATTCCATTAAATTTGGACCATTTTATTTTTCTTGAGATTAATGTAATATTAAATTTGGACCGTTAGATTTACCTATAGATGTGTGTTTTATTAAATTTAGATCATTTGATTTTTCTCGAGATGTGTGTTGAATTGTGTAGATTTTGGTAAAAAAATAAGTGAAAAATGTGGTTTAATTTGTAATAGGTGATGTTTGGTTTAATTTATGTGAGGTTTTATTTGTAATGTACACATGAACAAATTTGTTAATGAACTTCTATTATGTAATGGAATTATTGGTGAATGGTTCTCTATTTGGTGTAATGAACTTCTATTAGTATTTGATAAAGATTCCCTGAATGGATCTAAGAAGTTGTGGCCTCTGCCTAATTTTCTTAGCCTCGTGCAGTGGTTGCCCTTAACTATTGTTTGTTATTTTGTTTGTAAAGTTGTAAGTGTTCATATTTTTCCCATTTGATTTTTGAGTTAGCTTTTATAATGCAGTAGTCCCTTTACTTTTCATTTATTCTCACAAGTGATTTACTAATTAAAAGTTCATATAAGTGATTTACTAATTATTGGTTCTCATATCATCACAGGTTCATATGAGTTAGCTTTTGTTATTGGTTCTCATATCATCACAGGTTCATATTATTAGCTTTTATTATCACAGGTTCATATGAGTTAGCTTTTATTATCACAAGTTCATACGAGTGCTCCAAATATTGAGTGCTCCAAATTATCACAGGTTCATATGAGTGCTCCAAATACGAGTTAGCTTTTATTATCACAAGTTCATATGGGAACTCCTTTGCTTATGTAATGTCAGAATGGACAAACCATCAAGGTGTTTAAAGTTTTTCGGCATATTACAGTTCCAGCTAAGAGTCAGTAAAATGCTTGGTCTCTGCACAAGTATGTTTGGTCTTCTTATCAGTAAAATGCTTTAATGCTACATGCATACAAACCATATTCAGCAAAAACTTTGTCAGAGCTTCAATGCTACATGCTTAAAATTTTGTCAGAGCTTAAATGCTACATGCTTAAAAATTTGTCAGAGCTTAAGCAAAAACTCAGCAAAAAAATTGTCAGAGCAGAAGCAAAACCAAATTCAGCTTGGTAGTTTATGCAGAAGCCAAACCAAATTAAGAGAATAAACAAAAAACTCAGCATCTGCTATTATTGTCAAACCAAATTAAGAGCATAAACAAAAACTCAACATCTTAGGTAAGTTTTCTGATCTTCTAATAGAAACCCAAGATTACCTCTACCTCCTGCTTCCCTACTCAAAAGTTCTTGTGTAGCCTTAGGAGTAATACCTGAGTCAGAAACCAATTGAATTGCTAAGGCTTGTGATATGTTTACCTCCCTATGCGACCTTAGCATATGGGTCGTCTCATTGGGCTCCAAATCATGATTGTGCACGGTAATAAATTCTTTGACTCTGTATTTGCCAGTCACTCTATTGAAACCCAGTTTGAACATTACTTTGCAGTCAGTTCTAACATCCCATCTTTGTTGAGTGACAACACCTTTTTGTGGGTGTTTTTTCTCTCTTGACACCATGCTTACAACAAACATACACTGCAGTGATAATTATCTTATCTATTCTACTCTTATTCGAGTACTCCTTCCTAACTCCAAAGCCTATTTTTTTCCCATAATTTTTCCAGTATTCCCAACCACATTCTAATGAATCAAACATCATGCCCACACTTGGATCATCAACATCCATAGCATCTATGCCAACTAACACAAATATTTTGCACACAAAAAAAACATATTCAATTTTCAATTAGCTACATTATTACCGGTGTAACTTTCAATTAGCTAAATTGTTACCGGTGTAACAAGACATAAACATTCTCTTTTTTATAAAATTAGTAGGATCGTCTCATTCAGATTTCGAGTAGAGATGCCCTTTTTAATTCCTAAGAAAATTAGAACCATTAGGATACAACTGTCTCTTTGAGGCTTGTACATTTTCTCGGTCTCAAGCTCATCCAACACAAAAAAAAAAAAAAAAATGCTCTTTGGCAAGTGCAGCTTCTAAGTGTTATTATCATGTTTGTGATATAAAAAGGGAGGCTTGTTTTTATTATAAGGTATGTTCATGTGCTTAAATCATTTATGGGGTTACTCTTTGTCCTCCCAAAATACTTTTTTTTTATACTTTATACTAAGATTGATTTGATTATCTTTAATTAAACTAAGTGGTAATAACCCCACTTAGTTCCATCATGGGCCTGTGTGTTTTATACTTTGTTTAATTAAATGGTCGCTAAGAAATAAACTAGGGTTTGTGTGTTTCAAGACATTGAGATAAGAACTAAGAAATAAGTTAGGGTCTGTGTGTTTCAAGACATTGAGATAAGAACTAATTAATCCTATTAGTTAAACATTCTGAATAAGATTGATTGAGAAATTCTCGTGCATCATTCACATTGTCCTGCAGAATGTTTGAAAACATAAGCATGCTTAAATAAGCATTTGAAAACATACCTGATTCGAGTTCGAATCTGGAGCAAGAGGGAGGAAGAGAAGGGGGTGGGTGTAGCTTGTGTTTGCAGCCTGGATCGACGCCGAAGGAAGATACTCTCTTCTTCTTCTTCAGGTCCTGTTTCCCGCCAAAAACTGAGCTACTGTGTTTCCAAATATTTCATTTCCCATTTGTTAAAAACTTTGAAATCAAACCCTTTTCACATCCATCAATCTGAGCCGTCTATCAGATTCGACGACCTAGATCTTTGCGCAGAAGCTCCTCCTATGCTTTGTGCGCATGAGCCCCCGCGGGTCCTTGATTTTTCTTCAAAAAACCGACCAAATTTAACAACCAGAAACAAAAGTCAGTCGAACAATGACATGCATTTGCTCTATCTCTCTCTCTCTTAGTCTCTTTTTTTTGGGTTAAAAGCATATTGCTAATTAAAAGTACTTAACCGTTGGACTACAATAGTAGTTAGGTTATGAGCCTCATAATTAAGGTCTTTACAGATAAAATTATAAAACCACATATAGTGAATAGAGAGTAATCACTGTATGTTGCTAATGTGAGGTCGCCACGCCCAGTCCATGACTATTCTAGGTTGTCGCTGATTATCATGAAAAAGAGTGTGAAGTGTCCCTGAGTCTTCCATCAGAAAACATATTCTCCACTGCTTTAGCCACATGACACTCCGCCATGGTACTCCATCACCTTCCCTATGATTGGGTAAGCAACTCGTGCTAGCATTGTACCCTACATGTTGACTGCAAAGACTCTGACTGTTCCCTGTTGAGATTAAGCCAAAAAACTAGAATCGTATGTGACCACTGTCATGTCCGGAGCCAGAAAATGTAGAATGGGTTTGAGCTGTAAGGTTCTAAGGTTAGGTCTGTGATATCTAGCTAAATGGATTTGGGCCTGAATCAATGTGACCCGGGTGATGACTATCTCAGTGAGGGGACCAAATGGAAATGTGGAGGTGGAAACAGAGTCAGCCCGAGTGTCAATGACAGCTGTTTGAACTAGGGCTGGGCAGTTTAGACCAAAAACTGGACCGAACCGAAAATCGAACCGATCGGGTTGGTCCGGTTTCTTAAATATTAATTTAATTATCGTCCCAAAACCCGGACCGAACTGAATTTTCGGTTCGGGTCTCGATTTCAGATCCCAGAACTCACCTGTTAACCGGCCTAGCCCGGTTATTTTAAAAACCAGTTGATTTTATTTTTTTAACCCTTGTTCTCACCTGCTCTCTGTTCTCATCCTTCGTTCTCCCCAACCCACCTCTTCATCCTTCTTTTTTTTCTCTCTCATTGAGTTTCAAACCCTCAAGAATCTCATTGAAGTGAAAGATAATTGGTAGAGAGGTTATAAACTCAGATTATGAAGCTTTCATGTTCAGTTGCTACTTAAATGGCATGATTAGTGGCTAAAGTGATTGTGTTGTTAAGGTTTCTTTTTGGATTCGAATAAGAAATGTAGTTTGTAGATGGTTGGTTTGCAAGGTATTTCTTACTTGTTTTTTTATTTTGAGTCAAAATAGTAAGTCAACGAGATAAATCAACTTTATATAGGTTAGAAAGTGATATTTTCCTTGCCAAAATAGGTAAAGATTATAGATATGTGAAAAACAAAAGTCTAGATCTTTACGGTGTAAGAAAGCGGACTTCAACACCAATCCGTATGATTTCTTCCATTTACTCGTTCACCTCGCACATCACACACACAACAAAATGACAAAACAAAGGTGAGAAGAAAGCAAGACGTCGGCGATCCGACACTCTTACCTTCCCTCCACCAATTCTGAGTTACTCATCTCCGCTCCAGACCGATTCACCACCACCCACCCACCGATCCAAACATGATGCCGCCGGAGATCTATGCGTGGCCTCTCCACTCCTTCATCTCCTCCTCCACCTGCGCCCCCACCTTCTCAACCTCCTTCAACGGTTGCTTTTCCCCCGAACGAAACTCTAATTCCTCTTCCAGCTCTGCCTCCAGATCCACCACAAAGTAGAGCTTGCAAATCACCTTGTTTTTCTCTATCATCTGATCATACGATCTGAAGCTCCACTGAGAGAGGTTACAAAATGATCAATAAATGGGTTGAAAACTGAGATGAACAAATGGGCTTGGGCTGAAAACTGGGATTAAAAAACCCGAGACCGACTGTTAACCGGGCTCGGGCCCAAAATTTTCAACTTTTGAATGATCGGTCCGGTCTTCAATTTTGGCTTTTCGGGCCGATTACCCGGACCGACCCAACTCTAGTTTGAACTATGTGATGAATAAAGACCTGACCAATAGCCTCTTCCGAGGTTAGGGTACTCCAATTGCATGTGGGATTGGAACTAGTAGAAAATCATTGGCGTTTTCAAGAAGATAAGGTGTTCTTAAAAGATATTCTAAACTTTTGAGCATTGAATTTAGTCTTTTGGAAAATGAAGTTGTTGCGAGTTTGCCAAACGGTCATAATGAAAGCTATAAACTAGGACATGAAAAATGGAATTGAGGAGGTTGTCATTCTATTGGGGGTGATGATTAATGAGATTGTTCCATAAATCCTGGATTTTATGCGGCAAATTAGTGGCCAGGGAACCGAGCAAGCAGTCAGTCAGAATTAATCCAGGTTTAACCCAACAATCCCTCCAAATGTCAATATTTTTTGCCGACATCACTTGCCATTTGAGATAGCGCTTCATTTTAGTAAGCGCAATGAGGTTGCCTCTCTAGGCAAAGGAAGCTAAGGATGAAGGTTTGGATATTTGGAAGAGGCTTTTGTTGTTAAAGTAAAGTGCTTTAAGTTGGGTAACCCAGGTGTTTTGGGGGGCGGAGATGGCTTTCCAAATAATTTTTTCCATTAAGGCCAAATTTTTATATCTCATTGATGAAATATTTAGGCCTCCCAGGTGTTGAGGATTAGTGATCCGATCCCAAATGCACATGTGTTTAGCTTTGTTGTCAACAGTCTTATTCCACCAAAAATTGCAAGCAAGAACATCAATTTTGGTAGTAATTGAGGCTGGGAGAATAAAAGTTTGCATGTTGTAGATCGGAATCGAATTAAGCGTCTCTTTGATCATAACTGTTCTGCCCGCTCGAGAGTTTGACATTGAATTTATCTATGACGAATTGGAAATCAGTGGCATTATTGTTGGACATGAGCATGGGCGATCCGAGATATTTATCATTAGGGTTGTAAAATTTGGAACCAAGAATCTGATTGATCATTCTTGCATGCCTTAGCTGAACATTGGAACTGTAGTACACCAAGGATTTGTCAAAATTTACCCCATTGCCTCAACGCCAAACAATATTGTTGAAGAATATCTTTAACTGAGTAGGCTTCAGCAAGTAATGCTTGACAAAAAAACATGAGATCATCTGCATACAACATGTGACTAAGAGAAGGAGAGTTTCATTTTATCTTGATGCCTTTGATGAACCCAACAGCTTCCGCTCAGGCGAGAAGACGGGATAAAACTTCAGCAACCATAATGAAAAGATATGGTGACAGGGGATCCCCTTGCCGAATGCATCTAGAGGACTTGATGGAATAAATGGGGAGCCTTTAAGGGGGACCCAAAGGGAAGCAGTGGAAATGCATTGCTCAATGAGCTGAATCCAACCTTCAGAAAACCCCAGTTGTCGAAGAATTTGTAATAGGAAAGTTCATTCAACTCTATCACATGCCTTGGCCATTTAAATTTTAATGACCATCCATCCATGTTTTTTCCTGCAAAAATGTTTCATTTGGAAGAAAGTCTCATGAGTGAGATTGACATTATCTGCAATAGACCGACCTGGAAGGAATGCACTCTGGTTGGGGGAAATGATGTTATCCAAAAGGGGTTTCAAGAGAATTGCTAAGATTTTTGAGATCACCTTATTGATAACATTACAAAGGCCTATAGGACAAAATTTTTAGGAGTAATTGGTTACCAACCTTTGGGAAAAGCGCTATAAATGTTTCATTGAGCTTAGGATCCATTTGACGGGTAGTAAAAAAAAAATTGACTAGCTCGCACACATCCGATTTAACAATATCCCAATAGTATTGAAAAAATAGGCATGGAAACCATCAGGGCCTGACGCTTTATGACTTCCCATATAAAAAACAATCTTTTGAATCTCGAGGTCTGTGGGAATGGAAATGAGAGCTTAATTCTCAGCAGTCAAGATGATCGAGAAAATAGAGAGAGAATTTCGAAATTTGGAAAAGGACTCGAAGATTAGAATATGTTACCAAAGTAGTTGTTAAGAACTTGATCAACATTGTCATGGGTCGATTGCCAGACATTGGATTCATCTTTCAGGCGCAGAATGAGGTTTTGTTTCCACTGAAGCAGCGTAGAAAGATGAAAAAACTTGGTATTTTTGTCTCCCTCTCTGAGCCAGAATCGACCAGACTTGTTTTTCCAAAAAAAAATCCTCTCTAATCAGAAGCTCTGATAAACAGTCCTCCAGAAATGCGATAGCCAAAGCATTATGAGATGAGGGATGTTCATTTTGGAGGGCATCAAGTGCTTTATGAGTCTCCTGAATGCATAACTAAATATTTTTGAACTCATTGTGGTTCCACTTAGATAGACAATAATTCAACTTTTTGGTTTTGATATTCTCCTTTGAGCCTAGGAAAAATCAACCAATTTCCAACACTGCGGGTCCTAGTCCACATTTGAAACAATTTGAAAGACTTTGGACCATTGAAAATATTGGATACAAGTTGCAGAGAAAGAGCACGGTGATCTGAGGTGGAAGTATGAATAGTACAGGTCGTGGCAAAAGAAAATAAGTTAATCCAGTCAGTGGTCACAAAGATATGATCCACTTTAGCCTTAATCCCATTCTTATTTTTTCTTTTTTTTCCAAGTGAATAGAGGGCCAGTGAGAGGAAAATCAATAAGGTTTTGGTTGTCAATGAATGAGCGAAGGTGGTTAAGGGAGAAAATAGAAGGTCGGTTACCCCCATTTTTCTGTTGGACTAAGAATGACATTAAGGTCCTCGATAATGATACCAGAAAAGTTTTGGCAATAGTAGAGTGTACATATATTATCCAAAAAAGAAGCCCTAAGAAAAGGATTCGGTTCACTGTACATGAAAATAATAGACCAAGGATCTAAAGCAAAATAATCATGAATAACACAATTAAAATAATATTTACATGATGAAATGATGGTAAGAAAGATACATTCTTTTCGAAACAGTGCAATGTCATCTGATTGATCCGTCGCTGCAACTGAGGCTCGTGTTTGAGTCTAAGTTTCCAACATATGTGATTCATGTGAGCTGAGGAGGCTTTAGTTTCTAACAAGAACAAGATATCGGAATTGGACTATTGGGATAGGGTTTTTAGATTACGGATTGCGTAGGGAGACCCTATGCCCCTTGCGTTTCAAATAAGAATTATGGTGAGTTGGGCGACCTTTCTACGGTGGTCGCCAAAACCTGCAGATTCTTAATGGTAGTTTGAACACATTCTTGGAGATTCAGAGTTTGCTCAATCCCAACTAATAGACGCGGACGAATGTTACTTTCAGGATTCACCAGGTCATTGAACACTATAATTGTTGAACGGCTGACCACTATCATCCTTAATTTGAGCAGTATCACTTGGCATACTCCTCCCCATCATTACTCAATGTCATTACTCATTGCTCATATTTGTTTCAGGTAAACAAATATTTAAAGAAGGGAAGCTTACAGAGATCGCAGCACCAGCAGACAACAGCACGCCAGCACGACTAAATCCCTGAACTGTGTTATCTACATCAAACACACTCAATAAATTTCATTTAAACAATAGATGTAACTGATGAAATTGAAATATTTAAATTGTAACTCAATAAAACAAGATAGCAAGATATTATGTTCATAACATTAAGCAAGATATCATAACATTAAGCAAGATCGGCAATGCAATATCAAGATCAGCAAGATATCATGTTCATGTTCATAAACATCATAACATCAAAATGAAACATCATATAATAAGATCAGAAATGTCAATATCAATGTCTTTTTCTTCTCCTTGATCCTCATATTCGTCACGAAGTCTGGTACTTGTATTCGGTTGCCGCAGTCGACTCCTTGTATTTGGCCTTAGATTAGCGACTCCCCTTGCCTTACTTGTGTCCAAGTAAGATCATCACTTTCCCTCACAAACTTTGTTAGCTCGTTGTCTGTAGGAATGAGCCAATCATCATTTTCATCAACTTACCTCAACACAATGGGGTCATGAGCTGTAGATCTAATGTTTGCATTCTTTTCCTTACTTCTTTGCTCCAACTTTTTGTATTGAATGAAAACAAGATCATTCAACTTTGCTTGTAGTAGACAATTCCTTTTTTTGGAATGCAACTGATGAAAAAAGAATTAATATATATTATTCCCAAATAATTAAAATAACTGTGAATTACAAATAACAATTGAGTAATTGACATATTAATACTAATTACTTACATTGTCAAATGTACTCCAATTGCGTTCACATGGTGACGCGCTACATGTGGGATAAAACCCTTCAAATTTTTGGAGTTTAGGAGATTCAGAGCCATAAGTTGACCACCATTCAGCTATTCAATAAGATTAATAAAATCTATAAGTACAAGAAAATAGCTAAGTGAAAAAATATTATAATTTATAAGTCTAAATTACGTTAACTTACCAGGTTTTAGTTTATCTCTTGCTCGTTTGGCCACTAAAGTCCCAAATAGCCTCTTTGAATCTCGATAAAGGCTCAAATCACGTCCAACTTGAACACAATCATCTTCATTAGGCACAAGCCTTTCTATACATGAAAGAAACCCCACTTTAAGTTCTTTATTTCCCTCCATCTGATCCCAAGTGTTCTGGAAATATATGGATGGGTTCGGGTAAAAGCCAGCTGGAAAGAGAATTTTTTTTTAAATTATAATGTGAGTCATTATCTTTAACTTAAAAATAAAGAAATGACTAAATCTAAAGTTTGACGTTAATACTTACATGCAAAGGATGATGTAGCTGGTCATTCCACCTCTGGTCTACAATTTTCCAAACTAAAGTGACAAGCCTATCATTTCCGCTAAGGTTTTTTTCTATTTGCTCCCTTGCTTTATCCATAGCCTCATAGATATAACTCATACAAGGCTTTTCTTCTGAATCCACTAATCTCAGCACATCCACTAATAGAACAAGCACCTTGCAAGCAAATTGAACATTTCCCCAGAACTCATTACGCGCCACTATATTTTATATCCTCTTCCCTTCGGGCTTGGTCGAGAAAGAACTAATCCTCCATTGTTTTGAAACAAACAAGGTTTGGACATGACACCTATACTCCCAAATGCTTTGCAAGGTGTAATATGATGTGGCAAACTTAGTTACACAATATATGTGCAACTCTTGGTTGTTCGTCAACTTCCTCATCATATTCAGAACTCGCCCATGATTATAGATGTACACCACCACTGCTTTAGCTTCGAGCAAAACCTTGTGTATCTTATCCAGCTTATTACTAAGATCTTGTAGGATCAAGTTAATGCAATGGGTAGCATACGGTGTCCAAAAAAGATTGGGATGTTGCCTCTTTAGCTCTGCACCCGCGGCCTTAAAATTAGAACCATTGTCGGTAACAAACTACAAAATAAAATTATTAACATTAGAACTTGACTTGGACTAATTCAAATAGTACAGTAGTCAATACATATTTCATTTGAATAAGCAATTATAAAATTACCTGAATAATGTTCTCTTCCCCTACATCCACAATGACTTCATTCATCATTCCAACAACCAGCGCGGAATCTTTCACATGTTCCAAGGCATCAATAGACTTCAAAAATATTGTTCCATCTGACAATTAACCAGAAAATTGATTAAGGAGCGACCCTTCCCATCCGTCCAAAATTTTGACATTATTGAGCATCCATATGTTTCCCAATGCCTCCTAAAGGAATTGACAAATAACTTTGTCTCTTTTAGCATATCTCTCAATAATGTCACTCGCATATTGTAGTAATTTGGTGCCGACATTCCTAAAAAATAAACAATAAAAAATTATTTATTGAAACTTAGAAGTAATTAAATAGTTATAAACTTTAAATATTTACCTTTTCCATATTGTCCAATGGCGTGGATCATATGTTGGAACTTTGGCGTGCGCACGACATTAAAAGGCAACCCAATGTCATATGCCCAATCCGTTGGAGCTATCCAAGCCTCATTCTTCAACTTCTCCTTGTAAGGATTGTTCTTATCCAAATCTACTTGCTTGAGTTTTTTAAAATCGGTCATCAACATAGTATCAAGTGGACCTCTAACATTACTAGGAGGAACAATTTTCTCTTCTTGCCACTACTTTCACTTCCAATGCCGCTAATTGTTTGTTGTTGTTCGACATCATCACCATCTCCAATCTCTCCAGCTAACAAAGTACCATCATTGAGAATTTGCGCAATTCTAGACTTTTCAAACTTTTTTTTGTGTCATTTAATGCTTCCATGCATTTCATTCTCACATCATTTGGCACTTTTTCACATCTTAGCACATTCCCTGACTTCCATGCAAGATGCTCTTTAAATCTTGTAATTCTCGAATGAATCTTCTTACCACAAAAGTTGCACCATACCATCGTTTTATTAGTGGGATCACTGCACTGCCCCCACTCCCATGCCATGTCGTTGGAATTAGGCTTCATGGGATTTGATGTAGCGGTTGTAAAGCAGGTATGACTATCAATGTTTGAAGCTCGTGATGATTATTCCATTGAATACCTATCATATACAAAACAAATTAATCACTAAACATAAAAATAATAAATTAGTGTAATTAATACATTATGAAAATTAATAATGATGTTAAAATACTATTCTATGAGTTTCAATATCTGAGAAGTAAGAAGTGATGCAAGGATCTATTTAATAATTTTTTCCCCTTGATTTAAGTTCAAAATTTGAGTTATTGTGATTATTAGCATTTAAAACTAGCTCGTCTTTGAAAATTTTATTAAAATCATCTCTTCAAATATATACATATAGCTAACATTACTGAATTAGTGTTTGCGCTTAGAAGGTCGGTACATTTGGGAGGTACCATGACACCTTATACCTTACAATGGAAATCATCCCTGATATCGTGAACCGTTTCAGTAGCAGAGCCTTACTAAAGGTGGAACTTTGAATATTTTGGCTTATATTATAGTTGACTTGCATTTGGTAGCTGAAATCATTAGAACTTTTCAGATATCTGAGTTTATGTTGGAATGGTTTCCATGAAAATATGGTAATCTTCATTCAGTACATGAAAAAATGTTAAAATGACTTTTTCCTCCAAAGTCCAAACAAAGAATGAAAAAGAAAAACAAAGCAAAATAGATACAGAGATCAGACTAAAATTGCTTTCAGATATGAGAGATCAGTAGCAAGTAGAGATCAATCCTTCCTTCCTTCTTCTTTTCCTTCCCTTCTCTTCCCCTCGAACAGATGGTTTGATCGATCGAAAAGGGGCCAAGGGTTCGATCGTTTCCTCATTTTCTTCTTCTTCTTCCCTCATTCTCTTCTTCTTCTTCTTTTTCTTCTTTCGTTTCTCTGCTAGGGTTCAATCCTGATTTTGTTTCTCTTCAGTCTTCAGTCAGGGATCTGCAATCGAGACAATAAATGGGTAAGTATTTTTTTAATTGCTTGATAAGTTATAGCGGCATTATGAAAAATGTTTTATACAAATAACGGCCGATATATGCCGTTATAACTCCCTCCTTTATACCCTGACGTTTCATGTAAAAATCTAACGTCTCGAGTTCGTTATGGGTTATTTTGGCGTTATAACCCGCAATTAACTGCATAGGACTGTTGTTCTCTACAGGAGGCGGAAGAGATGAGGCTGGCTCGGGAGAAGAGTGAGAAAGATATTGTTCGCCACCTGGATGATGGTGAGAAGAAGCTTCTCTTTGCTTATGGTGGCCTTGACATTGTCAAGTGTTCTGATGAGGATCCTCGATCCTTGGATGACAAGATGTTCTAGTTGGTTGTTGTTAAATCTGAAGAACTTGGTAGGCGAGGTTTGCCCCCTGAGTTACAGTTTCATCCTCCTCCTTTCCCTCTTCCCGACGAATGGATGGAGGTTCTTCCTTCCGCAGCTTACTTGAGTTCTTCTGTTGTTACCCATTCCGTTTCAGCTGGACAACAAGAGGGTAATGGAGATTCTCCCGTTGCTCCTTTGTCTTTCCCGACCATGGGTGGTGGTGGTTCCTCTATACTACCTGATCCTCGCGTTCTTTATTAGCATCCCAGTTGGAAGGAACCTACTCTCGAGGAGATCCAAGTTAAATTGGACAAGAATTTATGCTGATTCTCTCGCCTTAGCGTGCAAGATGGTGCACGTAAGCTGATAAATGAATGGCATAGACGGTCGATGCAGAGGCCCTCGATGTCCATGCTGAACCCGAACCTTCATCTTGAAGATGGTGTTAGGCTTATAATGGAGGGGATGACTCATCTTTCCTATGCAGGAATGATGGAGCATGAGTCATCAGGTCAATCACAATCTTATGGTTTATTTGGAAAGGAAGTTTTCCGTGTTGCTGCTGGTATTCTCCCATGTTCTTTATTAGTATGACGCGCTAACAGTGCGATATTCTGAATGAACCAAGGCAGCTAAGGTTGCTCGGCATTGTTGACAAATGTGGAGGGTGCGCGAGATAGATCTGTGGTTGCGCTCGAATCCTTGAAAGCTGATCTAGAAAGCATATGCACGCATTTGCACGATGTGGAGAAAGAACTCTCCTCTGATAAGGCACTTCATGACTATGCCGCACGGGCCATGATAGATCATTCTAACAATCGCAATGTTGATGAAAAGAGGGTGGAGCAATTGTTGTCTTCGCTTGACGAGGTCAAGGTTGACTCCTCTGTGATGCTTACTACTGCTGAGGGCCAACTTATCGTGGTAAGAAGTGAGTTTGCTTCTATTAAGGATAGACTCCGTGTTATAGAGGTGGCGGACTGGCAGCGCGTTGTTGATGTCGGACTGAGCTTTTGGACTATATCGAGGGTTTTGGTGTCGATTTGTCCCAGTATCGTCATCTGGTTCATCAGACTTTTGAGGACGTGGAAGGTGCCGCTAAAGATCCTCAAGGTGTCTCAATGGCTTAATAACCGCTTCCTTTTGTCGAATAAAGAGTCCCCATTGTTGACCCAGCTCCTGCAGGTGGTATTGTTGAGGATGTTATTAATATTTCCCCTTAGTCTTCCATTGCTACTTTTGAATGTAATCAATCTGATTTTGAATGATAAGAATTGGTTCCTTTGTCGACTTTGTTCACCTGTCGTTGTCTTGATAATTTGTATTTGATGTTTTACGGATACATTTGTATCAACCTTTCAGTGATTTGACTTTTCCTATACTTTAGTACGTATGTCTTGATCTTGTGTTTATTGTCTCTGAATTTTTCTGGAAAGCTGTTTGTTTTCTCCTTTGAATTATCCGCCTGATATCCTACTTTGCTAGCTTTTCGTGACACGGAGTTGTTTTGCTTAATTGACCCGTCCATTCAATTTGTTTCGTTGGCGCAACGCTCTAGTCAACTTAAAGTTGTTTCATTTAGTTGAAACTTTTACTCTGTTAACTTGATACCTCGATCGGTTCGATGCTTAGTTTTATTGAGTGTTCACATCTTGCTTCGTTTTGTGCGACACTCTGGTTGACTCGAAGTCATTTTCTTTAGCTGACTCGTTCGTCTAACCCTTACCTCATCAACTCTACACCTCGATCGATTTGAAGTTTTGTTCTTAGTTTGATTCGGGTGTCCAAATCTTGCTTCGTTTTGTGCAACACTCTGGTCGACTCGAAGTCATTTCCTATAATTGACTCGTTCGTCACACTCTTCGTTAACTCGACACCTCGATCGATTTGAAGTTTCTATTATTATTTTGACTTGGGTGTCCAACTCTTGCTTCGTTTTGTGCGACACTCTCATCGACTCGAAGTCATTTCCTTTAGTTGACTCGTTCGTCCGACTCTTACTTTTTTTAACTCGACACCTCAGTCAATTTGAAGTTTCTATTTTTAGTTTGACTCAGGTGTCCAACTTTTTCTTCGTTTTGTGTGACACTCTGGTCGACTCGAAGTCATTTCTTTTAGTTGCCTCGTTCGTCCGACTCTTACTTCATTAACTCGACACCTCGATCGATTCAAAGTTTCTATTCGTAGTTTGACTCGGGTGTCCAACTCTTACTTCTTTGGTTGATCAGACCAGAAGTTTATTGTGAATGTCTGACTTGCGTCCTAATTCCTTGTGGGCTTTTGGCGCCCATTGTTTTTCATAGTTGTGCTATGAAGCTGTTTTGCTTTTGTGAGATGTTGATTCCGAAAATGAAATTTTATTGATTCCTCAACCATTTTAGCGGTCGTTCTCCTGGAATGATTCTGTTACATTGTAGAGCATTTCTTCATTTATTCATGCGTTGCTATTATCTATCCTTGCGTTGACGTCCGTGCCTTTGTTACTTCCTCTAATTTATGACCTTATTTGCTTGCGTCGTTATTGCTCCCCGTTTGGCCCTCCTTGTTAGGGCCTGATGGATTTTGTCAGTTCCTTTATAAGTGACATTGGTCGAATTTGTCTCCGATGTTAAGGTCTTTGGAGCATTGATCTTTAGACTTCAATATAGGTCTGTTCGGGTGGGAGATGCTTATTTCCTAGGGTGGATGCAGTGTAGAGCATATATCAATTCCTTTGACTGTTCCTTTGATCATGTGGTTGTAGCGTCCACCTTTTCTTTGCCTTTGAACTATTTGTTTGATATGCCGATGAACTTGTCCAGTCGCCCTATCTGGATCCAATATTCAATTTATTCTTTCAATTTGTAGCAGTTCGATATCATGTCTGTGATCCTTGTAGAAAGAACAATATCTGCTATTGTCTCGTCCTTCTGGGTCTTCTTTGATCCTGGTTGACCAGTTGCATTCTCCCAGTTTGATGCGTTTTAAGATGTCAGTTCAGCTTGCTTTTAGGGTTGTGTATGGTTTATACTTTTTCCTCATTATGGTGGTTATTCGCTCATGATTTGACTCTGTGCGTCCGTTGCTTCGATGTTTTTTTAAATGACCGATGTCCTCCCGTGATCCGCCATCTCGTCTTTTTTCATCCTCCCTTTCTCGTTTCCTCGAATGATTCTCCCTTTCTTGCTCATTCTTTATCCTCGCAACTTTCATTTTTTCAAGGGAAATTTGTTTCTGCGCTATGTTCAGCAGGACCGCTACGCCTTTTGGGGGTTCCAAGTTGAGGGCATCGAAGAAGGTGCATCTCTTCAATCCGACGATGAAAGTTGCAGCGGTCGTGTCGTCGCTGCATCCATCAATCATTGTTAGCTCGTTGGTGAAGCAAGTAACATACTCTCGTATTGTTTATTCTGGCTTCTGTCAATGTGTAGAAGATAGTGGGGTCATTTCCTCATCCACTGGCTTCCGATGAATCTGGTAATGAAAGTAGTGGCCAAGGCCTTAAAAGAGTCTATTGACCTCGGTGGCAGGCTATTGAACCAATTCATTGCTGGATGTGAGGCTGGTTGAGAATGTTCTGCACAAGATCAACTCTGTGGTCTTTTAGAGCCATCATGTGGTGAAAATGTCTTAGGTTGTTAGTCGGGTCGGTGCTGCCATCGTATACTTCAAACTTTGGCGGAGTGAATTTTTTTGGCATTGCCTTCTTCACGAGTTTGTCAGATAATAGTGGCTTGACCAACTTGTATAGTACGTCAGGATTCCTGACTTTGATCTTGAACGGTATCTCAGCATTCGTTCCGCCGCACTGTGGAGTCTTGTCTCGGTTGAGCTCACTGCTCTCGACATTTCCCTGTTGGGGTTCTGCTAAAGCTTCACCACTCCCTTGAGTTCGGATAGTGGATTTTTGTTGAAGCGGTGCTGGAGTAGGGTCGGATGGCTAAACGCATTCTTGGGTAAATTGTTTCTAGCATTTTTGTCATGTATTTCATCTGGGCCATGAACGAGTCAACCAGAGGGTCCGCGGCAGCTCCAACGGCCGCCTGGGTTGTCGGACTATTGCATGCAACGGATTAGCGTTCTCGGATGCTATTGGTTAAGTGTTTCAGACTACATCTTCTTCCTAAGCCGTTAGTGACGTGTCAGTGAGAGAGTTGTTGTGATCATTATTGGATTGGGGGTCTGTAGACTGCATTATTCCTTCTGATGGCTTTGTCGATCTTTCGTTAGGTTGTGGTGAATTTTGTCACCGTGTGTTCTATTTTTTAGAAAAGGAAACTCGTCGTTCCCCACAGACGGCGCCAAACATATGCGTCCAAAAATCATCCTGCAAAACCACTGTTAGAATTCCAAATACCATCTTTTCGGCGGTACTCTGATGGTCTATAAATGTTTTTCTCTACTATAAACCACAGCTGAGTTTGGATGGTCTATAAATGTTTTTCTCTACTATTTGAATCTTCATATATTTGTGAGCTTATAGTTTTTGGTTGCTTACTGACTTGAGCGTTAAAGACTTAAATTAAACACGAGACAACATTGTGTTTGTGAGATGTGTTGCAGGAGTTCACGACAAGAACTGATGAGAAGGTTATTCAAAAATTTGAGAGATTACACGTATCAAAATGAAATTCTAAAAAATCTAGAACTTTTGTTTTTTATTATTTCAATCCTCCAGCATGGAAAGGCTATGAGATGTGAGACCTTTATTACTAATGTCCGAAAGGACTAAACATACAAACTAAGAAGGGGTAAGTTACCACAAAACCTTTGAAGGATTTACTATACAAAACATGTCTAAGCCTTTTTGTGAACATAAACATTGTTGGCTTTGTACCTATGTACAATTTTTTTTTCCTTGGATGCAATGAAAGAATTTATTACTGTGGCAGATCTAGGATTAATTCATTACCTATGGGTCACAATTAATTTTCAACACAAAAATACGCTTGGACCAAATTGACATAGTTTTGGCCAGGTAATTAAAATTATTTTGTTTAGATCAAAATAACTTTGTTTTGGCCATTAACTTAAATAATAATAATAATAATAATAATAATAATAATAATAATAATAATAATAATAATAATAATAATAATAATAATAATAATAATAATAATAATAATAATAATAATAATAACTGATGCGTCCAAATATCGTCTTCCTGTGAGTTTGACCTGCAAAACCACTGTTAGACTGCCAAATACCACATTTTTGGTCGCCAAAGGTCATCCGATGCTTAAGTCAGTAACTCTGTTGGAAGAAGAAAGTACATTTGGACAAAACTCAGTTAAAGGTGCATACCTTTGTCAAATGTTCCCTTTACCTTTTATAATGTTCATGGTTAACTCTTTGCGTGACTTAAGCATGTGAGGCGTAACGGAAAGATATTTTTCTGCAACAGTCTCCTCCTTAATGGAGATGTATTTGTGGAGGCGTAGGTCCCTCCACGACTCTTTTTTAGTGCAACGTTTTTCTTCTTTATGAGAGAACGTGTATCGGGCCTGGATTTGGGCTTCTTTTTGTCTTGGCCAGGATCAAAATCTTGTGTACGCCTCCTTAGTGGTGGGCCCAATCTAGGCCTCCATGATTGGCCTTATTCTTTCTGGGCTTTAAAGCTGACCCAACGGATCGGGCGTTGTATCCTCGTGATGAGACTTTATGCCACATGTACGGTCGTGATGATCGGTTTATTTTGATGTATCATTAGCTATCCCCCCTTAGTTAGTGGGTATGTTCAAGTATCCACTAACTGTGTGGCGATTTTGCTTTTTGATTGCAGCATTACGACTTGGTTAGTGCCCTTGCTACCTATCACTGTTGTTTTCTTTCTGTTTTTCCACCTGCCTGTTCGTTTTGGCGCAATTTCTGGAATTTTGTGCGGTTGTCACACCTTGCACTTTCTTCAAGGGCAGTCCTTTCGTTGCCCATTCTTATAAAAAGGAAAAGCTTTGTGTATTATCTTATTCCTTCTGCATCTTCTCGTTTTCTGGTTGTTAACCTTTTGATTTTTCACATTCGTCCTGTAGTCATGTCTAACTCTAGAGTTTTGGATGGTGATGTTCTTGCTGTTTGCGAAGCTTTCTTTATGCCCAAGAGAATGACACGCGCATGACTCTGGACAACATTCGTCATGACTACTCGTTGCCAAATGATATTGTTTTCCCCAGAGGCGATGACAGTCTTTGTCGTCCTCGGTCTGGATACATTGCTTTGTTTCCTGGTATGTTTCATTCTGGTTTCAGGCTTCTAGCTCCTTCTATAGTCTAGGAGTACTTGAATTTGGTTGGAATTGCTCCGGCTCAACTTGTTCCCAATGGTTGGAAGGTATTCACTTCAACCTTGGTGAGGGTTGTTGTTGCTGCTTGCATCCCTATGAATGTTAGGGTTTTGCATTCCCTGGTAGGGTTTAGTGTGGACCCTAGTTACACTTGTCGTTTGCGTTCTCCTCCCTGTTTCGAGGACTTGAGAGAAGAGTATGTGCGTTGATCAAGGTCCTGGTTTTACGCCTCTATTTCTTCTTACCATTTTAGGTTCCGTGGGAATCAAATTCTGCGATCGTTCTGGGAGCCTAAAAAGGTTGAGCTGTCGCTACATTTAGAAGAGCAGGAGTTTCGTCGTCGGTTTTGTGATCTTCCTCGAGTATCGGTAGAAGATTTACTTACTTCGGACGTTGTTGTCCGTGGTGGTCTGTTTTCGCTAGGTAGGGAACGCATTGCTTCTAAAGTTACTGTTGCGTGCGCTGGCATTGTAGGAGTCCCTGCTTGTGCTTCTGCTCGAGGTCCTAGGAACACTAGTCCGATTGTTAGGAAAATGAAAGTTCCTAGGCCTCCTAGCCCTTCCAAGATATCGGCCGTTAGTTCTGGCCATGTCTCGAAGAGGAAAAAACTTGCTTCTTCTGCCCTTGAATCTTCCAGGACCCCCTCTCATCTTGCCTCTCTTCAAAAGGGATGTCGTGGTTCAGGTGACGATTCCTCTGACCGTTGGATGAAGAGGTAAACTGAGTCCTCAAGGTAAGTAAGCAGTAGGTGTCTCGCCCTCTGGATGACCATGAGAAGAAGCAACTTGCTTCTTATGGCTTGCCAGGTTTTGTCGGCCTCAATTGATGATTCGCGCATCATCGAGAATAAAATGCTTCAGCTAGGTGTTTGGCTGTCAAATAATCTGAAAGGTACTAAGACCTTGGATGATTTTGATTATGATCCATCAGCAGATGATCAAGTTGTTGTTCATTCTCGAGATCACCTTATTGTTTCTTCTATTGTAGATGGGACTTCAGGATCTCATTCTGCTCATTGTGCTTCTCGCCCTGCTCCTTCTGTCATTGGCGAGACCTTCTGACCTTCCAAGGCTGATGTGCAGGATAGTGCTTGCAACCTTATTGGTGGTTGTCACGGACGGTTGGCTAACAAAACTCATATGCTCGTGCGTCAACCACGTCGTCATATTGATGATGGCCTTCAGCATCTTATGAAGGGGATGATGCATCTTACTTATGTGGCCATCATGGGTCAGACTGTAAGGCGTTTCAGGACCTGGCTGTTCATGTTGAGCGGAAGCTTACGGGACACATTTTGGTTCTTTCTCATGTTCTTCATCGACTGGATTTGTTGAAGGTGCAGGCAAGGAACATGAAAGGGCTGTGGATTCTGCATGGGAGTTATTGAGGGAACTCAAGGCTACGCGTGATGTGTTTGCTTCTGACCTAGAGACATCCGAGGTGAAATTGGGCAGGTTGTGTTCCCATCTGGATGTTGCTGAGAAAGAGTTGTCTGACCAAAAAGCCGAACGTGATGAGGTTGTTCGCTCCGCCAATGAATGTTCTGCCAAGCTTAAGGTTGCTACTGCTCATATCATTGAGCTGAATTCTGAGTTTGTTGAGACCAAGTCAGAGGTCACTGCTAAACTTGCCAATGTCAACAAAGAGTTAGCGTCTACCCAAGCCGAGCTGTCGACTGTTAAAGAGAACTTGAAGGCAGCGGAGGCCGCAGATTTTAAGAGAGTGGTCGAGGTTCACCATGATTTTCTAGAAATGCAAGGTTTGAACATGTCCCCCTACCGCAGCCTTGCTGAGCAGGAGTTCAATGATGTCGAGGAAGTTGTTCCGGATTCGATGGGTGATCCAGATGTCGAGGAGCCAGTTAACCCTATGCTTCCAGAAGATGTTGTTCATGGCAGTGATTCCTTTTAGTTGTTTTTTTTTTTTTTTTTTTTGTAATCTCATTTTTTAGAAGATGAATGTAAAATTTGTTATTTCACATTTTTGTGTCTTGTTTGTCTAGCCTGTTTAGCTTTTACTTATTACATTTGTGGAAGATTTTCGACTTCGGTTGTCCAGATTTTCATGGGTAGCTTGGAGAAATGACATTCTAGTCGTATGAAAGTTTTGGTTTACAGAATATTGTTTCATTCGAATTACGATGTCGAACGTTACAGCCGATGTTAAAGTTCGACGCTTATGTCCTGGTACTTTATTACTTCGTGGCTAATTAGGCCAGAAGTTTTTATGTCTGACTTGTTCGTCCAACATATTTGTTTGCACGATACTCTAGCCATGTTGAGTGTTCTCTCAAGTCTGTTTTTAATCCAGCTATTTGTCCTTATCAGATTTGGTTGTTTCGAAATTGAGAGCAAAAGACTTTATTGATAATATATTTTCAAGTGCCTTACATTCCATGGTCGAGATATCATTTCGCCATCTTTGTCTTCCAACTAGTATGTTCTTGGTCTGCTGATTTCGTTACTTGATAGGGTCATTTCCAGTTTGGGTTAAGCTTGCCTACGCCAGGCGCTTTCGTGTTTAGATGGACTTTTCGTAACACCCAGTCTCCAACGTTGAAGTTTCGGACCGTAACTCTTATTATAGTACCTTGCCATGCGTTGTTGGTATGTTGTTTTAATCGAGGTTGCTTCCCATTTTTCTTCGAGGAGATGCAGCCCGATTCTTAATGCTTCGACGTTGTCCTCTGCGCGAAATTATTCGGTTCGAAATGTTGGCATTTTGACTTCCACAGGCATCATCGCTTCTGACCCATAAGCGAATGCGAAAGGTGTTTCTCCTGTTGAAGTTTGTTTTACTGTTCTGTATGCCCAAAAGACACCAGATAATTCGAACGTCCATAGTCCTTTTGCTGCCTCGAGTCTTTTTTTTATTGCCTCCAAAATTGTTCTGTTAGTGACTTCGGCTTGCCCGTTTGCTTGTGGGTAAGCTGGTGCGGAGAAGTGCTGCTGGATATTCAAGCTTTTACACAACTTCCTAACCCTTTTGCCTTCAAACTGTCTCTCATTGTCCGTAATGATTACTCTTGGGATCTCGAATCTGCATATGATGTCTCTCCAAAGAAATTTCTTGACTTGTGCTTCCCCTATCTTTGTGAATGGCTCTACTTCTACTCATTTGGTGAAGTAATCTACTGCTACAAGGAGAAACTTCTTTTTGTCGAACGCCGGGAGTGGTCCTATAATATCCACTCCTCATTGTGTGAATGGCAAATGGCTGCTCATTGAAATCAAATTTTTTCCCGGCATGTGAGTGTATGGGGCGAATCTTGGCACTTTTCGCATTTACGAACTAGCTTTTGAGCGTATGCCTGCATCGTTGGCCAATAATACCCTAACGTGAGAGCTTTGTGTGTTAATGTTCTTCACCCTAGATGATTCCCAAATGTGTCATGGTGTATTTCTTCTAGGACGTATTCGACATCTCCTGGTGTAAGGCATCTTAATAATGGGTTTGAAGAAGACATCCTGTACAATTTATCATTGACCATTGCATATCTTGCTGCATGATTCCTTAATTTTCTAGTTTCCATCTTATTTGTTGGGAGTTCCCCATTTAAAATGTACGCCAGGATTGGAGTCATCCAATTAACACCTTGGTTTACGGCGCATGTTTCTTCTGATTGATTTTCCAGTATGGAGCTACCATGTGTCATGACGAGTGAATTACAATTATCCTTTGTTGTTGAGGCTTCTTTAGCTAGCTTGTCTGCTCTTTCGTTTTCTGCTCGTGCACATTGTCGGATGGTGGCGTTTCGGAAGCCTTGTATTAGTTTTGTGGTTCTCTGGTGGTAGGCTTTCATTCGAGCGTTTTTCACTTGAAACTCGTCGCTTAGTTGATCGACCACCAGCCTAGAGTTCGTAAAGACATTAATGTCCTTTATTTTCAGGTGTTTTGCTAACTGTAGTCCTGTTATAACGACTTCATACTCGGCTTCATTATTGGAGGCTTTAAAACTGAATTGTATCGCCTTTTCTAATGCCTTTCGAGTTGTATAAGACTATTTTGGATCCGCTTCCTACCTCGTTAGATGCCCCATCACAATAGAGGATCTATCTTTCAGGGATCGGTTCAGGCTGTTCTGTTCTGCTTTCCTTTCCCCAAGTTGGTTATTGCTTCCTGTGAACTCGGTGATGAAATCCACTAATGCTTGAGCTTTGATAGCAGTTCTAGGGGCATAAGAAATTTCAAATTGTCTGAGCTCTATTGCCCATTTTACCATTCTTCCCGATAAGTTTGGCTTGTGTAATACTGATCAAAGTGGCTATTCGGTCATGACCGTGATCGGGTGTGCCTGAAAATATGGTCGCAATTTCCTTGATGACATGATCAGAGCGAGCGCCAGTTTCTCTAGGGCCGGTTAATTGACCTATGCATTTGCAAGTGTTTACTGATGTAGTACACTGGTTTCTGCACCCTTTTTCTCGTATTAGCGCTAAACTCACTGCGTGATTGGACACAGATAGGCACAGATACAATGTTTCTCCTGTGTTTGGTTTTGTTAGCAGCTTCGTACTTCCCATGTATGTCTTAAGGTTTTGAAAGGTTCTTTCGCATTCGTAATTCCATTCAAATGTCTTATTCCCTTCCAAGATTTTGAAGAAAGGCAGACACTTGTCTGGTGACCTGGAAATAAATCGTTTTAGAGCTGTTATTTTCCCGTTAAGACACTGAACACCTTTTATATTTGTTGGCGATTGCATTTTGAGAAGGGCTTGTATCTTGTTTTGGATCGGCTTCAATTCCTCGCTGATTGACCATATACCCCAGGAACTTCCCTGACTCCATTCCAAAGATGTATTTCTCTGGGTTTAGCTTCATCTTTTATTTTCGAAGCTGGGCGAAAGCTTGTTCGAGGTCCGCAATATGTTCTGTTCTATTCTGTGTGAGCTTTTGACGAGCATATCGTCGATGTATACCTCCATCGTTTTGCCAATCTGATCACTGAATATCCTATTTACTAGCCATTGATATGTTGCTCCTGCGTTCTTCAACCCGAACGACATTACTCGATAATAGTACATCCCCCTTTCCGTTATGAAGGATTTTTTTCTTGGTCAGGGTGATACATTTGTATTTGGTTATACCCGGAGTACGCATCCATGAAGCATAACATCTCGTGCCCGGCAGTTGCATCCATTATTTGGTCTATTTATGGAAGTGAGAAGCTGTCTTTGGGATAAACTTTATTTAAGTCGATGTAATCCACGCACACCCTCTATTTCTTGTTCTTCTTCTTTACCAGTACCGTGTTCCCCAGCCAAACTGGATAGTGAGCTTCTCTTATCATTCTTGCGCTGAGCAATCAGTGTACTTCTTCGTTTATCAACTAATTGTGCTCCGGGGCCACCGGTCTTCTTTTTTGTCTAACCGATTTCTTATCTGGATTCACTTGCAATTTGTGGGAAATGATGCATGGATCTATTCCCACCATGTCTTTCATCGTCCATGCGAAATTATCTTGGTTATCTTTCAGCAAATGGATCAACTTTATGGCGAGTTCAGGTTGGATTTTTGTGTCGATTCGGACTGCCATTTTAGCTTCATTGTCTAAATAGATCTCAACCATTTCTTCTTCCGGTTGCCCGATGTTGGGTCGATCTCGCAGACTGGTTGGAGCCATATTTTCGTTTGGAGAATCCGAACTTGTTTCATGGGATCACTACGAAGACTCTTCCAGTCGTTGTGGTAATTGCTATTTGTGAGGAGTCTTTATGGCAGCAAAATGACACTCCCGGGCTGCTGGTTGGTCCCATTTTATTCTTCCAACGCCATGTCGGTGTGATATTTCACACATTGGTGCATGTCGGCATCATGGTCGTAGTCTTTGTGAAAGAGACAATGTCTGCCCTTGTTCCACTTCTCCGGATCTCCTCTCATCTTCGGTGGCCATTTGACATCTTCTTTTCTTGCCACCACTTCAAGAATCTCGGTTTGACTTGCTGTCAAAGCCGAGAATGCTCTTTCATATTTAGGTTTCTTCAGTTGTAGATTTTTTGGCGTCCCCTAATTGCATTTGGAGTTATTGTTAGCCCGATGTTTCTTAAGTTGGATGATTTCTTCTTGAAGGTTGTTGCCTTGTAACTTTCGGATGATCCTATCCATCATTTCGATCATGTTGTCCATCTGAACCATAAGCGTCTCCGTCGGGGATCCGAGGGGATTCCCCATGATGTCAGAGACGTCTGAACTATTACTTGCTAGAGTTCTCTATCAGTAGGTATGCTTGTCTCGATGGTTGTCTTTGGATCGGTATTGGATGACATGTCGTATCTGTTATCGTCATACCGAAGATTTGTGGAGTACTCCATCGATTTTCAATCAGGTTGTGTGAGCTTTATCACTGAATATTATTTTTAGGAAAAAGGAAACTAGTCGTTCCCCATGGACGACACCAAACTGATGCGTCCAAAAATCATCCTCCTGTGAGTTTGACCTGCAAAACCACTGTTAGACTTCCAAATACCACATTTCTGGTGGTCAAAGGCACTTCAATGCTTAAGTCAGTAACTCTGTTGGAAGAAAGAAATACATCTGAATAAAACTCAGTTAAAGTTGCATACAGTTGTCGAATGTTCCCTTTACCTTTAAAATGGTCGTGGTTAACTCTTTGCGTGACTTAAGCATGTGAGGCGCAACGGAAGGAGATGTTTCCATAACATTCTTCTCCTTAATGGAGATGCGTTCGTGGAGGTGTAGGTCCCTCCACGACTCTTTCTTAGTGTAACATTTTTATTCTTTATGAGAGAACGTGTATCAAGCCTAGATTTGGGCTTATATTCGTCTGGGCCTAGATTCAGATCTTGTTTATGCATCCTCAGTGGTGGGCCCAGTCTAGGCCTCTATGATCGATCTCGTTCTTTCTGGACTTCAAGAGTTGGCCCTATGGATCAAGCGCTGCATTCTTGTGATGGGACTTTATGTCATGTGTACGACCATGATGATCGGTCTATTTTGATGTTTCATCAATAATAATAATAATAATAATAATAATAATAATAATAATAATAATAATAATAATAATAATAATAACAATAATAATAATGTTGGCCTCCCACGCATCAAAGTGCCTTGGCCTACTATTTGGGATATGTTAGCAAACACTCATCAACACTGACAAAATTACTACATACTACTAACGAACACTCGGTCCTTGGTCATGATGAACGCAAAATAATTTCTTGTACATGTTACTATTCTTACTTGTGATCCTACTTCGGATTCTCTTAGGCTGCGGATCTTTCGTTCATAAAAGTTTGTAGGGGTTCAACTATTCAACTTCTGAACTTCGTAGATCCGGTTGCCATTGGAAGTAGATCGCCAGAGAGGTTGTTCAAGATTTTGGATGTGTTTTTTTGCAGCTCCTTGGCTTTTGCTTATATTCATTTAATAGAAATCATGGGGAATGCTAAAATGTTGAGAGAAATTGGAGTGTGATTTCTATCTTTGGTTCTAACATTTCATAGATGTAGTTGAAACATGAGTCTTCATTATATCATATGCCTCAAGCTCTCAACCCCAAAATTGGATATAGTATGCCTTAGACTGGTAAGGAACTCATAATTAAGATCATTTTGAGGACAAAGAAAAGGTAGGAATCAAGAACCTCTTTATCCAGCTCAGGTAGTATCTTCTTTAATTTAGAAATTGTGTCAACCTGTAGAGCCTTCTTGCCTCTTTGCTGCTCTTTGTGTTGGCAAAAATATGTTGTGGTTCTTGATTTGCAAATGAGAAGAGAAAAGGGCTTTCGGGTTTAAACCGAGATTGCCCCAGCCCGGCCTGACATGTCGGGTAACTGAGACCCCGGTTAATCGGCCTTACTCGGTCCGTTCTCGGTCCTCTATATTTCAGCCTTCAAATATTCGGTCCGGGCCTCGATCTTGGATTTTTTAGCCGGTTACCCGGACCAGCCCAGCCCAGCCCTAGTGTTTAACATACAAATTCCAAAATAATGGTGATGTTATGCAAGATTCCTCATCTTGTAAATACGAGCACAGTGAGATTCACTGTACTTCTGAAGCTCCTTTCGAATAAGTGATGGGTTTGCCGAGGGGATTTTAATTGTTGAATTGCGGAGGGGTTTGCTAAGATTGTGGGGGTTTGATGAGAGAGATTTGATAGAGAAAAAAAAATCTACAAGGCGTCAAATCAAAATTATATGTAAAATTAAAGCCGATTTTTTTTTTTTTTTGTCAAAAAAGTTATTGGGGCAAGTGCCCTCACTTGACCCTATGGGGCTCCTGGATGGGGTCAAGATCAATTCAAATACATGGGGTCTAGATGAAAAATTCAATACACCTGGAATCCTCCCCATAATCCCTATATATAGGCATTTACCAATGTGCACGCAACACATTTTGTTTTTACCATTTTTAGATAAGGCTGTCAATCGAATATCCACCACTATCGAATTTTTGTTTAACCTTTCATCGAATTTTCTTCCGTTATTAGTGAAAAGTAAATTTAAGAAAACCAATATCCATATCCACTACTTTGAGGGTTTGCATTACAACACTTTCCCTCCCTAAGACAATAGGTATAAGAATACCTATTATTGAAGGGAAAAAAAAAAGTAAATAGGGATAAGATGCTCCTCCTTAATTACGGGTTAAAAAGCAACACAAAATTCCAATCAATAAAAAAAATTGTAAAAACCATAAAAAAAGAAGAAGGTAGAATACCTATTATTGAAGGGGAAAAAAAGTAAATAGGGATAAGATGCCTAATAAAAAGAAAAACAAGCAAATACCCTAAACAATAGGTATAAGATGCTCCTCCTTAATTACGGGTTAAAAAGAAGAGCGCTTCTACACGTCGAGGAAGTGGGCGAGGAAAACAGCGAAGGGAGGGAGGTGGAGGGCGTGGGACCGTCCATCCCCCTCGGGATGCATGCCTCCATTTTTAAGCACGCATCCCAGGGGGATGGACGGTCCCACCCCTCGCTGTTTTCCTCGCCCACTTCCTCGACGTTTAGAATTTCTGTAAAAAGAAACACTAAATTCCAATCAATAAAAAAACAGAAATTCTAAATGGCGAGGAAACGAGCGAGGTGTATCAACCAAACAAACAGATGAATCAGAACAGGTGTACTTGTGTTATTTCGTTGAACATCAAGGGCATTTCTGTCCACCAATGTTATGATTTGCTTGGCCGGTAAGCATTAATAGAGAGAGAGAGGAGAAGAGTTTGGTTGCATTTTCTTGCTTGCTTCTCTCTGTTTTATTTCTTTCTTTCTTTCTTTTTTCTTCGATCCAATTAGGGTTAGGGTTTCAATTCGATTGGATTCAACTCTTCAACGCCTTTGCTTTCGAATTTGGGGTTCTTTTGGACGTCAAAGTGAACGATTAGAGTTTTGTATAAATAACTGATTGAATTTGTCCTCACTTGAAGTTCTTCTTTCAATTGTATTGGATTGACAACTTTTTCTTTCTTTTTTCTTGTGTACAAATATTCTTATAAAAACAAACACACACAGATTTAGAGCCTTTTAGGTTGTTCAGAAAAATTTGTGGTTGTGATTGATGGCGGTACCGACGATCGCGCTGTACGCGAGTCCTCCTGGGAGTATCTGCTCGACGCCTCACCCTTGTGTGTCATCTGATTATGATTTGAACAGTCGGCCTTGTTGTTCGTCGCATGCTGCATCGACACAGAGATCGGTAGGAGGTCTTTCATGCTTGTTTTCGGGTAATTCTTCGTCGATAAGGCACGCGGCTTCCACAAGCTATAGTGGTGGTGTGGTGGAGGAGCTGAGTGGTTTGAATTCGATTTGGCATGATAGAGGGGATGAATTGAGTAGCTCTTATTCTTATTCTTCATCGTCCTCCATTAAATGTAGAGATCAGAGCCCTGTTTCGGTGTTTCAAGGCCCCGTTTCGGTTTCGTGTACTAGTGTGGGAATTAGTTCGTCTAGAAGCTCCCCAACCAAGATTTCTCGTGGTGCCTATCTCCACTCTTATCATTCAAATTCGCTTTGGCCTTCTTCTACTAGAGAAGGGTTGCTTAATGGGTTTGTTCGAAATGCTTTGGGCTCGTTTCTTGATCATGATTCTGTGCCCGTTCACAGAGGTGGGGTAGATGGGGACTCATCATCTGTGGCTGTATTAGATGAATTTACCTTTAACATGGAAGAGAGTTTCGCTCAAGAGAATCTGACTTGCGACCCTTATGCAAAGGAGTTGCTTTCCGGTGCTCAATCCAAGCATAAAATCTTCCTTGACGACCTCATTGTGAAGGCATTTTATGAAGCAGAGAAAGCGCATCGTGGGCAGGTAATTTTGATTTGAGCTTTGTTATTGGAATCTTATTGAATGAATGGTATTAACAAGCTTGTGCTTTGGTTGTAGATGCGAGCAAGTGGGGATCCATATTTGCACCATTGTGTTCAAACTGCAATTTTGTTGGCGGCTATTGGAGCTAATTGCACAGTCGTTGCAGCTGGGCTTCTACATGACACGCTTGACGATTCTTTTACAAGTTATGATTATATTTTCAAGACATTTGGAGGAGGAGTTGCAGATTTGGTTGAAGGGGTATGTGTTCTTGTTGAATGCAATCTCTCTTGTATGGTATCTTATTTACAATTTCATGCATATGTCTATTTTAGAATTAAGTAGTAGGCTATTATAGTTGGCTTGTTTGTGTATGATATGTGAGTAGACTAGAATCCAATCTTGTAGTTCATCTAATTTATAGAAGTGATTGACGGAGATGTGATTGACTTGGAAGTGTGTATTATGATGTCAGAGAAAAATGACTTGTGCATGAGGTAGCATGAGGCTACTGCATAGCTACATGTACCCATGCCGGAGCGCGATATTGCTTATGTAGTATCAGACATCATTAAACTCAGAAAAAGAAGATCTGCACACCAAGCTACTCTCTATAAACGAAGTTTGGTGTTTGAATTCGTGATCTAACATTAGATTTGTTTTTCTACGTAATTGTTGTATATTAAGTACTAGGTAATGTTTGAAAATGGTTATTTCAGGAACCAAGCTGCTTGGGCTTTTCTCAAAAGGCAAAGTTAGCCTCAAGGCAAAGCCTCAATCTTTCATGGAAAAAAATCTTGACAAATAAAGAAAAATGTAAAACATAGTTCATTCTAAAAAAGAGGTGTTAGGTTTTACCTCAATCATCGACGTCGTAGAATTGAATCGTCAGTATCTACAATATACATAATAATAGAATGATGATATCGTGCACTAAAAACATTAGGTAAGAATAACATAGCATAACATCATGTTAGACTCGTGACTTTATCTCCAAAACTAACATTTAAAAAAAAATGCATATTACCTATGCTATGAGGCTACGTTTAGTGCAAGGTTCAAGCCTCAATCCTAAAAGAAGTGCAGAAACTGTGCCATTTTGGAAAGGTCAGATTCCACAAGGTGGGGATGATTGGGAAGGAATCAGGCTCTAAAGAGGAAATGAGGAGAAAGATGTGAGACTTAAATCTTGAGCCTTTAGAAAAAACCTGAACGAATTCATACTGCTGCCGCTTGTAGTTTGACTAGATTCATATCAGAGAAGTGAGTGTTCACACAGTTTAGTAAAAGCATTTCGTTATGAATGCTTATTAGCTAATTTTGAGTAGTTAGAAAACCTTTATCTTACATGTGATCCCATTTCTAAATGTTGAAGCATTAACTTTGCTTTCATTCATGATGTAATTAATTACTTGTTTGTTTATGTTTATGGGAGTTATAAAACATAGCTATCTCATGTCTCATTCTTAGATGTTAGTTTTTTACGTAGGTTATACCTGATGAAAACCAAAATCTCTTTTTCATATTCTGCAGTTCAACTCAATATAGAAAATAAATGAAAATTACTTACAGTTACTCTGTGCAGTTAAAACAACGTTATAATGCTGATATAACTCTTAACGGGGGTGAACTGTTATGTTATGAGATTATCTCATTTTTGTATCACAGTTTCGATATAACGATGTTATATGGCCGTTATTGAGAAAATATTTTTTTAATAACGCCGTTTTAACCTTTTGTTCTAATATAAAAAATTCACCAATTTCATTCTCGATCGACGAAGGACCAGAGCTCATCGTTGTCGATCGACATAGAACCAAACCTCGCCGGTTGACAAAGAACGAGAAAAGAAGGGAAGAAAACGAAAAGTCGATCGCACTCTATTGCGATCTCACTCTCATACAAAGGGAAGATTTTTTTATTAATGTTTTGATGTTTTTAAATTTAATATTATGAACATGATTTACTTTTTTATCTCTATAATACATCAATACTTTGTGGGGGTATTAAAAAGATATTTAACAAAATATTCCGTTATCACATTATATCATGTTATAACTTATAACGTTCCTAAACTGTAATGGGTCCGTTATCCGTTTTAACTGCATAGCAGCCACTTGTCATTTTGTGGTGGAGTCCCTTTTGATGTTCTTGACAATTGAATTGCTTGGAATTATTCTCATTGGTTTTGATTTTCTAATTGGTTAGTCACATTTTGAGAGCAAAAGCATGTTCAAAGTTGGTCACATGGCCTTGTTATAATTGACTTATGAACTTCAGTGTTTGTTTGACCTATGTTTAGGTATCAAAGCTCAGCCATTTGAGTAAGCTTGCCAGAGAAAACAACACTGCAAGCAAAACTACTGAGGCAGATCGATTGCACACCATGTTTCTTGCGATGGCAGATGCCAGGGCAGTTCTCATAAAACTGGCAGACCGATTGCATAATATGATGACTCTTGGGGCTTTGCCATTGGCCAAGCAACAGAGGTTTGCCAAAGAAACCATGGAGATATTTGTTCCTTTGGCCAACCGTCTTGGTATATCAACTTGGAAGGAGCAACTGGAGAGTTTGTGCTTTAAGTATCTACATCCTGATCAGCATGAAAAACTGTCCTCCAAGCTTGAGAAGTCATTCAATGAGGCAAGGATCACTTCGGCTAAAGAGAATTTAGAGCAAGCTCTGAAGGATGGAGCAGTCTCTTACCATATTCTATCAGGGCGGCACAAGAGCTTGTACAGCATCTACTGCAAGATGATAAAGTATGCCCCACATGCTGTACCTGTTCTAATAGTGCTTCTACGTCTAATGTTGCTCTTCCAATGGTCTGTTACTTGTAACAGGCTAGTGGAAGACCCAAACTCTACTGCAAATTATGTATATAAAGTTTTTTTGCATTTCTAAAACCTTTCATGTGGTTTGACTTTAGATCATAAAATCATCTGAAAGCTTACCGTTAATTAATATTGTGACATACTTTGCAGAAAGAATCTAACCATGGATCAGATCCATGACATTCATGGGCTGCGTTTGATTGTGGAAAATGAGGAAGATTGTTACACAGCGCTTAAAGTAGTCCATCAGCTGTGGCCCAAATTGCCAGGAAAGTTCAAGGACTACATACAACATCCCAAACTCAACGGGTATGTCATCTATAACAGTGGAGATGCATGATGATGCTCAGTGCTACTTTTCTTCCGCTCTCAATATCTGATTTACACTTATAGGTACCGATCTCTTCACACTGTGGTGATGGGTGAAGACATGTCCCCGTTAGAAATCCAGATCCGGACAAAAGACATGCATTTACAGGCTGAGTTTGGATTTGCTGCTCACTGGAGATATAAGGAAGGTGACTGTACATATTCATCCTTTGTTCTTCAGATGGTAGAATGGGCCCGTTGGGTAGTCACTTGGCAGTGTGAGGCGATGGGCAAAGAGACTATATCTTCAATTGGCAATGGTGATTCTATCAGACCGCCGTGTCCATTCCCTTGGCATTCTGATGACTGTCCATATTCTTACACCTCCCAATCTGGTCATAATGGACCAGTTTACATTGTCCTGATAGAAAATGAAAAGGTGGGGTGCTGTTTTTCATTTATTTCTTTTTTGTTATTTTACATTGTCCATGAGTAATCTTGCACTTTAGTGGGAATATAATCTGTATATATTATTTAGTGCAGTCTATTCCTTCTCATGTTTTCTTTGAGCACAAATATATTATTTGATGGTTGTCCATATTCTCTGTTTTCCTATTTTATTCATTTTGGTTTTGGACTTCTATGTAACTGATGGTTGTTGTTCCAGATGTCTGTGCAGGAGTTTCCACCTCATGCAACAGTAATGGATCTACTGGAAAAAGTTGGGCGTGGAAGCTCAAGGTGGTCTCACTACAGGTTTCCTCTTAAACAAGAGTTACGGCCAACATTGAACCATGAGCCTGTAAATGATCCCCATCAGAAGCTTAAGATGGGGGATGTTGTTCATTTGACTCCTTCAATACCCGATAAGTCTCTGACACAGTACAGGGAGGAGATTCAGCGCATGTATGACTGTGGCCTGACAAGAAGTGGGGCTACTCATGGAGCGAGCCTAGCCTGACGAGAAATGGGGCTTCTCATGGAAGAGGGGGTGGACAAGCTGACAAGTTTATCTAAACAGTAGTGTATTCATAAATCAATCACGTTGTACTTGCTCTTGGTTATTTTCTCATTTCTTGTATAGGAATACAAGAATGTTTGTACAGGAAAGAAAAAAAAAAAAAAACATTGAATTCAGTGATGAAAAATGTGACTTTAACTGGATTCAGAAAAAAGAACATGGTGCTTTTTCCTTTTGCATTTATCATAGTCATATCATTCTAAGGGGGTGCGAGAAGGTCTACATAGTCATTATTCAATACTTCATACAAAAAGCATTTGCCTCTCTAAACAAAGAATCAATGTCTTCACTGGTATATTGTAAAACACTTTGAACTAGGGGTGGGAATGGACCGATTTAATTTCGGTTAATCGACTAAACCAGTTTTAAATTTTGGTTCGGTAACCGAACCAAAAAAGGAGTGAACAAGGAATCATTTAAGTTGAATCGAAATCAGTTATAAACGATTTGGAGTTGGTTCACGATTTTAAGCTGATCGATTTTAAACTTTACAGGTGGTTTCTCCCTCTCTTTAGTAGGAGGTTAGGGTTTCTTTCAGTCGAAGGGGAAGCAAAGAGAGTTCGAGCGGAGAGGAGAGCAGAACAGAACAGCCATGGTGAAGTACTCAAGGGAGCTCGACAATGCCACCAAGTTCTGCAAGGCCAGGGGATTCGATCTTCATGATCATTTCAAAAACACAAGGGGGATCGCGTTCTCAATTATAAAGATGTCTTTGGTCAAGGCAAAAAGGTATTTGGAGGATATTTTGGCTCACAAGCAGGCGATTGCCTTCCGCCATTCCAGTAGGGGTGTTGGTAGAACTGCTTAGGCAAAAAACCGCCACTCAAATTGTCAGGGACGTTGGCCTGTGAAGGCTGATGTGATTCACTTTATATCTCTCACATCCGAGTAAACCAGACACAAAAGCAAAGCAGAGGCGAAGGACTTGTCGTGCTCATGGAAGAATCAATCCATATATGTCATCTCCATGACACATTGAGTTGATTTGATCTAAGAAGGAAAAATCTGTAAAAAAAAAAAAAAAAAAAAAAAAAGAGCTTGAAACTCAATTGGCCCTTAGGAAAGCGATCAAAAAGTTTTGTTCCATGAGTGTATACAATATTTATTGTTTTGTTGTCCTTTGTATTGAAAGACCCAAGAACTATTGTTCATGCATTTTGACAAAATATGGGCTTGTCAACAAATTGCTTGAGTCTAAAATTTCAGCCCAACCGAACTGGACCGATCCGAAATTTGGCCAAACCAATTCCTCGGGTTACAAATTAAACAATTGGTTTCGGTTTGTGACTTGGGCCGACAGAATGAAATTGATCCGAAAATGGTTTTGGGCCTCAACCAAACCGAGCCGACTTTGCCCACCCCTACTTTGAACCATCAATTCAGAAGTTGCTTCATGCCTGAAGTCTGTTTTCAAGATACTGGCTCTGATAGTCCTTAAGATTTCAGTCTTTGAATGATGAATGGTTCAAATCAGTCGATAGAGATATTTGGTTGTCGGATTTCTTGTGGAGTTCCAGAGTTGGGTGTTCAAATGCCAATGAAAGTCAAGTCCTATGACTTCTGATAGCTGTTTTCTGAGTTTCTTCTGCTGAAACCGCAGTGTCCCTGACCTACTCACTCTTCAAGCCTGCGATTGTTATTGCATGAATGGTTAAGTTGAAACATTCAACTAGGTAGTACTGAAGAACTTTCCTACACTATGTAACTGCTAATATCTATCAAGAAGCCTGATTGTTGCCATCCCTATCCTTATCATCAATTTCTTCCTCTTAGCAAGTGAGAGTTATCCCTCCTGCAAGGTAACCAACCAACTTCAAGTTTCCTATAGAAAATAAATTTGTTGACATTTTTGTCGTGATGCCCCCACCATTGTAATTGATAACATGTTGAGTTTTCCTTTTCCTTTCTTCTTTCACAATGTAAGCGTGATGAAGAAGGGCGAGCCAGGCAATTCAAAGTCTCCCCAGGGCAATGTAAGCGTGACGAAGAAGGGCGAGCCAGGCAATTCAAAGTCTCCCCAGGTCCTTTCCATTCAGGGTGAATAGTTAAGGTACTAGCTAGTTGCCTCTTGACTACCACCAAAGGAGCTATCATCCAAATTTTCTATTATTGCAGCGCGGAGAATGGGATCCTTTCCTTGGTAGTAAGACTTGAAAAGGCATTAGAAGAATATCGAAATTAATCATGTCACTGTTAGATTACTGGACTCGCCAGTGGCTATTATCATTGTTATTACTATTATTATTTGTTTAATTATTATTTTTTGTGTGATAGATTTGTCGATTAAGCATTTATTCTAATAAAGTATGGGATGGAGCGTTTTCTGGTCTTCTAATATATTGCAATTCCAAACCATGTATCAACCAAAAGATAAAGATGGGTACTGTTGGGTGTAAAATGTGATATCTAACTTCTACTCCGATTGAGATTGGTACGAGTTCCATCTTTCTTTCAGACAGATTATTACGATATGCCTAGTATTTTATGCAAGTTGGAAAATTGAGCCTGAGCTATTCAGTCTTGAGTCATCAGGAGGGTGCGGTCCAATAAAGGCCTCAAGTATTTTTTTTGTAGGAAATTCTGGGAACTTTGGGGAGTGTTTTTCAAGAGTCCCATTTTGTGATCCTACGGTAAATCAAGGTCATAGGATCTGCCTATCCCGATTACTATTAGACATTTAGTGAAAGAAAACTATTATCTGAAATAGAAGCCCTTTATTGCAAAATTTATTTCCTCCATCTTCTTCCTGTTTCGTTCTCCTGGTACAAAAAACTAACCACCAAACACAGAAATCAATCGAAACTGACCATAAAACTACTTGCACAAGTATCCTGGGTGCCTCTCAAGCCACCAAAACTGCTTAGTGGAGGCAGAGTTAAAGCTGTAGAGGCAGCAATTTGTAGATCAAAGACGAGCGCTCAATTAAAGACTCAATTGAAACACATTTGAACATGTGAAAGTTTCGGATTATGATTTTTATTTTTTATTTTCAATTTGAACATGCTAGTTACTTCGGCATGGTTGAAATGAACTTCTTACTAAACAGATGAGAACATACACTTCTGCCACTACAAGAAAATTTTCATTTATAAAGTTTTTTCTACGAATTTTAATTACCTTGTTAATATGGTATCATTGTCAATGAAAAAAAATACATTGAAAAAACCATAAACTTGTTACTTTTTTCCAACAAAATATATTTTACGGGAAACATTCCTTGTTAAATAGGTGGCAGAAAGCATTCTCTCTAAACCTAATTTCCCGCCGAATTGATTTAACAACGGAATATTTTTTATAGCCACAAAATACTAGCTCCTTGAAAATGGGCATAGTGTTGTTTGGGCCTCGTTGGATTGAGCATGCAGTCGAACCTGCTTTGTTCTGTTGACGAGATCATCATGACACGTGACGATGATGATCATAGGACGATTTGGTAAATCATCAGCTGCTCCTTCCGAGTTAGTGGGCCATCAAATTGGTCCACTAGATCAATTTGATAGAATCTGTACAGTTGTGATGATTGAACCCGAAATATTGTCTCGAGCAACGCACGTCATTAGATGAGTTCGTGACCGTTCAGTAAGGAGAGGGGGTGTGACTGCCTGGTGCTTATATAAGCCACCACTTTTGTAGAAGAGTCTCTTCACCTTGTATTTCTTCTACGTCCTTTATGTTTTCCTTTCTATGTGTTCTTTGTTGTAAATCTTTTTTTTTAAGTTAAAACTTTCTCTTCATAGCAGACAACGTCGTACTTACCCCCGGATAGAACATGCTTTATGCTTGCCACACTTTTTACCAGGAACAGAAATGGTCCGATTTGGATAAGCTTCGTGAGGACTGTGAGGTTCTTGAAGACTTGGAGCTTACCCCGTTGGGTGCTACTCACACTTTGTTGACGCCCCCGCAAGGGTTCATTGCCTTGCACAAAAAGCATGTTTCAAGTCGGGCTTCGCTTTTAAGTTCCGAAGGATATTTGGCGCTTCCTTGCACACCTTCATATTCCCCCTGTTCAAAATGGTGCCTAACAGATTCAAGACTTTGACTGTTGTCCTTATTAGGGCCAAGTTTGCTGGCCTCCTGTTGACTCCACGGATATTCCACTTGTCGACTTATCTTCGTCTAAATGCTCATGGAGTTTGTTGATTGAGTACTACGAAGTAGTTGGGCTCCTTGTCTAGTGACTTCAAGTTTTGGCAAAAGTATTGTTGTTTGGGCTCCTTGTCTAATGACTTCAAGTTTTGGCAAGTTTGCTGGCCTCCTGTTGACTCCACGGATACTCCATTTGCTGACTTATCCTCGTCTAAATGCTCATGGAGTTTGTTGGTTGAGTACTTCGAAGTGTTTGGGCTCTTTGTCTAATGACTTCAAGTTTTGGCAAAAGTATTGCTTTTTTGGCTTCTTCTAATTCCCCGTACATCAAGGTGGATGGACGGTCTCTTATCAGGCACTTCAAATTCGATCTCAGTAAGCGTAATGCCTCTCATCATTTTATACTTCCATATGCTTTCCAAAAACTGACATGTTGTCTTGCTATTTAGTGTAGGTAAATTCATGGCTTCAACTCTTACTGAGGAGGAGGAATCAGTGAGAAGAGCATTTAATGAGCATCCCTCGATTGATGTTGAGGAGGTCATGGCTGCAGACAACATTGTGCGTAGTCGATTGTTCAGGTACTTCTACGTAGGCCCTGTTGTGCCTAGATCGTTGCCGAGGGAGACTGGTAGTGTCGTTCCAGGAAAATGAGGCTCACAATACCTAGCCCTTTGAAACAGACTGAGTTGGAGGCGGTCATGTCGCTTACCAGTCATCCCAAGAGAAGACGGGCTAGCAGCAAAGCTAATTCTTCCTCTAAACCGATCCTACTAGAGCAGGAAGTGACAGTTGCGGAGTCTGGGCCCAATCAGTCGACTAAAGAGATGGCTCTTAGGGAATGGAGTGTGTTTGGAAACTCCTGCTCCTTTAGTTGTACTGGAGGGGAATTGTTCAGAGCTGGTGGATGCCGACAAAGTCAATGCTATCCCTGATGATCTCCGACCCCCTGAGCCTGCTACCCTGATAAGAAAATTTTCTCTCCCGCCCCTAAAGCATGATGTTAGGCGTCGGGCCAATCTTTCTATTGAGAAGTCTTTGATGCGAAATTGGTGTCTCCCAAAGGTTCCTTGTCGTTGTTTGTTAAGGGTAATCTACACCCTGACGCTCGTAGTACGGTTCATGCTTTGGAAGAGCCTTTTGTGGAGCTTTGTAGGTCGTACTCGGATGCGCTCTATAGGTTATGCCTCTTAAGTGAGCAACTGAAGGGGTTGGTAGGCAAGGTGCAGTCTCATGAGTCTGAGTTGGTTGCTTTGCGCCTGGAATTTGAATTTGATCTAGCCGACGGGCGACGCCGAGTTCATGAAGCTGAGGCTCGGGCTGCTGACGCTCTAGTAGAACTGAATTCTCTAAGAGCGATTGGTGGAGGATGAATCTCATGTGGATGCGTTTTCCCACAGACTATCAAAGGCGGATGCAAGTTTAGCGAAGCCCAAGGCTCAGCATGGAACTTCAGGATCTCCTGACATCGCCCGTAGTAGGTTGGAGCTGCTTGGACCGATTGAAGATGGAGAATCCCCATGTGAAGCTTGACTTTGATCGATACAAGAAGGCTGCTTTTTGGAAGAGTGACAAGGCAACGACCTCGTCTGGCAATTCAATACCGACTTTTGATAATGTTGTTTTATTTCCCATAGTTCCTTCTGATATAAGTGGCTCGTTGGCCTCTGGAGCAAGTTTTCCAAAACAATTGTAACTTCTAAAGTATGGCTTAAAGAGTGTTTATCAAGTAGTTTTTTGTACCTGTACCCTTTATAGCTAAATTGTGTTATCGTGCTATTGCGCCAGTCTGTTGTTTGCATGATTGATTCTGACATTTTTCACTTCTCCTTCTTTGACCCCATTTGTCTTTCTTAAATACTGGGCCATAGCTTCGGTCTTGATCTATCATCAGCAGCCGAAGCTAGTCAAGTGTTACTCTAAAGAGTACTACAATCTGGGCGGGCATATGTCAAGCTATATGAGTGTTGATTGTGCTCCCATTTTTTATATTGCCATCTGTTATTTGTAGACAGAGTGCTAGAACAATAAGGTTCAACAGTCATTGTCTATGGAAGGACAATGATATCTGGCAAGCTGCCTTCACCAGGCTACGTGAGCACTAAGCTCCCACTTTCTATGTCGTCGCCGTCCGTTCTATTCGGACTAGGCTTCAAGCAATAAGTTCGACGATCATTATCTGTAGTTGGACAATGATCCTGGCAAGTTGTCTTCACTAGGCTATATAAGCACTGATTAAGCACCCACTTTATAGGCCGTCGTCGCCCATTATATTCGGACTAGGCTTCGAGCAATAAGTTCAGCGATCATTATCTGTAGTTGGACAATGATCATGGCAAGCCGTCTTCACCAGGCTATGTGAGCACTCACTAAGCTCCCACTTTCTAGATTGTCGTCGCCCGTTCTATTAAGACTAGACTTCAAGCAGACCTGAAGCTATCATCATCGGTAATCACCGACTAAGTTTCGGTCGGAATAAGTACAAGTTTGACTATGGTCTTCCTAGCTCACTCAATAAGTCTGACTTGGGCGTCTTGACATATGTATAAAGAGTGCAAGCCTAATTGTGGTCGTCCTAACTTTCACGATAAGTCTGACTTTGGTCGTCCTGGCTCACTCGATAAGTCTGACTTGAAGGCTCGGACTTATATTTTTTATTAAGTATGTGGGAGTTGGACAGTGGAAGACTGAATGGAAGTAGCGAAAGTTTGGAAAAAACAAAAGTTTTTTATTGGTAATATTTTTTAAGGCGTTCTACAATCCATGGCCGCATAAGGCTTCTACCATCCACGTCCATGGCCTATTGACCTCGGTCACTTTATAAGGCCCCTTCCAATTCGGTTTTAGTTTTCCTGCTCCCGGTTCCTTACTGTTCTGCTGAGTTTTTCTGAGTACCTGGTCACCGACTTTGAATTCTCGTGGCTTGACTTTTTTTTTATTGTAGTACTGAGCCATATTTTGTTGGCGGGTGGCTATTCTGGTAGAGGCATGATTTCTCCTTTCCTCGAGGAGATCTAAACTGACGTGCAAGGCTTCGTTGTTGTCTTTCGGTTTGAATTCCATTGTCCGAAAAGTTGGTATTTTGAGTACTACTGGGACCATTGTTTCTAACCCGTAGGCTAGGCCGAAAGGTATTTATCCAGTGGGTGTCCTTTTGGTGGTCCGATACGCCCAGAGTATTTCTGGTAGTGCTGAAACCCATTTCCTTTTGTCGCGTCGAGTTTCCTTTTGAGTGCCTCCAAGATGTTTATATTGGTGATTTCTACCTGGCTGTTAGCTAGCAGATGCCCTGACGAAGAGAAACAGCTGATGTCGAGGTCTTTGCATAGTTTCTCGACTTTGTTGCCTTCAAATTGAGTTTCGTTATCGCTGACTAGTGTCCTTAGGATACCGAACCTGCAGACGATGTACGTCCATATGAATTTCTCAATTTGATCCTGACCTATCTTGGATAGAAGCTCAACTTCAACCCATTTAGTGAAGTAATCAACTGTTACAAGAAGAAACTTCTTATTGGTTGAGGCCGGGAACGGTTCGACGATGTCTATTTTCCACTGAGTCAAGGGTTGAGCGGGCATGTGAGCATACGGAGCGAACCTTCGGCATTATCACACTTGCGGACGATGTCTTTCGCATCCTACCACATTTGTGACAAGTAATACCCCAGAGTCAGGGCCATGTGAGCTAGGGTTCTACCGCCTGGGTGATTCCCGCAGATGCCGTCATGAATCTCTCTAAGGACGCAATTTGCCTCCAAGGAGGCTAGGCATCTTAGCTAGGGGCTTGTGGCTGATATTTTGTAGAGTTTGTCGTTCACAAGGTACTGCCTGCCCTATTTTCAATTTTTTGGCCGAGAAGGCCCCATTTTTTATGTACTCAATAATGGGATTTGTCCAGCTTGAATCCGCTTCAATTGTGTAAAGCTCACTGACCTCCCTTTCATCCAAACTTGACTGCTATTGGAATTCGATGAGCCCATTAGCGGTCTCTGTAGTGGTTGAGGACTGCCTGGCTAATGCGTCGGCTCTTTCATTGTCGTCTCGCGCACACTTCAGGAGTTCAAATTTTCTGAATTGGCCTGCTGCATTATTGACCTTCTTACAGTAGGCTATCATTCTTAGGTTTTTGCTGTTAAAATCCCCTTTAACCTAGTTGACTACCAGTCGTGAGTCGCTATAAGCGGTTAGCACAGTTATCTCAATTTTTTTTGCTAGCTTCATGCCGAACAAGAGGGCCTCGTATTTTGCCTCGTTGTTCGAGGTTGGAAAACTGAACCTAACCGCCTTTTCCAAGACGAAGCCGCATGGAGAGTGGAGTGTGATACCGACACCACTTAATTTCTGCGTGGCTGGCCCGTCGCAGCGCAAGATCCAACCTTGTTTGTCTGGTCTCTGCTCTGAGTTGTTTGGCTCATGTTCCCCACCAATAGTAAATTCGGCGATGAAGCCTGTTAATGCTTGGGCTTGATGGTCGTTCTTGAAGCGTAAATGTCAAACTACTCCAGTTCCACCGACCATTTAACCATTTTTCCTGATAATTTTGGCTTGTGCAGCACTGTGCGAAGTGGGTGTTTGGTCAGGACTGTGATAAAGTGGGCCTGAAAAAAGGGCCTCAGCTTCCTAAAAGAGATGACCAACACCAAAACTAGCTTCTCTAGATCCGGATAGTTTGTTTCGGCTTCCACGAAAGTTTTGCTAGCGTAGTACACTCGTCTCTGTATCCCTTTATCATTCCGGTCAAGAACTGAACTGACGGTTTGATCTGAGACGGCTAGATACAAATAAAGCATCTCTCCCAGGGTTGGTTTCAAGTGTAGCTCGGTACTTCCCATGTATGACTATAGGTTCTGGAAGGCCACCTCACACTTTTCGTCCTAGATGAAGGCATTGCTTTCTCTGAGAATCTTGAAGAAAGGGAGACACTTATCTGATGACTTGGAAATAAACCTATTAAGTGTCGCCATCCTCTCGGTCAAGCTCTGAACTTCCATTATGGAGGTCAGCGACTTCATATCGAGAATAGCTTTGGATCGCTTCTATTCCTCTCTGATTCACTATGTAACCTAAAAACTTGCCTAATTCGACCCCAAACGTGCATTTTTTCGGGTTGAGCTTCATCTTATACTTGTGGAGTTGGCCAAATGCTTCAGCAAGATCGGATGTGATCTGAGCTATGGAGGCTCTTGACCAGCATCTCGTTTATGTAGACCTCCACATCCCTTCTGATTTTATTTTCGAACATTTGGTTCACTAGTCGTTGGTATGTTGCACCCGTGTCTTGAGGCCGAATGACATCACCCGATAGTAGTATATCCCTCCTTCGGTTATGAAAGACATTTTCTCTTGATTCAGGGGGTGCATCTTTATAGGTTATATCCGGAGTAGGGTTGAAAACCGAACCAACAGTTCAGTTTTTCACATAAACCGTGAACCAAACCGACTTTGGTCAGTTTCAAAATTTTCAAACCGAAATCGAACCTACAATTAACAAAATCGATCCGAAATCGAACCGATTCCAATTTATGCAAATCGTAACCGAACCGACTAAAATGAACCAAAACCGAAATAAAACCGAACCGACTGACTATTTTAAACATATTATATATTCAGTTTGGTCGATTAAAATCAAATAGAAACCAAAAATTGAATCGACCACTTCGGTTTTGAATTTTTTAAAACCGAAATTGAACTGAATTGAATTTAAACCGAACCAATCGGTTCGATTTTGATCGGTTCGGTCGATTTAATCGATTTGGCCGATTTTTTGTTCAACCCTAATCCGGAGTAGGCGTCCATGAAACTTAGGAGGTCATGTCCGGATGTGGCATCTACAATTTAATCGATGCGGAGAAGCGAAAAGTTGTCATTTGGGCATGCCTTATTCAAGTCGGTGTAGTTTACACAGAATTTTCACTTTTCGTTTTTCTTTTTATCCAGGACGGTGTTCGCCAGCCAATCTGGGTACCACGTCTCTTTGATCATGTCGACATTAAGTAGCCTCTACACTTCTTTATTTATGATATGGTTCCTCTCAGGGGCCACAAGTTTTTTTTTTCTCTCTGGCCAATTTTAGTGCTGGATCTACAGTTAGTCGATGGGTGATTATGGAGGGGTCTATTCCAACCATATCCCTCATCATCCAATCAAAGATGTCTTGATTTTGTTGTAGCAGTGTTATCCGTTGTTCCACGAATTCTTTGCTTAGGTGGTAGCCAATTTGGATGGCTCTACTGTTACTAGGGTTGTCCAGATACACAGTCACCAGTTCTACTTCGAGTTGACCGACGTTGGGTCTTCACCTCGGATTGACAGGGGCCTCATTGTCTGGGTAGGGAGGGTTCTTGTTCAATTTCGGACCCGAGCTTAGGGGCACGTCAGTCGTGGTCTCAATCTGCAGTTTACGGCTGTCGAGCCACTTCAATGCTGGGTAGTGGCAATCTCTAGCAATCGGCTGATTTCCTCATATTGTGTCTACTGTCTGATTGATAGAATATTATTGTCTGGTGTAAAGTGGAGACCGCCGCTTCCATTTAGTGAAGCCAAAATCTCCCCAGGATGTTATTGTAGGTGGATAGCGCATCGACCACCATGAACTCCTGAAGGTTTATTTTTTGAAGTTGTGGTTCTTCTGTCACTACTGTTAATTTGATCCTCCCCATAGGAATTACTTTTCCTCACTGAGTCCGACCAGGGGATTTGTCGAGGGGCTTAGGTTTTCTTCATTCAATTGCATGTTGCAGAACGTTTTCAGGAACAACATGTTCATACAACTTCCAATGTCTACTAAAGACCTTTTCACTTTCCAGTTTGCTATGGAGACCGATATCACCAGGGCATCATTATGCGGAGTGCAGACGCTTTGGAGGTCCATGTCTGTGAAAGTTAGGGGCAGGATCAGGCTCTAAGAGTGAATGTGCTACATCTGTTGGTCCTTGTAGGCTGACTTGGTCTGTAGTTTGCAGAGCAACCTTTTTTGGGACCGGTTGGACTGTTCGGCTTTCGAGTTTAATCTGTGCAGGACACACACTTCATTGTAGTGCTCCTTGTTTTTCTCCTCTTTCTCGTCCCTAGGGACATAACGCTTTATCTCGGATTTCGCCTTTTTCTTAGCAGTTAGTTTCTCATCTAGAACGGTGTAATTTTGTGTTTCCTTCAGCAAGTCTGCCATATTTGACGGAGGTCCAAAGTAAGGAAGTTATAAAACTTGTCATTCCTTAGACCTTCAGTGAAGGCTACGACGGCAGTTTCATCGGTGCAACCGTTGATGAGACTCAACTCTTGGTTGAAACGCGCGACGTACTACCCCAACGTCTCATCCGACTTCTACTAGAAGGATTTGCGTTTCTTCGATGTAGGGCTGAAAACCGAACCGACGGTTCGATTTTTCACCTAAACCGTGAACCGAACCAACTTAGGTCGGTTTTAAAATTTTCAAACCGAAACCGAACCAACCATTAACAAAACCGATCCGATTCTAATTTATGCAAACCGTAACCGAACCGAACCGAACCTACTAAAATCGAATCAAAACCGAAATAAAACCGAACCAACCGACTATTTTAAACATATTGTATTATTTTTATATAAAATATATATTATTTATTATATATATTCGATCGGTTAAAATCACATAGAAACCGAAAACCGAACCGACTACTTCAGTTTTGAATTTTTTAAAACCGAAACCAATCCGAACCGAATTTAAACCGAATCGATTCGGTTCGATCGGTTTAATCGGTTTGATCGATTTTTTCTTCAGCCCTACTTCGATGTTTGTATGATTTGTTGCATCTGAGCTGATAGTAGATCCACCCTTGGGTCTGCTGCGGCTACCACCGATGCAGGGGTCTGAGGAGGTTCCCCACGTGGCGGTAGTGGAACAGGTCGGCGTTCTGCCAGTTTGAGCGTTCAAGGGTTCCACATCATATCCATCGTTATGAGACATTGTTGTCATCATCTCTCTGATTCTCTGGAAAATATGGTACTATTATTTTCTTTGAGGTACTCTATCGTTCCTCACGGACGACACCAAACTGATGTAGTTGATTTTTTCTATCATTTCTCGTTTTTTACCTAGACCTGCACAAGTTACACATGTGAGTCAATGACCATTGTGTGACGGTCGATGACACTCTAATGCTTAAGTTAGAAAAGGCTTAGGAGAGCCTTAAAGCTGTAAATTGGGTTTATGTAGAATACCTTAAGTTCAACGATCTTATCTGCATTTTATAGTGTGAGTCCATGTTCGGCTAGGCCTTCGGTGGCGTAGTTTAGAAAAAAGATTTTTGCTAAAAATCCTTTCCTAATTGGGAGCTGTCCATGTGGGATGGTTTCCCTACGCAACTTGTGCTCAGGTTTCATTTTCTGAATATTGTCCGTGTAAGAAAGTTTTCTTACCCGACTTATACACTAGTATTTGTTTTCCAATCGGGTCCAATGTGTTGTTGGCTTGCTAGTATTGGATAAATCTCTCAGACACTTGCCTTAAAAGTCTTACGAGTATTAGGCCTCTAACCGTGTGACGTGTGTGCTTAATGACTCAATGCAACTAGGACCCGACTGTCTAGATCCTGTCAATAATTGGCTTAGTATTGTTTGAGCCTCGCTGGATTGAGCATGCAGTTGGACCTACTTTGTTCTATTGAGAAAATCATCATGACACGTGTACTGTGCTGATCAGATGACGGTTTGGTGTATCATCAATTTTATTGTTAAGTATAATATTATGGGTAACAATTTATTTCTTTGCTGAAGAGTGAAAAATTTTCATGAATTTTTTTAAGGTTTGTTTTCTTATTTACAACAATTTAATTTTATTTAATTGAAAATATAACCAATTTTAATAACATATAACAATGAAATGCTATTAGTATTTCGTTGTTAGTTATAATAGTGTTATTGTGAATTTCTTTTCATTGTTAAAAGTGGTAAATAGTTTACATAAAACTTACAATAGATTACAATATTATCAAATAGCTCAACCAGTAAAGATTACAATAGATTTTACTACAAAGTTTGACCCCTATGGAGCCTAAAGTTAAATAAATAATTTACACCACCAAGAGTAATGTTCTTAGAGTTTGTTTGAGAAGTAGATTGGATGTTATTAGAAACGAGAATTATAAATCATTTTGCTATATAGAAGTTTTTATAGCAATATACGAACATAGCAACAATTTTATTTTCTTTACCAACAAAAAAATTCTCGTTACATTTTCCCACAACAATTTTCATTAATGATTCTAAGTTTTTTAGAGAAAAAAATTCATAGGTAAATACAAGTTTTCTTGCAACAAAACAATTTGTTAGTAAATATTTTTTATTTTTACCAATGAATTTCATTGATAGTTGTCAATATTACCAACATCATGTTTCCTTGACTTATCGTTCATTTTACCAACAAAAAAATTTAATTCCTTGGTAAAAAAACCTTTAGCTAGGAGGATGCCGCCACGAACCTAATAATGATTTTTTTCAAGGAATTTTTTTTTTGTGAAAAATGCATTAATTGTTGTAGTGTGCCATTTATATTCGGATAATAGAATTTTTTTTTTTTTTTTTTTTTTTTGATATTTAACAATCAAGTCAACTACCCTCCAAGGGATGTTGATTCTGCGTTTATAAACAGTGCTGTTTGTTCTTATCACGTCACATAAAACCACTTTACCTAGTACCACCATATCAGGGTTTTGGAGTAGGACCAGTGAATTTCAAGAGTACACACAATAGGCCCAAATGCCAGTCATCAAAAATCACTTTACCTTGGGCGTTTAGCTGCAAGCGGAAATGAAACCCTCTGCGGGGTTAGCTGCTGTTGATCTGTCTTTTGTTCTTGAGAAGGAAGTTGATTGGCAGCCTCTTCATCTTCCTCTGTTTCTTCAACTGCTGGGGGTGGTGGCTTCTTTGGTATTGCTAGTTGGTAGTTTGGGCTGATTAACGTGTCTTTGTCTGGTGGTAGTGGAATTCCAGGCCCTGCAATTGACTTTGGCAGGGGAATCTTATTCCTGCTTCTTGCCAGTTCCAGTAAGACCTGACAAATAATTAGGCATGCATGTATTTACAATCATTCTTTTATTAAAAAAATGTGATTTCTTGTTCAATACAAATAAAGGTAATTTCGTGCCCATGCCCCTGAAAGGCAAAAGAAAATGTAAAACCAACACCGTAAGGTCAGATATGAGCCTTACAAGCATGCCTCACAACAAATATAGCTCTAGAGAACTCAAAGGTGCTTACGGTTAAGATGATGATTATAGTGACAAGGGAGTTAATGCCTAGCAACGCACTCTAAAAGGCATTGATAGCTAGAAGATAAATGAGAAAAATGGGGTATATGTGATTAAGGAATAGATTCAACTGAACTTACTGATGGTCTGGTCTCTATATCTGCTACAAGATAACTATGCTACTTATTCTGTAGAACCATTCACAAAAGCAACATTAGATAAGTGTAACCTAATAGTGCTTTGGAAAATATGCATATTTATTTGTGCATCCGTTTCCCATGCATGTCAGTTGCCAAATTGAAAAAAAGGTCAAGACTTCCTGTGACGTGGAAAGACTTCCTGGATTTTTTAACTGGTTGGTTGTGCATGGTAGTCTTGGCATTTACCCCCTCAAACCATGAATGAGGCTCTTATTGGCGTTAGAAGATAGAGTGCTTAGAGTCGCAACAACAAGATAGTAACTGAACCAATTTCACAAAATTGACTATTAACTCGTTTTGTTTTCAGTTCAACATGTCTCCAAAAAAAAGATAATAACTGAACAAATTTTCTTTTAAATGCTTTGAAACTACAAGCGAAGCTGTTAGATTGTTAATTGTATTGTATTGACCAGTATTTTCAAAGGCTCAAACGTGAGGTGAGGAGTTAGACTAGCTAGTGAGGCAAGGTGTAAGCCTCGAGCCGTGATGCGTAAGCCTCTGCAGAATGAATTTTTAGCATTAATTCACGATCTATAAAGCAAATATATATTCTATTGCATAACAAGTCATAAAGGAAATTTAGATCCTAATAAGTCATAATAAAAGCAAGTTCCATACATTCCAAAAGTTTAAGGTCCACAAAAATGTTGAGATGAGAAGAAAAGAAAAGAAATCAGTAATAGGGTTGCAAGAGAAGAAGAAAGCTATGAGGCATGATCTTCATCTTCTCTTATTTTCTACTTCATTGCAAGGCAGGAAGCAGTTGTTGCTGATATATATATATACACACCTCACTGCGTTTTATACTCCTCACACGCATTTTTTACATCTCACAGGAAAAAGTGAAAAAATGTTTCACCCAATGTTTCACCTTGTTGCAGCAAGCCTTATGGAAACCCAGAAATGTTAACTTCCTAATAATAACCATTGAACTGTGGAAAAGACTTGTGTGGACATTATGACAATAGCGTACAAACTTAGTATGTACAGAGATGTATGGGTTACCAAATACAACATAAAAAATCGTAAAGGGCCAGGACAGTAACACTTACAAATAACCAAAGGGATAACAATGGAGATTTATAGATATCTAATTTCTATCTTTCTTTTATTATTTTTAAAATCAATAAAAGCAACAATACACCAGCTAGTGACTAAGAAATAGCATTAAAAACAGGCCATAGATATCTAATTCTATCTTATCAAAAATTGGTTCCAGAGTTGGAGTAACAATCTAGAGAGCCTGCCTTTCAGCATTGGAGTTGCATTTCTTCACTGAAAACTGTTCGTTCAAGTCTGTGTTCAAGAAATCTAAGATTGTTATATTCCGGCCTAGCAAGTGATGTCTACTCTATTTTTACACCAAACCAATAAATATAAATGAAGTGGTTTATAGATAATAAAAGAATATGTAGAAATGTCTAATAAAAGTAAGATTCTTTCGATATCCAAATTATCTTTCATACCCAATTAGTTGTTGTGGGGACCCACTAAGGTCCTTGTTCACTGGAAGTAAAGAATAAAATAGAATTTCAAAGTTTGATTAAGGTTTTTCTTTAAGAATATTTGCGAATTTGTACAGATTTAATAAAGGGGAAAATATATGAGGACATCTATGCTTCTTTCTTTTATTTTGTCAACACGTTATTTGATCACATCAGATCTCCCAATTTATGTTACTATGATAATCCCTTTCCCCTCTAAATCATATAGGTCTCAAAACTGACAAAATTGATGAAATATCTTTATCGGTGCAGCTTGTTAATGAATTTTCAGTTTGGGTTTCAATTCACAACTAATGGAAAACAAAAGAAACGGTCCGGTTGTCAGTTAGTGGTCAAAGCCATATCGTGAACAGACCTACTTCCTATTTCCAAGCATTCATCCCATTCCTATGATTCTAACATAAGGAATAGTGCCTCCAACTTCAAAGATGATTTCTTAGAAGGGATTGAGGTGGCTGTAAGATGAGGTGATAACTAAAGTTTTGACGTACCTTATGGATTGGCAATAAGGTTCTCAAGGTGTGGTTCCATAGTGTCTAGGCTCCATGTCCTATGTTTTAACCTGGGAGTTTGGGAAGCTTGCTAATCGTTCTTCGACTTGGGATTAATCTTAGCAGGTTATCGATTTTTTATTAGAGAGTTGGGAGAGTTCACTTCTCGTTCAGGTCTTTTGGAGATTTCCAATTGGGTCAAATGATATGACAAGTTGGTTTGAAAATGGGATAAAAAAAAACATGGTGAGTCCTTTTGTAAGTTTATTATGGATGTTTACAGGTTTTCAACAATTTCCCATCTAAGCTTAATTGATGAAAAGACCTTCAAGCAAGGTTGTCTTCCTATATTTTATTTGTTTCAATATTTTAAAGGCAGAGTTAGCTGGAATTAGCCTCCCTTCTGAGGAGGTGCTTTCACATGAGTGTATGCAAGTTGATGACTTGTGCCACTCACCTCTTTCTTCACTGACCTTGGGTTTGGGATGTTTGAATTCTCTTCCGCTCTCATTGGTGTTATTTGGGCCGGTTTCATTGAATGGTTATTCAAGGAGTTGGAAGACCCTTTTTCCACTCTTCCAAGGCAAGGTTTGGTAATGGTGATTCTTTGGGATTGGGCTTCTCCGCATCCAAGCTTCAATGGAAAGTTCTTTCAAGTTTTGGGGTCTCACATCTCTTAATTCTGCATTTCCAAAGAAGGTTAAGCTGACATTAATGAGGAAAAATCTCGGCTTCTTGCCTGTACAGATCTGAAGTACTTTACAACTATACATTAATTCCCAAACTAGTGAAAATTTTGGGAAAAAGTGTGATTCAAAGATCAAGAAAATGCAAAAATAAGAAACATAGAACAATGAAACCTACGTGCCTAAGCTGCCGTGGAGGTAATGATGCCTCTGCTTGCAAGGAGACTCCTAACAATCAAACTTTCTCCAATACAAAGTTGAGAAATCTAATAATATGCCTAGTCATCATGGTCATAGGCGCAAGAGTAAGACCTGATTTGTACCTGCATGTGGATGAATCTTCTTCATCTGATTGTGACGAGGTGGATGTATCTATGAAAATGTCTTAACTACTGAAGAAGGAAGGTCATGGTCTAGCGAATTTGGAAGACCTTCGCAAACTCAACTTGGCGAGCTTCTCTGTGGCAGGATATGATTCTGACCAGGAGTAGCTGGGGTCAATTTTTGTTACCTTGGTGGATTGGGGTTTATGGTCCTTAGGGAACTCGTTATTTATTTATTTATTTATTTGGGCTGGGGGGGTGGATAAGCCAAACACTTGAATTAGAAACAAAGCAGACTATCCAACACTGAGCGAGAAACACAACAACATCTGAGTGGAAAAAACAGAAAAATACAAAGAAATACATCTTAAATCTTAAAAATATAATGATGCCCAACACAGCAGGTGCTCAGGGAGACGGGTAACCACTACTTTATCCCATTGCTCCTTGAAGTGACAAAATTTTGATCATGTTCCATAACACCATCGACTCAAGCTTCTTTCCTCTAAAAATTATGTTGTTTCGTTCTTTCCAGATTGCCCAAAGGGTTGTGAGAAAAAGGTCCCAGAACCACTTTTTAGGAGGTGAAACAGGACTGGTTTCCAGGTGTGAAACCACAGCATTAGATCATTGCCTGGGAGCATAGACCACTCTATTTCATTGACAACATCTGTCCAATCACATTCTTCAATCCTACACCATTTATATAATGAAAGCCTCAACTGGATGCCTTCTACTGATGGTGCTTTGCTCAGAAGCATTGATCCTGCAGCTTCTTCCAATCTCCAGACCAACATTACTGAAACTGAAATTGTGTTTGCCTTTAAAAACCTTGAGGAAGATGTTATTCCTAGCCATGATGGGTTCCCCAATTATCTTTTTCTTAAAGTGCTGGGAGCTTATGAAGAGTGATGTGATAGAGCTTATAAAGAACCCTCTTCTATATTTGAACTTATCTTGAAGAGATTGATAATCCACCCACTTGTCATTCCAGAAGAAGATACTTTCTCCATTAACAACTTCACGGGCAGCATGAGGAAGGAAACTATGCTCGGCATGATTGCTTGCTACAGAGAACACCCATAAGGCAAAGTAGTGTCTTTAATGAACTACCCATGAGATACAACACCGTATTTTTCTTCAATGATACCATCTCCAAAGGGCTGTACTTTCTGTGCCAAAACGCCAGATCCATTTACCCAGCAGTGCTACGTTTGTATCCCTAACTCTTCTAATTCCCAAGCCCCCTTTGCCTTTCGGAAGGCAAATTGTTTTCCAATAGATTAAGTGGCATTTATGTCCACTTCAAATAGTTTCCCAAAAGGAAATTTCAGTATATTCTCTCATTGTGCATGCTACCGAGATTTGGATAGTCGTGAAAACAGGGATATTGCCCATGGTACACTTTCAAAGTGAGATGACCAACTTTGGACAAGTAACAACCCTTCTAAACTGCAAGTCTGGAATGAAACCTCTATAACGGGGTGCCATATGACTTTGCTTTTGTATTTGTGGCTTAAAGGAAGACTATTATACTTTGCAGGTAGGGAAGCATGAAAACAGACAATAATCATCGCCATAGCATCAATGTCTTTAGGGAACTCTGTTAGGATGAAGGTCTTATTAATGTTTTCTTCTCTCTGGTTTATGTACGGTTTGTGTTCATGGTCAATCCTGATCTCCTTGCTGCCTCATGGCTTTTGTAAGCAAGAGATCCCCCATTGTAAGCTACTGCTTGTTTGCAATGGATTTGTACTTAAACATAACAATAACATTCACGTTGGTATCCTAGAGATAGAGTTTGCATAAGACATTCACGTTCTATTAAACATAATAATATACAAGCAACTAGAACTACCAAATACCCTACAGTTCAGATAAACATGATGTGAAAGCAAACAAGGGCCAACAGTTAACATAGATGCATCACATTGCAAAAGAAAGAAACAAATAGATCTCATTTCACTTCTGTAAGTTCAATGCGTTCCAGCATAGTTAAGAGAGAACATCAAAGACACAAAACATAGACCACACAGAACAGGTACCGTACTAGGATTATAGTCGAGCACTGATATTTTTAGATGTTTAGTTGAGGTCTAGAAGAGATCAGATATGCACTGCACCATAACCAATAATTCGGAGAACACATAAATCAAACAAGAACAGAGATTTAACAATTTAAAAGTAAAATGGGTTGATTACCTCTCGAGGAGGAGGCTGAGAGAAGCTGAAGTTGACTTTTGTCTGGATGGCAAGCTTAACATCATCGCAATCAATTCCAGGTTTGCCAGCATGTTCTGAGTACACCTGGGCATCTGTCAAAACATCAACTACATATTGGTACCATAGTTCAAGGAACTGATGGATAACACGGGGCTCGTACTCTTGCACACCCATTGATTTTAGTAGTGACTTAACAATTTTTGCATCTCTTGGTAAATCTTCATCTCCGCCTTCCTTATCCACCATTTTCTTGTTCTTTCCCCTATATCACAAAAGCATTTCTTAGCAAACAGGCCTGAATAACCACTTATCTCCCATATAGTACTAAAAATAAGTAAAGTTGGAACTTTGAGCACTTTAACTGTAAATAAGATCAAACAGCCTTAACCAAGATTCACTCCTATATTGATCTTTGCCTTATGAATTTCAGAGCTAACCTATAGCAGACATACTATAAACAGGTTAAGTACAAGATCAATATTTATGACTAGTATATCACAATGTGGAAACTGGGCGAGAGAGCTGCAAAGTAAATAAATACATCAAAATGATAAAATATATATCTTAGAAGATTGCTTGTTGGCACGACTCATTCAACAAAACATGAAAGAAAAAAATTAATTGTGAAGGTTGAAAGAAAAGTTGCAGAAGGGAAAGGGGGAGAAGGGAAAGAAAGAAGACAGAATGAAGACCATGAATTTTGTGATCATCTCTATCTTCTTGGTTTGTTACAAAATTATAAAAAATGCTCACTTGAAAACCGAAGCCAATCAAAGTTTTTTAAGCGGCTTCCAACGACTCTAATTGATCCAATACATTGCCATAGACAAAACTATTTATAACACTCAAGGATCACGCAAACACCGTTGTATCTATTTCCTTAATAGCTAACACACTTTTGAATGACAATATTTCAATCTTATCAAGAATACAACCTAGAGCACTAGAGTGAATTAGACTAGCGTAAAAATTCCAAATAGAACAAGCGCAACTGAACAACAATTTGGGGTTTTCAGATGTCAAAGATATTGAATGCAATAAACAAAATTACACAAAGGTAGGCATGCCCAGCCATAACAATGGACATGCACGAATGCAGACACAGAACTGAAGCCCAGAAACCCAAGAAAACAAAAAATGCGCGAGGGACCTGATATTTGCTCATTTCTTGCTCAACTTCTCAGTAAGACAACATTAAAGATAGAACGGGATATGCTACAGCAAATAAATAGTTCCAAAAAAAAAAAAAAAAAAAAAAAAAAAAAAGGAAAATGAATGTTAAATTGCCAAGGTCTAGCAATACAAGAAACAATTGATAATTCCAACTGCAGTAATGAGAAGAAAAAAAAAACTCTGACTGCTACCTCCCTCAATTGCTGAATTAGTCAATTATTTGGGTTCTAATCGATTGGGTCCATGTAAAAACAAAATACGAATTGAATTAGAAACCAAAACAGCCAAAGGAAAAAAAGGTTAAAGGTTGTTGAATCAATTACAAGTGATCAATTGATTGGTTAAAGTTCATTAGAATCGATTCTACTAAATCGATTGATTCATCGATTGAGATGGGTGTGTAACCTTGATGAAGAAGAGAGATACATGTTGGAAGAAGAGGGTAACGGAGGAGGAAGTCACAGGATTTGGTTGGAGAGCTTTGACACGTTTTTGGTGGAATCAGGACAGCTCCCCTTGGTCGCTGCTGATTTCCTCATCATCAAAAACAATCCACCTCCTCTTGGTGCCTTGGAAGGAGTCATTGTCGATGGAAGAGGAGAATATCTTCTTCGTTAGGGTAAGGTTTTGGCTGAGTAGCGTGCTGAAGATGTCAAAGGTTATTCATCTGTTGAGTGAGTTGATAGGTTCTCCCCCATCAGATTCTTTATCTTCTGAGGCTGAGTGAAAGAGAATGAGAGACCGTACGGTTAGAGATTTTATTTGCCTTTTAAGGGTAAGGGGTATTTAAGTAATTTCAACACTTAAACGGATATCCGTAGGGCGGATATGGCCAAATCTGTATCCGCCCCAATATTTGACGGATGTTGTAGACATCCGTATCCGCCCCAAATCCGTTTATACACATCCAAAATGCCCCAATTGGGGCAGGCGGGGCGGATATCATGAAAATCCGCCCCACTGCCATCCTTATTCTAGCTAGTCGAACGTTATGGTTTTCAAATTAACCATTTCAATAATCTCTAGCCCGAGTAATCGACAATTTCTTGCCGATTTGTCGATTAACCGCTTTCAAAAATCATCGATTAATCAGTTTACAGTAAATTGTTATAAATAAACGAGAGAAAATTAATGTTAATTTTTTTAATTTTGCCATAACCTTATTAATACTCTAACCCATAGGCAATAACAAATGTGAAAAAATTTAAGAGAGAAAAATCAAATATATATACATATATAATTTAAGAAGAGAAAAAAACGACCAAATAAAAATAACAAACTAAAGTAAAGAATATAGAAAGGCGCATTTATCTAACATTGAATTTTTGAACTTTGTTATAATTTGACTTAAATTGTAGTATGTGATATCTACTACTTCAATATACATTGATTTAGAAAAATAAAATTGTAGTAAATACATATAGAAGAACAGAGAAAATATGTGTATAAAATAGGTCAATTAGTTAAGATTAATTTTGATTAATTCCAATAAATCTCAAATCGCTCCTGAACCGATTAGGGTACGATTAACGATTTACCTACATAGATTATAATTGAGACCTCCCTTCCTCTGTGGCTCGAAATTGAGCAAAAATGTGTAAACCACATATTTAAGTGGTGGTAGTTACATTGCCCATAATATTAATTGGTATTTAGGCTTGACCAGAACTTATTCCTGACTTACCTCTATGTCAATCTTGTTTCTATTAATTGGTGAATTCTTTAGTTTTCTATGGTTATTCGTTGTTGACAAGTGGTCCCTAAATTTGAGGATTTTCTATGTCAATTTCTTTGGATTTTGGTGTTGGTTAAGCTCAAGAAGATCTTCGAAAAGATGTATTGGTGGGAGCTTCGGATTGTGTCAGTTGTTCTACATATTGCAATTAATTTGTTGGAATTGTAGTAGGGTTTTGGTTGTATTTTCTTGTTTGTAGAAGTTTAATTCCCCACTCGATGGTTGTCTTAATATAAATATGTTTATTAGGAAAAAAATTATCGTCAAATTTTGTATATTTTGCTTATTGGGCAACCAACAATTGGAGACGTGTGACATGTTCGACTTATTTGAATAATAATAAACAATAGAAAAAACTTCTATCTTCCATCATCTTAGTTGACAAACTCTATATGTGGGATTTACGACATTGTTTTTATGTTTTCAACAAATTTAAGGGAGAGAGAGTAAAGGGTGACAAACACTATTTTTTTTACGGCATTATGTTTTTTCTTTTCTTTTTATCAACATGGAAGAAAACGCTCAAACAGGACGGTAGGTTTGTGAACTCAAATTTCGAAGATGGTGAAGATTTCATAACTCTATGTAGGATTATGTAACCAACATTGGGGCATTGAAAGTTTAGGGACAAAACATGGTTTCATTGACCGCAACGGACATAAAGTTCTATTTTTATTTTATTTTTTATTACAGTTACAGACAATGCAAGTGATGTCCTTCAACTGGTCTTCATCCTCTTTCAACGACAGTTCAACTAGTCTTCATCCTTTTCCTCCTTCAATGGATCTTCCTTCAACGTGGCTCTTCTTTCAATGCTCGTGATTTTCCTGCTTCAATTATTGTTGTCAAATCTACAACAACTCTCCCTTCTCTCTCTATCTTTTTTTTTCTAGTTGGTATGTATAGACGTTAAGCATCCACTACAACAAAATACCCTTTTTACTACGATTTTAAAATTAACTCTACGTCACTCACAACAAAAACATGATAGATATTGTACCCCAACATTATTTTGTTATGTTTTTGAAGAATTAATGTATTTTAGCACGCTTATGTCATAAACAACATTAATTTTTAAAGCATTGCATCATTTTTAGGACCTAAGTTTTTATCATTGAATGATTTTAGCACTTATATAAAAAACAAAAAATCCAAGTTTTAAGGAGTGACTCACTTTTATTACACTTATGTCGTTTACAACATAACGTTTTATGGATTCATCAATTTTATCACGGTTATGTTATAAACAATATAAAAAAATTTATCACGCTTTTGTGGTAGATACCACTAATATTTAATCATTGAATCTTTTTATCTCACTTGTGTAGTAAATAATGTAACATTTCTATGAATCCTTTCCCAGTTTCCCTTTGGCTTAAAAAATGCTTCAACTCGTGAGATTCTAAATTAACTATAATAGGAATTTAGAATACCCTCCCCTCCCCACTCATATACTTTCTTCTTTTTTTTAATAAAGGAAAAATGAGAGGGCTTCAACCAAGTTTGAATCAAACACAAAAACTCTATGAGCAGAGAATATTACTAAACGCTTCAAGAGTGATTATCTTCCAAAACCAACTCTCCCTGCTTCTGTCACATACAATACTTCTATCATATACAATACTAGACAATCTTGAAGATGAAATTTTCAAGTAAAGTCACGGCATTAAAGAACCCATTGTTTATTTCAGGTTTTTATCTGATGGGTATCGTTGCTTTGCACATATTAAACTCATAAATGTTTGTTATTCACCATTTTGTTTGGCTTTTGTATTGAATAATGGGACATGGAACCTCTGAGCTTGGTGAGGAAGTTGCAGCGACACTATTTGGAGTGGTTGATTTTGTTAACAAGCATGATTCAATCCGTGTTGTGAGGGCAAGATAAGTACCTTCGGATATCCCAATATAGAGGAAATGCACATTGTGTGTAAAAGAGGAATGTATTGTGAAATGCGGAGCTTTTCTGTAGTGCAATTGTTTTGATGAAGATGCATAATTAAATATATGATTGATTTGTAGGTACAATCTCAAAACTACAGATATAATAGTCGGTTGTGTGATTGAAATGAGATCAAATGTGAATTGATTTGAAGAGGACAGAGGAAAAAGGAGTGATAGTGAATAAGAAGGTACGAATTGTATTAGGTTATACAAATTGAAAGAAGATCATTTGTACCCATTGATGACCCATTCTATTAGTGTTTGGGAGCACTAGATTGGCTAGCATCAACAGTCAGGTAAATACTTTTTCTAAAGAGAGTTTTTATTTTCTTTTATTGGACTAAATTTGAAAAACACAGATGTGGAGTTAGGCATGTTCCCTGCTCAAATGGGGGAATTCCCTAATTCCGTCAATCTAATGCAAATTCAGCTTTATGGCTAATCAAAACAAACATCAACGGAGCCGGGCGCATCAATTGAGCAAAAACCAAACCCAAATGCGCCACATAAAGAGAAAATGCAAACCATGAAGATTCGTTAATATTCAATATTTAATCAAGATCAAATGAGAAAGAAGAAAAACCGAAATAAAACTGTAAATTCGACGATTTAATCGATACATACCTAAGACTCGGCAGTGAAATTACGGACAATCAGACTCAAAGGCTTAAACCCTAAACCATAGCAACCGCGAGAGATTAACCAGTCTAGGGTTTTGATGATGGAAGCCGAGCAGCGAGACAAAGAGGTGTAGCGAAGGGCGAAGGGCGAAGGAAACCAAAAACCTAAGCAATCGAGAAGTGGGGAGTTCTCTTTCTTTCTTTCTTTTTCTCTGTGTGAGAACAATAACAACCTCTCCCTCGCTGCTCTGCTCACAATTCTCAAGTAGTGCCAGTAAAGGCCCAAAACGTGAAGATAAAAAGAGAGAAGCGTTTTCCGGCATCTACTATGGACATCCAATACTCCTCTCCATACCACCAATTCAGATAGGCCACAACTTTATTCTTTATTGCATTAGAGCATCTTTAATGGATCTCCCTAAAGTATTTCCTATTTTAACTTCACTTCCAACTTTTCATATATTTAGGGGCAATCATACCATCCCCTAAATTTGAAATAACATTAAAATATTATAATTATTTAATTTTTCAAATTAAAAACAAAACCAAAAATCAAAAGAAAATGAACATGGAGATGAAAAAGTGGAAGATATACTTAAATAATGACAAAAAAGTTAAAATAAGGAATGTGATTGGAGTGACGAATAAACAAGAGGACATCTAAATTTAGCTTTTTGTTAAAATGAAGGATGGTTGATCCCCCATTTTAACTTTTACCATTGGATCTCCTAAAATAGATTTGGATTTCATGTGAGAAATTGTATGCTCCAATCGATCCCCTAAATCATTCCTCATTTTAACTTCAAATTCAACTTCCCCCTAAATTTAGGGGTAACCAACAATCCCCTAAAATATGAAATATCACTAAAATATTTCAAATCCTTAATTTATAAATTAAAAACAAAATCAAAAATCAAAACAAAAGAAATAGTGGATAAAAAAAGTGGAAGATATATTTAAATAATGATGAAAAAGTTAAAATAAAGGATGTTATTGGAGTGATGAAGAAATAGGGGGACCCCTAAATTTAGTTTTTGGAGATGCTATTACATCATCACTTACTTTGTTCTTGCCACCACTTCTCCTCCCCTTCCTTGTCCTCACTACCCCTATCTACTTTGCCCATTGAGGAAGGTGATGGTTATGAACCGATTGAATGTTTGTTGACATAAAGGGAATTAGGGTTTTGAGAAGCCATTGTTTGCTTGATTTCATAAATTAAGGTTTGAAAAATGATGTGGATTGGGAATGGAAGAGTTGTCATCATATTATGAGATATGGTTTGGTTGAAATGCATAATTGTTCCTCATTACTTCCCTTACTAAGACTCCAACAATCACCATCACCGCATCCACTCAATCAATTTGTTCCACCATACTTGTTTCCGACTCATATTCTCATGTTTAAGTCTCAATCAGACGTCTCTATCTCTAATAACTAGCTAACACCTCAATTCCCTGTCAATGCACTAACTAAATTACCAAACAAACACATGGTATGTGAGATGGATCATAGTTTGACATTCATGTTCTAGATACATAGATTTAGGACTTTTTTTTTCCTTTCAATTTCACTGGTCATATGTGAATAGGAAGGGTGACAAACACTACATATTTTTACGGTATTATGACCTTTTTTTTCTTTTTTGTCAACATGAAGGAAAATAGGAAGGTAAGTTTATGATCTCAAATTTCGAAGGTAATTCTTAATGGTGACTATTTCATAACTCTATATGTAGGATTATGTAACCACCATTAGGGCATTGGCAGTTTAAGGACAAAAAAATTGAAGTGTTTTCACTAACTGCAAAGGACCCATTACATTTTTTATTTACAGATAAGGACCCTACATGTGATGTCCTTCAACTGGTCTTGATCTTCTTCTTCCTCCTTCTACGACAACTCAACCGGTCTTCATCAACTTCCTTCTTCAATGACTCTTCCTTCAACCGCTCTCATATATCTTCCTGCTTCAATTGTTGTTGTCCTCCATATCTACAACTCTTCTCTTTCTCCCTCCCTCAGATTTCTCGATTTTTTTCTCCAATTGGGAGGTATAAACGGTAAGCATTTGTTATGTTATGTCAAGATCCTTATTTCTCAATGTTTATTTTTGTTCTCCAAGTGAGTTTAAACCTATCCCTACCATACTGTCAATATTGTAGGCAATCAATGAATATACTTTGGAACGGTTGTCATAACATACAATTTGCATTAGGCACTGGTTTAAAATCATTTGCAAGGTATGTACCAACCTTGGAAATAGATTTTAATCATTGCCTACTATATAAAGTGGATGGTAGGAAAATATATATATGCAACTTAATTTAAGGATATAACCCATTTGACATATTTTGAAGCACTGCCTACCATTCAAATAAAATTAGTTAAAAAAATATTGCAAGGCATCACACCAATTTGAAATAGTTTTGAAAAATATGACCATTAATTTGGATGATAGGCAATGATGCAAACTTTTGCCTACCATACCATACTGTCACTATGGTAGACAATTAGTGATTGCACTCTAGATCATCGTGGGCACAAAAAAAAATTACTTGTAATTCAATCCATGCTATAAAAATGTGTCTCCCATAATATTGATTTTGTTTGTTAAAACATGTGCCTACCATGTTGCCAATATGGTCAGCACTAACTGAATTACACTTGTAATTCGAATTCGTTGTCTGCCATAGATATGCACTTTATGGTGCATAAAAAATCAGTGCCTAGCATCCACTTGCAAATCGCAAGTTGTTTAAAACATGTGCCTATCATGGTGTTGTAGATGACAAAAATTGATGATTAGTCATATTTCACATCTTAGGGTTAGATATTTTCCATGTAAGTGGGTAATTGAGGACTTAGATTCGGAGGGCAAAAAAAGATAAAAATTATTTTGATGAGTCCAAATCTTGTCCTCCCGTGAGTTTGACCTGCAAAACAGATGTTAGACTGCCCAAAACCACCTTTTTGGTGGCCAAAGGCACTCTGTTGCTTAAGTTATCAAATTTGTCTGAAGAAGGAAGTAAATTTGGACAAAACTTAGTTAAAATTGCATGTCTTTATCGAATGTTCCCTTTACCTTTTATAATGGTCGCAGTTAATTTTTTGCATGACTTGAGCATGTCAGACGCAACGGAGAGAAATGTATCTCGTAACAATCTCCTCCTTTATGGAGACGCGTCCGTGGAGGCGTAACTCCATCACGACTCTTTTTGTGCAACGTTCCTCTTATTTATGAGATAACTCGTATCGGGACTGGATTTGGGCTTTGGTTCGTGCGGGCCTAGAATTGGGCTTGGATTATGTCTTTATCTAATGGGCCTTGTTTGGGCCTTTATGATTGGTTTTAACCTTTTTTTTACAAACTGGCCTAGTAGATGGAACGCCAGATCCTCGTGATGAATGTTTTCTGCCATGTGTATGGCTGCAATGTCGATCTATTTTGATGTATCATCAGCAACTCCCCCCTTAGTAGTAGGTATGCTGACGTGGTCACTAACTTCGTGACAGTTGGTCTTTCAATTCTATCATTGCCTTGAATTTAATGTTGTTAGCAACTTTTGATGGGTTGGCGTCTCGATCACTTGTTTATTTTTTCGTTTTCGCGCATATTTTTTAGAGTTTCGCGTGCCATTATATCCCGCACATCATCCCATCAGCAATCTCTTCGTTGTTCGACTCTATAAAGGGGGACGTAATGAATTTGTTTTCCTTTTTGTGCCATCTTTGAAATTAGGGTTGTTTATTCTTTCCGCCATCATCTTTTTTCTTTTCTTGCTTATTCACGATGCATGTCGGTGATTTACTGAATGGTGAACATCTTGTTATCTATGAAGCTCATTTCTCTCCCAAGAAGGTTTCTCGGGCGACCTTGGATAGCGTTCGTTCTGACTACTCTTTGCCTTTCGACCTTGAAATCATTTTACATTGGCAGTACGATAGTCCTTGTTGTCTAAGGAAGGGGTATATTGCTCTTTACCCATGTATGTTTCAATTTGGCCTTCGATTTCCGATTCTAGAGTTATTCTGGGCTTATTTAGACTTTCTAAGTATTCCTCCTGCTCAGATTAGTCGTTGGAGGGTTATGGTTTCCACATAAAAGAGCCATCCTTTATGGTATTCCTTTGACTGTTAGAATTTTGCACTTGGTGGTTGGTCTATTGGTGACCAAGAGTACTTGTTTTCTTCATTCTCATGCGTGTTTTGGTAATCTAAACAATGATATCAGGGGTTGGTCACGGGACTGGTTCTATGTTTCTGTCCGTTCCGGCCACTTCGACTTGCGAGGTCAGCAAATAGTGAGGTCTTTCCGGGTTTCCAACAAGCGGGGGATCTGCAATTGACTGCGGAATAACAGATTATCAGCGAGCATTTTTTGCAGCTTCCCGGGGTTACTTTGGACACCTTCCTTTTTTATGTCATGGTAGAGCGCAGCGGTTTGTATAGTATGAATGAAGCTGAATGGGCTCTATTGATTGAGAATCGGGCTATGGGGATTAATGCCCGCGTTGCTCTCGTTGGCGGTGGTAATGTTGTCGTTGATGGGAAGTGAGCTCGGATGTTAGGATCTCGATGCTCCTGTTAGCGTTGGTGCTTGGGTGAATTTTTCTACCATTTTGATCATACGGTCCATATGGGTCATGAGTAACTACACGAGGATCCGTAGCAACATCGCCAGACGTTTGTGATGTTTGGGCTATTGCCTGTTGTGGCTCTCTGTTGTCAGGCATGATCGATCTGGTGTTTGTCATTGGGTTTGAAGTGTGTACTACCAGCTACGTAGCTTCGTCGATGCGAAGATTGTTTTTATTGTTGTCAGGCTGAGGATCTGTAGAGTGTTCCATATGTTCTGAGGGTTTCTCAGTCGTTGATTAGAGTTGAGGAAATTTTCTACTGTAGATTCACTTCTTGAAAGGAAATTTGTCGTTCCCCACGGACGGCGCCAAACTGATGTGTCCAAAATTCGTTTTCCAGTAAGTGTGATCTGCAAAACAAATGTTAAACTGTGAAAGACCACCTTTTTGGTGGCCGAAGACACTCTGATGCTTAAGTCAGTAACTTAGTTGGAGATGGAGATAAATCTGGACATAACTCAATTAAAGTTGTCTACCTTTTGTCGAATGTTCCCTTTACCTCATATAATGGTCGTTGTTAATTCCCTGCGTGACTTCAGCATGTGAGGCGCAACGAGAGGAGACGTTCTTCGTAACAGCCTCCTTCTTTATGAAGATACGTCATCGGAAGCGTAACTCCCTCCATGACTTTTTTTCTATGTAATCTTCCTCATATTTAAGGGAGAACTTTATTGGGCATGGATTTGGACCTATAACTAAGGTTTATTTTGACGGGCCCTGTTTGGGCTTTCATGACTGGATTTGCCCTTTTGGGGCTTTATGAATTGGCCTGGTTTTAGGATATTTGATCATCGTGATCGACGATTCCTGCTACGTGTACGGCTGCAATATCAGTCTTATTTGATGTATTATTATTATTATTATTATTATTATTATTATTATTATTATTATTATTATTATTATTATTATTATTATTATTTCATTTTAGGCAACAAATCGAAAGGAAATAAAAAAAAAAAAAGATAAGGTTGTTTACCATATCCCAATTTATCATCATCTTTAGTTTCCAATTTATATATATCACCTATATATATATATGGATGATATCAGGGGACAAACATTTGTGACAAAGAAATTGACACGCAATATATACCGTCGGATGGCATATCATCAAACGATTTAGATTTAGTTCTAATAACTAACTAATTATAGAGGTTAAAAATCCTATATTATAAGGAAACAAATAAATTCTCTCTCCCCCTATTTTCTCTCAAATATTTTTATTACGGTAAAAAAAGATAATACAGAGTTTCCAAAAAAATCAAATATATATTACGTTGAATTAACACAGATTTCCCCAAAAAAATTACGTTAAACTAAAAACATGAGTTTCCAAAACAAATGTATGTTCAATTAATACAGATTTTCCAAAAACAAAAATCTGTTTTAGGGACAACCTGCTTCATCCAAAACGTTGAGGCCAAATAACCCAACTCGCTCTATGTTGCACAATGTTTTCGCACCAGGTTTTGCACACCATTTTGCTACTGAGTGAAGATCTTTTAAAGGAACTCTTGAGATTAAACGTGTTTTGTTTTTCATTCCAATTTCATGTCATTGAAGGTAAGATAAACTCATGGTTTTCATTTAAAAAAATTACGTTGAATTAACAATATGAGTTTCCAAAAAAATCTATGTTGAATTAACTCCTGAACTTGAGCCATTAGGGGTTTCTCTGCTACATTTTCATGTTAAAGGGTCAGTGAAGGCATTCTTTTGAAATAAAACTCTTGACAGATCAAAATCAAGACAATGAAGAGATTAATTTGGATTAACATTTTCTCTCTGACATCTTTTATAATTAACTAGTGTTTTGACCGACGAATCACTGTTGGTGTTGCATGGCTGTGTGGATGCATTGCATGCCAGGAAGTATTGGCTATTTGGCAAATGGTAACAAGAAGATTATTGAGGAAACCTCGATGAAAAGGATTACCTTTTGGTCGAGTCTTTCATTTGGAATTATATGTGTTCCTTGCAATCTGGTTTTAATTTAAAGGAATCACATTTCATTAGAATGAGCACCTCCAAGGGAGGATGTCTCTTGAAAATCAAAAAAATAAATAAATAAAGAACACGTGTCCACCTTGCCATATCATTGATCTTTTCGTTTCCTCTCCCTCCGTTTATTGCCTCGACTAGTCTACAATCCATCCAATCCAATCCCTCTTAGACGTGAACATCTCTCTCATCAAGCTCGCTCACGTTTTTCGAATGAGAATTGCCCCAAACCCTAACCCTACGTGCTCGCAAATCTCTATTTTCCTCCAATGGAAGAAGAATCTTCGAAACCAATGGACGACGAACCTGAAGATGAAGAGTTCAAAGAGATTTTCTTCCACGCTTTCGACGACTTCCCCTTCTTCGACTCCTTTCAACCCAAAAAACCTGACGATGATCAGTAATCGAAGCGTCTACGATGAATTCATCCAATCAAGAATCCCTTTGAAGCCCTTCTTCTTTGTCAAATTTGTTTTTTGAAAAGGGGAAGAAGTTGTTCAACCGTAAAAGGTGGTTGCAAGGCCACATTACGAAACTTTTGCTTGCTTTAGGCACCTAACCCCACCACAAACAAATCCTACGACTAATCCAACATTTAAAAATGGAAATAATATCCCAAATCACTATTGTTCCCTCCCTTGTAATCTTGAATGATGGATGGCCAACATGAGATATGTAGTGTGTAGTATGGAATCCATACATGACGAGTAACTTGTCAATTGTTACTTACATGTATGGTTTCTTGTTAATTCACATATGTTGTTTACGAGGAAGGTTTCGATTGCTTTTGACAAAGACTTTGATTGTTCACCAATAGTGATTTGTCGGTCAAAACACTAGTTAATTATCAAAGATGTCAGAGAGAAAATGTTAATCCAAATTTATCTCTCCATTGTCTTGATTTTGATCTGTCAAGACTTGTTTATCAAAATAATGCCTTCACTGACCTTTTAATGCGAAAATGCAGCAGAGAAACCCCTAATGGTTGAAGTCCAGGAGTTAATTCAACGTAGATTTTTTTTGGAAACTCATTTTGTTAATTCAACATAATTTTTTTAAATGAAAACAGTGAGTTTATCTCACCTTTAATGACGTGAAATTGGGATGAAAAATACAACACGTTTAATCTCAAGAGTTCCTTGAAAAGATCTTCACTCAGTAGCAAAATGGTGTGCAAAAACATTGTGCAACATAGTGCGAGTTGGGAGAAAATAAAAATAGTTGTCTTTTTTGGAAACTTTGTATTATCTTTTTTTTTACCGTAAAAAATAGTTGAGAGAAAATATGGGGAGAGAGAAAATAGGGGGAGAGAGACTATATTAGTTTCCTTATAAAATAAAACTTTTAACCTATACAATTAGTTAGTTATTAGGACTAAATCTAAACTGTTTGATGATATGTCATCCGACGGTATATATCGCGTGTTAATTTATTTGTCACAAATGTTTGTCCCCGGATCCCACCCGATATATATAAGGGACAAGATCATGAGACTCACGTTTTTTACTCAGATACAAACTCAAATAATTAGCCATTAGATTGTTGTAGATCCTATGGTTGATAATAACGTCTAATAGATTAGTTTCTAAAAAAAAATACAAACAAAATCCATGATTTCCTTTTTCTTCCCTACATATGCTAAATTTGGTTAAGCACTCCTACAAGATGAAACAAAACCATCAATTGAAAGAAATTCATGGAATAGATCATAGATTATTAATTGAAAAGGTTGATGACAAACATTTTGAACTGTCTTGTATGAGCAGGTAAATCAGGTATATAAGAGAGTGTGTGTTGCCATTTAAGGAACAAAGACCTTTCAAAATTGTATGATCAGTCATGTATTGCTTCGAGGAGAAGTCTGCAAGTTCTTTTTATTTTTCAAAGACTAATAGCTTGCAAGTTAGGAATATTTGAGAGACTAATCGAAGGACTAAAATTGCTTCCCTACGTATGATGAGTTGTGCTAAATTATGTCATTGAATTATTCTCTGCAATTTGAGAGGGAAAGAATTCATAACTTCTCTCTTCCTTAAATTGTGCTAAATTACCCTGCATATGAGAGAATAAAAACAACTTGCAGACTTCTCTATTTCAGGTGGGAAAGAATGAGCAGGTAAAAGAATTTGTTTTTGAAACATCTAATAGTTGATCCTAGGAAGAAAGAAGAGGGAAAGCAATAGAATTTAGCATACGTAGGAAGGAAGAAGGAAAACAAGAGAAAAAAAAAAGGAAATCATAGATTCTCTTTGTATTTTATTTATTTAAAAAACTAATCTATTGAGCGTTATTATCAACCGTAGGATCAACAACAATCTAATGACCAATTATTTGAGTTTGTATCTTGAGTAAAAAACGGGAGTCTTAGGATTCCGTCCCTATATATAATGTCTTTCGTATGAAATAAAACCTTTCCTCTTTTTCTGATGTTTTACCAAATCCAACTTTGTTTTCATATATTTTTTCAGATCTCACTTGAGCGTTATTATTTTGAAAGGAATGTTAGGTTGTCCTTTCATATCACCATATATCGTAGTCTTTAGATTTTATTTTATTATGTAGGCATTGTCTTTCACATTTAAAAATAAAATTTGTTCCCATTTTTTTCTTATATCTTTCTCAAATATTATTACTTGTTTTTATGTCTTTCCAAAGATCTTAGTTGAGCTCTATTGTTGGATCACGTGGTCACTTTTTACTTATTTTTTCAACAAATGTAAAGGAAATTAAAAGGAATGTAGGGTTATCATTCCATATCATTGTATATCACTTTGTCTTTATATTTCATTTCACTATATAAGTACTGATTTCTGCAGTTAGAAATAAATATCTTTTTACTTTTCCTTTTAAATTGTGAAATTCAAAGAGGGAAGAAGAATAAACTTTTGTAAGGTATATTTATTTATTTAATTTTTTTGTTATGTAATTTATTTAAATATGAATGATGTCATACATGTTTGCAGTTTTTGTAAGTAATAACCATGCTCAACACAAATTTGTGATCATTACATATTCTTACAAATCCTATATGGTTTCAATGTATCAGAGAATATTAGAAAAAATTTAATAGTATATGACAATGTTCGGTAGTTATATTGCACCATGATTGTGTTATTTTTTTTTATTAGCTTTATATATTACCAGTGAGCCTACATGCACGTGTTACACATACATCTACGTAGTACAAACAAGTTCTTTCAAGTTAGTTATTCTAAACTAGCATGATATTTTCAATCATATATTTTTTTAAAACGAAGTACTATTTAAATTTGGTATAGAGCAATATTCTTAAAAAAAACCTTAAATAGACAACCACACTTAATAATCTATATTGAAAAGGTTGCCTAAGCGTTTTAGACACAACCTAACAAAATCATTGTAAATGGGGTTTTTTGTGCATTCCTTGAGATGCGAGAAGAAATAATCTGGCGACTAATAAAAGACAAATTTTTTTTACGAGGGTCCCTTAATCGAGATACTCCCCAGATCCTTCGGTGGGATCAAATCCACCATAATATAAATGATTCCAATATTTACAAATGCCTTCATTTTTTTATTTTTTTTTACTTATCTTCTTTATGCCCTTTTTTGTTTTTACATGTCTTCCTCCTTTTGTTTTACATGTCTTCCTTTTTAATTGTGGTCACGTCCGATTATTTTTCCTTTTACTCCGACATGATTCGCGCTTACCTTCCATTTCTGTCATCGTCAAGTGTAGGTTTATTGCACCTTCTGAGATTTGGTGGCCAAGTTCATTGTACATTTGTGGCTCTAGTGTCCAGATTCATCGTACCCTTTTGGCTTTGGTCACATTCCGTCCACACGTCCACCACATCAAGGAACGTGCTACTCGTGTGTGGCGCGTGCTACCCACGTGATAGATATTACCAAAAGTCCAAAATTACCCATTACAATCACCCCCTCAATAATCTAGCTAGTTAGCTTGGCTGTCGAGGAAGTTCATGTCAAGTAGCAAATTGAAACATGGTACTTGTTGGGACATATACCTCGACTCTTAAATATGTTGGGGTCGGAATGCACCTAGTCTGGACAAGGCCGACGTGCCTTGGCCAGGAATAAAAATATAGAATAAACCTAAACTCCTACATGTGTCGGGGCCAGAATGCACCCAATCTTAATTTCGAGGCCGGAACGCTTTATTTAAGGGCGGAATGCACCTAGACTCGTACGTGTGCTAAGGCAGAAATGTTGCCAGTTTTAATTTCAAAGCCGGGGCGCCCTTGTCTAGGGCCGGAATGACCTAGACTTGTACGTGTGTTTGGGCCGAAATGCACCAAATCTTAGTTGCAAGGTAGGAGCGCCTTGGCTTGGAGTCAGTTTGCTCCCAGACTGAGTGTTAAGGTTGGATCCACATCTGAGAAGAATAAGGTGGAGAGCGCTTGTCTTATAGTCATTTCTCCCACTATCACTTCTTTTCCCACACTCTCTAAGTTCCCCTTTATTGTTTTCCCACTCTATCTCTTCTTGCACAGTTTGTCTTCCTTCTCCCTCCCATTCTTCTCCTTCCCCTCGAAGAAGAAAAGGGAGAAGGAGAGGGTGACAGTAAAAAATCGAGATCAAGATCCTGTAAAGGCTCCAACTTTTCTTCTTCTTCAACTTTGTCTTCAATTTTGATTTGAGATAATAGAGAGGACACACGAGGGGTGCTCTTTGGGGGTGCCCCGGATGGGGAGGGAAGAAAATAAGAAAAATGAGAGAAGAAGATGTAGAGAATAAAAAGAAGATAAGAGAATGAGACAAGAAGAGGAAGGATCGAAGAAGAAAAGGGGGAGTTTTCAATCATTTTGAATTTGGGAGGGGAGAAAGAATTAGATTTTTCCTTTTTATGGGTGGTGTGGGAAAGAAAAAATTAGATGGATGGTATGGATGAGAGAAATCTGTGGTGCCAAATAGTCGCCGCATATCTAAACACACAACTGGTTCTAGTAGTTTGTCTACATAAGTTCTTACGTATTCCTCTTTGGTCCTCATTAGTTCTTGAAATTCAGTCAGACCCCAATTTTGAGTCTTGACCAGAAAACATCCAAACTTTTTTAATCTCAAAATTTCCCTCGTCTTCTTCCCTGACCCTCTCATTTCCCTCCTCTTTCCTCTGATTGATTAAGTGAGCTTCCTTTCCTTTATACGCCATAATGATCTCTGTAGGAAAAGTTTGGTTGCAATGCAATCATGGTCTTAGCTAGAAAAGTTCAAGCAAATTGTGACTACACATTAAAGTGCACACTTACTTCATTGCATTTCTTCTCATGCATAGCTTATTATCTGTAAACTGAGTTAAAAATTGAGTTAAAAACTAAACCTCCACTTCAACCCTATCATGCATTCTCATCTATAAAATCCCCCCAAATCTTCGTCTCCCTCCTCATCTGTTTGATACCTACTTTGCTTTGTTTATTGCAAAAATCATTGGCAAACAAGCAAAAGTCTCATCTCATCATTCGAAAAAAAAAAAAAAAATCTTATTTCTCTATTTCCCACTAAGACCTCACCACCCATCCTTTTCTTCCCTTACTTTTTCTTCACGCCTCATGAAAGAGATAATTACTTACAATAGTAGTGGAAAAAGATAACAAAGCAATTTCGGGATGACACTAAATTGAGGTTTTTTTTTTAGGGAAAACATTGCCCGTAAATGGTAGATCATGTGAGGAGAGTGATTCGGGGGCTGAAACAGATGAGGAGATAGAGGGAGGCGGGATGATGGACGGGGATAAGAAGGTGGGGAAGAAGGGATGCTGAAACATGGGGACAGAGAAGAGGACATTAGCGGTGGGAAATTCAATCAAGAGGAAAGAAGAAGGGGATGAGAGGGTTGGGGAAGAAGATGAGGGAAATTTTGATATTAGAAAATTTTGGATGTTTTTGGCCAATCAAAGACTTTGACTTAGCAGTCAAGACTCAAACTGGGGGTCTGACTGGATTTCGAAAACAAATGGGGACCAAGAAGGAATACATAAGAGCTAATGAGTGTCAAAAGGTAAATAACCCTAAAATTAAAAGGACATGATAAGTCATATAGACGTCAAACATGCCTCCATGAGAATACCCACAAAGTATTTTCAGAGTAATTATAGTTTTTTTAATCAAATCTTTCCTACTATGAGGGCGTTTTTTTTAAGTGCTTAGAAACTAACTTCTAACTGGAGTTAGAAGTTCTGAACGAGCTTTTGAATGAACTGTTTGTTTTATTTTTAAATGAGCTGCTGATTAGAAGCTAAAAAATTAAAAGTTGTTTGTTTTTAGGTGCTGAATGGGAACTGTTTGACAATTTTGTCCCACTGAGCTGAAAAAATTTATGACATAAATATTGTGCTTAAAATCACACTGAATAACGACTGTGGCAACATTGTTGAATCTGAGCAATACGTTTGTAGCGTCTTATGATACACATAAGGCACAAAACTATATGCTAAAAACTTGAAATATAAATGAGATGGAGAGTTGGAGAGATGAAGAAAAACTTGAAAATACATAGAAAGAAAATAAAGATGAAGGAGAGAAAGGAAAACCACAATGCTCGGTGAAGAGAATGAAGGTGTGCCGCTAAAATTTAGCCCTGCTTACTTTTAAGAAGACGGGGGCAGCAATTGTCATTACAAAATTATGTTAAGGTTATTATTGGAATAATATTTTACTAAGCACTCAGTGCTAAGTGGTCAACATCTCCTTGTTGCTTACTCCAATCAGAAGCAGAAAACAAACACCCTCTATGTCAACTATTAAATCACATACAAGGAATGGGACTAAGCACATGAGAAGTCACTAACAACCCATTTACTTCGCAAGTAAATAAAAATGCAAGTAATCTAACTAACGCTTCACTATGTGGGATAAAAGTCATAACAATCATTATGGGTCTTGTCAACTTGTTTTCATACCTAAAATATTTAATTATTTAAGAATATTTAAAATACGTTATTAAATTGAGAAGGGAAAACTCACAAGTAATTAACTTTCCCAAACAATGATGTTTTACTATGGAAATGAGAATAAAATTTCAAAATACTAAAATGCTTTTCTAAACCAATAATTCTTTTTGGGAGTTGTACGTGTACCTGACTGTTTTGCTCGATGCCTCCAATTTTATTTTTCAAATTTGGCTTTTAAAATTGGTTGGATTGCCCAACCATATTTTGGTAGCCCTAAAATAAAACTTGTCTATCACCGGCTAAAGAAGATTATTGGTGGTATGCAAAACTCAATAAGTTCTTCGCTGATTCTCTAATTGGGGTGACGGGGTTCTTCTGTTTCTTTTCAAGATTTCTCCTTTTAAAGGTTTGGGATAGAGGTTTGATGATGAGTTCAGGGGTTGAAGAAAGGATGGGGTTTATTATTGAGCCTTGAAAGATTGAAAGGGAAGTGTTTTCTCTTGCAAGGGGTCAGCTGCTTGGTGAAGCTCTATCAGATTTATTATAGAATTGGTGGAAGCCCACCATTCCTTATTGAATTGAGAGACCCACCAGGTAATTATAGATGTCGAGGAAATGGGCGAGGGAGGGTGGAGCGCACATGCAACAGCTTCCATTGTAAAAAAAATAAAAAAAAGGTGGGGGAAATCGAAAATTTGGGGGAGAAGAAGGAGGGAATGGGCTCCCTCTCCCCATTTTCAATCTCGACGGAGACAGAGAAGCTCAGAAAAACCCCAGCCCTCCCTCTCCCCAAACGAAGCCAGAGAAGACGAAGCTCTCCCTCTCCACCCTCTCGCAAAAGGTAAAGCCGCTACCTACTTTTTACTTGATTTTCCTTCTCATTTTAGGGTTTCTCTGAGAAAGCAATGCTTTGGTTGTTTTAGGCTTTTGGTTTCGAACAACATTTTCTTTGCAGCTCTCGAGATCTGGTTTTCATCGCTCGGTCGCAGAGGTAAGATTTCGATTTCTCTCTGTTCTTCTCTTCGTTTCGTCTTCAGCTGTTTCAAATTTGGTTTCTTCAAATTCAGATCTGATTGAATTGTGTTTGGGTTTCAGAGCTTCAAATTTTTATTTTTTTAAATTTCAGTTTTCATATCTGATCGAATTGTGGGTTTTATTGAACATATCTCAATTGAAGAAACCACCCAAAGGTCCTTCCTCCTCAGCACCACTCAGTGCCCAACTTATATGATGATACTTCAATTCATTTTATATGCACAACTTATGTAACGATTATCATACACATTTCAATTTTTAAGTTCATACATTGATTCATATTTGGGCCAATGAATATTGTGTTCGGTACATTCATATGAGCTGGTTTGGTCTTTGAATTTATGCATCAATGTATGAATTAGTTGAAATATTTAAAACCCTTTAGTCTTTTACTTCATTTTATTTTTATTGTTCTGAAAATCATCTATAGTTTTTTTTTTGTATGAAAGAAATACTAGCATTTGGTGTTAATTAGGTTCTCCCTTCTGATGAAATGGGAAATTTTATCGTGAGATCACATCCTTTGTTTATGTGTGTGTTCTAGATCACCTTATTTTATGACCTTGTTATGCACTTCATTGGTTGATAATTTATAGACTAACATTTCAGGAATGGATAGTGTACAAGATAATGAATGTATGTTTGTGGAAAAAAATGTAGAAGAGATGAGGGAACCTACAAATGGGATGGAATTCGTCAACGTTGACGAGTTCTAACGTTATTATCATGAATATGGTAATAGAAAGGGATTTCCAGTGAAAATAATGACTACTGAAAAAGTGGTGATGGAAAACCTATGTTCATTCAGCTTTCATGTGGTCGGGCTGGGAAGCAAAAAGGTGATGGAAAAAATGTTTTGGGATTGCGTGCATCGAGCAAATGTGGTTGTCAGGCTAAGATTAGAGGTCATATACGGGTTGATGGAACAATTTTAGTGAAAAGAGTTACACTTGATCACAATCACGCGTTACGCTCTGGTAAATCAAAATTTTATCGAAAGAATAGATCTATGACCTCGTATATCAAGAAGAAGCTTGAATTTAATGATAGGGCAAGTATTAGACCAAATAGATCTATGAGTTATTCGTCATGTGTGGTTGAAGTTGGTGGGCATGAAATTTTGCCATTTTCCCAAAAAGATTGTTACAATTATTTGGACATAATGAGGAAGTTGAGACTTGGTGAGGGGGATGCGATGGCTCTTCATAACTACTTCCAAAAAATGCAAGCTAATAATGTTGATTTCTTTTATATGATGGATTTGGATGATGAAGGTAGGTTGAGAAATGTTTTTTGGGCTGACGCATGGAGCAGGGCAGCTTACAAGGAGTTTGGGGATGTTGTTACATTTGACACTACATACTTGACAAATAAGTATGAGATGTCATTTGCTCCTTTTGTTGGGGTGAATCATCACGGTCAGTCAATTCTTTTGGGGTGTGGATTGATATGTGGTGAGACGGTTGAAGAATTTGTTTGGCTTTTTCAAACATGGCTTGTGTGTATGAATGACAATGCTCCGTCTGCTATAATCACTGATCAAGATAGGGCAATGAAGAGGGGCATTGAAATTGTATTTCCCAGCCCACGACACAGATGGTTGCAATGAATATGAGGCGATCAAGTTTGCAATGCAAAGAATAGTTTATGATTCCCTGTCTCATGATGAGTTTGAAGAAAATTGGCATTGTTTTATTGATAAATATAGTCTGCATGAAAATGACTGGTTGAGTGGATTATACTATGAAAGGATGCGTTGGGTGCCAATATTTCAAAGAAATACTTTTTGGGCGGGGATGTCTTCAACTCAAAGGAGTGAAAGCATGAATGCTTTTTTTGATGGTTATGTGAATTCGAAGACCACATTGAAGCAATTCGTAGAACAGTATGAGAATGCACTACGAAGTAAAGTCCAAAAGGAAGCTGAACAAGACTTTAAATCTTTTAGCCGAATGATTCCTTTCATTACTCCTTATGCAATAGAGAAAATTTTTTCGAGATGCCTACACTACAAATAAATTTAAGGAGCTCCAAGAAGAGATAGCAGGGAATCTATGTTGTAGAATTGTCGGTGAAGTTATGGATGGGGGTGGCTGTGAGTTGTACACTATTAAACAAGACTTGGTGATAAATGATAGGCAACGATCGGTCCATTTTGTAGTCTCTTTAAATGTTGATGACTTCGCCATCAAGTGTAATTGTCAATTGTTTGAGTTCAGGGGGATTTTATGCAAACATGTATTGAAAGTCTTGTTTGAAAGAGAGATTTATGTTATACCTGATAACTATGTTCTTCGGAGGTGGAGGAAAGATGTTAGGAGGGCTCATACGAAGGTTAAAATTGTTTATTCAGATTGGGGAATGAAGCCTGAAAATGTGCGATTTGAAAAGATGTGCAATGCCTTCTATGAAATGACTGAATTTGCCGCTGAGGATGAAAAGAAGACATGCCAAGTTCAATAAAGGATCACTTTGAAGATGGAACAACTTAAAATTGTTGGTGGTGATGAGCATGTTGATTCACAAAGGTATTTGGAAGTGGGCACCACTACTTCTAGTTCTGGCATCCAGATTCATAGTCCATTAGCGGTTCGTAGCAAAGGACGACGGTCTAATTCAAGGATGAAATCCATCTTCGAGAAGATATGTAAAAGGATACAAAAGAAAAAAAAACACGCAAACGAATCATGCCATTGAGACTAATCTGGTATGTTTTGCAATGTGTTTTATGAATGTATATTTTTTTAAGTTAAGAATAGTCAGTTTTATTTACAAATGTCATTTGTAGGGTTTACTGTGTATGCTTTATGTTATGCCTCGTGAAAGCAATACGATGCATAGTCAAAGCAATACACAGGTTTGTTTGTTATATTTACAAGGTATGAATCAGTATGTATGTTTGCCCACTTATGATTTGTATGTTTGTTATCGTTAAGGATGATAATACGGGGTCACGCGATTTACAACCTGGAAGAATTGATCAATTCTACTCGCTCCTCTCACAGGTACATATTTTGTATTTTGTATGTTTCTCTTTGTAGGGTTTGTTTGTTTGTTATGTGTTTTGTATGCCTCATATAATTTATTTTTTAATCATTATTATTTATTTTTGCAGCCGCCAGGTTCAAGCCACGGAATGGACTATACAAATTATAGGTTATGATCAGGTTGGTTAAGCTTGTTTATCTTTCTTGTGCTTCATTAACATTTCCTAAGCATGGACCTGCTTCATTAACTTTGTTGATTGAAGTATGGGTTGTTAGTTTTGTTGAATGTGGAGTATGGGTTAGTTTTGTTGAATTTGAAGAATGGTATAGGTTGTGTTGGTTGAATCTGACTGAATATTAGATCATGGATATAATAGGTTGAGCATATAATAGATAAGCAGTCCTTCCTTGCTTATCTTCTGACTTGTTGGGTTACTTCATTTGGGCAGGCTATGATGAAAAGGCTGAAGATGTTGTTGATTATGAAGACATTGATGAGCAGTATGGACCAGAAACAAACACCCTTTCTGAGGAAGACCATTTACTACCCCAAAAGGAGTATTTCTCTGCTGAAGTTTCAGTTTCTACAATGGAACATAAATTTTTTGTCTTTGATGAAGATAACTATGACGAGGATGAGGATTTGGGAGTAAATTAAGGTTTTTGAACTAAAGTGTATGAACTGCCTTTATGAAATTCTGGTTTTGCAAATTAAGGTTGTTGTTTGAAATGTTCTTAAGTTCACTTTGTGCATAATTGCACTAGATCGATATGGTCGTGATCAATGGATTAGGCGAGAAGTTGATCTGAAGTTTCCGATTCTGATTTTATTAGCAATAATGCAAAATAATAATCAGTCAAAATTGATGTTCAGGGAATGCTTCGATTATGTTGTGTTGAATTGGATTTAAAAGATGAGTTTGGAACCTTACAATATTCTTACTTTTGATACAAACACATGTACTCCCTAACAGTAAATTCACAGCTAATTCATGTTGCCCATCCAAATTGCTTCATATTGCTCTTAATTACTGACATTGAATACACTTCAAGAATTGGAACAAAGCTTACATCTTTTTAGCCAAGCTACAAATGATAATAATGGAAAAAAGAATAACAAGAAGATAAGCTTCTTCACTGTAGTCAACAAAAGCATACCACACGGAAGAAAAAACAAGAACAATATGAAACACATATTTCATTGGATTACGAAATATATTCACATAATACATATGTATGTACATATTACATTACATATCATTACATCATTCGTCCAAGAGCTTAAGAATAAATATTACAACTAAGATAATAATTACTATTATCAAAGTATTGATTCCCTCGTAAAAGCCCAAGGATCGTTGTTCCCTTGGGTGTCATTTCTTTGTTCATTCGATGGACCGGCTTGATCGTCAAAAACACGATCGTTAACTTTGACATCTTCATTGTTGTTGAATTCTTCCTAATCTCTTCTCGCCGCTTCTGAGCGAACCCACAACTCGTATGATTCTTCAGCTTTGTCGACTGACATAAACCCCTTGTAAGAAGCACCCCTATACCCTGATACCGCGGATAAACATGCGGGCCAGTTTAGGTATACTCCAGGTTGACGACCTCGATACACAACGTACGCTCTGAATGCCATTCTTGCATTTAAAAAAATAAATCATAAAAGCAATGCAATGCAACAAATAAGAAATATTTTTTTTGAAAATTCAGAAAAAGAAAAGCAACAAAGAAGGATGCTCATTTACTAACTAGAATTCAGATACCCAGTGCATCAGAAATTTCAAAGAGCAAGCATGTGCGCAGGACCCTCCACGCGCACGTGCCTAGGACCCTCCCTTCACGCGCACGTGCCTAGGACCCTCCACGCGCACATGCCTAGGAGGGTCCAGGCAAGCCACCAGGCGACAAGACCAGGCATGCAAGCTCTCTTCTTATCCAAAGAAAATAAAACCAAATGAAACCAATTCATCCACCAATTCAAACCCTGGATAATAACATATAATCTTACAAAACATTAAAACAAGATGTATTTCTACTAGAAATGGTTTATCCCTGGATAGCAATATTTTGCAACATTCATAGAAGCACATTTTACCACTTTGAAAATTGAGCTCCGAGCTTAGAAAGCAAAAACAAATACGAAGAGGAAAAAAGATTCAGTCATATAAAACATCTACAGAAAGCAGAAAAAACAAATAAAACATATCATTCATCTATAAGATATTCGGATATTGGACATATAAAAAATCAAACACCCAAAATCAAAAGAAAAGGAACAACCTTTCCTACACAATCAGCAAAGAACCAACCCAAATCAGATCAAAGTGATCACCTTTTTGACAGATATCAAATACCCAGTTGAAGAAACTATCAATACAACAATGAAATAATCAAACCAAAGAAAAACATATCAATAACAAGGTGTAATGAACATACCCATCTCCAGAAAGTGCAAAAAAAAAATCATCAAAACAAATTAACCCGATATCATAATTTGTGTCAAAAAGAGAACTTCAACATAAATTATATCAACAAAACAAAAAAAATCATGAAAAAATATACCTGCAAATTAATGAAGCCTACAAACAGACCCATCCTCTCCATCTTTCCTTTAGATCACAAAGTTATTACAAGAAGCAGTTGCAATTTTATAAAAAAAAAGCAAGCAAATTCCCATGGCTGGCAAAGTGAAAATGAACACTAGGTGTTTCTGCAGGAATTGCATAACAGAGCACTTTCTCAACACATAAGTTTTCTTCACGATAGTGAATCCCACACAAAATATGAATTAACCAAATTTACAGTATTCGAAAGAGGTGTAAATGTCGAAACTTTACATACAAATTAACCAAACCAAATACCGAAATGGAGCTAAGTATTATCCATAACCCCCCACAATTTATTCATAAAAGAAGAAACCCTAGATCTAGAAATGAAGGGGAGACTTACCTTCGGTTGAATTTTTCAGTTGGGGAGAGTTTTTCTTCCAGTCTGAGCTTTTCGGCGAGGGAAGGGATGACGAAGCTTCTTCTCCTTCTTCGGTCGGTTGATGGGGAGAGGGTGGCGAGGGAGAGCTTCGTCTTCTCTGGCTTCGCTCGTTTGGCAGCTTCGTCTTCTCTGTCGCTATTTTCTCTTCTCTGCTTCAACTTCGTTTCTCTGCTTCGTTCCCTCCCTCTTATTTTCACCCAAATTTTTGATTTCCCTTTTTTTTCTTTTTACAATGGAAGCTCCTGCACGTGCGCTCCACCCTCCCTCGCCCATTTCCTTGCTATTTTCCTCGACATCTAGAATTACCTGAGACCCACCTCATACAAATACTATTTCACGAATTTCAAACCCACTAGAGTTCAACCACAGGATAAGGACACCCAAATCTTCAAAGTAATTCTCCTATTATATACATAATTCAATTCCCTTTGTATCAATCATAAAGCATGCAAAGAAATAACTAACCATACCCACATTCACAGTTCTTCAACTATTCTTATCTAGTTGACCATCCATCCCTTAGGTTGACCAAATTGATCCCACATTAGACACCAAGTGTAATTTGACCCCCTTGATATTTGACGTAACTATTTTACTCATTGCTATTGTGACTCCCTTATGGTATTTTAGTAACAAACATATATAGACATTTAAAAAAAAATGCGGTCGTTCCATTATATACACCTTAAATAAAATCTCGTCCCGACATCCAGAACATAAGAGTTAAATGTATTTAAAAAATATAATTTTAAGTAATTTTGAAAAATAGGGTTGTTACATTATATAATCCTTACATGGAATCTCGTCTCGAGATTCAAAAGTAGGAAAAAAAACAGTGAATCGCTTCAAACATACATCATAGTCAATGAAATATAATTTTGAAAGAGAACCATGTCTTTCATTTCATACATGGACAACACTAAACTCAAATATACCTAACTACACCGAAATATTCATAACAAACGTGTAGCACACAATATACACTACTACATACACTTGCACATGTGTTACCAAGAATATGAATGATGTAATTTATAAAAATGAAATATACATTGATGATACATAAAAACGGTCACAACCCTGAGTCGTACATGTGTCATGATGATCTCGAGGAACTACAGGCCCCAGCATCAACTCAATGCTGATCCGGGCCAAGCGATTCTAAGTCTACTCAGTTCAGTCCGTCAGGCGGACCTGCACTCTCACAGCACGCTATGCCCACACGTCTCACAACTATCCTCAATACCCGTAACCCCTCCTTATGCAAGAATCTTGAGGATCGGTTTCAGACAGGCAACTACAACTGCTTTTCGCTTCCAATTATGAAGCAAACACCAGAGTATCTTTCACACAGGGAAACTCTCATCTATGGATTGTTCTTGGATTGGGAACTATCTCTCGCTTATCTAAGAGCACAGAGCTAACATGGGACTTCCCTCCTACAACATGACTCCTAATTAGAGAGGGATCTCCACGAAGATGTCCTCCCTAAACTACGCCTACGATGGCCTGGTTGAACCATAACTCCTTGCAATATAAATAAGACATGAGGTTGGTAAGCTAAGGTACGCTACAAATTCTCTGTTACAGCATTACACCTTTCTCAGAGTCATGCCTGACTTTAGCGTTAGAGTGTGCCACCACAACGGTGGTTCGTGGCTCACGTGTGCTACTTGTGCAAGTCAACAGGTCAACAAGAACTAGGTCAGAACATGGAGCGAAAAACAACTGCATCATACATATAACTAACTATTTGTTTTTAATAAGAGAAAAATTGTGGGTGTTACAAAAAAGCACTGTGGAGACATGTGATTTGTGGATTAATTGATAAAACCTAGTGTTCTAAAAATCGGGCTAGGCGGCCGCCTAGGCGCTAAAAGGTGGAAAATTGGCCAGATTAATGGTTGGGCAGACAGTCTGGGCGGTTCTGGGCAGTTTGGGCGGGTCTAAGCAGTTTGGGCGGGTCTAGGCGGCCTTGGCGGGCTCTAGGCTGTCTGGGCAATTTTTATTTTTTATTTATTTTTTAATAAGGCTGATTGTGTTCTTATTTTATTTTTCTTTCCTCTTTTTTAGAAATAAACTATTTAATTGTTTTTTATTCAGTATATGTCTAAATGTAGCAAAGGATGATTACTTAATGAAATTCTCAAAGGATCTGCCGGTACCAATTTTACTAATGTAGATTTTATCAAACATGACTGAGGTTATTCATGCAATTTGAAGAAAAATAAAAGAGTAGGTTTGGATATTTGTCCACAAATTTAATTTTATATAAAGTACCTATCATGACCAACTTCAGTCATTTGGGTTTTAATAAATTTTGTTCATGATTGTTAATTTTTCATGTTTTTAAATTATGCATATGTATATTGGCATTAAATTGGATGTAATTGATAAGGTATTATGCTTAACTTTTGTAAATTATTAAAGTTATAATACAAAACCTAAGACCGCCTAGGGCGTTAGGCACCTGCTCGTCGCCCGCCCAGCGTCTAGCGATTTTTAGAATACTGATAAAACCTATCCTTTTATGGGTCGATGCCAGATCACCTTGCCAAATTGACATGCTGAATTGATCATAGCATTAATTATAATTGGATGGATATACATCGGGGGCTTTGACCCATAGAAATGAGACTATTGTTTGTTCCTCAATATCTCTATTTGGATTTCCTCTTTCTGGAAAAGGATTTTCTTGTTTACGATGAGGAAGTAGGAAAATTGGTTTCTTCTGGTCACGATCTTGAGCATGTTGTTTACAGGTGACCTCTCATTTTTTTTTTTTTTTATAGGATGGAAAATTTTCACCATAAGAAAATTTGTTGAACTACGAAAGCTTTGCTATTCGAATTCGCGAGGATGAGATTTCAAACTTGATAAACATTCATTCTCAGGGCAATTTGTTTAACCTTTTTTTCTTTTTTTTCTTTTTCTTTTAATAATGTTATTTTCACTGGATAGTAAATTAAAATTTCTTATTATCCACTATTAAACTTTCATATCCCTTCTTTTGGTAGGAATTTAACGAGACTGAAATAGAGTTCATGCTGGCAAATGTATGGATGACTTGGCCAAAGTTGTTATATAGGGATATTGTTTTGCTCGATGCTTAGAGACAGAAAAGCCAATTTGGCTATGTGAATAATTGGTTTATATAATATTTAAGACTAAATGACTACGATGTGTTTTCCACTTTCATACAGGTACCAACATTACTCTCCATACCAGTGACCTCTGGTTCTTCAATATGTTATATAATATTTAAGACTAAATGACTACGATGTGTTTTCCACTTTCATACAGGTACCAACATTACTCTCCATACCAGTGAGTTTATTGTTAGACCTCTGGTTCTTCAATATGCATGAGTTTATACAAGTTTTTGCATAATAGCCCAACAACCTTAGATAGGGATAGGGAGAGGAAGATGAAAAAATACTGTTTCAATAATATTTTAGGTTGATAGTGTTCCTTTCTTTCTGGAGAGACCTTTTTTACAACTTCCATAGTCACCATAGAGCATTAAATGAATAATCACACAAAGACAGTAAGTGTCTACCTGATGCCAAAACACACTGATGTCAATACAAGTAATAACCCATCGTGCATCCAATTTGTAGAAAAGCATGAGAACTTGCCTGAAATTTCCAAGGTCTACGCGATTGCATCTCAACACAACGGAAGCCGTCAGTAGTCAGTACGAAATTCTCCTGTAAACTTTGTTTCATCAGGGAAAAGGTTCAAGTCAACCCTCCTTCCCCAGTCTATTAGGCAGAGGCTCTGCATGACGACATGTGGCTGTAAAAAAAAACATAGCTTAAACCAGACAACAATACTTATGCAACAAAACAGTACCTGATCACGCCAAGGGCAGTTCCGTCAGAACAATGCATTACAGAAGCTAGATACATCAATGGGAATGGTAATAATACAATATTCAGGCATGGTGGCTTTGGTCCTGATTGAAAGGGGTGTTCTCCTGAAATTATTTGACTACAAACAAATGCAAACTTTTGGAATTCAAGGTAATGCAACTGTGAAGAGTGTTACATGATCAAAACTTCTTTTCTAAACTAAATGGGAGAACTTAAACACAACCCAATCACTGATGTTATACTCAAGAAACATACTATAATTGAGATGTCTATACTCATCTCTCCTCATTGACCTTCAAAACCATTCAAAATCAAGAAGACATTTAGGAAATCCAGGTCAGCATCACAAGAACTTGAGTAACCTGACGGTAGTTTATGCCACCAGTCCTAAAATCAAAGACGACATTACTATCACCTTTCCATTTATTAATCGTATGTACAAAAATGATCAGCAAAGATATGAACCCCTCTAGTAGGGGAGATTTCTAATGACGTTGTTGGTTACTTTGTAGACATGAGAGGCCTGGAAATGATGCTTTGAGAACCCCCATATCCCTACCATAACCAACTCCTTTAAGATCTACATAGCCTCTCTGCATACTATCAGACTATCCGTTAAGATGTAATTGTTCACTTTCATGACTCCTCCATTACATTGGTGAAAAAAAAAACTGATTGAATCCATGCTCTGTTCTTCTCATGCAATAAATCAAAGATGAAAGAACAATTTTTCAATGAAAATTTCGTTTTTTTTTTTTTTTTTTTTACCGTGATTCCCCTTACTTTGTTCGATTTGTTTGATAGTTCACCATGGCACCATTGTTCCTTAAGGAACTGGGGTATCACTGAACTACAGAATATGCCCATGGATAGACAACAAAGTTGGTTTTGTCTTCAAAAAGCTCAACTGGAGCCAACTTAAAATGATATCTCAGTACAATAACAACATTTATCAGTGGAATACTATGTTTTATAGAAAAAGGGTTACAAAATGTGTGTAAACACAAACAGAATGTGTTGTATGCGGCGTCACCCATGTGTAACTATGCTATTCACCATGGCCATGAATCATCATGATAATGTTGAAGTAGGAAGTTGTTTATGAGACTTGAATAAGCTTGCCCCCAGTGTTCATCATTTGTTTGAACTCATCAAAACTAACCATACCATCTCCATCCAAATCCACATTCTTTATCATCTCCTCGTAGTCCTCAATCCTTAGACCTTGCTTAAGCCTCATAAAACTGAAACCAACTCTTGGCATTTATCAAATACATAGAATAATGATAATACGTAATTCGATAATTAGGTAATATTCATATAATCACAATACACAATACATTTATTAGGTTCAATGTTTTGGAAAAAAATAAAAAGAATACCTTGATAAATTAATTTTTATTAATTAATGTATAAAATTAATTTATTAATTAAATAATATCTCGATTAATTAATAAATTTTTATGGTCCCAAGGATGTTAATTTATAGAGTTCAAAATGTACTTGCGATTTCTCTATGCTTTGTTCTGAGTTGAGTGTAAGAACGTTTTATAGGTACACCCGTAGTCTAGTCCAGATCTAATACATCCAGCAGCAAACATCTAGCTTGTGAATCTCCGTCGAACAACCTCGAAGAAGGTCAAACAAGAAATTTTCCTCGATAATATGTTTGATTGATTGACTGAATTTCGCTATACCTAAATTTATGTGAGAGATAGAGAAAGATAACCTTGTTGGATTAAATTAATTCTTTGTTTGAACATTAGAACAACACATAGAAATAGGCAGGCCGAATTTCACATTTGGGGGTAAAACATGTTTATGTAGGACATGAAATTGGAGAAAGAGAAAGTCCCAAGTATCAAATTGGTTTTACAATTTTGGTTAGGAAGCCCATGAGATGAAATCCTCCCAAGGAGAGATGGTGGTGGCACATAGCAAGCAACAAACAGGGGTCTCCCCTCCCAACTCCGGCAAAAACTCCCCCGCAAGTCTGTTTGTCTGTCCGTCTCACTCTCATCCATCCAGGGTTTTCACTGAAAAAAAAAACCTCCCTCTGCTTTTCGCTTTTTTCTTAGGTTCTGAATCTGTTGAAAAAGTAACTGGTGACGTGAAGAAGAAAGGTGGTCAGACTTGAGAGTGAGTCGGGCAGACCCAGCGTAAGCGAACAATGAGAGGTGTTTACTTTTTTACACATTGAACTGAGGTCTTAAAAGGCATATGCCCCTCATCTCCTTCCCCTTTTAACTTTGTAATAATGCCTTTGGCGGTAGGTTTCCCAATCAGCTTTTTTGGTTTTTCTCCCAGAATGAGAATGCTCAGTCTACAATGCGATGCTTATCTTGGCTTTTCTCCCAACTCAACTATAAACCATCACACTGTATTGGAACGTAAACTCACTTCGTCAAGTGATTGTGGTTTCAGTTTCAGCAGGGACAACTCAACAACTTCATTACGCGCCTTTAACATTATTTACGACGCCGACCCACCCCATTCAAGTAAATTGCTTCATAACACTCGGGGGATACATGTTTTCCATTGCCAACTCATGCAAAGTCGAATAATCCTTTCAAGATAAAACCTTCTCGGGAAACTTCCCTATCATTTTTTGCTCCAAATTCGTCGGATGCAATGTGTATTAAGCCTCCAGGGAGTTCTGAAACCAAACCAGCTAAGGTTGCTAACATTCCTATTAGAAAGAAAAATGATTACAAGGAGATGATGAGAAGGTACAAGATTCTGCTTCAAGAGGGTTTCTTTATAACGGAAAGGCTGTACATGGGTATTTGATCAGGAACGGATTAGACCCAGATTCCCATTTGTGGACTTGTTTGGTGCATATGTATGCAAAGTGTGGCAGCTTCCATCATGCCTGGGTTTTGCTCGATGTAATGCCTGAACAGGATGTTGTGTCGTGGACTTCGTTAATTACGGGATTCATAGCTCAAGGGAGTGGAAGTCAGGCTGCTAATACATTTTGTGAGATGCGGAGGAAATGCATTTTGCCAAATGGTTTCACCTTTGCTACTGTAAAAGCTTGCTCTTTGTGTTTGGCCTTAGAGTTTGAGAAACAGTTGCATGGGGAAGTGATCAAGCTTGGATTTTTAGATGATGTATATGTTGGTTCAGCCCTTGTTGACCTTTATGCAAAATGCAGTGAAATGATACTTGCTGAAAGTGTGCTATGCAACATGCCTGAGCAGAATGCAGTGTCATGGAATGCATTGCTGAATGGGTATGCTCGGGTTGGTGATAGTCAAGCCGTTTCAAAATTGTTCATTAGAATGACAGAGTCAGAATCAAGACTCAGCAAGTTCACTTTGTCCAGTGTCTTAAAGGGCTTTGCAAGCCCAAGAAATGCGAGAGAAGGTCGAGGGATTCATTCTCTTGTAATCAAAATTGGGACATAGCTGGATGAGTTTCTAAGTAGTAGTCTTATCGATATGTATTCCAAGTGTGGGCTGGCTGAGGATGCATACAACGTCTTTGTCAAGATTGAAAATCCTGATGCAGTGTCTTGGAGTGCAATGATTGCTTGTCTTAACCAGCAAGGTCACAACTATGAAGCAGTTGAGCTATTTAATAAAATGGGACAATATGGCATTAGGCCAAATGAATTTACCCTTGCGAGTCTTGTTAGTGCTGCTACGAATCTGTGTACTCCACAATATGGTGCTAGCATCCATGCTTGCATTTGGAAATTAGGATTTGAGTTGGATATTTCAGTCAGTAATGCATTGGTTACAATGTACATGAAATTTGGGGCCGTTCAAGATGGTTGCAAAGTGTTTGACGCCATGATGGAGCATGATCTCATTTCATGGAATGCTCTTTTATCTGGATTCCATGATAGTGAATCTGATCAAGGACCAAAAATCTTCAGTCAGATGCTTTTAGAAGGTTTCAAGCCCAATAAGTACACCTTTATCAGCGCTCTAAGATCATGCTCTAGTTTGTCAGATATCGGATTCGGGCAACAACTCCATTGTCATGTCCTTAAGAGCAACCTCAATGATGATGATTTTGTGGGAACAACTTTAGTTGACATGTATGCCAAATGTGGGTTTCTGGAACGTGCAAATACAATTTTCAGTACTATGAAAGAAGGAGATGTATTCACTTGGACAGTGATGATCAGTGGCTATGCACAGACTGGCGAAGGGGAAAAGGCAATCAAGTACTTCCGTCAGATGCAACGGGAAGGTGTTTGTCCTAATGAGTCCACTCTTTCCAGTTGTTTGAGAGGTTGCTCTGCAGTAGCTGCTCTCCAAAGTGGCCAACAATTTCATTCACGGATCGTTAAAGCTGGATGTTTAGAGGACTCATTTATTACAAGTTCACTTTGTTGATTTCTATGGGAAGTGTGGGTGTATAAAAGAGGCCGAGTATGTCTTTGATAACTCAGTCTCACATGATTTAGTCTTGTGGAATACAATCATCTGTGATTACTCCCAACATGGGCATGGAGAGAAGGCTCTTGCTGCATTCCAGAGTATGTTAGATGAAGGTGTCACCCCTGATGAGGTTACCTGTATTGGTGTTCTTTCGGCATGCAGCCATGTGGGTTTAATCAAAGAAGGGAAATGACACTTTAACTCAATGAGGAGAGTTTATGGGATCAATCCAACAATTACACACTGCATGTATGGTGGATAACCTTGCTAGGGCAGGAAAATTCGCGGAGGTGAAAAATTTCATTGAGAAAATGACTCTCACTCCAGATTCCCTGATTTGCCAAACAATACTCGGGGCTTGTTGCAAGCATGGAAATGTGAAACTGGGGAAAAGGGCTGCAAGGGAACTCTTTGAACTTGAACCCCAAATGGACTCGACTTACATATTGCTATCCAATATTTATGCTGCCAAAGGGATGTGGGAAGATGTTGCTAAGGTCAGGGCAATAATGTCCAGTAAAGGTATGAAAAAAGAGCTAGGGTGTAGCTGGGTAGAGGTTGATGCAAAAGTCCATGTTTTTCGGTCTAAAGATGGATCTCATCCAAAGGCCGTAGAGATCTATAGAAAATTGGATGAGGAACTGATTTCGGCAGGGCATGTCCCAAGCATTGATAGCGTCCTTCATGATGTTTCCATTCCAGACAAAAAAGAAAACCTCCTTTATCACAGTGAACGATTGGCCCTTGCGCTTTCCCTTATAAGCATGAAACCTGGAAAGCCAATCCGAATTTTCAAAAATCTCCGTATTTGTGGAGACTGTCACAATGCTATCAAGCTCATATCAGACTTCACCAACAGAGATATCATTGTTCGTGATGCAAGTCGTTTCCACCACTTCCTGAATGGTTCTTGTTCTTGTCATGATTACTGGTGATTGCGTTCCGGGGGTAAAGAATTGTCTCACAGATGTGGTAGCTGCTGTGAAATAGCATTATTCAAGTTCTAAGATTCAGAGCTTAGAGTGGCATCAAAACAAAGGCCTTCGACATATCCGGGTTTTTCTTCCCTCTTGAACTCTTATTTCACAAAATTGTAGTTGATGTTTCATAACAAGGGCATTTGACATATCCAGGTTTCTCGCCCTCTTGAACTCTTAGTCGTATATCTTTTTCATGAGAAGTTCCGTTTAGAAATTACCATCTACTGACTTGTTAATTTTTGCTGGATAGCGTATAATTTGGAGAAATTTATAACTGTTACTTTACTCATCTTTCAGGTAAGACTCTCCAGACATTGAAGTCATCTTGGTAATTCGATGAATATAATACAGTGGATTTTGCGGGAAAACCAATTTTCATGAACATCCCATCATATTCAAATTCAAAACCTTGGAGACTCGTTGAAATCAGATTTTGTAAATTTATCTCTCAGATATCAGAGAGGTGTACTCCTCACAATCTCTCCGTCTCAGCAGAAACCAGATCTGTGAAGTTGATCGAGGTATTTTTACTCTAACGATTAGCAATTATGGATTTATCTGGGTTAGGTTTGAAAGATTTAGGGTTTTTGTTAGGAATCTGGGTTAGGTGTTAGTCTTTGAAAGCCAATTATTGGGTCTGCCCATGGCCTCTTTGAAATGTCTGTTTCAAATGGATGTAATGGTTGTGAAGAGTGTGTATCTAATGCCTTTCAGATGTTTCTAATAATGCTACTCTTGGCTCATGTTTGAAATATGCTAATGGTGAAGATGCTCATATTGAAAAGGGAAATTCTAAATGTCGAGTCTCAGCAGTCAGCAGTACTCTGTTGATGGTGATTGGTTGGAAATGTTTCCCTTATTTTTCTCTTATTTGCACTTCTTGAAAATAGGGGTTATTTATTTATTTGCAATACTTTGTTCCGGGTCATTCATCTGTCTCAAATGGGCTTCTCAACTGATGTGGTTAGTTATCTGACTTCCGATTTTTTATTATTATTTACTCTGGTTTTTACAGCGATAATGAGTGGTGCATCGTGTGTTATCAATAATAGTGATGGTTGTCTACTTGTCTCATCTCCATTCTTGACATGCATACTCTGTTTTGCCTTTTTCACTCTGGAATGGCATTTAGGTTTGAATCAGAGGTGAGATTCTAGTTTCTTTTATTTTGATTGATTTCTGAATGGATTATAGGGTTGAACAAAAAACCGATCAAATCGATTAAACCGACCGAATCGATCTAAACCGAACTAATCAGTTCGGTTTAAATTCGGTTCGGATCGATTTCGATTTTAAAAAACTCAAAACCGAAGTGGTCGGTTCGGTTTTCGGTTTCTATGTGATTTTAACCGACCAAACCGAACCGACTAAATTTATATAATAAATAATATATATTTTATATATAAATAATACAATATGTTTAAAATAGTCGGTCGGTTCGGTTTTATTTCGATTTTAGTCGGTTCGGTTCGGTTACGGTTTGCATAAATTAGAATCGGTTCAGTTTTGGATCGGTTTTGTTAATGGTCGGTTCGGTTTCAGTTTGAAAATTTTAAAACTGACCTAAATCGGTTCGGTTCACGGTTTAGGTGAAAAACCGAACCGTCGGTTCGATTTTTAGCCCTAATGGATTTGAATTGGTTTTTTTAGACCTTGACCTTCTCGTTGCTCAAACTTTGACTTATTGGGTGGTAACTGGTAAGAAGTCGTGCCCTCAATTATCAGTTTGTTGAAGTTCTCAAGTTTGGGTGTTTTAAGGAATTTGATTAGGATTGAACAACCCTTGCCTGCTTTTGGTAGAAAGAAAAAAACTTAATGGGAGCCATGAAAAGATAGAAGAGGGAGGACAAAAACAGAGAATGAAAAAGGATAGCCCATTTCATTGAAGAGAGTCGTTCTAGGCGGCGAGGAAACGGGCGAGGGAGGGGGGTTTGACCCCCCATCCCCCTCGAGATTCACACGAGCGTACATCTCGAGGAGGATGGAGGGTCACACCCCCCTCCCTCGCCCGTTTCCTCGTCATTTAGAATCACGGCATTGAAGATGATTAGTTTTCAATAAAATTTGGATCTTTCTTAAAATAAAAACACTTTGTTGCCTCCTAATAGTTTATTTCCTTGATTTTGTGAGAAAGCGTGTGATGGAAAATCATTTGAACCTCATGTTCTCCTTCTTTCCCACTCTTTCTCTCCTCTCCCCACGTTTTTTTCATTGTTTTCCTTGCAACCAAACACAGCCTTAGTAAGTTTTTTTTCTTGGGGTTCAGTGTGATTTTATCATTCTAGAGTAGCGAACCATTGGGTTTGACAAGTTTTGTTGGTTTGGAATGAATGTGGACTGTTTCTCCCTCACATAATTACATTGTGGGACCATATTCCTGTTAAATTATTTTACATTCAAACTCAAAAACTTGAGTAAACAAATATTTCATTTCTATTTAATCTCTTCTTGCCTTCAATGTTCATGTTAATCTAAAATCAACTAAAATCTTTATTTCCCTCCACAATTCAGTTCATGTTAATCTTAAAACGACTAAGTTTGTCCTTTTTTTTTTAATAAATAATTTGTAAAAGAAATGTTATTACCCATCTCTTAAGTGAATAAATTCACAAGGAAAATTCTGCAATAGACGTTCAACTTAAGGAGATATTATTGGAATTGAAGTCTTGAAGTATAGTTGATTCACTTATTGGGTAAATCGGATTAAAGTAAGGGCTGGTTGATGAATCATAAACATTACTACAAATTATCTGGGGATTGATTCCATGGGTTGCTCAAGCAGATAGTCTCTTGCTTCATTGGGTAAGGTCCAAAGGCCTACAGCTCAAAACCAAACCACCAGCTTATAACTATTTTTTTTTTTTTTTAGGAAGCGAGCTGGGTTTTTAGGATTCTCGAACCTTATATTAATAAAAGTCAATGTTCACTACAAAAAAAGCCTTATTAGCTACGGAAATTAACCGTCGCTATTTAAACGCTTTGCGACGGCATAAAACCGTCGCTACAGTTTCTGCTACGGTTTCGGTACATAAATTAAAATCACCGTCGCTAACTGTTTTGCGATAGCTTAAAACTGTCGCTAATACGAGCATTAGCGACGGCACAGGGGCCGTTGCTAATGTTTACAAATGAATTTTGTTAGCCACGGTATTATACCGTAGTTAATGTGTTTTTAAAAAAATTTATATATATATATATACGAAAACAATGTAGCGACGGCACAGGGGCCGTTGCCAATGTTTACAAATGAATTTTGTTAGCCACGGTATTATACCGTAGCTAATGTGTTTTTTAAAAAAAATATATATATATACGAAAACAATGTAGCAATGGTACAGGGGCCGTTGCTAATGTTTACAAATGAATTTTGTTAGCCACGGTATTATACCGTAGCTAATGTGTTTTTAAAAAATAAAAAATATACGAAAACAATGTAGCAACGGCACAGGGGCCGTTGCTAATGTTTACAAATGAATTTTGTTAGCCACGGTATTATACCGTAGCTAATGTGTTTTTAAAAAAATATATATATATACGAAAACAATGTAGCGACGGCACAGGGGCCGTTGCTAATGTTTACAAATGAATTTTGTTAGCCACGGTATTATACCGTAGCTAATGTGTTTTTAAAAAAAATATATATATATACGAAAACAATGTAGCGACGGCACAGGGGCCGTTGCTAATGTTTACAAATGAATTTTGTTAGCCACGGTATTATACCGTAGCTAATGTGTTTTTTAAAAAAAAATATATATATATATATACGAAAACAATGTAGCGACGGCACAGGGGCCGTTGCTAATGTTTACAAAAGAATTTTGTTAGCCACGGTATAATACCGTAGCTAATGGCTTTTTAAAAAAAAATTATATGAAAACAATGTAGCGACGGGACAGTGGCCGTTGCTAATTTTACAAAATTGTTTGGTTACCCACGGTACAATACCGTAGCTAATGTTTTTTTTAAAATATATAAAAAATAAATTCCATTAGCTAATGGTATTTAAAAATCTATCTTACAATTCAGATAGGTTTTTTGTCCTATGTGACAAAGTTATGTTTGTGCCATAACTTAAGTGAAAATTTCAAACCCCCGATGCTTTCCTCTAAGTCTCCGCACTTCTCTCTTCTCACAAACCTCTTTCACTCTCTGTAATCTCCTCTTCGCTTCTTCTCTCCCACCACTGACCACCCACTCCAACTCCAGCAACACCATCTTCCTCCACTGGACGCCTCTCGATTCCCCTTCATATCTCCCACCACCGGCCTCCCCTCCCCCTTTCTTCCTCCAAAAAGTTCCATTGACAACCCTAAACTGTCATCTTCACTTCATCTATTCTCTGATCTTCATTTTCAAATGGGTTTTTTAGAAGTGGGAGTGAAAGTGACGACTCCATCATCAAAGAGCGCTTATCCGCTCTTCTTCATCATCATAAAAAGGGAAGAGCTCGGTTGAATCGAGTTGAGATCTTCATCCTCACCAGATGGGTTCTTCCTCATCATCAAACGGGTTTTCAACAAAGAATTCACAGTTTTCAACAACCCCATGAGGCCATTCTTGAAGGAATTATAGGGTTTTCAAATGGCATTCACTTATCAGGGGTTGGTCGGCTCCTATTCTTTCCTCTTCGCGAGGTTCTGTCCCCAAATCAGTTTTATTTCTTCATTTACGTGTTTATTCAATTGGGTTTTGTTTTATAAGAAATTGGATCTGAATTTTTATTTTCATTGTGTGTTTGAGATCCTTATAGTGTGCTATTTGTTTGTTCATGGTGGGATTGTTCAGGTTGGTAAAAATTGGCATAGATGTCTACCTTTATGGGTGTTATTGTTTTGGATCCCTGGCTTCAAAGCCAATTCACTCAGGTCGAGCTTCGTGGCCTCGAAACCAAGGCAAGTGTTTTTATTGAATTGATTTGTGCCTGATATCAGTTGTACGTTGATGGATTATGGGAAATGAATTGTGAATTTGGATGGACTTCATGCAGTTTATTTGACCGAGGAGTCAATTGGGTGGTAAAGTCACACTGGGAGATTTTCCACCTGTTACTTATGATGAAGCTGAAGGCTCTTGGTGAGATGTTTATTGAGGTGGAGATCGCTGGCATCTTGGGTGAGTCCACTCCTGATGCAACTGATGAGCTTTCATCCAGGTGAGTCTATTCATCCCAGATGTAGCATGAATTTCGTTTAAGCGCATTGGTTGCCTTGATCATTGTTATTAATTTTATTTTTCGTTTAATGAGTATTAAAATTTGTTTCAAAGTTAATTCATTGCAAGTGTTTTATTAAAAAATTAAATAAAAACCCAATTGCGATTAATTAACAATTCCTTGAAAGTACGATGTACTTTGTAGTAGTGACAATGGCACGAGTATTACACTAGTATATATATATTTTTAAACATTTAGCTCAATAAAAAAATAGCTAAGTTTTATAAAGAATATTTTATTAGCTACGAAAAAAACCCGTGAATAATATAATATTTAAAAAAATTAAACAAAAATAGAACCTCATCGCAACTGTCAATAACACCTAAAAACTATAGCTCAATCCAACGCACTCAAACAAACCACGTCACCGATCCGCGTGAAACCAAGTCAACCAATCTCCTTCAATTAACTCTCTCTATATATAAATTTAAATTTTACAGAGGAGAAGTCCGCCGTGGCAGAGAAGACCCCAGAAGCAGAAAAGAAACCCAAATCCATGATAAAACTCTCACTTGACACCCATCCCGGCCGCCTTTCCCTAGATGCAAGAGATCTCAGATTTTCTCTTTGATATAAGGAGGACGACGGTGGTGCCGTGGTGGTACTATCTGTCCCTTATTCTCTACTCCCTATCTGTCCCTTATTCTCAGATCTCAGATTTTCTCTTTGTCGAATGTTAAAATTGCATACATACGTCGAATGTTCTCTTTACCTTATATAATGGTGATTGTTACTTCACTGCGTGACTTAAGCAAATGAGGCTCATCGAGGGGAAATGTTATTTGTAACAGTTTTTTTGAAAGAGAAGCCTTAGAATTTCTTTCAAAATCGTATTTGTCTTTCCAAAATTGTATTTGTTGTTTTTTAATAGTATAAACCTTTAATCAAAATTTGTAAGTTTTAGTTTGTCCTTGATTGTAAATCCGGCCATGTAATTTTTCTGCTTATGTAGCCCCCTGAATCATATATATATATAATATCAATTTGGGGTTGATAGAGTATAAACTTGTTTGGGATTTACAAATAAAAATACTTTGCTACGCTTTATGTCGTCCATAAGTGTATATTTGAAAAAAAAATTATATTGACGAAAATTTTACTTAGCCACGGTATAATAACCGTAGCTAAGATTTACAAATCCTAGCTACGGGTTTTTGCCGTCCCTAATCGATAAAAAAAAAATACACAAAATAAAAACCTTTCGGCGCGAATAAATTTGGGAATCCCGCGTTGTTTTTGTTTTGTGAAGAGAGTATTAATTGCAGAGGACGAAGCAGAGAGAGGAAGAATCATTGAGAAGCAGAGAGAAGAAGAATCATTGAGAAGAAGAACCTGTGAGAGGAAGAATCATTGAGAAGAACCTGTGAGAGGAAGAATCATTGAGAAGAATCGTTGAGGAAGAATCATTGCAGAGGATGAAGCAGAGAGAGGAAGAAGGTTTGGAAGAGCGATTTTGAGAGGACGAAGGTTTGACATCCCGCGTCACGGTGTTTTGAGAGGAAGAAGCTCTGCGAGGAAGACGCGCGATTTTCAGAGGAAGAAACTGTGAGAGGAAGAAGGTCTGAGAGGAAGAACCATATTTTGAAGGGAAGAACCCTCGATTTTCAGAGGAAGACGGTCTGAGAGGAAGAACCCGTGCCGCGTCACCTGCTGAGGGGCCTGGAATCCTTCTGCATCCAGGAAGATCATCTCATTCTTCATCTTCTTCAACTTCAAGGTGGGAGAAATTTGGGGTTTTTGTGCTCTAACAAGGGTTCAAGGTAAGTAAAAATCAAATCACAGACTCTTAGGTTTATATTGTTTATATTGTAGAATTCACAGACTCTTAGGTTTATATTGTTTATATTGTAGAATTCACAGACTCTTAGTCTAAAGATGGAAGTAGAATCTCTCACTTAGGTTTATATTGTTTTGCAAATTTTAGTGTAAAGATGCAAATTTTTTATATTGTTTTGAACTGTAAAAGTGGCGAACAACTAATACTACTCCAAACTCACAGACTTTTAGTCTAAAGATGGAAGTAGAACTCTTCTAGGAATTCAAGCTAGACGTCTAAACCTTCCCAAGTCTGTTTTCATATATACGTACACAAGCTTTAGTTTTCAGTGTAATAGTATGATTGTAAAATTTCTTCCATACAATCAAAATATACTTGTAAAATTCCTTACATGTTCAAATTTAGCAAAACTTTTTCATGGAGCTCAAGTGGAATTTAATGAATTATTAAATCTTCTTACCATCTATAGCAATAGATGTGGATGGTAGAATTAAGTCAGACCGTCCACACTTTTGATGTATTTTAAGTGGACCAACCAATAGTGAAATGCTTGATTAGATTGGTTTTGTTTTGACCATGTTAGTGCACTGCTTTTGTTGACCATGTTAGTGCCCTGCTTTTCTTGCATTTTTTTTTTCATACTAGGGCATTCAAAATAATAAAAAGGAGCTTGCATGACAAGGCAAACTTGTCATGAAACTAAGGTGTTCTCTAATAACAACTTATCAGACATAACATAAAGCTCATACTTCGAGCTCGCTTAGGGTTAATGATTTGAAATTGTCGTTTACTTCTAATTATTCTGCATTTGGCTTGCTTACTTTTTATGTGAAGTTGAAAATGAATATATACAACTACTTTTTTTTTTTTTTTTTTTTTTTTTGAAAGGCAAGCGTGCCGCCGGTGGGTATAGAACCCAAGACGTGGGGGTTAAACCACCACAGCCTTAACCATCCAACCAGGCTACCATTGGTTATATACAACTACTTTGAGAGAGACATGCCATAAGCGTGGAATAATAAATTATTAGCTAATGGGTAGATATGCCATAAGCGTGCAGTATCCTGCTTGTTTCGTTTATTTTGAACTTTGGGTTCGTTTGATATATTTGGGTTGATCCTCCATTTGCATGGCTTTTAGGGATAGAGCATCATACAGAAATAACATATTGAGTTTGTAAAACCTTACAAGAGCAAGCTTCAAATTTGAATAGCCGTAAAAGATAATGTATAATATATACTTGTTTTACTTTATCTTTTTAAAAGAATAAATTTTTGGTTTTCATAAATGTCAATTAATAAATTCATCTTTATACTATTATCCAGGCTAAGTTAGATTCCAACATGGAAAAAGATTGGATTGAGCATAATCGTCTCAGCACCGAATATGAACTAGGGCTCCACACCTTCCTTAATGATGCTTTTGATTTGTTGGCTTTTCATGGAAAGATAAAATGTCCATGCAAAAGGTGTCGTAACAGGCATTTCCATGTTCGTGACACTGTTCAGGAACATCTAATCATTTATGGGTGGGATAGTCAGTATACCAAAGGTATATGGGTACACCACGGTGAATTGGAAGTAATGGATGCATGGGCAGATGAGGAAGATTCAGAGGAAGAGGAAGAGGAAGAGGAAGAGGAAGAGGAAGAGGACGATATGGAAGGCATGTTACATGACGTATTTGGGCATTCGCCAATTATGGGTGAAGAAGAAGACATTCACCATGAACCAAATGAAGAGGCAAGGTCATTTTACAAGTTAGTTGAGGAAGCTGAGCAAGAGCTATACCCTGGTTGCAAGAACTTCAACAAGTTGTCCTGCCTTGTCCACTTGTTTCACCTAAAGTGTCTAAATGGTTGGACCAACAAATCTGTAACTCAACTACTCAAATTTCTTAAAAAGGTGCTCCCCCTTGGTGAATGCTTGCCTGATTCGTTCTACAAGGCAAAAAAAATTGTGAATGATCTTGGCCTCGGTTATAAAAAGATTGATGCTTGTCCTAATGACTGTATTTTGTATCGAAATGAATTTGCGGATGCAGAATCATGTTCTATATGCCACTTATCAAGGTGGAAACAAGCAGATGATGGGTCTAATGTATTTACTAGTAAGAGACGTGGGGTAGCTGCTAAGACAATGTGGCATTTCCCACTTATTCCAAGGTTACAGAGGCTATTTATGTCATCTAAGACAGCATCAAGCATGAGTTGGCATGCAGACTCACGAGCACGGGACGATATCCTACGACATCCTGCTGATTCTATGGCCTGGCGACATCTCGATAATCAATTTCCAGACTTTGCTGTTGATGGTCGAAATGTCAGGTTAGGATTGGCAAGTGATGGCTTTAACCCATTTGGAACTCTTAGTATTGCACACAGCACGTGGCCAGTTGTCTTAATTCCATATAATCTACCGCCATGGATGTGTATGAAACAACCTTTCTTTATGATGTCTTTGCTTATTCCTGGACCTCGTGCTCCAGGCAATGATATTGATGTATATTTACAGCCATTGATTGATGAGTTGAAGGAATTATGGGATGTTGGGCTTCTAACATACGATGCATCAAGGAAAGAAAATTTTGTGATGCGTGCAACTATCTTATGGACAATTAATGACTTTCCTGCATATGCAAACTTGTCTGGGTGGAACACAAAAGGCAAGTATGCATGCCCCACTTGCAATGTGGAGACAACACGTCATTATCTGAAAAACTCTCGAAAGTTTTGTTATATGGGTCATCGTCGCTTTCTAGATCAGACTCATAGATATAGACGTGAAGTAGAATCATTTGATGGAAAGATTGAACTACGATCTCCTCCCCCTAACTTAACTGTCCAACAATTGCTAGCCGAGGCAAGTAAGGTGACAATAACGTTTGGGAAGCACCATGCACAAGTAGTTGGCTCTAAGCGCAAAAGGGATTGTGAAGGAGTAATAGGGTGGAAGAAGAAAAGTATTTTCTTTTCATTGCCTTATTGGGAACATCTCTTAATACGTCATAACCTTGACGTGATGCATATCGAGAAGAACATTTGCGAGAGTTTAGTTGGAACACTACTAAACATGGAAGGGAAAACCAAGGACACGTTGAATGCCCGCTTGGACCTGCAAGAACTGGACATTAGGCATGCCCTGCATCCAGAAACTACTTCTAGTAAGGTTCATTTGCCTAAGGCGTGTTACTCCTTGACTGCGGAAGAGAAAAAACTATTCTGCACAGTGCTCTCCAAGGTTAAAGTGCCAGATGGCTATTCGAGTAACTTATCCCGATGTGATCGTGTGAAAGAACGTAAAATATCTGGATTGAAGAGTCATGATTGCCATATATTAATGCAACAGCTACTGCCAATAGCAATTCGCAAAATTCTTCCCAAAGAAGTTAGTACAGTTTTGATAGAGCTAAGTACGTATTTTTGTGAATTGTGCTCCAAAACTGGGACAGTTAATTGCTATGAGCAGTTAGAAAGTCATATACCTCTAATACTTTGTCATCTTGAGAGGATTTCCCCCCCCCCCCCCCCCCCCCCCCCGCTTTCTTTGATATAATGGTTCACTTGTCCATACACTTGGCAAGTGAGGCTAAAATGGCAGGACCTGTTCACTATCGCTGGATGTATCCTATTGAGAGGTAAATCCCCAAACCATGTGTCATAATGTTAAGTAGTATGTATTAAAATAACTACTAATATATCATGGCAAATTATTTCTCCTAGGTACCTTCACACATTGAAGTCATATGTGCGCAATCGAAGTCGTCCTGAGGGATCAATTGCTGAAGGATACGTGGCTGAAGAATGTTTGACATTTTGTTCAAGATATTTGAACGATGTCGAGACAAGGTCTAACCGGCCAGTGCGAAATGATGATAATTATGTGCAAGCAGCACGATCCTTCCTCAACATTTTCTCATCGCCCGGGCGTGGCATTGGGAAGGCAAAGTTTATGAATATTGACGAAGTTACGCGGGTACAAATGCATAGATGGGTGTTATTTAACACATCTGAAATATACACACATGTAATGTATGCACGTCTACTATCTCCTCTCCACTTGAATCTCGACTTTGTAGCACCCTTAGTATCTCTAATGCATCTTAACCTTTTGTAGAGAACATAAGGAAGCCCTCCGAGCACGATACCCGAACAAACGACAAATAGACATTGATCGGGTTCATAACTCTGAGTTTCCTCAGTGGTTTCGTGATGCTGTGAGTTTTGCCTCTACTAAATTGTAAATTCATGTTAACCAAATACTAAGGTTGTGCATTCTTTGGCTTCTAATGAACAGGTCAGCAGTTCTGATGAACCTAATGATGTTCAACACTTGTCGTGGGGTTCTTCCAAGGTTGTTCGCAAGTATAAAAAATACCTTATTAATGGGTGTAGGTATTGCACGCAGTGTGCAGATAGGAGAAGTAAAACCCAGAACAGTGGAATTGTACTCTCGGCAAGTTGCATTAATTATGGAACGGTTAATGACAGTTCCCCCACAACGTTAGATGTGACGTACTATGGCGTGTTGACTGACATCACAGAGTTGGATTATGGAGGAGGGCGGCATGTAGTCCTATTTAGATGTGATTGGGTTGATAGGCGCGACATTCAGGTAGACGAGTTAGGATTCACAATTGTGAAACTTAATCGACTACTATGTACTTACGAACCCTACATTCTCGCTTCACAAGCGAAACAAGTATTTTATGTACAAGATCCTGTTAAAACTGAGTGACACGTCCCTGTTAAGATAAAGCCTAGAGAATTTTATGATGTCAATGGAGGGTCGCCTACATCCACTGAAGAAGAAATTGTTGAATCTGACCCCGTTCCTGTTAGAAGGTTTGATAATATGGATGGTGATGAAGATGTTGTAATAGAGTGTTAACAAGTTGGGTCTTCTAAGTTCATAGAGTAAAGTATGAAGTTGTCATTCATATGTTAAAGTATGAGCACATGTTCTGCATCGCAACTTTAATGCTATTTACAATATGCACAGTATATGATTGGTACTTATATTTTATTCAATGTTTAATATATGTGGTTCAATCTATTTGGCTCTATGGCTGCGATAAATTTGATGTTGCTTTCTGAACTTAAATTTTTTTCTATGCATGAATATGTGCAATCTTGAATGTTATAAAAGGTTAAAAAAATCTAGAGATGAAGCGTCTAACTAACAGAGGACAATTGCATTCTCGAAGAGCAACCTTTTCACAACATGCTTCTACTTCACAAGCTATATCAAGTCAGGAAAGGTCACAACATGTGTCTCAACTATCTCAAACAGATAGTGTAGTCCCTGAGACTATTACTCTCTCTATTGCTGGAGAGGGACAGCCGCTATCTAATGATCAACAAGACCTTGCTAACCATGATATGAATGAAATGGAACAACAACTAGAGAGGAGTGCGGATGGACGCCTATCTACAAGGCATAGGGAGGAAGCTGTTCGTATAGGTAATGTTTGCTGACTTATCGCAAGTGTATAATTTTTTTTTTCCAGATATGACATTTTGAGGATATCAAATTTTTTTTGTAATATTCATGAGATATAGCTTATTTAACTTTGGTGCTATTGCAATTGCAGTGCGACGATATAAGAAACGCAGGGGTACGCATCAATATGATGGCCCAAACCATACAGAATTGATGGTGGTGAAATGCAATGCCTTTGGACAGCCTATCGGCAAGACTGCGGCAAAAGTATTCACTGAAATAGGTATTCTCGCACGGGATGGAAGTAAGGTGCCTCTTTTACCTTGCAAATGGCCGAAGATTTCACCAAATGTGAAAGAAACTATTTGGAAGATCATATCGGTAATAGTCTTGCAAAACGAAATAGCACATTTTCCCAAAACGTATATCTATATTACATATCGTAGCTTGATAATTATTGGAATCCTACATTTTTGTCACAGGCAAAGTTCTCATTCGAAAACTGTACGGACAAAACTAAGGTCTTTGTCTAACTTGAAGAGTGATTTTGTTTCAAATATGATAATTAGTGTTTTTATATATCGTCATGTGATTATATTATACTAAAAAAAAACTTTATTATAAATTTTGACAGAGATGGGTCCAAACTAAAGCTTGCGATTGTTGGAAACAATGGAAGCACTATTTGTTCAGGGAATATCATAGGTATGATCGACCACTTGAGCAACAATATGAGCACACTGATGATGGGGTGGATAAGGCTCAGTGGCGGAAGCTTGTAGAGTACTGGAGGAGCGAAAATTTTAAGGTGTATATGTTAAGTACTGTAGTTTTACTAGTACGATAGTTCATATGATTGAAAGGAATTGTAACTGTGAATTTGTGTTTGTATGCAGAAATTCAGTGCACAAAATAAAGCAAATCGCGCTCGATTGAAGATGATTCATCGATGTGGAACCATGTCATTTGCACGTAAATGGGAGGAAGAGGTAGCAAATTTTTTTCCCAATGATTTCTATATAAAATGTATGTTATGTGCCATGCCGCTCATATATTACCCCTTAATGCATGAAGATGTACTAGCTTATGTATATTCTTTTAATGTAATTTGTATTATTCCAGAGAGAAAAAAACCCAGATAGACAAGAACCAGATCGTATGCAAATGTTCAAAGCAACTTACACATTATCTGATGGATTATTCCCTCAGCCTGAAGCAGCAAGGAGATATGTACGTTATATTCTATGGAATTATATGAATGTACCTAGTTAATGTGTTGTTCAAATGTTTTTAACAATCATAAAATGTATTTGATCATTTATGGTTTATGGGTATGCGCATCTGTTTTGATGCAGGAGCAAATGGAACAACTAACACAGCCAACAGATAGCCGAGAGGGAATGAATAGGGAGGAGGCGTTTACAGATGTGATGGGGGGGGATGGACATGGGAGGGCCAAGATGTATGGGGTTGGCGTCACTCCAAAAATGCTCCGCAATGAAGATGGCCAAAATCATGAGCAATTGAATGCGATCGTTCAAAGAGTGGGGGATGAAGCTAATGCCAAAGTACGTGAACTAGTGGAATCACATGAGCGTACTAAGCAACAGCTGGTTGCAGCTCATGATGCAACTGCACAAGAGCTCGCAGCTACGAAGGAGAAGCTAGCAGCCACTGAAGCAAATCTGGAGACAACGAAAGCAAATCTGGAGACAACGACAGCAAAGCTGGAGACAACCAATCGGAAGGTAGACACGTTGACCATTGATATGGACGAAATTAGAGCATTCATGTCAAACATCCAACCTCTAATGGGATCCGCGACGCAGCCAAGCGGGGTGAGTAATTAAACTTTAACCATACGCACCTAAATACATGAATAATTAAACTTTAACCGTAGCTAATTTGAATGCTGAATGCTGCTTGACTGCTAAAATGATGAAATGCTTGAATGCTGAAATGTATGCTGAATGCTGAATGCTGAATTGCTCAAATGTATGCTGAATGCTGCTTGAATGCTATTTGTATGCTTGGAAAAGGTTGCTTGGAAAAGTAGTAAGAATTTGATGAATGCATAGGTAAATGAACGTGAGAAGTGAGAAAGCAGATGGTGTTAAGCCACCATCGGGAATTTGACTTTAAGTCATGGATGGACTGAAATCACAAGCTCATGTTAATGTCATGGGAGCTACCAACCGGCCAAACAGCATTGAAGCTTTCTGAAGATGTAAGACAATCAACTACCTTCCCCTTTTCTGTGTCTTGTTTTGTGCAATCTTCTCTTGTTTTGTGGGCATGCAGATGTGCCATCTAGTAAAGTTTGATGTCAGGCTTCATAGGGGCAGGGTGTGCCATAAGCTCAACTTGTAGATCATCATTGTTGACTTATCTCAGAGCTCTCAAATTTTGCAGCTTTGGAACCGAACAGACTCACGTATCTCTTTATATGACTGCAATTTCTGCTGTTTCCAGCCTTGTGGGAAAACCCCGTGTTAAGGTTCTCATATTCCTGCTCTTAAACCTGGTGCATTATTAAGGTTGACACTATGTGTTTTTTCTGTATCATGCATATTCTAAACTCAGTTCTTGGTCTCTTCTTTGTAACAGGTTAACCCAGACATAGGCCTTGAGATTAAGCTGTCAGGCTCAGGAGCAATGGGAGCCCACCTACAACTTAGTCTCCTACAATGTTGAATATAGATTGGAGATGTATGCGCTGTTATAAAAATGTTGCCAAGTTGTGTTATAGTTATCTCTTCCATGATGCACAATTTCTGAGGTTTCATTTGTTCTATTTGCAGGCGAAAAGGCTCTTGATATGCCATATGAAGTTGATGTTTCTATTCCAGTCAAGGGTTATGAACCCATTGAGTTCACTCTCACTAAAATGTGTGGTAAGGGAACGCCAGCCTGCTTTAACGTCAGGAACTCAGAGAGCGAATGAAAGAAAATATGGTTCAATTTAAATCAAGATACACAAAGAAATCCTGAAGCAACAGGTTTTATATTCCTTTTTCCTCCAATTTTACGGGTGATTGCATGCTATAAGGATAGTTGAGGTTATATGTTGTAGTTATATGGGATAGTTATCTGATGTTGTAGTCCTGGTGCTACATGTTTAGTCCTCTCCGTAACATTAGTGTCATAGTTACAAGCAGGGTGTAGAAATAACAATTTGGAGCTATATATATATACACACATAGTTGTTGACACTGATTTTTGAATTTTAGGTTGGAGTGCAAAAACATCATTTTATCAAAGCTTAACAAAGGCACAATATACCCACTTAGCTGTATAATATCGGATTACATATTAAATATTCCAGCAATACAAAGCCCCCTGACAACATAGTCCTCGTCCCTCTTATGGCCGGAACAACATAGATATCGATATCTGCAATCATAAGCTGGATGCTTATATTTGGAAAGAGTGAATATGTTATCCATTCCAAAAGAAAGTTACATAGCAGTAAGATCTAAATGTGTTTGCCAAATGTGCAGTTAGGCACAGTTTATAGCTTAGGTTTTGACTTGGTAACATAGGATACTAGCTTAGGACAAAGGTCAGCAGGGCATTGCTCGAGGATGCTAGCAATTGTAATGGAACCTGCACCTTCAAACAAGGAAAAGAAATGATGCCAAAAGCTCCTTTTCACTGCGGTCTATCAAGATCCAAAGTTTTTTCTTTCTTTTGTTTTTAAACTGAATAAATAAACGTAGGTTGTAACTTAGATAGTAAACACAGGATGGAATACATCTTTATCCTCTTTGCCTGTGCTGCACATGCAGACAGGGGTTTCCATTCTCCTTAGATATGTCAGACTAATCAGGTTTCTATATCTGAGGCCTTTGGGTTTGTAACTATTTGATTGATTTTGTTGAAGGTTTCATGATATCAAGGAATTTGATGAGAAAAAGAGAAGTTGCCGTAGGCATATCTCAGATCACAATGCACGTCGTCGGAAACCGACACCTGAAGCAATCCAGTTCAGTTCTGGTAGATTGCTATCACAATTCTATGGTACTCTCGTAGCTCTTACTCCTGAATTATTTTTTTCTAATGGTGCATGTGCATGGTAGCACTACGTTACGTTGTGTGTGTGACTAGAAGCTGTAACATATAGGTGGGGTTGATATCTATCTTTTGTATGAATTTTGATGTCAAAGTTAGGTCACATAGACAGACAAATTATTGTATTTATTATTTATTTATCGTTAACTAAGGCTCTGCTAGATGCTGGTGCTAGAGTTCTTGCTATTGAAAAGGTCTAAGGCTGTTCATTTCCTCATTTTTTTAACATTGAAATTTTGATGAAAGCATGAATACCTCCAAACATTCATTGCCAATATATTGCGTTTCAATCGACACAAAATAATTTCTGGCCTTTTTAAAATAAAAAAAAGATGCCCCTTTTCCATAGGTTTTATGATACTTCTGTTTAGAATTAATATACCCAAGATTTACATTGTTGAGTTTGGTAATGGATTGCAGGATCCCCATATGGCTGAAATTGTTAGAGAACGGTTTGAATCGATTGAGCGCTTCATGGTAATTTATACACAGATATGTTAGTTTTATTAACTCGTCTAGACTGTACAAGAAATCATTATATTATTCTCCAAATTTTGACTATTGTAAATGTTTGTACTTTTCATAGTAATTTGATCTTTTCTTGTATGGTTCATCTGCTGTTATTTCTATTACAGCTTGGAAGGTCGTGCATTTGATGAATCTTCACATGTTCTTTGTAGGTTCTGCAAGAGGACTTCACAAAATGTGATATTTATTCCTACATGACATCTGTGATGGAAGATGAAACATTAACCAGGATAGATTCTAAAAGAGCAAAAGTAAGTGATCACATGTGCCCAAGCTTGTTGGTTTATTTATTTATTTTTCGTTTAGGGAAATCTGTTAAGAAAACAGATTTATAAATATAAGAGAGTCCATCTAATGAAATATCCAAGCATAATAGTTGTCCTAGAAGAAATCCTTGCATGCATATCTTGTCCAACTTATTGAATTAAAAAAATGGGCGTGTAAAATTTAAAATATTTTCTTGTACTTGCAAAGAGTTTTCTTTGATGGAGTACCTAAGCACACTCGAGTTTCGTTGTTGTCTCAATTAAAGCCAAGACTCTTTGACATAAATTTGACCCTAGGGATCAAAGCAAACAATGAAGGTTATGTGGGTACCTAGCAAGACAAGAAGAGATCCCAAAGAGGGTGCAAAAGCTTTTAAACAAGTCAATGAAGTCAAAGAACATATTACAACTGATCCTAGGATTGATTCAAGATCTCTACATTGTGTAATAAAAATTCAGGATAGAATTTTGGTCACTGCAAATATGTTTTATGATTGTTTTCCTTCCCATTTTCCATTTGGAGGTTTAGGGCTTTAGGCACGTGTTTTGGGTTTAGAGAGTTTTTGTAAACTATCTTTGTAATAGGAGTTTTTGTTTTGACCTTTTGTTGTTCATTTACATGGTAATGTTTAGCTGAATTAAGAATTTTAGCTTTGAGAGAAGGGGTTTCTCTTCTATCCACCCCTACCTCTTAGATTTGATTAGATTCTAAGGTGGAAATCCTCAAGTTGTGAGTGCCTTGTTAGCTTCATAGTTTCACTTTACATCACATACCTTCGAATATTTCACTCTTCGCTTGGATTGCTAGTTGGTAGTATTATTGCATTATAAAGCCTGAGATTACGTCGTGTTTTAGGTTTGGACTTTTGTTATATGAGCATATCAGATGGGAATCTGTCAATTATCTCCAAATGCATTGTTGTTGTATGATATCTATTTGGCAGAGCTTGGTTTTAGTCTCCCATAAACTCTGAGCTCCCTAGAATTTTAATGTTGGATATTGTTAAATATTGAGGTAGTGGCTGACACTCATTGCCTCACTGAGAAGAGAAGTTAATCAATTTTTTCCAGTTCTCTACTACAGTGGTTTATTGAATCAGTGCCGACTTTTTTTTTCTTCTGTCTTATTATTATGACACACAAGCACTTTTAAAAGGTAAATAAATTTAATTTAGACAATCTTCTGCACTCTGCAGGTAGTCGCTAATTTACCTTTCAATATAAGTACTGATGTGGTAAAGCAACTTCTTCCACTGGGTGACATTTTCTCAGAAGTCGTCCTCTTACTCCAGGTAGGTACAGATTTATTGTGTTCACTTACACACACACATACAGTATATATCTCTACTGTTGGTTGCAAGTATTTCTAATGGAGGTTGACGTTTATTGTAGGAAAAAGAGCAAAGACTAGATGACATATATTATTATTACAGGCAATGTTTGATCCTTGCATGAAACTTAAATGCTCAAAAACACCATAAAAAATAATAGTCTTTCTACTAGTCCCTCCTCACGTGCAATCCATGGCACGTGTCACCCTAAAATCAACAGGCTTTTAGGGTTTTTGTTTTTGATGGTGGTGGTGGCAGCCGGAGGTGATCTGCTAGCGTGGACCTAGTTTTATAAGGGGTTGGGGAGGGGGGATCGGTGGTGGGTGGCGGTTGCTGAATCAGGTTTGATGGTGGTTGTAGAGGGTGGTGGTGGCTGAATCGAGTGTCGTGGGTGTTTGTCGTGGCCACCGGTGATGGATTGGGGATGATGGTGGCTGCAGGTGACAAATTGGTGTCTGTGTTGGTTGTGAAGAAAGGGAAAGAAGAAGGATTGAGTAAGGGTTGCGTGCCCTGATTTCTGATTTCAAAAGTAGGTAGTAAAGGCACATTAAGTTTTTTTTTTTTTTTTTTGGTCTAAACAAGTTGTCAGGATGCGTTTTAGGGATTAAATCAACATTATCCATTATATTTATCCAGATGATGGATTTGTTAGAATCCATTAAAGTGAATACTGTTAAAGGAACAGAGGCAAATGTAGAAATAAATAAATAACATATTACTATTGCAATTTCAGAAAATAAAATTTCCAAAATCATTAAAAATGGTATATCATTTTCAGGATGAAACAGCTTTGCGCTTGGTAGATGCATCTCCGCGGACACATGAATATCGGCCCATCAATGTGTTTGTGAACTTTTACTCAGGTACATGATTCTCTTATGGAACATGAAATTTGTTTTGCTTCTTTCTGGTAGGATAAGTGCAAAATGTATATACTCAACAGGAAACATTTCCATAGTTCAAAATCAAGAGTTCATTTCGACACAGCTGGAAATTGACACAGCAAAGATAAGAATTTTTTCTTATTAAGCAATGATACTAGTTGAATTCCCAACCTTTTGATTCATAATGTTTATGCCAGTAAGAAATGTTGTGATTTGTTTTTTGATTCCAAATTGCTCACTTATTCCTGGTTAGAAGGATCTTGGTTACACCTGTTGAAAACACACGGTGGGGAAATGATTAGTAGAAGTTTACGAAGTAGGCATGCACCTGGTGTTGGGTGCAGACGATCTTCGTCTTTCTTATTATTTAATTTTTCTTCTAATAAATGTCATATTAAAAAGTACACAAAAAAATGGTTCAACCCTTCATAAGATATTTTACTGAACCATGGATTTTTACATTCAATGACTATTACATGATTTTAATCCCTTGGGAACTGTGTTATCTGATAGAGGGAAGGGACAACAATATCCAAGTCTTCACCTACTAAACAAAAGAAGTTTTGCATGCCCACAAAGGGACTGATGTTCTGTGCACCTAAATGTTGGTCAATGAAAAGAACTTGTTCAAAGAACATGGATCATTATTTGGGTTAAAAATAGTAGGTCATTAGAGTGGAGGTTGACATGGACAAATATCCTATTAGGGTTGAAAAATGTTAAGAATGTATGAATTGAACTGATAGGGGAGATGAAGTATAGTCTTAATATTCTTGTGATACCCTGCTGGAAAGACACCCAGCCAGGAAGGAGCAATGCTTGCCCAGGAAGTGTCCTGTAGGCAATCCTACAAATGAGATATTTCTGTGGAAAATGCACCACTCACTTAAGGCGATCTCCATGTGACTGTCCTAAATGATAGCTTGTATGTAGCATTGTTTGGTATTGAAAATATGTGTAGAAGCTTCAAGAAATCTTCGTTAAGGTGGCTTTCAAACTCACTTGATAAATATCTCATCAACTCCATGTAAGTTTGATTTGTTGGAATCATTTTTTCTGCAGGTCAACAATACTGATGCCGAAGGCAGACTGACGCTTGTTGATGCTCTGGTATATGCTTGCAACCAAGGTGTAGAGAAGGTATCTATCTTGTCACTTCCCTCACATTCTAGAAGGATTTTATTCCAAGTATGCGCCTTCCTGTCAGAACGTGTGTACTCATGGTGAAATAATGTAGTGCTAGTTTATTGCATTGCATTAGGTATTTCATAGAGTTTACTTCCGTTTACTGATTTTGGAACGTCAAATACTAAAGCAAGTACACTTGAGCAGTAGGTTACACCATCAGTTATCCCGCTCGAAATGCTGAAGGGGCCTTAAGCCAGTAATGATATGTACTTATAAAATAGCGAAGGTGTTGTAATTCTTACCCCTTTAAGGATAGGAAATCCTCAAGCAGAACCATAGTAACTAATCTCCTAAAAAAATGTTAGTCCAGTGATATCAAATTACCTTTCACATATTTCCTTCTTTCTTTTTATTTTTCCCTTTTTTTGGTACACTTGTAGAAAGGATGATGTCAGTTATTGTCAGTCCAACATTTCATTGACTTTTTTTAATCTGTCCACTTGAATTCTCTCTGATCAAAGCCCCTGTTGATATATTGCTCTGTTGATTGTGCAAATTGTGATTTTAATGCAGTTCTGGTGATGTTGGTGAACTGATAATAGCCACGTCGGAAGACCAAGCTGATGCAGATCTTAAAGCAATTACTGTGTGCAAGATCACCTGAATTGTTGTATGTAAAAATTTTGTTTTATGTCCCATAGACGATCACAATGATTTATGTAGTTATTTAAGTTTAAGTGAGTTATATCTCAATTTGAGGTTGACAAAGTATTTGGGATTGTATTTTTTTGTGATGGCCAATTTATTGAGTATATGAAAATTAATAAAATTTTGTTCAGGTTTAAGATGTTTATAATTTGCCAAATCTTAAAATTAATATAATTTTATTATAAATTTAATATAATGACAAAAATGGATATGCCAAATCTTAAATTTAATATAATTTTATTAAAAAAAATTCGTTTTTCAATTTTGTTTTGTTAGCGACGGCAACAACCGTCACAGTTTTGTCGAATTGATTTGAAGATTAGCCACGGCAATGTGCCCGTCGCTAATGGGTATTTCTATTCGGGACTTAGGGACGGTAGAAAGTCGTCGTTAGCTAGCCACGGCATTCTGCCCGTTGCTAATGGGTATTACTATTCGGGACTCAGCCACGACAGAAAGCCGTCGCTAGCTAGCCACGGCGATTCTCCCGTCACTAATGGATATTACTATTCGGGACTCAGCCTGCCGTCGCTAGCTAGCCACGGCAATCTGCTCGACGCTAATATGTATTTCAATTTGGAAATTAGCGACAACACTTTTCAAATTAGCGACGGTAGTTAGCTGTCGCCAATTAGCCACAGCTAGTTTGCCGTCGCTGATTCTAATAGTGACGATAATTGTTGCTACGGGATTGCGACGGTTGTTGTGCCGTCGCTGATTCATTTTAGCTACGGTTTTGGGACAATTAGCAGCCGTTGCTGATGTCAATTTTTTTTGTAGTGGTTTAAGCCTTTTAGTTTTTTTAATCAAGGTTTAAAAAATCTTCTTATTCGGGAACTTAGGCGTGACCTTTTCATGAGGTATGAGGCATAAGCTTCATTGAACTAAGTCATAAGCCTCATTCAATCAGTATATAATTTAATAATAATTATTTGGGTCAATTGATACTGATTTAATCAATTGTTGAAACACCGAATCATAAGCTAAGGTTCGTTAACAATAAGCCTCGTAACGATGTGAGTTTCAAATCGTAGCCTCTCAAGGTTCCTTTAAACCATCATTTTAACTATACATTAACTGTCTAATTTTCTGGTATTCATGGCTTTGCGATGTATTTATCTATGACTATATCTATTTCTGTCCCGTGTGGTTAAAAATAAAAATTTTCTCTGAAAAATAACTACCTTTAATATAAACTATTATACCATAATAAAAGTTAATGATGCAAACTTCTGTGTTTGATTTTTTATTGGGAGAAAACAAACTTTTCCACACATGCAAGTTTTCCCTTGAAGCCGAGAAATTTTTTCTTAAACCCCCTCCGTGAAAAGAAATTCAAGATTTTGTTCGTTTTCTCCCCTCTTCGACAACTCTCAACGCTTTTTTAATCTCTCCCAATCTCCACTTCTCATCCTCTCCCTCCTTGTCCTGCTCTCAACTATTTTCACATCTACGTTGTGCCCTCTCAATCAACGATCATCCATCAATCTAGCCAATGTGATCTCTACAATCTTTTGCAGCAGGTGATTCAACAATGGAAATGAATTTGTGGAATCTTATCCCTCTGCGTCATCCTCTCTCTTTCCCATCGGAGTCACATTGAACTACCAAATCAAGCACTTACCCCAATGAGGTAGAATCTCTGTCCACCAGGCCTTCCTCCAACAGTGTGGATGTAAGGGGTTACAACCTTAATGACCTTTGGGTCGTTGACTTTCTTATCAAACCATCTTATGTGGTAGTGACATTGTGCTCACCAGGTGTTTGATTAATGACTGTGATAGGTTTATTCTCGTAATTTGGTAGACTATGAAACACCAACCATTGTGGAAGTTGGTGACCAATAAACCATCGCAATGGCTAGGGTGGTTTATTTTACGGAAAATGATATTTAGAGCTTATTTTTTTATAAAATAGACAATTTAGATATTATAGTTGATATAATAGCTAATTTGTGTCTAATTTTATATTTTTATGACTAACAATGACTCTTTTATTAATTCAGGTTAATCCATAAGGTTATATGGCATATTTACTCTCCTAAATAAATAGAAAACTTAATTTTATAGTTTTATAACCAATAAGAACTACAGGGAAAAAAAATCTACGTTAATAGTTATTGAACGACAATTTTAGTCACTCTTTGTTATTGACCAACAATGACTACATGGAAAAAAACTCACGTTAATTGTTATTGACTAATTTTAGTTACTATTTGTTAGTTTTATTGATCAACAATGATTACAGAAAAAGAAAAAAAAAACCCTACGTTAATTGTTATTGAACGACAATTTTAACAATGACTACAAAAAAAAACATTAGTCTGTTCAATTACCTGAAAAAGATTAGGATTTATAATATGTGAATGACAATTTTAGTTACTCTTTGTTAGTTTTATTGACCAACAAAGACTATAGAAAAAAAAAAACCTACGTTTAATAACAATTAAACGATAACTTTAACAATGATTATAGAAAAAAAAAATTAGCATGTTCACTAACCTGAATAAAATTAGGATTTATCATATGATGTCCATTATTTTCAGGTCAGTGAACAGGCTAATGTTTTCTTTTCCGTAGTCCTTGTTAAAATTGTCGTTCAATAACAATTAATGTATTTTTTTTTCTGTAGTCCTCGTTGGTCATAAAACTATAAAATTAGGTTTTTTATTTGTTTAGAAGAGTAAATATGTCATATAATTTTATGAGTTAACCTGGGTTAATAAAAGAATCTTTGTTAGTCATAAAAGTATAAAATTGGGCACAAATTAATCATTACATCAACTATGATATCTAAATTGTCTATTTTGTAAAAAATTAGACTCTAAAAGTCATTTTCCATTTATTTAATCTAATTTTAAAGTGCTAATGGGTGAAATTAGCAACAATGATGTTGGATTGGATAACTAGTGAGTGGTGATCATGAATATCATGGTGATAATGGTGGAGCTATGCAATTGTTGGTGATGGCGGCAACGACGATCGTGATAGCGATGCAATACGTGCTGGTGGAGATAAATGCAAGTGGTAGTTGTGACGGAGACTAACAATGTTAGTGGTATGGTTGAATCTCTTGCCTCTAATATTTCTTGTTAGCTCTTTTAACTCAAATGATGGTGTTGTGCAGTTCGCGATGGGTGTTTGGCATCTGTATTGTCTTCAGCTTTGTATTAACCAAATCTTTGCATGCAATTCCATTGTTGAGTTCATCATCAAGATCACGAAAAAATAACAATACAATTCCAAACCCACTTAGAACGATGCATCTACGTCCAAAAAATAAAAATAAATAAAAATTCCAAGGTAAATCAATGAAAAATCAGGAAATTTTTTTTTCCCCTTGGTGCATGGAAAAAAAAAGTTTTGAGCAAAATTTTTCCTTGAAGTTTTTTTCATAAATTTTTTTTTTCAAAAAATCAAACACATCCTTAATTTAAATTATTATACCATAATAAAAGTTATTGTTTTTACAATAATGACTTGTGGAAAATCATAAATTAACTTAATGTTCTTATGTTAATAAGTTATAGAAAATCATCTTATAACTATCACTGAAGCCTGAAATACATAGTGATGCAAAAATAACCTGTGGACCTAAGAGGAGCTGTCCTAAAATGAGGTTTAGCAACACATGGTAGACTCCAATCTGCCTTAAAGAAGTCTGCAACATTCTTAAATATACAACTTTGTTTTCCCTGTGGCTTCATGATTAAGGGTATTTAAAGGGAAGAATAAGGCCAAGTGGGATAATTGCGTGGGAAAAACAGTGGATGACGTATTCATCTAATGGGTAAAAGTATGTCACACGATGGTGAATGAATAATGAGGTTGTTTGTTACATTTCGAAGGCACATTGGCTTGAGTAGAATATGGGAATGTGCTTGTTGATAAGAGGATCTCTACCCATGAGTGGAAAGCAAAAGTTAAAAAAAGATGTGATGTTTTCACACCAAATTTTTGCTCTCCACGCGCCCTCTCCCAGCATTTGAGAGGGTAAAATTATGTGGCTACAATCAAAGTGGAGAGTTGCATACCAAGTACGCTCTATAAGAAAAGCAAGTTGAAAAAGTGTCGTTGGTGGTAGAGTCCACATTATCTGGCTTCACTTTAGTAGTGGAGCCTGATAACAATGAAAATTATCGCATGCATGTGGAGAGATTCGTCCCATGTAAATGTGTGGGGAGTATTTTGTTTTTCACCCATGGTTGGAGATGCAAATTCGGGTGGAAACTCAAAATTATAGTTTTCCACCCAATGGGTGGAGATGCTATAAGCATGCTAAAATGTGCATCGAGGAATGAAGTAAAATGAGGTTTTTTTTTTTTTTTCAATCAAACATGATAGAAAATTTATCAATGACAAAAGTGAAAAACTTAAGTGACTGAGAAGGTTACCATGAAACAGAGCACAATAGCGTGAGAGCTATTACCAAGGATGCACAGACACGACGACTCGGTAATTTTCAAAAAATTAAGACTCGGCGACATGGTCAAACTTTACTTTTTATTTTATTTTTTATAACTCATATGAACATAAATAACAATCTAAAGCTTAAAACTGTTTAAAATTTTTACTTTTGAAGCTGGAAGATGAAAGCTTAACAAGAGAGATAGAAAAATTTACAAAGATGCACAGATAGTCAAAATTTACTAGAGAATGTATCTAATTTAAATTGTTTCAAAATAGTGTGTAATTGTGTATCTAAGAGCAAAATAGTCATCAGAAACAAAGAAATCAAATTATAGAGAAATTACATAGCAAAATACCCCTTTTTGTGTTTATTGTATCTAATTTAGAGCGAGCGAATAAACCACCTTGATGACGCCCAGTAACGGAGTCGGGATTTTTGTTGAAGGGGGCAGAAGTGATGAATCATAGTTAATTAATGATAATATAATAATAATTACACAATATAATTTTTGTTAAAATTTGAACAATATATAAATGAATACAAAACACCAATTGCTAAACAAAACTCCATCTAATATGTGGGATGAGGAAAATGGATCCAATAAACTACTTTGTAGGAGCATACAAGATAAATATATGCAGGATAAATCAAATTGGGTTATTTGCGATTTTTTTTTTATCAAAAATAGCTAATTAGAGGATACCCCCAACATTAATCACTATTGTAGTCTCCCCAGGACTAGCAGTCAACATGCGTTGGCTGTCAAAAGACACATTGATTATCAAAATGTCCTTTAAACATTAACCCACACATGAACCTTGAGATACAAACATGTATCTTGAGGAAAAACTAATGGATCGAATTTTTCATGTATCTCTAGAAAAATTCTATAAATAAAATACAAAACTAGACCTTGATATGCGAATTCATCTCGAAAAAATACTTTAAAAAAACATTCTTCTTCCTCAAAGCAAATAACAGAGGTTGGGGTTGCTGATGGCTGGTGGCGATGGTAGGAAATGAAAATAAATTAAACAGAGAGGGAAGGAGACGAAGAGAGGAGACGGGGCGGTTGTAGGTCTCGTAGTAAATAGATAGAGGGAACGAAAAAAAAGAAAGGGGCAGGATGGAATCGTCGATATCGCAGAGAATAGAGGGAGAGATGAAGGGGTGGGGCGGGATGATGTCATCGGCAAAAAAAAAATTTAATTAAAAGTCAGTGGGGGCAAGTGCCCCCACTTGACCCCCTAGCTCTGTGCCTGATGACGGCTGATGTACCACCAAATGAAAATGTCAGTCAAGAACTCTCATATCGCATACGACGTGAATAGGTGCTCAAATTGAAGCAACTCCTCTCCCCGACTGAAGGAATTGAAGAATTGGCGATTGCAATTAAGTGCAGCAGAACTGGTGTTTCTTTAAGAACTACTTCCGAAAACTAGCAGAGAAAAACAGGAAAAAACCAAGAAAAAATAGGAAAAAAAAATTGGCTGTTCGGAGCCGTGTCAGGGCCGAGTCGGGACCGTATCGGGGTCGTGTAGGGCTTAGTCAACGTATCTTGACCGTTGACTGTGTGTCGGATGCGAGTTTGTGTCTGACATGTATTCGATTCTCAAAACAAGAGTTTTCCAAAGAGTCCGTACATCCTTAGCTATTACAAAGAAAATAAGTTATCGCAAACAAACATACACACAAATGAGATTCCAAAAGTTACCCCAATGCCACACCAATGCTTTAATGTCAATACAGATTGGTTGATAATCTTTTTTTATCCCTTTGAAGACCCTATCATTTATCTTGTTTCAAATGACCCAAATACCTACATGCAAGATGCACAAACTTTTCAAAAAACACCTGAATGTGTCGGAGACGGACACGTGCCTGACACATATTCGACAGCTGTCAACAGCCCTGACACAGTCAACAACCCCGACATGGCCAGGACACTTTTTTGTGCTTGGGTGCAAATAGCATCCCAAGTCTTCTTCCAAGTCTTCATTCGACTGCACACACAGAGAGGGAGAGAAACTGAGATCGAGGGAGAGAGACGAGCATGAGATAGAGAGTTTGAGGGAGAGAGACTGAGAGATAAGAGAGATCAACAGAGACTGAGAGAGACGAGAGATCGAGGGAGAGAAACTAGAAACTGAGAGAGACGGATAGATCGAGAGAGATTCACTTTAGTCGATCGCACAGAAGAAGAAAGAAGAGAAAAAAAGAATAAGAAGAAGAAGAGAAGAATAAGAAGATTGTACTAACCTAATTCGATGATCTGCGTGTTGAACGTCCGATCTGTTGGCATGTAAACTCTCCACTTCGTTCGATCTTATGTGGATCGATCTTTTCCACTTTTTGGTCTAATGTCTTTGTAAATTTGATACAAAACCTTTGATTTTCTATTCTCAACACTGGTTTTGGAATATAAAGGAATCAAGGCCAGGTTTTCACAACATCATAAATTTTGAAGCACTCTAATACACACTCCTGAACCTGCTTCAATTCCTCCATTTTATGCTCAGTTAGTCACATGTATGGTTTAAGTATCTTTAGTTAAGAAGTTGAAAAATACATAGCAAAAAACAATTTTATGCTTAGTTAGTCACATGTATGGTTAAATTCCTATTAGGTTCAAGCATTTTCATTGCATTTTTATTCCTTTACTGATATGGTGAGCAACTAGCATAGTTTTGCTTCAGTGATAACTAGTAGATTGTGTGCTTGAAGACTGAAGCAATGAATTTATTTTTTTGTCTTAATCACTACAAAAAAAGGCCTTTAGGGACGTAGTCAAAATTGTCGCTATAGACAACATTTCGTCGCCATAAATATTGGGCGACAAAATATTAGTCGCGCAAAGGTTGTCGCCACAGCTCTGCCTCGCAAGCCTTTGCGCGACGAAAACTAATCTTTGTCGCTACAAAATCCTTTTTGCGCGACGACACCACAGCTCTGTCTCGCAAGTCTTAGCGCGACGCAAATAAATCTTCGTCGCTACAAAATCCTTTTTGCGCGACGACACTCTCGCAAGTCTTTGCGCGACGAAAATAAATCTTCGTCGCTACGAAAATAAATCTTCGTCGCTACGAAATCCTTTTGCGCGACGACACCAAAGATCGTTGCAAAAGGGTGCGTCGCGTAATACTGTTTTGCGCGACGCTAATTTCGTCGCAAGAAATAGAATTGTTCTTCGTGCAAAATATACTTACGCGACGATCCCTTTCGTCGCATTAAACTTTGTCGGCATAACTCAATCGTGACGATCCCTTTCGTCGCGTTAGACTTTGTCGGCTTAACTCAATGGTGACGAACCTTTCATCGCACAAGATATTCTTTACGCGACAACAATATTCATCACTCTAATGTTGTAACAGAGGTTACGTCGATCCAAACACGCTTGATCTATTCTTATGCGACAAATTTTTTTGTCACTTAAAGTTCTATTTAATAATTTTGAAATCTTTTAATTCAAATATTTATTTTAATTAAATTTGAAATATTTATTAATTGAATCGTCTCACGCATAGAAATGTTTTTCTAATTTATTTAAATACTATTAACTTTACAAATTAATAATGTAAAATCATAATGTATCCATTACAAATTAAAATTTTTAAATCGTACTGTATAGTTACAAATTAAAAAACACATCAGTACATTTTTTAGGGAATGTGGTGGCTGATGATGGTTTGTCGACAGTAGCGGGAGGCTCAACAAATTAATCCCCGACTGTTGGAGAGCCTCTAATAACATACTCCACCTAGTTGCCTCTTGTGCTTGTCGTTCCCCCTCCCGGGCCTCTCGGGCCTCCCTCTCCGCCTCACGCGCTTTGGGAGCATTTAACTCATTCTGTAATTCCTCCACTTTCGACTGTAATGATGAAACGATTCCGACTGACCGCTGCGAAGCTGAAGATGAGGTGTTGACCTCACGAACTTTAGCTTTTCCCATCCCCCGAACAATCTTTCCGGGTCTTGGACCTAGCGATTCCAATGTCTCCGTCAAAATATGTAATCATGCATCAGGATTGTCCATTGTGAGTTGTTCCAACGGAGTTCCCGGAGGATGCTGCGAGGCCACTCGCTCCATGTAGGCATCCCGCCTCTCCACCATCGTTTCCTTGATTAAAAAAATTATTAAAAATTAATAACTTTTAAAACAACAGAAGTGACAACATGCAAAAAATGCAAAGAATAAAACTTACATGCAACTTCACGGCCACCTCATTGCCAGGTAGTGCATAAACATCCTTGAACATGTCGATTTCTGGAAATTTTGAACCCTCTTACAAAACATTGTTAAAATAATAAACCAACCAATATAAACATTTAATTGAATGTATTGACTAAAAATAAAATAATGAAATGAAACATGAGTTCACTTACTAGACGTCGTTCCTCCACCCTGTAAGAGAAGGGCAATGAACCAGAGTGATGTAAAATTTTCTTTTGACGTCGGTTCGCCTTGTTCGCCTCAGATCTTTTCTGTATAATTATTCAAAATATATATTAAACATATATAAAAATAAAGATGTTTATTTTAATTAAATAAAACGTTAATGCTTACCAGAAATGTGGGAGTTCGAAAATGATCGCACAACCACACCCACTCATCAGGCCTATGCTCCAATTCGATTGGGGGTTGTGCCTTAGCACTATCCACATCAGAAAACGTTTGGAAGTATCGATGGAAATCATGCTTCCAATTCCTGTATCGATCCACGCACGTACCGGTGATATATTCATGAATGTTTGGATCATTCATGTCAAACTCAAAGTTAACCTGAAATTTTAAATAATATTTATTAGAGAATATTAAGGCCCAAGGAGATAAGTTATACCAAATCATGTAAAAATACAAGCATAAACATGCAAAACCTTCAAAACTTTCTGCATTATAAAGATTTTAATTATTAAAGGTTGAGATGAATGGCTAAAATTTACTGTGAGCGCGTCCAACTCCTCAGCCTGCGTCTCGGGCTTGACCTCACTCCAAGATGAGGATGTCATCGGGCAATGGTTGCGAATGATTGCACCGATGTCATGCACCAACAAGCTATTAATCTTCGCCGATTGCGAGCGACGATGACTAGGATCCCACACTACGGGAATGCATGTGTTAGTGGTTCGTGTGATCCTTTGGGATTTTAGTTGTCTACAGGGCCCCCTCGTTTTCTTTGCTGTTGTAAAAAAAAAAAATCAATTTGCCGAATATGATGAGGAAAACTTAAGTTTATTACCTCTAGGGAGCTCTCCATCTCCTTGGGGGGAGGGGTTTACATCCCCGGTCATGGTTACAGTCTCGAGTGCAATCTCAGGAGCCGTTGATCGACGGTTTGTTCGTCTGGCGCTTCGTCGAGTGAGAACTTGAGGAACTAATCCAGACGATAAAGATTGATCAACTACCGGAACATTTGATCCATGTGCTGGTGCAGTAATGATAGAAGCAACCCTTGTAGCGGGAGCATTAATGGTGGAATGAGCTACGTTGGGCGGAGCGGCGATCGAACTACTATCAGCAACAATTACGGACCTACGTTTTCTTGTAATCAAAGAAGCCATCTGAACCAAAATAATAAAAACACAACACAACACAACAATTACAAAGTAACATGAAGACAAAGTAAATAGATGCAATCAGTGGAAGATCGTATAAAACAATACATTAACTATACAATGTATAATGAAGGAGAAAACTTGAATTTCATAAGGTTCAAGAAGAAAACTGGATAAATGGGGAAGAAGAACAAAAAAATTTTGAATTTCAACAGCAAATGTAGAGGAGATATAAATGTACATGTCTAGCATTTATATGCAAATGTAAATCACTATAGTACAATGATCAATAAGAGAGACTGGAGCTTTACTATCAAAAAACTCATTCAAAATTAGATCAAAAGAGGGGGGAAATTTAGAAAGATTGAATCAATGGGGAACAACCAAAACTGATCATGGAATCATAACATTATACTTAAGAACAACTGAAGTAGGCTATTAGCTCATGCAAAAAAAATATTGATGGGGTGATTTCAAGGAGCATCCTAGTACAAACACTTAAGCCTGTCACCTTCTAGATTTTTTTGAAGATAAGAACAACTGAAGTAGGCTATTAGCTCAATAGTGGATTCCTTTTATACTTAACTGAAGGAAGATATTGTTGTTAGTGATCCAATATAACTGAATGTTTTAGAGTCATGGGTTCTCTAATGGCAGGTTGGGGATCTCATTACCCAGATCCAAAAACTGGTAACTTCACTCTGCTCTATTTGTTTATGAAAAGGCATATTGTAGGTAGTATTTCTTTTATTTCCTGTATTAGACTCCATTTGATTATGACTTGCATTTTGCAGTGATATTTCAGAGGAACAAATCCTATACTAAAGGAGAAATCGAAGCTTATTGGAGATCAAAAAAGGGGACAGAGGAGGAAGAGCATTTGAAAGTAATTTCAACTTCACTTGAGAGTATCCAGGTAATTATCTCTCTCAAAGTTCAGAGACTTGGTTGATTACTGAAAAGCTCAGACCTGAGAACCAAATGTTTCGAGTGGAAAATATGCCAAGTGAGGACATAAGCGTTTGCGCATGGCAGTATGAATGTCTCCATTGCTGCCAATTCCTGTAACCTACATCCTCAGTTTAACATTTACCTTGTCCCTTTCCAGGGCGAAGTTAGTCATACATCCAAGGCTATGCAGTAGGACCAAGTTCCAGACACACTGCCCATATAAGCAATAGAAACTTATTTTTATCTATACTGTATTCAAAACTTTCTAAGTTATATTATCCTCAAAGGCATTCCAATTGCCACATCAAGAACCAGGTTGGAGTTTTCTAATCTCAAAGCTATGTATTTCACATGACAAACAAAATCTTCCAGGTTCTAGCTAGTCTATTCAAAATTTCGCAAAACCAAAACCCTTGCTAGCCCTTAAATAAAATTTACAGGAACATAATTAAAGTCGAAACAGAAATGACTATTTGCATTTATTACAGGATAGTGTGCACAAGGAGCCGAGAAATTTTCAGAGATCAAGCTCCGTGCTATTAACTGATCGAAAAGGAAACCTCCTAGATGTTGATGCAGATGCATCTATAGAGAAACTTAAAAAGGAATGGTGAGTGGAAATGAATGAACTCTTAAACCAAATGCCAAGTTTATGATTCCTCTCTCTAGAGAAAATATAATGTTTTGATATATTTAATCTCCTACAGGTGGACCAGGACTAACTGATAGCAATGTGACACCAACAACTTGCTCAGGCAAGTCTGCAACTGAAACCAATGCAACCTAGATCAAAACCAACTCGTCCCACCCCGAGACCCAGACAACCTAGATCAAAACCAACTCCACTGCTCGACTGCAGCCCAATGCTCAGCTCCACTAAGGCGTGAGGAACATTATTGTTAACATGTCAAATTATCATTCCTGTGACATGATTATGATAGTAAAAGGATTATGAATAATTAGCCAAATCAAACCTCACTTAGCAATTTAAAGTCCCACTGTTCAAGGTAGTTTCCTGATCAGCCTTGTCCACACTAGCAATATATGTATAAATTTTCCAAGTTAGCTTGTATTTTTTGAACTGGACCAATGACAACCAACTCAGATCAGCATAGAAAACCCGACTTGACACCCAATATGCAAGAAAAATAAAAATGCATACAACACAACACAGTAGCACATGTTTCAGTTTATGTTTACATAAAGAAATTCAAAACCCCAACAAAAGTAATCCAATAATCTCCCTTTACTTAGAAATCAGAATATCTACCATTAGATAGTAGATAGGAAAGAGCACTGCAACTTTAATAATAAAACAAATTTAAGACAAGAAAGTGAGATGTATGTATTAGATATCTTTAAATCAAAAAGAATAAAGGGAGGCTAGTCTTACCTGGATGACTCTGCGATGATACTTTTGACTCAGAGTATGACCAACGGTATCAAGAACCAAACCACTCACTCCACCACCAAATGAGATCTATGAAACAAGAGATATAGTATATCATCAGAAACATGACATTTAGTATATCAAATAATTCACCATTACAAAAAAATGACGAGTTCGCCATCTACCAAAGTCTAGTCCTTATACAAATTACAGAACTAGAAATTTTACAGCAACTCAGAATGCAGACTACAAAAGTATGTGGAGGAAAGATCAGTGACCATGATTTCTTGAACAAGAACAGGGATGAAAGCAAGCAAAACTGTTGAAACCATTATCAATTCAGGAAGGAAGTCTAGTTAATTGTTACTAGTGCAGTATTTATTCACGATTATTGAGCTTTGCATAGAGTTTGAAGTGGCTTACACTTTTTAAGACTGATTCAATCCGAGCAAGCTGCTTTGCTTGCCAACAATTTCAAGATCTAACTTGTAAAAAACACTTAAACAGGTCACAAGATGCATCTGCTGAACTCAAATGTATAAAAACACTTAAGCAGAGTTGAGCAATGTGACACCAATAACTTGTTGGAGTGGGTTTTCAGGGATCAAAAGAACATTAAGGGAACTAAACAATGAGGAATTTCATCAAACAATGATAGGGCAGCTCCTGTCTTGAATTGAATAGAGATTGTTACCAACAACACCAATCAAATACATGCAATTGTAATTGAAATCGATAGATTTTGAAATCTAAAGAAAGAGAAGGGATGGAAGTTGCAGAGAAGATCCTTACCTTCGATTTCGATTGAAAGTGAGATCTAGACGAAGAGAGTTGCAGAGAAGATACTTAGGGGCTATTCGGCCGAGAGAGGAAGGCGGTGGTGGGCAGCTTGTGGTGGCAAGAGAGAGGAAGGGGAAGGGAGATGCATCCGGTGGTGGGGCAGTGAACTCAGAGAAGCAATCACTGGTTCAGTTGAACTCAAAGATGTTGCATCTGCTGTGATTTGGGGACGATAGAGTGAGAGGAGACGTGGGTTTGAGTTTTGATAAAATGGGTTTGAGTTTGCGCGACGAAGCCTTCATCGCTATATATCAAAGAATTCGTCGCGCCAGTATTCAAAATTTCACCCCCAATTTTTTTGCTGCCAGAAATATTCTAATTTCGTGCTAAATATTTTAATTTCGTGCTAAATATTTCACCCCAATTTTTTTGCCGCCATAAATATTTTATGGGGGGGGGGGGGGCATTTTGTGCGACGAAATATTCTAATTTCGTCGCACAAACATCACATTTGTTTATTTTAGAGAAATTTTTTCTATCATTATTTAATTAATTAATTGAACTTCGACATTCATTTAACAAATTTATGGTAAAAAATTCATAGTACATTAACAAATTTAATTAAATAAACTAACAAAATACATAATATTATTAACATCTTGTAAACGACCTAACAAATTATATTCCTTCAAATGTATTTAATCTGAATCAGTAGAGTAATCACTTTCGACTTCTTCTTCTTCAAATTCATCTGACATGGTTGCCTCAGATTCTCCAAAAACTCCATCTTTTGCAGGTGATACCTCAACATCATATTCGTCATCAATCGGAGGAAGTTCGACAAATAACTCAAATGGCTGTTGGATAATGGGAATGTTTGAAGATGAATTCTCTTGATCAGCGGTGTCGTCATCATTGTGGTCATCAAAAGCCTTTTCAGGAATGTCCCATAGACTTCTGTGTTGGATCGTCTGGACTACTTTCCATCCACCACCGGCTTTAGGATCATCTAGATAAAAAATTTGTTTTGCCATAGTTGCCAAAATAAAAGGATCGTGCTCGTACCAAAGTGTGTTTGTGTTCACACTTACTAGACCATATTCTCGTTTAATACTCCCGGCTTTATGTGGGTTTGAATCAAACCAACAACACTTGAATAAAATCACCTGGCAACGGTCTTTGTACAATAATTGAATTACAGATGTCAGTTTACCATAGAAATCAACATCGGCGGTGTCGCCGTCCCCGCCAGGTACCGATACGCCGCTATTTTGAGTGTTCAAATTGTTGTCTTGCTCGATAACCAGAAACTTAACACCATTCACATAACAACCCGAAAATGTTTCAGATCGAATAGGACCTCTCGCCAGTTTTGATAATTCATCATCGTAAAGAGCCGAATTTACTTCCTTCAATTGTAACATCTATTAAAAGAAAAATTATATATATTCAGAATATGTTGAATACCAATTATAAAAAAAATGCAATATTATCAAATTTTATTATAGTTATCAACTTACGTGTTTTCGAAACCATTCAGGAAACAATTGACGGTGCTTCTCGGCCCGTAAATGTGCAGGATACTTACGCCTAATTAGTTCTTCATGCTCTTCCAAAAATGGCAAGGCCTCGTTACAATTGTTGAGTATGAACCAATGCGCAACTTTCATGTCGTTATCGCTAAACTGATCATTTGTTGGTGGCTCGCCAAATGGTCGTGCGAGTTGCGCTAAAACAGAAAGTGTCTCACTTCTAGTACCACCGTCATTATTTCGTTGAGTTCGGTTGAAGGACGTCTCAACATTATGGAGATACATTGCACAATAAGTAAGTGATTCATTTGCAATATATGCCTCCACTATGGATCCTTCGGGTCTTGCCCTGTTCCGTACGTACCTTTTGTATGTGCCTAGTATTCTACAAATTATAAAAGATGTCAGACTCGTTACAATAAATGAAGAATAGTTAGAAAACAAGCATATGAGTTACCTTTCTATTGGGTACATCCACCGATAATTGACCGGCCCACCAAGCTTTGCCTCACCCGATAAATGTATCATCAAGTAAATCATGCAAGTAAAAAATGCCGGAGGAAATATCTGTTCGAATTTGCATAAGATGTTAATAATATCGTGTTGCAACCTTTCTATATCCGATTTGCGCAGAGACTTTGAGCATAGCTGCTGGAAGAATCTCGACAATTCTGTAATAGGGCCAACAACACTCGATGGCAAAAATCCTCGAATAGCGACCGAAAGAAGACGTTGCAGTAGTACATGACAGTCATGGCTCTTCAATCCCGACATTTTCCCATCACTCATTTTCATACAACGGGCAATATTAGATGCGTACCCATCTGGAAACTTCACAGAAGAAAAAAACTTAAAATTTTTTATCTTTATTGGCGGTTTAACTGCAAAATATGGATGTCACTTTACCCATTTGTCACCGACTTTCTTAAGCCATAACCGTTTCTTTATACTCATGTTCATACAATCTTCCCTCGCTTTCACAGTGTCCTTCGATTTTCCTTCGATGCCAAGAATTGTCCCAACCACACTATCACACACATTCTTTTCAAAATGCATCACATCTAGGTTGTGCCTGATCTTTTATTTCGACCAGTACGGAAGCTCGAAGAATATACTCTTCTTCGTCCAGTTCAGATGTGTAGCTGACCTGTGCAAATTAGTATCACGATTATCGGGATGTTTGCCAATCTGACCAAATTTCAAGCTATTCAACTTAGCCAAAATTTCATCCCCCGACCATTCTCTAGGTCTAGTGTTGTTCTCCATTTTTCCATCAAAGTCCACCTTATTTGTTCGCCACTCGTGATCCTGGGGCAACCATCTACGGTGACCCATATAACAAACCTTTCCCGCGTGCCAATCAGACGTTACATCATCGTTGCATATCGGACATGCCTTATAGCCCTGAGTACTCCAACCTGAAATATTTTCATAAGCGGGAAAATCATGTATAGTCCACATCACTGCTGCTCTCAACATAAACATTGTGTTGGTAGACTTATCAAATGTACGTACACCATTTTCCCATAAGTCTTTTAACTCATCAACAACCGGCCGCAAATAAACATCAATGTCCTTTCCGGGATGACCGGGAATTAATAAAGTCATCATTGTAAATTCTTTTTTCATACTCATCCAAGGGGGAAAGTTATAAGGAACAACAACGACAGGCCAGGTGCTGTGAGTAGAGCTCATATTCCCGAACGGATTAAATCCATCAGTTGCAAGCCCCAATCTGACATTGCGCGGGTCTTCTGCAAAATCGGGATACATAGTATCGAATGCTTTCCAAGCCTCTCCATCAGCAGGATGTCTCAAAAAATCATCATCAACCCTTCCTTCCTTGTGCCATCTCATATGACTCGCAGTGTGCGTCGACATGTACAGTCGCTGCAATCTGGGCTTCAGTGGAAGATAACGCAAAACCTTTTGTGGAATTTTCTTCGTTTTATTACCAGAATTAGGCTTATATCTTGGCTCATTGCACACAGGGCATGCATCCATCCCTTCAATTTCTTTATAAAATAATGCACAGTTGTATTTGCAAGCATGAATCTTTTGATATCCCAAACCAAGACCATTCAACAATTTCTCCGCGTTACGATAATCCTCAGGCAAAACGTTTTCCTTCGGAAGCATCCGCTTCATAATTCCCATTAAATGAGAAAAACACTTATTCGACATATGATGTTTCACTTTGCAATGCATCAACTCCACAATGGCAGCAAGCAGGGAGAACTCTGTGCAACCGGGGTATAATGCTTGTTGGGCTTGTTTCAACAGTCTTTCATAGTTTTCTAACTCTTCACTTTGCAGCATGTTTGGAGGTACGATATCTCCTACCATATCATCAATGCCATCTTCGTTCATCGATGCATATGGATAAGCGTCATTTATTATACCCATAACTTGGTCATTATCATTCATGGACGTTTCTTCAATGTGCGACACAAGTGGCTGGGAATTCGATGAAGTCGAACCAAATTCTCGTTGCTCCCCATGATAAATCCACCTCGTATAATTCTGAATCATCCCATACCTCGCCAAATGATATCGAACCATATTGAATGTCTGCCACAAACAATTGTTACAACATTGACACGGACACTTGATATGATTCGTCGTACCAATGAAGCTCTCGATCCCATTTAAATATTCATCACAGCATTTTTCCTGATTTTGTATCCACTGTCTTTCCATTACGCCTGTTTTCAGTTTATAAACAAAACATGAGAATTCAAGAGAGTTAACGACACTAATGCGATTAGGTTTCAATGTGGAAAAATTTCAGCAGCATCTCAATTACAATTCTTCAAGTGGACGATGTAGATATTATTAATTAATAAATATCTAGTATGCACTCGAAAAACAATGTGAGACACTCCCAAAAATCCACATGATAGCAACCTAATTTCATGAAATTTCAAAAAATAAAAAAATTTAGTAATTTCCTCACCGTTCTCCAAGTGAAAGAGAGAGACGATTGGAGGTGTGGCCGGCGCCGGCGATGCAAAGAGAAGACGAAGCCTAATTAAGTGCTGGAAGCTTGGAGTATATAGTGAGAGAAATCAATCGAGCAGAGAAAAAGAATAAAATGAGAGGAGAAAATAGTGAAAAACGCAGATCAGATTATTCTAATTCGTGGAGAAGATGAACAGGTCAGAGCTTGTGCGACAACACCGTTCGTCACCCCGGGATGTTTTAGGCGATGAACCTGCTCGCTTTACGCGACGAATCTTGGTTGTGAATACTTTATGCGACGGAGGTTTCCAGTTCGTCGCGTAAGATATGTTTAGGCGACGACAACGTTTGCGCCCTAGGATGTTCAAGTTGGTCGTTCAAAGTGGCCGACACATAGCCCTAGGTATTTTAGGGCGACGAAATATTTTGGTTTAAGCGACAATACTTTGTCGCTTATATTTTAGGCGACGAAGGCTTCCTGTTCGTCGCGTAAGATATTGGTAGACGAAGGTTTCCTGTTCGTCGCGTAAGATATTTGATGCGACGAAGGTTTTCAGGTTGTCGCGTAAGATATTTGATGCGACGACGGTTTCCAGGTCGTCGCGTAAGATATTTTATGCGACCAAACAGTGTGTCGCCCGAGGATATTCAAGTTGATCGTTCAAAGTGGTCGACACGTAGCCCTAAGTATTTTAGGGTGACAAAATATTTCGGTTTAAGCGACAATACTTTGTCGCTTAAAGTTTAGGCGACGAAGGCTTCCTGTTCGTCGCGTAAGATATTGGTAGACGAAGGTTTCCTGTTCGTCACGTAAGATATTTGATGCGACGAAGGTTTTCAGGTTGTCGCGTAAGATATTTGATGCGACGACGGTTTCCAGGTCGTCGCGTAAGATATTTTTATGCGACCAAACAGTGTGTCACCCGAGGGTATTCAAGTTGGTCGTTCAAAGTGGTCGACACGTAGCCCTAGGTATTTTAGGGTGACAAAATATGTGGTTTTAAGCGACGACACGTTGTCGCATATTAGGTATGCGACGAAGGCTTTAACTTCGTCGCGAAAGAGGTTTTGACGCGACGAAACAGTTCGTTGCGTTAAGTAGTTAGCTATTTTTTGTAATTGCGTGACGAAATTAAATATGTCGTCGCGCTAGGATAATGTTGAGCGACAAAACTTCCCTCGTCGCGCTAAGAGTCGTCGCAAAAGGGGATTTTTTTAGTAGTGAATGTTTCTTTAAGGCCAAATGAGTGGAGATGATAATACTTCTCTTGAGAGGTATGTCACAATAATAAAAAAAATCAAATGAAGGTGAAGGAAATCTTAGGTGGCGGTGTAACTTTTGTCAAAAAAATATACAAGATCACATACTAGATTAATGTATCACATACTAAGTGGAGGAAATCTTATGTTGCTCATGATGCATTTGAGTGTTTATTTGTGTTTGAATTATTCATTATTATTGTTTATTTTCATATGAGTTATAAAAAAAATAGTAAGGTTTGACGTGTTGCCAAGTCCTATTTTTTAAAAAATTGCCGAATCGTCATGTCGGGTGTTCGTACATGCAAGCAGTACTCTATATGAATAGGTTAAGGAGAAAAAGTGGGATTAAAAATAGTCTTTATATTAAATAGTGTTTGTATGATAAGTGGGGAGGCATAAAGATTTGCATCTATATGAATGAGTTACTGAGAAATTTGGGATTTGAGCTTTGCTAGGGATCGAGGGAGGGAGTGAGTCGACCTCGAGATGTGCGATGTCGCTCATCTAGAGGTGGATCCCTCGCCCCTTTCCCTCGTTCCCTCCCTCGACCCCTAGAATTTTCGTTGGGATTTAAAATGTGAAGTTTGACTTGGCAGCTTTGGGAGACGTAAAGATTCTTTTGGCTTGCTCAAGATTCGCAACGAGAACCCTTTGATTCATGTTGGGTTTTTATTCATTGCTCTTGAGTCTGAAAACCATTGGGCTTTAAATGTTGGCTCTAGGCTCTCAGGCTTGAGTTTAGCATAATTGTGTACCATTTGATAATGTACTTTTGTTGAGAACTTTTAATTAAAAAAACCGTACTTACCTAAAATTTAGGGCCTTGAAATGCCGTAACTATAAGCCTAAAAATGGTGAAGAGAGGAAGACAACTTTTAACTCGAAGAATTGTTTGAGAGCCTGGATAGAACTCTAGAGATTTGATCAAAAGAAGACATTATACTTGGAAGAATCCATCATTAAAGTGTTGGGGTGGTAGCAATGATGTATCACCCACAGTCAAAGCTTTACAAAAGAATTGTTTGACTGTGGGTGATACATCATTGCTACCACCCCAACACTTTAATGATGGATTCTTCCAAGTATAATGTCTTCTTTTGATCAAATCTCTAGAGTTCTATCCAGGGTTTTTGAACGCCCCTTCTCTGTGGTAAGATTACCTTAAATTTGTCCCTACAATGGTCCTTCCGAGAGAATCGGCTCTCAAAAATTTGATGGATGGGATAATAGACATGGAGCAACATTATAACTTCCGGAAGTTTGATTCCCCTACATATCCATAAACCCTGGAAGAATTATAATTGGAATATAGGAGAGAAGCGTGGAGCTTGGGAGGATTGGTGACAAGAAAGAGGGTGAGGAGAACTATAAGCATTAAAGTGTGAGGTATGTTCTTCCGTTGTTATATCTTCAAGTATTTTTCTTTGCTTTCTAGTTATGTATGCTATTCTTTCTTTGACTCACTTCTTTGTGGGTTAGTACCATATATACTATATTTTTTCTTTGCTTCCATTTTTTTGTGTCATCATATGCTACTTTACTTTGATTCACTTCTTTGTTATTTATTACCGAAATTCCTTTCATAAACAATATCATATCTATTCTAAATTGAGCCAAAATGACCGCTTAAAGCGACAAGTGAAGCAATGATAACTCGATTTGCTTTGGCCAAAGCGAAGAAAAAAAACAAACAAACAAACGAGAAAAATCGGTCGCCTTTGCTCTTCTTTGCTAAAGCATAAAGCCGTCAAAGTAGCCGCTTTATAAAGAAACGATTCAAGGAGGGTATATATTTTGTTTTAAATAATGGATGGATAGGAACCGAAGTCAAATCCAGTTATGAAGTAGACTTGCAATACAATTAGCAGTGGCATGGACGTGAAGCAACTCCTTGAGAAACATCATCAATTTCACATATTCAAGGGACCCAACAATAAGACAAGGAATTTATGAGCACTTTTTGTTGCAATGGAAAAGTTGGGGTGAAAACTTGATGATCGTTTCTAAAATATTTATACTCACTTTTTCATTTCTAGAACAAAACTCCTTTTTTTTTTTTTTTTTTGGTAAAAGCCTATGAAAAATAGATTAATAATAGCAATTACAATATTGTTGTTCTGCTACAGTTGCTAAATTATTAGCCTCGAAGTTGAGGTCTCTACCAATAAATTTACAAAATCAGGATCTATGCAAATTAAGGAGACGCCTATCCACTAAGAAAATGTCAAATCCAACACATGGACGTCTCAGTCTTAGGTTGGTCTTCTTGCAAAAAAGATTGGAACGTCCTAGAATCTCCCATAAGCAGTCTTGTCTTCCAATGTCTGGCCTGGATCAACAAGAGAGGCACCTCTGATGCGTGACACTCCGCAATAGTGTTGTTAAGCACTTTCACGGAGATCGGACAAGCGATGCGGGCCAAAACAGTATTATTAACATTCATTGACACACGTCTACCGCTTATTGTTTAGAAGAGTCAAAGAAACTGACATCATAAGTAACAATAACCGTGTTAGGGTCCAAAATAGGGGGGAGGGGTCTCTGCTGAAAAGATCTGGGGTTAAGCTTGTAGTGTCTAACTGACTTGATTTGGGCTTGAATCAATTCAATTCTGGTGGTTTTGACCTCAGTAAGGGGACGAAAGGTAGCAATGGGCTCAGCCCGCGTGTGTACATTTGTTGTGGCTGTTTCCAGAATATGGTGAATGGTATGTGCTTATTGTTTATAATCTCCGATCAAATTTCTCAGTGATCTGATGGGAGAGTACCATTGGTAAACCATTGTTTGTGCCAGGAGGTCCAGGTGCGGTGGAAGGAGAAAATGAACAATTGTGTTCAAGATTTAGTTTTGTGGAAGATGCATTTGTTGCGAATTCGCCACGTTGTTTGAATCACAGCTGTGAACTGATAAAGCATTTCGTCTTTAGTCACTGGATGATTTTTAGTTATTTCCTATATAAAGGTAATAAAGAGTGAGATTGAAGGAGTGCTAAGATTATCGCTAAGCCAATCAATCGGAATAGGAGAAAGTTTGCATAATTGGTTAATGATTGGGCAGAGAAATAAAAGGTGAGTAGCATCCTTTGTGTGGTTCTGGCAGAAGATACATTGATCCTCAATAGGCGGGTGAAGTCTGACCAGATATATCATGGTAAGGAGAATGTTTTGACTGATTTTCCAAAACAGAAAGAGGGCGCAAGGGGAGCTTTGATTCTCCACAAATCTCTGAGTTGTTTAGCACAAGTGGGTAGAGGAAGAGGGTTGGATGTGGAGTTTTCAAGTTTCTCTTTAGTGAAATCTTGAGTTGCACTTTTGACTAAATTTTTTTTTTTGTCAAACAACCAAATTAGTTCATCAGGGTATATCAATGGTATGATCGTAATATCCATAATATCTCTAGCCACAGGATCATGGAAGATGAAATTGGCTAATCCCATGTTTCACTAGATGTCCTGGCCCGAAGAGGTAAATCACAAGTCGTGAATGGTGGTGGGAAGATTCAGAGTTAAAGGTGCGGACATGCATTCAACTAAAAGAAAGCCAAGCTTAACTCAATAATCTTTGCAGATATCAATGTGATTACTAGAAAGAACTTGCCAGATAAGGTGGCATTTCATTTTGGAAAGAGTTGTGAGATTGCCTCTCCAAGCAAAAGAGGCAAATGTGGGAACTTTGAAGAGTTAAAAAATGTTCTTCGTGTTGAAATAACGAGCTTTGAATTGAAGAACACGAGTGTTGTTGGGTGAGGAAATGGTTTGCCACAAGTTTTTTGTCATTAAGGCCAGATTTGTATTTATAGTGGAAGGAATTTTGAGTCCTCAAAGACGACGAGGCATGGATATTCGATCCCAAGTACACATGTGTTTGACTTGGCTATCCACTGCATCATTCCACCAGAAGTTGGGGCGAGTTGATCAAGTTTGATGGTAATAACACAGGGAATAATGAAAGTTTGCATAGTGTAAACTGGTATCAAATTTAAAATCGCTTTAATCATGATTGTCTACCCACCTGTAAATGACTTTAAATATCCAGCTAAAAAATTTAGTATTGACCTTATCAATCAATAACTGGAAGTCATTTGCTCTCTTTTTAGATAGAAGCTGAGGAGATCCAAGGTATTTGTCCTTGGGGTTATACTGTTTAGACCCCAGGATTTTGTTGATCATTTTAGAGTGTTTTGGATGGACATTGGAGCTGTAGAAGACTGAAGATTTTTCGTAATTCACTTCTTGACCCAAAGCTGGGCAGTAGTGTTGGAGAATGTCTTTGAATGAATGGACTTCAACTAAAGAGGCACGACAAAATAACATGAGATCATCAACATAAAACAAATAGTTGATGGATGGGGAATGTCTCTTAATTTTGATTCCTTTGATAAGGTCATCATGTCTGCATGTGCGAGTAGCTTGGAGAGGAATTCTGCCATCAGAATAAAGAGGTAAGGGGAGAAAGGGTCCCCTTGTCTAATGCCCCTGGTAGGTTTGATGATAGAGAAAAGATAACTATTAAACAAAACTTGCAGGAAAGAGGTGGAGATACATTGTTCGATCATTTGGATTCATCCTTTAGCAAAGCCTAATTGTTCAAGAATTTGAAACAGAAAACACCATTTTATCTTATCGTATGTTTTGGCCATGTCAATTTTGATAGTCATCCACCCTTGTTTCTTTTTGCGATAGTTCCATTTGAAATAAGGTTTCATGTGCTAAGCTGACATTGTCCGCAATAGAGCGACCTTGCAAGTGAATGACTGACACATTGCTTCAGATTCTTCTTTGAGTTCCATTACATGCTGGAAGTGGTGCAAGTGATCAGACGGGTCTGTCGTCTCGTCATAGAACTCCAGCTTCGGCGGAGTGAATTTTTTCGGGAAAGGCACGTTCATGATATGATCCATGAACGGCGGGACAGTGATGTTGAACAACATGTCAGGATTGGTGGCTCCCAGCCGGATGGAGTTCTGGGAAACCTGTCTGTCAGCCCTAGACAATGGGTCTTCGCCTTTGGTCCACTGAAAGTTCGCAGGGGCAGCGTGGCTCTCCTGAACGTGTTTCCTTGTGTTTTTTGGGGACAAGGTTCTTCGCTGCTCCCGTTGTCCTTTTGCGGGTGGAGGGTTCTGATGGGTGAACATCTCCAACGCTTGTGCAATCTGCTACATCTAGGTTGACAGTAGATCCACCCTTGGATCCGCCGCCACTACCACCAGCGCAGGGGTCTGATTTTGTTCCCGATGTGTTGCTGGATTCGTCGAAACTGGCGGCGCTATCGCAGTATGAGTGTTTGAGGGCTCAGGGACGTCTCCATTGTTGTGAGATCTCGTAGTCACCATATCTTTGTATTGTAAGAAGTGTTCTAAAAAAAGGTCTAGGCGCTAGGCGCCTGAGTGGGTTAGGCGGGGTTTTTTTTTTTTTTTTTTTTAATTTTTTTTTTTATACTTTCAGTTCGGAAAAAAAAATTAAGACTCTATTTTTCTTATACATTTTGCATATGTATCTTGGCATTGAATTGGAAGTAATTTATATGCTATTATGCGGAATTTTTATAAATTATAATTTATAATAAATAAATAAATAATCGCCAAGGCCTCCGCCTTGTTCTTTGGGCGCTAGTCCCCTGCTCGCCGCCCGCCCACCGCCTATCGTTTTTTAGAACACTGATTGTGAGACAGGGTGGTATCACTTTTTTTCAAGAAACTTTATTGCTCCCCACAGACGACGCCAAATTGATGTAGTCGACTCCTACTCTTTGACCTTGACCTGGACTTGCACAGGAAAAATACGTGAGCCAAGGACCACCATTGTGGTGGCCAATGACACTCTGATGCTAAAGTTAGACAAGGCTTGAGAAATGCTTAAAGCTGTAAATTGGGTTCTGTGCGTACATTTCTTCGTCAAACCTATGTCTTATTTATAATGCGAGCATCCTCGTTCGGCTAGGGCTTTGGTGGCGTAGTTTAGGGAAAGAGATCTTGCTGGAGATCATTTCCTAGTTGGGAATCGTCCATGTAGGAGAGTACCTACACGACTTGTGCTCCTAGATCTGTGGGAGAGATTTCCCTTTTGGAGTGTTGTCTATGCTAGGAAGTTTCCATGCATGACTTATACTCTGGTATATGTTTCCTAGTCGGAACCAATGTGTCGCTGGCCTGTCCGCCTTAGGTGATTCCCCAGATACTTGCCTGATTAGGGTTTAAGGGTATTGGGATTTACCATGTGACGTGTGGGCTTAATAGAGGGCTGCAACTTGGATCCAACCTTTTATATTTTGGTGAATTTGGCTTATTGTTGTGTGGGCCTTGCTAGATTTGGTGGGCATTCAAGTCCGTTTTGCTCTGCTGACAAGATTATCATGACACACGTACGGTGTGGATTAAAGGATGGTTTGGTGTATCACCAGTACTCCTTAAGGTCAACCCAGATTTCTTGCATGGTTGGGTTATCGCTACTTGGGCCCTATTATAAATAGCTAATTGATAAGTAGACCCCTCATTATTCACTATTGCAGTTACTTCCCTCGACTAGCGGTCAACGTCCATTGATCGTCAGTTTTCAAAGCATATTACCAAAATGCCCCTCAGAAATTAAAGTCTGAGATTTAATGTTTCGTATCTTGAACATCTCACCTCAAGGAAAATCCTAAGGACCAAATGAAATCGTAATCATCTCGAGAAAAATTCAACAGTGATTTAAAATTTTGAATCTCAAACAGCTCATCTCGAGGTAAATCTAACGATTCAGATATAATCACACACACATCTCGAGGTAAATCTAACAACCCAAATTTAATCACACACATCTCGATGTAAATCTAACGATACATATTTAATCACGTACCTCAGGGTATTTCTAACGATCCAGATTTAAGCTTACACATCTCGAAGTACATCTAACGATCCATATTTAAGCATACACATCTCGAGGTACAATTAAACGATCCAAATTTATTCACACACATCTCGAGGTACATCTAACGATCAAATTAAATCACTCACGTAAATCTGACAGTTCAATTTTAATCGTGCACACATCTCGAGAAAAATATGATGTTCCAAATATAATTGAGCCTGCGTCTTGAGGAAAATCTAACGATAAAAAATTAATCATATACACATCTTGAGGTAAATCTATCAGTCTAGATTTAATCATACACACATCTCGAGAAAAAATTGACGTTGCAAATTTCACTGCGCACGGATCTCAAGAAAATCTAACGTCCTAAATTTACTTATGCACGCATCTCGTGAACAATCTAACAGTAAAAAAAACTTCCACTTCTTAATCCTCTTCCTCCTTCTTCCTGCCTCATCCTTCCTTCTCATCTTCCCCTTCCCCTTCTTCCTCCTCTATTTCGTTGATGGCGAAGTTGTGAAATAGACGAGGAAGAAAAAGAAGTTGGTTTTTGCAGCCGTCAAATTTTCTCGAGATGTGTGCATGGTTAAATTTCAACCGTTAAAATTTTCTTGAGATGTGTGTATGATTAAATTTGACTCATTAATTTTATCTTGAGATACGTGCACAATTAACCAGAACAAGTAGATTTACCTCGAGATGCATGCATAATTAATCTGAACCGTTAACTTTAACTTGAGATGTGTGAACGATTAAATTTAGACTGTCAAATTTTTCTTGAGATGCGGGCACGATTAAATTTTGAACCGTTATATTTTTCTCGAGATGCATGCATGATTAAATTTGAACGGTTAGATTTACCTTGAGATGTGTGTACAATTAATTTAAACGGTTAGATTT